>JARGCV010000016.1:6227500-8627500 GCA_034064705.1 Bothrops alternatus
CCCCCGGCCGGAAGCGGCGGCTGCGGAGGCGGCGGCAGCGGAGGGAAGCCCCCGGCAGTATTGACGGCGGTACCGCCGCTCTCGGAAAGCGGTAGAGTCGCCGCTAGCGGCCCCTTGGACATCTCCGCAGGGGCAGGCCTGGAACCCACCGCGAGCGAGCCCGGGGCGGGAGAGGCGTTCAGGCCGGAGCCTCCCAGAAGAACCGCAGCCGCGCTCTTGCTGCTCCCGCTGCGGGGGGCTGCGTTGGCGGCGGGTGGGCAATGTCCCCCCGCTTCTCCGGCCGCTCCCGAGCTCCCCTCTTCGCCGCCAGCCTCGGCCGCCGCCATCATGCTGCTCCGGCTCCTCCCACCCTTCTCCGCCTTTAATGGGACAGCCCGCAGCCGGGAGGAGGCGGCCGAGAGGCACGGGGGTGGGTGAGAGAGAGAGAGATGTTCCCCGCCTTCGCCTCAGCGGGAAAGGGAGGAACCGGTGGACCTGCGCTGCCTGAGACTCGGAATGGGAACAATGGGAGAGCCGCTCGGTAGCCAAGGACTCAAGTCAGTTCCTGGGGGTGGGGGGGACGTAACATTCCGCCTCTGGCACCGAAGGCGGCGGCGGCGGCGGCGGCGGCGGCTCTACAGCATCTCACGAGCTCCCTCAACCAGCCCCCTTCTTGGACTCGCGTGGTCTGCTGTGAGGCGGCAGCGCCCCTAGTCTCTTCACTTGCCGTTCTTCTCCTCCACACCCCCCATTCTTTTCCAAGGCGCATGCGCGTCCTTTCGGCCGCCACTCTGCCATGAGGAGAAAGAGCGGAAAAAACTTCTGCAGCAGTGGCGGTGGAGCTCTTGGGGGCCAGCTGGGCTTTCTGAGAGGGAAGGAGGCGCCTCTGGTCCTGTTGGAAAAAGAAGAAGCGATCAGTAAGGGAGCGTCTCGTTTCCGAGTGTCAGAACTTGAAAGCGACTAATATTGCAGAGGAAACAGCGCAGTCTACCAGCTTCGTCGGATTACGGAGAAAGGATTTAGAGTGGGATATAAAAACATTCTGAGAGGCGCGGAAAGGATTATGGCCCACGAAAATCTTTTGCCATATTTTAAATATGTCAGGATTTGGGTGTTTTTTTATTTCGTTTTGTGCGACTGCCATATTTGACTTTGTAGTTAAGGCGACGCAAAGAAAAAGGCTATCGTCACTCCCGCAAATGGTATCATGGTATATAGATCAGTGTTTCTCAATTTTGGCATCTTGAAGTTGCCAGTGTTGAGAAACACTAATAAAGATGAATCAATGGGTACGGTACTGATTTTTGTAGACTGTGGGCCTCTGGTCCACAAAATTCAAGCAAGTTAAATGTGATAATATGCCTCAAGATTGTGCGTTAATCTGCTGTTTTCTCGCTTGCTGCAATTTAGAAACAGGATTATTCCTGGCCTTGGTCCCCTCAGCCCAAGATGCTTCTTACATGTAACCCCAATAAGATGTCATCAAGGTGAGCAAACACAGGTCTGTATTTATTTATCTGGGTATAAACCTCTCTGTGCAGGTGGCCCTTACTTCAATGTCAGTTGGGCTAAATTCTCAATGTTAATAGTTTGCCCAACTCAAAAGACTTTGAGCAGGTTACTGCTTGTTGAAACTAAAAGCAACCATAAAATAAAAATATAAAAACAGTAACAATAAACCAACGAAGTAATAAATATATCAACCCCTCCTCCAAGTGTAATGGCAGCATTCCACGCTCTACAACTGGTCTTCAAACTTGGCCCTTTTATGACTTATGGACTTCAACTCCCAGAATTCATCAGCCAGTACATTATAGTATTATAGTTATTTTCAAAATTATTTTATCTGAGGCTGTATGTTAATATATTCCTATTATCTGGTATTTCAGACTGGTTGTATTGACATAGAACAGTTCATGGGACTCAAGATCCAAAAGTAAAGGACTCATCCAAAACCTGTAGATGATATAGAAACTTCTCCCCATCTCACATCGCTGCTTCCTTTGTTTTTCTAAACTCCCATATTTTGGAAGAAAAGTGTGCTATCAATTTATAATTTATCAAATGATTCTGGAATATAATAATTTTAAAAACCCTCAGCAAATAAATAAATGGATGGTTGGTAGATGAGATAAAAACTGCACTCACAAAGATTCCTTCGTTTGTCTATTCATTCCACTGTTTATCGCAGACCTGGCATTTTACAGTCCATAGGCCACATCTGGCCCTTTGATTATCCCTGTCTGGCCAGTAGTGGTGTGTGTGTGTGTGTGTGTGTGTGTGCGCGTGCTAGTGGCCCTCCACAAAAAGTCCAATGTGTGTGTGTGTGTGTGTGTGTGTGTGTGTGTGCTAGTGGCCCTCCACAAAAAGTCCAAATTTCTCACGTGGCCTTTTGGAAAAATGAATTGCCCACCCCTGATTATAGGAACCAATAAGGAGAAATAGTACCCACTGGCATTTTTTATTTTGAATGCCCTATAATTTTGAAAAATTCTGTTCTACATTATATTGAAACCTACCTAATCCAGTCCTGAGATAAAGGCTGAATTTCAAAGTGATTGTGATAAGGATGGGTAATGTTTTTCTTTGTTTTCTTGTTGAAAAATGGCACTGGATAAAGAAAGGAAGGTACAAAGGAGCTAATGAAACTTTCCCATCCTTTGCATCTTTATACTTAAGTGTATTACATATGCTGTCTTCTGTGTTTAATGATATTAGTTGTCACAGAAAATGGGAAAATATTAGTGTATTGATACACTTGCATGAAGAAAAATGTTTTCATTAACAGCATAACTCTAATGTTCTGAGATAACAACATAAGCTTTATTCAAAATTAATTTAGGAAGAAAAAAACAGGGAATTGGTGAAAAGATAATCTAAAGCAGGAACCCCCAACCCCCAGGCCGTGGCCCATAACCAGGCTATGGCCCATTTGGAACCAGGCCATATGAGCAGTGCATCGGCATGCACATGTACAACTTGACTTGTGCAAGCGGCAATCTGGTGCGCACACAGCTCAACTTGCACAAGTGGCACCATGCAATGTGTCCATGCTGGCCTGCCACTTGTGCAGGCTGGTTCCCCTCTCCCCCCCCCTCGGTCAGCTGCCAAGCCATAAAGGTTGGGGACTACTCATCCAAGGCAGTCTAAAAACTTAATATAGTTTTATCCAAATTGTAGGATTGTTGGTGTTAGTTAAGCAAACACCATGGCCATTAAGTGAATCCGTTTTATCCAATGGGTGGTTTTTGTGAAAAATGGGGAAAAAAGTCCCCAAAGTGGCATAAAATGTCAACAATTACTGTTTCAATGCAAAAGGCCGTAAAGGTGAGCTGATTGCCAAGTGCTCAAAATGCAGTCATGTCACCATGGATCTCATAATTTCAAAATCAGTCCGTAAGTAGCTTTTGGGGTCTGCCATACCTGATTGCTAAATAACCAGTTGTATGACTGTTCTAAGCAGTTGCACAAAGAAAATGTTCATGCATATAAATTAAACTATATAAGCCAAAAAATAGTTCATTTTTAATGAAGTGGGCCTAACACAATTATATACTACGTCTCTATGATCTTGTAGTGTTAGAATTTACTTTTACTTTACTTTACTTTATTTTGACTTATATGCCACCCTTCTCCTCAGACTCAGGGCGGCTCACAGCATTTATGACAGGTGTCGCAGTAAATTGTCAACTTGCTTTATTCTTAAAGTAGTTTCATTTATAATGCAGAAGTGAATTTAGCAGATGAGAGGATTCAGATTGGCAAGCTGCAAATACATCTAATATTACAGCTGTGCAACTTGTAACATGTTGACATTGATGTTTTTTCCTGACAAATTGATTAGTTATTACAAAAAAATGGAATTATACATAGAATGTAAAATAATGCCATCTAGGGATTCATTATAATTTTTGGACTCTTGCCTCATTGGAGATCAGTAAAGAAATACTGTATTATCATTACTTGAATAATGTTTAGAAAATAGTTACTAAAACAAAGAGCCAGTTAATGAATACTTAATGAATAATTTCCAGGCCCCTTCTTTGCTTTATCTTACCTTATCTGACATCCTCCTATCAAACATGCAATCTATACTGATTTAAATGGTTTGAAAAAAATATTTAGAAGCTCTTAATACAAAAATGGCATATCTGCAAGTCAGAAGCAATATGAATATTCCCTATTATTCCTCAACACAACTTCCTACAGGTATAACAGTTCAGCCACAAAACATAGCATAGCATAAAAAAAATCTTATGGGTTCAGTATAAAGAGACAGGAAGGAAAATACTTCGAAGAAGCTTTATATACCAATAAAGTATATCTCTAAACCTTTCTGAAAATTCATATTGCCTTACAAAACCTTATTTTCAAATAACTTCAACTTTCTGAAATCAGGTTAAAAATATACTTGGCAATTTCCATTGAGAACTGCATTTAGAATGTAAGAAGCAGTTTTTACCTGTAAAACTATGCCTTGATCTTTACCAATATAACCACTCTGATTTACAAGTTGCATTATTTGCCTTTGGGCCTTTCTCCTACTTTGGTTTCATGTAAAATATTAATGCAAATGCCATTATATTTAATCAAAGCCCTATGGTACCATTAAACTTTCAAAGCACAGAACAGTTGTGAGATATTATTAATTAGGTTACAGTTAAATTGTGGTCCATTTACTGTTCTCTAGAGAGACAAATGGCTATAGTCACATGACCTTAATTCAGGTGGTGTAGAAATACAGCAAAACAAATGAATTCTTTATGATGTGCTGTTTGGAAATACAATATGCAGTAGCCTCCTAAATATGTAATTTGAGTTGGAAGAGAAACATAATGCATAACTAAATATAATGCAATCATATGTGAAATAAATGCTATTAACTATAAAATGGTATAGTACCAGAATATGAGGAGCTCAACAATATAAATTAACTTCCTGAAATATATGACTATATACATTTCACTTAACAGATTGCCTGTTGCATCGTATTTAGGTTTCTCGAAATACTATTGACCGTTAGGTGTATTCAGATTATAACTCAGAATTCATTCATAACTGAAAATTTTGAAAATGAAACCCCTGAATATCCAATAGGGAGCAGATCAGTTGGGGTAAACTTGATTATAACAGCTTTTTCAGTTTTCTCTGATATAAGGCCTTTTCCTATGTCATTCTGCCATTTTATTTTTTTAAGGGAGAGTGAAAGTTCCATTCACATGTTGTTATGGTATGGTTTAAGCAAAATAAAAGGAGAAATAACTGCTTGAAGTATTTTCTAGATTTCCAGGATAAAATATTATGTTTTCCTGAGTAACAATCAGATATTATGTAACATAAAAGTAATTTCTCTTTTTTTAATAATCTGTTTCTGTCATTCCTCTAACCTCTCAGGTACTTGTGATTTTTTATCTTTCATGCTATGCAGATGAAAGTAGATGAATTCCAAGGAAAAGAGAAGCTGAATCATCAGACATAAACTTGCTATTCTTATTATCCTGGCACCTAAGCAAAGGCAAAATTTTCCTTTCAAATACCACTGTGTGGCAGCTGTGACTGTCCTTAATGAGTGTTTTACTTAAAATAGACAGAAACTGGCAAGGCTTAAATGGGAATGATACCAAGAAAACAGACCAACCAGCCAGATGGTAAGTGCTTCCAGTGGGGTGCGGGGAGAGGCGGACTGTGAAAGAGTCAAATCATAGCAATTAACAGAGAATAAAGGGACATGTGGGAGCACTTACACTTTTGTGAAACACTCTTGTTTTTCATCATCCCCTACACAATTCTATGTATGCATATGTAATTATATCTGACAGACAGGTTGAGTATTTACTTTTGGTATGCAACAGCTACATTTTAATTATTCCCAGCCACATTAAATCTTCTGTTTGAATCTAGATGCAGTTTTTCCCAATGTAATTCCTAAATTGTGACATTAATTGCAAGTGTTAAACATTTTTATCAACCAAATTAATAGCAATATTTGTCTCCATGTAATAAGTATGAAAGTAATAACTAAGAAAGGATTCATTCTCTTCCATGTTTTTTACTGAGAATTTTTGGCAATATTTGTTAACCATTTGCCTTTGAAGGACAGGAAATAAATCCTCTTAAGTGAAATAGGTACACATATAGTATCACAGTATTCACATGCTAAAAGTGAGTAATACAAAGCACCTTAAATCAATTTACATCTTCCCAATCTGCTCTTTGTCAAATACATTGAACAGCAGCTCTTATAATTCTCAGTCAGCTTCGTCCTTGGACAGTATAGTTTCCAAATTAAGGAGAAAACTTTATTAAACAATTTTTGTTAATTGAATTAACATAGTGTGCTATACCATGATATATCTATAGAAATTCTCAGTCATCTGGGTCCTGGTATGTCCCAAAGGAGCTTTTTCAGGAGGCAACTGGATTTTCTTGTTTTTCTTTTGAAGATGTTTCACTTCTCATCCAAGAAGCTTCTTCAGCTCTGACTGGATGGTGGGGAATTTATATTCCTTGCAGACAGCTGGTCATTTGCATTCTTATTCTCAGAATATTTACATTCAATGACTCTCTAAAAGAATGCAAATGACCAGCTGTCAGAAAGGAATATAAATCTTTCCATTCCCTACCATCCAGTCAGAGCTGAAGAAGCTTCTTGGATAAGAAAAGAAATGTCTTCAAAAGAAAAACAAGTCCAGTTGCCTCCTGAAAAAGCACCTTTGGTCATACCATGATATGGTTAGGTTTGTCTTATTGCGGTACCTAAACTTAACCAATTATGGTTTGTTCAACTGTTAACCAAACAGAGTTTTTATAATATATGGACTTAGCCATATATTGACTCTCAATAATGATTGAGGTTCAATTTCAGTGAGTTGTCCAACCTTGATGTTATCTCAGTTGGCTAGCAAAGAATTAACAGGTTCTCTAGTTGTATTCAACAAAACAAACTAGCTATGATTATTTATTCTTCTGCATGTATTCTTAGATACCCAGTCTACACAAATCCACACTTGATGTAGAATCAGATCTAGAAGTGCCACAAACAAAAATCAGACTTTTTTTAATGCAAATGAAGAATCATCCAAATCAAATCCAGGAATAAATCAATAAACTTGTATTTATCCCAGTTAACAGATCTTGAACAGAAGTAAAATACACCCACCACGTCATTCAAATAATAAAAAAGAATTTCATATTCAATATCCTATCTGCAAATTTCGTAATTCAAAAAAATGGAGCAAAAATTAAATATATTTAAACCAATATTCAGTATGAAATTGGATGCTAGATTTCTGGCTCAAGATTTTCAGAGATTTTCTGAAGTAACCCAGTTAAGGTCTCTGAAATAAATTTGTAGTTCCACTCATATTGGTCTTAAACAGCTTTAAGTTCTTTGTTCCCACAAATTTCAATCAATTCCAGGATTTATCACTTAAGTCCTTTTTGCTTTCTCCCCAAAATCTTTTATTACTTTCCAATAGTCTTGCAATATTTCGAGTTGTGAAATTCATGCCAAATTCTGTGATTTAGAAATGTTATGATCTGTTTTTCTGCTGATTAAAGGAAAAAGATACTGAAATGGTATCTCATTCATTGGAAAACTCATGTGGGCAGCACATTTTTTTTAAACAGCAGTCAGCTGCCTCACATTTAAAAATAACATTAATTATGTCTGACATTTAGATTGCAATTCCCAAACACATTTTGTATTGCATGTTAGATTACTGATTTTTCCAGTTGTGTCTGAAACAAACTTTCACTTATTTTCAGAATTCCATTTTTCAGAAGTATGTCTACAAATTAGAAACTTTGCTGCTAAATATTTCATGCTTTATATATTAGGTATAAAAGTATATTTGGATAACTTACAGAACCTCATTTTACATTTCTCAGTTGTGAAATGACTGCAAACCACCTTGTTGTAAGCAGGATCCATTTATTTTAATAAATGAGAGCAAAATCATATAATTATAACACAAGCACATGGCTTTACATTGTGACACATGTACCAAAGGAGCAGAGTTTGCATCATATTAGAACCATAATGTTTTTGGCATTTGTCTCTCCTCCCCTGCAGGGGAAATATAACCCACTCTGAAGATTAATTTTTTAATGTGATAGGGTGATGCTGAATCTGTCAATCTCAGTATTTCTCATCTTTTCATTCTTAATTTAAGTTCATTGTGCATATTTTACCAATATATAATTTTGTTCATCTTATTAAGTAATTGTTGCTTTATTGAGAGAAATCAGGATTTCAAAAGTTAACTCAGCTTTGATTTTGGTATTGCTGGCCTTGTTGCTAAGAATTATGAAAAGTGTAATCTGAACACCGGGTTCAGCAATATTGGTTCCAAAGTGCATTTTTCTCCAGTCTCTATTTGGTGCTTTTTTTGTATCAATGGAGAAAGCAGTGTCTGAAAGAATTGAAGGGGAAAGTTATGGAGTAAATCTGTGTTTTATTAAAGTATATTCTTTTCATTTTCATTATTGGTCAGAAAAATATAGTATCCCTTCTCAAACTGAAATTTATATAATTTTTTTTATAAATTTATGAGAGTGCTAAAAGGTCACCAATATTATAGAATGAAAGAACTCTTAAGGATAATTTCAAGAATGATCAACAAAACACAATGTATACCTAAATGAAAAAAAATTGATAAAAGACAAACAGCAGGCCTAAACCACACCAGATCAAACTGACCGTATAATTATTTGTTATCCATATCTTTACTTTGTTTTTACTGTTCTGATTTTTAGAGATCAAAACTAGTTATAACAAATAAAAATACAAAGCATGTATAAAAATACAGATATCAGTAGTTAATCCCCCACAAGCTAAAATAGAAAAGGCACATGTATTTTATATAATAACATCAGGATTATACCTTTATCAATTATATTTGTGAATTTTTATGTCTGTCTTCTGAATTAAACTACAAATTTTGTGAGAAATACAGTTCCCTAATGAAAAAGGTCTTTTTAAAAAATTGTTATTTAATGAAGTTGAAGGATAGATTCTGAATTTCAGTGGTGTAAAATCATAGCATTTATACAACGTGGCCATCATTAAACATGGTTACAAACCCAACTAGTTTTTTATCCTCAGAACTATGGCTGAGGAATTCTGGGAATTGAAGTCCACACAGCTTTAAGCTGCTAATGTTGAGAAACACTGCTCTAGGAGCTGCTTTGTTTGAAGCTTCAGCAAAGCAAAGCACCTCTTTGAAGTGTCTCCTAGCACAAGATAACAATGTTTAAACGTACAACTTGCAATGCTTCTACAGTTCCTAGCATGCAGGAGAATCTAAACTAAGAGCCGTTTTTCATCAAATACTGTCCATATTTCTAACATTAACCAAAACTATCCTTAAGGCCATGTTTTTCTCTGATGTATTTTTCTAACTTATCCCAAATAATTCCAAGTACTATTTAGCATCTTTCTCTGTTTCATATTCTGCTTCCAGGATATATCCGACAGCTTGAAAGAAAAGGTAGGCAGTGTTATACCTGTGAATATCATTGTGTCTGAGAAAATTCTGTTGATCATTATTAGGCCCTTAGTGTTAAAAAGGGCTTATTATTTTAAAAAATATTTTAAAACATTAAAAACAAGGCTGGAATGTTTATTTCTCTTCATTCAGAGCGAGGCAGCTTGTTTCTCCCTCTTCATCTACTGCAAAACCTATCAAATTTCCCCCTGCCTGTTTTAATCTTCACTATTTGTTACTTTATTTGGCTGCACCAAAGCAATTTTAGTTATTATTTTTTATTTAGTTTGGTTACTTTTAGTTGACCAAAAATAAAGGTAGGACAAAATTTTAAATGAATAACAAATACTCTCTTCTAACTTCATTTTTTGTATGGTTCATTCTTTTCCACACCCAGAGCCCTTTTCATTCAAGTATCCTTTCTGATCCTCAGTATCCTCTTTACAGCAACTTCAATCAGTTCAATAGCATTTTGTAACATCACTGTGTTATGAGAAGCTCCTGAATCTTTTCTGGAATACTTTCTGGTCAATGTATTAGAAATTTCATCTATCATTTGTTTATTCTTTGTGTGTGCAAAACATGTGTTTTCTCTTTCTGAAATCATTCTATTTTCATTCCTGTTCCTTTTATATATTTTCTTCCACATCAATTATTTTTCCTTTTTCTTTAGGTGGGTCAGCCTGGTCTGGTCTCCTGGTAGTGTATTGTTCTGTCTGGAACAGATTTCTTTTGTTTTCAGTCTTCTGGCTGATAGCTCTGCAAGTTTAGGCAATTCTGCCTCTCTTTATTGATTCGCACAGCTTCCAATACAAATTTGCCAATACAAATACTGTATTTATGTTCATTTGTTTCTCCTAAGCCTAATGGGGAAATGCCAATAATATAATCCATTGTCTTATTAAGGAGTCCTATCCATTCTTTCAGCTTTGTTTAGAGTATGTTCTTTTAGTGACTACCCACTTCTGAGTCTCCTGGGATTGTTTCAGCCATTTTAATATTTAACTACATTCTAAATTCAACTATTCAATCTTTTTGGCAATAAAAATAAATCCAAGAGTAGTGCAGACAAATCAATTCTTAGTTCAGGTCTCCCCCACCTTCATTTAATAAATAGGTTACTGATAAAAAATTTGAAACTGCTGAAATGAATAGCACTATCTGCAGTAATTAGCATTTTTAACTTCAGAAAACATATTTTGTTGGCTGATCAGCCTAGCTAGTTTAATATTCTTTCATGAGATCTATGTGCTTTTCTAGCTGAGAGTGGTACATATACCAATCCTTCCTGCAATTTATTTCCACAACGACCCTATGAGGTTAGATTAAGAAAGCTAGTTCAAAAACACCCAATGATTTTCTACAGCTGAGAGTGGATTTGAATCAAGGCCTAGTCCAAAACTTTACTGTATCACTGTATCATAGCATAGTATTCAACCTACCTAAGGCAATAAATATATGACATAAAAGGATAGCACATTGATAACTATTTGCAATTGTATTTTTATTGTTGATGAGAGAAGAAGTGACTTTATTCTTGGAATAACAAAAGCAGTATAATTAATCTTGGATCCTAAGCACCTAGAAGGGGAGCAAGAGAAAACTGGCATTAGCACATTCCAAATGTTGTGACCAAAGCAAAAACTAAATTTGATTTAAATCAGTTTAAAATATCTAAGCCTTTAATACAATCAATATAATTTATTCCTATGTTATTGATGCTTTCATCTGTCTGTCTGTCAATCAATCCATCAGTCACTCAATCATCATTTCACTGGAAACTTTTGGAAGGACTCTCTAGACATTTCCCAGAACTTTGTGGGAACCAGATGTGGTCCCAGGTCTGAAGTTAATCCCCCTTGATATAAAGAGAAGTTAAAGAAATGTCCTTTGTAAGACCATAATTTATATCAGATCTGCACAGTTACAGGAGATAAAAAGGCCACACTGATAAATAAAAAATAACCACAGAAATTCTAGGCTACAAATATAAAATCTTAAGCAACCTTTTGATGGCTTTCAGATGGGTTGAACTATAGCTGCCATCACTACCTGCATGTGAGTTCACGAGTAGTGGGTTTATGGTGTGACACAACTGAAAGGCCCCACGTTGAGGAAAGCTGATAAAGTATGTGAATTGAATCATCTGTCTAAAGGACATCAGAGAATGTCAAGGAGGAAAACTTGCATAAATATGAATTAGGTTAAGAGATTTTTCTATTATTAATAAAATAGGTTGCTCTGAGGAAATAGAAATTGGCAAGAGTAATAGGACAGTCATGAATTAAACAGCAGCTTAAAAGCAAGAGATCCATCCTACTGCACATGTTGCTTTGCTATTAAAAAAAAATCACCTGGAAATTTCAAGGCAATGATCATGGATTTAAAAGTGGATGAAATTAGAAGGAAATTATAACAGAATAACATGGTTAGAAGGGAGCTTAGAAGTCTTTTAGCCCAACCCCCTGCTCAAGCAAGAGACCCTATACCTTTTTAGACAAGTCCCTTCTTAAAAGCCTCCAGTGTTGGACTTATTCTATCTTATTCTCAGTAATCTTTATGAGAAATGACTTTCAATATATTCTGCTCCAGTAATGGAGCAATAGAAACTAGGCATATATTGAGACAGACATATATAATTAAAACTTTTAAACAAGAAGGTGAAAATTAATATAAATTAAGGAAGAAAGAAGGAAATAAAAAATGCAAGTAAAGAAAAAAAGTTGGAAATGAGAAGAAAAAAATAAAGAAGTGGCTTGTAATATTCTTTACAGCAGTTACGTAAATACAATCTTTTTTTGACCTGATTAATTTAAATATTTTTAATTCATCAAAGCCTACTCACATACAATCAACTAGATGACGGGCTACATATTAAGTAATATTAAGGTACTAACATCTATGGATTATAATTGTTCTTTTTGCATTGGGATTGTAATTGCATTTAATTGATTTTATGCCTGTTTGCTGCTAAGAATCACTTCTCTGATATGAATGACCATACAGATTGAATCAATCAGTATTGATTTATAACATTTACTCGGTATGTATACAAATATAAAAGATGGAACAAATCTAATTAGTGATGTCCTCGGTAAACCACTCTGACTTGATTGTGCAAATACCATAATTACATGCATGTGTCTCAATTTCTGATATAAGTACAGAGGTTTGGCACATGCAGGCTTCATCATTGTCTCGCTGCTCACCTTAATGGAGATGCCCAATATTTCTTTTGTATACCCACCAACATTAGCTAATTTCTTGAAAGGGGTACATCAATATATGCTGAGCATTTTTGCAGACAAAACAAGAGGGGAAAAGAAATTTAAGTAATAAATTGAATTGTATACATTAAAAAGACGTGAGAAGATTTTATTTGTGTCTGGAAAGAAGGGAAATAATATCTCACCCCATCGTAACTTAGACATTATGAAAGAGCAGAGGAAGAATGTATAACATCGATAGCAATTTTTGCTCTTGGCATGGTCATTGCAAACATACATGCAACCCAGCTTTTTCTCTGGGAAGGAAATGTTTTGTCAAGGAAAATAATCTTTGCAAGATTATGCCTCTCCTTTGCTTCACATTTTCAGGGAAGTAGAAAATAGAAGGATGGAAGTACAATCATCTTGTCATTATGAAAGAGATTGAAAAGTTCCACCAATGCTTTTTTTTTTTTACATCTGTTCTATTTTGATCCCCAGGGCAAATGTGGAGAGATAAATAAAGGTAAGAGTCCTTGTGTTTGTTCCTCATCTGGCTTATTATTAGTGAAATGAACTTTTGTGTTTAAAACATAAAGAGATTCATCTCTCCCTCTTTCTCTTTCTGCCATTTTTCTCTTAAAAGTGTAATTTAGATAAAAGTAAGTCTTTTCCATACTTTTAATTTAATCTATTAATAATGATAATGAATGTCTATTAATATATATTAATATCTGGACTAAGTCTACTCTGTGTAAGATAACTATATTAAGAATTGTCCACAATGTTTGGTTAAAATAGTCAAGATACCAGCCACAGTGGGGTGATTAAAGCTCTTGCTCTTTTTTATGTGGATCCCAATGCACATAAAAACAGGCAGAGACTTGATCAAACATTTCATCAAATTTGTAGACAACACCAAGCTGGCAGGAATAGCCAATACTCCAGAAGACAGACTTAAGATACAGTACGATCTGGACAGACTTGAACACTGGGCACTATCTAACAAAATGAAATTCAATGGTGAAAAAAGTAAGGTTCTACATTTAGGCAAGAAAAACCAAATGCACAGGTATAGTATAGGTGGTACCTTGCTCAATACCGGTAGCAGTAACTGAGAGGGATTTCGGAGTCCTAGTGGACAATCACTTAAATATGAGCCAGCAGTGTGCTGCAGCTGCCAAAAAGGCCAACACAGTGCTAGGCTGCATTAACAGGGCTAGAATCAAGATCACATGAAGTATTAATACCACTTTACAATGCCTTGGTAAGGCCACACTTGGAATACTGCATCCAATTTTGGTCACCGTGATGTAAAAAAGATGTTTAAAAAGAGTACAGAGAAGAGCAACAAAGATGATTAGGGGACTGGAGGCTAAAATATATAAGGAACGGTTGCTAAAACATATAAGGAACAGTTGCTGGAATTGGGTATGTCTAGTTTAATGAAGAGAAGGACGAGGGGGGACATGATAGCAATGTTCCAATATCTCAGGAGCTGCCACAAAGAAGAGGGAGTCAAGCTATTTTCCAAAGCGCCCGAAGGCAGGACAAGAAGCAATGGATGGAAATTAATCAAGGAGAGAAGCAACCTAGAACTAAGGAAAAACTTCGTAACAGAACAATTAACCACTGGAACAACCTGCCTCCAGAAGCTGTGAATGCTCCAACACTGGAAGTTTTTAAGAAGATACTGGACAGCCATTTGTCCGAAATGGTATAGGTTTCCTTCCTGAGCAGGAACAAAAGTCCTTAAGCCCAAGATGTACTTGATGACCCCGATCGAAATAAGGGAGTTGAGAAACTACATTGACAAAAATCTGGCTAGGGGTTTCATCCAAGCAGCTAAGTTCCAAGTGGCAGCCCCAGGGCTATTCAAAGAGAAGGAAGATGAGTCATTGGATTTTTGTTAGATAAATGGCATATATGTGAATAATATTTATCCCCTTCCTCTTGTGAAGAAAATGCTGGGACATTTAACCAAAGGGAAGTTGTTTACTAAACTATCTCCAAAGAGCCTGAAGGCAGGACAAGGTTGCCTACCCTTAGTATAGGGTATCCTGCTTGACCAGGGGATTGGACTAGATGACCTCCAACTTTATTATTATTATTAGTAGTAGTAGTAATAGGACTGCATAGCTGCAGTCTTTTTGGATATATCTTGTAAATACTGATTATGTTAGGAGCTTTATTTTATTTTTAAAAAGGGGAACGTCTGCTATTTGATTAGTGGTATTGTTTAACAGGTAGTCCTCAACTTACGACCATTTATTTAGTCACTATTCAAAGTTACAGCAACATTAAAACAAATGACTGACAACCGGTCCTCACACTTACGACTATTGCAGCATTCCCATAGTCACATGATAAAAATTCACTTGCTTGGCAATTGGCATGTCTTTATTGGCATATATTTATGATGGTTGCAGTATCTTGGGGACACATGATCACCTTTTGTGACTTTTTTAGCTGGCTTCCAATAAGCAAAGTTAAATCAGATTTGTTTAACAATCATGTGATTCACTTAATGGCCACAGTAATTCACTTAAGGATTGCAGCAAAAAAAGTCATAGAATTGGGTTTAACTCAACAACTGCTTTGCTTAGTGATGGAAGTTCCAGCACCAATTGTCACAATTTGAGGACTACCTGTTTTCTGTCCATCTCTTGTTGTGTTCTTGTGAACACTCCATATTCAGTATCTTCATATAAATCACAGTGAATAGGGCAAAATAATCTACATTTACTTGTCCAGGCATGTTTAAATTGCCATTCTATTCCTACATATTTTTCTTCTGATTCAATCTCAAGTATAAATTAAAATTAAAATTTTCACATCTTAAGAGGCAGATTTGTTGTGAATTATTGTCAATATATTTTGCTAGCTATAGTTTCTCCTTAATGCTTCAGGGAACACTTTTAAAAAATCAAAGAGTTTTTATGGAGTGAATAGGAATTAAAATGATATATAATAAAATTATCCTTTAAAACCCAACCAGTGCCAATATGCATTCTAAAGGTCTTCTGTATATATTTATGGTTGTATAATAATAGATCAATACAGTTTCCCAAGTGCAGACGTATTATTTGAAGGCTAAAACTTATTTGATTACCGTGAGAGAAGATTAGCATGCAATTGTAATACGTTAGATGTAGTATATTGTAAGCAACCCAGAGTTTTTTGGAATTGGGCAGCCTCTAAATTGAATAGATACAGTTATATAAAACTTGTATACTGCCAATTTCAACAAATTGACTGAATCATTCATGATAATAAGACTCAAACAAATATAGCACTAAGAAAACGATAGTAGGTTTGAAAATAAAATATTTAAGGTAAGAAAAAGCCCCCAAACCCTATGGTGTGATATATTAGGGAAAGACTCTATAGAAGGACTCTATGTTTGTTTGTTTTTTCCTGAATGTTGACAGACAGACAGTGGCCCTGTTGCACAGGGGGGTGCTTTTCCAGAGGATTGATTTAAAAAAAAAATGTATGGCATAGCATAATGCATAAAATCCACAGAAAAAACATATAAAATGTATATCAAAATATAAATCACCAGAGTAGTGAATTATTTTAAAAACACAATAAAAGTAATGAATAAACATGAATAAAATTAAATTATGTATGAGCAGTTATTGGAATGACTAAACCTATGGCCGGATATCTAGATCATTTAGCTATTGGACCTCAGTGCCCTCAAGATGATATTTTTCTGTCGCAATCTGATGTTTGTTGGATATTCCCACAGTCACAGTTAGGATTATTAACCCATTTATATTTGCAGTATTGGTACCTGCCATGATTAGTTTGGATCCAGTTGAGCACTGTCCAGATTTTCTTTGGAAGATCAAAGCCGAAGGGGCATTATACTAGATCAGACATTAAATTAAACAGATCTGGGTTAGAAGTTGCCCACTCCTGGCAGCATGTTATCTCAGTGTCAGTCAGTTTCTCTGATTAATTGCTGTCCAAGTTTCCACAGTGGGTTCCAAGATTTGAATCTGAATATTTGATTGTGACAGTCCTCATATAATAGATTTACCTCACATTTTTGCCATTCGTTTTTTTTAAGGCTGATTGTCTTCTAAAATATGGGGTGGTATGTTAGATAATCCTGGTAGCCATTTAATAGTTCCTGATATTGGTCTCATAGTGTGATTAAGCTGGATATCCAATGCTATTGTATGGGCACTGTTTAACTAAATAGGACTGCAATACTTAGCTGCCAAATAAGAACTAGTTCTAAGAACTGTAGTACTTGCTCCCCGGCTGGTGCCAGAAGGTTTATGAAGAATATTGTTCCTGGTTTTTATTTTATCCATTTTTTTAGATGTTCCCTAGAGGTTAAGGACTGATCAAGGGTCATTCCTAAATACTTTGGATTATGGTTAAACATCAGCAGCTGGTTCCTAAATTCCATTTTTGGTGTATACAGTAGTTAGCTTTTCTGTTTAAGTGAAAAAGGCAATCTCAATTTTGCTGATACTGAGTTTTAGCCTCCAGATTTCAAGTAATGCAGTGCAATGTAGACTAGCCTCCTTGTGATGCACCCTGGGTAACATGATTCTTTCACTTGGTTACACATTCAGGCTGCTGAACCTTGCAAGGATCTCCCAGAAAAAAGAAGCAGCATGAATATCGAAAATAAAAACAATGGCTCTTTTCAGATGGTTGATGCTGAAAGAGAAAAGTATCATGTCTTGACAACAGTCCCAGAAATTACTCAGAAGTGGAACAGTAGCAGCAGCTTCTATCAAGGTGATCTTATTGGTTGAGATAATTCTAGCTGGAGAATATGGTCCTGGTGATATCTAGGTGCAAACCATAAAGACATTTGAAGGTTTAAACAGGCACTTTAAATTGTACCTAGAAACCAATGTAGATACAATTTAGGAGACAAGATAAGGCCCAAATATCAGCCCTTTAAGATACACCAGGTCAGGAGATATACATCACAAGATACTAGACTTTTACTTTATTTAAATAGGCCGTTCATTAATTCATCGATTTGTATGGATAAATTATATGGCCTCCTATCACAAAGCATATAACTGGGTATTAGCAGAATAAAAAAACATTAAATAATAAATATAGAAGGTATATTAAAGGTGGTTTTCCTTTAACCTTTTGATTACAATGATTATTAAGTAGACTATCTAGATTTCATGAAGGTTTTTATGACAGTAGGCAAGATGGCAGACAGGAAATCAGTATCACCAAATGATTAGGTTTTAATACCAAAGTGAACTAGCAAATGGATATAGAAACAATCAATTTTTCGGTTTCAGAAGATTCCCTTTCCCACAACTCATCACAAATTTAAATATTCATTGATTCACTGCTGCCTCCTGTTATCAGTGCAATCCAGTGTAATATGCTTCTAAAAGGATTTTTGCATGGAAAGTATTCATTCACTTACAATGTTAAAATGCTCTCTTTAAGATGAATAAGCTGTTCAAGTTAACTGCAGCAGAGATCTGAGGTTGTTTAGAAACTTAGCAGCTTCAGACTTCACAGCAGGAGATGGAAAGAAAAATAGATTATTTGATTTATGCCTACACTTGAAGAGGTAGAAATAATGTAATTGCTGCTTTAATTGAGTGATAACATTCAGCCTGAAAGTAGAAATATTTTGGAGTTTTCTAAGAAGCAATAATAATAAATAATAATAATAAGTTATCTAGTCCAACCCCCTGCTCAGGCAGGAAACCCTATACCATTTCAGACAAATAGCTGTCCAGTCTCTTCTGAAAAACTTCCAGTGTTGGAGCATTCACGGCTTCTGGAGGCATGTTGTTCCACTGATTAATTGTTCTAGCTATCAGAAAATTTTCCTTAGTTCTAGGTTGCTTCTCTGTTTTAGTTTCCATCTGTTGCTTCTTGTCCTGCCTTCAGGTGCTTTGGAGAATAGCTTGAATCCCTCTTCTTTGTGGCAGCCCCTGAGATATTGGAACACTGCTATCATGCCCCCTCGTCCTTCTCTTCATTAGACTAGACATACCCAATTCCAGCAACCTTTCCTTATATGTTTTAGCCTCCAGTCCCCTAATCATCTTTGTTGCTCTTCTCTGTACTCTTTCTAAACATCTTTTTTACATCATATGCAATTCCAGTTCCTTATATGCTAGACCATGCTAGACCATGACCTCAATTTATATATATGCAGAAAGGTTTGTTTTTAAAAGTCTGAGAAAATGTGTCAAATAGATACACTGTTCAAAGCACATCCTATGTTATACATTCAGTTTGAACAAATTCCAAAGACCATTTTCCTTTTTGGTTTTGCACTTTGGTACCCAAAGTCTTGCCTTTGACCTTAACATTTCATAATTTCCTTTAAGTGTGTTTTTATTTGCTTGTTTCAAGAATAAACTTTTCTATAAAAATTTTAAACAGATTTTTCAGTGTAGCATTGGCCCAGTAAAAATAGATAGCATATTATGTGCTTGAAGAATGTACTTTCCATGATTATACATTAAAGAGTATTTACTTGTAATACTGATTTAGGAAACTCAGAATTTCAGTTCTTTTAGCTTTGTAGAACATACCATTCCAAAAGAAAGCAACATTTGCATATTTTGCAGATTAATTTAAGCTTTATCTAAAGAGAAACAGATAAAGGAGCCTATGTAGATGAAGTAGCCATGTTGTTGATAACTGCAATATTTCCATCGCTTTTCTTCATCACTAGTTCAAATAATGGGAAATGTAATCCAAGGCAATACTGCCTGGTAGTAATGGGAGTTAGGAAACATTATCTATAGTAGTATCCGTGCTTTTTTGTAAAAAAAAAAAAAAAAAGTGCCGGAACTCACACACATCATACAGCCCGCCTTGCCTACCCTACAAGGTTCCATCCCAAAAAGGTGCTGGAACTCCGTTCTGGGCGTTCAATGAGGAAAAAAAAAGCCCTGAGTAGTATAATAATAATAACCAAAAAAGCTTACTACTCAGAATGATAACTTTCTGATACATTTGCAAAGTGCTCTACAAGATTTTTTTCTCTCTCAGCTGATGATTTGGGCACTAAATGGCTGTGTCTTGTTATTATCTATATGTATCTATCTCTATACATAAACCCAGTGCTTTTTTTTCTAAAAAAAAAAAAAATGCCAGAACTCACACATGTCATACAATCTGCCTTGCCTACCCTACAAGGTCCCATCCAAAAAAAGTGCCGGAACTCCATTCTGAGCGTTCTATGAGAAAAAAAGCCCTGCATAAACCTATAAAATAAAGCTGACTAACAAAGACAGGCTGGGTTAGTATCCTTCAGGAAGCTGACACAAATGATATTGGTTGACTGGAAAAGCAAATACTAAAAGCTTTTCCATTAAAATACATCTGGAATATTACAACAAATTGGATTCTTTGCTGATTATCTAGCACCATTCCTGGGTACTTATTGAGAAACAATTGAAACATTTGCAGATGGGGATTTTCTATTTTTAGGCAATGTTGCTGCAAAAGTGGCTGAACTGTGCAAAGTTGTGTTGCATGAAAAAGACTTGGTAGTCATTGCCTTATCCACTTCCTTGTGTATCAGAATGTTGGTATTGGTGGAAAGATCTGCAAGAGTTTTTGGCAGCTTGTTGCTCTGACAAGCAAGCACCTGTTTGCTTAGGGGTTTCTTTGTTATTATTAGTATGGCAGGAGGGTGGGGGGAAGAAATGTGTGTTACTCTGAAACTGAGGAGATAGAGGAGACACCATTGATGTCTAGCTGACTAATAAGAGAAAGCCTTGTTTGACCTTTAATTCTCAATAAGACCTTTAGATCCATGAAGAAGTAAATATGCCTATTCTAGTAAGTCTTTAGTAATCTTAGAGGATTACTACAGTCAAGTTGTGCTTTGTTTTCATTGTAAAGTTGGATAATTTAGTTAAATGGGAGATGATCTAGAAATATCCTAAGCGGATAAGTATAAATAGAATGGAATAAAGGAAAACTTCTTTGAGATCCTTCAACTCAATTATTTCAAACTTGACAAGGTAATTCTTAAGCCAATTCATAAGTGAGTTAGTTGTTTCATATCTGAATCACTGAATTACAGCATTCTCTCTCTCTCTCTCTCTCTCTCTCTCTCTCTCTCTCTCTCTCTCTCTCTCTCTCTCTCAGACTAGTTCTTAATATTTAGAATTCAGTGTTGGACAGTGAAATATATGTCTAATTAGAAATAAGTCTATGGCAGATTATGTTGGCAAATGCAATGCTGAAAGGATCTAGTTAAAACTGATCTAACAAGGATGATTACGATTATTACCTTTTTATAGGGATATACATATAACTGAAGCCTGCACAAACAAAATTCCTGCCTCCTGTTTTCTCCACAACAACAACCCTGTGATATGGATGGAGCTGAGAGAGAGAATGACTGGCCACCCAGCCGGCTTTCATGACTAAGCGAGGCCTTGAACTCACAGGTTCTTAGTATCTTACAAACAGACCACAAACCTTTCCTCTTCGTATAAAACAAACAAAACACCATTTTCAAAAAGGGAAGTGGTGAACCACATTTGAAAATATGCACTTTTAAATATCCGGAGTGCTGTATAGGTATACCACTTCCCTTTTTACTATAAAAGGGGCAAGTATCTTTCAATATGAGAGTTGTCATTTTCCAGAGTGCAGTCATAGGTCCAAATTTTCGCTGTTCACCTCATTCCACTACTAGCAGTTAATAGAGGTTTTTGTTAGGGGTGTTGCCATGCCTATACTTCCAGGTTCAGAAATACAAAAGGCATAAGAAATTATTTCTCCAGCCATGCTCAAACCAAGTGAGAGATTTAATAGTTCTGGAGGCAGGCCAGTATCTCAGCTCCATGTCAAAACATAAATACTACAGTCTTGTGTCCCATCCTTCATGAATCAAGATAACCATAAGTTTAGTAGAAAATCAAAGTAAGTCCTTTTTTATAGGGGCTAAATGGAGAGTTTGACATAATATGTTGCTAAAAGAGAAATTTATTATTAGTGCAAATAATTTTTATAATTCATAGTCTTGTATTCCATATAATGCTATTTGGAATACAAAGTAGAATAATCTGTAACTGATACAGATTGCAACTATCAAACCTATGAAGAGCAAAATTATGTAATCCCAATTCTTAAAGAATTTCATGGGCTTCACTAAGTTATTGGGAATATTTCAAAACTTAAACCACAATTGCTTTCAGCAAATTTGATTCCTGCAGATGTTTTCATATTTACCAGTGCAAAGCACATTGCTTCAAAATGTGCCAGGGTATCAAGTTTTTCTTTTGCGTGCTTTAAATCTGTGTTTCTTAAACTTGCCAACTTTAAGATGTGTGAACTTCACCTTCTAGAAAAAGTTGTTGGCTGGGGAATTCTGAGAATTGAAGCTCTCACATCTTAAAAGTTACCAAGCCTGAGAAACATTGTTTTAGATGATGAATTTTGGGACAACCTATCTGTTGAATAGGCAATACTATACCACTCTATAACATCTGATGGAAAAACCAAGTTTTTATAGCTTTCCATAAGGCTAAGACAGGCTGTCTACCGTTCCATTAATGTTCCACAGTCAGTGAAGAAATTCATGCTGAAAAGTGATTGGATATTTCAGCAAGATGATGATCTGAAAAGACCTGCCACCAAATCAACCATGAAGTACTTTGCAGAGAAAAAAACCCCAAAGGTTTTAGAATGGCTTTCACAGTCTCCGGACAAAAGTAATTGAATTGCAGGCAATTGTAACTGCTTCTTCAGACTGTTGTAGCTATTTGACCTGTTGTAGCCTTTCTGATTGCTTCAGTGAAACTCATTCATCCCAATAGCAATCAACATCAGGTATGGCATGCAAGAAAATGGCAGAAGTCGAAAGTAATAGGAAAAGCAAACACAGCTGTACCAAAATACTTCTGCAGATATGTTCATTCTAGCTGTCCATCTCAGTCATTAACAAAATAAATGACTATCTCCCCTTTTTAAAATAATTCCAGTAATTAGGGAAAGACAAGCCAAGTTTTTTTTTTAAACAGCTATATGCAATAGTCTTTCAAGATGGTATGGGCTAGGTGTTAGTTTCTCAAATCCAAATTGAAAGGGACTATTTAAAAACCAATGTAATATAATTTCCAATTATATTACATTGGTTTTTAAATAGTCCTTTTATGTATATTATTACTCAGTTATTTATCAGTTTCCTGATAAAGAAATCTGATAAATTTAGAGCTGATATTTGTCTTGACTAGAATACCTCAGACAGACAGATCACAGACCTCAAAACATTTCCTGCAGTCTAGTTTGTACATGAAATGTGAGACTGCAAGCTGGCCCAGTAACAAGAGAAAAGCTATTTCAACATAAAGAAAATTTATTCCTCTCATCTCTACTCACAGATAAATCTTTTAATTAATGATGGGCAGGGCAATCAGGAAAAAAAATCCTTGATTTACTAGTAGTGAGTTATATTTTGGTTTGTAAATGTTAGTAATTTTAATAGTAGTTTTAATTATACTTTTTAACTTTTCTGTTTTTCAAAGTTTTATTATCATGAGCGAATGCTCTGTTAAAAAAACTCCATATGCCAGAGTCTCTGATAATATCCCTGTTTGCTAGCAACTTCCTGCCATGTAGGAGTAAGAATGGATTATAGCTCATTTTTTATGCCATGGTATTTTTAATTTTAAAAAGAGAGAACTTATTAAAATAATTTAGACCAGTTCTTAAGCTGCATTTGTGGATAAGGCAAGAAAGAATTAGAATTTTTTTACAAATAAAGCTCTCTTTTGAAGTTTTTCAGTATCTGATGGAATCAATTTGAAAACTGGAAAAGGAAAACTAGTGCCAAATGAGTGCAGTATGCCTCTTCAGAATAAAGCTTTTCCCCCTTTCTTTTATTGCATTATATACTAACTTACCAACTACTATTTTATTGCATTATATACTAACTTACCAACTACTATCATGTATGTCTACATTGAAAAATATTGGTAAATATCAGTTATTTCTATTAGATGAGTTTCTAATGAATGAATATTTATTTGTTTACTTGTTTATTTTAAAATTAAAATTCTGTCATTATCTCTAGATAATATGATAATATTAATATAATTATAATAATATAGGTAAGATGATTAGGAGATCATGTTTTTACTATCATGTTTCCCCAAAAGTAAGACTTGGTCTTATATTATTTTTGCCTCCAAAAGAAGCATTAGGTCTTATTTTCAGGCAGTGTCTTATATTTTTTGTAACACCTGCCTCGCCTTGCGGAGGGCTGGCAGAGGGAGGCGCCAGGGGAGGCTTGTACCGCCCAGTCATGGCGCAAGCCACGGGAGAGTTGTTGGAGGAGAAGGAGGTGGCGGCTGCTGCTAGGCAGATGATCTGTGGGGCAAAGCATGAAGAAAGCCCCTCCATTGGTGCACAGCCGCAGCGGAGCCTTTCACCATCACTTCCCCCGGCTCCGAAATGGCGGAGAAGGACCAGGCCTATCCCACCTATCGTCCATACGGTTGCATGGCAGTCCAACTTGGAAGGGGAGTGAAAGGGAGCAAGGACTGGCCTGGCTGGGGGGGGCTGAAGGAAGTGGGTGTGGGCCGCATGGGGAAGCTCCACCCCCTCTTCCGCCTGCCTCACCTCGTTGTGGAGGCAGCGGCACGATGTGCCACTTGGCCTCCTGCCCCATTGTGGCAACCAGGTGGGACAGAATGAGCAGGGTCCTGATTAGGGCTTATTTTTGGAGCACGGCTTATATTAGGCCCACCCAAAAATCAGGGTAGGTCTTTTTTTTGGGGTGGGGCTTATTTTCAGGGAAACATGGTAAATGTTTAAATGTTACTGTAGTTCAAATTTGTTGATTCTAAGATGCAAAAATAAAGTAGATGCCATGCTGTTTGTAAGATATTATAATTTTTCAAAACTAGCAGTGGTCTTGAAGAACTTGGAAAGTTCATATTTTTTTTCTTGCACATAGTGGCTTCTTTTTAGTTTGAAATGATGTAATTGTTGATGGAAGGATAGTCTATGTTTAGTTAGCTAATTCTAGGAACTTGGAATTTATGACATAACCATTTTGAATTTAGAGAACCTGAACTAATATTTCCAGCTTCATGTTTATCTGAGTTAGGTAATCCTTTAATTGGTACCTTCGACATGAATTGAGCGATCTCCTATCAATCTCAGCCAACATGGCATTTGGCTAACAAGAATGGAAGTTGTAGTCAAACATATCTGGATGTTTGTTAGAAAAGGCTGTCTGGGATAGTAAAAGAAATAATATATTTTATTTGGGAAAAAGCAAGCAAACAACCAATAAGACTAATAGGGAGTGTCAAAAGAACAACATAATTTAATCTAAGCATTATAATATGTACCATGTATTATTTAGCTTTAGAATTTGTCTTTCAAGAAAAGGCTGAAGATTTTTGGGTAAAATTCTCATATGGCTTCAGAAGTCCAATGGGATCAACTGTTTATGAGATCCTTCAAAGACAAAATGAAAATGAAGATTAAAGATTGGCCCTGTAAAGCAGTCTTAGGACAGATTCCTAAAATAAAATGACACATAATTTTGCTTTAAGTCTGAATCACAATGACAAGAAGGCAGCAATTAGGATTTGGACAGCACAGGTCAAGGTAGAGACCCAGATGAGAGAAATTGCATTTCAGAAGCCTTCTACCCACTGACATTCATAGCCTCACTTTGAGTATCTCCACTTCTGTCTCTTTATAGCAGATTGATACAGAGGGACTGCAGAAACGAATGAAATTACATGTCAGTTCTAATAACTCACAGCATACTACTGAAAGTTCAGAAATTATTTTCTAAGCAAGGGCAGAAGAAAAGAAAGTAGAAGTTTATTTTAGAACCAAATTAATCTTGCTTGCACAGGGTTGCACGTTAAAAAAAACTGGAGCTCCAATAAAATAAAATAATGATGGTTTTTGTCATTTAAACCCATAGGAAGTATTCGCTAGCACTTCGTATCAGTCTGTTTTTGATTACCTAGAAAGTTTTCTAACATTTGCATTGTTAATACAAAGTTGGCATTTCAGTTTGAAAAGTGTATGACAATTGCAAATTTGATTTATAACTGGGAAGCTTGAATTCAATTTCTGGTTCACCCATAAGCTTAACATAAGCTTAAGTAAATCATAGTTCATCCACTTCAATTTAATTCAGTTCCAGTGAATTAAAAATAAAAGGAAAATAATCTGTACCAGTTACTAATTTGGGCCCAAAATGTAGGATCTCCCTACTTGAGATATTGATTATATGTTGTGTTTAAACAAACTTTAAGTAGAAATTTCTTGAACCTAAAATACTCAGCATAATAAAAATCGGTATTTATGCTAACCAAAGACTCACCCCTAACACCATTTCTTATAATTTTTGTTTATTTTATCTTTTTTGTTATCTTAAAGGCATCTTTTTTAAAAAGAAAGGCATGAAATTGATTACAAAATAAACTAAATTATTTTTTTTAAATTTAAATCCTCACAATTATCTGTAAAGAAACAGATGTACCAAGAACAAACCCATCCCCCCTGAAAATTAAATATGTATATTAAAAAAAATTAAAAGGAAAACCAACAACTAGTTGGAGTAAATGAAAACTAGAAACTTAAGATTCAAATCAGAGGCTTGTAGGAGAAGAAGTGGTTATGCAATAACAATATTAAAAACTCCTTTACTCCTTGTGAACCTCCAGAATCAAATTTCAGCTTTCCATTTGCATTGGTAATCTTCATATTAAACATAATGAGGAAATAATAATTTTAAGAATTATGAAGGAAGGTGTCCATTTCATGTTCTAGATGATATTAGATGTGAGCCTTTGGGAAACAATAAATGAACTTTTCCCTTTATTTTGACTTGCTTTCTTAATTAGCCTCCAATATTTCTTCAAGCAGTATTTTTTATGTACTTAAAATAGTACAAATTCTTCATTGACCCTTCATTGGCCTTTATTGCTACACAGTGAAGTATGGTGCTGATGTCACCTGAAGTGAAAAGATGTGGTGCTCAAGTGGTGTGTCCCTCTGTGGGGTATTGTAGGTATTGCAAGCCCATGTTCAGTACCCAAATGCTTCCAGGGAGCAGGGTGAACTCCTGCTGGATCATGGAAGGAGCCCCCAGCTGGGCATCCCCCGGGCAGTGGTGATGTCACCAGCTAATCCTTTCAACCTGGAAGTGCCTTGTACCTCCCACACGAGTGTATTGTGATCCTTTCCTTCTAGCACATCATTGTTGCCAAATCTTGTAAGATTTATGTTATCTCTAGTTAAAACTCCTAGTTTCTGAAAAGTAGAAGAGACATGTCCTTGAAGTGCTGTCCAACAGTTTTGTTGGGCTCCTGGTTTCTCATGTGCTTCTGAAATCCAAAATGAACCATATATTTCCAGGACAGGTTTGCTTGTTCAACCCTCTGTTAGTTATTACTTTGATACCTTCTTGTGTAGGGTTTTGTTGCTGACATAGTTTCACAAACATCTGATTTTTGTTAGATTGGAAAACTTTTCTTTCCATCACTCTGAAATCTGCTTGTCTACAGTTGACCTTTCCCTATTCACATCCTAACACTCTGAAATCTCATAAATAAAACAGCTACAGCTGACATAAACTCAACATATATTAACCAAGTAAGGATTCTGGGTGACTTGGTGAGCTTATAAATTTAAAGAGAATATCCACTGATTTTAAATCTTGACCTCTGACTCACAAATTACTGTTGCTCTTCCCAAAGAAGAATTATTGCAACCCACTTTTCTGTTTCGGTATACAATCTGTAGAATAAATATTGGGAACATGATGGAGAACCAGATTCCCCAATGAAAAAGAAAAAGTAGGAGCCATACATATGAATATGTATGCTTTCTGAAGCAGAGGTGTAGCCCAGTAAAGTTTTTTTTTTTTCTGTAGCATTGAGCTGCTGCATTTTCACCTCTTTCAAATGTGCAGGCAGCAAATTTCAAGCTATGGCATGAGAGCACCAAGAGTGCCTCTGCAGGGAAAAATGGATTATTCTTTAAAAATCATAGATCTCATTATGCAACATGAAGGAATGGATGATATGCTAATTTTTCACAAAGATCTACTCATCTAATGAAAGCAATACATTCAAATCTACTGTACAGTGACTATTTTTTTATGCATGGCAAAATGCATAAACTTGACAATTTAGGAAAAAGGAAATGTTCTTTGAGAGAAATAACTTCTATAATATTGTCTGAACAATGAAAAATGGAACCAAACAACAGACATATTCAATAGGATATTACTTAGATATAATTCTAAGTAAATCTTATATCAGGCTTTCTGACAGTCAGTTTTGAATGAAGGTGGCAGGTGGTGCCTTTATAGTTATCTGAAAGCACCTAGGAACCACACAGGATTTCATGCAATTTATTTCTATTTGCAGTTTTTGATTATTCTCTACAGATAGAACAGTGGGAGAGAGCTAAGTCTTATAGTGTGAAATCTGAATCTATTATGATCAAGGGTCATTTTGTTGCTCATTGCAGCAGAATGTGGATTATGTCGACTGATCTCATTTATTGCGGAATTAATTGGCACTGTCTTTGGGAATGTTTCCTTCAGTTGCCATATGTAAAATAATGGGGTAGTAATGTGGTGTTGTGCAGTATCATGTTGTACACTTGTATAATTCAGATTCATTCAACGAGGTTTATGCAGGAGATATTCCCACTGACTTTCTTTTTCAGCTCAACCTTCATGGTGTGTGTGTGTGTGTGTGTGTGTGTGTGTGTGTGTGTGTAAATTTATAACTCCATCCATCCATCTTTCTTACAATATTTGTAAGAGATTGAATAAATAGGGGTATACAGACATGCACACAGAGCTTGAGAGGTTGGGAGAGAAATATTGCTGGTTATCCTGCACAAGATTTATGACAGAATGAGAAACTATTTCTTAGAATGTTAACAGTAGTATCAAAGGAAGATAACCAGAGGAAGCCATCTTGGTGCAGTGGTTAATGCATGAGGCTTGAAACGAGAAGACCACAAGTTCTAATCCCAATTTAAGCACAAAGCCATCTGGGTGATCTCTTAGCCTAGAAAAAAAGGCAACCCACTTCTGAAAAAACTTGCCAAAGAAACTGCAGAGATTTGTCACCAAGGTCAAAAACTGACTTGAAGGCACAAGAAAAAAGAAAAAGTAACCAAGAAGTGGCTCAAATCAATTGGCAAAAATGCACTCTGACAATTAGTAAAATTGGTGAATCACGAACCGAACCTTTACCTAGTGATAGTGGCTGCAAAATCACCAATTTGTAGAAGGTTTAAATAGCAATAGCTACTAAAAAGCATTCCTGGGCTCTGCAGGAAGTTTTAAAAAACAATTTTAAAAACATGAAGCAGAAGGCAAACAGGCCTAAATATTTTCTCTAACTTTCCCTTAATCTTCTTTTTTCCTTACTGAAGGAAGTTAGCCCAGAGAAGGAAATATTAAAAGGGCAGAAAAATATATTTTTCCTCAAAAGGATTTTTTTAAAACCAAACCTGGCCCCAAATCTATCTCTCTGCCCCAAGCAAGAGCTAGCCCCATACGAATGAAGATGTAGAACCATCAGAAAGCTGAAGCCAGGGCACTCAAGAAGACAAAGAGAAGATCTGCATGCCCCACCCAAACTCTAGGAGTGATTAACCCCATCACCTGGCAAGCAGGATATGATAATCGGATTAAACCACAGATATCAAGTCCTAGAAAAACACTCAGAAATAGCTTCAAGGTTCATGCCACAGGAACAGGAAACTATTCCAAAGGCTAGAGGGGGTATAAAAACCTACTGCCCATGTGCTCAAGGTCTCTTTTCCTCTCTGCTCCTTGCAAGGACCATCTTTCTGCTTCTTCAATAAACTGTAACCTTCCCAAAGCAGTCGCCATTTTGCTTATTTATCCCGGCTTGGATGAACCAGGATGAAGACTTACTTCTAACATTACTCTTATCCCACTGCCAGAAATGTATCCATTCATTCATTCTTGTATGCATATGCATATACATACACCTTTTAGACTGCTTCAATCTTTTTTTTTAATTATTAGAGTGGGGAGGATTGTGAATGATGCCACGTGACTTATAAGAAAAAACCCATTGTCTGATTTCCTAGACCCTGGACATTCATTTATTTCCATGGAAAATCTAATCTTAATTCCCAGGCATCTTAATATAAGTTTGTTCCATTCTTGAATTTGCTAAATTAGTCTCTACCTGCAATTTCCAAATTGTATACCATGGTTCCCCAGGACATCCCTCTAGGGGCACCATGGGATATTTTAAATTTAAAGAGCATGGTGATTCTCAACATCTGATGGACACCATATGATGTAGTAGCTCTGAGTAGTTCACAGTTTTGCCCTCAAGTCATTATGGAAATTTTTTGAGATAGTAAGGATGCTGTGAACCAAGAAACTATAAGAGCCTCTGACTTAAATCTTTGAGGAAGGTGAATTGTCTTGTGGAAATGGAGAGATGAATTTTAAGCTCAGCTTAACTTTAAAAATCAGCCTGGTCCAGATCTAAATTAACTCAATGTTTAAATTCTTTTGAATTACCTGAGGCTTGCTCCTAAGGTGATACCTATAAACCTGCAATTTTTAATAAATTTTGGATTTCAAATTTCAGTTCTAGAAAGACATTTTAATTTGTATAGTTAAGAATGTAACATAAGAATATAAGAGAAAGCCTGCTGGATCAACTGAGGACCCTCTCAATCCAATGTTTAGTCTCTCACAGAGGTTGGCCTTGGTACTCCTGAGGTGCACTGAGGTGGAGATACATCCATCTCTTGCACCCAATCAGGTGGGACCACTGAGTCACAAGACTAAATAATCCTTGACAAAACTGCCTTTTATGAATTTATCCAGTTATTTTAAAAAGCCATAATTATGTGTTATGCAAAGTATATTTAAGCCACACTATTGTGGCTATTGTGTAAATAGATTTCTTATATCAGATGTAAAGTTATTCTGACATTTTCTGCTGTTTAATCAAAATTACATATGAGGCAAATGAAAGAAGGCAGAATAAAACAAAACTTTTCACTATCCCGTAGGAAAAGCTTCTTCAGCAGACTGAATTAAAAAGAGAGAAAAGGATTCTGCTGACAACTTTGATTATTTATAAACATGTAGCCACAAAAGCAAACCAATTGAGATTGATTTGTATCATGAATTTGTATCATGTATCATGGTGCATAATTTAATTGTGCATAAATAGATGCTAGTATAGTTAAAGCACTGAATATCATATTGATTTTCAGTGTTTCCAAATATGTCAATTAAAACATAATTAATATTAATATAAAATTACCATCATGAGATAATATTGTGTTCATTTAACTTATTCCCTAAATTGATTTATAAAATTGATTAAAATAAAAATGAGTTAAGATTTAGCTACTAAAAACAAATGTATAAATATTCTTGTTAATGAAAGACATGACAATTGTAGAAGGGGTAGTCCTCAATGTAGAACCATAACTGGGACAAATATTTCCATGGGCAAGCGAGGTGATTGTTAAGTGAGTGTTTGTACAACATTTTTGCTACAATTGTCAAGCAAATCACTGCAATTGCTAAGTAGTCTTGTGTTTGTTAAGTAAATCCGGATCCTCACATTGTCTTTGCTTATCAGAAGCTGATTGGGAAGGTCACAAGTGGCAATCACATGATCCCAGAATGTTGCAACTGGTAGATACATGTTAGTTGCCTAGTGTCCAAATTGTGATCATATGACTGTAGCGATGCTGCAGTAGTTTCATTGTAACTTTGAATGGTTGCTAAACAAATGGTTATAAGTCAACGACTACCTGTATATATTTACTTTTAATAATGCGCACTTATTTCTTATTCTGCATGGATGATAGCAATTGCTTATTTCTGAGGAGTGGTTGACATATGAGAGGAATTCTTGAATCTGCCACAGATTATTAAGAATGTAAAGGAGATGCTTCAGCATCAACCAGGAATTTGATGGTTCCCCTGAACTCACATCTACTGAGGAAAAGGACACAAACAAGGAATTTTTTTCTTCATGATCACCATCATCTGCCAAGTTTGTATCATATTTCAAAAGCAACATCCATATAAATTATAACTGAAAAGCCTAGCGAAAGACAACTGTTTTTTTAACTTCTCTTCTGGATGTTAACAAAAAGGGGAATATTCTTACATTAGGGCTAATTTTTCTGTAAGGCTGGGCTAGCTACAGAAAGACAGGCTTCCTGATGCCCAACTCTTTAGTTTGGCAAAAAAAATAGGATTGTACAGTATGCCTTCACAATTCAAATGTAGAACATGTGCATTCTACATAAAGCAGATGAACCAAAGATAATTGGATCTGAACGATGAAGGACTTTATAGATGATAACAAGCACTTTGAATTGTATCTGGCAACATATAAATGACCAATGCAGAGATCAAAGAAGAGAAGTTATTGCTGAGTCAGCTTTTACCTGTTAGCACACAAGTCACTACATTCTGTTCCAATTGAAGTTTCCAAATACTGTAATCTTCAGGGACAGGCCCAGTTAGAGTTTGTTGAAATATAAAAAGTATGAGATGGTGGAGGCATGATTATAACCAGAGCATCTGGTTCCTAAAACAGTTATATCTACAGTAGCATTACCCACACCTATGGAGGAATATATTTTCCAACAGCAGCCATAAGCCCAAGAGCTATATTTCTGCAATTTAATTACTTTAAAGACTACCAGGCTGTGCAACTGAGGTAGGTGAGAGCAGGTTCAGTCATGTGGTACCATTTTCTAGAACTGCAATAGATTATTGAGAATATTTTCAAACTGCTAGTTTAATTCAAAAAGCCTTAAATGGCTTGGCTTCTATTTAACCTTCAAGTTTGTCTCTTCAAACCAAATCTGCCCATTCTGGGCATTCAACTCAGAAAGAGAGTGGGAATTAAAAGACACATCTTCTCAGTAGGCATCTCTTCCCCATTCTTGTGGAATAGCTTTCCCCTGAAGCCCTGGATTGCCACTCTCCCTTCTCCCACTACCACTTTATTAAAATATTGCTCAATATCTGTATGGTTCTGCTGGACTTTGGAAGTATAGTATGCTTTTTGTATTTTATGTCCTGGAAAGTTGATCAAACTGTTTTGGAGATTTTTAATTGTTCCTGTTTTGGTTTTTAATGTGAATAATTTCCAAGGAGGACTTGATTTTTTTTAGGAGACCAATGTGGTTTTATTGTATTTTTTATTACTCTTAACTGCCTGGAGTAAATATTTAAGTAAACCAACACAGACCTTCATGGAAGTGGGTGCAGCAGAAATGGGCCAGCAGCCATGTGGGCTTCTGCTGGATGGGGCTGCCGCAAGGCGAGGCAGGTGTTACAAAAAATATAAGACACCACCCAAAAATAAGACCTAATGCCTCCTTTGGAAGCAAAAATAATATAAGACCAGGTCTTACTTTGGGGGAAACATGGTATTGTTACTGCTATTCCAAAAAATGTCTGTCTTACCACATAGGCTAAATGTGAAACTATAAGAGAATCTCATACCTCAATTTCTGTTCTCAGATGAAATAAAAAGAAGAGAATGAACCAAGGCATCCTCTGTCTCCAAAGTGAGAGATAGATGAGGTCAAATATGTCTCATTCCAATAGAAACTTTCTGATTTTATCTTACAAAACATGAGAACATGACTTTATCAGAGAATGAGAAAGACCAAGATGAATTACAAGTAGAATCAAAAGATGGATGTGTTTAAACACATGTTATCTCATAAGTCCTAAGGCCAAAGGAATTGGATAGCTGCAACTGAATGCAGGTCTATATCTCAGTGCATGTTTGTAAATGTGGATCTTAAAAGGAAACAAACTCCAAATCCTAGAAGAATACTTCTGAGTACTAAAAGACATACAGACACATATCCAAAGAATAGATGAAAAAATATATAAAATAAAGCACAGGGAAGTTTAATAAGGAATTTACAAGCCACATAGTGTTTGGTTAATTTAAACAAAAAACATTTTATCAGTTTTTAACAAATGAATACATAATATTGAAGCAAATGAAAATAATTGTTAAAATTCAAGTATTGTCTGATTATCAACAGCAATAATCAGCACATTATAAAACATGAAATAAGATTAAGAATTACAGCAATTTCAATCCAAACAATTAAAAACTTCATGCTAAGAGGAACTCAAATTTCAGATGTGGTACAAATCCATACATAGAATTGTAATCCAAAAATAGTTTACGAGTTTCTTCTTTGTCAGTTTTACTTCAGAAATATCTAGTTTTTATTATCATTGAGCCATATTCCAAGAGTGGAAGCCATATTCCAAGAGTGGAAGCAAAAATATTTCACTAAACAGAATTAAACTTTGCTTTAGATAAAACTTTGGCTTATTAAAATAATGTCCAAATGCTGCAAAAGATTGTAGCTTGAATTTTCCATATCATTTATTGCCATAATATGGGTTAGGTGTCTGCCTTCTCTCCTGTGTTTACCAAGTTTCTATATATCTTGATATTCTTAAAAAAAGGATTTTTTTTTAAAAAAAATGAAAATTGGAATGTAAAACACAGCCTCCCATATGGTGTTTATTTGAGACAATACTTTTAGTCCCACAAAGTTTGTAAAATAACATCTTAGGGCAGGGGTGTCAAATTCGCAACGTCATGTGATTTGTTGTGACGTATCGCAACTTTTTTTCCATTGCCAGCAATGGGGTGGGCACGGTTTCAGCATGACGCATCTGGCCCGCAGGCCAACAGTTTGACACCCGTGTCCTAGGGCATCTTTTGCTTTCTACTAAGTGGATACTCTGACACTGGCCATACCTATTGTTTCAGCCATTTTATGATTAAGCAATTGTCCCATTTTAGCTATTCTATAAATGCACCCACTTCATGCTCTCAAAATTCTACTTGTGGTCTAGGTCCAAAAATATGTTCTTGTAGAAACCCTATATAGATTCATCTGCATAACCATTGTCTAATGAATTCATATTTCATGACATGTTTGTATTTGGAATCTGCCTGATAGGATAATAATGGTAAATACATGTCTCTGTTAGGATTTTCAGAAAGAATTTTAAGGATAAAATTCTGTATTCCCAATTCTGTGCTTTCCATTTTATATCCTGGAATATTTGTTTTACGTTACCTACAATTTTCCCCCTAGTCTTCTTAATTTAAAGGAGATAGTAAAGGAATACAGAATCTCATATGTTTGAATAATGAGTATATATGTCAGACAGGAAAAGTGGTTGTTTTGTTTCATGCTGTTGAAAAGATAAAGCTGTTTTAATATAGGATAATATTTTCTTAATAGCTTTGTGGCTAAATATGTTTATTAGTAGCTTTTACAACTGCCAAAAGTAAGATTTTCTGTCAACAGTAACTCTTAACAGTAATTTTCATTATTAAGCCACCTGGTGGCAATGTTTGACAATGAATCAAAGCTAGTCGTATCTGTGCTGTTAATTTTCAAGAGCTGAATATGCTGAAAGAAAGCTCCGTGAACTCTCAGGGTTTTTTTTTTTTTTGCTTGCCAATCTTAGATGCGGCAGTCCTAGAAAGTTTAGGACAGCATCAGGGAAATTGTTGAATTGGACTAGGTCTACATTCAGAGGGCAAAGTAGACTTTGGCTTGTTAATCATTTAGCAAGGTCCCATGAATATAGAGCAGGGCTTTTCGACCTTTTTACTGATTGTACCACTTTTAGGATATGGCAATATTTGAGTACCACCTAGCAAGGTGTCAAAAACTTGATGACCAAAAAAAACCTGTTCAAAGTTGCAATTGCACTGAAATGACTTATGACCATTTTTCACACTTATGACCATTGCAGCATGCCCAGGGTCATGTGATTTATATTTGGATGCTTGGCAACTGATTCATATTTATAATGGTCAGTGTTCCAGGGTCATGTGATCCCCTTCTGCAACCTTTTGACAAGCAAAGTCAATGGCAGAGCTGCTGGTGGCCAAGTGCTAAGGCGGGATTTCCTTTCCTCCCTCCCTTCCCTGCCTCCCTTTTTCTCATTCCCATCTCCTTCTGAAGGAAGAATTTGAAACCCCTCCCCCATATTTTCACTCTTCCATATATTGATCAAACAAGAAAAGGCCTCCAGAGACAGAAAAGACAAACTGCTGAGTGAACTAGCTTAAAAAGGCACATTCTCCTTTAAGAATTAGCTACTGGCTAGAAAGGAAATTAAGGAGCGCAGCCGGCACTTAAGGAAGAAAAAAAAATGTACGTACTGGCTGCCAGCTAAGGCAACCTCCCAAATGGCTCCATTCATAAGTAAAGGAATGCTACAGGCAAAATCCATTCAGGAGAAAAATACTTCAAAATCCCTTGCAGCAAAACTTACAGCTAACAACAGCAGAGCAATAGAAGCTATCACGAGACATCAGCCATCAGCCAAATAGAAATTGCCAAACACTCCTTAAGAACACAAAGCCCTCATTGAACAAATCCCAGAACTTCAAAGTCACAAAAGCACATAAGAATCCTTCCACTCTCCATCTGCTTCCTCCTCCGTGCCTCACCTCCAGCCATTGCTGCATTTTTTCATTCCTCTTGGAGGGCTGTATTTCTTGCCTGTTTGCTGCTGCCAGCACAGGTGGCTGCCACAGCAGTTGTAGATTGGCTCATGGCCAGCCTGCTTGATCTCCTCTCCCCCCATCCTCCCCATCTCCCTCCCCCTCCTTCTTCTTCCCCTTCGGTGCAACTGACTCTGACTTCTCCCAAGGCTGCTGCTTTTTTTCTTTCTCCTTCTCCTGCCCAAACTGCCTCCTTTTATAGGCTCCCCTGTCTCCGCCCCCCTTCTCCTTTCTCATGGGGGAGGTGAGCCAGAAGTGAGCCTGAGGCCTTTGCAGCTCTAGAGGACTCTCACTGTAAGTCCTTGTCTGTGCTGGCTCTTTCCCTCCCCCACTAGACTTGGCCAGGCAGGGCTGCATACCACCTGCCACTCATTAATGTACCACAAGTGGTACGTGTACCACCAATTGAAAAGCCCTGATATAGAGCGCAAATGGACAAAGAATTGTATATAAAAGCGGGATCTCTCTGCACCCGTTCAACTTCAAAATGTATTATTACAATCCATATATGTAAATATTCTTTTTCCCAACTCATTTTTTAAATTTCAGAAATCTAACTTAGGAATGGAGAAAATACTTTCTTATTGAAATACTGGAAGTTAAAACCCCTTGCTGACCAACTACAAATCACTCATTAACTAGCCACTACTCATTGAAGCTTTTAGTAAACACAAAGATTTTCTTCAGGATGATCTCCTCATAACCTGATCTTTCATGTTTTCTAATGGTGCACTTATCACCACATAAACTGAGCGTATCTACTTTGCTGCTGGTTGTCCTCTTCTTCTCATTCCTTCAACTGTCCAAACATTAAACTGAAGGTGATATAATTTGAAGATGTACCATATACTTTAATTGCATTAAAAATGTGAATCCTGGGTGTGTGCATGTTAGAAAAACAAAAGAAATCGAACACCAGGATAAAAGTATAAACAAAACTGTTTAATATAAAACCACTTAGCTTTTGTCGGCCAAACTGCCAACATCGTCAGAGTGAAAGTAAAGGATCTGGAAGTTTACTTATACGGCCATCTACTTCTGCGCCCTGCTCCTTGAGCGGGTCACTGGTCCATTTGCTTAGATCGACCATAATGCTCCTAGTCATCCCATGAAGTATTAATATCACTTTTTAATGCCTTCGTAAGGCCACACTTGGAATACTGCATCCAGTTTTGGTCACCGCAATGTAAATAAGATGTTGAGACTCTAGAAAGAGTACAGAGGAGCAACAAAGGAGACTGGAAGCTAAAACATATAAGGAACAGTTGCTGGAATTGGGTATGTCTAGTTTAATGAATAGAAGTACGAGGGGGGACATGATAGCAGTGTTCCAATATCTCAGGGGCTGCCACAAAGAAGAGGGAGTCAAGCTATTCTCCAAAGTGCCTGAAGGCAGGACAAGAAGCAATGGATGGAAACTAATCAAGGAGAGAAGCAACCTAGAACTAAGAGAAACTTTCTGACAATTAGAACAATTAACCAGTGGAACAACCTGCCTCCAGAAGCAGTGAATGCTCCAACACTGGAAGTTTTTTAGAAGAGACTGGACAGCCATTTGTCCAAAACCATATAGGGTTTCCTGCCTGAGCAGGGGGCTGGACTAGATTACTTCCAAGGTTCCTTCCAACTTTATTGTTATTGTTATTGTTATTGTTATTTAGACAGAGTCAGCCATGATCTGGATGATTTCTTTCTGAACAGGTTAGTATGTTTATTGGCTATATGACTGGTTTAGCCCACTGCTGCATAAAGAAAACCTTGATGTTGTATTTTTCTTTTTTTTTGTTTTGTCTTTGATTTTTGTTCCTTTTTATTTTCTGTTTTGAACTAATATTTTTTTATTAGAAATGATAGCTACTTTGTAATGGAAGAGGAATAAGAAAAAAGAAGAAATGATACTAATAAATGTTTATTGAATATGTTAAGGAAAAAGGTAATGGGGAGACACCCGAAGTGTTAATTATGTATTTAGATTAGAAATATGGAATATAGTAATTGAAATAGCTAAGCTTAACACAGGATCTGGATTTGTGGATCTATTTAGATAAAAGGTTATTGAGGATTGTTATTATTGACTTAGTTGTATTGAAATATATTAACTTGAATATAATATGTTACTAGAGGGAAAAGAGAGGGTTTTTTTAATGATTTAATTTGAACTTTATGAGTATGACTTTGTTTGTGGACAATTGATTGCCCTGCCACCACGTTGATTCTTAAGCACTTGTTTGTAAAATGAAAAAAACAATAAAACTTGTTTAAAAAAGAAAAAGAAAACCTTGATGTTTAAAATGGTGCCTTTTTGCTAGAGTTTAATTAGCTGGTTGCAAACAGATGAAAGAGTTAGGCAGCTATGGCAACTTTACAGGTGGATAAAAGAGATGGAGAAGATGATTCATGGTGGCTTTGCCAATAAACAGCCTGATGAGAAGAAAGACCAGGTAAAGACTTTGCTCACATATAATACAAGTATATTCTAAGAAAGGGAATCAAATGGTAGAGTTTGCTAGCAGGCATACAGGAGATGCGAAAGAACACAATATGGTCTCTTTACTCATTGTATATGAGTCTTAGTAGGATGGTAGGCTACAAGGATTGGCAGAAGCCAGGAGAAAAGGCTAAAAACCCAGGATAGCCATATGCCCCTTTAAATATAGTGGCATTACTGATTGTAAAAAGGAATAAGGACAGAACTAAAGGCAAAATAAGCTTGACTTCACTGTTTCCATGATCAGATCAGCAAGTACAAAGAGTTGCATTTCAGCATATAATACTGAGAACATAAAGTAATTTTATTAATTGAATTTCAGTCAAATTCATCTTGACCTGGATAGCAGGTGAAAAATTAAGAAATAGGAAAAGCAAGATGAATTGTCACATGCATAAGCCCATGTTGTTGTTGTTGTTATTGTTGTTGTTGGCATATAATAATAGAACATGAAGTTAAAAAGCAAAATGAAATGATCACATCGTATTGTGTCCTTTTTCCAATGGTCTGGGAAAATTGTCAAGCATATATTCCATTTTGTCTTCAGAACAAACTTAAGCTAGGAATGAACAGTATGTTGTCTGCTTGAAGTTAATCTGTGCTTTCTGTAAGAACATCTAAGGTGGATGTTCATCTAAGGTTCAAAAACAAAATCTCCAAACTCTTATCAGAGGCATCAGAGACCTTTCCTTGTATACTGTAGGTAGAAGGCTTGGGGTAGGGAATATGATTGGACTAATCAAAGTCAATCAGATAGCTTGATGGCAGAGAAGGAATTATAACAGAAGTGAAAAAAATATGGTTTTAGGACAGATCATCCCAAAGTTACTATAAAAGGAATTTTGGTGGGAAGATTGTATGTACTTGGCTACACCCAGGCACTCTTGTCTCCTCTCCAAAGCAATTAGCTTTTGTGATAGCCATCAGTTTCGGTGGGTTTAAAAATAATTAGTCTCTCTTCTGTTCCTGTTTATGGACCTTCCATAGCTGTGTAGTAGGTCACTAAAATATGAAGCTACATGAGATGAATCTTGGTGTGATTCAGCAGATCTTCTCTTAATAAATAATAAGTATTCCATACTTCTAAAAAAGTTAAGAAAAACAGATCAACAGGAAGAATGAGAGATAAGATGTGCTGAAGATTGCAATAACTGGAAAATGCACCAGGTTTTCTTTGGATTATATCCAGGTTATATAGCTTTCTAGATACGAATTGGCAAATATACCAAAGTATTTGGCACCAAAAGAGCCATCTGTGGAGTTGGCTTACTCACCGCTGGCAAATATTGCACAAACATGTGCCAAAAAATTGAATCAAGGGTGGAAAACAAGTCTTTATAACACAAAATCTGTAAACGGTGGAAAACAAGTCTTTATAACACAAAATCTGTAAACGGAAAGCTTGCAAGATTACTGATGACTGAATTACCTGTTTAAAATCTGCTGAGACATTGCAAATTGCATGCATAGATCTGTGTGAAATGTGGAAGCAAATGATAAGTAAGCATGTGTGCGCATGAAATGATCATTTTCTATTTTGCAAAATATAATACATAAATATGTATTGCTTTATGTGAATTAAATGTAATACTTATATTTCATAGTTATACTCTTCAAGAATAGTGCATTCCAGCCCACAGAAATTAGAGACAAAAGTAATCAGAGTTTATTTTATTGCAAGCCAAGCTTTTTTCAATTAGAATATATGATAGAAAGTATAGACATAGCAATTTTTCTTTTTTTTTTTAACTGTATAATTCATGGTTTCACACAATCTCATGACTAGCACACATTTGGATGGTAATGCAAAATACAGATAATCATTTCTTATGTTCAGGAATCATTTCATTCATTCATCATCAGAATTTTAATATAACTGAAAAAATGATGCTTAAGAATAAAGATTTATTTGATTTTCAGTTTGAAGGAATAATATATACCGGTATATCATATAACACATTAATGTTCAGAAGCCTAACACATTCTGAAGCAATAAATCAAATAATATCAAATCACAAACTCAAAGCCAACAAGCTTCCTGGAAATGTTATGCTTTGCAAAGTTGTGAAGCTGGACAGTCTCAGTTATTGCCTTACCCAGTGTCAAATTTTCATACTTCACTACTATTTTAAAGTGGGGTGGGGTAGAAAGACTATCCAATTTCAAATTGCAAGTGAAAGATCACCTTTGAAACTAAAGAAAGTTTAGTAAGGGATATTTTAAAACAGGGTGAAAAATGGGAACCATACATCCAAAGCATAATTAGTTTTTTTCAATGATCAAATGAAATCACATTTTGTATTCAAGAAGCATGAATTGAAACTTATCACTTGCAAGATGCTAAAAGTTATTTCAGAGCTGCAGCCTCAGCACAGATCCTCAATTCATGGGACTTTGGGAATAGCATTACAAAGATGCAAGACAAAGCATGAAAAATGTGGGATGGGAGAGTATGCTTAAATGAACATTCTGTTCCTGGGACTCTCAACATTTTAAAAAGGTTCAGAGTGAGTAAGGTTTGGATCACTTAACACAAGTCCTGAATTTTCATTCATTTTAAAACTGAATGGTATTTACAGACAATTTCTGTTCTTCCCTTAGTTGGAATTCATCACTAAAGGTCCTATTCTAAGTCCCCTTCATCAGATTTAGGTAGGGCTTCTGTGCAGCAGCATTCAAATTCCTGAAATGTCTTTTGAGGAAGGTTACAGTAAGCTTGTTTTCTCATTATTGAGGTACAGCAAGCCAACAACCAATAATGTTCTGAATATTGAGTGATTGATGCTGCTCTTTGATTATAGAAGGTTTTCTTGTTCTGTTTCAACTTAATGTAGTTGAAATACATCTGATACTTGAAGTAGATGTCACTGAAAATTGTAATCAATCAGTCTGTACCATGAATCATCCTTGCCTATAATTTTTTTGTGTATAACAAGCACCAGCACTGATGTAATACATCCACAATTAGAACTGAGGTTAATTGCTACTGATATGGTTGTTGTTGCTTTCTTTCTTTCCCATTTTTATAGCTACAGTCTCTGCTTCAGTTGATCTGCTTATGAGATTCAAAAAGAATGGCATAGCATTATGAACAAGATAGTTAGACCTTGAAAAATCTGGGCAGGACTAGATTTGATTAAAAGATGATCAGGAAATCCAAGGAAATCCTAGGACTATATACTAGAATGGGAAACTGAAACATCACTGAAGTGGCATGCCAGATGCATTGTGTTGGCAAGAAAATAACATGGATTCAACCAGGTTGCACTTTTACTAAATATGCCATGATTATAATTGGTGTATAATTGTTTGCTTAAATTGCCACACAGATTAAGAATTTTGATTATAATAGTAAAACCATAATAGTAAAAATAGTAAAATATGGGTGGCATATAAATTTAATGATTAAAAATAAATAATATTTAATACAAACTAAACATAAGGAGGAGAGAGTAAGAGAAGAAAAATAAGTAAAAAAGTTAAAAAAGAAAGAAAAAGAATAAAGAAAATATAATAAAGAAAAAGAAAATAAATATATAAAGAAATGACTTCCAACCTGAATAAGAACAAATATAAACAGATTTAGTGACTCTTCATTCCTTCTGAGGTTACAAACAATTATCTTTTCATCCCATAGTCCATCTCCTATCTATAAACAAAACCATAAAACATCTTTTCACTAATAAAGGAGAATATCTATAGCTTAGGGTTGACAGGACGATCCTTGATGCTTTCTGAACTGGCTTGTTTTCTTGCAGATTTTTCATTACCCAGACTAGGTAACATCATCAGTGCTAATTTGATGATGCTACTTAGTTTGGGCAATGAAATGTCTGCAAAAAAACAAACAAGCTCAGAGAGTAGCAAGGACCCCTCACATCATCTTTTCAGTTCTGATGTCAGAAACTCCATTAAGTGGAGCAAAAACTCCATTAAGGGTTGCTAAAAGTAACAACATATATTGTTTTAACCTTGATCAAATAAACCAACTTTATATTCTGTCTTTTTATTTCAAACATTCTCAATATTTAGTTCATTTAATATTATTATGGGATTGGGTAAAAATTATGTTTTCTTTGAGTAACAAAACACAAACCCATTACCCAATCATAGCAGACATCTAAAGTGACTTTAAATGTTTTACCTACTTTGGATAAAAATAACTTCCCAATAAGCAGTTTGGTGGAATGAAGGAAAATGTTTGGGAAGCACTGAGTTAAATCAAGAAGTAGGTGAAAGGAAACTTTTAATCACATTGTATAAAAATACTTAAACAGCTTCTTACATTACTTATAAAATAATGTGTAGCTAGATACTATTTCCTTGTCAAAAAACTCTAGGTTAGATTTAAAACAAACCTCTATCCATTCTAAATTCTGTAAAAAATAAGTTGGAGGAAAGCTTTCTGTTTCCATCTCTCCCTCCCAATATTTGTTGACTAAATATCATGGACCACATGCTAATATTAATGAAAGATGCTATGATATCTTATATAGTGAATTATCTTATCAGTATTTTATATAAGTATCTTATGCAAATTAATATACTATATCTTGTATCGTATTATTTTCTTGAGGTTAGAGACCTTTGGAGCTGGCTATTGTATGCCATTAAGCAGAGGGAAGCAGTCTTACCAGATGATGGAAGATAGGAACAGTGTTTTAATGAGGAAGTGTTGTTGTCAATCCTGGATGTGCTTAATAATAAAACTGATAAGGGTGGATCATTAATATTAGATGCCACTAAATCATATACAACTCAGCAATACTCATTCCAGCAGAATTGTGGTTGGGGCACTTTCTCCCTGAAGAACTGAAGTTCCATTCAGAATTTCTCTCTTTTGACAATAGTTCCTATGTTCTGAGGGAATTTTGCAGTCATAAAGGTATAAAGTTAAATGTTTTCCCCTGCACTATATTCCAGCTCTCCCTCCTTCCCAATAGTTGCTATTTATAAAAAAAGGTTATTTGATCTAAATGTTGGCAGGTTGAAGAGGTGGATTGAGATATACAATATATGAGTAACCATCACTATTGGTAGCCTTAAAAAGGCTGAAGTCACTTGTAAGGATTACTTGGGATGTTTAGTTCTGAGTGGGCCCAGTTTGTGCCACTGCTGTGACCTGTAGTAAAATAGCCAAAATTCACTGATGTAACATAGAAAGGAAGAAAACAGAGAAAATCATTCATGTGTGTGAGATCAAGATATTATAGGAATTAGAAGAGTCTACATAAGTTTGGCAAGCACATCTCTAGCATTACCATAGAGTATTATAGATACTTTTTAGTTATAAGTGTACCTAGTGCTTAAAAAAACCCTCATCCTCATTACTGTCTGTCTTTTCATTTTTTTACCCTTTTTAAAGGTATTTGAATGGATCCCCTACCAAATACATCTCTGGCGATATAATTTCAGGATTTGTCTGAATTGCCAATGTTTTTCAAACCAATGTTTTTCAAACTACATTCTGCAGGGTTCTGTGAAAGACTAAACAGGTGGGAGTGGAGACAAGATATTATTTTTCTAAGGTCCAGCTGAATGGGAAGTTCAGAAGCCTCATCACCCCAGGAAGCATTTTTGTTAATTACAGCTGATCAGTCTGTGCGTGCAGGTAGCAGGGGTTTCAGGAATTTTTTAAAATAAAAAATGTTCCAAGCCCTGAAAAAAATTGAAAACCTCTGTGCTAAGCTGCACAATAGTTTGTTTGGATTGGTTTAGTACGTTGTCTGAGGCCAGATATCTTTTATAACCACACATTTAAAGCTTAGAGCAGGGATCTCCAACCTTTGTAGTTTTGCTGGCTGGTGGTAGCAGCTTCGGTGATTTTGGCACACAACCTAAATTCTGCGCATGCACAAATGAAGCTTTGCATACTTGCCCACTGCTTTGGTGGTCTTAAAGGCCTTTTGATTTGTAGCTTTAGGACCTGGAAACATATTTTGTCTTCCTTAGATGGAAGAGCTCTTTCCTTCTTTGAAAGACTTTTGGATCAGTGAAGAATCTCATGGGCAGAAAGCAGAAGAGAGGACATTACCAGTTGTTGCTTTCTTTTGCCATCATTTGTGATTTTATGTTCTCCAACCTCTCGTAGTAAATTTTCAAAGAGTGTAAGCAGAGAATCATCAAAAGTTATCTTTTCTCTTCTAATGATGGGGTGCTCCCAGAGACTAAACCAACCCATTATTGTTACTCTCTTGCTCTCTTTTTAAATTCTGACTTGGGTACTTCAAATAGAAAAATCTTACCTATGCTTGATTATTGCCTAAATCTGAGTAACTTTATATAAGTTTCCGTTGTTTTAATTTTAAGATGCATTTTTAGTTTTGCAGAGGGAGTTAAAATAAGGTGAGTTTCAGCCAGTAAATATAAAATGAATGACTCATTTGTAATCATTACATACATTTTAGATTCAAAGTGCTGGAAAGTTAAAGCAATAATTAAAGGATATTTAATTTTTTTATAGCCAATTTTCTTTTTCTCTTCTCAGCTAGCAAATTGTGCACAGCTAATTAAGAGAAACAAATGTCCTGAAGCTTCTATCTCCTACTAAAAGATATCTATGGAATGGTTTCTTTAATTCCAATCACAAATGCATGATTTAACTTCCAGTATAATTAGCCAAATTTGATAAACTGTTAATTCAACTAATGATCATGTACAACCCATGTGACTTTCTGCTTCAAAAGAAAGTGTAATATCTTCACTGTAACCCATATGCTAAGTGACTAGAATTCATAGTTCATTTTTGCAGACTTTTATCACTATTGCACTAGAGAGGTATGGTATGGTATGGTATGGTATGGTAATTTGATAGACCCTTGGGAAGGGTGGAATAGAATCCTATAATCACTCAGAGATGGTATTTCTTTTTATTGTGATGGTTACAATAACCAAAGGGAATGAACAAATAAAAGCTCTTGAACTGATGTCTTCTTTATTTTCAGTTGTCCCAGCCACATCAAAGGATAACATTCCACTGAATTTGGCAGTCATGGTACACCATGCAATTTTAGTGTATATAAATTAGACCTAGGGAATCAAGATATAGGACAACTTTTCTCTGCACTTTTTTGTTCACTGGTTGCACAAGTAACTGTGAAGAACAAAAACATAAGACTTAATAAATTACTTGTCACTATCATTTTAAAGTAGAAGATGACATACACAAAGGGAAATAAGAAAGGGACAGGTTTCAAGATCCTTTTGTAAACATGGGGTCCCTTTTTCTACCTACATGCACATCTATAAGAAGGATGATATCACTGACATTAAGGGCATGAGAACAGTTTAAAAAGGCATATCCCACAAATGTTATCATGGGAAGATAAAGTATACAACAAATTCTCAGCATGCTGTGACCATTATTGTGAACAAGTAAGTTAAAGGCAAGATCCTCACTAAGAGAATCAATGTGCACATCAAACATATTAAGCATTCTAGAAGCAGAGGCAAGTTTTCTTTTCAGTGTGTGAAGGAAAATGAAAGGAAGAAAAAGGAAGCAAATGGAAAGGGCACTTGGTTTAAGTTAAAACACCAACCCACACTATCAAACCAATGGCAAAAATTAATTGCTGGAACTAATTACTTATGAATTCATGGCATTGTGTATATAACAAAATAAAAATTATTTAAAAAAACAGATGTAGTCCAAGATGCGGTTAGTCCTAGGTACATGCAAGTTGTAGTGGTAAAAACATTGTACCTAGGGAGATCAGATTCTACCATGGTTGAACTCACTGAGTGACATTGAATTAGTCACAGTGTTAATCAAACATTAATAAAGGCATATTGTAATAAGATATCTTCTAGGCCTATAAAACTTGCGAATTAGAGATCATATATATTTCCCTAGAAAAATGGTTCCATTATTATGAGGCCATTACTAATACAATCTCTTCTCTGGGACATCATAAATAGCCTATAGAAACAGATAGATCAGAGACAAATATTTCCAATAAAATTATTATTCAATTATTACTTATAAACCTCAAACAAGGAATATGTATATGAGTACTGTTCAAATTACCCCCCCCTCTCTCTTGGTTAGTAAATCAAGATTGGTAGAATTAGGTAGAAATGAAAAAGAAAAACTCATACACTAGCATTTAAAAATAAATAGTATCTTGCCTTTATTCAAATCTAAGTATTGCCACACTACTAATGTAGAAGGACCCACTAACTGATTTTTTAAAAACTGATACTGTAGATAAAACGATTGAGAGGCTGGATCATTTTTGCTACAATGTATAGTTGAAACATTTGTGGCTTTTCTAATAAATAAAGATAGAGGGGAAAATATGTGAAAATTGTACATAAAGTTATATCTTCCTGTCTCGTAAATGCTAGAAAAGATCATGTGATGAAGATGACAAGCAGCAATTTATGACAGACAGAATAAATTGTATTTTCTTTTCTGAAAGTATGCAATTAAATTATAAACTTTGTTGTAGTGATGGCAACTAGCTTAGCTTGCTTTAAATGAGGATCAGACAAATTGATGGGAGACAGAACCACTAAAAGCTACTGCTCAAAATATCAATGTGCTATTTTAAACATTTAAAAGCAATATGTAGGTTGTTGTAGAATAACAGTAGCAGGTACCTCAGTTCAAGCCCCACTTGAGACTGAAATATACAGTATAAAAAAAAGGGTCTTGTAATAGATTTACATTTAGTTGGATTAAGAAAAAATATTTTTATAGTCTTATGAGTTTGTTCATAAAATCAGACAATTATCTGTTTAGTGGCTCTTTGCACATTTGTGATTTGTGTTTGGATGATCAGGATTTTAAATCTTCATATATGGTATTAAAATCCTAGATTTCTTAAAAATTTTCAAAGACAGCAGATTTAGAATATAAAATGGAGACAGTTCTCAAATAGCTAGGCATAAATTGATATATCATGCACAGTTTAAGATCAAATAATATTGAAGGCAAACATAACACTCAATGTGCCAGAGCAAATTTTATAACTGAGGATTCTGGGAGCTTTTTGTCTTAACACATCTGGAGAACAAAAGTTTGGAGAAGAATATGATAAACATTCAGAATCAAAGGACAATTCCCCAAGTGTATTTTTCAAGATTACATTTCTGGTTTAGCTTGCTTTTGAGTGCAACATAAACTAATAAGATTGAAACCACATGCTAAGGGCTTCTGGTCTGTTCAACTCAACTGAGATTTCTTTAGATAGACTGAACATGGAGTACATGAGAAGATCATATGACACCAAATCAAAGACCATAGAACTGTAACTTCATTAAGGAAGGAGCTTAATAAAGAATTTCAGAGAGTTGTTGGAAGAGACAAAGGGAAATATTACAACAATATTTGTAAAGATAGAAACACATTGAAAAAAAAGAAAGTCTTTCAAAATATAGCTGAACTCAGGAGGAGGTTTCAACATTGAATTGGTATGCTAAAGGATGCCACTGGATAGATAATGAACAATTAAAGCAGATCAAACAAAGATGAAAGGAGTATATTAAAATGCTATATAGTGAAGATGGGAATTTCCAAGTTACCTTAGAAGATATTCCCCACTCACATGAATCTTTATTACTGATGTTAGATTAGAATAGCATACTGATCATTGCCAAGTCAGAGGGCTACAGAAACTGATGAAATAACCACAGAAATAGAGAAAGCAGCGGTAAAAGAACCACCATAAGTGCTACCTAAGCTAATCCAGAAAATTCCAAAAAGAGACTTAACAGAATGTGCAAACTATTACATAATATCCTTAATTTCACAGCAAAACAATTCTTAGGATCATTCAACACAGTTAAGAGTTCCAAATGGCAAATACAGTTATAGAAAAGGCCAGGAAACATGCAACATTTTTGCTGATGCATGTTAGATAATTGAGAAAGCCAAAGAACGCCAAAAACAAGTCACTATATACTTCATTGATTGCAGAAAAGATTTTGATTAGGGAGAACAGGGAGAAAGCAGAATTATTTAACTCGTTTTTTCCCTTTGTCTTTACACAAAGGGAAAAAACAGACCAACCTACCAAAAATAGTGCCATAAAAAACAGAATAGAAACACAAGTTAAGATAGGGAAGAAAATGATAAGTGAGCACCTGTCCAGCCTAGATGAGTTCAAATCACCAGCACCAGATGGATTACACCCCAGGGTTCTCAAGGAACTGGCAGATGTGATCTCAGAACCATTGAACTATATTTTTCAAAGATCCTGGAGCACTGGGGAACTACTGGAGTAGTTCAAAAAAGGGAAAAAAATGGACCCAGGAAATTACAGACCTATCAGCCTGACCTCAATACCTGGGAAGATTCTGGAAAAGATAATCAAACAACGAATCAGCGAACACCTAGAGGCAAACAAAGTCATTACTAAAAGCCAACATGGTTTTGTCAAAACAGTTCATGCCAGACAAATCTTATTGCATTCTTTGACCAAGTGACAAAATTAGTGGATCAGAGGAATGCTATGGGTATAATTTACTTGGACTTCAGTAAGGCATTTGATAAAGTAGATCACAACAATCATCTTACTTGATAAGATAGAAAAATGCAGGTTAGACAGCATCACCATCAGATGGATCCGTAGCTGGCTGACCGGCCGTACTCAGCATGTGGTCCTCAATGGAACTGTATCTACATGGAGGGAAGTGTGTAGAGGGCTGCCCCAGGGCTCTGTTCTGGGCCCAGTGCTCTTCAACCCTCTTCATCAACGATTTGGATGAGGGGATAGATGGGGAAATCATCAAATTTGCAGATGACACCAAGCTGGCAGGAATAGCCAACACTCCAGAAGATAGGCTTAAGATACAGGAGGATCTGGACAGACTTGAACACTGGGCGCTATCTAACAAAATGAAATTCAGTGGTGAAAAAAGTAAGGATCTACATTTAGGCAAGAAAAACCAAATGTACAGGTATAGTATAGGGGGTACCTTGCTCAATAGTAGTAAGTGTGAGAGGGATCTCGGAGTCCTAGTGGACAATCACTTAAATATGAGCCAGCAGTGTACTGCAGCTGCCAAAAAGGCCAACACAGTGCTAGGCTGCATTAACAGAGGGCTAGAATCAAGATCACGTGAAGTATTAATACCACTTTACAATGCCTTGGTAAGGCCACACTTGGAATACTGCATCCAGTTTTGGTCACCGTGATGTAAAAAAGATGTTTAGAAAGAGTACAGAGAAGAGCAACAAAGATGATTAGGGGACTGGAGGCTAAAACATATAAGGAACAGTTTCTGGAATTGGGTATGTCTAGTTTAATGAAGAGAAGGACGAGGGGGGACATGATACCAGTGTTCCAATATCTCAGGGGCTGCCACAAAGAAGAGGGAGTCAAGCTATTTTCCAAAGCGCCCGAAGGCAGGACAAGAAGCAATGGATGGAAACTAATCAAGGAGAGAAGCAAACTAGAACTAAGGAGAAACTTCCTAACAGTTAGAACAATTAACCAGTGGAACAACCTGCCTCCAGAAGCTGTGAATGCTCCAACACTGGAAGTTTTTAAGAAGAGACTGGACAGCCATTTGTCTGAAATGGTATAGGGTTTCCTTCCTGAGCAGGAACAAAAGTCCTTAAGCCCAAGATGTACTCGATGACCCCAATCGAAATAGGGGAGTTGAGAAACTACATTGATAAAAATCTGGCTAGGGGTTTCATCCAAGCAGCTAAGTTCCAAGTGGCAGCCCCAGGGCTATTCAAAGAGAAGGGCTATTCAAAGAGAAGGAAGATGAGTCATTGGATTTTTGTTAGATAAATGGCATATATGTGGATAATATTTATCCCTTCCTCTTGTGAAGAAAATGCTGGGACATTTAACCAAAGGGAAGATGTTTACTAAACTGTATCTGAGGGAGGCGTACTACCAGGTGAGGGTCAAGGAAGGCGATGAATGGAAGACTGCCTTCAACTGCCTGTTAGGATGCTTCCAGTTCAAAGTGATATCTTTTGGACTACAGGGAGTTCCTGCCATATTCATGCAACTGATTAATAAAGTTCTGCATGAGCACCTGTACAAGGGGATCCTAGTGTAACTGGTGACATCCTTATTTACTGATTTCTGAAACTAAGCTTAATTATACCAACTGCTCTGGTAGGGCAATATACTCAGTATCAGTAGATCAGAACTGTATTAGGAAGCTGGCCACACACTACTGGCTTATAGACAATCCTATTTGCTTTCTATTGTGTAATTCAATTAAAAAATCTGTATATTTAAAGCATTTTCACCACAGTCTAATTAAAAAGCTTCCAGAGTAGCATATGTGCAACTGATAAAACCAAGATATTTTCTGCTTGTTTTTATGAATATGATCCCAAAAGAAAAATATATGAGAAAAAGAAGAAAAAATATCAGTTTGTTTTAACAATTTGTAAAGATTCCCAGAAGTAAAGATCAACTTTCAATGATTCCCTGGACATATATGTGCACAATAGTTTACATGCTAACAAAATGTTTGAAAATGTTTACCAATGCCTCATCCAGGATTAAATTTATTTCTTTTTAATGCCCAATAAAACCTATGGGTCAGGGATTCCTGGTTATTTCCCACCCATGTATTAACCAGGTTTGATCATGCTCAAATTTCTGATGTCAGTCAAACTTGGTTAAATACTGTCACTTGCTTAGACAAATCGAATAGCAATTCATATATCAGCCTTTGGATATTATTATGGAAAAAGGCCATGGAACTGCTCTATCCATCCATGTGCTGCAATCTAATGCCTCTTGACAACTTGTAGTTTATATAAATATAATTTACTATTTATAAATACAATTTAATATTTACCATATATGGTATAGATAAAAGAAATAATATTATAAAACACTGATCAATACAGAATACCAACAAAAATAGAGACTAGAGAATAAAAAGTAGCACAAGTGCCATAATCTTTGTTAAGAGAATGCCTTCTGAAATAATTTGGTCCTTAGCTGTTTCCTGAAAATAACAGATAGGGGATGAGTCTGTTCTTCATATGAAGGCTCTTCTAGATCATAGGAAAGAAGTAGTTTCTACCCTTGGTCCCCAGAAGTGTGAGATAAAGTTGAGGGAAAGACTAATAAAATTGATCTGCATTAGAGATGATGGAATGGACCTACTGGTCCATTCTATCTATTGTATGCTATATTGTGGCACCTGAGGGAGCCCCCTCCCAAAATGTTTCTGGAAGACAGTTGAGATTACACTGATTTTCTTTCATCAATTTTGTCAAGAAACTTCAGTTTTAAGTATTCTCCTTTGACTATCAAAGCTATGAATGTTCTTAATAGGATTCTAAGATGTGTTATTATGTTAAGTTACTCTATCTGGATTATTTGTAACTGCTTCAAAAGATGATAATTACAACCATACCACGGACATAAAAAGATGCGGATTTCCTCTTCCTCTCTCTGTGTGTATTCTCTAGAAACTAACTGGAGTGGGAAATTGGAAATTGTGTCTGCAAATGATAGGATCGTTAGAGAACATTTAAGAATTTCAGTACTAATTTATGTTATAATCTTTCTGAATGCAATGGTATATTGTTAAGTTAGAAACTGAATGTTATTGATACGGCTTTCTGTGATGCTACATTTTGAAACAAGACATATGGGTCTCACAAGTGGAGAAGAATGCCTTCTGGATATAGAATTGTTTCATACCCAAACTGGCCATTTCAAAGGGTAATTTAAATAAATCTACAGTGCTTTTCAAACAGTAACATCTGGCGCTGTTATGTTTGTAACCTCAAGTGCAGATTTGTAAATGAGTCAAATGTTACACCAAACAAAAGTGCTGTTTTAAAAAGAGGCATTAAACCATTACCTACACCAAATTTCTCATGATATTTTTAAGCATTATTGTATATGTTAAGAAATTGAGTTGGATCCAGTGTAGATTACTATACAAATGCTGTTTTCTTTCTCCGTGCTCCCTCCTTTCCTATCACCTCCATTTCGGCATCAGAAAGTCTGCACATCTTCAAAGCATATTAGGGGAGAAGAGTATGCAAAGGGCAGGACTCTGAGAATCTGACCTGGCAGTCATGCTTATTTTGCTATTGAATATCACCCTAATAATTTTTGAATGAACCTGCAAAAAAAGATGCTATCCATTCTGTCAAAGGAAGTATGATAGAGATTTGTGATGGCAAGTAGTCTAAACTTTAACATTAGTTAACAATAATCTTGCTGAGACATCATGTTGTGCAATGGCTTGTTTAACTATGGGCATTGAATAATTCAGAATTTATTGCACTTGCTAAGCAAAAAACAAACAACCCACACTATCATTTATTTTATTTATATCCCACCTCTATTTCAGAACCTGAACTGGTATGTGGACCTAGTTTAATACATTAACCACTATACTGTTTTAGGTCCAAGCACAATAACTCTGGCACTTCATGGTCTACTGATCATGCCCAACGGGGAGGCAGTAAGTTATATGTAGTTCAGGATTTACTTTACCCTCCTTAATCTGTCTCTCTGCCTGCTCTTTGTCTTTGAGATTCCTAAAATCACTTCCTTCTGCCTCCAATCTGTGCCACACTGGTTACATATGGTGTAATAATAGTATGGAAATCTAGCTCTTGTTTTAGGATAAATACAATGCAATAAAGAGATTTGATGTGCCTGGTTTTTGTTACTGTATAGAGCCCATAGCTTTAAACTCAGTTTTAATAGGCTTGCTTGTAATATTATTAAAAATACTTGTGGCTTTATCTCCCCAGCTACAACTCAGAGGTACATCCTGATGCCCAAGTACCAATGCTCTGAGCAAAATATACACTTCCTCCATTATTCACATATTACAATCTTTAATCCTTCCCAGCATAGATAACATTGTAAAGCTTTAAAAATGCATCTTATTGACTTGTACTTGGATGAGTGACAAAGGAATATCAGGATGTTAGGTAGAGAGGAAATCAAAAAACCTTATTAATGAAGTCAGCAGAAGCTGAGCTAGATTTGAAGAAAACACCTTTCATCTCAATAATAAATAATCTCACATTTAAACAGTCACTACACTAAAGACACTGACATCATTAAGGAAGGCATACTGAAGTTTATTACATAACTTTTGTGCATGTGTATTATACAACCAAGCATATCTTTCGAAATGAGAGCAGAGTATACATACTGTTATTGAACATACTGCTCTGCATTGAACATACTGCCTGTTCCAAATTTCTCAAGGGAATACTCTTTTTTTAAAATAACCTTTCCTTATTACACTACATAATTGTCAAGAGAAAAAACATAATTACACTGGAAAGAAATATTGCACAGCAGGAAAATATCTGACAAATTATAGTTTGAAGAAATACAAGAGAAAACCTTGATCTTTGAAGGAGTCTGAAAAGAAATTAACAGGGAGGAGGAGGAGGAGGAGGAGGAAGAGGAGACACATGAAATACATTAAAAATAAACATAATGTTATCTGTATTAACTAAATGACATGTGTATTATAGTACAATTACCATGAGTCATATATAATGCTAGAATGAAAAAGACAGTAGTCTTTCCCTTGCAGTGCCAATATACAGTATGCTTCCAACAAATCTACTCTACCCACAGATTCATTGTTCCTAAATTGTTTGTCCTTCAAAAAGGGTTTAGTTTGTCTTTATATTTGAAAGGTGACTGATTCGGTAACTCTACCTTAGTTGTTCTTGATTTCTCACAAAGTATATAAAAACTAAAAATTACATGCAAAATGCATCAGCTTGCATACCAGATATATCAACTCATGTCAACCTTTGCTTTAATTGTCAAAGACAGATGCCAAAACATTTTCATTCTTTTACTAGTTCCAAATGGAGGTAGTTGTGAAAAACGAGGACACATCCAAAAGAAAGGCCAAAATAAGAACAAAGCTAGCAGGCTTAATAAAGAACTGGGATGCTTACAACATTCAAACAATGTTCTTTCTAAGAGCTACTTAATTATTTGAAAAACATTTTGAGAACAGTTATTGCTCTGTCAAGTTACAGAGTGATTTTTTTTTCATATTGTTCTTCTGAGTTGACAGCCTAATATATAACACTGTCAACTTGTATATCACCTAGTCTAACCCCTTCCCCAATGCAGGAGTTAACTGTTACAACACCTCTTACAGATGGCTGTCCAGCCTCTGTTTAAATATCTCCAGGAAAAAAGAATCCACCAACTCCCCAAATAGTCTGTTTCAATGTTGAACAGCTATTACCATTAGGACATTTTTCTTAAATTATCCTGGAATCTACTTCTTCATAATTTAAGTCAATTTGTTTAAAACTATTTGTTCCTGTCTTCTGGAACAACTGTCAGTATTTCTGCTTTGTCTTTTATATGATAACTCTTCACATACTTAAGATAGCTGTCACACCTCTCCACCATTTCCAATTCTCCAGAAAAATATGCTTTATGCCTTCAACCATTCCTTATAAGATTTTTGTTCTGACTCTCTTTTTACTTTGGCTTTGTGTGTCAAATATCGCTAGTGTTGCCCAGAACTGATGCAATAACTGAAGAATAGCAATAGCACTTTGACTTATATACCTCTTCACATTTTTTATGGTACTAAGCTGTTTATAGAGTCAGCATATTTCCCCCAACAATCTGGGTCCTCAATTTACAGACCTCGAGAGGATGGAAGGCTGAGTCAAACTTGAGCTGGTAAGGATCAAACCGTACTCAACGAGTAGTCTTCAATGGCACTACATCCACACGGAGAGAAGTAAGCAGTGGGGTACCACAAGATTCCATCTTAGGCCCAGTACTCTTCAATATCTTCATAAATGACTTAGATGAGGGAATTGAAGGGAAACTGATCAAATTTGCAGATGACACCAAACTGACAGGAGTAGCCAACACCCCAGAAGACAAACTCAGGATCCAAAAAGATCTTGACGAACTTGAACAATGGGCCCTATCCAACAAAATGAGTTTCGATGTGAAGAAAAGCAAAGTTTTACATATAGGCAGGAAAAACCAAAGATACAAATACAGATTGTATCTGCTTAATTCTGCCTTAAATGAATCAAATATAGGAGATCAAATTTGGAAACCCAGATTGACTTTAATAAAGTCATAGATCTACCTCAAATACTCCTGTTGTATTACTTGTAGTATTAATATAAGTACTTTTTGTTAGGCAAAAGTGTTCATAAAAATAAACCCTTAGAAAGCATAGGGAAAACATAACCCGTGGCTGCCAGGAGATAGCACATTGGATACAGTATTCAATACTATACAGTACAGATAGTCCTTGATTTACAACTGATTGCTAAAGTTACAATGGACCCCCCAAAAGCTACTTATGACCCACTTTCAAAGTTACAACAGGCATCTCCCGACTGTTATATTATCGTGTTTTGAGCGATGGCAATGAGCTGGCCTTTATAACTGTTTGCAGCATTCTGTAGTCATGTAACCATGATTTGTGACTATTTTTGGCCAGTTTTTTAAATGTTTGCTACCATTTTTTTTGGCAAAAATCATCATTGAGAAAAATTGATTTGTTTAAGGACTGTTTTCTTGGCTTAACAATCAAAGACAAGACCAAAGAAAAAGGCAGACACAGCATGAATTACAGCATGATAAACCTGTATGGGTGACATTATTTATCCCTTTCTACTAGGTTGGCATGTTAACTATATTATCTCTGAAATATGGTCAGTGAATATGGACAATTTGGTTTACTGGGCCACAGGTTCCTGACTGATTCTTCCTCCAAATACCATTCAGGATCACTTCAGCTAGCTGTGCATGTTTTCAGACAAGGACACTACAAGCAATTCTGATTTATTGTGGCATGGGGATAAGGGATGGGGGGGCTTTTATAGATTTGTGGTGAGTGCAGTTTATGTGTGTGGCAGAGCACTTTTTACCACCACAAAGGATAAAACTCCACTCATAGGTTAATAATCTTACTCTCACATCACTCTCACTTACCTGATGTACTAGTTATCTCTACCCACTGGCATCTCTGGCACATTCAGCTATAGCCACCAAGGAGCTCTGCTCTCTTTCCTGATAGCACGATATAACTGTTATTATTATTCATATACAATTACACATGCATTTTATTATCCTCACCCATAATCTCTTGTAACAGAATTTCTATATTCTTGAATTGCTTTTGAAATTTCTGAATACATTGCTATTTAAAATCACAGTATGAATGTGGAAGGCTGTGTTATGTAACATAATATAATAATATAACATAATCTCTCTCGCGCACGCTCTCTCTCTCTTCTTTAAAAATAATTCTCTTCTGAAATATTGGAATCTTCTTCTAATAATATGGCTTCAAAAGCAATCTTTTGTGAGGCAGGATTGCTGAATTTTGCCCATTAATATATTTTTTAAAAGCCTTAATGTACATTTGTATATTAATTTGTATATTACTGACTTTCTCTCAAAACTGAGACCCACATGTGCTTATAAAAAATGAGTTCACTCTTCTAAAGCATGAAATACAGTAGTCCAATTTCCTTTCAAGCAACATCTCAGTTATTACAGGGCTTGAAGTCCAAATCATCCTGTCAGTAAAGCAGTGACAGATTCTTTTTCACGGGCAACCACAAAACGACTATAACAAATTAGTGAATACAATTATTCCAGGGTTTATATAAGGCTGATATTCCTAGACAAAAGCCAATAAGCTATAACCATGTAATCATCCTATCCACTGAGAAGGGCAGGGGTCAGCACTGTAGGGATTATTACTGTCAACTAACAGCTTTAAAATTTGTTATTGGGCACTCTGGAAAGCCACATGAAACGTATGTTCTCTATACTTCTAAAAAGGTTGCCAGATGGTTCATACATTAACTATGGATACACATGGCAAATTGTTTCTTCATCTCTGTCTGATGAAGAAAAGGTTATTAAACAGAATCTGAGGATTCAGCAGCAAATCTGTTTTTATTTCTTTTCTTTAAGAGCATTTTAACAGGAACAGATTTCTATTCTTTGCCTCTTCATTGACTAACTCGGGTAGGCCACTTGTGTTGAATTGTGTTACCATTCAGATTCAGTGGGGCTGAATTAGTTGGCTAATTAGTTTGTCTATTATCCTTATTTGTCTCAATCCAACCATATTCCTCATTATTCAAATGTATTCTGGGAATATTTATACCATTGAAAAAGATAAATTTGATTTTGATAGAATCAGATAATCCTGTTTTGGGGATTTTACTTTTTCTCTCTTCTGCTCAGTAATCATGCCTCCTGGCAGGTTTTAGTTGAAAGTCTTTATTTATAGACATATTTAATTCTGAATATTCCAAATCATTTGTCAAGTTATCTGTATTAGTATCTCATAGTCATTCTCACATTAATCAAGAAATGTCTAGTTTTATCCCTAACCTATAAAATTGATATGGTGTTCTAGTGATTGTGGATGGATTTTTTACATTTACAATCTTTTTATGAATTTATATTTTAGATATGTATGTCATCTGCCAGTATTCCTAAATTAAACCATTATATTTGGGTGTAATAGCTTGCATTTGCTAATGCCTGCATAACCCCTGTTGAAAGATGTGGCAATTTGCGGAAGAATGATACCACATTCTCATCATCTCAACATTTTGATATGCTGCTATAGATAGAAAGAATAATGGGATTAGAGTCTATCATCTCTTCCTTACTGATATCAATTCTGATGTTGATTAAGTGAGAGAAGTGTGGGGAGAAGACAGCAGGAAAAGAAAGAAAATCAAGGAAAGACTTTGAGAAAAGTAAGGATTGGATTGCTGGAATAGGTAGGAGAAAAACTGAGAATTCTTCACTAATTCAGATTTTGATCCAAGACAGAGAAGTATTATGCATATGAAGAAGATTCCTTTGAATCCTGAGAAATTCAGATCTGAACCTGGTTCAGGAATTAAAATTTCAGGCAAACACATATTAATTTATGATGAGATACCTGAAAGTTGTACAATACTTTTGTGCATATTTACATAGGCATATTACATCTTTGTATTGAATTGGAGACTGAATTAATAACGTTCAGAATTGCTATCATTTTTTTCAATGGAGCTACATTTTTACATTAAAGATTTGTTCTTAGGAATTGTGCCACATATATCTATAAAATAATGTATATTAGGTCTCTAAATATCCAAAGCACTCTTAACATTACCAAGATATTCAATACAGATTTGAGTCATGAACTACAATTTTGTATTTGCTGAGTAGTGTAATATAGTTTCAGGATGCATTACTATGATAAAAGCTTAGGCCGTTATCAATAGTCTATATCAGTGATGGTGAACCTTTTAGAGACCGAGTACCCAAACTGCAACCCAAAACCCACTTATGTATTATCGGGTGCCGGGTGGGCACGGCCCATTGGGTGGTAATGGCAGACTGGGTGGGACTAAAAAGTTCAATCAATCAATTCCAACTTTATAAGATCTTTTTTCTTCCCGCGAGAAGTTGAAATTGATTGATTGAACCTTTTTTTTTTGCACATGGTGGTGGAGGCCTAAAGCGAAAAGGTTTTATAAAAACCATCTGAGGGCCTAGGACTGGGGCGACGGTGCGCGTGCCCACAGAGAAGGCTCTGCGTGCCACCTGTGGCACGTGTGCCATAGGTTCACCACTATGGGTCTATATTAAAGGGCTTTTATAAATTACAGAAAACGACTTTGTTACTTTGTCTAGTGTAAAGATATGTTTTCATCTTTTTCTACCATTAATAAGCCTTCATATATACGGTAGTTTGGATACTACTTCATTGCTGTTGCCATTGCTAAGTTATATACTTAGTGCTAAGTCTTATATTAATTTCCTTAAGCAATTTTCTATAGTGATTAGAACCAACAAATAATAAAATAAATACATAAAAATGTATTGGCATTTAACATAACTATATAGCATCTGTAAGCCAGACATATCAGTAAAAAAAAAGAAGTCAAAGTTGAATTAAATTCCTGCTAAATGCTATGGAGAAAGGTCACACTGACAATGGTTCTCCAAAGTTTCAGTCAGGCTGCAGGCAAAATATATCAAATAATCAAGATAGTAGCTGCAAAGTTATGCCTGTTTTTATGTGTCAAGTGTATTTCAGGCATTGTAGACCTATGAGACATATTTTGAACCATTGAGGAGTAAATAAAAACCCACTAACATTCTGATACTTTAACTGATAGTTTTAAACATGTTTACATTTTTTAAAATTAAGAGTTTGCATAATTTAAATTAAGAGTAGCCTTGCCTGAACTGTGAAAAGAAAAGATTTGGAGCCAGGCCAAATTTGTTGAGGACTTGAAATTATGCAGGTTGATTAAACTAAAAAGCAATCTCTAAAAAGCAAAACAATCTCTCAAAGGAAAATGTATATTAAAATGAAAGATAAACAGTATAAAGAAATACAAATAAATGCATACTGGAATAAAAAAAGAAAAGAAGTATGAAGGAAATAACAGCAAATTTCAGTAAAATTTAAATTACTGTAAATTAGGAAAGAAACCATATACTTGAAACGTGGATCTATTTTTTTTCTCATTAACTTCAAAAAATGCATAGGAAAAGTAAGAGAAAAAAGTAAGAGAAAAAAATTACAGTTGTTGGGCAGCTTAACATAGAGAAAAATGAACAGGAGTTTTGAAAGGGTATATAAAATTAGGTATGGTGTGAATAGAAAAAAAGTTTTTTCTGCTTCTTCAAAAATTAATACAGCTGAATAATAGGATATTTAAGAAAAACTGTGCAGTAGATCTAGGAAGCTCTTAGTAGGATAGCTTTCAAAGAAGACCTGACTACGAATAGCTACAATGCCACCAGTAAACTTTATAATAGTAAGATTTAACTCCAGAAATCTATAAGCTACTAAAACTCTCATTGTCATGGCTTTTAAATGGATGAAACATTGCATTATAAGGCAACAATTTCTGAACCAAGGTACCCCAGAAGGGCTAACTTATAGAATGAATCCAAAATCCAGAAGCATGACTCCAAGGAAAATAAAATTTAGGAAAGTAGTGGCTGGCCATTGCTGTGATGCTGCTGTGGTCATGTGATCTTCATTCTTAATATTCTGTGATAGTTCCCCAGCAGTCTGGCAATCCTTTGCTCCCTCACCCACCTAGTAGCAGCCACTTACCCACTTGGTGGGAAAAGAAGGGAGGAGAAGGGGTAGGGAAGGATGAAATGGGGGAAGGAACAGAGAAGGAATCTCGATGCAGTCTTTCTAGCCCAAGCCCCTCCTACACATTTTCTTGACCTATGCTGCCCCTGTGCCCCTTCCCTGACCCTCACTGTCTCTGTGTGCCTTCCCTGGCCCATGCAGCACCTGTTGAGCACACTCAAGAAGTCTCACTGACCCATGCTTCTCCCTGATGTGCTTCCCTGAACTGCATGGCACTTGTGTGCTCCCATATACTTTTATTAACCCACACCACCACCACTACCACCTTCCCTGACCCATGCAGTATCTCTTGAGCAACCCTAAACACCTCTCCAGACCTAAAATCATCCCTGCATGCCATCCCTGACTTGCATGGCACTTCTTGCGCGCTCCCAGGCATCCCCAAGCACTATTCCCTGTGATGGGATTCAGTCGGTTCACACCGCTTTGGCAGAACTGGTAGCTAATTTTTTGTTTCCCAGGCTCAGAACGGACTTCCAGAAGCAGCATCCATACAGACAACTGATTGTTCACATATTTGAATCCCACCACTGCCTATGCCACATCACCATGTGCCATACATAATTGGTGCAACATGTTCTCGCACACATTCACAATCTCCATGCAGTCTTGTTGACCCAAGCTGCCCCCTCCCAAACATTCTACATGATCCACACAGGGTGTCTTGTGCACCCATGAGTACCATCCCTAATCTATATCTCCCCCCCTTCCCCATGAACTATTTCTGCAATATCTTTGATTCGTACCCACACATCCTTCCCAATGCATGGAACATTTCTTGTGCTCTCCTGCACCTTTGCACAAAACAAAAGACAGATGTGAAACCTCTCTTATAATACCTCAAAGGATGTCACATGGATAAAAAAGTTGGTTCTTCACTGTTTCAGTTTGCAGAAGCCATGTGTTAAAAAAAAAAAAGAGGCTTTGGCTGGTTATTGGAGAGGAAAAACCTCCACTTAATAGTTAGGATAGTGAAACAATGAAACTGATTACCCAAAGCAATGGTGAGACAAGCCTGTCTTCATCTCATATGTTCACAGACATGATAGACATCTATTAGGAATGCTTTAATTTGGATTCTTATATGGAACTGGTGACCTTGGTGCCCTAAATAGCTCTTTCCAACTCTGATTCTATAGTCCTATGATTATTAGTCAAATTATTGCGAGATGTAATTAGATTCTTTCCCAAAATATTTACTCATGTCAAATCTATGCAACTTTTCTGGAATAAATAAACACATGGCTTTTAGTAAAATAAGAAGAATTAAAAACATTACTGGTCATCGCATTACATTTTAGTATGATTATTGATTGAAACCTGGAAGATTTTCAGTTGCGTAGAAAATCGAGATTATTAAGTAGCTAAAAAGGCATGCTGATCTTACTTGTTTGTTATCCAGCCCACCAATTTTTATCATCTCTTATTTCAATAACACACAATAGTGTGTGGTTCACACACTAGGTCCAGTATTGTTATGTCTAGCTAAACTCTCATGCATATTCCTCCCCCTAGCATCATCTAACTCTAACTAAGAGTAAAACATAAGAAGAAAATGGTTGCATCTCCAACTGTTGTCAAAGCAAAAACATCCGATGTTAGCAGCATTGACACAGTGCTTCCAAACTGTTTTTTCATTACTCAAAACTATTTTTGGGGTTCACCAAACAGTTTCATTTTGTGAATTTTATGAAGATAAGAATGGAAAACTCTACTTTTCACATATAGGTGCTGGGAAACAAAAATAATTGCATCACAGAATATTCATCATGAATTGTCAACCAGGTAGACTCCAAATGATGCTTATTTTCTTCAAATAACATTTTGCACTGATTGCTTGACCTAAGCTATGTCATTTACTCTGCAAAACCATTAATTTGTGTGTTATTACGCCCAAAAAACTTACTTGTGCCCAATTTTAGGTAATTTATTACCTAAAAGGTTTGAGAAACACTGTTTTAAAGTATCTTCTGACTCCTCCTAGTTGACCTTCTTAAATTGTAACGATCGCAAATAATTAAGATAAATTTGTTTGTTCCATGTAATTCAGAACTGCTTCTGTCACAGATCTTACAAACAATATTGTAAGTGAATTGTACTGAATGTTACAATTTGTATAGTTTAGTTTTCATCATTGGATATATCTATTTATGTATCACCACTAGATGTCAGTGTGATCTAAAAAATAATCAAGATAAAGTCTCAAAATCTATGTACTACCAAACCTCTCCTTGTCATGACCTTTTAAAAGGGAGAAACAGTACATCACAGAGCAGCAATTTTTGAACCAATGTATCTCAAATGTACAGAATGTGTCCAATATCTGGGATCCATGACTCAGGAGAGATTGAAATTTGAAGAAGTTGTGGCTGAATCAGTGCTACTGGATGCTGTGTGATCACATGATCTTCATTTTCAACATTTTGTGACAGTTTTCCCAGGCAGACTCAAAATTCCTTGCTCCCTCCCTCCTTCATGCAGCATTAGCCACTTACCTGTCGGCTGGCAAGGCAAAGGCAGATTTTTGATGTTTGCCAACTTCCCACAAGGAGACACAAGGGTGAAGCCGGCAGGAAGTTGTGGAAGTTGCTTCCCCTGCTTTTTTGCCCATCCATTATCATTCTGTTTTTCTGTTTAGCTAAGGAAATATCTCTGAAACGACCCAGTTGGATATCAGTTATCTAGTAATATGTAAAAGTGAAATCATAGAAAGTTGGAGTTGACTCACTCACTGTTTTCAAGCAGGTACCAATAGGTTGCTAATTTAGGTTCATCCACTGTAGCTTAGAATTTTCTTCCTGCTGCATAACAAACAGATGATCAGGGCAAGATTTTTTCCACAAGGAACACTTCGATCTACAGCACAGGGAGCCATTCATTCACCATTTATGAAGAATAGCAGAGTTGTTTGCTAGTTCTTGCTTTTTGTTTCTCATAATAAAGCATTCGCAATCCCACTCAGGGCAACATTTCACATCAGCTTGTGAATTGGCCTTTTAAATAACTGAAAATACAATAAATGACAGAACTTGTAGCAGTTATGTGCTTTTCACAGACAATGTTTTGCTATAGGGGAGAAATTAATAAAGACTATATATCTATATTACTTTCATTCTAAGCCACATTTCTATGAACTTTATAGAAGTACAGTGGCTCAAATTGCTCCTTGCAAGGTGCATAAATTATTGCCTTGGGAACAATCTCTGTGCGGAGTAACTGGCAGAAAGTATGGACTTAACAAATGGAATACAGATATGGCTGTGCAAGGACATTCTGTAGGGCAAAGAAATTGCAGAGATATGCAGAATTTCAGAAGTAGAATTTTGCTTACGTAATGTTCCTGTAGGGTTGACTAGAGGCAAACATTTTAAATATTTAAATATTTACTGCATATCTAACTATGCAGTTCTGTACCTGCTAATAAAAGACTAACCTTCATAAAACAAAAGAGAGCAATAGTAACAGCAATAGCAGACTTATACTGCTTCACAGCCCTCTCTAAGTGGTTTACAAAGTTAGCATATTGCCCCCAACAATCTGGGTCCTCATTTTACCGGTCTTGGAAGGATGGAAGGCTGAGCTGGTGAGACTTGAACTGCTGTTAGTCAGCAGAATTAGCTTGCAATGCTGCATTCTAACCACTGCGCCACTATAGCTCTTCTAAGACCAATGACATAGTCAAGTCCTTGGCATAATGCCATAGATTATCAAAGCTTTTACACTGGACCTTCTTCCCCTGACTCTCTGCTTTTGTTATTGTTACCAATCTGTCCTGCCTTCTCACATATATACTTACTTGGCCCAATGCATGTTTCTTTTTTAAAAATATTAGCAACTACTTAACATTTTCTGTCTGTACAAAAGGAACCTCATTGCATATAAGGGAGAACACAATTTTTGTAGGACATTTTTTGTTACTTATTTTCTAGTTAATCAAAATAGTTGAATCGCTGCATCTTTCTGCCAATAATTACTGCAAGAGAGCCCAGAGTTATTTACCATTTTTCTAAGTGCTCATTGTGTTTCATGTCATTTTACTGAATAATCCTGGCAGTTTGCCTACGTTATAATAGTACTAATAACACATAAGTATTATGATCTCCACATGAAAAGAATGATATTGTTCCCTATGTTCATATCAAAAACTTTCAATGCTGTTAATTGCTGCTATAAATGCTAATTATTTTTCTTCTTGGCAACTCATCCCCCAAGTATATCAGTTATGCTCTGGAGGGTCTCTTAAACTAATCAGAGGTACTTCTGTATGTGCAAGAAAAAAAAAGTTGGACACTGAAACCTAATTTTATCCATTTCCAGCAGTGGTCTAAAATGTTTTACCATTTGAAGAATCACAGCATTGGCTACCTTTGTTTTCACCTCTTCATAATGAGGAAAAACACCTCACAGTGAGTCATTTGAACTTGATGACTTCTGTGAAAAATTGCACCATCTTGCTGCTTGTTAGAAGTGTGACTTCAGTGGTGCCGACTCACTCTTTAGCAACTCATGACCTACTGGGTTGTAGATAGAAAGTTCAGAATATATTTGGTGTCCCCTTTTTTTCTATCACTCAACTCACCTTTTGTCTAAGAAATTGTTTGCATTTGCCTTTGTTCCACAACACATATACACATGGAACACACGGATGTATAGGTGCTAGGCTTTTAATAGTTTTTTAATGGTCCTTTTTTATAAGTATAAAGCCTCCTTCAGTAAAATCATTGCTCAGATCAGATTTCAGCCCTCAGGAATATTCAAATGCACAGAAAATGTTATTTTTCATCTCCAAACACTGTCTTGGTATATGGCACAACAACTTCTCAATTTGCCTTGAGAGTTCTGGAGTGCTGTACTGGTTATTTTAAGATGCCCACTATCTCAATGCCATGGTCTCATATTTATAGCAAGACACTGAAACAGACTTACATCAATTATAGCTGATGCCCCAGGATACTTTCTTGTTCTTATAACTTGCTGTCAGGATATCCTTAGAGGCATAGACCACACCTGTTAGTCAGGGTAGAAAGCTGGCAGTAAGGAGAAGCCCTAGTCTTGAAATAATGATGAGAAATTCATTCTGACAGATAAGAAAACTTTCTTTGCACAAGCAGGCTTTGTATAAGGAGTTTGTTGCAGACAATTTGCAGGATGTTGGTAAGAGCCTGTGAGGTAGGATGATAAATAAAATGTACTGATACAAGACTAAATTAGTAGATTATGCTTTGATTGTACTGTCTATTACAGAAGAATGTAACCAAGCCAATGTTTTGTAATAACTGATTGACATGTTGCTGTGACACAAGTATATAAAAAAAGAAACTGAACTTCTTACTCCATTAAAAGGGAAATTTTAGTCATTTGAGTTCTCCCAAAATAGCAGTCTTTAACTGGGATTGAATGACTGTCTTAAATTCATTCTCAAACAGACATAAATTCAAGCATTACTTTTAATTTACTCAGCCTTCTTCATGTTGGCACCTCCAGAATTCCTAAAGACATGTATATATTCAACAGTTGGCTAGAAATTCTGGGAACTACAGTATAAATGCATTTGAAGAACACCTGATGGGAAAGACTGGTTATATTGAGTTCAGTTTGTCAAAAGCACTGAGCTAGTTCAGTATATTGCTTTTTTTTTTTTTTTTTGTGGAATTAGTCCAGAGAATATGTCAGGGCAAAAAAAGACAGAAAATGGAACAAATAAAAAAATCTTGTCCCTATGGTTTACAGACTAAACTTGCTTTCCTTGAAACTACAGAATCTTATATAATTACTTGTCAGAATGCCTGAAAGAAAGTAAATAATAACTGACTAATTCAGATTTACAGGAATACATTTTTTTTTTGCCTGCATGGGTGAAACAACTACAACAGAGTGAAGACTTACAAAACAATCCATACATTTGAAGACAGAGAGAATAATCTTGTCAGATCCCCAAAGAAATGTATCACTTTTCTTTCTATCCTATACATACTTTTATAATCATTCTGTGGGGCTTGCCATTCTGTTGGGAGGGGTGTGCTTCCTTTGCCACACTGCCCTTCCCCCAGTGCAGCCAAATACCATATGGAAGACGGTTTGTGCTTGGAGCCAGAAGGAAACAAAACCGAGAGAGACCTTGAGGAGCTTGCCAGAGGAACCAGTTACCAAAATAATATACCATTAGATTCAAATGGACAGTGGGACCTTGGGGGGGAGGAGTAACAAATATTGCTTTTGATATATTGCTTGCATGGTTTTTTCCCCCAGACTTCGCTTTGCTTCCTAGCTGTCACTAACTCCCAATAAAAGTTCCTTTTGAGACAATGGCTGTTTCAAGAGTTCTGCTTTCTTGGGAAATCTAGTTGAGGCAGGTCCTTACAAATCTCTAGTTTATTTTTCTTCCCATGGTTATCATAGAAGGCAGAATGAAGGTTTGCCGGTTGTATTGGTAACAAATATAACTATATATTTATATTTAGAATGCAGTATAGCAGGATAATTCTGCTGACTTTCAGCCAATTAGTAGTTCAAGTCTCACTGGGTCAAGGTTGACTCAACCTTCTATCCTTCCAAGGTCAATAAAATGAGGACCCAAATTGTTGGGGGAAATATGCTGACTCTGTAAACTGCTTAGAGAGGGCTACAAAGCACTATGAAGCGGTATATAAATCTAAGTGCAATTGCTATTGCTATATTTGTTGATGTATTTGGATAGCTCATAAATCAAGCATTTAAAACAAAGAATGCATTAAAGGACAAAATATGGGGAAGGTCATGAAAAGTATAACTAAGCATAGAATAGCTTTTGTCCTATACAGCAGAATCCTGCAGCTGGTATTAAGATATTTCTGACAATGATTTATACATATGGCTATCACAACTTATAGCTGTTCATAAACTTATTTACAAGTGGGTTAGAAGACTAAGCTCCTATTAAAGCTTTTCAATATGGAAGCCATTAAGATGTTTTGATTAATCACAGAAATAAAGGAGAGCTTATTGTTTTGCAGCACAGTGTTGAATCTTCTGAAGCCTGGGAACAGCATGATTAGAAGAAGACGATATAGCTTCAGGTTATGGGGAACCAAGTTGGGGGAGGGTGAAACAATAAGCAGTCCAGGGATACCAATATCAGTTAATAGTTGGGAAAGGGATATACATGCCTATTTACTTTGATACTATCAGGAATAATCCTTAGTTTCTCCCTCCATGTAGTATTAACTGTCATCTTCCTGAGGAGATTTCAGAAGGGATTTTATTTGGGCTGCATTTCAAGAACCATTGGTTTAGCCACTTATTTTGGCTAATACCAGTTTGGTGTAATGGTTAAGGCCTAGAATAAGGAGGCTGTGAATTCTAGTCCCCCCTCTTAAGCATGAAAGCCACCTGGGTGACTTTTGGCCAGTCACTGTCTCTCAGGTCTGCCCACATCACATGTTTGTACTGTGGAAAATAAGAGGAGGAAGGAGAATTAGGTATGTTCTCCACCTTGAGTTCCTGATAAAGTAATAAAAGCAATAAAATTTAGCCTTTGTTTCTAATCTGGTGTGCAAATGAACAATAAATAAAAACTAGTTGTGTGCATAAAATGGAATGCTTGTTTTGTTTCAAGTGTAGAATAAAACAACCCCACCAGGAATTGCCTCTGATTCTATACTTAGCAAATAATATATATTATGAAATACTCATTAGCACATATTTGTTTCATGAAGTTATACTATACCAATAACCTTAAATTTATATAGAATTTTCTATCCTGGTACTCTGAACAGCTGTCAAAACTTAAAAAGTACATGCATCAACTGACTTCATCATTCAACAAAATGCACCTAAAGTTCAAAAACAACAGTGTATGACAGCATTTGCAAAAATTTAAGTTTAACAAACTTATGTTCAAAATGGATAAAACTGAGGTATGATTCTTGTATGCACTCTTATCCCTCAAGAACCTGAGATGGCTAGCAAATTATGTTTTTTAAAATAATCAGCTAATTATTCCTCTAAAATACCTACTCTTTTTTGTATTATAACATAGGATATCAAATTATGCTGTCAATATTTAAACTGAAAAAGTAGTTCAGGAAATGTCAGATGTATCCTATTATATATAAACCATCTAAATATTAATGTTTATGCCCCATACTATGGACTTCATTTTTTCTTTGCAGCAAGTTGACAGCATTTTCTGACCATTCTCTCTTGCATGAAGAATATGAATAAATGTAACACATCAAACTGCTTTGTTGTATTATTATGATTGAAGTATGATGTGAGAATCTCTCCAGACCTCAAAATGTCATCCTTGTGTATTAGTATTTTTGTAAAAATCCATGACATTTTAGTTAAAAGGCTCTCCCCAGTTATGGATTGTTTTTTCTACACAGATGGACCCTGAAAGAACTTCTGACTTTTTAAAAAATCCAATTTCATTCAAAATATTTTTCCTCAAATACAGTTAGAATGAACCTAGTGTAGAACATATAGGTAAATTACAAGCTCTTATAGACCATCTGTATCAATCCCCTGCTTAGTACAGGAATTCATTAAATCATCATCAATATGTAACTATCCAGGGTTCACTAAAAAATATACAATGATGGAAAATCCACTACTGCTCTAGACAACCTTTTCCACTGCATAACGAAGATGTCATTAATATATTACCTTGTTAATATATTGTTGCTTTGTTACCTTGTTGCTCTGGACTTAAATGGTATAAGGTCTCCTGCTTGAGCAGGTGTTTGGTCTAGGGGACCCTACAAGATCCCTTCCAACTCTGTTATTATATTACAGCGGTTCTCAACCTATGGATCGTGACCCCATTTGGAGTCGAACGACCGTTTTGCGGGGGTCGCCCGACACCGCGGTCCGCCATATTTTTTTTTGTTTTTTTCATCTCGCACGTGCCGCGCATGTGCGGTTGGGCCGTCGCGCGCACGCCGTGCATGCGCGGATCGGCCCGTCACGGACCGACATTTTTTTTGTCGCGCGCACGCCACACATATACGGATCGGGCTGTCATGCGCGCACCGCGCAGGTGCGGATTGGCCCGTCGCGGTCCGCCATTTTGTTTAGCCTCATACATTGGACAAACCAACAGAAGAATAAGTGCACGCATTGAAGAACACAAAAACTCAGTCAAAAAAGAGGAACCAACTTCTTCCCTGGTCCAACACCTTAAAGCCACAGGACATGAAATTGATTTCAAAAAGACCAGAACTATTGCCAAAACTGAACACTTTAATAACAGAATAATCAGAGAAGCCATCGAGATAGAAAAACGCCCTCACAGCATGAACAAACGAGATGATATCTCCCGCCTACCAACCATTTGGAAACCCGCTCTTATTGACAAACAAGTCCATAACACAGAGAATGACACCAGACCTACACTCACAAAAACCACACAGGATGTCACCACCACACATCCAGGCAAAAAACAAGCCCAAACCCACACCGATGATCAGGCACAACCACAAACCAGAAGCCAGACCACAGCTGCATCATTAGCCACCTTAAACCCCTCCAATCCATACATGAAGCAAACTGACACCCACCATGAAGATGAGGCACAACCACAGACGCGAAGCCATCATTTTGTTTTCTATCTACGGTGTTGTTTGATGTCCAAACTAGAGTAAATATTGCACATGTAGTCTAATCAGTGCATTAAACAAAGGAATTATTACAGCAGTATAGCTCTTTTTAGCTGCTGGGTTCTGTTGCTTCTTTATATTCAACTGATGATCTACTAATATATGCCAAGATCTTTCTGAAACAGATTGGTATCAACCCAGGTTTCCCCCATTCTTGTACCTATGTATTACACACACACACACACACACACAGTGTGATGACTCACTTGGATGAGTCTATAGATACCTCTTTAGATGTCAGCTTGGGGGAGGATGAGCTGATTCCTGGCAGGTCAGGAACTGAGTTGATTGATGGCTCTGAATAGCTGCTGGAAGGGATTTGGCTGAGACCAAGCTTGGGAAAGCTTGCAGTTGCAAATGGCCAGCAAAGAGGAGGAGGAATTGCCTTCTGCACCTGATCCGAGAATATCTAGGGCAGAGAAAAGGCAGGAGCAGAGAAGGTCAGCCAGACTACTCAAGAGGAGAAAGCCCTGTTTGTCTTGATGGCCTGCACCAGAAGCTGGCTATTTATCACACTAGACAGATAGAGGCATTGCTGGGAACAACATGTTTGTTTCCTAGCTATGTGTTTTCTGATTGTTGTGATTCCTGCCTCGCTTTGGATTGATACTGTGTTTTGACTTGAATCATGCCTTAGAATCTCTGGATATTTCCTGCCTCATGAGCTCTCTTGTGTTGTGGATTTAAGTTTGTCTGGTGGATTTATTTTGTTTGAGAAACTTTCAAGTGCTTTGTGGACTCTTTGGCCATCACTCTGTGGACTAACATTGGTCTGCTAGTGGCTGGACTTAATTGGGACAGTTCTGGAAAATTAATAAACTCACTAAACCACAGTTACTTGTGTATGAGTGAGTGGGGCAGCGCGCGCACATATACATATGTTTAAGGCATAATTGATTATAATTGGATGCTTACATTTGCAGAAGTCAGTTTGAAATATGATGTCTTCTAAAATATTAGCAAATTATCCTACAAATTAGATACATGTCTATTCCATTCAATCCTGTAGTTCATTTATAAAAATATTGTATAACAATGGGCCATGTACAGAACCCTAGGTGATATTACCTGATACCTTTAGATAATGAAAAACCATTGAGCAGCACTCTTGAAATCCATTGGCTCAGCCGGTTACTATGCCTGTTTCAGCCCATTAAACAGCAGTACTATCTAATCCATGTTCATTTACCTTGCCAACAAGGGTACCATAAAAGACCTTGTCACATGGTTATTAAGATCAAGATATATTGCATCTGCAGCATTCCTTTTGTTTACCTTTTGTAAATCAGTGTCTTACACAAAGTGTTAGCCTTGACAAATCAGTACTAGATTCTAGTAATGGTATTAGTTTTCTAACTGCTTGCAGATATACTGCTAGTGGCATTTGCAATGTTTCTGTACATCAAAAAAAAAAAGCAGTAAAATCGACATGCTATTGTCCAAATTCCTCCATTTTGTATATGTGTGTGATGTTCACTGGCAATTCTGGAACATCTGTGACTGGCTGATGTGGCAATCAATTAGTTCAAAAACATTCCCAAAATGCCCCTGAAAGAGAAATACGTTTTCTGAAATGCATCAGGCAGATTAAAACATTTTTACTGACATTTTGAGTTTCTCCCTCTCTCTTTCATTCACTATAGAAACAGCAGATCTTCAGTAATGCTACTAATCTTTCAGAAGCTGCATGGTAACCTGTCATTCTGTTCCCTTCTGTTTTTTCTGTCTTTGCTGAAAATAATCTTGTGCTTCAGCACTGCCCTTTTTTTCAATATAATTCACTTTTTCTGCATAGATTGTCTTTTTGGTCTTAACTTGAGACAACAGCTAAGAAAAACTTTTTGTCCGATCAATAAGAGCAAAATACTTCAAATATCAGCCAAACATTTTCTCTTGCTGCTTCCCAGAAACAAATCCTATAATTTTTCCAGTGAATTGCTGACAATCTTTTGGCACCTGGGGTTCAAAAGCTCTGTTCAAACTGCAAATAGTCTTGTAATATATTGTGTGGCTACAAACTGGGAGACTACTTAAAGCTATTTGGTAAATATCTTTTTTTAAAATTGTGAACAAGATTGCTTAGGCCACTTTGGTTATTGATAGTTTTAGGTGTCCATGGAGATTCTCAGTCATTCAGGTCATGGTTGTCCCACAGGTGCTTTTTCAAGAGGCAACTGGACTTTCTTTGTTTTTTCTTGAAGAACTGAGTCAGAACTGAAGAAGCCGGCGTGGTTCTCGATCGGCTCCCTGGTTTAACGGGGAGCTGAGGGAGATGAAGTGCCGGAAAAGACGCCTAGAGAGCAGTTGGAGGGCGAGTCGCTCTGAGTCTGACCGAACACGAGTAAGAGACCATATTAGGACTTACTTAGTGGCAATAAGGGCAGAGAAGTGTTCTTATGTCACTGCCCCTATTGCGTCATCATATAACCGCCCAGCCTCCCTGTTTAGGGTAACCCGCTCCCTCCTTCATCGGGAGGTGAGGGGGGACCCCTTGGAGGGAAGAGCTGAGGATTTTGTGCAATACATGCATGACAAAATCGCTCAGATTCGGGAAGGCTTTAACTTCAACGAAGGCGGTCCAGCAGAAGTGGCTGAGGCCGGTCTTGAGACTGCTATCTGGGCTGAGTTTGACTACGTGACACCTGATGACATGGACAGGTTGCTGGGAGGTCTTAGAGCAACCACATGTTTATTGGACCCGTGTCCCTCCTGGTTGGTACTGGCCTCCAGTGAGGTGACGCGAGGCTGGCTCCAGGCAATTATCAATGCCTCATTGAGTGAGGGTGTCTTCCCCGCCGCCCTGAAAGAGGCGGTGGTGCGACCCCTCCTCAAGAAGCCCGCCTTGGACCCGGCTGTTCTATCTAATTACCGTCCTGTCTCCAACCTTCGCTTTGTTGCGAAGGTTGTTGAGAGTGTGGTTGCTCGACAGTTCCCTCAGCACCTGGAGGAATTGTCGTACCTGGACCTGTTCCAGTCGGGCTTCAGGCCAGGTTACAGCACGGAAACAGCTTTGGTCGCATTGGTGGATGATCTCTGGCGGGCCCGGGACAGGGGTTGCTCCTCTATCCTGGTGCTATTGGACCTCTCAGTGGCTTTTGATACCATCGACCATGGTATCATGATGCGCCGGCTGGCGGGGCTGGGTATAGGGGGCACCGTGTTTCGGTGGTTCTCTTCCTTCCTCTCTGGCCGGACGCAGTTTGTGTTGACAGGGGGTCAGAGGTCGACCCCGAGGCCCCTTGATTGTGGGGTACCTCAGGGGTCCGTCCTCTCACCCTTGTTCAACATTTATGTGAAACCACTGGGTGAGATCATCCGAGGTTTTGGGGTGGAATTCCATCAGTACGCTGATGATACTCAGCTGTACATTTCCACCCCGAACCACCCAAATGAAGCTCTTGACGTGCTGACCCAGTTCCTGGAGGCCGTGCGGATCTGGATGGGGAAGAACGGTCTCAAGCTCAACCCCTCTAAGACCGAGTGGCTGTGGTTACTGTCGTCCCGGTACAACCAGCTGACTCCATCGCTGTCTATCAGGGGTGAGTCAGTGGCCCCCACGGGAAGGGCTCGCAACTTGGGAGTCCTCCTAGATTCACAGCTGTCCCTTGAGGACCATCTGACGGCTGTGGCCGGGAGGATGTTTTACCAGATTCATCTGGTACGCCAGTTGCGCCCCTTCCTAGATAAGGACGCGCTACGCACGGTCACCCATGCCTTCGTCACTTCCAGACTGGACTATTGTAATGCTCTCTACATGGGGCTCCCCTTGAAGTGCACGCGGAGGCTTCAACTGGCATAGAATGCGGCCGCGCAGGTGGTAGTGGGGGCACCGTGGCAGGCACGAATGGCCCCCATCCTGCGCGAGCTGCACTGGTTGCCGGTGGCTTTCCGGGTGCACTTCAAGGTACTGGTTACCACTTTTAAAGCGCTCCATGGCATAGGACCCAGTTATTTACAAGACCGCCTTCTGCCAGTAAATACCTCCCATCGACCAGTTCGCTCCCACAGAGAGGGCCTCCTCAGGGTGCCATCGGCTAAGCAGTGTTGGCTGGTGGCGCCCAGGGGGAGAGCCTTTTCTGTAAGGGCAACGACGATGTGGAACGAGCTCCCCCCTGAACTCCGGACGTGTCATGATCTCCGCACCTTCAGAAGAGAGTTGAAGACTCATATCTTCAATCAAGCCGGCCTGGCCTAGATCTCCTCAGGTTTTAAATTTTTAAACAAGGCTGTTCGGGTTTTAGAATTGGGTTTTTTAACAGGTTTTTAGTAACAGCCTTGTATTTATTTAATTTAATTTAATTTTAAATATTTATTGTTTTATATGTTTTTATTGCGTTGTAAACCGCCCCGAGTCCTACGGGAGAGGGGTGGTATAGAAATTTAATAAATATAAATATAATATAAATATATAAGCTTCTTGGATAAGAAGTGAACCGTCTTCAAGAAGAAAGCAAAGCCCAGTTGCCTCTGGAAAAAGCATCTTTGTGATAGTTTTAGGGTTTTCTTCATATTTAAAAATAAAATGATCCATTCCTGCTTAATGCCTGAAGAGCTTGTTAATATAATTGTAAAAAGAAAAAAAAAGAGGATTAGGCACTGATTGCTGAAGAAAAAGAGAAAGGCATGCAAAGTTGTTTAAACAAATAATGTTTGAGAAAGTCCATGTAATTTAATTTTGCTATAACAATTCTATGAGAATTTCTAAAAAATATTTGACACATCATTAAGCATATATTTATTATTATGTACATGACAATGTGAAAATAGGCTGACACCTATTCTTTAGCTGGTGTTGGCCTTCATATATATTCTTCCTAAGAACCTAGGATGTCATAGTATATTGGCGGACTATATGTGCAAATCAATTATTAAATATTTAATAATTTAAATTTAACAATTTAACTTCTTGAATTAAATTAAAATAATATTGAAATGAAATATTATCAAATGAATATAAAATATTGTTTGAATATTGAAATGAAATATTATTACATTAAATTGCTATACAATTATATATATATATGTTTTCTGAGGTTTTTGCGGGTGTTTGTATGTAGGTCTTTGGTTCTTCGGGTTTTCTCCCACGTAGAATTTGAATTTGAAAGAGGTTTGCCCTTCTCAGGTTACTCTGACAACACAGATAAGCTTCCAGGGGCTTCAATGACTTGCTAAAAGAATGTAAATGACCAGCTGTCTGCAAGGAGTATAAATCCTGCCATTCAGCTTTTGTGTGGTTTAAATTCTTTAATAAATAAAAATAATATTGTGGCAACCTGAAGTTCTGTTTATATTTTTGTATACTAATTTACATTTAGCTTGCAAACAATGATAATTTCATGATCCTCTTAACACATTCTATTGTCAATTCAGGGGTATCTTGTCCCATGCCTATTCATTTGATTTTCGATTTGGGAAGAACTCTACTATTATTTCTGCTACATTTCATTCTGTTATTTTCTATCAATTTTGCTAACCCCTGAAGATTATTTTGAATTGTGTCTGTTTGTTATCACATTAACTACTGTATCAATTTTGTAGCCTCTGTAAATTAAATTTGACAAGCACTCTGCTCATTATCCAAATTGTTAATAAAAAAAATGGAAGAGGAGCCAGGCCCATGCAACATATTATTCATTGCTATCCCTCAGCAGGATATAGAACTTTTGAGAAACATTATTTATTTATTTATTTATTTATTTATTTATTTATTTATTTATTTATTTATTTATTTATTTATTTATTTATTTATTAGGTTTATTTGCTATCACAATTCAGACTTGGCGGTTTACAATAATAAAACAGAAAACACCTTTGTATCCCTATAGGTAATTAGTTTGCTATTATAAATGTCGTAGGACACTTTGTGAAAAGGTAATAAACCAGGTGCCAAATTCAGAAAATTTGAAGAAAATTAAAAATAGTAGTGCTGTTAGTTACATAGAGTGGGAGGAGCAGAATTCTGCTTTGTTTTGTTTCTAAGTATAAATGCAACTACCACCTCCTCCTCTTCCTCCTCCTCTTCCTTCTCCTCCTCCTCCATCTTTGTGGCCCAGAAACTGTGACTTGCTGATCTATTTTGTGACTTTGAAGGCAATCAAAGATATGAACAAAAGAAAGCAATAGATTGAAATAACTGTGAAACATAGAGGTTCTGATTCCTAATAGGTTTCTGGCATTTATTTTAGTTATTGTTACTTATATTCTTCACCATAATTAAAACTCATACTGTATGTCTGAAGCAGAATCCTTTTCATCTCAGGGATTTTATGCTTACCTTCCACTGAGTGCTTTTTCAGTCTGCACCTTTTCCAGTAAGCATGACTATTTATTGAAAGGTACAGTAGATATGAAATTCAGAGGCAGAAACCTTGTGGGTTTGAACAAATATAATAAATAGCAAGCTTCAAGAAGAAGGATAGTCAATCATAAAAAGATGATAGAACCTGTTTATCAGCAGAATGGGGACTTCAAAATAAGAACCAAAGTGAAATACTAAAAGAGGAGAAATGCAGCAGCAATTTTATATCCTCTGTTTTTGAATGCTAAAGTAAATTTAATGTAGTTATGATTATTGATGATAAAGGTTCTACTGTGATTATGGAAAACAGAAACATGGGGAACATAAATAGAAATATGGTCAGTTATAAATTCCTATACTGTACTTGCTATGATGTATGTATATGCTAAGAAAATTTTTCCAGTACTGAGTTAAAATGTCATGCACCCATCCTTTTTCTGGCAGAAGACTATAATAATGGGAAATGGGCTGCTGCATATGCCAATCTCTATTGTTTCTACACTGAGTATTTTCTAAGCCACAACTGAACGATGGTCTCCTGATTCTGTTGTGGAATGATAATTTACTATATGCAACTGAATCTTTTGGTTTTCTTGCCCACCTCTTTTGTACATCGGATCCAACAGAAAAATAAATGGCACTGCAAAAGCAATGGGGTAGGGTTGGCTGTAGGACTGGGTGATCATTTCAAGGCTTATTAGCAATAGCATTTAGGCTTATATACTGCCCCATAGTGCTTTACAGCACTCCCTGGGTGGTTTACAATGTAGAAGCATTATTTGCATATTGCCCCCAACAATATGTGTTCTTATTTTACTGACCTTAGAACAGGGGTATCAAACTGCCAGCCCATGGGTCGGATGCATGATAGCAAAACCGCGCCCACCCCATTGCCGGCAATGGCAAAAAAGTCGTGATACGTCACAACATGTCATGTGCCATTGAAAGTTTGACACCCCTGCCTTAGAAGGATGGAAGGCTGAGTCAACCTTGAGCACCATCAGGATGAAGTTGTGGGTAGACCTTGCCTGCAATACTGCACTTTAACTTTAACCACTGCACCACCAGACTTCCTTCCTCCCTCTTTTGCCATCTCTTCTACATCTCATCCATGAAATCATGAAGAGAGCTTTACAGTCTCTCTTAACCACATGTTATTCAGTAACTGTTCAAAGTTACAACACTGCTGAATGAATGGTACTGACACCCATACCTCAAAGTTACAGTGTCATAGCACCCCTACTGTCATGTGATCAAAATTTGAGTGTTTGGATGCCTATTTGCAACTTCAGTGTGCACTTCAAGTTTACCCCACACTCATACACACACTTAACTATCTCAATGTCTTCTCTTTTGGCTGCCCTGCATTCCAGTGTCCTACCATCCAAAGCTGACTACAGGGACGCCTTACACGGCCAGCAGCTGCCTTGCGAAGAGTTAGGTTGAGTGTGCTTGTCAGCAGTGGGAAGAAGAAGATGGCAAAGGTCAGTGGGAGTGACAATCATTAGTTCATTTAAATCAGGGATCTTCAAACTTGGCCCTTTTATGGTTTGTGGACTTCAGTTCCCAGAATTCCTCAGCCAGGCAGGCTGGCTGGGAGTTGAAGTCCACAAGTCATAAAAGGGCCAAGTTTGAAGACCCCTGATTTAAATATTATCAGAGGATTTAATTTCTCTTCATTGTCTCATTGTACAGAGTTCTTCAAGGCTTTAACAAGCCTTTTCCCCCCTCAATCTATTTCAATATTATATCTATCTTGTCAGATAAAAGTTGTTTTACATCTGACATTTCTGTTTGTCTATTCATTCCAACAGATCTCATTACTGATATTGTTGATATCATTTTCTGATTCCATTCTTCAAAAGTCTCCTTCACTATTTTCATTGTCATCTTGCAAGTCTATATATCTTTCCTCTATCTAAAATTTTTAGTCCCTCTAGTGTCCAGATTTTAAAATCATGAAATTATTTATGTATATTGTGTCTAGGATCTATTTCCCATCAGAAGTTCGTACTTTATAATTAATTCCAAAGTCTTACTGTAAAAAATTCAATATTCTAATTTTATCTGGACTTCTAGTCCTTTTATAACATTCTAAGATCAAAATCTTATTTTGATTTTTGCTGTTTATTTAGGATTCTTTAAATTCTTAAGCTTATAATTAAAATTGTCTTTCATTCAAGGTTAAAGGTAGAATCAGGTGGCATTTTCAAACTTGTCATTTTGAAGGTGTCTAGAAGCTTAGAATTAACAAGCAATTTCCAAAAGTCCTTAGAAAGTGAGATTTGTGAATTTAGAATCTGGATGGTTGCAAGCAAGATGGGTAATCCCATCATCCCCCAGCAGTCAAACCATAGAAATCTGCTATCCTGCTGTATCCTTGTGGGGAAAAGCCATCTGGGACATATATGGGTAATCTCCCATCTTGCCCTTAGAGAGGTTCCAAGGAAGTGCTAGTAAGTCTTCTTACTAATTCCTTCATTTTGCCACAGTCAATGGATCTGCTTTTGCAGGGCCTTCTTCAGTTTACCTTACCTCCCTGGAACAGTCCGATTTAATGTTGTACTTTTGTAAAGAACAGCTAAAGCCTCAGGTTTTATATTGTTGTATTAAGTTGCAATTTTCTAATAGAGTTTAAGCTAATGTTTTAGTATTTCTTATATCTGTGACCAAAATTGTTTGGGACAAAAAAAACCTAACTTTAATCATAATAAGAAACTAGAAATTTAGAAATGAGGTATCAGAATAAGGTTTCCTAGAGCTGATTTAGTTACCCATTCTCCTTTAGATTATGTCATTTTATGTTTTCCTAGGAAGTTTGTTTTTTGCTAGCCCTCCCCCCATGAAAACCAAAGAAAACAAGTTACTTTGAGCACTGATCTCAGCATTACAAATGTTTTTGGAAACACTCTGACTAAATGCAAAATGGCTTCTGCTAGAAACAACCTAGGTGATCAAAGTTCCCATTAAAATGTCCTCCAGTGCATTTAATGCACTGAATTTAAATTATAAATAAAAACATTCTATTTACCTCCTGTAAATTACTAGGTAATGTGAGCAATGCAGAATCTACTTAAAATATTAAACCATTAAAATTAGGTATGTGTGGTTTTATGTTAATTTATTGTCTTGGCTCTATCAGCAGCCTAGTAGCTTGGCATGCATGTGGGTATAATACATTTTTATGTGCCCATTTTATACAACTTATTTTTGTAAGCTGGACCTATGACAATAGATTCCTTGTCTGTATCTGTGTTGACAACAGCTTTCAGTTATGCTAATACCATAAAGCCATCAATTTCAGGCCTGGCTGCTTCTTATATTTTCATTTGCATATTGTAAAAACTCTATAGAAAACAGAGTCTGAAAATGTACAGTATTAATGTTGTATATTTCTACTTGTAGACAGGTTGCTTATTTGCAAAATTTCATTCATAACTTGGAAAAAGTATAAAAGTATGGAAAGCATGTGACACTACACAGTCAAAACTGTTGTAGCTGTTGAAAACATGACTCATTTATTCAGTAGTAAATATTTATATATTTTGTTCTTTTTGTTTTCATTTGTTCAGTAATAATTCAATACAATAATAGCAGAATGCTTTTCAGCTCAATGCTAGTAGGAATAGAGATAGTCATACATGGAGCCAAATGAGGATATTGTCCCTAAAACCTATGATAAGTAATTTATAGGCATCTACAATGAGGTCAAATAAGTCAAAATGGTAACTGCACCTTTAAAAGGGGTGGGGCTTTGATCATGGCCCTATTTTGACTTATTTGACACACCCATAGATCCACAGATTTTTCTCCTCATGCAGTTTGGATAACCACAAAGCAAAGAGATACCTGTAATATTCATCTTACCAAGGCTAATTAATTCACAGGACTTTAATTTGTTTCTCCTTTCTCTGTATTTTTAAAAAACCAAAGCAGTTTACAAATGGAAAAAAAAGGCAAACCATGCAAAATTTCAGAACCAGTAACAATACTGCAGTAATCAGTACATGCATAAAATATAAATTATGATAAAATACATTTTAATATATACTGGTTTTGCTGTCTCTTGAAGAACAAGCCAGGAGATAGCAGAAGATCAATCTTAAAAATGACACTGAACCTCTTCAAGGTAAGAACAGATAAAAGTCTGTCACTTAATACTCACAGCGTGGTTAATGAATACTTGTCCTGGGTGATTAGCAAGTTAATAAAAAGGTGTCCAAATTAAGCTCTTAAGAATAAGGACTGGGAAATCTAGCTTCAAATCTATACTCAACCTATCCAAGGACTGGCTGATATCTCCTGCTACACTAGAATCTGTTTGTTTGCTTTGGATTCAGTCATGTAGCTGAGCTATTATAGTGTATAATCTATAATTTTGCTCAATATGTTTTTCAAACCTAGTCAATTGTGTTTTATCAAATAAACTATGGTTAAACAAATGTTACTTTAATGTGTTCTACCAATTAAGCAAGTTGTGAGTTATTAAATAAACCATAGTTAAACTGTAGCTTAATATAATAAATGAATCAGTTATTGAATCATTATGGCTTATTGCTAGGTACGTATAAATAGGTTCACAGCCAGAAAGTATGAATTAAGTAATGCTTAGGAATTATTACTATCTTTTGAAATGACATTAGATGTCATGGAAATGTATTTTGATTAAATTTCATTTCATTCTCTCTACAGAACGACATAAAATGAAGATAGAATAAGTAATCCCATTATACTTTACTAACGGCCACCATCAATTTTACCAGAATATAAAATGGTTATTATGTCCAACCCCCATACTTAACAATAAATTCAACTTGTAAAAATAGAATATTTTAAATTAATTGTAGCACTTTTCTCAGTAAAAAGTAAAATTGAATGCTTTGAATTCATCAGATTCTACTCTCTGTTCTGAGCCATAGAGGAAAATGTAGTTCATATTATCGTTCCTGAATATTTTATAGTATGCACAAGGTTTTTAAAAACCTACATTCAATTTAATAGATACATATCCCAAACCAGCTGTGTTTGATAACTGTTCTTGAACTAAAGTTTTGCAGTAAAAGAAATTAGGCCTATCACATACAGTCTGCAATAACAATTATTAGAGGATAACAAAGGAGTAATATTTTCTGTACCTCTTTGTTGGCATTTAGTGCTCTTCTGGAGCTTTACAACTGAATAAAATCTTCCTGAAACAATATCAAATTTGTAGAGGAATCAGAACAAAATAACAACAATGGAAACATGGAGCTGAGCAGAACAATGTTATTAATGGAAAAAGTAATGCCAAAGATTACACCTTTTGGGTGTCTATACTTAAATAACATTATTTTTTGTATGCTACTGAAGTCTCCTATATAATCAAATGTTCTAAGATATTTTTAATTCCAATTTAATGCACAATGACCCAAACAATATTTTCCAAACTACCCAGGCAGTCATAATCTGTACTGCCTTCGTGTTTTCTTAAATAGAAACTTATTTTTAAAATTCACAGCATAATTCATGAGAAATGTCCTTGTTTCTCTTAATTTCCATAGCATGGTGTAGAACTATGGAGGGTCTTTATAGCTGGTTAAAAATAAGAGAGTTAAAAAAGTTATTTTCTTTTAAAGATATTGAAGTATTAGTTATTAAGTCCAAAGTTTTAATATTTCATCTTCTAGTTTAATAAGATGTGCTTATTTTAGGCATGCCTTCTAACAATCTTCTGTTTGTTATATAGATTTCAAAAGAAGCAACAGATTGGTAGGAACACTGTGATTTTCCTATAGAGATTAGCAATAAGTTTAAGGTTATAATGAAATAAATATGAAAAGTTTTCAAACACATCTGCAGATTAGCATGATAATGTTTGATTGCTTAAGCAGTTGCTCATTCACTACCAGAAATTATAATACAAGGATAAGCACAGCATATGATGTGGAACACTGAAATCAGATAAAAATATAGCATTATGCTGGAAAATAGTTGGGATGGTATAATAGTAGTGCATACATGAGAATACTGTGATTCAGTGTTTTGGAAAAATAGCCTAATTTATCTCAGGTTACTCTGGAATCCTGTCCTATTTTGACTTACTTATTATTTTTAAGTAAATCAAGGTGGCAAATATTCCTTTCAACCCTGTTGAAAGAGAGTGACTGGCCCAAAGTCACCCAGTTTGGTTTCATGCCTAGAGCAGAACTAGAACTCACAGTCTCCTGGTTTCTAAGCCATCACCTTCATCACTACATCAGACTGGCTCACTGACTTAATCTGTTTAAAGAACATGGCAATAATTTACCAATTGGACATGAGTTAGGCATTTTATTTATTTGCTTGTATTTATATGCTGCCATTTAGAAACCATTTCCTATCCTCTTGAAATTCTCTACCAGGTTTGCAGGCAGGAAAACTGATTTGATAATTTCTGTGAATTTTTCAAAAGTAACAATTTCTCAAGGAAAAGATCACCACTAAGGAGGGACCACAGTACTACTATTGAAAAATCCATGGAAAGGAGTTTTCTTATCTTGTCTTTACTGGCGATCTGCTTAAAGTGTAGAAAAGTAAGGAGATTGCAGACTGCTAAAAAGATTATTATACCATAACAGTCAGGAAGTAGATAGACAGACAGATGGATGCCTTGCTCACCTTGGAATTTAAAGCAAAAGCATTTTACTCACAAGTAATTCTCAGAAATATTTTCTGATAGAATTGCTAACGCTCATTTTCTTTATCAGAATAGCTGATAAGTGGAGATATACCCATGTATACGTCCAAACTGTGCCAAAAGTTATTTGCAGTGACAAAAACCACACAAAACCAGACAATATCTTTAATTTTATTAAACAACATCTGCCTATTTCAGGTCCTTGAGGAGGACTTGATAGGTGAATAAAAATGCCAAATCCAGTCCAAACATCTGGTTGACTAGGCAACCAATCATATTAATATAATGTGGCTGACTGTGAAACCAGCCATAATAATGTATGTTTCCTGAACCCAAAGTGAGATGCTGTGTTCAGAATACACATGCCAGTTCATTCAGTTGGTCCTTACATAGCCTGGCATTTAAAAATAACCTCTTCTGTGATAAGGGATAGTGAACAAATTCAAGAAAAATTGGATGATTTCAAAGCCTTATTGGATCTACCAACTGCACATTCAGAATGTTTTGACCCAAGGACTTTAAAGATGTAATTTTTGTCTCAAAAAACAACAGTTCAATAGTTATTTCCAACATACATTGTATGTTGGCAACTTGGAATATTGATCTGAACATATTTTTTCACTGAAAGGAAGTATTTAAACATCTAAAGATTTTGTTCTCAGCACATTTATATCTATGAGTCAATTGACCCAGGATTTAGAAGTTTTAACATACAGGACACTACATCATTCTTCAGCTGTCCATTTCAAATATATGAATAGTTAAATAATAGAATATTCCAATGGGAAATATATATATAAATATTCCTAATACAGTTGTCTTGAATGCAGAGTAAGTAGTTTAGCCCAACTATCACTGAATACTAACAGACATTCATTATACTTGTCTGTTATAAATAAAAGTTAGTAAGAAGTCCATGAAGACAAAAAAGACCTTACTTCTATGTAAGCTACATCTTGAAGTTCTCTTCAAAATATAGCTTACATAGAAGTAAGGCCTTACTTAAGAACTAATTATATAAGCAGAAGGGAAAGACAAAATAACTTGTTTGTTAAATCCAGAGACTTGTTTAATTAACAATATGCCAGCTGAGAAAGAGATACAGGGAGAGCATGTGAATACCCTTTCTTTATCTTTTGCTATTTGTTGCAGCAATTGAAATAATTTACACAAAATACTGGAAAAATAATGAAGGAGGTGCAAAGCATGCCTTAACTGTCCAGTGCTATACCTACTGGTACAAAGTTTAGTTCAAAGACTAACACTGCAGGTTTTCAAGAACTGATTAGACAGCCATTTGTCTGGAATGGTATAGGACAGGGGTGCCAAATTTGCAACGTCACGTAACATGTCAGACATATCGTGACTTTTTTTGCCATTGCCGGCAATGGGGTGGGTGCGGTTTTGCTATGATGCATCCAGCCCACGGGCCGGCAGTTTGATACCCCTGGTATAGGATTTCCTGCTTGCACAAGGGATTGGGTTAGAAGACCTGCAAGGTTCTTTCCAATAATTCTATGTTCTATTTCAAAATAGCAGTTTGATGGACCTCAATACTGGAAGATATCATTGAAGATGGCCTTAATGGACTGGTAAGATCATATGGGAAGAAGAAGCAAACCTTTTAGAATCAAATCAACAAACAAAACCCAAGAAGGAATGCTTAAGAATCCAAGACTGAAAATCTATGTAAATTTTTCAAAGAATGGGAATTCTATAACAGTAGGATAGATTTAAAAATGTATTTTGGCATACTTTCCTCATGTAGATCTTCATGCACAGTTATGTAGAAGTCAGTTTTTAATATTCAAGATGGGAAATAAAACAGCTGTCCTCAGTACTGTGCAAGAAACTATCACGTTTCAACTGAACTTTCTATTTTTTCCCGCAGGCTTCATGCTTAGTTTATGATACCTGTGAAACCAATGCAAAGTACTTGCAGATGTATGCAGAAGAGGGAGTTATGAGCCAGAACATGGAGCAACTAGACTTTCAATTATCCTGATGCAACTGATGCAACTAAGAATTTATGATCCTTCAAGTAATAAAACAATGCTTTCACAGAGACAGTAAGCTTTTAAAGCAAATTTCAATAGTTATATAAAATAAATGAAGTAAATAAGAAAAGAATGGATAAAGGTTTGGGTTGTTTTGTTCATAATAGACCAAACATGCAATCAGTGAATGTGAAGTTAATAGAATAAATGTACTGCAAGCTAAAATGCTAGGTTTGTAGGAAATGCGTGTGGATAGCAAGAAGGAAAAGTTTCCAAAGAAATTTTAAGTTGGTCTGACATTGAAAGGTATGTTAGTTTACCAGAAATTTTTATTTTTTTAGCAGTAATAGATACAAATATTTTATTCAAGCAATCATAAAGCAAATTTATGGATTTTTAAAATACACAGATCTTAATATTTGATACTAATGATTTTTTAGGCTTGACAAAATTTCTAAATAATTATTAAACACATTTGTTTTGCAAAATAGTACTGACTTGCTTCAATGCTCTTGTTTGTATATATAGCCGAACTGAAGAAGCGTGTTGTATGGGAAGCGAAACATTTTCAACAAAAAACAAAGTGCAGTTGCCTTTTGAAAAAGCACTTTTGGGACAACCGTGACCTGGATCACTGAGAATCTCTCTAAACGGTCAGCAAAAAGGGAAAAAAGGAATTTCTAACAGGCCCGTTGAACCACAAAATTCTATCTGACCATTAGATGGTGGTAAAGAAATTGAGAGAACTAAAACCTTGCTACATTTTTAGCATTCCCTCCCTCCCCTTTCTTTTGTAGCCCAGATCTGGTACCTTAAACTGATCTTTCTCAGAATAACTGATTGACTTGAGAATATGTATTTTATCGGAAAAGAAAGGAAAGAGAAATGTATGTTTGACCTCTTACACATGATACAATTCTTTCATCCCTTAACTCCTTGAAGGTAGCAGGAGGACAGCCTGTCAGAATACATTAGATTAATTCCAATCAGTTCCATGGAGGTATGAAGGAAAGTAGCAATGGCAGTGTGGGAAGGAGGTAGGATTCACACCCTCTGATTGTCCTTATGGATTCATCATCATATTTTGTTACAGAATTCAGAATTGCAATTCTGAATACCAAGGTGTGTTTTTTTTGCAGTTCTTTCTTTCTTTCTTTCTTTCTTTCTTTCTTTCTTTCTTTCTTTCTTTCTTTCTTTCTTTCTTTCTTTCTCTCTCTCTCTCTCTCTCTCTCTCTCTCTCTCTCTCTCTCTCTCTCTCTCTCTCTCTCTCTCTCTCTCTCTCTCTCTCTCTTTCTTAGAACATAAGAACATAAGAAGAGCCATGCTGAATCAGGCCAAAGCCCATCGAGTCCAGCATTCTGTGTCACACAGTGGCCCACCAATTGTACATGGGGATCTTGAGCAGAAAGAGAAGGCAAAACCCTTCCTTTCCCTTGACCCCCAACAAATGGTACTCAAGGGAATCCTGCCTGCCTCAACCAACACAGAGGCAGCACATGGACATCCGTTTTAATGCCACCGATACACTTGGCATCCATGAATCTGTCTGACCCTGCCTTGAAGCTGTCAAGGCTGACAGCTGTCACGACCCCTTCTGGAAGTGAATTCCATAAATCAACGACCCTCTGGGTGAAGAAATATTTCCTTTTATTTGTCCTCACTTTCTTAGCTATGAGCTTTAGGGAGTGCCCCCTTGTCCTGGTATTGTGTGATAGAGAAAAGAATTTTTCTCTATCCACCTTTTCTATCCCATGCATGATTTTATACATATATTTTATTTTATACATATATACATACATATACATATTTATATATTTCTTCTCAAGCCTGCCAGCTACAAAAAAGTAACTTGGTGGCTTACAATTTTAAAAGAATACATGACATGAAAAGAAAATCAAGAAGGCCCAGACAGAATCACACAAATGCCAACTTCAAAAGGGCCAACTGTAAAGGGATGCTGTCCTAAAGGGCAAGTGCCACAATAGTGAAAGTATGTTTCCTTCATCCCACAAGACAACAGCATTTAACTGCTGAGACCCAGAAGGTACCTGCTTAGTCGTACCTGTTAACAGAAACCCATGTGCCGTAAAGAGCTTTATAGGTGACAACCTTGGATTGTATCTTGAATTGCATCTGGAAGACTATTAGCAACAATGCGGTTGGGGAACCAGTGATGAGAGCTGGGTGTAATGAGAAATGCCGATTACCACCGACCCCACTGTATTTGGCATCAGTTGCAGTTTCTGCATGATGTTCAAGAGCTGCCCCACATTGCAATACAGGTAGTCCTTGCTTAATTACCATAATTGGGATGGGTAATTCCACTGCTAAATGACATGGTTAAGTGAGATATCACGTGACTATGGCTTATGATTCTATTGCTCTCTTGACTTCTCTCTTGACTCTGTTTGTTGGAAGCCAGCTGTGAAGCTCATAAATGGTGATCAAATGATCACTGGTCACCGTGATGGTCTTAAGTATGAGGATCAATAATAAAGTTACTTTTTTCAGCACTGTCATGACTTCAAATTGTCACTGAACAGGGCAGTTGTTAAATGGGGGCTTACCTGTAGTCCATTTGTGAGATGACTAGGATATGGGTGACCATCTGAAAGTCCGTCAGTACAAGGAAAGGGGACAACTGGAACACAAGGGGGACCTGTGTAAAAGCTTTCCTTTTCTTTAGTTCAATTCACTTGATGTTTAAAGTTAAGTAATAAGAAGCATTTCTCTTAGTTGTTTTGCAAGACCTTTCTTAATATGGGTCACTCTGAAATAATTACTATTGCGTTTTTTATTTTCAAATTTACCTCATGCAGAACACCTGGAATTAAAGTCTAAGTAGCATTTATGAAGAGGAAGTGAATGATAAGTTTTTGCACTGACATAATTAACCCAGATGGATAGCTTTTTATTGTTTCATTCAAAATGAACTTGCCCATATAAAATCATCCTTTGCTTCAAATATAAGGTTCTTATTAAAGATAAATGATAGAAAATGGGCTTTTATTACCCATATGGCTACAGAAAGGAATTGATCAATGACTTCATATAAGACTTTACATAAAAATTCTTCTTGGGTATGATTGAACTGCTGAACAGATCATTTTATTCAATCCACAACTGTCACTGCGTAGTGAATGAACTGCTAAATAAGAATCTATTAAGAATATTAATGGATGTGTCACATGTTCTCAGTAAAGGAATTTTAGAACTTCTAACTTGGCATTAAAGCAAATAGATAGAAAAATCTGGGGATACAAAGAAATGGCAGTATGAAACATGCAACAGTGTTTACCACAAAAATTGTGTTTATTTAAGCTATTTAGAATACATGGTAAAAAAGATAGACATTTTCTCAACCTAACAAGAATGGCCAGTTGCCAAGATCACACCCTTGTACCACTATGGGAAATAACTTTGTTTTTCTACAAAGGCATCAGAAGCAACTTCCCTGAATTGTGGTTTAGTGGTGAAGACGCTTGCTTTCCACTTGAAAGGTTGATATTTCAATCCTAAGTAGCAGCAGATGTCTCTCTTCTAAGGCACCCCCCCCAAAAAATGTGCTGCAAGGGCATTCTGCCAGTAAACGCTCGGCTCCATCCAGTTGCCCCGACTCTAACTCAAATTAAGGGACTACAGAGTTGTAAAAGAGAGTGTATGTTCTTTATCATGCAGGCTTTGAATATCATCCAATAGGCAGCTATAAAAATTAAATAGATAGGTGACAGATAGACAGACAGACAGGCAGATAGGCAGAAAGACAGACAGATGCTAGATGGATAAATAAAAACTGCCTTAGTACAAATAACAAAACAAAACACCAGGCTGAATGTTTTAATAATGGCAAATCAATGTTTAAACTGCTTGTTTTTATTGCATTCTATTTTTTTTATTTTATTTATTTTGGTTTAATGAACAGATACAAAGTAGAATCCCAGAACCAATATTCTGCATACAAAACCACTGATGATCCTTTAGCTTATTGGTAACATCCAACACAAAGACTCCATGAACATTTTTGAAATACAATGAAATCACCGGAAGGAAAACGATACGCTGCAAGAAAATTATCATACTATTTTTCAAAAATAGTAACATTGAAGATTAGTGATAATATGAGGAGATATCTCAGACTGAAGTCACATGAAATACCTTGAATATCAAATGATGAAAAAAGAGTACAAATGTCTAACATAAGTAAAAATAAACAAGGAAGTACAGGGTCAGAATACAGAATAGTTGGAAGAGACCTTGAAGGTGTTCTAGTCCAATCTCCTGTTTGAGCAGGAGACCCTTTACTATTCCAGACAAATTGTTGTCCTCTTAAGTTCTCTTAATCTCTTCAAAACTTCCAGTGATAGAGTACCCACAATTTCTGGAGGCAAACTGTTCCACTGATTGTTGTTTCTGACAGGAAATTTCTCCTTAATTCTAGGTTGGATATTTCTTTAATAAGCTCCTTAAAAATAGAAATCTGTGAAATTTAGTGATAAACAGCATAGTTTTGTCTATATTATTCATTTACTTTCTTTTGTCTCTCCTGCTGCTTGATTTTTCTCAGACAATCATGTTCTGTTGGTGTGAGAGAACAAAGGCTGATGTCCATATGTCATAATCCTGAAGTGCTGGCATTGACAAATGCCCATGTTGGCTGAGAATTTTAGATGTTTAAGTCAATGTATGCCTGGAAAGCAGAAGGCCAGGCAAGATTGCATCAACATCTTGATGTATCTATTTGATTCCTAATTTTGTGGATAGACTTTTGGAGGCTAATACTTTCACTTTCCATGATGTACTCATTTTTTTTCCTTAAAATTGCATCACCTTCCTATTAAATTGATGGACATTAATTAATTAATTGATTGATTTATATGGTCACCCATCTTAAGCAACTCTGGATGGCTCACAATAACAATAAAGCCAATAAATAAAACATTCAAAACAGTGAAATAGTAAAACAAACATTCTGCACTGTAATCATCTCCTTGGGTGGTCCCATAGCAGTCTTAGTTGTCCTTCTTCTATGCTTTCTACCTACACAGTCTAGAACAGACATGTCAAACTCACGACATCACATGACGTCGCGCAACATATCAGAGCTTTTTCACCATTGCCAGCAATGGGGTGGGCGTGGCCCTGGTATGATGAAACCGGCCCGTGGGCCGGCAGTTTGACACCCCTGGTCTAGAACATCTGCCACATTACCTGAAATAAATTGATTGCTACATCAACTAGCTACCCCCAACAAGTTATCCTAAGCATATAAATCAGAAGAGTGCATTCCTTATTGGTACTATAAAACTGGCAGCTATTTTGACTCATTGCTGGTTTGTTTGTTTGTTTGTTTTTTAACTGCATCAGAACATTGAGTATTTTAATGACACTTATGGCTGTGGCTGTGATTAAAATGCAGACATGACTGCACAACCATCTCTTCTTTTTTCAGACAGGATAAGATGAATGCTCTCTCCCTTAAATCAACCTCTTTGCAATGAGGAAATTGCCTGATTTATCTTTTTTAACACCCTGACTTTTATAACAACAATAAAGTGGAGTAGTGCAAGTTCATCAGGATGGTCAAGGACCATATAAAATTACCTAATTTTATTTACTATTTATTTACCACTATCAGTGTCAGGAAGACCAAGATGTGCTTGGAAAGACCTTCTTTCTTTTGATGCTATAATAAAGAGATCAGGGAGGACAATGGAAATTGGACAGGTTTTGGTAGTCATAAAAATATTTGAATATTTTATTTTAATATTTTTTAACTTGCCCTTCACTGTAACCATAATAATCCAAACCTACAATTATAGTCCCCATAATAATTTGTCCAGCCCTTGGCCTACATTTCTGGGTACTGGTCATGGAATCTTAGATGGTGCTAGATTCAGCTGGTTCTGCTTAATGTCAGGTTGTCTCTAATAAAGCTTAACTTATCTGAAAGTCAACTTGTTGTATGTTACCAAGAACAGACTGGGAAAATTTGAGGGGAATGTCCCTGTCTGAAATGTGCTCAGGGTTTCTATTGTAATGGGGCACCACAACAACTCTATGGCTATAGGTGTGGTGTTGTGATTGTCTATCAGAGATTCTGAAGATTGTCAGGGAGGCTGGTCCATAAAACATATTTTCCTGCAACCCACTGCAAAATAAGTTTGAGGTAGGTTTGAAACTTAAATGAAAAAAAACTTTTTTTATTTAGAAATAAACAACAAAAGCATGATTGGAATGTTGATTCTGGAAAGTTTTTAAATGGACCAAGGGGCCAGATTGACTGGAGATAAGAGTTTCAAATGATTATAAGAATACTTCCTGTAGCTTGCTTAAAATCTTATTTAAAATACATGAGGATTTTGAATTTAAGTATAAAAAAATCTTTTCCTAGGAAAATGTTCTGGATGAGAGAAAAATAAAGCAAGAGGAGATCTTGAAGTCTGGTTACTGAAGGGAACCAGAAGAACAAAAAATTAAAAAGGACCCAAATGTTGTTGTTTTTTAACTTTGGAAGAAGTCAAGGATATTTAGCACCCAAGTTTTCTTTTCAAACTGTCTAATACTACAAACTGGGCTCAAAAGAATAAATAGAAGAGGGTCTAACTGAAAATCAGTGCTTTGGATATGGATTTTAGATTGACAAGATACAACAAAGATATTGACAAAGACGTTACATAGGACCTACAAATGAAATCCACTGGATCATAAACCAGAAAAGTTACTTAGATATGTAGATTTTAAATTAGAAAAATCACTTGGGACAATTTTCTTACTTTGGATTTACAAAAAAAGATGTGTTATGAGGAAATTCCTGAGAAAAGATAAAGAGAGAAAGACAAGAAATTTGCTTGTGGGATCTTATTTAAAAGGAATAAATACCAAGACCTTTAAAAGTAGTAATAAAGTTGATTTATTCAACCAAGGTTAAAATATACAGGACTTTTTTCTAAAAGGTTTTAATGGGTTTTTCTTGACTATGACTGAATAATTAGGCTTTAAAGATTTGTTTATTAATAAGAAGGGAAGAAGAGTTTTTAAATACTTAAAATGAAAGTGATAGGCTCTGGTATTACAACTGAGAGAAGATGAAGAGAAGATGTTCAGAAATTAATTTCTGAGACATCATTTGAAGGGTTTAAAGGTTACAATGTTTAATATGCTGTTTCTGGAAGCTCCTAATGGGTTTTTTTTTATTAAGCTTGGATTATGAGGTTTTAAAGATTTGTTTATGCATAAAAGACATGGGAAGAATATTTTGGTTTTGTATTTTTAGAGAAAATGACAAGGTAGTATGTTAAGGGGAAGAAAAAAATATGAAATTAATTTACTTGCGGAAAGTTAAGATGTAAAGATATAGATTCTTTCTGGTAGCTCTTAATGGAGTTTTGCTGATTAGAACTGAATGAGGAAGCTTTATTATGTGCTAATAAAGAAAATCTTGTTTCTTTTGACTGCTGCACTTCCTCATTTAGTGGTACCTGCAGAACTTCAAAAACACTTCATGTGTGTCCTCTCCTTTTTCCTTCCACACCTGTGTCAAGGTTGCTGTTTTATTGCCAATACTGCCATGCTGATGCATGGAAAAAGCATAGAACTGGAAGGAAAAGTTAGAAGCAAAAGTGCTTGCAATTTTTTCAAGCAGTGTGATCTTTCAGAGGAGGCATTCCTCCATAGGCATTCGTTCAATGACATTGTTTCAATTTATCTCTGTCGCAGTGCTCTATCCCTACCTGCCTGAAGACATCTATTATAGTGCCAGTTCCTAAGCAGACAGTAGTGGTATCTCTTAATGATTATAGACCAATAGCTTTAACATCTGTTGTCATGAAATGTTTTGAGAGGCAGGTGTTAAATTATATTAAGGCTAGCCTTCCATCTACCTTGGACCCATATCAATTTGCATATAGGGGTAATAGATCAACTGATGATGCTATGTCTCTTGTTGTACATACTGTATTGAATCATTTGGAACAACGGGGGACATATGCAAGGTTGTTATTTATGGATTATAGCTCTGCTTTTAACACCATTTTACCCAATAAGTTGTTTTTTAAAATGTCCAATTTGGGTATAAATCAGAGGATTTGTTTGTAGATAAGGGATTTTCTGACAGGTAGGCCACAGTCAGTAAGGATGGGATCTCACCATTCCTCTACTCTGGTATTAAACACAGGAGCCCCTCAGGGTTGTGTGTTAAGCCCTTTCCTTTATTCCTTGTACACGCATGACTGCACCCCACTGTATAACACCAACGTAATTATTAAATTTGCGGATGACATAACAGTGGTGGGGCTCATTAATAAGAACAATGAGTTTGCTTACAGGAAGGAGGTACAAGAGCTGACATTGTGGTGTAATGAAAATAATCTTACACTTAACACCACAAAAACTAAAGAACTTATAATCGACTTTAGGAGGAAGAGAGATGCGCATCTACCATTGTATATAAATGGTGTGGAGGTGGAGAGGGTGGGTAGTTTTAAATTTTGGGGCACTTATATCTTGGAGGACCTCTCATGGTCTATGAACGTTAACATACTTGTAAAGAAGGTACAGAAGAGGCTGTACTTCTTGAGAATGCTCAGGAAGATAAATCTATCTCAACATCTACTTCTGTCCTACTATCACAGCACCATTGAGAGTATCCTGACATATGGCATTCTTGCATGGTATGGGAGTAGCTCTGTAGCGGACAAAAAAGCTCTACAGAGAATTATTAAAATTGCCCAGAATATTATTGGACTCTAACTACCAGCCTTGGACAACATCTTCGAATCTCGTTGTTTGAGGAAGTTGCGTAACATTCTCAGAGATTCTTCCCATCCTGCTTACAATCTTTTTGGACTGTTGCCTTCAGGTAGAAGATATAGAACATTTAAAACTCGGACCACCCGTTTTCTGAATAACTTTTATCCCAGAACTATAATTGCACTTAATAATGAACTAAAGGGCGACCATCAGTAAACTGTTGGATAGTACTACTTGGTCTGTTGGGTGGATGCTGGGTGGTTTGGGGGTGGGGAATTGTGCTGGGTGGGAGTGTGTTTGGGGATTATGTATGGGACCTGGTCTTTGGGTGCCATGTAAATTTCGTTGTATGTGTATACTGTGTATACACACACAATGACAATAAAGTTATTATTATTATTACTGTTAACACCAAGAAGGCAAATAGTCACTTTTTGAGTAAGAATTGGGTAGTGGTCTTTCCAAGAGGCTGCAGTTCATAACTCATCTGGTGATTGATTTGGGAAATGACTAAGGAACTTTGTGGGTGTGTATGAATTATTAACCCAAATCTCATTCCTCATCAGTTTAGGAGAGTTAGAATAGTCGTCCATAGGCATCTTACACACAATAGTGATCTCTCCAAGCTTTAGTTCATCAAAATTTGATCAAATTTGTGTTGAGTGAAGCATCAGAGACTCTTCATCTCATTTTTTTTTAATTTGTGGGGTTTGCTGAGTTTAAGTAAAAGCTGTGATCCATTTTGTCTACAATAGTGCCTCATATTTTCTGTCCAGTAAAAGGGCAAAGGCAATTTAACTTCAACTACATTATGGACTAATCTTATTGTCAGTATTACTCATATTATCCTTGAACACTTTATAGAGGCTTCATTTCTAAACAGAATATTTTATTTTTAAAAATACATCCTGCTATTCAGAAATTGTTATTCAATTATTTCTATTTTTGTTACCAACTACAACTACTCAACAGTTTAGGATGGAGTTGATCCTTTAATCCTATTGTATGCATTTATATATTTCTTTTGTTGCTCAGTTTAGCATAATAAAAGAAAAAGAATAAGCACCTATAAAATCCAGCTAAATCCAAGCAGAAGAATTTATACAGTAATGGTCTACTTGTCTTGATACTTTAAGGAACTTTAAATTATACTTGAAAATGATTAGAATGGAACACAGAAGAGGCATATTTGGATGTTAGCAGCTGTTAGTCTCTTTTCCTTCTGAGGATAGTTTATTACAGTCTTAGACTAATGCAAGAAGTGTATCCATCTGTACTTTTGGATTATATTATAACAAAAGCACTGATTTGAGGGCATAGCTCTGTGCTGTATTTTGTAGAGGTAATCTTGACAATACATTTTTGTTCATAAAGAATTTGATCAGTTTTCATCAGAAACACTTTCCCATTCAGTTTGTCCAGAAATCCCTGAAATACCAAGATAGCATCATTTTAAGCTTCAGGAGGAAAAGCCTTTATAACATGACAGAAATAAGATGAGGTGAAGAGACAACACAGGAAAATGTTTATGAGGAATCTTCCTTCCCTTACTGTATTTTCCCTGATATCATCTGATTCCCAAAGGTAAGACCACAGGCCAGTATCCTTCAAAGGCAAACAAGGGGCTTACAGAGAGCATGTATTTATCTTGTCTTCCCTAAAAACTTCAGTGTTAAGTCAGAGGCATCTTCTCTGGAAGGGGAACAAGTTATTAAAATAGTCCAGGGCTGTTGCACTTCAGTGTGTCCTTTTATGTATGCTAACAGTGACTTTCCATATGTGTATGAAAGCAATGTAGCTTGCAGACACCTCTTAGACACTAAAGTGAGATAGTCAGCCATGTAAATCATATCCCTCCATCCATCAATAATTGGGGAAACAGATCTCTGGGATCTCTGTCCAGCCACCATGGGAAAATCATGGTGGCTGAACAGTGAGGGAGCTAGGGAATGTGTTGAGAAAATGAAATGGTGGGTAGGAAGGAGTGAAAGGACAGTACCCAGCAGCTTTGCCTTATTCAACCCATGCAGAAACTGGAATACCCAAAGCATTTTGGCTCAGCCAAGCTGAGGTTGACCTGAAAAGGTCTGATAAGGCATTCAAATAGTGATGATTTTGTCTGGATTCAAAGCAAAACATTTCCACCTATTTTGGGTGTACTGCTATTGTTTTTCTAATGCTGATTGTCATTGTGGTATTATTACATAACGTATTATATATATATATATATATTTCACAGATGTGCTGGTTACCATTTGTAAGGATTTTTGCTTTACTTTCCTATGAAGTTGCTAGGTTAAGGTTTGTTTTAAAAAATATAAACACAATTTCTGTATCCACCTAAGTGGCTGGTAGCTTCTCATTTATCTGCTGGCTTATTTAAATAACAGTGCAGCAGATGGGAGTTTTAATCTACTAATTAAAATGACTGATGTGATGAGATCTTTGTTGAAATGCACAAACAAATGATATTCCCCAGACCACCTTAGGCATTTTCTGACAAATGAGCTATAATGAAGAGTTTATCAACAAAGAGATCTTACTTTATCTTTGTCTCTTGGATAATGCATGCAAACTGTCCAAGCATTCAGGAAGACTAGAAATAGAACTAGCCAAAGGAGGGAGGATGTCTGGATTATTTTTCTTAGGTTTATTTCTGATCTTGGGTGCTTTCTAGAGCCTTCGGAAAATCTTTAATAGTTTTCTTTAGAGAATCCTGGATCTTGAAATTTATCATCTAAAAATAATTTGTGCATACACAGATTATAGTCTTTAAGTTTTACACACAGAGATTTGAATAAATGCTTTTTCAATTGTGCCATCCTTCTCTGAAACCTCACTCTTAGACTGGCCCTTTTCCTTCTGGCTTCAGAAAGTTGATTAAAGCATGTCTAATCCATCAAATCACAAGGGCTAGAATGTTGTTATGACACTGTCGGGCAAGGAACCATATTTTAATTGCTGGTCCATTGAAAGAACTATTCCTGGTATGTATGTATGTATGTATGTATGTATGTATGTATGTATGTATGTATGTATGTATGTATGTATATGAATATTGTTTTCTTATTGATTTGGTCAACGTTAGTATTTATATAATGTGATAGAATGTGTGCTTCACTTATAGAAGTGGAAGACTGAGTCATTAAAAAAATATATAAGTCCCAGGAAAGTAAAAAGTGAGAGAAAGAAACTTGAAACAACTCAGCCCTGAGCAGATTAGACATAAGCTGAAGTAGAGACAGGCTGTTAAGATTCTGTTACAACACATTAAAGTACATTCCATGATTCCCAGCAACTCCTGTTTTCTGATCATGCCAACCTCCAGGGCTAATGTATTGTTATGTTTAATTTAAATTTACAAAGATAGGAAATGTGATCTGCTCAGAATCAATTTTGAGTAGCTTATATGTCAGGTTAAAAGGATTTACAGCACTTCTCTTCTTAATTTCCACGTTTTGGGAGTGATTATTAAGGAACAGGTTATCTCGTTGGAAAGCCAATCAGCTGACAAGTACTGAAGGTTTTGGATGAGGCTCACTTTTGGCTGCATTTTTTTAGAGCTATGGGGTAGCTAAGACCCATTCAAGAAAACTCATGCGACCAAATTCATGAAAGTGCAGAAGTAAGTTTAACTTCTTATTAAATGAAAACTTGATAATAAGATTCCTGAGCACTCCAAGAAACTAAAATAATGAAATATGCATAAAGGTAATTCTTGTATTACAATCATTTGTTTAGCAATTGTTTGAAGTTACAATGGCACTAAAAATGTTACTTATGACCAGTCCTCGCATTTTTATGACCATTGTAGCATCCCCACACTCACGTGATTAAAATTTGGGTGGCAACTAGCATGAATTTACGATGATTACAGCATCTCAGACTCACATGATCATCAATTGTGATTTCCCAGCTGGCTTTTGAGAAACAAAGTGAATGCCAAAAGCTGGATTTGCTTAATGACCATGTGATTCATTTAACAACCATGACAAAAAGGTAATAAAATCAGGCATGACTCACTTAATAACCCCTTAGTTAGCAACCAAAATTCTTGTCCCAGTTGGGGACATCAAGGACTACCTATGGTATAGGTTATAACAAGCCTTGATACCAGATACCAGTTAATCAATTGTAAGGTTTAAATTCTAAGTCTAGCAATCAGAGTAATGATCTTATCCACACTGAAGCACAGATGGGAGAGCAGTATTGTTAGAGGCTCTGCTTTCTGTGTCCCCCCCCACCCTTGTTCTGTGGACACAGGTGATCTGCTAATTGCTTTTACATGGGATCCTCTATTGATATTGCTAAGAAACCTCTTGCTATATATATTTTTTAAAAAATAAAACTAGGTGAAGAAAGTATAGTTCCCTATTGCAAAAATTCCTTTGAAACTGAAAGATTGTTTTCAGTAATTAAGCTGAAGGAGAATGATAAAAAGAAGAACATTTAATTTCAGTGTGCTATTGCTTGGTGTATGGGCAGACCCTTTATTTAATTTCTGAAAACTTCTTTCCCCATCTTGTACCCCAAACTTAAACTACTGAACCTTAAAATTTAGTGGTTAATTCTAGGTGTGTGAAAATAAGCCCATTAGTAATAGTAGTATGAATGGTACATTTCTGGTATAGTTTGTGAACCTGTTTTACTTAACACCTTTCTCTTCTAACTTCTACCAGGTCACCATCATATCCCTAATAAGATTCAGAAATCAGGATGTTTTTGAAGTATCTCTCAATACACAAAGATTGCCTGATTCTGACTTTTCCATGTCAATTCTTTTCAGCAGCAGGATTGTATAGGCAAATACTTACACATTTTTCAAATGTAGGAGAAAGTTTATTTTTCCTCTCACAGCGTTTGCACTGTCATTCAGTTATGTTCCAGGTAAATGGCAATTCATATGTTAAAGAAATTTATCATGAGGGTCAGTTGAGATGAGACACTTTGCTTTTTCTGGGCCATTTCAGCTGGCCAGATGTTTCCATCCATTGGAATTACAAAACCTCTGTACTCAGTGCAGAGCTATAAACCGTTGTGAGCAAGCATGGGTGAGAAGATCCCCCTACTATGTAACCTGGTTTCCAATTTAGCAGTGGGGATACCACAGAACATTTCCCCACATATACATCATATCATTCTCATCTGTGAGAGCTTTAACAGCTGAAACAATGGCATATTACAGCACTGATTCTTATATTCGAACTCTTTTAAGCAATCCAAACTTTGTCCTTTTCCTAGAATAATGTTCTAAATTATGAGAAAACATCCTGGATATTTTTTAATTAAATCAACTGAAGGAACAATTACAATAATTAAAACAACATTAAGAAGTGGAAAATGGTAAACATTATCTCTAAAGAGACCTATGATAAATAGATCTATAATCAAATATTGTACTGTATTCATTTTTTTGATATATTGTGATTTTTTAAAAACTCTCAGAATGCATTTTTGTACTTATTTGCATTGAAATATATTTTACATAATAACAAACTTACTATGCAAATATCCTTCAGGGGCATTTTGCTATAATCCCTATATAACTTTTATCTGCAAAATTGACAAGTTCATTATTCACTTCTGGCTACAAATCATTTAAGAAGATGTTAAAAGCAACAATCTATGTATTCAGATCTTTTGGAAGCACAGCAAAGGGCAGGAAGAAGACTTAGCAGCTTTTCCGTCCAAATGATGATGATCATGACAATTTATTAGATTTATTATAGCCCTCCCTTCAAAAGAGTATGATGAAAATGATAGAAGAGTAATCTAGATTTGAAAACATGATGGTAGAAAAACTAAAGTGCAGAGTAATCTAAGATTAAGTAATGGACACTAGGAACAATACAAAGAGTTATTTAACTATGCTCAAACAGACTGTATAATTGATCAGTGAAAATGGTAAAAAAAGATAACAGATGAGCAAGAAAAGGCACAGCTACTCAACTCAATCTTCTCTGAAAAAATGGACATTCACTTTACTTGGTAATGATAAAGAATTAATTGATGCTTCCAGTTCATGCTAGATAGAAATATAATCAGGGAATATTTACTAACTTTGAATGAGACAAAATATCCATGGCCATTGCATGGTACTGAAGAATCTTATAAACAGAAGAACACTGACACTGACCTCCCCTAAATGCCACTGAAGATGTCACTTTATCTGATAACGAAATGTTTGGAAACAAAACCACAAGCTTGGAGAATCTTCAGTCTCACTGAAGAAACTGTTTGATGATATGTGCATGAAACTCTACTTATTATCTATGATAAATCCTGAAGACTGGGTGAAATATCACATAACCAGAAAAAGACAAATGGTTTCCCTGTCTTTCAAAAAAAAGACCCAGGATACACTTATGGTTAAGAATAAACTACTTTATGATGTTATTTAGCATTCTGAACCTGAATAGTCTTCCTTTACTCCTTTTATTAAAGAGTAACTGTAGGAGTTACCACCTGACTAATACAGATGAAATAATGGTTTTGTACAAAACTATTGGGCCCCAATTATTTTCTTGCAAGCTCCCCTATGTTTCCTAAGAAGATCCAAAGATTATTCTCTGATCCAATTACTGTATTTTTCCCATTTATCTTTACATTCTCTTCCCTGCAGCTCATTAATGACCAATTCTGGGCTTCCAAATTTCTAGAGCCCAAGCTGTTGTTTCTCTTTGCAAACCTTAACAGTTTGTACCAATCTTATTCCTTTCCCCAACTTTACTGCAATTACCCTGGGTTGCATACAGACCATTCACAGGTTAATATTAAAGCCTGGGAATGTTTTTAAAGAAATCAAGAGAAAGGGTTGCTGTTTTTTTTTTTAATGGAAAACAGGGTAGAAATGTTTCAAACAAATAACCATGGTAGAGCTAAAAGCACTTTGAAAAGAATGCACTGATCAGAGTGAACACAGATTTATGCAATACAAGTTTTGAGATATGATTCCCCCCCCACTTTTTAAATTATGTAGACTAGCCTGAAAATAATACAGCTTCACTTCAGCAAAACATCTTACAAAATACTTTGTGATAGTCTGATCAGCAAGATACTGAGATATGTTGGGAACTACCAAATGAGCCTGACAGTTGGATTGGGAATGGTGGAAGAAAAGAAGTTCTATATTCCTATCCTATCCTCTTTCGGGTCCTTCTGAGATTGGAATTTCTTCAGCTCAGAAAAAGCCCATTTTTAATTATCCTATCTAAGATCAGAAGCTCATCTTCAGTTTTGGAAAAGAGAATCCATTCAGACTCATTATCCTTGGGGTCACAGGATTAGAGGAGGAGTGTCAAACTGCCAGCCCGCGGGGTGGTTGCTTCATATTGATGCTGTGCCAATGCAAAAAAAGTCACGATACGTTGTGACATGTCATGTGATGTGGGGAGTTTGACATCCATGGATTAGAGTATAAGAAAACCTGGAAAACAATTTGCATAAAGTTCTAATGAATCCCCAGAACAAATACCTAGATGCAAATCAGTTCCTAGGAGACTCTTGTGGTGTCATATGTTCATACATTTTGCTGCAGAGGAATAAACACATATGATTTTAAAAATGGTAGAGGGTAGAATCATGGACCAATTTGAATGGCAATTTTTACAGGAAATTAGGAACCAGTCAAGCTTTCATTTATGACCTCTCTAATTTTGTCACATGATTGTAATTTTCTTCTGGAATTTGAAACTCTTTTGAGTTGTGTAGATTCTTTAATAACAGCATGTTCAGTGTTGCTTTAAATTGCTTCTTACACAGAATCCCAGGAATTAAAATAAAGGATTAAGAAAAATAAGTACTTTTTACTAGGTGCTTGCAAGCTATACATCTCTCTGTAGAATATATGTAAAAGATCACTTTTACATATCACTTCATAAATGACCCATGTGGTCTAGTTTATTTTTCCATAGCTAGTTGAGGAAACATGAAGCCAAATAAAACAAATAGAAACAAGGCAGTAACTGTTCCTCCAATTCAATTTATTTTATAGTCTCTAAAATAAGGTACTAATGAAGAAACAATATCATTAAAGATAATACTTTCATTAACAGATAGATGATAGCAAAGAGATAGATAGATATAGATAGATGATAGATAGATAGATAGATAGATAGATAGATAGATGATAATACATGTGTGAGAGAGTGAAAGCAATATTGTTTATATTTGAAAAATATTTTGTGTGTTTATAGAAGCAGTTGCTATTGTAAAGCATTTTTTAAACTGGGTTTTTAAAAATGCACAATGCCTTCTACAGTGAATCAAATCATTGGTTATCTAGCCCACAGTTATCACCATTGGGAGTGACTTTGTAAGATTTCAGGCTTGAATTTTTCAACAAATACCTGAAGATACCAAGGACTTTTATCTGCAGGTAAATATGTCCTTTCACACCGAAAATTGCTTTTCAGTGTTATGTCTCTTTTCATGTGTTGAAAAGAATAATTGCTCAAACTGTAATATCAAAACCATCTATCAGAGTCTGCCAACATAGTAATCAGTGAGAACTAGAAATGAAATCCTAAATCACTATGAACAGCCTGCTATATCTTTTGCTATAGAAGAAACCTTTTTTTAAAAAAAAACCCTGCTTATAGGAATTATTTGGAATAGATGTAGCATCTGGGCACTAACATGGAGCAGATGCAAACATCAAGCACGCAGCTCTCCTGATATTCTTCCTCTTTATATATTCTTTGCAGGCAATGGGCACAAAAGGGACTTATTATGTTTCCCTGGAAAAGAAAGCCAGTTATATTGACCTATGTATATATATTCTTTATTCCTGCAACATTTTTCTCCTATACTTCATTGCAGGAGAGGATCATAAAATTGGGCAGAATCTTGAGCCAAAATTAAGCAGGTAGTAAGGAATCCTGCAGTATGGCCAAACCTCCCAGAAACTTTTGCCAAGTCTGTCAAATTAAGTTAAAAATTCACTTGATAAGAAAATATTCACAAGATCCCAATCCTGCAAGATAGACTGCAGGGACAAAGCATGCATGAATGTGTGTGTACATATCTACACATACATATAATGTGTGTGTGTGTGTGTGTGCGTTTCTAAAAACATTGTTAAAAAGCATACCCATACCAGTGACAACAAACAGCAATTAATAAATCAACAGATTTGGAAAATTATACAATTCATTATAATGCTGTGAGATCCGTGTAGGCATCAGGAAGGGCATCTGGCCAGTAAATGCTCAGCTCAACAATCCATTATAATATTTGGACCAGTCCATCAGAATTTGGGGATCAATGGCTTAGCAGTAGTGTGATTGCCTAAGAAGGCCATCTGCTGTGAGACCTCTGGGTTTTCTTGTGCAGTTGGTTGACTGCTGTGGGGACAGACTGCTGGATGAGACAGCCCGGGGTCTGATTTAGCAGGGCACTGCTTATATTCCTATGTTCAATAAAGAGAGTCTGCTTCAAATCAAACTGAGTGTCAACTATAGAAGTGCCTAATTATCATGTATATAATAGATGGGGGAAATACAGTTAGTCCTTGACTGTTTAGTGACTTTTCAGTTACAACAGTGACTTTGACTATTTTTCACATGACGATTGTCACATGAGCAAAATTTAGATGCTTGGCAACTGACTCATATTTATGATGGTTGCAATGTCCTGGTGTGATTAGCTTTTGTGACCTTTTGACAAGCAAAGTCAATAGGGAAGCCAGTTTCACTTAACAACTATAGTGAGAAAGGTCATAAAGTGGGGCAAAACTCAGTTACTAATTGCCTTGCTTAGCAATGGAAATTTTGGGCTCAGTTGTGGTTGTAAGTTGAGGATTACCTATATTCTCTCCAAAGGTTCAGACATAAAAGAGGTAAAGGAAATAAAAATGGATTTTCTGATCTAGAAAACGGGCAGAGACCATTGTAATCCAAGAAAATCAGTTCTGAAGAATCAGCAACAAAACTATTCATGGGAGAAGGGGGAGTGAGTGAGGTGGGCTTTAAAGGGGAAATGGAAAAAACTCCATTTTCTCATTATTATTTTGCATTTCATGAAGAGCAGACAGCTTCTATTGTCTGACTGATCTCACCCAGGTAAGAAATCATATCCATCCAGACAATAGTTGAAGAATCTGAAGAAAATTTCCAAAACAAACAATGCTGGAATATTTGGCTTAGGACCGTGGTGGCGAACTACAGGCAGCATGCAGAGCTATCCCTGTGGGCACGTGCACCATTGCCACAGACAGAGGGACACATGGCCGGGCTCCTCCCTTCCCCCTCTCCATGTATGCGAAGTTCGGGAACAGCTGCAAGAGCTGGGGGGGGGGTGAGAGAACCTATAAAAGGACCAGTTTTGGCAGGAGAATGAGTGAGCAGCCTTTGGAAGTGACCAGTAGTGAAAATCATTTAACAACCAGTTCTCTGCCTCGCCTTCCCTCCATCTTGGTCAGGCTGGGCTGCTCGGGGGGGGTCAGCTGGGGTGGCAGCAGAAGGGTGGGGGTCATCAGGTCCCAACTGAGGAAAGTTGAGGGGGGGTCTGGCTAGGGTGGTGGGAGGGCCAGGACATCTCTGCGGAGGAAAGCTGCCCCCCACTGGCCGAGCCTCTCATCCACACTGCGGTCATGTAGGATTACATACAAGGGGCACCGGGGAGGGGGCTGAGGGGACGGCCGGGAGGGGGGAGTCAGAGCTGCCATCTCCCTTCCGCACTGCAGCCCCATTGGGTTGGGCAGAAATGGACCCGGGACAGCCAGAAGGAAGCCCTTGCCCGACCTGGGCTCATCCACTCGACGGCTCTGATGGGGATGGCTTCTGCTGCTGCTCTGACCGGTCAACCAGGCAGGGAAGTAGGAGGAGGTGGAGGGCAGCCGGGGGTCTGGAGCTGCCTCGGCTGCTTGCTAGCAGCCCAAAGAGGCAGCGGATTCACGCACTAGCTGCCTCTCCTGCTTCCCTGCATGGTTGACTGGTCATAGCAGCAGCAGAAACCACCCCTGTCAGAGCCGTCAAGTGGATGGGCCCAGGCCGGGCAAGGGCTTCCTTCTGGCTGTCCCAGGGCCATTTTCACCCATGCCGATAGGGCTGCCATGATGCAGGACAGCCAACAGACTGTGGTTGCTGACGGACACCATCGGCTCCCATGCACTCGCTGGCCTCTGTGTGTGGGGGGGCCAATGGTGTCAGGCAGTAGCTGCTCTGGCCCCTGCCTCGCCTTGCCTTGCCCTGTGGCAATTGGCACACCTATCCTGTCTCACCTCACCCCCCAGGACCAGCCTCTGGCCCACCACCCCATCAGCCAGAGACCCTCTGGATCTCCCCCAACCCTGCCTGGCCCCCACAGGCATCCCTCCCCACAAGCATCATTAAGGGGGCCACGCCCACCGTGGCCATGCCCACCCAGTCAGCTGTGACCACCATGGCCACACCCACCTGGCAGAGTTTGAGCACTCTGTCTCTAAAAGGTTCGCCATCACTGGGTTAGGTATTTCTACAGAAGTATTTCATGAATGATTCTGCATTATGCTTTCATATCCTGATTCTTATTTTAGCCTATCTATATTGTAGTACGTGTGTATATGCACATGTATGTTTGTTTTCTTTCCTCAAAGTATAACCACTGACTAAAACCTGTAGGAATCCTGATATTTTCTCTAGCACACATTATTTTGAATTCACCCCAACCTTAATCTACAGAGTAACATTCATATAACTTATTCTGGAACTACTACCATTTTTCTATGAGGGAATTCATAGTGTCTCTGTTCATTTCCCTTTGGATATACTACTGGTGATAGCTTTGTGAATTAGTCCACACAAAAAAGCAGATGTATCAGTACTATCTTTACTGTAAAGTTAAATTAGCACAGTGTTTGCAGCACTAAAAGTATTTTCCTCTCCTTTCCTTTTATTCTTGGTAAACTAAGAAGGATCCCTTATGAAACATTTCCCACATGCTCCCCCTTTCTGTGGGCTGATATATATTTTAAATATAAATCCTCCAGTGCAATCCATGGTCTTTCCTCCTTGAATTTTATAGTGCTACTGTTGAAATCTCACTGACAAAATGTCAGTCATCATTGGGGCAAGAAAGAAGGCAAGAAAAAGTCAATCAGACAATAAGATATGAGGAAGAAGGAGAAAAGAAGAGATGAGCAATTGCAAGATGCAGAAATTAGTACAACCCATTTGGTTCATGATGGAAAACAAAGAATGTACCACTGTGTTGCAGTGAGATCAGAAGCAAATAAGTTGGTAAGTGGTGGTAAGCTATGGTGATTCTCTCTTCCATTTTGGAGGTTTTCAGGACTAAAAAGTACATACAAAGAATGCTTTATTTACAGAGCAATCCACCATATAGAATTCACTTAGAGAATTCAGCTTTACTATTCTCCCCCTTTGTGCTTAGAGAAGAGATGTGTTGGAATTTATTATTCAGTGCTGGTTGCAGTTGGGCCTCTATTAAATCTTTATGATGTGCAGCTGCCAGCTGTCTCAGCAATTCTGTTTCTTCTGATATTGAGAAAATACTGGGAGGTTGTAATGCATCTTATGCTTTTCACTAACAAATGGCACATGCATTCCTGCTGCATCACCGTAATGCTTTTCATTTCAGTGTTTCTTTCTGCAACATTACAATGAGACATTTCTGGAGCTATGAAGCCATCGCCAGCTGTGCACCATCTTGGCTGTTATGTCCTTTTATGCTTCACTCATCGGAACCGTTTGGGAGGGTTGAAGAAAACCTTGTACACAGCTAGTTAACATCCCCACTGTGAGGAAACATGAAGAGATGAAGAAAGAACTGTAAAGTAAAAATAACAGGCCATTATCACCAAATCCTCTCAAACAAGAAGGAAAAACGGAAAACCTGCATATTAGACCTGCAGATCCAAACTATGAAAAAATTCCACCAGCTACAGAAGATGCCTCAGAGAAATCCTCATATTGCTTACTGCTGGAGATTGCAGGATAGGACCTGAAGATCATCCAAAGTATTTTTGTAAAAAAAAATCAAATCATCAAAATAAATGTTCTGCTTTGCATAAATTTGCATAGGCTGAGCTACATGGAAATATAGGAAAAGAATGTAATTCAGAGAAAAGAGATTTCATAATATTTCATCTGTTCATGGCAAGGAAGAGTATGGGCAAGAAATCTGTTGCTTTGCATACTTCCTTAAATAGACAGAATATATGATTGTCTGCATTCTTCAAATCCAATATATGATTGGTGGTACATGCTTGAATTTTTGGAAGAGTTAACTGATATCTCTTCATTAGATGTCTGCTTAATTCTGGGGTCCCCAACATGATTCCTATTGAATTGATTGGATCCATCTTTCAGTGTGACTAAGGATGTAAAACTCCTGCTTCAGTTTTAAAAAATGTATTTATATATCACCCAATTCCCAATTGCTCATAAATACAGCCAGACAACTATACCAGATGATTTCTGGGGGAGAAGGTGAGAGGGGTCTTATCAATTTTGTTTAGTTCCAATTCTATGCCCAATTAGCAGAGTTTCCTGGAACTTAGTAGATAACCTTTCAAATGTATACACAAAGTTCAAACTGTGCTACTGGGTCCTGCTATCAGTAAATCAAATTAATGCCTTGTAAAAACCTTGGAAAATTGTAGGGATGAAATTAACGGTCTGTACAATCAGGTATAAAGATTTTGCTTTGTAATTGTAATTTAGCATGCAGCATATTTCAGAGAGATCTCAAAAGATTAAAAAAAAATACAGAATGCTAAATTATAAAATACCTAGGAGAAAATTGTTCTAAAATGACAGTCATGTTTCAGATACCACTATTACTTTAGAAAAAAAAACCTTTTACTTTTAACTCTTTCAAAGTAGGACAACAGTTAGAATTATGCATTTGGGATAACATAAAATAGAAAATCTGCCATTAATGGTCTAGAAATTTAAGCTCAAATTTAGCAAAAGCTACAATTATGGTTGCTAGCGAGTGATTCCTTTTTGCTAGTTTGAATGATGGTTAATTGGTCATAATGGCTGCTCATTTGAGGTTTTGCTAAGAGATGATAATTCTGTCTGGATATCTGTCTGGAGTGTTTTGAAGGACACTCAGCTCAGACAAAGTGAGTATCTTCCCACATTCTTAACTTCTGTTAAACAGAGAAATGAGAATTTGGGGATCTGCAGGATTGCATGGTGTTTGTGGTGCAAAATAATCAGGCATCATTTTTGCGCATATGCAAGAACAATGGCTGCTGTTCTGTGTACACACCAAATCATTTATATAGATAGTTTTCAACTTACAACAGTTCATTTAGTGACTGTTCAAAATTACAACGGCACTGAAAAAGTGACTTATGATCATTTTTCACAGTTATAACCTTTGTAGTATTCCCATAATCAGGTGATCAAAATTTAAATGCTTGATAATTGATTCATACTTATGACCATTGCAGCATCCTAGGGTCATGTGATCACCTTTTGCAACCATCTGACAAACAAAGTCAATGGGGAAACCAAATTCTCTTAACAACCAGGTTACTAACTTATCAACTGCAATGAGTCACTTAACAACTGAAGCAAGAAATGTCATAAAACAAACGAGGCAAAACTCAGTTAATAAATCTCACTGAACAATGTAAGTTTTGGGCTCAACTGTGGCCATAAATCAAGGACTACTTGTATTTATAGTTGTTGATTGGAAATTCTTCTCCAAGAACTTGATCTAGGGCAGCGGTTCTCAACCTATGGGTCGCGACCCCATTTGGGGTCGAACGACCGTTTCGCGGGGGTCGCCGGACACTGAGGTCCGCCATTTTGTTGTTTTGTTGTTTTTTTCATCGCACGCATGCTGTGCATGCGCGGATCGGCCTGTCGCGGTCCGCCATTTTGTTTCGCCGTGCGCGCGCTGTGCATGCGCAGATCGGCCCGTTGCGGTCCGCCATTTTTTTTGTTGTTGCACACGCACCGCGCATGCGCAGATCGGCCCGACACGCGTGCACATGCGCGCGCCGGGGTCACGCCGCACATGGGTGGGGCAAGTGGGGTCTCAACCTGAAAAAGGTTGAGAACCACTGATCTAGGGACATCTTGATCAAGTACTTTCATTTACCCAAGTGATGCATTACATCCATCCTCTTTATACTCTGTTTTTTAGTGAGCAAGGGAGTGTTCTTGTGCCATTTGAATGACTAGTCCCACCCCTTCAGGAACATTCAGTAAAAGTGACCCTACTTTGCCCCCTGCCACACCCTTTTATAGGGTTATTAGTGTGTGGAACCCAATTAAATCATTTTGCTGCTGAAATTGTTTTATAGTCCCAGAAATGTTCCCCTTCCATGCTTAAAAAAAGAAAAATCTACAGGTACAAATGTCAGGTGCCCACAACCCCCTTCAAATTATAAACACCCTCTTTCACAGCTTTACACAGATTTAGTTTTCCTGAAGTGTAACCTGCCTCCCAAAGCCATCTTAATATGGTATTAATTTTAAAAATTCAACAAAACATGGTTTCTAAAGCAATGACTGTATCAGTATATACCCTTGGGGAGTTCTAAACTGTCATTCACTACCATATATGCTGGTTAACCATGTGTATAGCCTGTTTCTGTACAAGTGACCTTTTCAAGGATGAGCGGTGTGTTAAACATTGTAAATAAGTTAAGCTCCCTCATTTGGCATGGCAGATGTTTGATTTTCTTGGCATTTGCAGGGTTGCACAAATAATAATGACCAAAAGAGCACATTTGCCAGTAGTGAAGCAGCTACTGTATCTTGTAATGTACATTAGCTATCATTTCACCATGATGAATCTGACTATTCAGGTTTCTTCTCATATATATTCATCAATATTTTGGAAACCATAAGCAGAAATGCTGTTCTGGGAAAAGGTCATTCTTTTCTACCTTGTAATATGGATGTCATATTTCTATCAGGATAATTGAAGAAAGTTTTTTAGAATCAGCACAAGTCATAAAGAGAAGCACATTTCTATCAATGTGTTATATAGAAGTGGAATGGATTAGTTTGTGATGTTGGCACAACACAATCATTTCCAAACTAGGCCAGATGCGTAGGACAAACCTTTGCCCTCAGACCAGTGTAATCATTCAGAAGCCATTTGACATCCTGTCATGACTGGATAATCAAGTTCCTAGAAATAACAAGCCAGTAGGGTTGACCAGGAAACAGAAGAAAGCATAGATTGTGAATATTTGCCTATGGCCCCACTGTCTCTGGGCACTTGCAGAGCCATGGATGCAAGGCCATGGGAGGTCACTCAGGGAAACTCTCAAAGTCCCAAGAGACCTGAGAACATTGTGTCTTTAGGGAACTACACAAAAGAACATCTTTAGTCCTTTCTGTTCTTCCTTATCTTATCTACAGTGTGCCAGCCTTTCTGGACTTTCCTGGGTGAATTCTTTATCTTATGTGTGCTAGCTTATGTAATCAAAAAGTATAAATGCAAGGGTTGCTTGTCATTGGAGCTTCCTCTCTTTTGGAGGGGCACGTCTTTTTTCAGCTGAATAAAAACACAAAGCTTAAAAGGCAACTTCTGATTTCTTGCATTTCTACCAAGCCACGCCTCACACCCTACACAACAGAACTTGTTCAAACATGAAATGCACAATGTTGCTGGTCAATGGTGAGAGTGTGAGAAGTTAATGTCAAGAGAGGAATCGTTATTGCCATTACTGTTTATTACACTTATTTCTCTATGAATGATACTGAACAAGCAAGGCCATGACTATAAAATATATTAAACATCTGCTGTTGGATGAATAAAAATGCCAAATTGAATCTAAACATGTGTGACCAATCATACTAATTGTTTCGTTTATAGTGGTGATTAAAAGTGGAAACTGAATACCGCTGAAGTTGAGCCTTAAGTTTACTGTAAGTTAGGACTATTTATACAGCTAGTCCTTGCTTAATAACTATTCATATAGCAACCAAAGTTATGACAGCACTGAATAAATGCTTTTGCCTGGTTCCTGAAGTTCCAGCTGTTGCAGTGCCGTCACATGATCAAAATTTGGGTGCTTAATACTCACCTGCACTTATGACCCATAGGGCTCTTCATCTTTCCTACTTGCCTATTGCCCTAGGGGGTGGGACTGTTATTGCCTGGCAACAATGGCGCCAGTTGGGCCTTTCAAAGGCTGCCTTTTCTAAGCACATTATGATTCTTTTTCCATTAGAGGAAACATAATGGGAAAGGTTGATTGACAGACCCAGTGAGATCAATAAATGTTTATGAAAGTTTCAAGCTATTCTGAAAGACCAGAGAAGGCAACCTTGTCTATAGAGTCTAACCTGATTTGATGGTATATGTCTTCATTTTCCAGTGGAGTTATATCTTCTAAAATTACCTGTCCTTATTTTGGTGTTTTTTCTGAAGCAGAGTATAGGCAAAATCTTCTTACTATCTACAGATGGATTTTTTTGCAAATATTTACAATCATTACTTTAAAAAGATCCTGGTCCTATTCTTTTTGGAATGTGGCTTTATATTACGGTAGTATACATACATATATACAAATGTGGTACATTATATACTAGCCAATGTGTGCGTCTATGGAAAATCTCCAAATGATTTCAGCTAGAATTGGCAAATCTACATAATATAAAATAAGGAAGCGGAACACTATACCATACAGGATTCTTGCCCATGTATTGTCTTGAGATGGGAGGGTAGAAGCCAGTTATACTTTTACAAGTTTTGTTGAATAAGCTCAAGGTGAAAAACAATGGATTTTGCTCATCCCTAACACACCAAATTCTAGAATGTTGCTTTATTAATGACTTTCTAACCTTTAACTATTGGTGTGAAAATATTTTTTTTCCTGACCCCATCTTTTAGGGTTTAGATGGTTAAGGTACCCTGCATAATTTTCTTCCTTTATTATCTTTCCTAATTTACCTCCCTTAGCTCATTTGTTTGACAGCACTTATCCCCAAATCCTCAACACTTTTCTATTTGTATTTTACTTGCCCTATACCAGGGGTGTCAAACTGTGTCATGCTGAAACTGCGCCATTACCGGTAATAGAAAAAAAGTCACGATATGTCGTGACACATCACATGATGTTGCGAGTTTGATACCCCTGCCCTATACCTTACTTTTGGACTTTCTATTTGACTAAACTGTCCCCAGATCTCTTTGGTTTAGGCAGTTAAGAATTTTTTGCTTGTTTAATACTAGATTCTATTCATTTGGAAATTTACAAGGAGTGTATTTATTGGGGTTGAAATAAAAAAATTAAAATGGATGTAATTTTAATTTCTGTATTATAGTTATTTCATAGAATATTTATAGTCTTTCTGTTAAATGTTCAATAATTAAACAGAAATAAAACGTGTATATTTTAGTGTTTTTTCCCATTGCTCTTGTGGTTTAGGAACACAATTATAGTTCTGTATCTAGCATGATCCATCTTGCTGCTGTACCATAAAAACACTTTACATTTTATACTGTCAAAATGTACGCATATACATTTTATCTACTTCACTTGTTTGCCACACATAAATCTAAATAACACATTGCACTTTATATAATCAGGAATGGAAAATATTGCTATATAATTTGTAAATCTATAGTTAGACCAAACAGAAACAGAATCTATTGTAGTTTCAGATTTTTTTTAATTTATAACTATATAGAGTGCTTAGTTTTAACTTTCCTTCTGTTGTTTCTTCTCAATCTGAAAGAAAAAAGAAGGAAACATAAAAATCCTTAAAATATATAATATACCCTACAATTAATTCTTTTCAGGTTATTAAAATCTCATTTCATAGATGAAACTCATATTAAAGTATTTTAAAACATAGATGGGGAACAGTCTATGAAGTCTTTTCTATATAGCTCAGGAAGGCTGATTTAGAATCTTTAATGCTTAATGGGTAACTGCTCACAGAAACCACATGCTGCCAATTACTTTATTTGCATTTTTATACTGCAATCATGAATAATTATATTGCCAAAGTAGAGAAAATAAAAGATGGAATCAAAAAATAGTAGTAAAAAATAGTTCAAATGCTAAACCATTAGTCATCTAATAGTTAATCTGACTTTCTGCCCTAACATAGCTTCTAAAGATGGCCAATCAATATATATTAAAAATACAATTAAAATATATAAAGTAAATCTCTACTTCAAGTATAACTCTACTTCAAATGATTAGACATCCATATGCATATCTGATCTATAAATGATTTACAACTGCATTCCTCAAGGTTTTTAAAAGTTTTCCAGATATTGCCTTTAGTCCAATACCTTGAAGTCACAAGAGCTTCTCTGACAAAGGACCATTCAATTTACAGCAATATTTTTCATGTTGCAGCTTCTTTCATCCAAGTGATAGTTTGTTGTACAGTTAGTTCTTACTGACATCCAGCCTGAACCATTTTCCTTTTAGTTGTAAATCACTACTGGTATTATCTTTTGGAGCTATACATGAAGTCCAGTTTCTGTTGTTTATTGCAATGATTCAGGTATATGAAAACTATCTTAACCCTTTAACCCTAACTGAACCCTCACTATGCTTGTAGCCACACATTCCTGCCTCTTATGTGTGGTCCCCAGAACTAGACACAACATTTCAAATAGGGTATGACAGAGTCAGAATAAGTACTGAAAAAATGCTGTTTAATAATCTGTTAAAGTTTAACTGCTGTAAGACCTTTTCTGAAAAATATTTATAACAAGTACAGCTATGTCAAATAGGTATAAAGCCCTTCTACTGCCTTATTCTGATTAGTGATCTGGCTGTGGCCATAGGACTATCTGGAATTCCCAATACTTTTCATAGCAGCCCTAACTATAATGCATATCAATAGCCCAGTTGTGATGTATTTAAAACTTTGATAATTTACTATATATGATGGGATTAGGAATGGACCCATTGTATTCAATGCTATTGTATAAATATGTTCTTTGCATTGTAAAGAGGCACTTTACCCAAATTGTTTTCTAAATGATACTTAATCATGATTTAAATTGCTATTGGAGAAAAAAGACACTATAGATTTGAGGAAAACTATGGTTCCTGCTATGGATTAAAATACATTAAGTTGAATCCAGGTCTACATGTTCTGTGTTACTAGGCACTGATGTCAGAAAAAAAGGACAAACAATTTCTATTACATTATATAGATGCAGTAACAAAGAGCTGACCTACATTAGAAGGCATTATCTTTTTTTATTTGCATTGCTTCCAAATTTACCTATTAAGAATGTACCAAAATGTCACTATACAGTTCATTGGTTTACCAATTGAATTTTATTGAAATAAAACCAGAAAACATTTTTATAGTTTCCAGAGGTAACCCATATAGCTTATAAAAGACTTCTAGAGAATAAAAAGAAAATAAGTAGGAATTACCCTGTTATAACATATTCACTGCTTAAGCAGTTGATGCCTTACAATAAAACAGGGACCACCAATACCAGTTAGGGTAAAGATAAAGGTTCCGAATAACAATTTCCATTTGTTGTCAACAGAGAATGGGAGATTCTGAAAAGATAAGAAGGTTGAAGTTTTTGTTTTAGCCACAGTATTATGTTATTAAACAAAGTTAATGTATAAAATCCCACGGATAACAACCAACTACTAAATGTTCATCATTTATAGTTACATTAAACGTATTCCTAATTTTATAAAAAGGTCACTCACCCAGGTTTCATAGATTAATATCAACATCCTTTAATTTTAACTTGATTTCTACTATTCCTGTTTTATGACCCGAAATTAAATGGTATCTGAACACAACTTCATAATAGGTACATCAGAAAGCGTTTACAGTATCATTGTTATTCATGTTGTTATGCTGTCATCATCTGTACCAGTAGAATTAAGAAAAATAGTCATATATTTTGCACCAAAAGCACTGCTCCTGCCCATACAGAAACAGAAACTACATATTAAGAGTATTAAAAACACCACCGTACACACTGAGCAGGGCCTTTGGACACGTGCCTTTTAAGCTGCAGGCAAAGAAAAATGGTATTTCTAAAAATGATTCCACAATGAGAGGTAAAAAAGAAATACTCGCCCCATCCGTATCTAGAGCTCAGCCAAATATTTCAAAATGTGAACAGAGATATTACAAATATTAAATCCATAAAAAATACATTATGGCTCATTATCCTCTATTTCGAAAAGTCACTTTTTCGTGATTAAGGCTTTAAGCTTTCAATCCCGGCCTTCCAAAGCAACTCCGTGCCGTAAAATAGAGGGGACAAGAGGCTGAAGAATAAGAGCCGTTTCTCTCAAAAGCTGATTATTATTTTTCCATCACTGACTTCTAGAAGCGAAGGAGCCTCTCTCTCCGATTCCTTCCTCCCACACCAAACGACAGAGGCCTAGCCCGACTTACCCAGGAAACTGGACCTGGCCATGCCGCTCGAGGGGCAGAAGTAACGGAGGCCCTATATTCTTACCCTTCCCGCCTCCATCTTACCTTTCCCGGCCCTTCCTCGTAATGCATCCGCCGAAGGGCGGAGGTGCCGAAACGACGAACGCTGCTAATCAACATAACGGCCGAAATATAACCCCGGTCACAAAAAGGTGGCTTCTCCCTCACGACCTTCAGTTAATCTAGAGGCACGTGACTCAGGCATCCTGGGAGAAAAGTGGATCGCCGAAAGGCAATATGGGAGTTGTAGTTTTAGGGCAGCAGAAGGCCCTTACTTGCGGAAACGAATGTTTGTTTTTCAGTGTCATCGAGGAAAGTTTCGCGGGAGGTATTTGAAGAATCAAACAAACAAACAAAACCCCCACCCTTCTGTAAATAGGCACTTATTGGTTTGTTTATATTAAACCCCTAATTATAGGTAAAGAAATACAATGCACAAAGCGACGGTTCCTCCCCCTCCCCATCCCTTACCAAGGCCGGAAGAAAAAGGAAATGAACATAAACAAATATCGTAAAAGTGCTTCATTACAATTAAACAAATATCTGAGGATCTTAAAAGCAGAGAGAGAGAGAGAAAACTTAATCGAATACTGGTAATAATGTTATCAAATGTGTATCTGCTGAACGTACTCATATTTAAGAATAGATGAAACCAATAGTGAGATGTTGTGATAAAAACAAATGGGATGCAGTTTTCCCGGGAAAAGAAACCAGTGAAGGCTGGTAAATGCAAAGATGTGTATATGCACCGTGTTCTCCCCCAAATACTGCTAGAGTCAATTAAATTAATAAAACTACGAGTATAATCTGGAGCTGTGTTTATTTTACAAATTTATATGGCAGCTCAACTCACTCGCAGATGATTCTGGGTGGCTTACAGCATTAAACTCCACAACACAGAAACCATACAACTCCACTCCCTACTTCCCATAGCAGTAGCAAATACAGTCAAACCAACCATTTAGTCCACTCCATGCCCATGTATGGTCTCCAGTTAGTTGACGTGTCCTATACGTTGCTTTACGGGTTTTTTTTTTGCGCTTTCTTATATATATTATGCCCTGTTCATACAGTATTTATTTGTCAGAGTACAAGCTAGTGTATTCTTGGTAGGATTGTTGTTGAATGTATAATTAGTCCTGTGTTTTGATGATGACCTTTCAGGATGATTTGGTTTATTAGACTTGCGATAGTATTTTTTTTCTCTGTTGGGCTATAATATATTCAGGGTTAAGAAGAGGAGCATTTGACTGCAATTAAAAAGACATGTATTGTTTCTGTTGCTCAAAGTTGCCGAGAAGTAAAAGTGGCTCCCTGTGAATTATCTACTACCAAATTGGAGTATAACAGAATAACAGAGTTGGAAGGGACCATGGAGGCCTTCTAGTCCAACTGCCTGCTCAAGCAGGAGACCCTATTCATTTTCTAAAATAAATCTTGAATGAGTGTCAGGAAGCTTCATATATTTTCTAGTTGGTGGGATGCAAGTTAGTCTTCATAGATTTTCCTGCCTTAGCGATCCAATTTTGTATACAGCAGCTTTGGCATCCTTGTTGTAAAACTAGGTTTTAGTTGCACTTATGACAACCAATTAGTAAAAATGTGAAAAAGCTGATACAAGTAGTCATTGATTTATGGCAGGTCACTTAGTGACTGAAGTTACAACAGACTTCGAGGAATGTCCTGGATTTGAAGTTATGACAGCCAGCCAGCCAGCCCCCAGTTATGTGATCACATTTTTGGCATTTGACAACTGGCCCACATTAATAGCCATTTGCAGTGTCCCATGCTCACACAACTGCAATCTATGATGTTATGATGATGGCATCTACTTCCCATTTTTGGCAAAAAGCCCACTGCATACAATTGATTGCTTAATGACTACTTTGTTTTCTTAATAGACGTGTTCATGACCATCAGATTTGCGTAATCATTGCTACAAAAATGTCATAAAATCTGGGCAGTCACATAATGATTGGCATAATTTATGACTATAATTCCGGACTCATTTACAGTCATACAGAGTAACTGTATACAGTTACAGAAAGATCAATCTGGAATGGACAGGACATATAGAAGTTGGTCCTTTGGAATATATTGATCATGAATTAATAAAAGGAAATGGAAAAAAACCAATATGCTTGCAGGTATGTCTGTCAAACTAAGAGGATTGAATGAAGATGGTCAGAATTTGTGGTGTTGATGAATCTAAGCAGGAAGGTAGACATATATGTTTAGTAATGAATGAAAGAGCTAAAGTGTATGTATGGAATAATGAATTAATCTCATCTAGGTAGTAATGATTGCATATGAAAACAGCAATCCATACACTAATAATATCTGCATGTTACACTCCAATGAATGATGATAATGAAAATAACTATTTGGGGAAAATTGTGCAACATTATGACTGGATGTGATCTAGAGGAAAACATTTAGCTAGGTGACTTGGATTAATTGGTTGGAATGATATAAGAGAGTACAAAAAAAGTTTCAGGGATACATTTAGACCCAAAATGAATGAAAATAGTCTTTAGTGAGTAGCTATCTCTGTGTTTTCAGTACTGTGGTTTAAGCATGTATTGAAATAACATATATATGGCTAAGGAATGAAGATAAATGTAAAAGCATGATTGATTTGATTATTATACAAAGACTGAGAGAATTAGTGGAGGATAAGGATACTATACATAGACCATAGTATCAAAAATGGGTCTTTAAGGAAAAATAGACCTGAAACAAATGAGAGAAAAGGAAAAATGGAGGAGGAAAAGAAATGAGACTTATATGAATAACTATTAGAAGAGAAATTCATCTCCCAATAAAATGAATGGTAGAAGGATATTAGAAGAAGTAAGATAAGATGAAGATGGATATGTTGTCATGATTATGAATAAAAGAAAAGGTTTTAAAGCAGACTATATGTCCACCTTCTGCTCCAACTGGGAACATTTTTAGAGTTTCAAGTTCTATCATAGTCTTTTTTACTGGAAGGGTTAACTTTGAATGACTTTCAACCCTCAACATATGCCCTCTTCCATTCAGCTAAGCCAGCGGTTCTCAACCTATGGGTCGTGACCCCATTTGGGGTCAAACGACCGTTTCACGGGGGTCGCTGGACACCACGGTCCGCCATTTTGTTTTTTGTGGGGGGTTTTTCATCGTGCGTGCACCACGCATGCGCAGTTCGGGCTGTCATGCGCGTGCTGCGCATGCGCGGATCGGCCCGTCGCGGTCCGCCATTTTTTTGCTTTGTTTTTGTTTTGTTTTTTTTGTTGCGCGCGCACCGCGCATGCGCGGTTCGGGCCGTCACACGTGCGCTGCACGTGCACGTATCAGCCCGTTGCAGTCCGCCATTTTTTTTCATCGCACGCGCGCCACACATGGGTGGGGCAAGTGGGGTCTCAACCTGAAAAAGGTTGAGAACCACTGAGCTATGCTATTAAGCTACTTAATAGCTTAGCTGAATTGAAGCTGTTTTTCCAACAATGTCCTCAGTTCTACCAAGAAGGTGTTCTCTAATATGATTTTTGCCTTAGTCCCTGACTCTGTTTTGGGTTAATGGTGGTGGTAGTGGTCAAAAGATGAATTGAGAGAAGCTTGAGAGAAACTTTATATTACTTCTGTTCATCAATAGGCAAATTCTTTGCAGGTATATAGCTTCTATCTTGTTTGTATTAAAGTGACTAACCTGTACAGAGTCTCTAAGCTACTGTTGTTAAAATATTCCTGAATATACGGGTACTGTAATTATCTGGAGAATTGAGATTTCTTGTCTTTTTTAGGGGCTTATGGGAATATCCAGGGCTTTTTTTGTCATAGAACGTCCAGAACGGAGTTCCGGCACCTTTTTTGGATACAACCTTGTAGGGTAGGCAAGGCGGATTGTATGACGTGAGTGAGTTCCGGCACCTTTTTTTTTTTTTACAAAAAAAGTACTGGGAATATCTGCCTACTTTTGTCAAGCTTCATTCCCAGACATAAATCATAATCGGCCTCTGTTCTCTTCTTTTAGTACATGAGAAAATGAAGCTCATTCTGGAGTTGAAAAAAAAGGAGAAAAAAAGTTTGGGCTAAAAACAGAAACTGTAGCTGGGCAATGGTAAGAACAAAAAGACAGTATAGAAAATGACTAAGCCTTTGTGACAATATCATAGAGGAACCTGTGGTGAGAATGCTACATAACATTGTGAACATGAGACTGATGTGATATGCAGGAGGACAGAAAATTAATCTGATTTCCAAATCTGCTTCTCATTAATAATCAGCAAATATTGTTTCTATGGACGTTTACATATACAGATTTCACCATGATTTTTCAAAGTCATTCAGTATGTATTTGTTGCAAGACTTTGCAATTTCTGGGGATGAGATGAAGGTGACTTCATAATGACATGCCAAAGTAGAGAGCCTTTTCTAATGGGACATCCATCCTTTAGAACATGATCTCTCCAAAGATCAGATTGGCCTTAACTCTACTAGCTTTTTGCAAGGTTTTAAAGGTATGGTTCTGCCACTATGTTTGGGAATTCAGATATATGATAAAATATACAATAGTTATGTTGATTTTTGTTATTTTTTATTGCTCTGCTGTGAATTGTGCTGTAAAGTTTTTATATGTTTTTATACAATACAAAAGCTAAGAAGGAAACAAAAAGATCAGAACACATCGTCTTTAGCAGCCAACACACAGATAAACCAAAACTTGCAGGGCTAGCTACTATATATAAATTGGAAGCAACTCCAATGCTCATTCATGATGTTTTCTAGTTGGGTAATGAACTGTTTGTAAGCTCCAGTTTTATGTTTTATATTGCATTTTCTCTATAGTTTATTTTCAATTGCTGTAAGCCCAGAATTGTGTATTTGAAATGCAACTATATAAATAATAAACAAACAAAGAAACAAGCAATTGTTTTATTAAAGCTGGTAGGTTACTGTGAGTAACTGGTTTTTGGTTAGCCAGAGCGAAGTGTCTTAGTCATATGTTCACAGAGTACTTATACAGAATCATAAAGAGTAAATATGAGAATGCATATACATTTGATTACAAAGAGTTGTTTTACAGCTTATAAGAAGTTCATATAGGATGCCTAGGATGCAGGGTACTCAGCCTTTGAAAAGTATGAATGGTTTTATACTAATTGCTATTCAACAATCTGACTTTGTATCTTATGGAAGAAATTATAAACACACCCATTATTGGCATCCTTTAGAATCGTGTAGGATGAAGACACTGTGTAAAGAGTGAATCAAAGACTTTTCATTGCTGTTACAAAATTGAAAAAGACATATGTCATGATGGAAATGTTACAGCAGCGATGCGAGGACAAATGAATGTTTTGAAAGGGCAAAAGAAAAACAGGCTACAAAAGTCAACATAGACATTCATTTGGATACAGCCAGTGAACATTTTAAACCAGCAATTCAAAATAATGAAACAGAACTGGACTTGTCTGAATATAAATAACAGCTTATATAAAAAGTTTGTAAATGTGAAAAAGATATAGCAAGACAAAGCCTTTGAAATCTACTGAAAGAAAGCATTTAAATGAAATTGTGCCTGATGCAAATATGATTGCCTAATCTATTATGACATAAATGATCAAAGAGACTAATCAGCTCATGTATAGCCTTACAAAAGTAATAACAGAACAGGGTTATAAATTGAAAGCAAGCAGCCAAAGTAAAACTCAGTGCCAATGTGAAAAATATTAAAGATTGGAAAATATAAATCAATTTTAAAAAGAAATTAGCAACCTACATACTTTAAAATTAACACAAACTGAAAAATAAGAAAAACAAGTTTGGAAAGATACTATTTTGATAGAAAATGATTGCAGAAATCATGCAAGAATTTAACTTAAGACTGGTGGCGATTTATAAGAAAAGTGAACAATATGGATATAGGATCAAGTATTTTTAGGAAAAGAGGCTAGAACATATCAGAAATATTTTTAAAGCTAAAGTGAAAAATGAAAAATCAGATGAATCCCCCAAAATAATTAAAAAATACTAAGACAATCAAATACATACAATGAAATTCCCCCAGGATATCTGATATTGAAAAGCAAGCAAAACCTGACCAAATAGAAAAAAATGTAGCAATGGCAGTAATTGTAAAATGGCAAGCTAAAAAGGTAAAGTATTACAGTAAACCAGGAAAAGTCAAACACTCTGGATTTGAGGCTCCAATGTCTATAGATTTTGCATTCTTGTCTTACATTTAATTTCAATTAAATGTTGCAGCAATGATCAATGGATGGCTCCCATAAGTTGCTGGTTAGTAATCAGAAAAAGAAAAGAAACAACACCCAACTATTGGATGCCTGCAGCATTTAAGTTGGTTATAGGAATCATTGCCAATAATGTGTAACAAACACTCTAATCTTGAATCAGTAGGGAAATTCAAAAGTTGTAGAGGTACAAAAGACCAACTTTGATAAACAATATTTCAAAAAACAAAACCCCAACCTTCAGAAAGACATAACACACCTATACAAAAATGATTACAAAAATGTATTGGATTCACTATCATATAGTTGGAGTAAAAATATTTAGACATTTTTTGAATTTATAAAATTATAAAGGCTTTATATGCAGTAAAAATAGAAATGGCTTTTAAATGAAGTGTGAATCTTTAGTGATGACATCAAAATGGAATATAAAAGGAAAAACGAAATATTTGGTAGAATTGAACTATGGAATGTGAAAGCCACCCAGTTGGGCCAATCCCTCATTCTCAGCCCAATCCACCTCTCACAGTTGTCGTTTTGGGGAAAATAGATAGATAGATAGATAGATAGATAGATAGATAGATAGATAGATAGATAGATAGATAGATAGATAGATAGATGATATTTATTGTCATTTTTTTTTACTGTGGGCACATGAAATTTAGTTGCTTGAAGGAGTATTAAATATATTCAATGCCTTGAGTTACTTATAAAGTAATAAGGGTTGGACAAAAATCAAATAAATAAATAACATTGACAAACGAAGGAAGAAAGGAAGAAATAAAATAGAAAGGTACCTCTGAATGTGTAAAGTATTGATAGAAGAGAATATTTGTAGCTCAGGGTTGAACTATGGGTCTGTGGTGCTCTCTGTGGTTTTCCTGTAGATGTTTCACTACCAAACTAGATAACATCATCAGTGCTAGAAGGAAGTGGAGTTTGCTCTCAAGTGGCGTACCCTGTCAGTTTTGGCGGGAAAGGTCTTGGTGATTCCTTGATTCGGCTGTTATTTACTGTTAGCTTTTTTTGTCTGCATTGGTAGTTCCTTAATTTGGGTATTGTTTACTTCTTGATTGTTGGTCTAGGGTTAATTTTAGTGTTAATCTCCCACCAGCAAGGGCCAGTCACTAGTATATAAAAATAAAAGCAAAGTAGTGCACTTAAGCTTCTTAACCTGGTTTATGCCAAGAACTATGAACTATGCATTGACTTGAGACTGCTCACTGCCTTGCCAGTTTTGGGATCTAAGGGATACAATTTAGTAAGCTTAAAAGATAATATATTAAGATAATTAAGAACTCTGTGTAGTAAGTTACTGGGGAGCATAAGCTCAACCATTTGTTTTTTTTATCTAAGTGGAACACAAATATGAAAAGCAAATAAATTATGATGATGTCTTTGATAACTGGAAAGTGAGAAGGACATTGCACAGAAATTCAGCAAAACTAAGTTTCTAGTTAAGAACCTTAATTGAAAAAAGGTCATGGTGCCGGTTTTAAGTCTTGTGATTACTTAAATCAGACTACTGTAAACATTATAACTGGTTTGTTGTAAGGAGATGATAAGCTTTGGCTGTCTCTTATAAAGGTCAGTGTCATCATTTGATTCTGAGGCTGATTTATTTTGATGTTCTCAAAAACCATCTTAGCTAAATTTTCTGCAATTTGGGAAGTAAATAGCATTCAACCTGAATTTACTATTGCATCTGTTTTTGTAGTCTTGAGGTTAAAAAAAAAACAAGAAAAAACACAGTTATTCCTTAAGTTTTCCTTATTTTTTTTGGCCAGAACCTTTATTATATTTGAAATTTTATTCTAATGTAACACAAAATATTTATTTATCTATTTGTTCAATAATCATGGTTAACAAGTGAATGCAAGCAATACATCCCATTCAGAATAGCCCTTGAAAAGGCTCACCACTATTACTTCCCCCAAACATGGTGCTCCAACCATTTTTTCAGGTCCTTCTTAAAGGCCAGAAAGATAGCCATCAATCTAAGTTTCAGGAAATGATAATTAAGGTGTTCTGAATTTGTATTGAGATTAAAAAAAAATCTGTTTTTCACACAACTATATTACTTTACTGGAAATGGGTATGTCTAGTTTAATAAAGAGAAGCACAAAGGGTGACATGATAGCACTGTTCCAATATCTCAGGGGTTGCCACAAAGAAGAGGGAGTCAAGCTATTCTCCAAAGCACCTGAAGGCAGGACAAAGCAACAGGTGGAAACTAAGCAAAGAGAGAAGCAACCTAGTACTAAGGAGAAATTTCCTGGTAGAACAATTAATCAGTGGAACAACTTACCTCCAGAAGCTGTGAATGTGCCAACACTGGAAGTTTTTAAGAAGAGACTGGACAGCCATTTATCTGAAATGGTATAGGGTTTCCTGTCTGAGCAGGGGGTTGGACTAGATGACCTCCAAGGTCCCTTCCAACTTTATTATTATTATTACTTCCTGTAACAAGGCGATATGCCTCTAATGTTGTTTTCCGAGGAATTTGAATGCCAGGGTAAACTTATGTTTTGCTGGTGAATTTCACCCATGCATCCAGTTCATTACTCTAGGAGCAAAACACTGAACAAAATCTATTTGACATTTATTCCATGAGGCATTTTTCATTTTTTGGGGTGTATATATAAACATCCATTTACAATATTACCAGTGTAAGATAATTAGTTTCACAGGTTTTCTTAATCCTTTTTGTTTGTGTTGGGTAGAGTTAATGGGAAATTTTTTAAATAGCTATAATGATAATAAAGTTGAGAAGCAGGGAAATGAATTAAAACACAGACATTTTATAAATACAAACTTTCATTTCAGCCATGGTTTCTAATCCTGAGTTCAAACATCATTAGGCAAACTGGTTGATAGTAATAAGAAATTCCTTTTGATCTGTTCAGTATTTTTTTAGCCAGGCTGTCTTCACAATGATCAATATAATTGGGAAATATTTGAAGAATAGTTGTGGTATACTTTAATAATTAAATGGTTTGAGAATTTTGTGCAATCCACTGAATATGGATATTGGAGCTTCCTTGTAAATATTCGGAAGTTAGGTACACAATACTATGTCTAGAACACATTCTTGTCTTTTTTTCACATTTAGAAATATTATTAATGTATTTAAGAGATTTTTTTTATGGCCACCCAATGTGAACAGTATTTACTGGAAGACTCTTAGATCAAATAATTGAAATGGAGAGAGGAAAAAAGGAATGAGCATGTGAATTTAAGTCACTCATTTAACTTTAAATTACAGTTTGATATTAGATCTAGGCTTAAAGTCCTGATGAGGAATAGCATCAAGATGATTTTGAGAAGAAAAATCCCTTGATAATGCTTCTTTAGATTATTAAAAAGGAAGACATGCATTTAACATTCTCTGGAGAGATCAGAGAAATAAAACTTTAGCAGGGCCGTCGGTGTTGATGCATCACTGAAATAGAACTGACAAGATAATAGGCTTTTCACTTCATATTTAATTCCTGAGCCATGTGCATTTATTTTTCTGCTTCCTACTAAACCTAAATAGATTTGGGAAAACACAAATATTTTGCTGCATATGCCAAACCTTTTTATTGGACTATTTGACTAACATTGTGTCCTTGCTGATAAATTAGATGACAGCTGTATCACCAATATATATGATTACAGTAATGATGTATTTACGAAAATACAGTTTTATGCTCATTAAAACATTTTTTCTCATAAAAAGCTGAATGTTCATTCAGTTGGTGGTAACATTGTGAACATCACATATAATTTACCCATATTTTGATTCAAAGAAGTTTATTTTGATGATTCAAATTACTGAAAATAGCAGGCTTGCTTGTGTTTTTGGAAAGTTATTCTGTACTTCAGTTTGTAATTTAATGGGTTGAAATAATAATAGCAATATTACAAAAGTTATTGCATACTGTCTAGCTCTGCCTACCAACAGATAAGGCAACAGTGTCTGCAATTTTGTTATCCTTGTTTCAACCCATTAATTTATAATCATCAATTTTGTGTGCTGTTACAGTTATATTATAATGTAGTTTCTGGTTTCTTTCTTCCTTCCCACAAACACAGGCAAAACAAATATATTGGAATATCAGACCAAAAATTATCCAAAACTGTGTAGCTATTTCATTTCTGGTGCCTGATAACTTTTATTTTACATTTTGTAGTTCATACCACTTAACCTTTTCTGTATGGATACCATTCAATGATTCCACTGGCCCTAGAGATGCAAGAATTCTTTCTTTATGAAAGAATTCCAGATATATTACCTTTATCCATTTGATTCTTCATGACTGACAATAAATAAAAAAATTAAATATTAAAAAAACAAATGTACTGAAGATTATAGGCATTATGGTTAGGTGTTCTAGGATCTCAAATGTTCTAAGACTGAAGAACTGGAGTGGGAAGACATGGCCTCTATGCATTATAAGACTAGCTCCAATAGGTTCTTTCCTTTTGTAAGGAGGGTATTGAAATGCACAGTACGGACAAACTGATAAATGGATTCAAGGACTGTATATATGTATATAAGTATTTACTTATGTATTTGTGTATCCATATATCCAATCTACATGGCCAGATATCTACCCAAAATACTCTGGAAGGAGAAAGTAGTGGAAAATTTAGAGGTCACATTTTTCTCTCACTTTATGGAATCACAGACTCCAAAGGGCCAATTAAGACCACTCAGTCCAACCTCCTGTTCAGTTCATGAATCTGTATATTAAAACAGCCCTAGCAGGTAGTTCTTCAACCTCTCCTTGAACGCACTTGGTGAAGGGGAATGGAAGCTTTTTCTAACATGAGAGTTCTGTAACAAATACCTTATTCCATGTGAAGATCAGATTAAATCAGCAAGCCAGTGCAAAGTTCTTAGAGTTTGTTTAAAAGAACAGGATACAAAAGAGAACAGAGCATCAGACAGAAACAACAGAAATATACATATGCTTGATTTTTTTTTTCCTTTTGTAGAGAATCAACTGCTATAAATTGGCATTAAGCTGAAAGAAGGCCTTGGGCAGTTTTATTTATGAACTAATACATGTATTTTTATGTATTCGATTTAATACTGGTCAGTGGAATATGAGATACAGATAAAAAGAGTTAATTTCCAAGATAACTGAAAAGGCAAAAACCAGTGATGAATATAAAGAGGCACTGAATAAATTTTCTGCCTTTTCCCCTATCATTCTACTTTGATAAAAAGTAACTGCTTTTAATTTTTTTCAGAACATAAAAAATATTGGTGATATACTCATAGGTGACACATCAGATTTTTGCAGTTATTATAAAGTGACCCAAAGTATGTCTTTGTAACATCTCTTTCATTTATAATTGATTCTACAGTAGTTCTTCAATGAGATTAAAAAGGAAAAGGCATTCGTCCTGTGGGACTGAACAGACTTAAAAGATATTGATAAGACAAAAAGTCTGGATAGTGCAACTGAGGGCAGCAGTATAGAAGAGAAAGAACTGGAGAAAATAACATCTGCAAATAAAAGTAGAATGACTGTGGCAAAGGAAAGCAAAGATAGTACCAATAGTGATAGGTGCCTTAGGTGGAATCCAAAATATCTGTAGAACCACTTGAACATCACATTGTCAAAATCACCATAAATCAATTGCAAAAGGCTGGTTTATTTGGAATAAATAGTGTACATCCTGCCATAATTTTTTTTTTTACAAAATGGAGGTTATTTTTTTACTCAGTTAAATGAAAACAATTGCAAGTAAATTTTGCTTAAGTTTTGAACTAATGTAACATTACAATATTCTGCATAAGCAGAATGGCAGGGGATCATTCCAACTTTGTGCAACTATTGTAAAAATGGATTAATAACAGTGGTGGGATTCAGCTGCTTCGCACCGGTTCAGTAGAATTGGTAGCTAAATTTTGCTGCATTCGAAGAACCGGCTGGCTTCCAGAAGTCCAGTCTTGGCCTCGGAGGCCTGGAGGAGGCCTCCCAGGCCTTGAATGGCCTGCTGAAATATGTGGATGCCACTTCCAGAAGTCTGTTCTAGGCCTGAGAGGCCTGGAGGAGGCCTCCCAGGCCTAGAAGGGCCCACCGGAAGTGCATGGATGCCAGTTCTGGAAATCTGTTCTAGGCCTCGGAGGCCCCAGCCTGCATCGAATAAGAGAACTGGTTGTTCACATATTTGAATTCCACCACTGGTTAATAATAAGGTGACCAACCGTCCTCCTTTAGGGAGGACAGTCCTCCTTTTGTAAGTGCTGTCCTTCCTCAAAAAGTGTCCTTCTACATGTCCTCCTTTTTGATATTTGAAGACTAATCTGCAGGGCTTTTTTTCTCCTCATAGAACGCTCAGAATGGCGTTCCGGCACCTTTTTTTGATGATTTTTTTTCAACTTTTGCATGAGCTGTGCTACTCCCTCTATTGGCTTTCAAAAGCCAATAGGAATTGCTGCTGAGCACGCCAAAACACCCGGCCGGCAAACTTTGCACGTGCAAGTTGTCTGTATTATTGTTGCAATGAATAAAATGTTTCTTTTATTTATGATATTTTTTCTTCAATTTATTTGTGTCCTCCTTTTCATTGTAAAAATGTTGGTCACCTTATTAATAAGGGTCTTTTCGTGTGAAAAATGAATTGATTTATATGTAAGATGTATTTAACAATCTTGGTAGGTTTAGAGAATTTGTATCTTAGAAAAGGCTCTTGAAAAAAATCTAGTATATCCTATGTTTTAATTACCTAGGAGAGCTGACTCTTTTTTGTGAATAGTTCTTAGTTTAATTCTTTTTCTGAATAGTTATTTTACAACAGTGTTATTGCTAATAGGTTTTATTCAGCCTGTTTATAACATAGAAAAGTTGATAGAATGCTTTATCATGCATAGGTAACTGTTGGTTTTATTAATAATAATTCATGTTTATGTTATTGTTCTTTCATTCAAAGGTAAATATCTTTATTTTCCCAAAGGTTGTTCTTTGGATATATTGTTAATCTTGCTGGTTGTTTTTTGGAGCTTTTATGGTGGTTTTTTTTGTAGCTTATTTTAACTTCTGTTCTTACACTTTAATGTTTTGCTGCTCTGACAACATAATAGGAGAGTAATACAAAATACTTGTAATAATGTAATAAAATAATAAAATAAATAGGGAAGCAGGTTGGCCTTGTCCTAGACTATGTGTTACACAGGTTAAAATAAAAATCTTTAATTTGTACTTGCTTGGCAGTAATTTTGATTTGTGGAATTGATAATAGTAGTATTGTAAAAATATTCTTAATCTCTAATTATCTATATGTTAGGATTGGTGTTGTAACCAAGTATTTTAGAGAGATTTTCTAGTTCTATAAGGGCAGACCCTAAATTCTTATAAAGAAAGCCACTCAACTGTTCATTTAATATATTCTGTGTGGTTATATCCTACAATTTTATCTGCAATAACTCCAACATTCATATTAAAAAAAAAACTGGTCACTCCTCCAGATTTTGACTGTCAGTCCAGAAAAGGGATCATAGGGTAGGAATTATTAACAAGACCATAGGAATTCCAGAACTGATTAAGGATATGTTGTGTGGATGCAAGCTTGCTTTTTATTGCAACTGGTTTGTCATGAACAAGAACACAATGCCCTATAAGACAACACCTATCTTGACTTCTATTCCATTGAATCTAGATGGATGTTATGTTAAGAAGCTGCTGTGTTACATTTTACTGTTCTACTTCTCGTCCTGCACCCCAGGTATTAGATTTAATTTTTCTCTTCTTTCATGAAGGACTAGGGGTGATATGATAGCAGTCTTCCAATATCTAAGGGGCTGTCACAAAGAAGAGGGGGTTAGCCTGTTCTCCAAAGCACCTGAAGGCATGACAAGAAGCAATGGATGGAAACTAATCAAGGAAAGAAGCCCTGGGCTTCCTGTGAAAAGATGGCCAACTGAAAACCTGCCCAGGGAAGGATCCCTGAGGAGTTTTTCCTGGAATGTAACTTCTTCAACTTATCAAAAGAAGGAACTGGCATTCCTTTAGTTTATATGACTCTCCTGGGTTAAGGAAAATCCTAGAATCATCCCATAAGATCCTCTGATACAGCAATAGGTCTGCAAGTATCTTCAGGAGCTGTGCTTCGAAGTAGCCTACGTGCCAGCAGCTGAGAGGTGGGGCTGCAATCAGTTCATTGTTGAAGGAACAGTCATTTTGGAATTTATTTTTCAAACAGACAGTATGTTGTGTCTTTTATTTCTTAATCATTTTTAGGACTATTAATCTTTATTAAGCTAAAATAGGGTCTCTTTAGCCACAGCTTGTTATCCCTTTTTGAATATCTGTACTATTTTTGGAGATTTCTTCTTGTTAAACAACAAGGAAGAAGGCTGCTAAGGCAAGCTAAAATAAGGAAGTGTGGACTATCTTTTTTAAAAAAAAATTGATGGAGAAATATAAGGGCAAAAAGTTCTGCTTCTAGTTTATTATTTTTACTAATTTGTAGCCTGGTCTGCTTTGCTGTGGATGGCTAAAACTTTCTGATTTTTATGATTCCCAATTGGTCAGCAATTACAAAAAAGCGACTCTTTGACTAAAGAGGGAATTAAAAAGATGGAGGAACAAATTATTAGAGATGTATCTGAAAAATATTTAAATAAAATCCATCAGATCATAGATCAGCTATGCTCCAAGGATGTTTAAAAAAACTATTCCAACTACTTCAGAGATGCAAATATGGGTAGAAAGTTACCAAAACCATTGAGGCAATTTCACAAGTAGCTGACAATGCAGAGGAGTCGATTGTAATTTTGGAATATAAATCTGATACCAATTATTATTATGATAGTTTAAATAAAAAACCTCCCAACACAAGTGAAAGAAGAGAAGGTGGGATATTTCTTGATTTATTAATTTTCATTGATAGCTACAGTACTGTCCCTCTTGGTCTCTCTCTCTCCCTTTCTTTCTCTGTCTCTCTGTCTATCTCTCTGTCTCTCTTTGTGCACATAGTTATGGCAGTGTAATGGCAATGGCACCCCATATGATAAATATTTGATAAAGTTACAGCCTATTTTATGATGGATTGAGAAGATATAGAGAGGATGGTCAGGTAGAGTCATTTCTGATGTGTGTTCCAGCTTGATATTTCTTTCCATTAACAAGTTTATTATTCTCAGCTGCCTTTTGGGAATTTAGAAATTATTTTTTTTTAAAAATATATTATTTATTCTATTTTTATTATTCTTGTTAAGCTACATTGGTTGAATTTATACTGTATCATATCCTGACAAATAATGATAAATAATTATGAGTAATAATGCCATAAGCAACATATAGCATTAGCTTTTTTCTATTGCTATGACATATGAAAGGGTTGCAGAGGTTGTACTATAGATTTTCCTTCTATTACTATCCTGAGCTTGTCTGTACTTACCCAAACAGTCTGTATATAGCAATTTAATCTAGGTACTTCTAGTGACCTGCAGCCAGAATTTGTTTGTTTGAAGTCACCAAGAATTGTATGATGCTATCAGGTTTCTGTTGTTTGAAATTGCTGCATCTTTTAATTTAAGCAAGTAGGGTCCTGTTGACATTTGTAATAGGTTAGCTTTTATTAGGCATTCCAAAATTACCCATGGCTTACAAACAATTGGGATGTTGATTAATATCTTTCATAGCCTGGCAGATCTTATCTCTTCCTGCTGCATATGACAGGTCTAGCAGAGCATATCATTGTGTGTTCTTTTGTCCTCATCCTGTATAGCCTACAATTCAATTATTAATTTATGAAAAACTCTAAGCAAAGATCAATAACTATTAGATTCCATTGCAAACTAATCCAAATATTTGCAATTACAGGCATTTATTTTTTATGCATGGTATTTATTAGTTATACTTACATCTGACTTATGTTCAAAGTGGCATCTATAGTTATCCGTTATTTTATTCTATCCAATCCTGTAAAGTTGGTCTAAGAGAAAGTGACTACCCCAAATCACCAAGCTGTCAGAATCCAAGCAAGCTTTATGAATGAGTGGGGACTTGCACTTTCATCAAGCTACATCACACTGGCTATATGGTTAATATATCATTAGTAAGTAACATCCAGATTCAGCCATAGTTTCATTCCATACAGCATTATCCTTGTAAACTCTCAAGTGTCCTCCTTCCGTTATATATTCAAGATGGACAGAATTTAATATTTATTTGTTATGTATTGTAGGGATGTGGGTCTATACATATGTTGTATATAGTATGTTTAGGTGTGTGTCATGTGTGTATTTCATTTTGAGAGCGGGCAACTAAATTTCATTTTTGATATGTGCAGTTGTGCCCGCAGTAAAAAAAAATGACAATAAAGGTTATCTTATCTTATCTTTGGAGTCAATTGTGTTTACAAAATGGATGAGACTGAAGGGCATACTTTGATTTTTCACTACGTGAAAGAAAGTAATACAGATTAATATATTTTCACTGGACTCTGCCAGTTCATATTAGAAAGGCCAGGATAATAGATAGCCTACTGTTCCATTTGAAATATTCCCTTAAATGGATTTTATATAGAGAAAGAGATTTGAGACATTCATTCATTTAGAAATACATATTCCATGTTTTTTAGAAAGGTTTGTAAAAATTAAAATATTATAATTTTAGGCAAAAAAAACCCAACAATGCTCAAGTAGTTAAGTAAAGTATGATTTGTCTGACAAAGCTGATATTTATCAAAAAGTAGAAAGTAGAAAATAATAAGTAGAAAATATAAAATAAAATGTCTTTCTGATTTTAAGTGTCCAAGATAAAAGTTCAAAGGAATAAGTTGTAGATTTCTCTTAAATATTTTATTAGTTAATAAATATTCCAGTAACAATGTAGATTAATATTAAAAGAGTGCCTTGTTGACATTTCCCCTGCTAATTTACAAGTTTTAAAATTATGGTCTTCCTTGGAAAATCCCCAAACCAATATATTAGTTTATGAACGCAGAACAAAGATATGAGAAAAGATTTAACAGGTCTACTAGGATGAAATATACAACTGAAATATAATTTGAAGTAGATGTAAAATTCAAGTGCCTCATCATCCCTGACATTCATAAAAACAAACTGCTGGGCATTATTTGCCTCTATTTCTGGAAGCCTAAACTTTACCAAGTGTGCGTGATAGAGATTAAATGCCAATTTGACTGTTTTCTTTAAGTATATGGGCTGCTTTTATAGTACAAGAAAAATATATGTGTCCCAACTGACAGATATTTTGTTAGGGCTTCTGTGTGAAACTATTTTAACAACAGTCTGGGAACTTATACTGGGACAGAACAAAGTTCCTTGGACTAAAAGACTGGAAAACAATGATCTAATGTAAGGTATATAACCGTGGTGGCGAAACTATGGCACGCATGCCAGACTGGACACACAGAGCCCTTTCTGTCAGCATGTGCACCAGAGGGATGCTCCCCTCCCCCTCTCCACATGCGCCTGACTAGTGGGAACTGGAGAGGGCAGAAAAACCGAATTCAGCGGCGGTCTCGCGGGAACAGCTGCGAGAGCTGGGCGGGGAGAGGAGAACCAGTATAAAAGTAGGTCTGGGCGGGAGTGCAGTGAGAGAGTGAGCGAGCAGATGGCCTTTGGAAGCAATTGTGGGCGTAGGTTTTGGACACGCCATCCATTTGCATGCTTTGCAGAAGGCTTTGCAGAAGGCTAGTGGGGGAAGGAGGACATGTAGGTTTGGACATTGGAGAAAGGGAGAGAGAGAGAGACAGAGAGAGAGATGAAGGAAGGAGGGGAGGGAGAAGGAAGGAAGGAAAGAAGGAAGGAAAGAAGGAAGAAAGGAATGCCGGGCCTGCCAGCGCCGCTGGACAAATGCGTGGTCAGGCATGCCCCGGGTGATGCAGAACCTAGCCAGCTCTTCTGCAGGAGCGCAGGGGAGGGGGGAGAGTGGCTACTCCCGAGCACCGCACCTGCCTCCCTTTGGCTCCCTTGGCCTCTTCCCCCTCCAGACTGGGGCTGGTCAGATTCCCCCCATGGGCAGCGCTGCACCTGCTGCCAGCCCATCCCCAGCCAGCCCTCCTTCTCCATCCTCCTTGGCAGTGACACGCAACCCCCGGCACTGCAATGATGGCTTCCCTGCTCTGGGACCCTCTCCTTTTGCGACCTCCACCCAGTGGCCGGCACACTGCCCGGACACATGGGGTGAGAGACGCTGCCCAACTCGGTAAGCCACAGTCCGCCCATAGAATAAGCAGGAGGATGGAGGAGGAGGGCTGGCCCGGGACTGGTGCAGCACTGCCCATGGGGGGAATCTGACCAGCCCCAGCCTGGAGGGAGGGGGAGAGGCCAAGGGAGCCTGAAGGGAGGCATTTCAGCACACCTGGCTGGTTGGCAATGGGCTGGAGAGCGCGGGCCGGTGGCAGCTATCTCGGGACAAGCGGAAGGCATCAGGAACCCTGATCCCAGCACAGCCCCTCCCCACTCTCCTCCTCCCCCCTCGGAAGAGCTGCAGGGCTCAGGATCCTCCTCCCATGCCCCCCCACCCCCCAGGGAAGAAAACCATTGTGAGACACTCTTCTGTTTTAACTTTTTTTCCTTGTCGCTTTTTGGAGTTTTCATCCTGCTTTTGTGAGATGGCAGCATTTGGGAGGGGGTGTAGTTGCCCCCTTCTCCCCAAGCTGTCAGCTGAGCAAGATGCCCTCCTGCCCATTGCCCCACCTGCTAGAGACCCCCTGGATCTCCCCCAACCCTGCCCAACCCCCACAGGCATCCCTCCCCAGGAGCAACATTGACCTGGCCACGCCCACTCTGGCCATGACCACCCAATCTGCCACGAGCACCATAGCCATGCCCACCCAGTGGGCCACGCCCACCCAGCATGGTGGGTTTTGGGTTGCAGTTTGGGAGCTCAGTCTCTAAAAGGTTCACCATCACTAGTATATAACATTTTTGGGGCCAGTGATCACATCTGGAGTTTTCACAGCATATTATGGGCCTGTCAAATGGTTGCCATGGTGGGATTAGCCAATCACAAAATCAGACATACCTAAAATGAAACAAGGCTACATACATTTTTCTAAGAATGTCTCTGAGATTTTAGGTGAGGCTTAATTTGAGCTTTAAAGCCATAAATAGCTTGCTGTAGGCTGCTTGAAGGACCACCAATATTGACTAGATGCTATTTTATGCTTCTTTCCTCTGCTGATAAGTTGATATGCCACGTGTCTGTTGATAAAGTGCTGAAGGAATCATGGGCTGCAGAGTTCTATTGAGGGATAAGAAGTTATTTTTGTTAGAAGTCTGCTGTTCTTGCCTCACAGGAGGAGATAATGCACTTAAGCTGACCATAGGTTTTCTTTTCCTTTTGGATTAAAAGCAGAAGAGGAACTTTAATTTCATAAAATAATAATAAAAAGAGCAAAGATAAAGGTTTCCCCTATCCAGTCATATCTAACTCTGGGGGAGAGGGCTTATCTATATTTCATAGCTGAGGGAGCCAGCATTGTCTGAAGACTTTTCCACAGTCACGTGGCCAGCGTGATTATACCCTGTGGCACATGGAATGCTGTTACCTTCCCACCGAAGTGGTATTTATCTATTTACCTACTCACATTTGCATGCTTTTGAACTGCTAGATGGGCAGGAAGAAAAAAATTGCATACGATCCCAACAAATGAATTATTAATGATAATGTTTAATATCAACTCTCAGATACATCACAGCAACAAGGCTAGGTAAGGGTCAGGGGAAAAACCTCATTTTCTGCAGTCCTAGATATCTTGAAATCTCTCCCTGACATGAAGAAGTATGGTAGTCTAGAGCTGCAAAGGAAGAAAGATGAATCAGTTCCTTGGAAATGATGCTACATTATTCTTACATTATTCGTTATTTCTGAGGAATTCCAGTGATCCCTGGATAGCTTCCTACTTTTCTGCAAAAAAACCCTCTTGGTAAATGTGAATAGTCATGCAGTTCCTGTTCTTGCCTGAACAAACATGATATTTTATGGTGGCGTAATGTCACAAGCTGTGTCCATGGCATTACATATAGTTGTTTGATTAGGTTCTTTCTCTTCAGACTTGAGCAAATCTAGTGTCTTCTAAAACCAGGTTGAATCCATCACAAGCCTTTATTTTTTTTAAAAAAAAATTACTTTAATAAAACTACAATATAAAAAAAGCAAAACAACATATATATGTGCAAATAGAAGAAAAGACAAGAAATTAAATTAAAGCAAATAAAGGACAGTAAACAGAGGAATATAACTTAGTGGAATCATATTAGCCAATATTTCTTTTGCATCAATGAAGAAACTATACAAAGACTATGAGCGCACACATTTCATCAAGTCAACCTTTGCTATCTGGTACACAAGTGTTTTTCTAGTTCTTTTTTTGTGCTGTACTTAACCCCAATAGGTCCAATTTTATAACTTTTAAGTATTTATAATTCTCATAAACATGATTTTTTTGGAGTATAGTTTAGCACATTAATAAATATAAATTTTTAATCTCTTTCTAGGTATGGTTTACCACGTTGAAAATATTCAGCCATGATGAAAGAACCAGGGGGCATGACCAAGCTCTGTATTACAGGTTTATCTTCAACTTACAAACGTTCATTTAGTAACTGTTCAAAGCTACACTAGCACTGAAAATAGTCACAATCAATCCTTGTACTTATGACCATTGCAGCATCTCCACAGTTACGTGGTCAAAATTTGGGCACTTTGCAGCCAGCAAGTATGTATGGTCATTTCAGCCTTTCAAAGGGTTTTATTTACTTATTAGATTTTATGCCACTTTTATTTTTTTAAGTATCTCAAGGTGGTGAACATTCATAATATTCCTTCTTCCTTCTATTTTCCCCTGAGGTGGGTTGGGGTGAGAGTGACTGTCATGCATAAGGTGAGACTAGATCTCAGAGTCTCTTAGTTTTTTGGCAAGCATCTTAACCTCAATGCCAAATGGGTTGTCTGGGCACATTAGAGTCATTTTGTAACATCAGAAGTTTTGAAAGTGTTATAAATAATAAGCTGGTATAGAGTAATCTCATGTTTAGCTCAAAGTTCTCCCTCCCTTTCAAATTTGAGATATCTGCTATTAAGAATTATTCCTAGGTATTCATTTTTTTATAGGAAAAAGAATCATAGTTTAATTTCTTTCCCAATAGCATCCAAAGAAGTCTAGTCACTTTCAGTGCTGGAAATACAATCTGACTATAATTGAAAGAAAGTATTTTCCAGGATTTCAAAGGTTCCAAATAATAGCTCTCTAATTGAGCCCATAGTGGAACACAGTTTCATTTTCACTTTAATAAAAGAAGGTTAATAACCATGTCCAATGATACAACTGAAAGTCTGGAAAATTAAAACTCCCATGTTCACATGGGAGTCACAACTTTGACAGAAGAAACCTTGGAGCCTGACAATTTCTTTTAAAAAAAAGATCATTAAGTTGTCAGTGTGTCTTAAATATCTCACTGAAGTTAATATAGACATCCTTCTTAAATATACAATGTATGTGCTGGTTGTGGAATTTATATTCATTTTTACAATATTTATTCCTCCCACCTAGGCTTGTAGATATTTTTAACAACTGTTGCTATCAGTATTAATCTGTATCATTGGGAAAGAATGTAGATGTGGTCTTGGAAAGGAAGAAAAACAAAATACATTAAGGGACAAGAAATGACCATTCAGCCTTGATAAAATGGAAAGTGTGAGAAAGAAATGCAAAATAATTCCTACTTTGCTTTTGTGTAGTACAAGATGGATAAATAAAAACACATTCCTGCTGCTTCTGTTTCTTTGACTGCTTCAAAAAGCTTGAGAATTATATAATTATAGCAGTTATAAAAAGCCAGAGAGGGGGCTATACTTCAGACTTACTTGCGTTCAATGTATTAAAAAAACACCTTTCTTTTCTTGGATATATAACTCAAACTTTATTGCTGTATGATGCAAAGAACAATGATGACTTTATACAAAAATTAAAATATTGTAATTTCATATTGGGAATACAATCCTAACTCAAGGTCCTAAAAAAGAGAAATGAAAGAAACCTATTCATAAATATATATATGAATATATATTCTCCCGCGTAATATATATATATATATTTAAATAATTTATATGGTCTCTCCATCTTGCTACTGCAAATCTGAGTGATGAATAAGAAATTTAAAACCCAAAACATACAAATATATAAGATAAGAAGATGAAAATAATTTAAAAATCCAAGCACTGACTAGAAGAAAATCTTTCTTACCAAATTAAAAAAAAATGACCTGGGAAAAAGAAAAAAGAATCCCCTCCTAGTGGGTCCCCCTCCCCCAAAAATGTGAGTGCCCTGTGCATGCATTCAGTCAGTCTATCAAGTGAAGGAATTGCCTCTTTTCTTGGAACTGAACTCTCAGAAACAAAATAATTGGATCATTAACAGCATCTGGTATGGATTTTTCTATCTCCAACTGAGATGATGCAACAACTAATGTGGAGTGGGTGGGAGAGATCTGTTTTGTATGCTTGTGAGACATCTTATCTCCTCCAATCCACAACTTGATAGAAGATTTAATTAGCATTTCTACTTACCAACAATTTTAATGAGCAGTATAAGTATAGTTTTCATCAGTTGCTAGAGGTAAAGAAAAATACTGGTGTTTCAGCACTCCTCCATCTCGGCCAAAGGTCCTCTCATCATACAGTATGTATCTTGTATTATATTTTTGGTACTTTCTTTGCTGACTATAGCAAGGTTCATAGAGGTTATTTCTGCAACATTCCCAAATTCCCAGTAATTTTTTGTGCTCACAATGTACTTGTATGGCACACTCAATCCCTGAGAAACTGCATTTCATGATCCTGACAGAATCCAGAAGGTTACCGTTGGAGCTAATGACAGTGATCTGATTATCAAAGTTATTGAGCTGAGGCAGATATATTGATAATCAAATCCAATACATTCCCCTTTGTCATCTACCTTTTCCATCTCCACCAATGCACAATTTTGTGAGAAGTATAAGCATCAAACATTTTAATCCCCCCTTTTTAAAAAAGAGATGGTCATATCATCATTTGAAGCATGGCACAACAGAAAAATGACAAATCAGAGTTGGAGATTTGTAGCAGTTTTCAAATGAGGAGAAATTAGAATCATGCAGCTTGGGTAAATTCATTTTTTCTGGATTGTCTACATTCCTTCCAATTTCACTCTTTCTCCCTAATCAAAGCAGAATCGTTCTATGTAATTGCCTGCATGTTTTAATTTCATTTCTTTTCTGAAAATCTATAATGGACCTTTCCATTTTTCTCTTGCTTGTGTTTTGTAATCCAGGCATAACAACACATGACTCCTAAAATCAGAGTCTGTCTTCATATATTGTAATAAAGAAATCTATTTTGAAAATTTCTAAAGCTTGAAATGAGTTACTTGGAAAGCAGAGCCTACAAGTTGACTACAACAGAGCATGCAAGATGACATCATAAGTAAGTAAGTAAGTAAGCAATGTTTTTTCATGTTGCTAGAAGAAATCTGTTTTCAGATTTAGACACATTGTAATACTTTTCTTCTGTTTAGATTCTTGGACTATGCAAAAAGGAACTAAAATATGAACAGTCAAAGCAATGTGCAAAATAATCATTGAGTCCATTTTGATACATTTATGGTATTCAGTGGGATTTAATAAGAGATATAGAACCTTACAATTATTTGCTGAATGTAACAAAGGTTGAATACGGACACAAAGAGAGGCAGGTGCACATCCAAACACACACACAAACACATGTCCTTTTCTTTGTTAGATTGGAAAATATGCAACCAAGGGATCCCCAGCTGCTTAGATGTTGCCTTGACTAATCTCACTGTTCTTTTAAGAGGATCTGAGTAGCCTGTCTTTACTGGAGAAAGTCAGAGGCACAATGAACAGTGGAGACCAAAATTCTGTAGGAAGGATGAAGGAATGGTAACTAAAGACTACCTAAAAGGGAGGTATGCCTATAAGGAAACTTGTTACAGGCAAATTCTGCAAGAGGCAGCAGTTCCGTTGAATTGTCCTGCTGGTAAGTACCGTAGCAGCTAACAACTGATTGCATTTTCTCCAGTTATTCACTATAGGCTGAATGATGAGGTGGTGACAAATGAATCTGAATGTTAAATAACTTGTGGAATACATTTTAAATGTGTGTAATTTAAAGCTATGATATGAGAACATATGAGTGATTAAGCTCCTATACCTAAAAGGTGATCAAGAAAGAGTTATGTAGTTTCCTGACTCACTGGAAAATTGGTAATAGATTCATAGAGAATGTCCCATGGGTCAGAATGGGAGGGGACTGGAGGAAGTAAACCAGACAGTTTAACAGGGATAGTTGTGGTCTAGCAACAGACATGGCAGGGTGTCAGCAGTTCTTGACTCCTGCTTTCACCCTCAGCTACCCGAACTCTCTGAGCAATTGATGAAAAGTTTTAAACATTCATCAATGTGCAGAGTTTTGTTGCCAGCAACTGCCTGTCATAGGGAAAGGAGAAGAATAAGTCTGACAGGCTTTCTGATTAAACTGCTTCTACTGTAAGCTTTTATTGAAAATTGGTAATCTGCAAAAGGAAAGGTACCAATGTAACTTGTGAATCACAAAATAACAAGAAATCTGCAAGCTAGAATACAACCCTAGGATTTTATGCTTTATTCTTCAGGCTTGATTTGCTTTATAGCTTCTGTTATCTGTTGATTGCTTCTGCAGTAATCTTTGTTTGTATATTTTGTGTTAATTCAAGTATTGTAATTTTTGTGACATCTTAAATTGCTTTAGACTAAGGTCTTGCCCACTATGGCCCTATGCCCAGCCTTCCATGGCATTTTAAGGGAGACTAGTAATGTTTACTAGGCTGTCTATGATTGTTTTTGGTTCTCGACACTTATCTACCAGTAATTGTCTTGGTAAGTTTGTCTACCTAAAATAAAAAGGAAGCTTTCTTTTTCTTATTTTAAAAACTATTTTTTAATTTTAATTTTTAAATTATAGATTTGTGATTTTGCTTCAGTTCTCCTTTTACAGGGAGTGAAATAGTAATAATTCTGTTCTTAAAAACATTCTTGATTAAAACAAAAAACAAAAAAAATCCATAAATGTCTGTAGTAAAAAAAAAAAAAAAAAAAAAAGAGGGAAACATCTCCTTCCTGACATATCCAAGTCTCATTTCTGGCAAATCAATCTATTTCATAAAAAGGTTAGCCACTATTTTATTTTATTTTAATTTTTTATTATAATAGTACCTGGAAATGCTTTTGCTGTGAGCTTTCTAATTCCTTAAAGCTTTGGTTGGATTCAATATAATATAATATAATATAATATAATATAATATAATATAATATAATATAATATAATATAATATAATATAATATAATATAATATAATATAATATAATATAATATAATATAATATAACATAACATAACATAACATAACATAACATAACATAACATAACATAACATAACATAATATAATATAATATAATATAATATAATATAATATAATATAATATAATATAATATAATATAATATAATATAATATAATATAATATAATATAATATAATATAATATAATAATATAATATATAAAGTTCTTTAATGATTTCTTTTAGAGTGTTGGTTTTAATTTTAGACGTTTCAAATGTAGGCATATTCAACTGTTTTCCAAGAAATATTGAAAGGTTAACTTTAGGGAACTAATCCATATTTAGGATATAATAGACAAGGCTTTGGATTGTACAGAACCAGAAAGATTCTCTGGGTATGGTCATAAAAGTTAAGATGGCAACTGTGATGGTGTGATTAAAAACTGCTCATTTTTTTGTGAGCTCTTCTTCAAGTCAGAGAACAATTTAGTGTAATTCAAAATAAATCCATTCTATATTATGACTATTGTTGGAAGAAATAGAATTATTACTTGACTAATACTGCACATTTGGTTATGTGGGTTAATTTCAAAAACTATTCATTAAAAAGACTACTGAAGACAAACATTTTTCTGATATTATTTCTCCATAAATGTTTGCTAGAATTCTGCAGTAGCAATTTCCATAGCATATTTTTTCTAAAACATATTTGAACCGTGTGTGTGTCTGTGTACTTGCATGCACGCAAACGTGCAAGCATGCTCTGAAACATTTTCTTTCAGCATAACATTTTACATGAGTTGCAGGCAATTTCATTTAGAGTTGTTAAATTACATAGTCTGTTATTTTCTTTTCTTTATTTTCCTCTTGCTGATAGACTTAGTAGGAGATCTTTTTGGACCTGTCAGGGAACATTGCTGGTGGTTTCCAGGAAAAGAATGAAAAACCTGAAATTTGACAGGCTTTGCCAAGTTCTTGATTGTTTTCTTATTTTCCTGTCCCTTTAGTCTGCTCTTGAAGATTGGAGAGCAGAAAAGGAAAATAATGAAATGTTCCTTGTATGAATAAGAGCAGCGCCACATGAAATTGCACAAACACAGGTTGTTCTTATGAGTGTAAAAATGACAGGAGGGAGGCTATGGAGAACCCTTTCATTAGTTTACCTCCTTTCTCCCCCTGAATACACCCGAAAGGCCATTAGCAGATGAAATGTGGGAAAGAGAGAGACTGAATAAGAGGGCCCTATCTGCTCTTTTTTGCTTGGCGTCGTCTTTACTAAGGACCGCTGAAAGCAGTGACAAAAAGGTTCAAGCTGGCAGCCAACTGTAATTAAAGTCTTCCCCTTGTAATGAGTGCACATGTAAAGAAGGGCAGAGTTTCATTTATATTACCATATTTTTCCATCTATAAGACGCACCCATGTATAAGATGCTCTCCGTGCCGATCAGCTGTTTGGTGGAGCACTGAACAGCTGAGCCTGAAAATCCGCAAGTTTGGCCGGCAGAAGATCTTGCTCCCTCTCCCCTCACATTAGTGGCAAGCCCACAGGGCCTTGACACATGCACCAGGCGGCATGACAACCCACACAGGCATGCCCTAAGCTGCGGAGGTTACCATTATTTTTCCATGTATAAGACGCACATGATTTTTGAAGAGGGTGTTTGCAGGAAAAAAAATAGCTTCTTATACACAGAAAAATACGGTAGTATTTTTTATGTTTTATTTTACTTTAGTTTTGGTAATACAATTACATAGCCAATTAATTTGTTGGCTGTTGCGGGGTTTTTTTTGAAACATATTTTTGCATGTTTTCTCTCTATTTTTTAAATTGTCACAAAACTGTATCTTAAAAAACAAACAAAAAGTAAGCAGAGATTCAGTTGTATGCTTTAGCTGCCATTTTGACTGCTTTGACCCCCTCCCCCATGTGGGCTGCCTGCCCTACCCCATGTAGGCATTGGATAATCAGCAAGGTGAAGTTGAAAGTCCTGTTGAAACAATTGTTCCAGTCTCCAGCAATTCTGCTAGAAATGTCAATGGGCAGATTCCTGGTCAACTGGTAAAAGATACTGGATGTTCTTAATTCCCTGAAAGCTTTTTTCTACCTGCTTCTCAGTGGTGCAGAATATTTGGTAGTTAAGATATTCCTTCATTCCCATGTCACATTTCGTTTTAAAGTTTGGTTTTACCCATCTTCAGTTGGTGGAGAAGCTGAAACATGTAATATAGGATTGTAATAGAGAAAGGATAGATGTGGAAGTTGGATTTCTTTCCAAAAAGGAAAGGAACCAAAAAGAAACCATGCATAGTACTGTATTTAAAATAAGAAACAGATTAAACTATTTCTCCATATAATCAGTCATATTCATATTACTTGACAGTCTACAGAATATAGTAAAATTGCTATATAATTTTCCCAAGCTATTGTTGCAGTCTCCTTGAATTAAATATGGGATTTCAGTGAAACCTTAGTTAACAGATCAGTTGAGATTAGATGGGGTCTGTTATTTCCAATCTTCTGTTTAATAAGAGTCTATAATTCTTGATAATGCCATTACACAAATGATATAAATTGCATGACTTTATGACATTGGTATACAGACCTTGAGGTGCAAATGATACACAATAAAATAAATGAATGGGAATGTCATATTTTCTGTCCAGATTTCATTGCATCAAGGGCTGTGAAATCAAAATGTTATGGTCTTTGTATAGAAGGCAACTACTCCTCATCTGAGCTATAGATTTTTACCAGTCCAGAAGCAATAGGATCAATTAGGGAGCCAGTGAGCATGTATTAGCAATGCTATTGGGGTGGGAGTGGGGGAACAGAATGATGAAAACAACATTATGCTATTGTATGAAAAGACCCTTTCCTTTTGAATGGGAGTTGTGAAAAGCTTGCAGTGTCATGACACAATACTGCTTTTGTTATACTGATGAAGGATGCAAATTCCTGCAGGAAGCACCAACTGAGATACAGCTCTTGTGCTGTAATTCATTAAAGCTATGTATGGCTTCTATAGAGCAGCAATCTCCTATTGCCCCTCAAAATATATTCTCCATTCTCCCTCCAAATATATTGGTACTGTAAATGCTCAAATTCCCAGCTGCTGTGACTGGAGCCGTTTATTTATTACAAGACCACAGAACAAAAATATTAAGATTACATTTAGCTATTGTTTGTAAGATGATCAATTCTGATAGCTCCAAAAAAAAAAAACAGTTGCTATTGTTCCTTTATAAAAAAATTAGGAAAGGCAGAGGAATTCTCCAGAGGCAGGCTTAGAAAATAGGTACAGGTTCTCATAAAAGTAACCTCCAAGTAACACACAAATTTGGAGGAGCTTAGTTTTTTCAGTTCATTTTTAACATTTATCATCAGAATAATAAAGTGATGAAGAGGAGGTAAGCAGGGATATTGTTTAAAAGCGTTCTTCATTGTCTTCTCTTTCTCTCTCTCCATTTTTATTAGATTCAGTTTAAGGAAAGGAAAAACTAAAAAAGAGAAGAATTTGTTTAGGAGCTGGGTGGTGGTAGCCATGGGTTTGTCTCACAAATCCTTAGCATCTAGTACATAAGAACATAAGAAGAGCCATGCTGAATCAGGCCAAAGCCCATCGAGTCCAGCATTCTGTGTCACACAGTGGCCCACCAATTGTACATGGGGATCTTGAGCAGAAAGAGAAGGCAAAACCCTCCTTTTCCCTTGATCCCCAACAAATGGTACTCAAGGGAATCCTGCCTGCCTCAACCAACATAGAGGCGGCACATGGACATCCGTTTTAATAACCACCGATACACTTGGCATCCATGAATCTGTCTAACCCTGCCTTGAAGCTATCAAGGCTGACAGTTGTCACGACCTCTTCTAGAAGTGAATTCCATAAACCAACGACCCTCTGGGTGAAGAAATATTTCCCTTTATTTGTCCTCACTTTCTTACCTATGAGCTTTAGGGAGTGCCCCCTTGTCCTAGTATTGTGTGATAGAGAAAAGAATTTTTCTCTATCCACCTTTTCTATCCCATGCATGATTTTATACACTTCGATCAAGTCACCCCTTAAACACTGTCTTTGAAGGCTGAAGAGACCAAGGCGTTGCAATCTGGTTTCATAACGGAGGTGCTCCATTTCCTTGATCATTCTTGTTGCCATTTTTTGCACCTTTTCCAGTTCCATTATATCCTTCTTGAGGTGCGGTGACCAGAACTGTACACAGTACTCCAAGTGTGGTCTCACCATCAATTTGTACAGAGGCAATACAACACTTGCTGACTTATTTTCGATTCCCTTCCTAATCATGCCAAGCATGGAATTTGCTTTTTTTTTTTACTGCTGCTGCGCATTGGGTTGACATCTTCATCGAGCTGTCCACCAAAACCCCAAGATCCCTTTCTTGGGTTGTCTCAGAAAGTTTGGTCCCCATCAGTTGGTAAGTATAATTGGGGTTCTTTGCCCCGATGTGCATAACTTTGCATTTGTTTAGGTTAAAATGCATTTGCCACTTTGTTGCCCACTCACACAATTTCGAGAGATCCTTCTGTAGCTCCCGACAATCAGTTTCACTTTTCACTACCTGGAACAATTTAGTGTCATCAGCAAACTTGGCTACCTCACTGTTTACTTCTACATCCAGATCATTGATGAATAAATTAAAAAATAAAGGTCCCAAAACTGAACCTTGGGGTACACCACTTCTCACTTCTTTCCATCCAGAGACTTGTCCATTTATTGCCACCCTTTGCTTCCTACAATTTAGCCAGTTACCAATCCAAGACAAGACCTGTCCTCTAATTCCGTGCCTAAAGAGCTTTTTTAGGAGCCTTTGGTGAGGGACTTTGTCAAAAGCCTTTTGAAAATCAAGATATACAATATCAACTGTGGCCCCTTTATCTATGTATTTATTTACACCCTCAAAGAATTCTAACAAGTTAGTAAGACATGATTTGCCTTTGCAGAAACCATGTTGATTTTCTTTCAGCAATGCCTGTTTTTCTATGTGCCCTGTAATTTTATCTTTAATAATGGTTTCCATCAGTTTGCCTGGAACTGAGGTTAAACTGGTCTATAGTTTCCTGGATCACCTCTGGATCCTTTCTTGAAGATCGGGGTTATATTTGCCTCCCTCCAATCCTCCGGTACAGTGCCTGATCTTAGAGAAAGATTATATATTTTAGCTAGAAGTTCAGCAATTTCACTCTTGAGTTCCTTGAGAATTCTAGGGTGGATGCCATATGGACCCGGCGATTTGTTGACATTTAGTTTAGAAAGGCATGCAAGAACATCTTCCTTGTTTATCTCTATCAGGTTTAATTCTTCTGTTTCCCTCCCTGGGAAAACTAATTCAGTGGCAGGCAGATGCTCTCTATCCTCCTCAATGAAAACGGAGGCAAAGAAGTCATTTAGCCTCTCAGCAATCTCCTTGTCTTCTCTGATTATCCCCTTCTGACCATTGTCATCGAGTGGCCCAACTGTTTTTCTGGTTGGGTTCCTACTTCTGATGTACTTAAAAAAGGTTTTGTTATTATTTTTAATATTCTTTGCTATATGCTCCTCAAAGTCTCTCTTGGCTTTCATGACTATCGCCTTGCATTTGGTCTGCCAGAGTTTGTGATCCCTCCTGTTCTCCTCGGTAGGAAGAGCCTTCCATTTCTTAAATGAGTTTTTCTTATTTCCAATAACCTCCTTTACCTCATTCGTAAGCCATACTGGTATCCTCTTGGACTTTCCAGTCCTCTTTCTTCTTTTAGGAATGCATTTTATTTGAGCCTGTTGTAACATATTTTAAACAGTTTCCAAGCAGTTTGGAGGGATTTGACTTTTTTTTACTGTTCCTTTTAGTTTCTTCTTTACTATTTTCCTCATTTTGTCAAAATTCCCTCTGTGAAAGTTTAGGGTCTCTGTGTTAGTTTTCACTGACAGTTTACTATCCATGGTTAAGTTGAAGGTTATTGTGTTGTGATCACTGGTTCCTATGGGCTTGGTTACAAGGACATCATGAACCAAATCCTGTGCGTTAGTTAGAACCAAGTCCAGGATCCCCTTTCCCCTGGTTGGTTCCATGACCATCTGCTCAAGGGAATAATCAGCTAACATGTCGAGGAACCTTGTCTCTCTTTCATGTGTAGAACAAGAATTTACCCAATCTATTTGGGGATAGTTGAAGTCCCCCATTATGACTACTCTATTTCTTTTTGAGGCCTCCTTAAATTCATTTTCCAAATAGCAATCTGCCTCTGGAGTTTGGTTGGGAGGGCGATAGCAGATCCCTAACGTCAGATTAGTTTCCTGTCCTAGGATTTTTATCAACAATGTTTCTGTGGGTGAGTTTGAATTTTCTTGAATTTCGAGTTCATGAGATTCTAACTCCTCATTTATGTACAAGGCCACGCCACCACCATTTCTCCCTCTCCTGTCCATCCTATACAATTTGTAACCTGGAATCCTTGTGTCCCATTGGTTTTCATCTGTCCACCAGGTTTCTGTTATGCCAATAATATCAATATTATTTTCCTTCACCAAGCATTCCAATTCCCCTATTTTTGCTCGAATGCTTCTAACATTTGTGTACAGACATTTATATGTAATTTTCTGGTGCACTTTCAACTTTGACTGTAGATTTTGACTGTAGAATTTGATTGTAGAATTTGTAGATGGTCCACCATGTCCTTCTGCTTGACTATTACAATTTAGTTTTCCTGTTGACTCATCGATGTGTGCATAACTTCCACCCTCCATATTTGGCAATGCGCCTTCTCGAACCGGAAGCTGCCCAGCTCCTGTCGACTTGCCCCTACGAATCAGTTTAAAAGCTGTTCTGAAACCTTTTTAATATTAATTGCCAGCAGTTCCATTATGGTTCAAGTGTAACCTGTCCCTTCTGTACAGGTGTGGCTTGTCCCAAAATGTTTCCCAGTTCCTAATGAATCTAAACCCTTCCTCCCGGCACCACTGCCTCATCCACGCATTGAAGCTCCTGAGCTCTGCCTGTCTAGCTGGTCCTGTGTGTGGAACAGGTAGCATTTCTGAGAATGCAACCTTGGGGGTCCTGGACTTTAATCTTCTACCTAGCAACCTAAATTTGGCTTCCAGGACCTTCCGCTTAGCTTTCCCAATGTCATTGGTACCGACATGTACCACGACAGTTGGCTCCACCCCAGCACTGTCTATCAGCCTGTCTAGATGCCTCGTGATGTCCGCAACCTTTGCACCCGGCAGGCAGTTTACCATGCGGTCAACGCTTCCATCACAAACCCGTCTCTCTATATTTCTAACAATCGAATCACCCACTACAAGAAGCCCCCCTCCCACCACCTGTGGAGAACTATCCTCGATGCAAGAGGATATGGGCACATCCTCCAAGGAAGGGGTCCCAACTAAGGGAGCCTTGCCCTCTTCCACAGATTGACGTCCTCCCTGCCCAAGACCTCCATTCTCCAAAGCAGCTGGAGAGCTGCTCAGCATGAAGTATGCTACTGAAATAAATTTTACTGTAAAGTCAGGGGAGATTTGTGTATTTTAAAACCTTACATTGGTGTACACAAAAAGAGATTGAACTTTTACAGGTAGCTGTGACCCCTAGAGGTGGCAGAGGTTGGAGTGCGGAGAACAAATTCAGTTATTTTTTTTTTAAAAAAAAATGTTGCAAGCAATGTTCTGATCTATTGGACAGTAGCTTATTAACTCATACAAAGAATTTGACTCTCAAGTTTTTAGTTTGTTTTATTGTCGAATAAAACTGTTTACTGTGACACTATATCATTCTGCCAAAAGTAAACTGTTATCTCGCTAGATACTGCAAAAATTTGTCTCCTAGGATTTTTGGTATAAATTTTTGGCAGGTCATGTATTGGAGGAGAGGAGTCTTTCCCTAGACATTTTCCTAGCATAATGTTTCGAACTGCTCTTGTTTCTTGTCTTATTTTAGAGGTCATAAGGACTACAGATTCCTTTTATATATTTGGAAAAACTGTCAAGAAAAAGAAAGAAGACTTTTCTAATGTATCCATAAGGCATTATGGAAGAAGGCTTTTCATTTTAAAACATTAGCTCTATATTCAATCATGTATTTTTAGCAAATCATTATATGGGAAAGTAAGAGCCTAACAAGTGGATCAGTTTGCCTTGAGATTTCACGTTAGGTCAATAGCATCAAATAACTGCTGGACCAGCAGAGGAATTTACTCCTCAATTGTCCATTCAGTGTTTAGTTAGCAATTCTGAATTTATTCTAAATATTGCCAGTGTTAGGCAGAAATCACTTTTTATGAGCTCATTTATTGCATCAGTATATTTCATCCAGAAAAATAGATCCATTAAAATGGTTACTGATTGCACAAAGCATTTCCTTTCCCTCTTGTTATTGTCTGTTCAACTCTATTCTACCACCTTTTCCCTACAACCAGTGATTTTTTTCTAAAAAAAAAAAAAAAAGGTACCGGAACTCCGTTCTGAGCATTCTGTAAGAAAAAAAAGCCCTGCCTACAACAGTAATGCATACTTAAGGGCAGCCCTTGCAAATGAAGAAAATGAGTAAGCTCCGGTTATGCTACATTACAGTGAAACATGGCTTCAGATTCAGGCTTTTTCTCTGAATATGGGAAATACACATCTTTAGAAATGGTGATTCAGTAAAAGAAATGGAAATCTGCATTCCTGAATGCTCCAGAGTGGAATAAAGACCTAAGCAATGATAAGTAATGAAATGTGCCACAAATCAATTTTAAAGCTGAGCTCAATTCCACAAAGGGCTTGGATGCTCACACTAAAAGGAAGGACAGCTGGTGTTTGGAGACAAAACCAGTTTAAAAGTTTAAATCCAAAAATACAGCCACTCCATCTTTAGTTTTAATTTCCTTTCTAGAAGACTGCAGTGGTCTGACCTGGACAGATGTGTGGGAAGGAAGATGAATTTTTGAAACCATTGAGCCTGTGAGGAAGGTTAAACTTCAGCCATCCACATCCAAACTAAAAAGCTCTGTGATACGATGGCTGCGATCTAGAAAGCAGTCCATATTATTTTCAAGAAAACTGCATGAGCCATGGCAGCCAAAGTATCTCTATTTTTATTTAAAAGTAACACCTTTGCTCCAGAAAGAACAGACCAAAGAAATTAACCATTCTGATTTGAAAGAGTAATCATGCTCTTTCTGGAAGTCTTCAAGATAATTGACTGAGATATACTAGGAATCATACAAAAAACATATTACAGAAAACAAATAGCTGATTGTTTACAAAACATGCATTATCATGAGAACTTATGCAGAAAGAATTTCAATGAAATTATTAGAAAATGAGAATATTTAGAAGTAGCTTTTCCTGCCAAAACTCTTGAATAGCCAATTATTGATATTCTTGTAAGTTGAATGGTGACTTTGGTAATTAGGTTGCGTAACTGCATATACTGAATCAGCAGTGCCCTGAAAACAATTCTGTTTAACTGACTCAGTGAAGAACTATATAACTCTAATTTTTCAATGGAGGAAACCCATAAACAATTACATTTGATTTGTCCACAGTCCTCTGATGCATTGTTCATGTTGCTAGGAATCCTAGCAGGCTCTAGTACTGCTCTTTTTTCTGAAACAAAGCTGAAGTTTTGGCCAAAAATGGCAGAGCTATATGAATACAAAGTATAATTTTGCATGAACAGAAACCTAACATGCCTACATTTCTTTGTGGTGCTACCACGTCTCTTTGCTTCAGTGTCCTGTACCTGTTCTTTTTAGTGCAACAAATATATTTAGCTTTTGGTCTTTATTGTTTCATGGCAAATATACAATTGTTTCCTACAGAGCCAAGCAATGGACTTACAGACATTGACTGTCTATGGCAAAAAGTTTCCAGTCAATACTGTATAATTAGACTTGGATTCTGTCATGGTTCCCTTTCCAAGTAGGAATTCTGTGATTCCAGCAATGAAAAAATGTTAAAGCTGAATAGCTCTGACATGCCCACTTCTATCATGATATGTGTGTGTGTGCATGTGTTTGCATACATGCATACATTCATTCATACATACAGGCAAACAGAATGTGGCCACGCGGGTAGTGACAGGAGCGTCATGGCGCTCCCATGTAACACCGCTCCTGCGCGAGCTGCACTGGTTGCCAGTGGCCTTCTGGGTGCGTTTCAAGGTGTTAGTGACTACCTTTAAAGCGCTCCATGGCATCAGACCCGGATACTTACAGGACCGCCTGCTGCTAGCAAATACCTCCCGCCGTCCGGTACGCTCCCACATGAAGGGCCTCCTCAGGGTGCCGTCGACCAGACAATGTCAGCTGGCGGCCCCCAGTGGGAGAGCCTTCTCTGTGGGAGCTCCTACGCTTTGGAACGAGCTCCCCCCCTGAACTCCGTATGATGATGGATTTATGTACCTTCCGTCGGGAATTGAAAACATTCCTTTTTAGACAGGCCGACCTGGCATAGAAGCTCCGGTTCCAGCAAGGTTAAAATTGTTTTAGGGGATTGAGTTATTTTAAAGATATATAATGTATTGGGTTTTAAATGGGATTTATGGCCAAATTGTTTAATTTATTCTTAATTATTTTAATTTTTGTATATTGATATGTTTTTAATTTTAGGCTGTACACCGCCCTGAGTCCTTTGGGAGAGGGGTAGTATAGAAATCGGAAAATAAATAAATAAATAAAAATAAATATCCCTTAAGAAAGGCGACCAAATCTAACCCATTGCTGATCCATATGACCAGCTTTCTTCAGTGTGAGCAAAATCCACTGATAATTTCTTAAGGGCAGTTGTGCCGAACATGTTTTCCCTATACTTAGCCCACTGGAAAGGCAATCTCCACTTGTGTTTTTCTGCTACATGTCAAGAATTTTATTCTTTTTTTAAAAAATAACTTCATTAATTTTAAAAGAAAGAAATGAAAACTAAGAAGAACTAATAATTAATACAGAATATAGATGAGACAGAATATAGATGAGAGAAAAAAGTAAAGAATGAAAAAGAACAAAGTCAAAAGTGCAGAAAGCAAAAGAAATGCAAAGGAATGACTTCCAACTTTCTTTTATAATAGATAAATGTAAGTTAAACTCTTAGTCTAAATTTACAACATAACTTTAATTTTTTATACTATCTACTATTATTTCTAATCATCAAATCCATATATCATAATTTCATTTATTGTTTGTTTTGTGCTCTACCTGATGACACACACCTCCTCTGGCTAGTGTGTTTCCTGTCAGGAATGTTTTTCCTCCTTGGATCACTGGCAGCTGTCCTCTGTGGCTATTTTCTTTTACAAATTCATCATTGGCAAGCTGAGAAGCTGGCTGTTTTATGAACAAGTTCTCTGATAGACCAGTAAGAAACCTCACTCCATCCTCCTCCTAGAATTCCCAGGACAGACCCTATGGTAAATATGGTCCAGGGAAGCATCAGTGCATGAAAGTATAGGAAGGGGATGATATCCAGAAATAAATTTCTTAAACCATCTTTATTTCCAAGTAAGTAAATTAAGTAAACTAGTAAATAAATTAAGTAAACTAAGGCCATAATATATATAAAAAGTTCATAATCATGTCCCTATTATTAAATTAATATCTCTAGAATTAACTTTTACCTTTTATATTAAGAAAATGGGGGAAATGCCACTGAGGTGTAGCCTATTGAGTAAGAAAGAAGAGATGCCTCTGATTAATTTGAAGATATTCTTGATAAAGTTACTTATGGGATTCTGCTATCAGTTTGTCTGTGAATGTGTTAATATGGTGAGCCATCCATCTAACCTAAACTCATGAATCCCTATATTGATTTAAAGACATATAAATATAGAACATCCTGACTTTAGCAGTCTCTTTTTTAAAAAATAAAAATAAAAATCATGTCCTCAGTAAGAGCTGGAGTCCATAGAATCTCATATTCAGAGATCAAAGCATACCTAACTGCTTCATTTGGCTTTGATTCAATGTTTTTAATGCATGTTCATTTGGTTTTTAGACCACAACAATTTAATTCAATGGATAAAATGTCTTTTTGTTTGCTAAATCTGATCAAATTTCATATCACAGTTGCTAATATCACCCACATATTTAGAGACGATTCATCACTTGTCCTAAAGCTGTGAAGAAAGCCTACGCATGGTGATATAATAGATGAATCTTCAGACAAAATATCATAGGTAGAAAATTCTCAAAGTTTATAATTTCCTGAAGAGGGCAGTGATATCCAGCGTGACAAAGCTTCCACACTTTCAACAGAACCCTATTTATTTGGCATTAAACCTTCCCTGATGGATAATCTGAACATTTTCCTTTCCTGTCTGAGAAAAGTTTTATGCAATTACAGTTTAGAAATTGGCATTCCTGTACATTAATTTCTAGAAAAGAACTGAGTTCTGTCCACTGATGCATCACAGGCTTTTAAATTAAATACAAAGCTCAGTTTAAAAAAATTGGAATAACGATGCTTTCTGTTTCTTAATTTTTTTTAGAAAGTTACCCTTCCTTTTGTTAATCACAAAATATTAAATTATTAATAACTAGAATTACACTTAATTTCCCAGCGTTTCAAATTAAACAATGAGATTCTTTAATGCTTTAGGAACATTGAACACTAAAAAGCAATTGCTACCACAAAGTTTTAGCTACTTCCAACAATTTTATTACTTATTTTAATTTTGAGGATTACCCTTGAGGTTTCATATCTTGTAATGTTGTCTTACTTCAGTTTAACCTGATTATGTAATCTTTTAAAAAATATTAAAGTTATATCATAATTTATGTTTGTCTTCCTATTCCTTGAAAATCCCTCTGAGAACTTTCTTATAATTTATAGCTTTTGAATAAATCAATGCATTACATAGCAAGGGCATTTCTGGCTCTAAATATTTTCCTATTTATGTTTCGCATTCCATCTGTTCAAAGACTGTACATATTCATATGCAAAAGGCAGGGAAATTCCATGAAGAAAAAAAAAGTTGTGGCATTAACATTAAATTCATACTAGTGTGGCTATCGATAGAATCAATTGAATTTTGGTTATTCCCAAATGGCCTTGTGTTGCAATTGCTCATAAACCAAACCATTTCCAAGCAGGACATAAATAGTTTTACACATTTGCTTTTCCTTTGAAATTATCTAGGTTCCCATTATAAGTGAAGGCCGTGATGAATAATAAATTCATACATGCACATTGAATTTAAACATAAATGTACAATATATAAAAATGAATGCATGTGATGGTCTTATTTGCCCTGTATATGAAATTGTAAACTGTGTTAGTTGTCTAGAGAGCTGTTATATTGCAGAGTAAATTATAGTTGTATTGTTCTGTATCATCTATCACTGTTACATGATTTTTACACCATTAAAATCAGGTTTTGGTCAATTAAATTCCCAGCCCATTATTTTTGTAGGTGTTTATATTTTACATTTTGGGATTTTATTGTCTTCTATAAACTCTCTTGTTTTAATAAAACAAGATATTTTTTAATAAAGTATTTTACTTTTGTTGTTGTTTTTTTAAACCTAAGAATGATTAATACACCTAGTGTTTTTTATTTTTATGGCTAAATCCAGATCTTGACAAACATTATTATCCACCAAGGACTAAAGTTAGCAACTATAAGATTAAATGTTGCAAATCAAAAACAGGTAAAAGTAAAAGTTTTGTCTACTGTTGACAAAAGTTACAAAACTCCCATATGTTCATATTCTAGTCATGTGACTTCCAAATGTGTACTGAGCATGAATAGAATACTATAATACTGCTATCATGTTGCCCCTGTTTCTTCTTCTCTTTAGACTAGCCAAACCCAAGTCCTGCAGCCATTCTTCATACGTTTTAGTCTCCAGGCCTTTGATCATTTTAATTGCTCTTCTTTGAACTTTTTCCAAAGTCTTAACATCATTTTTGTAGTATGGTGACCAAATTGGTTGCAGTATTCCAGGTATGGTGTTACTAGAGTTTTTATAAAGCGATACTAATATTTCACGTGATCTTGATTCTATGCCTCTGTTTATACAACCCAGGATTGTATTAGTTTTTTTGGCTGTTGCTGCACATTGCTGGTTCATAGTCAAGTGATCATCCACTAGGACTCCCAGGTCCCTCTCACAGATACTGTTTTTGAGCCAAGTCTCACATAATATGTACTTATACCTTTGATTTTTCTTGCCTAAATGTAAAACTTTGGTTTTCTCCACGTTAAACTTCATTTTGTTGGATAGGGCCCATTGTTCAAGTTTGTCAAGATCTTTTTGGATCCTGAGTTTGTCTTCTGGGGTGTTGGCTATACCTGGCAGTTTAGTGTCATCTGCAAATTTGATGAGTTCCCTTTCTATTCCCTCATCTAAGTCATTTATGAAGATATATGAAGAAAGAGTACTGGTCTTAAGATGGAGCCTTATGGTACCCCACTGCTTACTTCTCTCCATGTGGATGTAGTACCATTGAGGACTACTTTCTGAGTACGGTTTGTCAGCCAGCTACAGATACATCTGGTGGTGATATTGTCTATCCCACCTTTTTCTAGATTACTAAGCAGCAGGTTGTAGTCTACTTTGTCAAATGCCTTACTGAAATTTAAGTATACTATGTCCACACCGATTCACTGGTCTACTAATTTAGTCACTTTATCAAAGAATGAGATGGATTTGACATGCTCTGTTTTTGACAAACCCGTGCTGGCTACTGATTATAACTTTGTTTGCTTCTAGTTGTTCGCAGGATTTTCCCAGGTATTGATATTAGACTAATTGGTCTGTAGTTTCCTGGGTCCATTTTTTTCCCTTTCTTGAAGATGGGAACCACATCAACCCTTTTCCAATCTTCAGGTACTTTCCCGGTGCTCCAGGATTTTTGAAAGATGTGGTGCAATGGTTCTGAGATTACATCTGCCAACTCCTTCAGAACTCTGGGATGTAATATGTCAGGTCCCAGTAATTTATACTTATCAAGTCAGATAGATGTTCTCTTACCGTTTTCTTGCTTATTTTAGTTTTTGTTCCTAGTTTGCAGTAGTTTTTTGGGTTTGTTGGGCTATAATTTCTTTTTGTGTGAAGACTGATGCAAAGAATGAGTTAAGCAGCTCTGCTTTCTCCCTACTGCTTCTCTCTTTAGTCGACCTACAGTTTCCTTGACTTTTTTCTTGTTATTAATATGTTGAAAGAAACGTTTTTTATTGTCCTTGATTTCTGTTGCAACTCTTTGTTCATTTTGAGCCTTTGCTTTCCTGATTTCATCTTTGCATATTCTGGCTGTCTTAGTTATGTGCCCCTCTTTCCATTTTTTGTATTTGTCCTTTTTGTCTTTCAGTTTGTCAGAGAGAGCTTTGTACAGCCATGCTGGTTTCTTCTTGAATTTCTTGTTTTTCTTTTTCAGTGGTATTGTGCTGGTATGGGTTTTTATGATTGTGTTTTTGAGAGTTTCCCATGCTTCTTGGGTTGTTTTCCCATTTAGGATTTTTGTCCATGGAATCTTTCTTAAGTTCTCTCTAAGATTGTTAAAATCAGCTCTTTTGAAGTTTAAGACTCTGGTTGGATTATTTTCTATTGATTGTGTTTGCATTATACTAATTTTAGTATAACATGGTCATTTTCATCCAAGGTCCGGCAACTTCAACTCCCTCTATCACTTCTTCTCTATTAGTAAGAATTAGGTCCAGTATAGCTTTATTTCTAGTTCCCTCCTCCACATTTTGGATGATACAATTGTCAGGTAGGTTGGTTAAGAATCTGTTTGATCTTCCACTAGCTGCAGAGCTTGTCTCCCAGTTGATATCTGGATAGTTGAAGTCTCCCATTACTACTGTGGTATGCTTCCTACATACTTTTGTTAACTGGTTGGCAAAGAGTTCATCTATTTCTTCTGATAGTTGGGTGGTCTGTAATATACACCAATGGCAATATTACTTTTTCCCCTTTTATATTGATCCATATAGATTCTGGAGGGTTTTTATCTTTGATCACATGCATTTCTGTAGATATGTAGTGTTCTCTTGCATATAGTGCAACTCCTCCTCTTTTTGTAGTTCTGTTTCTTTTGAATAATTTGTGTCCATCTATCAGTCCATTCCAGTCATGGGTTTCGTCCCACCGGGTTTCCGTAATACCATCTATGCCATACCCTCCCTCGTGTACTATTACTTCTTGTTCATCCTGTTTGTTCCCTAAGCTTTGAGCATTTATATGTAAGCATTTAAGACCTTTATGCCTGTCTGTGGGTATGATTCCTGCATCTCCTGATTGTTGTTTGAATTTTTCTTTTTTCCCATCACTCCCTGCTTCATCTGGAAAACATTATTCCAGAGAAAATTAGTGTAGACATAGGGCAATGACAAAAATCTACCACCAGTCACTGGGCAGTCAGAGTGGAGTTAAAGTAGCAGTGCCAGAGGTTCTGAAGCTGCCAACAATACCTTTTTGCAGAGCCCAAATTTTGCTGCCTATTCCAATAAAAGAAAGAAAGTAATGGGCTTCCATAAACATTGTTGGGTCTTCTCACAAGAGGATGCATTGACAACCCTCTATCTGTATACAGTAGAACAGGGTTAGCATCTCTGTAGGCCCTAGTTGGCATGAAGCATGAAAATCATTTTGCCACAGTTCAGGTAATTTGACTTGCAATGATTTCTAGTAAGTGATTTGTCATGTTTTGAATTTCCTTTACTATCATAAAGAATTTAGAATAAAAAATGGAAAAAACCTAGGGCATTTTTTCAATTATCTTTTTCATTACTCATCTTTTGCAACATCTATTTTCTATTTACTCTACATACATGTTGCAGTGATTTAAAAGGTGAGTGTTTATGTATACAAGTTTAAATGTTTATGCATGTTTATCTTCTTGACTTGATGCCTTGACCATGAAGTAATATTTTAATAGTATTATTAATTGCTTTTTAATAGTATTCTTTTAAGATGTGCAGAGAAATTTATTGTAATTTGGGGAGCTAGGGGAAAGCCTTAAAGTTTTTTTTTCTTTCTTTCTTTCTTTCTTTCTTTCTTTCTTTCTTTCTTTCTTTCTTTCTTTCTTTCTTTCTTTCCTTCCTTCCTTCCTTCCTTCCTTCCTTCCTTCCTTCCTTCCTTCCTTCCTTCCTTCCTTCCTTCCTTCCTTCCTTCCTTCTTTCTTTCTTTCTTTCTTTCTTTCTTTCTTTCTTTCTTTCTTTCTTTCTTTCTTTCTTTCTTTCTTTCTTTCTTTCTTTCTTCACAGGCCAGGTTGACAGTGGAACTGGAACATGTTAAAATAAGTGCTTGGCTGAAATTACTTCACTAAGCTGATTACATTTTCAAAAGTCTAAACCAAAATGACAAGACGAACAACGAAAAGGAAGGGAAAAAATCTTGGAGGCCTTTAAAATCATCTTTCTGAGACTTTCATGAAATGTTTTTGACTGGTCGATCTCTTAATATACTGCAACCTTCCCTGATGTGTTTTTTTTTCTCTAGACATGCTAGAAAGAGAATTTTATATGGTATCATTTCCATCTTCTTCAGTCTAAAGGTTTCATGGTCAATATCTGGAGGACATGTGTTCTGAAATGCTGCCCTAACTAGCTGAAAATAATCTAGCTCTTGATTTATGTGAAGATGCAGCTTGCCCTCAAATATGTAGCTTGTCACCAATACAGTACCAGACTCAATTGCCAACCACTATTACTATGAAATTATTTTAACTGTTGTACAATATTAATACTGTGCAGAGAAATAGCTCTTCATTTTTTCTAGCAGTTCTCATTCAGTCTGAAGAAAGAGAATTTAGTTTTAAAATGTCTTTCAAAGGGAAAGACAATATGTTGCACGTAGACAGGGTATAGTCAAAGCACTGGATGAATGCCTACGTTTCTACAGCCTTCTGCTGCCTCCTTGGCTTCTAATGTTTCAGGTCCATTTCAATAGATGACATAATCATGGTGTCTCTTTTGGCTGTTTTTTTTTTGTAATTATTAGTATTAAGAGTACCTTTAGAATTATGGAAAATAGCATATGTGTATTCAGAACAATACATGGGTCATTCAGATAAAGAGTTCTTACATAATAATAAACAGGGAAAATAATATATTCTCAGCTAGATTTGAAAGATATAAATAAGTTCATGAGATGAAGAGTATGACCTCTATAATGACTACAGAAGTGATGGACAATAAATAAACTGTAGAAGGTTGTGTTTTGTTGTTTTGGCTCTTTAACTCTAGGTAGTGACACAGACAAATCCATCCTCTTTTTTTTGGCAAAGATCTGCAGATGTGGTTAGCCATTGCCACCTTCTTAGGACTATGACAGGGCTGGCTTCTTGACTAAGATAGAACTAGAACTCATAGTATTCTGGATTCTAACTCGATGCCTTTAACACTGCCAAACTGGCTCTCACAGGTATAATATTAAATGTAAAGGGATAACAAAAAGGGCAAATATAGTTGTAACAGAAGTGACATAAATACTAAGTGTGACTACTATTCTCTGCTAATTTCACAACTTTGGTGTGTAATTGAATTCACATAGGACTCATCATCAGTAATGTAGATTATTTCATGTAGTTATATTAGCTAGAGTTCTGTGATGAAATTTATTTAGTAAATAAATATGAGGAAATTCTATAAGGTGTTCCCTTAAGTTTGAAAAATGAGGAACATTTCTATCTTCAGGATAAAACTTAAGTTAAACAAGGAAATAAATTTTACTCTTTTTTTGTAAAATGTAAAAAAAAGAGCAAATTTCTTTGATTTCAGATAATTTGGCATGCATTTTGTTTTCCATTTCCCTTAGGCTAGACAATGGAATTCATTGAAAGTAATATAACCGAGGAGGGCTTTTTTGTCCAAAAGTTTTCATCTACTAAGATGAGGTTTTAAAATTAATTCCAGTTTGAATAGATGATTACTTTATCAAGCCCATTCATTAAACTGGAATATTCTTAAGTCTGCTTGTAAATCTAAGTGATCCCTGCTCCCAAAAATAGCCATCTTGGGAAATATGCTGGGATCTATAGTGGTTTCTCAACTGAAGTTTGTCTCTGTTCCTTTTTGTATACTTCTTGCCAGAATGGAAGATGATTGCATTTTAATTACATGTTACTAGTAACACCCAATATTGTGCTCAGTTTTAATGTAGTAGAATCTATTTTCTTGTTGCTGCAATTGATTTCTTTTTTTCCCACTGGTGCATATACAGTATGTTACTTCTTGTTAGATAATGTAGTATTTGTTAGATAATATAGTGGTATTTGTTGCTTTTCTTATTACAATATTTTAATTGCCATTTTTATTTTTAATGAAATTATTTGAAAACTTTGTTCATTCCAAATAGGTTCAATTCTATACAGTATGCAGCCAGGAATAAATCTAATGTGTTGTAATTGAATGGAAATATAAAGTGTGTAGGAAATTGGAAATTTGTCAAAATTTACAAAAAAACATCAGTATATACTCACTCGGGCTATTCAATGCTTCTGATTTGATTTGGAAGAAATGCTCAAGAATATACAGGAACATGAATGAAGCATTAATCTATGATTCATTAAAATAACTGTGTCCTTTCCTAGAATTGCATAGTTGCTGTGGGGAAGCTTCACCACATATGTATGGAAATTATATAGCTGCTTCAGTGAGTCAAAGTGTCATTCTGAGGCACCTGTTCCAAATCTATCCTAACACATTGCACAAATTTTAATATATATACAGGTAGTCCTTGACTTACAACAGTCCATTTAGTTACCATTCAAAGTTACAATGGTACTGAAAAAAGCGACATAACCATTTTTCACACTTACAATCTTTGTAATATTGCTACGATCATGTGATCGGAATTCAGATGTTGGCAACACTTATGACCATTGTGTGTGCCGTGATCACCTTTTACCACCTTTTGCCAAGCAAAATCAATGGGGAAGACAGTTCACTTAATAACTATGTTAGTAAATTATCAACTGCAATGATTCACTTAACAACTGTTGTGTAATATGCTTAATGGCTCCTACCTGCATCCTAAATTACACAAATTACAATGTTTAATATATATTATTGTGACACACAGGAAAGGGAGAGGAGAACCTTTAAAGATTATGTGCTTTTACAAAATTAAAAAAGTGGTTTTATGTCTATTAATAATTTGAAATTCTATCCAAGGATAAGTATTCTCATACCCATCCAAATGTTGTCCTGCATGTTCAAATTTTCTCACTGTATTTGGAACCTGTTGCTGTGCTCCTCTTTCCTAAAACAGAGGCCAATCCAATAAAGTTAATCTAGCATGGAAGGAAAACACCTTCAGAAGTACTGACTGCAATAAATTTTCTCATGCTTTAAAAACAATGAAATAAGAGGGATAGTAAAGTGAATATTTATGACAGTACAAAGCATGGCTTTAACTAGGTGTTCTTTATATTCACCTTAATATTTAAAATGATTCAAATAAATTGGTATGATAATGCAAAGACATTGGATTTTAAGAATTATTACAAGTAGCACACAGAATGCCTCTAAACAGGATCAAAACTGTGAGATACAATTAATTCACTCCCAATCCAGTTATTATATGTATTGGAAGAGAAATAAGAGCATATGTAACATCTTCATCAGTATCAAGGCATGGGAAAGGTGAAAGTCCCTTTCTGTCCTATCCTCATTTTATAAACTCCTGACCTCACCGTGGCTATTATTTGAAAAGAAAAAAAGGGAAAAAAATGAAATTCAGTGCATCTTATATATAATTTAGCATTCATTGAGTTGTTTATAGGTTCACCAGATATTTATGCCATGAATGTTAGCAGTCATATTTGCAATGGTGCTTTCATTTTAGAAACAATCTTCAAGCTCTGGAAAATTATTGTATGTGGAGTGCATCTGTGATGTAAAATGGTGACCTTACCCAAAAATGTTTTTTTTAGCAAGCTCTTACCTGTTTTTCCAAATTCTTTTATAAATCATTGGCTTTATAGCCCACTTAAACTCAAAAGACAGTTGTTTAAACTTTTAGATCATCTGCCAATGATTTGCATGCCATTTCCTTATCAGAAGCATCAACTTTTAGCCATCTTGAATGAAAGCAGTAGTGAATATTGATGTGAGACACTCTGAAAAGCATATTTTAGTGAAACATTTATGCCATGTCCTTGACAAAATCTTGAAATCATAATGGGAGCTCTGTAGCTCATTTTTAGGCAATGTCCTCATTGTTAGATGTATTCTTTTGATAATAGTAAAAATGTGCTGCTTTATACTGTGCATTTAGAGGGAACAGTAATGAGCAAATTTTTTTCCAAGTTTTCCTTTACCAGTGAAAAATAGCTTATGACTTAGAATATCAGAGTTGGAAAGGAGCTTGGAGATCTTTTAGTCCAACCCTGTGCTTAGGCAGGAAACCCTATATCATTTCAGAAAAATGGTTGTCCAATCTCTTCTTATAAACTTCCAGTGTTGGAGCTTTCACAACTTCTGGAGGTAAGTTGTTCCACTGATTAATTGTTCTGTCAGGAAATTTCTTCTTAGTTCTAGGTTGCTTCTCTCCTTGATTAGTTTCCATCCATTGCTTCTTGTCCTGCCCTCAGGTGCTTTGGAGAATAGCTTGACTATAAAGGAAGACTTTATAATGACACTACCAAAGTTGGGTAGTTTTTGGGAACAGAGATCCCACACATTGCCAGCCAAAATATATAGACTTGTCTAAATATTTAACAAGTATTCCAGATCATTCCAGATCATTCATGAAAGTTTGTGTGAAATCTGAAATTCAGTATGTGAAATCTGGTTACCAATTTTTTCCCAAATGTTCTGATAGAAAAAAGTTCTAATGACTGAATCCCAACATAACTGTGCCAGTCTTCAATTAAATTAGTTTTTGGAATGTCATTCAAGCTACATTAAGAATAGTTGAATGTTGCTGTTAAAAAATCTAATACGATAGAGGGCAGCACACGTTTATTTTATTTTATATTGTGCCAGCCTTTAGGTACAAGAGGAAGAATGTGTTGCTTTTGAAACCATGCAGCAACTGAAAATAATTCCATGTACAACAATAAAAACAAAACTTTTTCCTATTCTGCATTTCACAGATTCATGCAAATTTGAAAGGGACTTTGTAGATCGTCTAGTTCAGTGGTAGCCAACATTGGCTCTTATATTACTTTTACGGCTGGCTCAGGAATTCTGGGAGTTGAAGTCCACGGGTAATAAAAGAGTCAAGGTTGCCTATCCCTGGTCTAGTTCAACCTCTTTTCCAAACCTATCCATTACCATAGAATTCCTGACAGATGCCCACCTTGCTTAACACCTCCACCAGGGGAATTCCACCCCTTCCCAAGACAGTCTGTTCTATAACTGAACACTTTCTGCCATTAGAAGATTTTTCTGATGACTGATCAAAATCCATTCCCTTGTAATTGAAATTCATTGTTTTCTGTCCTGGTTTTGGAACAGTTTTGAATAGTTCTTGTACAGTCTTATATATGATAGCCCTTCAGATACTTCAAGGCAAATATCATGTATATTTGTACTCCTCTCTTCTCCAGTCTAAACATATCTCAAATCTGTCTCTGTGTCTAGTTGTTTTGGCATGCAATGCCCTTTAGCGCTGTCCCAAGGAGAGGAGTTGAAACAGTTTATGTACAGTGTGAGGGGTCTTTAGGTATGTTCTCAGCCCTTCTTCTGACCCGCACAATATACAGGTCTTCTATGGAAGACAGATTGGTTGTCTTTCTGCAGTTTTAACTATCCTTTGGAGTCTGTACCTATCCTGCTTAGTTGCTGTACCAAACCATACAGTTATAGAAGTAAAAATGATAGACTCAATAATTCCTCTGTAAAACTGGGTCAACAACTCCTGGGGAAGTCTGAATTTCCTGGGTTGATGCAGGAACAACATTCTTTGTTGTGCCTTTTTAATGATGGTTCTAATATTAAGTGTCTATTTCAAGTCCTGGAAGATTATAGAACCCAAAATCTTGAAGGACTCTACTGCTGATCCTGTGCTGTCGAATATAGTAAGAGGTGGTAGAATAGAAGAGTTCCTCCAAAACTCCACTCTCATCTCTATATTTTAAGCATGTTTAACTTCATATTGTTCCAGCTGCACCACAGGGCCAGTTGTTCATTCTGAGTTAAAAGAGCTATTTATCCATTTTGGAACACTTGATAAGTTTAGCAAAGGGAGATTAGAATTTTGCATAGCATTACTTGAACCTAGCAAAAGCATTGGCTGCAAAATTTTGTGTCCTGATAGATATAAACATCAGCTACTTACAGTTGTCATTTCTACAGTTATTTTACTTGCTTTTTTTAACTGAATGTAGTGGATATGTGGAAAAATATTTTGGAGTTAGTGGCTTAACCAATCAAAAAGGAGGAGGGATTATTATGCTTGTTAGTCGCCTTGAGTTACTTATAAAATAATAAAGGTGGAATAAAAATCCAATAAAAATAGAAATTTAAATTAATAAATTAAAGGATTTTTTTTGCTTCCTTTGTATGTCTTTTCTCAAGACTGTTTCCAGGTTTGGCAGAAAATAACACTTTTAGGGAAAAATTACAAATGTAATGAATAGGGAGTAACAAAGTGTTCAAGAAAAGAAAGGGTTAACCTCTGTGATTTGATTCAGATCAGGATTATTATTTCTTCCTGAAAAAAATCTGGCATATTTCTAAAGCACTTAAAACAGACATGTCAAACTCATGACATCACGTGACGTTGTGCAATGTATCGGGACAGTTTTGCCATTTCCGGCAATGGGGTGGGCATGGCTTCTGCATGACACGTCCAGCCCATGGGCCGGCAGTTTGACACCCCTGACTTAAAATGAGGTTTACTTCTGAGTCAGTTGAACAATTCCTTGTGTTGAGTAGCTTTTCATCACAGACTTGGGGTGGGTGAGGGTAGGTAGAGGACACAGTCACCACAGTATTAAATTCTCCAGCATTTATTGCCTACAAATTGCCAAATCAATGATGTTTTTGTTGGGAAATGGGAGAGAACTTCTCAGACACTTTTACAAGTACAGTTTTTATGATAGTGTAGAATATGATACCTGATTCCTGTGGGTAAATATCAACTGTACTCATTTCAGAATTAGATGCTACAACTTTTCATTATGAGAAGGAAAACTGTGGATCGATGAGACCAAAGTGAAATGTTGAGAATGGAAAAAAACAAAAACAAGAGAAGAGCATTTCAAAAATAACATCTAGTACATAAAAACCTGAGGGCTAGAGCTTCATTCCCTTGATTGATGTCCTATTGGTTTCCTTGCTAGTGAAAGATGTAGCATCTCGTGCAAGATTTATGTGGTTAGTTATTTATGTGGGAAGTTATTTACTCCATGAATAAATACACCTTTTAAAGTAGTTATATAATGAGCCAGGAATAAAAAATGAATTGTAAGGAAAAAGGAAAGAAAATTGGAAAGAAGTAAATGTATGTATTACCATGTTTGCCTCTCTACCTACTTAATAGGCCACTTGATTCCAGACACTCCAGACAGCTGACATAAAATATCAAACATATATCAATTAAAAAATACGTATACTTGAAATTAATCTCAGAATGTTCCAAGCCCTTCACGCCCCAGCCCCCCCCACCCAACAATGTTTTTCCCACTTTCCTAAATTCTAAAACTTGGGGTTTTCTGGACTTCTGGAGGATAGTGTAGAATGTTCTGGGTTGGAACAGAAAAAAGATTTCAAGCTGCCACCCCTCTGATTTCCCTGAGGAAGAATACCTAAAACATTACTTCCCTCAGTGACTGCAAAGGGTTTGGAGAAGTTGGTCTCATTGGTAACATAGAATTATGCCAAATAGAATTTATAGGTCAAAATCAACACTGTGAATTAAATTTGGAGACATGCTGACACTCAATACAGTACCCAGAATATAAGTGTTAAGACTGCTCAAATGGCTTCTTAGCAAGTGAGATGCCCCGTTTTCTACCAGCTGAAGGTTCTGGTAGTTCTTAAAGGGAAGTTATGTTACAGTAATTCAATCCTGACATAATGAGGACTTGAGTGATGGTTGTCAGGATCTCCTCTTCCAAAAAAAGGCTATGATTGGCACAACTGGAAGTTGGCAAAGGTTGCAAATGGAATATGCAAATCCAGTAACAGTTAGGTATCCAAGAGAAACCCCAAAAGTAGGCTTGTTATTTCAAGGAACAAAGGGGCTGTCAGCAAACCTGGTGATTTCTGGGCAAACAGCAGCTTTATTTTACTGGGATTCAGTTTCAGTTCTATCAACTTCATTCTATCTAGTCTCTTACTGCCTCTAGACACCAGATAAAAACATTCATTGCATTTCTGTCTGACTGGGGATGATATATGTACAACTCACCCCAAATTGATGAATGACTTTAATTGGTTATTCTATGTGGCTGTGAAACAACATTGAGGAAAGACAGATTTCTGTAGCACTCCATCTGGGGATGGCAGAATGTGCCAAGTGGAATCAACCACTTTGATAAGAACTCCTGCAAAACACCTGAAAAAGAGTTTTTCACCAACCCCAACCTTCAGTTCAAAAGAATGTTGTAGACAATGGTATCAAACACTACTGAGATGTGCAATCCAGGGCCTGAATCATAAGTCTGCCAACTGCAATTTCAATCCCATGACAGGGTGTGAATCCTAACTGAAAGGGATCTAGATAACCGGCTTTATCCAGGCTATTTTGAAGTTGCCAAACTACTTCAGAATCTTGTCCAAGAAGGTAGAAGTTATCCAGTTGGTCAGACTGAGAGTTTGGTATCTTCAGGATGGTGTGTACCACAGCCTTCTTTGAGGTAAGAAATGCAATTCGTTTGCTTAAGAAAACTCCAAGAGAATTCATTGATGCTAGGAAAGATGAGGGAGGAAATGAAAAGGAAATTATGCCTGGCTTTTCTGGGAAAAGAGGAACTAGATCTTCAGTTTTGTATTCTGGAAAAAAATTATTCAAGCAATTCAGATGTAAATTCACTCATAAATGTGGGCAGGAATTTTACATATTCAGTTTTCAAGAGTTTGTTTCTAACCTTTCATTTTCTGAATATTAATTATCTGAATATTGCTTTCCTGATCATGCTCTGCTATTAGCAGTTAGTGACAGAAAATTTTACTATGTCTCAAATACAGTTGCACACTCCTGCCCCACCTGGCTGTTGAAAGAATCAGTGGGGTATGAGTTCAACTCCTAGGTGGCAGTTTATGCTACCCAAAAACTTCTCCAGAAAAATCAAAGGAATTTCAGACAATGTTGCAAAAGTTTGCCCTGTTCTTACTCACATAAAATCTAAATTAAAAATTATAGATGCAATCTGAAATATTATCACATGACGGCTATGAGATGACAAAGAATAACAAAAACAGAATCTCTTTCTCCATATGCAGAAGTAAGTTCTTCGATGTATAAGATTCTGTTTACAATCTGTTAAATAATGTTTGTGTCTGGCTCTGATTTTTCTCCAGTGAAATCAATTCAATGTGGAAATGCTGCAGAAATTATTAAAATTTATTAGAATTTCTTCTTACATTGCAGAGTCCTGAATACATTTCTTGTTTTCACATTAAAAGAACTAAAGGATTAGGAGTTTTCTTTTTTTAAAAAAAAAATAATCTAAAATTTGCTCAGCAGAATTTTACAGTTGCTGCCATAGCTTTCCATTTCTTTATAGTGTCATCTGATCTCATCTAAGTATATACAATAAGGATAAACATGGCAAGAAAAGTCACCAGTATTATCTTCCATTACTCTAATATTTTCTTTATGCATTTACTTATTCAGGCTCACCAATAAAATACTATAGCAGAATAATTGTTATTCATTCATAGAAACAATCATTATAATTGCTTTGTTTGCAGATTTCAAATAAATGTGCAGAACTGGACTGTGGCTGTGAGAGAGATTTAAGAACTACAACACTTTGCATACTTTAGTTCTAAAAATTATTTCAGCTGAGCTGGGATTTAAAAGATGTGGAACTCATGAAATAATAAAGGAATGTTGAGTTACCCTGCCAACCTTTCATTGAAAGTCACTTCATATAGACATAAAGCTACTATGCCTGCTTTTAAGTGATGCTTATGATAGAATGTGTATGATGGTTGCTAGGCAGAGTGAGGAAAAGTGGAAAAAGACACATAAACTTTTAAAGAAAATTAGGTCAAGACTTTTATCTTAGTCATACTGCTAATATAAATATGCTGTTAGGTATAATTATAAAAAAAATCCCTTAAGTCTAGAACTGGATCTTCTTCCAGTTATGAGACTTACAGATATATACTTTGTGCCTTATATTTTATAAATCTTCTATTTTTCCATTTCATGAACATGGCAGAATGTATTTTTTGATCAATTGATCAATTGGCTATGTGCTATCAAGTCATTTTTTTACTCCTAGTAACCACATAGATTTTCTCCACGACAATCTATCCTTAATACATTCTTTCAAGTCTCTCAATGCTACAGTCATTGCCACTATAACGGAATCCATACACCTTGCTCCTGGTTGTCCTTTTTATTCTTTTCCTCTGTCTTTCCAAGCAATAGAGCCTTTTCCAGAAGGTCTTCACATAGTGTCCAAAATAGGATAATTTTAACCTGATCATTTTACCTTGAGTGAGAATTTTGGATTGGCTTGTTTGATAATCCATCACTTTCTTTTCTTGGCTGTCCATGGTATTCTCATGAAATCTTCTCCAACATCAAGTTCAAAGGCATCAATACTTTTCCTATTCTGTTTCTTCGAAATACAACTTTTGCTTCCACAGAGTGTCACAGAAAATAGCATGGTTTACCCAATTCTGATCTTTGAGGTATAGATGAGAGAAGATTATCTATATGTAAGTAGGTGGTGAAGGATGATCAGCAAAAGCTCATGATATGCAATCACTCAGATCCAAAGATGAAAATGTGCTTCAAACAGGACATGAGTGCACTCTCTGTTCCTGTTAGTGCCTCCTTAAATTAATCTTAGACATGAAATCTACATTACATGTAAAAAAATCTGGTTATTCAATCCCTGCCTCCCTTCCTTTCTGCTAGAGAGGAAAAGTCTTTGTCTTTGAGTACTGCAGGAAAAATTCTAGAAGAAAATGAGGAGAAGCTAGAAACTGAGCATAGCTAGAGAAGAAAGTAATATTGCTCTCCTGTCCCTGATTTAAGATTTTAATCTACAAAAATCTGGAAAAGGGGCGTTGTCTTACCTGAATGCCTTTTCTCAGCATGGTGGTGTAGAATCCACTGATTGGGTTATTTCAGCCTTCCTGCTCAGAGAGACTAAGTCAGAGCTTTAGTCACACCTCCCTTTGGGTGTGTCTTCCCAGTTTTGACGAGGCGAAGGATCCTGACAAAGTCTGACGCAATGACTCCAAAATACAAAAAAATGACAATACGCAAGCCTAGACACCTATCCAAGGGAGGGTGTGGATTCTACACCACCATGCTGAGAAAAGGCGTTCAGGTAAGACAACGCCCCTTCTCCAGCATGGTGGATGTAGAATCCACTGATTGGGACATACCAAAGCCCCCCATGTCCCTAAGGGAGGGAAGGTCTAGGCTGGTGTCTCCCTAGAGGAAACAACCTGTTGAAGAACCCGTCTGCCAAATGCGGCGTCTGCCGCGGCAAACCTATCGATCTTATAGTGTGTAATGAAAAATGATGGAGATGACCAAGATGCCGCCCTGCAAATCTCCTCCACAGAAGCCTGGGTAGACCAGGCCGGAGAGGTCACTGCGCTGCGTGTGGAGTGAGCTGTGATACGAGCCGGGACTGGAAGTGAATGGGATGTGTAGGCCCTAGCAATGCAAGCCTTGATCCACCTGCCAATGGTGGAAGAAGAGACCTTCCTACCCATGGCAGAACGCTGAAAGGAGACAGACAAGGCCTCCGACTTGCGAAGGTCGCAGTACGCTTGATGTAAATACGCAGAGCCCTGCGTACATCTATACTACTTTCTTTTGGAGTGGTGGCCAGGGATGACCACTGGGCCTCGACCAGATCCCCAAACACAAAAGGGCAGGGAATTTGTTTTTGGTCCACAACCTTTACCGCAAACAAGGGATTGGACTCCTGATCTGCGGAGGTAGAAGGTTTCTCCTCCTGAACTGAAGTCAGGTTAGTGGTAGCACAGGCCTTCAAAAGAAGGGATTTAAAGACGGATGGGTCAAAGAGACGCGAGGCAGATGCCTGTTCGGGCATTGCTTCCTCATCCTCTGACATGGGAGTGTCAGCTATAGCCAAATCCATGGACTCTCCCTCTCCTACTTGAGAGGAAGTCTCTGAGATATCTGAACCCGGCACCATGGTATGCCCCGGCAAAGAGGAGGGACTTGTAGGAGGAGGCAGATGTTGGGAGGGGACCTGCGAACTCCTGGAGGAGGACATAAATTGAACAAAGGCATGGTGCATGAATGCCTGAAATTGAGACCACATATCCCCTTGGTCCCTAGGGGTAGCCCCAACCACCGTTGGAGCATGAACAACTTTGGGGCCCTGCTCTAAGGAGGGGGAGGAGTGAGAGGGACTTGCCTGTTCGGTTGCCCCCAGAGGAGAACTAGTCCAGGTGGCTAATGGCACAGGCTCAAAAGAGGGCTCCAGATTAGAAGTATCCAGTGGGGCAGGGGGAACCACTTCAGCCCCACTGGATAGGAGCTGCTGTGCCTTGGAGAATTCCCTCTCCAGAGCCTGATGTCTCCTCGAGGCCTGTCGCTCGGCTGTTTTAGAAGTCTCCTTGGTTGATAAGTTTTTGGTTTTGGCTTTTTTCTCCCCCCCTGCTTCCAATTCCGTAGATCTGCGCTTTGACTGTGCAGGGGATGCACCAGAGACTTGTGTTGCCTGGGGTGAAGAACTGTCTGCCATTGCAACCAGATAGAGCCGGCCAGGGATATCCAGAGGAGGGGAAAACCAGGGACGCAGATCACAGTCAGAGATGGAGCACACCCGCCACTTACACTGAACAGAAGGCAAAAGGCAGAGACAGCCAGACAGGACTCTAGCCCTGTCAGATTAGGCCCAGTGGCTAAAGGCCACTGCTAGCAAGAACAGGCGGTCAGAAAAACTCCTTGCTCCAATCACAGGACCTTAGGCCTGCGAGTAATAACAGGCCCTTGTACTTATTTACTATTATTTTATTTTATTTTATTTTATTTTATTTTATTTTATTTTATTTTATTTTATTTTTATTTATTTATTTATTTATTTATTTATTAAACCTTAACGATAACAATAAAACAGGGAAACGTCAGTAACATCAGTGCAAGGACCTGCCACCACAGGTCTGGCCACCACACGAAAACCTGGCCTAGCCGGTCCTAACAGTCTAAGAGGCCACAAAATGGCATCCACCCACCGGCCTCGCAGCAGACTGAGTTAGATTGAAGAAAACAACTTCCCCAGCACGGACCTGCCAACGCAGGCCAAAGCAAACAGTCTGGCAAGAAAAAACGGCCTAGTAGGCCCTACTAAGCAAGGGAGACAAGATGGCATCCACCCATGTGCTCCCAAAATGGCGACTGCCCGACGACCATGCGGGCAAAATGGCGGCCGCAACTTCTCGAGTCTTGTGAAGACAACGGAGCCGATTAAATGCTAGGGGGAAATAGCGAAGAATGACCCCCCCGGGCTCCCCAATCCTTCCCCCCCCATCCTCAAACTTGCGTTCTGAAGGAAAAGGCTCCGCTTCAGCCTCCATTGCTGGAACCTCATGGTGCGGAGTCCTAGGCAAGAGGCTGCGATCCGCCGATCCATAGCTTGCAAAAAAATGGGTATGAGCTACCTGACGATCCTGCTTCTGGAGAGGGCCGAAAGCCCCGAGGGAGGGGAAGGGAGCCCTGCCAGAGCCTGAGAGCTCAATAAGGAGGAAGGAGAGAGTCCTTTTGTTGAGGTCAGCCAAAACCCAGAATAGAGAATTTTGATAAATTTGGAAAGAATTTAAAAGAAAGCCAATTTTGATTGAATAATGGAAAAAACAATGGAGCCAAAAAACCTGCATTTTGCTGAGCCTAAGACTAAGTCAAAACTGGGAAGACACACCCAAAGGCGTGACTAAAGCTCTGACTTAGTCTCTCTGAGCAGGAAGGCTGAAATAACCCAATCAGTGGATTCTACATCCACCATGCTGGAGAATCTGGTGGAGCAAGTAGGCAAATATAGGTGTGGCAAAATTAGATGTCCTTATTGGGAAGAATTCCAAACCATCTCAATTTTTTTTTCCTATTTGCCAAAATCATACAACCTGTCAAATAGGAAGTAAGAACCCTGTTACTCAGTTAAGACAACTGGGAGCAGGTACACCTCCTTTTTGATGAAAGTATATAAATTGGAAAAATCTCATAGGCAAAGGAGTGGTTGATGAATACTGCTGGGGTTCTAGTTGTGCTGTGTGGAGGTGAATGTGAAGGAAATTCCAGCTGAGGTATGGAAGATGCAAGCAAGAGTAGAAAGAGAGGTCTACAGAAAGGACTAGTAGGTGGGGAAAACAATGGAAATGACTATTTGTAAATCAGCAAAGAAAATGTTTCTAAGTTGCAGGGAAGTGAAACTGCTGAAGCTGTCTAATGGAGTGAGCATATCAAGATTGTGTTAGGGAACAGCTGGGTGAATCAGGGAATGAAGAAGCAAACAGCTAAGAAACTATAAAAAGAAATATGAAGGCTTGAATAGAACTTTTTGGTCCCTTTTGTATACAAACCTGGAAATGAATTATGAGCAATCCAGCAATAATTCATGCAATTTTTCTAGTTACATCTAATCAAAGAAAATGAGCCTATGTAATAGACATCACCAGGAACACTTTTCCGTAAAGTTGAGACTGAGAATTGAAGAAATGCATCCCAAAAAATTAAGTGCTAAATTAATTCAAAGTGTATTTTAGTATCAGTCAATGTTTTATTTTAAAATGTGAATTCTTCCTCAGCCTTATTGTTGGTAAAGGTATATCTTATGCTACATGGTGCAAAATATGCTACATGGTATGAACTCTTCCCCCATCATCTTTCTCTTCCCTCCCTCCCCCCCCCGGTTATATTAAGTAGAATTATTTTCAAAATTGTATATGCCTGAATTTTCCTGTGATTTTTTTTTCTTTTCAAATTGAGATTGCAAACTGATTTAGAAAGGAAAATAAATTGAACCTAAGACTAGAAAATTTATCAGTGGCTACACTGGCTGGAACCTAACAGTTATTATATTCAATACTTCTGGAGGATACTACATTGCCGACTTGTGTCTCAGAATAATGGAGATTATTTGCATATTCTAATGTGAAATCTAAACATTTTCTGACAGCTTATACAATGTACTGCCAAAGGCAAGAGTCTTCTCTGTTTGTTTTGTGGCTCAAAATGGTAGGGAAGGTAACAACAATTATAGTGTTGTTGTCTTGTAGCAATCAAGTAGAAAGGCTTTATTTAATCAACCACTTCACTGACCAGAAGGTGTAATCCAAACATGATAATAGCTTAATGACACAACTGGCAATACCCTTATTGTTTTTATGTTCCAAATGGATTGTTTGTCTCATTACATATACACATTGATCTTGGCTATTTAAAAGTGTTTGTCTTTGGATTTAAACACATTAATCAATGGTCAATTAACAGCAGAATCAAGGAGAGGATATAGGAAAACATATATACTTTGAAGGATAAAATCAGAATTAGTGAACAGATAAATCTTAATCAAACATCTGGTCAGAAAAAAACAAAATTGTTCACAAAGCATTCCTGATTCTAAGAATTGGTAATTTTTCTATTTCTCTCTCATAAGTCACTGTTTGTCTCAAACAAGTGAAAGATTTTAGCAGCAGGCTTTCTGCTGAAGAAATATTGTTTGCCATGGTAACCTCACATTAACAGATTTTTTTAAAATTTGCAGTTGAAGATAATAGTCTTTACCTCTGATATAAACTCCCCCCCTCTTCAGAACCTATTTTTATTTTCCCAAGGAGCAGAATCAGCATTGCTGGCAATAGTACTGCCTCCCACTTTCTGATAATGGAAGGTAATCTTTAATATGATGCCATACAACTAGTACTTGACTTACGACCACAATTGGGACCCAAATTTCTATTGCTAAGTAAGGTGATTGTTATGTGAGTTATCTCCCGTTTTACAACTTTTTTTGCTATAGTTATTAAGTGAACTTAATAACTAATTATACTTGTCAGAAGCCAGCTGGGAAAGCTGAACTCAGGATGTTGCAGCCCAGCATAACAATATGCCGGTTGACAAGCACATGAATTTTGATCATGTGACCTTGGGACTGCTGACAGTTGTTAAGTATAAGGACTGGTTGTAAGTTCCCTTTTTCAACCCTGTTTTAGCTTTTAAGAGTCACTAAATGAATGGTTGTAAGTTGAGAGTATCTGTATTCCAAGAGTAGTGATATCTTTTTATTATTTTATATGGTTTTAATATGTTTTGGGATCTGCCAGACCATCCACATGTCCCCACATACTTCCCACCACCAACCAACATTCCTAGTGAATTGTATACATAGATAGAAAATGGATTCTGTGAGGTTCCAAAGAGGAACAACATCTCCTCACCCTACAGAATAACAGAGTTGGAAGGGACCTTGGAGGTCTTCTAGTCCAACTCCCTGCTTAGGTAGGAACCCCCATACCAATTCAAACAAATGGTTGTCCAATATTTTCTTAAAAACCTCACAGTGTTGGAGCATTCACAACTTCTGGAGGCAGGTTGTTCCACTGATTAATTGTTCTAATTGTCAGGGATTTTATCTTAGTTCTAGGTTGGTTCCCTCCTTGATTAGTTTCCATCCATTGCTTCTTGTTCTGCCTTCAGGGGCGTTGATCCCCTTTTCTTTGTGACAGCCCCTTAGATATTAGAATAGTGCTATTAGTGGCTGATGAGATCCAGGATTGTTTCTCACTTTTCTGCAATAGGAACCTTGGTGACTAATTGCAAGAAATCCATGCTAGCTAAATTATCTTGCTTGGTCCAGGAAAAGTCTACAAGATTTTCTAGTCTAAGAACTTCAGATAGCCTAGCAATGTGAACAGGCAGCACCTGGGCCTTGATGGTTCTTGGGAGCTTAATAGGTGCAGACAGGCCAGGCCAGCCAATTGTCCAAAAACTTTCCTTACCTTCTCCTTGATGTGAGGCATATAGAAGATTGCATGAACACCAGGAATATGTCCATTTGAAGACAATGTAGCCATATGCTGGGGAAGGGGAAAAAAAAGCACTGCTACCAGTTTAACTTACTTAACAGAGAAGCTCTTATGGTAGCATTTTTTAAAAAATAGGAATACCATAAGTGGGTTAGCTTCTCCAGATTGCAATGTTCATATTGGCATATGAATATTTTGTTCAATCTGAGTAGAAATAATACAATTTTTTATTTTATTTTTACAAGCATTGGAATCTCTGGATATTCTTTGTGCTTTCGAGATATTCTTTTAATAATGCCTCCCAACCCCCACATTTGATTTAGCTGGCCACCTCCTTCCTTTCTAGCAAGCATATAGGAGATGGAGTTTAGATTTTAGAGTCAGATTTAAATTTGCTATGTTATATCAGAACATAATTTGTTTCCTACTGCCTGTTTCAAAAAGTACAAAAGATATGGAAGAAGTTACCAACAAAGTTTGTTTGGTCTACTGTCACATAAACTGCAGTGTTTCTTCTTCTCTAAAAAGTTGGAGGGGGAGGAGAAGGGGTTTTTTTTGCATCAAATGTGGGTCTCCTTGGACATCAACATAAGATGAAACATTTATCATTATATGTAAGTAAATGTGTTAATTTAAAGTAAAGATAAAGATGAGTTGATGTTCCTAAATATATCATTCCACAAAAGTCAAGTTGGGACCTCCAGTTTCTAATCCCCAATTTCTAATATTTAAAGACAACAGCCATTTGCTATACCTAGTTTTACAATGAAAAACTAGTTTGTATGAGTCAGCCCAAAACAGCCTGAAAATATTGTTATCTGTACAAGACAGCAAAAACACAACCTTTTGCTTGCCATTAAAGCTAAGAAACAGTACGATTGTGCAAATGGCTTTTTTCTTTTTCTCTTTTACATTACAGCACTATATTGATAATATCTAACAACATATTATGTAATTTTAGTTGTTTTAAAATCAACTTTGCTTAAAGATGTTCTTGGTTAGCAAGGCACAAAAAGTTTTGTCTATGAATATAAAAACTGACCCTCTAAGTTCAGTTGTATGTAAAAAAATAATATTTTATTTATCTTATTTATTTTTAGACTGTATTTAAGATTGAGGCACTTTCAAGGTGACATACATAACAGATACAATGATTTTTAAAATGCTCAAACCAATAAAAACAAATGTCAGAAAGAACATTACCCAAATCCAAAGCACTCAAAGGCAGATTTATAGTAAACAATCTAAAATATGATACATTTTAATTCAAGAGAAATTCAGGTGGAACTTCAAAATTTTATGAAAGGCCTATAAGGTAGGATCCTAATGAATGCTGAGTACAAACCCCATATTTGATGTGGGGCAGAAAAGGACCTACTTGTATGGGACAGAAAAGGATGTACTGCTAACCTCACTGCCAGACAAATGAGAAAGCTGATGGTCTTGGTGTGTTGGAAGAGTTATACTGATGGAATAATCTGTCATGTAATCTATCATTTATATAAACAGTGACAAAAGATAGCAAAATATGTGGGAAAGTAGCTATAAACAAAGTTTGTAAGAGAATACTTTCCAATTTCCCTCCCAGCTAATATTTACTTCCTTGTGTTCCCTGGTCTGATTTTTTTCTCTGTATTTCTGGACAGTGTCAGCTATTTCTATTGTCCAATTTGCATCTTCACTCCTACCCTCACATCCCTTTTCCTTTTGACAGTCTTTATGTAATTGTTCTACTGCTTTAGGAATAGTCCCAGCGAAGAGTGAGATTGTAAATAGAAATATGACCTAAAAAAGAATTTTTATGTAATGAACAGACTTAATCCAAATGCATGTTGAATGTATACATCTTTCACTAAATGAATCATTAGTTACAGGCTATGAATATGAATATACTGGTTATTATACATCTCTGGGTATCTATAATTATGTTAAATTTCCAGGATGATCCAAATGTTGAATATGCCAACTTAGTGTGAGATGTGTGCCTATTGATAGAGACACAGGCACAAATGTGCCCTGCTTGAAGGGTCTCATACTGCTGGAGAACTACTAGATCATAGGATCAGAAAAGTAAGTAAGGTCACTTCTTAGTTATGAAAACTCTAGATTCAATCAGTTGAACACAATTATATCCCTCGGCTCAAAGTATCACATAGAGGAATGAACTCTATAGGAAGGGATGAACCATGAGAGGGGAATCTGTGTATATGAGCTGCAGTTTTCTTTGCCAAGACGTATTGTAGATGCATATTGGGGATAGGTAAATCTGGAGTGAATCTCAGACACGGCTGGCTCTCAGTAAACATGGAGTGGGCCATTCACTGGTGTGCCTGTTGACTACAGGTATAAAGTCAGAAACACTCAGAAGATCTCAGATAGGCTAACCTGGATTAAACTACTGTACTGTCTTCTTAAGCAGACCAGTACAACTTTTCTAATGTTTATGATGTTACCTTGAAAGAGTGTTCCTTAAGTTCCCAGAAAAGCAAGAATAATTTTCAGTGTGTTGTTTGGCCACAGGCCCAATGTCAAGGCATCTGATTATTTCATTCACTAAAAACAGTTTTCTGTTTCACTGTAATGCATTTTTATTCTGTAAGTGTTATATGTATTCCATCCTTTAAAATAAATCCATAATATATCTGTATATTCTGTAAAATAAGTTTGATCAATTACCTCATATTTTCTCTATACTTGCTGTCTCAATCAGTAGCTCTTTTACTGAGAAATCTGAACTACTCCACTTTAAAGGTTTATAAAACAATTGAGACATTTTCTGTCTAATTCTCCATGAGCATGTGGTTAGAGTTTTAAGCAGGATTAGAATGTTGCATGAACACTAATTTCCCCTTTGATCATTTCAATTAGCTAGAGAAGAGAGCTCTGGTAGCAATTACTTTTCAAGGAAATGAGGCAGCTCATTAACTGCCAAGGATTCTTTTTGAATTTATGCTTCATTTTTATTGAAAGAATAAAATTGGTCAGAAAGAAAAGTTGATAAATAGGTGAAAAAAATCTCACTAAAAATAGAGCGATTGTAAGGTATGTAAGTAATATTGAAGTGAATTAATCCCTTCATGAAAGTTTTCCTTTGCTTATGAGTCATAGATCAGGAATCTGTGGGTCTCCAAAAGTGGTTGGACTAGATCTCTGATAATCACCACAACTGCAACAGTGCTGAAACCCGATTGGAATTCAACAGTATACTGGAGGACACCATGTTCTTTACCCTTGAAATAGACTATAATTAATCTCAAATTGCTTGAATAATTCTGTGAATTGGTGTAACATTTGGCAAAATAAGTGATTTGTAGGCTAATGATTTTACCATCAGTCTTTTAATTTTAATAAACTTTTGATTGTTTCAGTTTTATGTTCCATTCTTTATGGCTAATTGTTGTAAGTAGGTTCTTTTTAAAATATGAGAATTCATTCTAACATTCTTCTCCAGTCTATAAAATTACAATTTATGAATAAGAACATGTAAAAAACCAGAATTCACAATAATATTGACAATGTAAATAATTCTAGGTAATAATCAGGGGGTAGAATAATAAAGTTTGAAAATAGCAATTAAATATGTATCTGTACTACTTTAATTAAAAGGGCTATTTTGGAACATAAAACTTTCCAAGAAAAGTTTAGAAACTGGTAACATTGGATCTAAAAAGGGGTCTGTCAGAAGGATTAAATTGATTTCTGGATCTCTGTATCAGAGAAAGCAATTCTTGGCCCCAGAATCACAGATTTCTTTTTAGCTATGGGCTGGCAAAAACAATTCTGTTTTCTCAATGTGCAGAGATGGAACACCTTAAAATTGGACTGGACACCTTAAGACTGATTTTAACTCAAAAAATAAAATGCAAGATCTGCTCCCAGCATAATGCCCATTCTGTTATATAAGTGATACGATTCCATTCAAATGAATTATTCTATTTATTTTCTAATTACCCTATTAGGAAACCCTACACCTATGTTAACTGCAAATCCTGACCACCACATATTGCCCATGCCTATTTTAGAGAGGTATTATATACTCTGATCACATGAACCACAGAAAGATTCAGAATCATTTAACTTTCAAGCTGGTTTTAAAGCAATCCCAGACAGAAATCTTTGTGGTAATCTACATGTATGACTAGTTGTCTTGTGAAATTACCAAGATGGAGTGAATCAATTTTATTCACTGCATGTTCACACATAATTTCTGCAATGGAATTGAAAGTACAATTGCACCTGCAGTGCCAGAATAAAAACAACCTACATCCTCAGAAATCATTTTTAAGGGGTGGGGGCAGAATCCATAATATTTTTTGCTTTTGTAGAACTATGGATAAAATCCATTGTTTTTCAGTGAACAATAAATATAAATTATGTAGCCTTCAACAAAAAGAGACTGCAGTATGAGCATATATTAAAATGTTATCTAGACAGCTAATAAATATTAAGTTAACTAGGCCTTTTCACTTAAAAATAACAAATGTGAAATTTTCATGCCAAAGCCTGTCAACCAGGTACCCAATGAATTATTATGCTACTCAATTTTATATTGACAATAGTGTGCTATGATCCTGACATAAACTGCTCTAATTAGAAAACTTTTCTCCAAGTAGGATTGAAATACCAGGCAAGAACATCAATCTTAAAGAATTTTAGACAATCTGAAATTCATACTTGCGTGATGACAAGAAAGAAGGAACAGGAAGAGAGAAGATAAAAATAAAGCATTCTGATATCAGTTCTCAAAGTTACTTTTATTCTAGTGACCAGCTGGGATGAAAATAGGTTCTTGTAGCCTGCTGGAATGAATGCTGGGTGTGCAGCAGTATGGTAGAGATATCAGCAGCTGCTCTCTCAGCAGAGGCAGGAGGTCCCCATTGCTTTCCACTCCTTCTGCTGCCCAGAGTTGAGACCCCAGGACCCCAGAAATGCTGGTTTTCACAGTTTTCAAATGCCTTTCATTTAATGAATTTTGTGAGTAAAGTATTTATTACCTCTCTCCTTGGGACTGTTTTGAACTCTTTCCTGATGCCATTCTGTTGGCAAGTGATGTTTCTATTTTATAGTTGCATTGATTGGTTCTTTAACTATGACTGTTTGCTTCTTTCTGTTTTCAAATTAAGCACATATTGTAATATCAGGTTATTATTTGTATTGGCAGAGATGTCCACACCAAATTATCTCTGTCTCTCTCATTCTCTTTCTGTGTGTATATATACCGTATGTGAACTCTCTCTCTCTCTCTCTCTCTCTCTCTCTCTCTCTCTCTCTCTCTCTCTCTCTCTCTCTCTCTCTCTCTCTCTCTCTCTCTCTCTCTCTCTCTCTCTCACACACACACACACACACACACACACACACACACAAACCTATGCATATATAAACATATACATACATATGTATATGCACCACATTAATCTGAAATGAAATACTTTTTACTTTTTGTTCTGCAGTCACATTTCTTGTTTGGCTTGATATTTGCTTTGAGCAAGAAAAGTTGCTTCTTATGGTAATGGAATAGAAGAGGACATGGGAAATAAATACCTTAATTTTTGTTTTTCCATTTGTTTCATGCTTTCAGGCATTGTGGCTAAAGGCTACTTCCCAGGTGCTTTCTTTTTATTTTATGCATCACAGATGAAAAGACAATGAACTGTCAAGTGAAAAAGAGAATAATGAATGAATCAAAAATTGGAGATGACAGGAAGCTTTTGATTTATTGTACATCTTTTATCTTGCTATATTAATATAACAATGCAGCATGGCTGCTTCTTCTCAATTTCAAATGTTTTCCTAATCAACCTCTATAGAAAAATCTACCTCAAGGTCAACGAAAGATGAAAAACAACCAATTCAGAACAACAATGATCATGTCCCTTTGTCTGCTTCCCACAACTGGTTATGATGGCATAACAAATGAATGATAGAAGACATAGAGGCTTTTATTGTGCCTGGGCATGACAAGCAATATCAATAGCAGTAGCATTTAGACATATAAATCGCTCCATAATGCTTTACAGTACTCTCTGAGCATTTACAATATCAGCATATTGCCCTCAACAATCTGGTTCCTCATTTTACTGACCTCAGCAGGATAGGAGGCTGAGTCAACCTAGAATCGGTCAGGATCAAACTCCTGGCTGTGGGCAAAGTTAGCCTGCAATACTGTACAGCATTCTAACCCCTGCACCACCATGGCTCAAGACCAACCCCAACATTAGATAGAATGAAGCTGAGCTTCCAGCAAACTAAGACAGGCAAGGAAGCAAATTGGGATCTCCAATCATCAATCTTCTTATCATTGCCCAGATCACTTGCTGCATTGTATCCCAGATATGCTGTTTTCCAAAGAAGCTTGCAGTACTCTAGTTGGTCTAAGTACCAACTCTTATGAGGTGTTGTGAGATGGCAATAGAGTCCACCTAGACAGACAATCACTGGGGCTGTGAGATTCAAATAAAACTCACAATTCACTTAGCAGCTGGCCACTGACCCTAAATATTTCCCTGGGAGGTCTTCAAGCCACTTATAATGAGACAACCACAATAGCCATTTGTCTTAGTGGCCTCTATTGTCATCATTGATCTAATGACATGGATAATTATATAATATTTTAACTATATTATAGTAATATAATTGGATTAATAAGCTCAGTCACACTGCAGAACTTTACAGGTTAAATTTGAAAAGCAGTCTAGAGAACAAATAATCTGGTAAAGTTTTAAATATTATTCTTCTTCCTCTTTTCTACACTTGTACCATATAAATATATGTATAGTCAAGAAAAATATCAGTTGTATATTTATACTTCTCAGCTTTTAAAGGTCCAAACTACAGGTTCAAAGCAATCAGTAACATTTAGGCTACATTTCTCCACATTACATAAAGCTACTTGAATGTTGTTTATGCAGATATTCATATTTGCAAAGGAAATTATGATCATAAGATTAATTTGAAGTGTATACAGCATATGATTATGTGATTGCTTACAATATTATTCATTCAGACTGGGGAAAAGACAAAGTATAAGCAAAATAAAACAAAAAGGAGGAATAAATATGTACTTACAAGTAACGATAGAAAATAAATGTTGTGTCTAATTTAATGATCACTCATCTGAAGATGCCTCAGATGTTCAATTATATAATTAAATGTTCTGTGAACAGGCAGGAGAGATAAGAAAAGTTTGCAGTAACCCTGTAATTAGAACTGTAAATTTTAAAACAACTTTTTCTTGATCAATCAAGTACACACACTACAGATAATTCAAGGAATTGATTCAGGAATGAGTAGATAACTCACACAATAGAGGCTAGGCAATGAAATAGTAAAACTATCTTAATGAATTCTGTTGGATGTCTCCCAGAATTCTCACCTATACACTCCCTTACTCTGATCCCTCCCTTTCTCAAGTCACATTTTCCACAACTCTCAGGATTAATAGCAGAAACTGTAATGTAATACCTGAAATCCATAGTACTCCCATACATACAACTTGAAGTATGGGTCTGGTTTATAGATGACATTTTTGTCATAATAAAAAATGACCAACTAGAGAACACACACTAAGCCATCAACAACATCTTCAAAGGAATAAAATTAACTAGGGAAGAAGAAAACAACAACATGCTATCCTTCCTAGGTATCTTCATCAGCAGAGGCAGTGACAGCAAATTAGAAACACAAGTCTACTGTAAAACCACCCACACCAACCAGATGCTCCACTACCAAAGTATCAACTCAACATCCCACAACAGAAACTGTGTAAGAACACTATTTAGATAAGTAGAAAAACATGCAGTAATCCTGAACATCAGAAAAAAGAAAACAGATAATCTATGTAACATCTTCCAAGAAAATGGATACACAGAATTTCATCAAACTCAACACACTATAGCACAACCAACACAAGTTACAAAAAGGATAACACTGCCATACATTTAAAAAATGGCATTAGTGTGGCACACAAACCTACTAAAGCCCTCCAAAATATCCTAAATAAACAAAAAAATCCAGCAGCCCCAGAGGAAAAACAAAACAAAAGAGGAGGCATCTACAATATATACTGTAATGACTGCAACAGCCACTGTGTAGGAAAAATAGGAAAAACACTACCAGAGTACATCTGTGAATACGACCTAGCAGTCAGTTGATGATTGTGTGATGGTGAGGATGCTGTGATGGTCAAATCTGGATGATGCATTTTCTATTTATTTATCAATACTGCTTAGATTGTTTTGTTTTCTGCCATAGAAGCATATCATTAATACACTAAAGATTATGATAAATGAGCTCTTTAAAAAAATCTAGTGTTGCATATGTACATCTTAGAAATGCCAGTTTTGGGGGGCTTATTTCAAAATCAAATTCTAAAAGAAAAGGCAAAAGCTGCAATCCTGTATAAGAGATACAGTATATAGAAATATAGTGTATGCAACTTTGAATATAGCAGCCTGTCAAAGCTGTTTCACGAAGGAAGAGAAATTGACTCATTTCTAAAACTGAGGTAAAACTAAACTTTGTCTCCTCCAGATTTTTTTCAGATACTCTTTTCTAATGCAAGGAGAAGATGTCCACTCTTGAAGAGAGCCATCCCACCCAATTGTCTCACACATCTTCACATCTCTTTCCTCTTGGTCATCTGATAAAACTGACTGAGGTGGAAGGATGGTCATAGTGGACTAGGAGAAATTTGGGAATTGCCCAATCCAAGTTCTTCGCAATCTACAGAAGTACTCTGATAAGAGAAGATATAGCATTTAATTGTCATGCATAAGTGTCCTCCACTGATTGTTAAGTTAGTCAAGTGAGAAACAAACAAAAAGGGACTCAAAGTAATTGGGGAAATGGTCAGCTTTCCTCCTGGCTGTCATGAAGGTCTTGGGAGGGGCTACTGAACTAGAATTTCACATTGATACCAATATGATAACCAAAACATAGACAATATGTCTGGCAAAAAGTTTGTCCATGTCAAATATTATATTTATTGCTAAAATTTATTTTCTTTCTGTAATTGTTTTTCTTCTCCTTTTTGGGGGGCATTGCATGAGTTAGGTACCACTTTCTCCCCAACAATATTTTTTGGAATGAAATATTAGTTTAAATAAGAAGGCATCCATTTCTGCCCTCATGGAAATATATTAAACACCATTGTTTTCAAAGCTTTATGCTTATTAGAAGCAGATATCAGTTATAAACTTTTAAAAATGCATTTTTATTTAAAAACAAAATATAGTGCCAACTATCTAGCTTCAGTTTATCTAAGTATCTAATCAAGTATGTTAAAACCACCTGAGGAGTGATTCCATAACTGTCTATCAGGAAATAAGCTGCTAAATGATTGAAATTTGTTTACTCAGAAAAGCAATCAGTATGTTTAGAGTTTGAATGGTTTATTCCTTTTTTAATTTGCTGGATATCAGAAGTTCTTCTGTCTTCTTCAGATTCATATTTATAACCTAAATGGTCTAAATATAACACTATTACGTATCTTTCTATCTGAGTATTTTATATTTGATTTCTTCTTTGCACGAGATAACCATTTTTGCCATTCTCTACTGATTAAATGCTTGAATTAAGCATTTTCAGTTCCATGGGTTTGGGGTGTTTTTGCCCTAGATGTGGGTGACTTTTTTCCCTTCCAGTTTTCTGCAGTTTTCAGCCCCTACATATTTAACCCAATTCAGGTTGGAAGCTTCTGGTTGGATTCAAAAGACTTCTGTTTAAAATTCATGTGCTCTGATGCACATTCAGTCAAATAGTCAAATTAACCATAAAGATATGACATATGTGAATGAGTCTTGATTTGTTTGAGTTAGAATTGTGAGATTTAAAGAAGGAATTATTCAGTTCAAGTCTTGATTTGATTTAAACTGCTTATTTTTTAAAAAAAGATCATAAATTATAATAAGTAGGCATATAAATGTTTGCAGCTCTTTATTTTCATCAGAATGGATGAAATTAGCAGGGATTGTAGACTTTTTAAAAGGATATTAATTGTACTAAATATCTATAAATCTCTACAGGTTTTACAGTTATCGATCGTTGAATTACTCTTCCTTTCTTAGGATAGACATTAGTAGGGATAGGGACTGGAGCACAGAAGCTTCCAAATTAATCAGCAGAAATTATCCAGTGGACCAAAGGGGAAAATATTAAAAATAAAATCTTTTAAAAACTTGTTTAACAAATAAGCTCTTTTCCATTGTTATTCTAGGATGCCAACTTTGGCATGATACAAGAATGCTCATTACCTTACCCTTGTACCATGACATAGCAGTTGTGTATGATAATTGGGTTTAATGATGTGTCAAAGTCAAGCTTGGTTCCTCTTGAAAACTCCCTCACCATTTGTTTTGGTGAAGTGGTAGGTTGATATTTTCAGGAATTGTGTTGCTGACTAATTTAGAATTTGTAGAACAAATACTGAAGAAAGAAGACATTAAAGGAAGCACAAGGATTGAAATAACCTGGATCATGTTTATTAATACTTAGCCATTAATTCCTTATAATACTAATGGTCCTTCCTCAGTCCTTGTCCAGCTGTTGTGAGTCCAAGCACCAAGGAGAGTCTTGGGAGTTTGACTCACAAAATGGTAGCTTTCTTTGCGCAAGTTTTATACCCTTCAGCCGGTTTTTCCCCTTTCCCTCCAGAGCTGTTTAGTTTTGACATCAGCATGGGAAGATTACGTATTAACAAGTGTCTAGCAGGTATTGGGTGCCTGCTAAGACAAAACAAGGAAATAATGATCTAATTGGGGTTAGAGCAGAAAGGTGTTTTTTTTAATCTCACAGCTCAAAAGAGTAAGAGGAGTTAGCTTGACTAAGCAGCCCCTCTTCTAGGTATTAATTGAAAAATATGGGTCAGTCACAGGACAGTTGACAATGTTCAGTCTCTTCTGGGCTGGACCAAGTTGGATTAAAGTTGTGGTTTTCAATGATTCCAGAGGTAGCAGAATTAGACTGACACAATGAGACATGTCACCAAGACAGACAAGCCACACAAAGATACCATAAATATCCTTTCTACCCCTTCTTCCATTCTTAAAAGCAGTGAATATAAAGCGTACGTTTTACCTTAGTATCAATTTACTCATTGTTAAAAGACTTAAATCTGTTCCAAACAACAGTATTTTAAAGCAAGGTTTGCCTAAAAATATGTATTGGAATGGTATGACTTGAGTTGATATTTGGATTGCTAAAAGATGGACTGAATTCTTGATTGCATTGGTAGATCCAATACAGAAAAGTGTAATATTTCAGAAACAGAAGAGAGAGCAATGCTAAGACTTGTTTCTGCACATTAATGAAGTTAAAGGCTGAGAAATGAACAAACCTCAGAGCAATCTTGATCTTGCTATCCTAAAGTATTTTGATAGGCAGAGTTTCATGAGGTCACAAATCTCACAGTTGGCTATTTTTGTATATGTCCAAGAACAGATCATACCATTCAGCCCCACCTTATCTTTTCTAGAAATATTTATTTCTACAGAAATACATTTACATCATATTTTGTCTACAGTCAGTGAGAAGCTATAGGAAAGCTATTAAATCTAGTATATTTTTTGCAGCCATTTGATTCAGTTGTTAGTTTATCTTTCAAAAGGTTGATATAAACCATATGATACAGACCATAAATGGAGTGATTTATTTATCAAGTTGATATACCCACCCATCTCACATACAGACTCACTTTAGTCAAAGCATAGTTGAATCGAACCTCTCTTTAGAAACTTGGCATAACTACCAATGAACTAAAGAAGTACACTAGACAGATTGTGAGTTGTGCAGCTCTCTGGATTCAGTTCACAAAGAGGGAGAGGGGTCATGGAAACATAAACTGTCTCTAAGTTTTTAAGGCAGCTGTATTTTTCCCTGAGTTATACTGGAATTTTAGAGAAAGAATGTTTTCTAAGTTTTTAAAGCTGCTGCATATTTTAAAGACCTGTATGAAATTTTGATGCTTTAATGAATGGCAAAGGGTTGTTGTGCACAGGTGAGGTCTGAACTAATCCTTCCCAATCATTTCTGAACTGTGTAGATCCATACGGATTGCATCTTAAACCACATTAACAAGATTTGGATAATGGTATGATTTGGAAAGTTTCAATGATGCTTATCAGAAGGTCCATCTCTTTTCTGCTTATGCTTTCCAATCTATTTCTAGCTGAATTTTTAAGACAAGAGAGAGACGAATGCATATTATGTCATCAAGATGGTTACAAAAAAAGCAAGATTCAACTTCCAAATCAATTGTATTTTTGTACTGTAATGAAGAAATTTAACGCATGAATGTGCCCCAGAAATAATCATCCTAAAGCAATTTTAGAATTCCTTTTTTTGTAAATATTTGCTGCATGACTCAATTCTAGAAATTGAAGGGGTTTGAACAGAATTCACAACATTTAATTTAAAAATTATTAGTCTAGCAGAAGCCATAAAAACTCTTAAAAGATAAGTAAGATTCTATTAAAAAAGGAAATTAATAAATAATGGGGAAAAGGGCAGAATTTGATTACAGTTCTGTCTTTATTGGGAAAGAAGTCCTGAACAATTAAAACAGAGTGAGGAAACAAGTAAATGGGATTTTCTTCTGCATATCCAACACCAAAAAAAAAAAAAGAAGAAGAAGAAGAAGACTGGGTGGTTTTCAAGAGTATTCCCCTATAGATTGCATTGCAGTAATCCATACAGAAGGTGACCAAGGCATAAGTGACCGTAAGGCCTCCAGGTCCATGAAAGGGCACAATTGTTGCACCAGACAAATCTGTGCAAAGGCCCACATAGCCACAGCTGTCATCTGCTCCTCAAGCCTGAACTGCACTGGTTTCCAGTTTTTTTTCTGGGTGCAATTCAAGACATTGGTTATTACCTTTAAGCCCTTTATGGCACACAGCCAAGCTATTGGTGGTTAGTGGCAGCCAGTACTTTGGGGAATATAAGCAGTATAGCAAGAAAATCCTATGGGGAAGAGGGATACATCCCAAAGGGATAATGCATTTGCTTTTTGGCCAATGACTGCTTTGTGACTCACTGTATAAAAGGGTATCCATTTTGTGAGAGTACCCTTGGCATATTTTCAGTGTTCTGAGTTTGGTGATCAAATGGTGCCCCCCCCACAACTGTGTCAGAAAGACAAAAATACAAGCAGGAACAAGAGGAGATGATTTTGGTTCAAATTCCATGTTGTGGTTTTGCAAAGAATTACAGTAAGATGTCATCATGTTGTGATGATGTACATTTATTTCATATTCATCAAACTGAGTCAAGGAGTAAAACTCTGAAAGTATCAGTGGAACAGGCGGCAGCAAGGGTGACTGCAAGGGGAAGATTAAACAGCCATGATTGTGACCATGATAATTCTATTGAATCTTCCATCTTAACATTTTTACATGGCCCATTCACTGGTGCACAGATGCTCCTGAATGGCAGGTAACTTTGTAAATTAAAACTCAGTTTAGACAAAGGGGATGAAATCCAGCATTCTATGTCTATTGATATTACAAGTTTTTTCCCATTTGTCTCTTTGTATGCAGTCCTTTATTTCATCCAGAGAACATTTTAAAACCCTGGAAGATTAATGAGTCGGTAATCTGAAAATACTACCACAATAATTAGGCAAGTCTGCTGCTGCAAAATTTTCTTCATTAAACAAGACTTTCTTTGCTTTTTTACTTCCACTAATAAACACTATTGAATTATACCCTAATTATCTGGTCAGTTAGAATTTAATTATTTTAATTAGATTAATCATAAACTGCAATGCTGAAGTTTAAGAAAGATGTTTTCAGCTAATTATCAAATTAATTGATGGCTTCTGCAAGGTCTGCATAAGAAGCGCAACACAAACATTAACATTCTTGAGAAGTAAACCTGGAGTTTGTTGCTTAGGTCATGACATCTTATGTCCTCTTCTGTTAGGGAAATCTAATAAATTAATTTCAGTTCAACCCAAATCATTAGCCAGATTTGGCCTTCATAAATATCTCTGGACATACAAGCATGATTTCCCTTTCCATATCATTTGCATTTGCCATATCTAATATATTGTACATTTCTGCTGTCATTGTATGATTTGCAAGGGGTATTATGGATACCAGTTCAAAATTAAACATGAAGCTTTTTCAGCAGTGCAAGTATTGTGCAATAGTAGTAATGTCCCAATCTACAGCATTTGGATATAAGAATAGCAAAAATAGCATTTATTTTTCCCATTGTAATTATATATCATGGAATAAGATATTGCATAATTGAAGAAGATTAAGAAAAAAGAGAAGATCATGTTGCAAAGTGAAGCTCTATAAAAAGGTAGTCTGAGATATTTGTGAAGGTGAAGTTTTTTCAAAAATGGAGAATGATTTATTACAAGAACCTGCAGAAAATTCTGTTAACCATGCTTTATTTACATACATCGTTTTGTATAATAGTAGAATAACAGAATAACAGAGTTGGAAGGAATCTTGGAGATCTTCTAGTCCAACCCTCTGCACAAGCAGAAGACCCTATACCATTTCATAGAATCTATTCTTAAAAACCTCAACTGATTCTGAAGGCAAACAGTTTCACTGATTAATTGTTCTAATTGTCAGGAAATTTCTCCTTATTTCTAGGTTGGTTCTCTCCTTGAGAGGATGCATGAGGGTTCAGCAGTTAAACACACTGAGCTTATCAGCTGAACAGGTGACAGCCTGGTTCAAGACCCAAGTGCCGTGCAACAGGGTGAGTTCCCGTTGCTGTCACAGTTCCTGCCCACTTAGCAATTTGTAAAGATGCAAATTTGAGTAGATAAATAGGTACCATTTTGGTGGCAAGTCACAGTATTCTGTGTGCCTTTAGTGTATAACTATGCTGGCTACATGACCATGGAAAATTTGTTTGGACAGCACTGACTCCCTACACTATGCCCTACAGTCGGACACAACTGGACAGGGAAACCATTACTTTTACCTCTCTCCTTGATTAATTTCCATCCATTGTTTCTTGTTCTGTCTTCGGGTACTTTGGAGAATAGTTTGTAGCTCTTCTTTGTAGTAGCCTCTTAGATATTGGAACACTGCTATCATGTCACTCCTATCCTTCTTTTCATTAAACTATACATATCCAATTCCTGCAATTGTTCTTCATATGTTTTAGTTTCCAGTTTCCTAATCATTGTTGTTGCTCTTCTCTGTATTCTTCTCTGCACTCTTTCTAGAGTCTCAACATCTAACTGGATGCAATATTCCAAGTGTGATTTTACCAAGGCATTATAAAGTGGTACTAACATTTCACGTGATCTTGATCTGAAGAACTTCTTTATCTATAAATTCTAGAATTTGGGAATTGCCCAAATTACCAGGAGGAGATAGTATGCAAACCTGCAAGTGTCTTGGTATTTGACTATATTTAATGATTTTAACATGTTTACTAGTAAGATTTACAAGGCCTTTTTGATATATTCAGCCAATTTGTCTATAAACTTCCTAAGAATTGGAGAAGATTAAGGGGTGCTTCTATATATAGGGCCTGCAAATAACCCATTCTCCTCAGGGGTGTAAACTTCCACAGCAGCACAGCAGCACTTTTTAGTTTGGAACCTGACACATTGATTAAAATACTATTGGGATTTTTCATATGTCTTTTGCTGTTGTGGATTAATTGGCAATACTAAAGCCTTTGCCTGGTTTTGTTCTTATGTGATGGAATGACAGTTTTTAAGTCTAAACAAAATTGGTCTATAATCACTTCTGTTTTGACAGTGATGATGGCAATATGGTCATCTGTCAGTGTTCTCCTCATCTTTAAGTGTCTGCAGTGAACTTTTGCTTCAAGGTACAACTGCCTGACAGAGCCAATTATCAGTGTTCAAGAAAAATAGAGGAGCAAGAAATCCTCCTCTGTCTTTTGACACTCTCCCTAATTTTCCATTCTGCTGCATCTGTTAATGTCTGTAATAAAGACCTTAACTCTCCAACATAAATAAAAGACCTCTCTGAATAATGTCTTTATCGTATCCAAGGAAGTTTATACCACATCGCATGTCAGATCCCAACACCCAAATTACAAGCTAATTTAAACTATGAATGTTTAAATGGTTGATAAGCTAGATTCAACTAGATTAAAAAAACACTGATATAACAATCAGCTGGTAAAACGGTTGCTTTCTCCCCCTTCATTACCACCTGTGAAAGAGGCACAGAAAAAAGTGAAAAATATCTCAGAAAATGAAAAATGAATTCACTCTTTATGAACTTTATCTCAAGCTTCTCAGCAGGGCTTGAAATTACACGGTATATATGATTTTAATTTAGATTGAATTACATGGCTGCATGATGATAAGATAGGCAATGCAAGCAATCCATTCTCAAATTGCTTGCATTGGGTAGTTTTGCAGTAATCTTGAGTCACTGTGAATTAGAAGAGGCTACTTTGATATTATTATTCAGTAGTTAAGTCTGTTTCCAATATTGGCCCCAAATGTTCCCTTAGCTGAGATACAAGATGAAATGGTATCATTTTCTACAGTATGTAAAAAGTCAAAGGGACTTTGGTTTTCTTCTTCAACATTTAACCATTGAAGAGCATTAAGCAGGCTTAATGTTCACATAGTTCTGCTTTGCTGTATTTTACTGCTGCTTTATAGCACCTGCTGTTTGCAGTTTCTGTTTACAAAACTAGGAATCTTACTTTTTGGACAATCTTTATACTTTCAGCATCTTTTGCTTCTGCAAACATGTTCATAGTGTGTGGAGGGCATGGGCCACAGCGAGTACAAAAATGTATAAATCAACTGATGTATTTAATCAGGAATGCCAAGGTCAGGGCTTCTTTGTACAAAGCTTAATTATGTTTTATTCTGTCTTCTTAATGGTGTAATCTTATTCTTTATAAAAGTAAGATAATGTAAGAAAAATCCTACCATTCAATTAGTGGGTTGTTAGTTGCTAAGATATTTATATTGCTAAATTTCTCTGATCATTTTTCAGAAATCTTATCCTTTGCATCACTTTCCCATCACTATGCATGTCTTCACTGAAGCTGTTTAGGGCTGGGAAGAATGAAGAAAGGGAAGACATTTACCTCTTCAGTAAAATGGTTATTGCAACAAGAGAGAAAAAGGCATTTGTATTCTGGGGGAGTGGTAAATCCACTTCTGTAATATATCAGTGCAGGTTTTCACAGCCAACTTCAACCAAATGGTAATAATCTGGCATGTTGATGTTTCACCAGCAACTGTGGCTATCAACCTTCAGTGATAAAGTGATCTGCTCCAGAGCACACTTTTCAGAACTAGTTTCTAATTCTTGCCAGTATTCTAGAAAGCTAGTTTCTAATTGGTTCTGAAAGTCAGTTGGAGTAGTGATACCGCATTGGGATAGAATACCATGAGATCTGCTCCTGCCTTGGGTACAAAGCCAGCTGGATGAACTTGACCCAGTCCCTCTCTCTCAATTCTAGGAATAAGGTAATGGCAAGCCATTTCCAAAGTCTTTCCAAGAAAACTTCAGGGACTAATCCACAAGTCATCAGGAGTCAACAGTGACTCAAAGGAAGGAAGGAAGGAAGGAAGGAAGGAAGGAAGGAAGGAAGGAGGGAGGGAGGGAGGGAGGGAGGGTTCTTTATACAGGTGAATTTGGAAGAATTTTTGATCTAGCTGTCTTTGAAACATGCTTCTGCTTATTATTTTTTTCATATGAAACTGCTATAGAGTCTACATGTAATTGGTTACTCAAGAACTATTTGGTGTAGCATAAAGATGAAACAGGGTTTTCTTAACTTTTAGATTCTTTTTTCTTTTTGTTAAAATTGTTGGGATGTTTATAAATCTCAGTAGATTTTTGATGCAGTCATGCATGATGATTTGACATGACTGCTAGTATTGTGGGTTTTTAAATGAAATCATATGTCTGTTATATAGTAGCACATGATAAACTACTGTTAATTTTTAGGTCATCCTAGCTGGCAACATTTCTTTTATTTGTGAGTAATACTATATTTTGTAGTTCCAATATATAACTGTCTACAGTTGCAGAGTATGTGATGAAGTTCTAATGATGAAAATGGTTTTCTCTTATCCTTAGGTGATCGAAACATTTCTTGGATTTTTCTTGTTGGTTTGTAGAGACTTTTATTTTTGTGTTTCCCAGTAATTATCCAATTCAGTATGTAATCTTACCAGTATAAAAAAGAACCTATTTTCTACTGGGAGTAGTGATATCAAGTTATCTCAACTCATCTGATTATCTTTCAGGCTTATAAATATGTCTAGCATGGCCAATGAGTATTTTAATGATGCTTCTTGTCTGGCAGGAATGATGGTTAAACTTTAATTACAATACCTGTATATTGATTTTTGATGTACCTTATGTCCTAGTTGATGGGTTATTTTAATTTTTCAATTTATTTATAAGCAATTTATTGAAATTCAGCTATTCCTTATTAAAGATTTATTTTTATCAATCATTTTGGATGCAACTTTTCCAGACTTTTAGTAAGTATATTCATGTGGTAGTTAATTTTGAGTGAAAAGAGTGTGAATATTGTTAATTGGAACTGAATTCTTTAAGTAGTGTGGATTTATCATCATTGATGTTCTAAATCTCCTTGATCCTCATCAATCTTTCAGAATAAATAGCCTGGAACTTTAAAAATTAAAAAAAATTGTCCTTTCCTACTTCTGATCTTTCTCAAAGTTTCACAGCAATTAGCCAAATTATTATCTCACTCAAAGACCTGTCCAGCATGATGAAGTAACTTACTATAGATTGATAAAAATCAACTGGCAGAAATCTAATTTCTACGGCTAAAATTTTAATAATAGAAAAATATTTGTTTGTTTCTAAAATTTATAAGGCTATCTAATTCCATGACTACAAGAGATAAACAAATCTGAAAAGAGACAAAAAAAAATGACCAGAAGAGCCAACCATCCCATTCATTTTCCATCCTAGAGGTAAATCCTATGAGAGGTTCTTATCTACCTCAATTATCTAACTCAAGGCCTGTGGAACAATAATATTTTAAATAACCTTTTCAATCAAGATGGCGTAGGAATCATAATAATCTCTGGGAAAATGTTGTTCCAAGAGGCAGGTGCTGTCTGAGTCCCATCAGATGATATTATTGGCATACAATATGTCAGCTGTTTAATAAAATAGAATGGGCAGAAACTGATTGTCCATCATACAGCCATGACCTATGCCATAAATGGCTTTATAAGTAATAATCCTTGAATTGCTTTTAATTGGCAACCAGGGCAACTCACAAAGCAGTGGTATTCTATGGACATCCTACACTAGATGAAGTTTCTGAGAGGTACTCAAAGGCAGCTCATTGTAGAGTGCATTGATGTAATCCATTTGTGAAGTGACCAGAGCCTTGACTATCTGAAGAGCTACTTGCTTGAGGAAGAGGTGCAACAAGTAGACAAGATGAACCTGGGCAAAGATCTTCCTAGCCACAGTTGCTAACTTCTCTTTTAGTTTAGGAAAACCCCACATCATTCACTAGTTCCTAATAAAGACTTGTTGCTTTATTCAGGATTAGAAGTGGAAATTGTCTGAAATTGGGTGGTCCACATACCCACAATCAATTAGGATTAAGTTTGAGTTTCTACCTTCCCATTTCAATCCTCCTAGCCTACAGATACTGGAACAAGATTTTGACAGCATCATTTGATCAGCTGGGGGTTGAGTTATACAGTTGGATGTATTGATGATTCCTGACTGCAAAATGATGGATGAGCTCTCTGAGGCCTGGTGAAGATGTTAAGCAGAAGTGGTAAGAGCATTAAGCCATGACATATCCACACATCAGAGATTTTGGGTTAGATTTTTTTCTCTCCCCTACATATATTTATGTATTTTTGTTTGCTTATCATATTTTTAATCAGCTTGTTAAAGAGAGTTGTAATGGCCCATTCATAAGTAATATAACAATAAATTCATAGTAATTCACAAATAATAGATTCTAAGTGACATTTATTCTTAACAAGACTACAAGATAAGTTTTAAGCAGCCTAAATGGAAGATACAATTACCTATTCAACCTTAAGTACAATTCAATAGATTTTTCAGATTTTGTATAAATATATTTAGATGATTGTTTATTGGATTTCTAGGCTGCTTAAATATAAAATTATTCTAGGCAGCTTCACAAATACATGCACACACACACACAACATATAGACACATTAACATATAAAACCATCATACTATCACATCATTCCTAACCCAAAGGGTCCCATCCAAACATCCTATCTCAAACCTAGGGGGAAAAACCCTTAAGGTGCGGGTTATAAAAATCTTTAGGGATTCTGTTCCAAACAAGAGAATTATGCTTTCTGACACTATGGGAAAGTACAGGATGACCAAACAGTATGGAAGATAGGTGTTCCCTCAAATAATCAGGACCTATGTCATGTAAGGTAATACATAGCACCTTGAATTGCAACAACTACTGCAGTTCATGCAGCAGGAGAGATATGTGGGGATAGGAAGGTTTACCTGTCACTGCTTGTGCTGCCTCATTCTGGACCAACTGTAAATTTAAAATGGTTTTTAAGGGAAGTTCCATATACAATGCTTTGTAGTCATTCACCCATGAGGTAACCAAGACATGCATGTCCTCTCAGGATCAGGAAGGCCTCTTGATCCAGAAAGTGCAACTGGTATATAGGAGCTGAGGCACTCCATAAATCAGAAGCTTCAGGCTCAACCTTACTTCCCCAACATTGACTGGAACTGCCATGGAGAAAGCAGGAAAACACCATAACACTATGCTCCCAGTCCTGGTCCAAGCACCTGAGAGAACACCATGATCAATAGCATCAAAAGCCTCTGAGAAACTAAGGAAGACCAGTATGGTTGCACCATCCCCATCCCACTTCTGCCATTTGTTCATTAAGCATCAAAAGAGCTGAAACCTGATTGGAAAGAGTCAGGATTAGAATAAATAATATTGTAATATTTATATTTATTATAATAATTATGATTGTAATAACTATTTTGCAATAAACCACTTGAATAATAATAGCAAATGTTCTTCAAGTAAATGCTAGATAAAAATGTAGCACTTTTATTTCTGATAACTGATCAGTTGATTTTACATGAAAAAATAAAACAAAACAGATTTTATTCCTGTATATAAAGGACTCCTTTCAAAACTCCTGTTAAAAACTGTGTCTCTTTTTTTAAATTGCTTACAAAAATCAGAAATGTGGATTTAAAAAAAAGGTATTCTGAAATGTTGTGAGCATGTGATCACTCTCACAAAATAGTTGTCATATTTTTTAAACTATGTTCTGTGCACTGCTGTAATGATTTTTACAATAAAACAAAAATAACCAAGGAAGTCAACAGGAACAATACAGTAAACAAAACACACAGTGCCATTCCAGTTATTTCCTGAAAGCTCTGTGGAAAAGCTCTGCTTTAACCAATTTTCACAAAACTAGCCAAGTATAAACCCACAAAACAGGTCAATATTAAGAAACACTGTTCTGGGGCCCAGCTTTCCTCAGCTCATCACAGCAAGGATGCATTGGTCAGTTCTCGTTGGAGAAGTTAGCAGGAAGTTATTTGGGAAGTAAGGTATGTAGAGCTTTATTGGTTAAAACCGGAATTTGAATTGCCTTCTGACCGCTGTAGGGGGTCACATAATATCTATTTACTAGAAGTCAAGAAATATTGCAACCCAAAAAAAAAAAAGAATGATCTCAGCCTCACTTCCTCCTCCTGGATGCTGCCGTTTCCCAGGCCAAATTATTTTTTTTGCTTTTCTGAGCAGGTTGGAATAATACTTACTAATAAAAGATTGGGTTACAATTGGCCATCATTCTTATTTTCTAGGCTTTTGGAGGCAGCCTTCGGAATACTGTTGATGTTGGAAGGTTTTTTTTAAATAGCCAGTCAGCTTTTCATTTAAAATGAAATGAATTATTTAAAAAACCTGGGTGGAACATGGGGATGTGGTGAACAGCAAAGAAGATCCCATTCATCCTCACAGAAAACACATTGGGAAGTAAGAGTTCAAGTAGATAACTTTTGGGGCAGGCATTATTTCCAAGGCAATCCTGTCTCCCTAAATTATTTTGAGGCTAAAATAGGGAAAGATGTAAATATAGTGAATACATAAATGACTGATTTAATAATTATGTATTTTTCTCAGTTTGATTTTGAGTAGACAGTCCTGATCACATCTGAATGAGATATTTTCAGGACATATTGTAATTTATATCTTAGTGGATGAATGAACTGCATGAATGCCCAAGTGAGCAGAGAGATTTCTGTCAGTTGCTTGAACAGAGTTGACTAACCTCATCTTAAGAAATACAGCCTTCTTTATTATCAGCTATCACAAAGGGGGGCACTTGTAAAAGAATACTGCAGAATTTTCAAGAGGCCTATAAATGTTCATTTTATGTGTAGTGGAGAAGTTCTCTTTGAATTATGAAGAGAATCTATAAAACTTCAAGGGAGTGAAATAAAGACCTTGGCATGAAATGTTATCCATTCGTGTAGGAAAAAAAATACAACTTCAAGAACTGGAAATACGTTGAACATAAACAATCTGCTAATATACTTAATTTAATTCTGAATTGCTTTTCCTGCTGGAGATGCTTAATTACAGTGCAGGGTGAAACACTTTATCATACAGCAATGCACTAGTACTGCTGTGTATAGCTGCAGACAAATCAAATAGACATCTGGGAATAATCCTAGAAAATGATTTTGAGATGAACAAATATGCAAATTTTTTAAATTGAAATTAAATTGAAAACAATATTAGGAAGAAGTCTGGAGTGCCTTTCTTCTGGACTGCTGCTAAAAAAACCCAATATGGAATCACTATTGATTTGAGGGAGCCTTTGCATTTCTCCTTATAACAATAATTCAAGCACATATAACACAATCATGCCAAGGAAAAAGGTTCTGGCCCATCTTATTCCCTGATATCTAGCCTTTTGGGAACAATGGATTTTTGATTTTATTTGAAAGAGTATTAATTTATATTATTTCTGATGTCCTGAGGCATAGCCTGGACTCAAATTTACAACTGAAGTGCAAAGGTGAGAAATTGCTGGTCTTTCACTGACATGAAGTTGCTTGACAGAATTTACAGCCTCACTTTAAAAGCAGAAGTAGGGAGTGAACCGCCTGCATAGCGACTGTGGTCTAGCAGCCTCATGCTTTCATAGAGAGGAAAATATAGAGAAAGGATGCCACTTTTCAGTTCCTCCTAGAAGAGCCCAATGTTATACTTTGATCTTCTTGAACTGCAAAAATAGCAACTTATCCCCTGTGTAAGAGGATCCATTAACCTTGTCTCTGAGTTCTGTTACCAATGACAGATTTGCTGGACACATTTTTGTTGGTTTAAAAGCAGTGCTAAAACTAACGTATGAAAGGCTGGTGGTGGTACATTGAGATGGGAAAAAGATAAGGGAGGGATGAAAGCAGGAGGGCTTTAAGTTCAGTTGCTAGGGAAACTGCTCCTTTTTACTGTGTTCAAAGTCTCAGCCCAGCTAGACAAGCTTTAGATGTTTCCTTGCAGAATGCCATCAGCTATATGTTATTTTTCTATATAACTTTAGTTACTTTCTTTCAGTGATGAAGTAAAGGCACTTGCCACATAGGTTTCTGCTGATGCTTAGATTTTTACTTAGTGCTTATCCTAATTTGTGATTTGGCTATTAAATCCTTTTTACTTGGCAAATGTTCATTATGCTTTGAATTTGTGTTTTTGAGTGTATTTCCTTTTCCCTATTAAATACTTCTCATTAGTAGGAATATAATTTCTTGAACTTTATTATTACTTTGTGTATTTTACATTTTGAAGGATATGCCATTCAGTTTGGAGAACCTTTTGATAAATATAATATTCAATGCTTTATTGAATTTTGAGTTTTATTATTTTATTGTTAACAAAGGCTTGCATATCAGTAATGAAAAATATGGAAAGTGAAAGAGAGAAAATAAATGAAGGCAACTGTGAAGTGTTATTTGCTCAATAACCAACACATACCATAGTGAAATAAGAGTCAGGAAAATATAAATAAAATATGACTGAAATTTATATTATAAGCTGAAAAACTTTTTATATTCCTTTAAAGCCCTACCAACCTATACAATGAACAGAATCTAAAAATCTATTTAAACTGTGAGACTAAACTTTTAAAGCCTCTGAGTCTCGAACAGCAGGAGGAGTAAATTATTCTAGCATATTTGAACTCACATTTATGCAATAATATAAGTACTAAAATATGCTGCATAAAGTTTAAAATTTACTCAAATGATAATTAATAAACATTAATATTAACCATAGATTATATACTGTTGCAATTAGTCAAGCAGATATTCTCATTTGAAATCTACAAGCAATTTGGCAGTATTTGCCCATATTCAGATTAACGTTATTGTTTCTATCATACAAAAGATACCAGAGATACAATTAGTCTGAATGGCACGGATAATTTATTTACAAAGATAGATAATGTGCACAAATATACTGATACAAGGAAGGTATCTGATAGAAAATAGTTTATTAGTACAATGAGCAATGTTCAGTTATATAATATATAATAATTTTGTCTTGAGAGGAGAAGGCTAGGTAATGGTGGTAGCAGTCCTCATATAGCAGAAATATTACATTCTGAGGGAATATAATACAAGTAAGTACATTAAAGTTCTGATCCACCACATTCAAGAGTGGAGGCATGGATAATAGATTTGAATTTACAAGGAGGCAATTACAGCTGAATGCTAGGAGAAAAATTCTAAGACTAAAACTAATTCAACTGATCAGAGAACTGACAGAATTCCTTTATTAGGTGTGTTCTAGATAGCCTCCTATCTCAGATACTTTCAATTGGATCTCTTCAATGAGTTGAGTTTAAATTTTATTCTAACTCCATTGAAAGAATCAAATTTATAATTTAAAACATCTTTAACTGAAAGCCTTATTGATATTATGTATTTTTTCCATCCCATTCTATTCCTCCCACTTTTAAAAACATTTATTTAAGAAAATGGACTTTAATTTGCCAATATTTGGCAACAACACTGAATATCCATTTATTTTCTGGTATTGCAACAGTTACTTTCAGGAATATAAGCAATAGGACTTCCGGTGGCTCCGCCGGCGTCGCTAGAGTCTCCTCTGTGAGGCTCCGTTCCCTGGGTTTGTAAAGCCGCAAAAAATAGCGAACATCAGCTGTTTTTTGCGGTGAAAAATCCCCTCTTCGGGTGAAGAAGAGGTGTAGAGCAACGGGAGTAAAGGGTTGAGCTCCTCTAATATCCCTGGAAAAAGTTTTCAGGGATCAAGAGTGTGAGCTCCCCATAACTCCTGAAGACGCTCCTGCCCAGAGACGCTTCTGTCATCAGACAGAAAAAGACGCCGCGACTGCCTCTGCTTTTAAAAAATAGAACACAAGAGAGACTGTTTGCAGACTGAGTGAATACAGGAGCTTTTATTGGATTGCAAGTATTTTTTATTGTTTTTCTGGCAATATATTTCTAACTGTTACTTTCAACATAATGCATTCAAGATGGCGTATAGCTTTCACTACTTTCACTGCTAAAGGAAAGTGCTTGAAAGTGAAAGTGAATTCTCCATTTTCTTTTTTCTCTTTGTTCTTGTAAGAGAAGCTAGAGAGACGGTTGTAGAAATTGGATTAAAGCCAGAGTGATTGTTTTAAAATTTAAAATGGAGTGGAATTTATGTTTTAATGTCAAACCTATTTTGGATCGCATTGATGAATTTAAAGAAGAAACGATTGCAATATTGAAAGAGACAAACGCAGAAATATTAAAATTAATTAGATCCTTTTTTCCAAATGAAATTGATTTGCAACCGACTGTTGAACATTTTATACAACAATCCAAACAAGAAGAAGACAGTATTGAGAATGAAGAGAATAATGGGAAATGGATTTTGCTTGATAAACAGTTCATTTACGGAGTGGAGGAAGAGGATTTGTTCCAAGACAGGAGGGGATGGCTACTCCTCTCAGACAAGCAGCAAGAAGAAGATTTAACTGAGAAAAAAGAGAAATTGATCCAGTTTAAGAAGCAATCTATCTATGGTGCTGAGGATCAGGAAAAGCAAAGACAGAGATTTGAAATGTTACCTCAACGAAAGTTTATGGTTAAGAGAAATAGAGGACTAATGCAAAGGTTAAGATGGCTTTTATGGATTCAAATGATATTGCAAGTAAAAAAGAGAGACTTATTATTTGGAAGGGGGGCCTCGTTATGGAGATTTACCTGGCAGAAGAAAAAACCAAGAGTACGATTGAAGATGTGAAATTTAAAATTGTATGCAAGGAATTATGGGTAATTCAAAACTATGGACTGACTCAAAGACTAAGATTATGAATAAGATGTAAGAGAAGATGATTAACGGAAGATATAATATTAAGATTATGAGTAAGACGTTAAAGAAGATGATTAATGGAAGATATAATTAAATTGAAGAAGAATGTACTTGCTTTGAAATGATCTAGGGTTGACATTAGATTGATTGATTGATGGGATAGATAAGCATTATGTGATTTGATAAGGAGGAATCTAAGTTAGAAATGGATTAAATAGATTGTACTTGTTATTTAGGTTTATTTGACATATGAGAAAGCCCAGAAGTCGATTGAAGAAGTGAAATTTAAAATTAAGATTGTTAGATTGATGGTTTAGATATGTAAATGAAAATTAATACTCTTAACAAGATGATTTGTCTGTTTTGTTTAGTGGATTGAAATGACTTAAGGTTTGATATTAGATACTGATTGAGGGATTAGATATGTATTAGAATTGATAAGGCTGAATAAATGTTAAGTAGAGATTGTATTTAGTATATAGTTTAAAATTCTTGTTAGGATTATATAATAACTTTGTTTGAAGTAGTGGGTTTTCTTTTGTTTTACCCTGTACTCACTCTGGGAAGTCAGGGGGGGGTAGGGAGGGTTTATAATTTTATATACTATGTTTTCTCAACTGCAATGGGGTTGATGCAGGGACATGTAATTATTGTTATTAAGGGGTTGCTCGGGTGGCCTCTGGGCACCACATCTGATGGAAAGAGGAAGGAGGAGTGAAGGCTTATGTAAGTAGAAAGTTGATAAGAAGGGGGAAGAGTAGGGATAGTTGGGTGGAGTAGAAGGAGGGAGATAGAGAAGGAGGGAGGAGAGTAGGTAGTTAGTTGGTAAGTGAGGGGGGAAGGTTAGGGTTAGGGGATGTGGTGGTGGGGGTACCGAGCAGTAATGTTAATTGTTTGGTAAATATGGTCTATGATTATTTTCAGTTGAGTTATTATTATTAGATGTATTGAAATAAGTATTTATGTTTTGTTTATGGATGATTTTGAAATATGTATTTATGTTGTGATTATGTTTATTGTTTATTTTAACATTATGATTTGATTTGAGTATTTTTCTTTTTCTGTTAAAAATTAAAAAGCCAATAAAAAATTAAAAAAAGGAATATAAGCAATAAATGTACAGCTAGATTGATTACCATAAATTATTGAGTAATTTTCTCAATTTATTTAAAATATTTGATTAAAAATAACTGTGGAAATAAACAACACCATTTAGAAAGGATTTGATTGATATGGTGAATAATTAGAGAGTAGATCTATGTGAAGCTTCAAAAGCTGCTTGGTTCCAATGAAGAATTGAATAAATAATCTTCAAAGCTGCTATGCAAAACAGCATTCTTCTAAGACAGTTTTGGCACTAATAACAGGTGGCTGACAGTTATGGTATTAGAATTGTTGCTGATGTTTTACATAATTCAAGTTCACCCCCAAGAAAGATCCATCTTCTTAAATTTGTTGGAAATCAGAGCTTTAAATTCCAAAATTCTGATAGCATGCCCAAAAACCAACCAACCAAATGAACAAAGAAAAATGATTACTTAAAATTTTGGAAGATGCAAAATGTCAGAAGACAACATATCCTTCAATTGTCCTAAAGACTAATGTGTGATGTGTTGATTAGAATATCAGGCTAGGATTGTAGCATTCCAGATTGAAATCGCCTCTGGGTTCTTAGATAACCATTACTGTTTATTATGAAAAAGAACTGGCAAAATTGGTGCAATGGCCTTTGGGGTGAGAATATCATGTACTTTGCTATGGGCTGCTTTATTGAAAGAGGAATTATAAATAGTTTTAATGAATGTGTAATAATTTGTTCTGAAAGTATACTGACTGTTAGGTAAGAAAGAGCAAGGTGATATGAACCAAAGTTTCAGAAAACTGTAGTAGGTAGGAAATAATCTAGAGATGATTATGAGGACAGTGGAGATGAAAAATTTATAATAGTTCCTGTTTATAATAGATTTATAATAGATCCTTTTCAGTCAAGGTTTAGACCTATACATGGGACAACAACAATATTGATTATGATGATGAATAACCTTCTTTGAACCTGGATAGAGGGACAGCACACCCTTGATCCTTTTGGAAATCTCAACAGCATTTGACATCATTGAATACAGAAAGTTTTTGTATGTTTGCAGGGGCTGGAGATAAAGAGGCATCATTTTATGTTGATTTTATTCTTGCTGAAATGACCCAAATGTGCTTTTTCAAAAGGCTTCTTTAGTTTTTGGATAAGAAGCAAAATGTTTTTAAAGAAAAAAACAACAACAAAGAAAAGTCCAGTTGCCTTTGAGACAACCATGACCTAGATCAGTGGTAGTCAACCTGGTCCCTACCGCCCACTAGTGGGTGTTCCAGCTTTCATGGTGGCGGTAGGGGTTTTGCCCAATACTGAAACACTTTCCTTTTTTTAAATTTAATTGACTTTAAAAAAAAATTTCATAGCATTATTTAAAAACATTTTCATTAGGTTTTCATAAAATTCCCTGTGACAATTTAAATTTCTGAAAATATACTATTTGTATTGCCTGCGCATAAGTTTAGTTCACGTTATGTAAGTGAAACTAAATGGCACTATAGTGCGACCGCAAACAAAAGAGCCTTGTCTCAGAATAGCTCGTGCATCTCCCCACCCACCCAGCTGTAACAGACAAGCAGAGCTGGTAGCCGGCGCCCCTCCAAACCCAATCCACGATGCACAAGAGGCATGCGCAGACGACAATACACATCGCACTGGTCAGTACACAGTTATATTTGTGAGAGTGAGTATGTGCCTACAGCTTCAAACAAAATATTGTGAGTCCATGTCTCAAAAAAAGAAATACGCTCAAGGCTATTTGCCAGAGTATCTGAAGATGGGTTTCATAGAATCTTTGTAAATAAACAACATCGAATGTGTTTATTGTGTCATAAAACATTATCCAATGAGGCAATGAAGCCAAGTCAATTGTGAGAACATCTTTCTACAAAGCATCCAAATGATAAGGACAAACCCATTGAATATTTTCAGGAAATATATAAAAAATTTCAAAATTGTTCAACAATCGTTGCATCATTTAAGAAACAACATGCAGCAAATGAAGATGGATTAATTGCTGCTTATCGCATTTCACAATTAATTGCAAAAAGTGGTAAAAGCTATAATATTGGAGAAACTGTAATAATACCCTCTATAAAAGAATTTATCTCAACAGTAATACATCAGGATATACCTGAAAATTTAAAAATGTTGCCCCTAAGCAACAGCACAGTAAAGCAACGAATTGAAGAAATGGCAGTTAATGTTGAAAAAAAACTGATAAGTATTCTCCAAAACTCTTCATTTTCCATGCAATTGGACGAGTCTACCATTGCAGATAATAATGCTTTATTGATAGCATATGTACGTTATTTTGATGAAAACAATACATTACGAGAAGAAATGCTATTTGCAATAAATCTCATTACAGATACAAATGAATTATCTATATTTAATACTGTGAAATCATACTTTACAAAAATAATATTCCTTTGAATAATATTGTTGCATGTGCTACTGATGGAGCACCATCAATGGTAGGTCGCTATCATGGATTTGTTGCTTATTTGAAGGAAGAAGTGCCAAATGTTTTATGTATTCATTGTGTGGTGCACAGACAACATCTTGTAGGAAAACATCTAAGTACAAGTCTCCATTCATCATTAACTATAATAATTTGAGCCATAAACAAGATCAAATCCAATGCAAAAAATGATAGAATGTTTCGACAGCTTTGCCAGGACAATAATGAAGATTTTATTATGTTACTTTTGCACACAGAAGTTTGGCAGCTGTCAAAGGGTACATCTTTGGCTTGTTTTGTAGCATTATATGAAAGTGTCATACAATTTTTTGAAAGTAATAATAATAATAATACAATACAATTATATTGTAATATTGTAATATTATTACAAATAATTGTAATAATATAATTTTTTGAAAGTAATAATCTGTGTCAAAAGTTAAAAACAGTAAAGAATGATGCCTTTTATTTGGCAGATATTTTCAAGAGATTTCATGATGTCAATTTGCAGCTTCAAGGAGCTAATAAAACTCTTATAGGTTGCCAAAGTATTGTGTCATTATTTATTGACAAATTTGAACTACTTCGTTATAATCCATTGAAAAGAGAATTTCATCAGTTTCCTGAATTATCATCTATAAAAGATGATGTAACTCCAGAGGATATTGACAGATTCAGTAGCCACCTCAACGAACTTAAATTGGACATGGAAAAACGATTTGAAGATATTTTGAAATTGAAGGTGTATGACTGGATGAAAAATCCTTTTACCGCAAATATTGAAGAGGCTGATACAACTTGCCAAGAAGAACTGTTAGAAATTATGATGAAGAAAGTAAACATAAATTCGATATGAAAACCTATGGCAAAGTAAAAAAATGCCTGTCTTATGTCCAAATATGTGGAAAATGATATTCAGTTTATTGATACCTTTCCCTACCTCATATCTTGTGGAATCAGGCTTTAGTGCTGTTAATCATATTATGACCAAAGAAAGAAACTGCCTGAATATTTCCGAAAGAGGAGATCTTCGTTTGTTCCTTACAAAAATTGAGCCAGATATCCAATAGTTTCGCAGCATCAGGGATCTCATTAATAATTTAATTAATTAAATGTAATTTCATCAGACTTCATGCTTCTATGTATGCAAAGTATAAATAAAAAGATAGATTTAACTACAGTAAGTTGTTTTATAAAGATTTATTCTGCCAAACATAAAGTCCGACATAAAGCATTTGGTAAGTAATTATTATTATATGCTTTAACTTGCTGTAACTCTGCTTTATAAATTTTATAAAATAAAGTTACTTCCCTACTTTATAAATCACCATTACTGTGGAACTGGTGGGCGGTTAGAAAATTTTACTACTAACAGAGATATAAAAGTGGGCGGTAGGTATAAAAAGGTTGACTACCCCTGACCTAGATGATGAGAATCTCCATAGAGATTCTTGCTGAAATAAGTAGCAGCAACAATCTTTGGCAAGGAGCTGTCCATGGTAGTTACAATGCAGGATGCCACAAGTCTCAGCTATCTTCCCAATATCTTTTAACTTCTCTATGAAATTGTTATGAGAAGACTTGCATCAATTTGACTGCAGGGTCTTTATTATGTTGATTAATACTCAGTTATACCTTGCCATTCCAGGTGCAGCTAGAGATGCTGTTTAGAGATACTGTTTAACCGGTTTCTTGAAAATGGATGCAAATAAAATGCTCATGTTGAATCCTAACAAGATTTATTTTTCATTCAGAAATATTTCAGGTTCAATTTATTGTAGTAATAGCTGTGGAAGGGATCACATTCCACCTGAAGGAGAAGGTCCAAGACTTGAGCTCTTTTCTGCAAACTGTCATGGATCTGCCTCCGGCCTCCTCTTTGGACACAAATTTGGAGGAGAAGGATGAGATGGGTTCTGGCGCCTCTGGGGAAGAGAGTATGGGGGCATGGGGAAACATGGACCAGGGAGAAGAGGTTCCAGCTCAGTGAAGCAATCACAGCTGGATTGACTAGACAGGTGGCAGGATGAGTCAGAGCTGAGAAAGCCACAGCTGCAGCAGGTTAGTCTGGAGGCTTCAGGTAAAGAACAGCAGCTGCTAGTGGTCAGCAAAGATGAGCCCACACTTCTTCCTGATCCAAGGATGCATGAGGCAGAGAGGATACAGTTACAATATTGATTGGTCAGGCTACCTGCAAGGAGGCAGTCTTGCTCATTGTGAAGGGCTGTACTGGTGTTGCCTATATAATCCCTCCCAAAGAGATGGCATTGCTGGAACAATATGTCCAGTTCCTTGCTTCATGTTTCTTGTGTTTTGCTTCTCAAACTTGTGTTTGGACTGACTTTGGACTGCATCTTGTGGCACCATGGGCCTCCTCAAGAACTCCTGTATCATTCCAGTCTTGCTGAGCATGGCAACTGGACCCACTTATGCAGAATATCTTGTAACTACTGAGGGTTAAATAAAGGGGATAAAGCCCTTTAAAGTTATTGGGTGTGAGTGTGTGTGTGAGTGGGGCAGCATAGGCACCCACAGATACTATTCTAGGAACAGGTGAGAGGCCATTGCCAGGGGACCCTTCCATCTTTGTTTGGTGCACCAGTTGCAGCCTTTCTTGAATAAGGAAGCCCTGGAAATGATTACTCAATGATTACTCATGTCTTGTTAGACTCCTGGAAGATACACTAGATGGAGCTGCCTTTGATTACACTTAATGCAGAATGCAGGATGCTGGCTGGGGACACAAGGTATTTCAGCACATAAATGCACTAGGCAACTTTTTTTTTCAGATGTTTTACTTCCTGAAAAGGTTTTGATGTTTATGGTAGATCCCTTCAACCTGAACACAAATATATTCTCAGAATGTCTATACCATGTAGATATCTTGAGAAACATGAATGTAACTTTTAATAGTTATAATGCATTTAACCACATTATGTTTTTGATGCACTGCATGAATTCAACAAGGCTAAAAGTGTTTTGATGCTGATTTTTGTTTTTACTCCATGTTAGATGCATGTTGCTGCAGGATCCAACAATAGGAGCCAGCATTGATGGATTCCAATTGCCCTGATGCCACTTTTCCATTGTGGCACTGTCCTGGTGAAATGTTTCATCATGTTCATCATTGATTGAATTTAGATTTTTGGGAAAGAAGTCCAAGTGTGAATGCAGAAAATGAATCTTCTGTAACATGTACTTAACAAAATAACAAAATAACAGAGTTGGAAGAGATCTTGGAAGTCTTCAAGTCAAGAGTTTGGATGTGACTTTATATATGATTTATCACTTGATTGTATAGTATTTTATGTTTATATTTCCTGAGAATCTTAGGATAATATATACATAAATATGTATAAATATGCTATATAAAAATAAAAAATAAATAATAGCAACATAGACACAATGAAACAAAAACAGAGACTTGTTGGGTTACATGACTAATAAAATCTTCATGAAGGAGAACAAATGTAAGAGTTCTTTTTTCCCAAAATTGTACACACTGCAGTGCTGTGAAGTGAAACAGAAATAAATAAGCAGCAAAGGCAAGACCTGGTTATTGCTGAGATTCCTAAATAAACAAGTTTTTTTCAGAACTTGTCAATTTAAAGTTCATAAATATCAGCTAATATATTAGAATGATAGGAAGGTCACCAGAACCATTAAAGTCATTTTTGCACAAAGCAAAGAATAGCATACACAACTCCTCTTCCTCCTCCTCCTCTCACCACATCTATTCCTTTCTTTTACATGGAACTTAACAGAAAAGGATATCTGTTTTTTATGTCTTTCGAAGAAAACTCTTTTCTACTCTTCAAAGTAAGTCTTTTGCTTATTTTGGCTAAAGATCCCAACTCTATTAAATCAACTGCAAGGCAGACTTGTAGCTGGTTTCATATTTTCTTTTAGATTATCCTTTGTGCTTTTTGCTTTCAGCTTTGAATATTCTCATTTTTCCAGATATATATAACCTTTATCTGCTGCCCATGCTATTTCTCTGTTTGTTAGTTTCAAGACCTGCTGTGCCTCTGAACCTTTTTCAGAATGCTATTAGGTTTACTTTGCCTTGGCCTAAGGATCCACTGAGTTTGAAAAATTGACTCACTTAGAAATTTCCACCAGGAAGCTATCTGAAGCCAAAGAAAGAAAGAAAGAAAGAAAATATGTATGTAGAGATCCCATATCCTAATGACAGCTGATCTATTATATATCTGCTTGAGAAACCAGAGCAAAGTTATTTTTCTTTTTGTCCCTGGATTCAAGTTTTAATAGCATTTAGAATACATTGTGAAGGGTGTTTATAATGTTCATTCACAGACACACATGCTGTTATCTAGATATAAATTTCATACAATTAAATGGAAAACTATTCTAAAGTAATTTGATGTCAGATAACAAATAATGTTTTCAAAATTTAGCATTAAAAACTAGTGCATTTAAAAAAGAAAATAGTATAATGATTTTAATGTTTAATTTAATACCTCGATATTATTTGCATACTTTCACAGATGGTAAATTATGCATATTTTGATATGATCATTCAGTTTGGAAATGTAAAATGGATGCATTCATTTTCTTTTGAATAAATAAGAATTGATAATATGACAGTAAGTAATTGCAGTTAGTGATTTGAGTTTCTAAGTCACTACATCTGATGGCATGTCTTACCAGAATTTTTGAAATACTTAAGTTAAAAATTAAACTTTTCCCTGAATTGCATATACTTTAGTGGTCTGGTTCATTTTAAATTTATTTGTATGCTTATGGTTTTTTTTCATGTTTGGTTTAGTATACTGTGTGTATTTAGCTATTGTGGTTTATAAGCCATAATTCATAGCCTAGATTCCTAATTATAGTTTAAAATAGTGGCTTATAATTTGTGAACTTATTTCAAAGCAGTTTAATTTTAAAATAATGATCAGAATTTTCTAATTCTGTGAACTATAGAATGAGAGCTCATGTAAATTAAGTGTTTTATAATGCAAAGCTTCAAATGAATAAAGTAAAATAAGTATCTAGACCAGCGGTTCTCAACCTGTGGGTCGCGACCCCATTTGGGGTCGAACAACCATTTCGCGGGGGTCACCAAACAACGCAGTCCGCCATTTTCCCCCCTTTTCCTTAGCTGTGCTAATCCCTCTTATTCTATTGGCTTTTAAAAGCCAATAGAATAGATTCTCTTGAATAGAGTCTAATTCTATTGGATTTCAAAAGCCAATAGGAATTGTCCAGGCTGTCTCTGCCCTGCTGAGCCCGCCAAAAGTCCCAGTCTGCAAACGGTGCTGCAAGTTGTCTGCAGCGAAGGCGAGCTGTCTGGAAGTTTCCACCCCTCCCTGCTGAGCAACTACTAAAAATGTAAGTAAAAGAGGGCCCTGGGTGGGAGGTGGGAGGCCAGCGGGCGCAGGGAGGGTTGCTGGTGTGCATGGGGCCCAGCGGGTTCCTTACCTCCCTTGGGCTGGGCCAGCTGGTGGCCCAGCCGGTGGTCGCCCTGCGCCGTCGCTGCCCCTTGCCAGCTACGCCTCGGCCGGTGCAGGGGGCAGCACCACGCATGCACAGTGCTCCCGGGCAGGGAAATAGTCCTTGACTTACAACCAGTTGGGTAGTCCTCGACTTATGACCGGTTGGGGGTTATGGCATTAAAAAGGTTGAGAACCACTGATCTAGACCAAGACAAAGTATAAATAAGTTTTAGCCTCCAGGGGGAGTTGATGACAATGAAGAAAGCTTATTTATCTTGCTGGATGATGCACTCAGCCAAGTTCATTTTCCAAAAAGAGAATAGAGATTCTGCATTCTTATCATGCCAAGATAGTGGCCCTGTTTGGCTTGGTACCAATCTAATATTGGTATGTAATATAATGACCACAGAAAATAAGCTAGGCAGAGAGAAAAAGAGCCTTCACCCCAAAGTCACCTAGTGAACTAAATAGTTGAGTAAGGACCTGGACCTAAATCTGGCCAATCCAATCCAAGTCCAACAACTTAATCAATTGTCTTTATTTATGTATTAGATTTGGGTCCACCAAACTGACACAAATTTATTAATTTGAATAAAAGTAGAAATATTTGTGTTTCACTTTATATTAATTTTATAAGCTTCTGTTACTTTTAACATACTATTTTTTTTTCATTGACTTCATCTACTTTGGAAGCCATTTTTGGAGAGTGCAGTTCACTTTCCCATGGTAGCTCTGCAGAATCTAAATTATACCTTGCAAATATTGGAGGTAGGAAGTATTTATTCTGAACAAACATGTCATATATTTTTCCAGTAGTTTAAAATGTTTAATGGTGTATTTTTGAACATGAGCATAACAGAAAGAGTAAACTAGAATTTATGAATGCAATGCAAGAGGAGGAAGAGATAAGATTGATCAGAAAAACTGGTGTGTTCTGATTGTGTGCATGGCTGTAAAGATTAAAATTTCTTCTCCTTGCCAGTTGTTCATTTAAAGCAGGCATGTCAAACTCGCAATGTCACGTGATGTCACGCAATGTATCACAACTTTTTTCCCCATTGCCGGCAATGGAGTGGGTGCGGTTTTGGCATGACGCATCCAGCCTGAAGGCCGGCGGTTTGACATGCCTGATTTAAAGGGTGCATCACAAAATCTTCCTCTTTTTGTGCTACAACATGATCTAGTGGTTGTTTTCTACTGAGAAGTACAGACTGTAGTAAGAATATAAGGCAATCAGATTCTGGGGAACAAACTCCCTGAGTGAGTGAACAGGAAGAATAAGCAGGAGTTATCCAAGAATAAGCAGGAGTTATCCAAGTTATTCAATAGGGCAATTAAAGGAAGAAGCCCTAATGAATTTTTCTTGTAGGTCAACAATGTGACTTGGCTAACCTAAGAGCCTGAGAAGGGAACAAGAAGAGATAATTTTTTTCTAGTTGGGATGCCTTAAGAAACAAAAGTGAAGATTAAATGGACTCAGCAACTATAACTTGAACTGAGTAAAGGACTAGACTCAGCTGCCTGAACTCCAAGTCTAGAATATTCATAGTAAATGTGTCTTGTTATAGGATATATTTTTTAAAAAAATATAGCATAATTATAACCAATGTTGTTAACATAAAAAAGAATGACATTGCAGAAATCTTTATAAATATTGACAAAACCAGAAAGCAAATTCCTTTGTAAATAATATTATTTTAAATTTAAGTAGAATGAGAAGAAAAGCATTTCAGTATCATCTGATTTTTTTTCTTCTAGATAGCCCTTTATTTGTGTGAAGATATTCTGAACTTTAACATACAATATTTATTTTTCAGTAGAAATGGATTACAGAGAATATTAAAAAATAAAAATGGCACCAAAGTCCACTTAAGGCTTTGCTAATGCTGTCTTATAAACTCTCTGAAATTAATTCTCAAGCAAATAGGGTTTTTTAAAATTGAGATATGCAGAAGATGAAGAAACATTGTGGTACTCAGCTCCAAAATGAACATTTTTGCCTATATTTGATAAAGTTCTTAGCCTCTTCTGCCAACAATCATTCAAAAGAAACTTAATATTTATATACAGTGGCACTGGTCTAAGTAATCTAATGCTTAATATTTAATATAGTGACCTTATCTTGACTTAGAAAATGAAATTAAATACCAGGGTACAGACAGTGCCAGGAAATCTGTTTGCAGATACAAAGTGCAAGTGAAAAGCTAATATATTTTGAAGGAGCAGTATTTAGGTATGAAATAATAGGCTACATCTTCCAATTGCCTGGTTGTGATTTCTGTCTAAAAGCCTAATTACATCTGTATACGATAACTTTCCAATGTTTTCTTTTTCTTCCTATAACATTTTTTATAAGTATGCATAAAATGTGTCTTTTCTGCATGCTTCCAACCAATATGGTCCTGAGCTTTCTTTTGCCAATTGGGCCACAATACTTGCTGATGTCATTGATCCTTCTTGTTTTAGGTCTCTTTTGTGGATGCTTTTTATCAAGTGGGATTTCATTCTATAACTGCCTTGGTCCACTTGCCATCGGTTCTTCTTGCTATGTGACCAGCCCATTTCCATTTCAATTCTTTTACTCTCTTGATGATATTGTATACTTTCCTTTGTTCTCTAATCCATATGCAGGTCTTTCTATCCTGTCTGTAATTCCAAGCAAGTACTGTATTTTTCCATGGCTCTTTGCACCACTCATAGCTTTTGTATCGATTGTGAGGTTAGTGTCCATGTTTCACTGGCATATGTTAGAGCAGGTAGCACAAACTGAATGAAAACTTTTTTCTTCAGGCATAGGGGGAGATTGTTCTTGAAAATTATGCTTAGCTTGCCGAATGCCTGCCAACCTCATTTAACACACCACAGGGTCCCCTTCACTTACCTTTTGAAGAGATGTGGTACCTTCTGCAGTAGTAGAATGGATCACTTCATTGTGCAGCCCTGTGGCACACTTCTGGAAGCAACCACCATGTTCCCAGTAGCTGCATTGAATTCTGGTAGCTAAGAACATGGCAGAATAACAGAGTTGAAAGGATTTTCTAGTCCAACCCCTTGCTCAAGCAGGAGACCCTATACATTTCAGGCAAATGGTTGTCCAATCTTTTCTTAAAAAGCACCAGTGATAGAGCACTCACAACTGCTGAAGGCAAGCCTTTAGGGCTGCTTCCAGAATAGCACCATGTAGTTGAGCAACATAGCGACTGTTCAGCTGATCTGTACAGCACTGCTGAAAGCTCTGAAAGCAGCTGCCATGTTCCCAACTACCAGAATTCAATGTGGTTGTCATTTTCAATCAATGTGGTTATCATTCAATGTGGTTTCATTCAATGTGGTTGTCATTCAATGAAGTGTCATTTTCCGTTTCTATGCTGCGGAAGGCCCCAGAGCTCTTCAAAAGGAAAGCCAGAGAAAGTTGTGGAGCCTGGTAGGGTGGGAATCAAGTCTAGGGGATCTGGGAGAAGGAGCGGTAAAGGCCTGTAGGACCACAGCAGGGAGGAAAATGTCTGCTGGGACCTGGTGGGGGAGTGAAAGACTTCCGAATACATAATGTTAATGCAAGATGTACAAAAGAACTATTGCTAAAAGTGGATCATAAATTAATTATAATACATTTAAAAATTCTAATTATGTCCATTACAGAAGCAAACTTACATAGAAATGTCTAAAAAAAAACCTCCCATAAATGATATTTTGATGTGCCTGTTTATAAAGGAACTTAAAATATATATTCAGTAATAAAGCTAAAATTTAGAAAGAATAAAGCTTCCATTATCATATGTACCCATAATTTAGATATTTTAAAAATTAAGGAGGTTATTCTTTTCCATGAAACATTTCTTAATATCTTATCAATCTGCTTAAAATAAATAAAACGTATTAGCATAGGATTATTTCTAAACAGATTTGTAAATTTTGAAATAATAGTATTTTTTATATTTATTTTCCCCCATAGAAGAATTTTTAACCATCTTCTATTGATCTTTATTGGCAATTATTATTATTTTAAAAAAGAACTATCAGCAGTTTTTGTTACAGTTAAATAAGCATTTGTCTTCAAGGTAACATTTAAAACAAACTTCAGAAGAATTATATTTGCTTAAATAATACTAAACAAAAAATGAAGGAAGGCTCATGTTTTAAATGACAGATTTCAATTTCATTTTTCCACTGAGCAGTATTAGAAAGCCTGTACAAAAGTAGATAACTTATGAAATATATAAAAATATTTAATATTCATCATATTTTTGATGAAAACTTTCTATAACTAATAAAAATAGGGCAGCGAATGAGATATACTGCTTCCTATATTTTGCTTTTTCTATAGGTTTTTTTTCCCTAAGCAAAGAAAAACAGACATTTTTGCTTTAGTTAGGGTGTAAGCTGATTGTACTTCTCCAGTCATAGACAATGACTCCCCCCCTTCTATTTGATTAATATATTTTTATAGGTGGTAGTTGCAAAGACACAATAATTTTCAATATAAAAAGGAGAATCAAGGTTGCAAGGTTTCCTGAGAAAATTAAGAAAAAGTTTGCATTAACTTTTATTCTTCTTCACACCTATTACTTTTTAGAGCCCATTTATTGACTGAACTGTCAAAGTGATTTACTTTTAAACAGACCAATCCTTTATGGTAGGCTGGACTGCAACGGGAGTTTGTAATTATTTTCAGCATTCTGCTATTTTCTGGCTTTCAAGGTTTTCACACTAGATAGACATTATATTTGAGAATCTGTCCTCCTTTCTCTAAAAGTTCCAGAACCAGAACTCCCTAATTTGTACCCATCACTACTGACAACTGCTCTCCAAACTTTCCATCTGTTCTTAGTATTTAATATATTGACTTTGATTTAAATGATATGTGCGCATGAAGAAATATCATTCAGTTAGCAGGAATAGCCAACTGTCTTATTTCTACTGTTATTAGTAGGTGTCATCCATCCTTGGCTGTTTGAACAATGGCACTGATGTTTTACCTTGATGCCTGGATTTTGTGGAGGTCTGAATGGGGAAAACAAAATCAAACTCATAGCAAAACCAAGTGGTGATGAATTTGGAACCTATTGGCATCCAAGGAATATCAATAATTGGTTCTGGATGGAGTTGCACACACTTCAATGCAACCACCTCAGTCTCCAGTTTTTCTACTGTCATGAAAATAGAGATACGAAGTAGGCAACCATAATCGCCTTCCTTGGTAGCATGAAGGACAGTAAACAAGCAGACAAAATGGCTTCTGTCCTCAGTGTCCAACCACAAATCAATTATCAGCCTCATCCAGCCCCTGCTATTGTGTACTCACAATATTCTAGCACCTGGTCCTTCAACTCAATGAAGCTGAATGCATCTGGATTGTGAATACTACTACTGCTGAAAAATCAATGGAGAAGAAATCAATGACACCACCAATGAAAGTTAGATTTTAAAGAAACATGATACAAAGGGAACTGGTACCTTTGAATTTTGGTGTTGGGAAGACACCTGAGAATATTGTGAAGAAAACAAACCAATGGCTCATTGAACAAATCAACCCAGAGTTCTTAGTTGAAGCACAAATGACCAGGTTCAAATTATTCTGTTTCATACACATTATATGGGAGACACAGCTGGAAAAGGCTGTAATGCTGGAAAAGGCTGAAGGAAAGAGAAGATGACCAGCAGCAAGGTGGCTCACTCAGTTTCAGATGCAATGAATGTACTGTTAGGAAACATGAAAACACAAGTTAGGTCATATTGGAGAAAATCTATCTATGTTGTTACTTGGAGTTGAAAATGACTTGATGGCACATAATCAAGCAATAATTTTATTTATAAAGTATTCTAATCAGAACATAACTGCTTCTAATCCAGACAGTTAACAAACGCATTGCCAGATGTCCCACCAACAATTAGGATACCACAGTCTATACTGGTTACAATATTTAGATCAAGTTAAAACTGAAGAGAGTATTATATAATGCTATACATGGCGTTGCCTTTGAAGAGCATTTGAAAGCTTCAATTGGAGTGAAATGCTGTGATGTGGGCAGTTATGTGTGCGCCTAACATGGCACATGTTACACCTTGTTCCGCAAGCTGCATTGGTTGCCAGTTTGCTTCCAAGTCCAATTCAAAGTGTTGCTTTTGACTTTTGAATACTTACATGGTATGAGTTCAGGTCATTTGAAAGGTACTGTCTTCCTGATACATCCCCCCATCCACTCAGGTCAGACAGGAAGGGCATGTTATTGGTCTTGTCTGCTGAGGTGTTCCATCTGATAGGAATCAGGATGTGCAAACCTTTTTTGCCCTATACCCACTTTTGGAGCATTGTTGCTCTCAAAATGAGGCTAGCCCTGACCCTATTGGAACCTCTAGAAGTCTTTCAAGCCTGATCTAAATGCCGTTTTTTTCAAAAAAAAAGGGGGGCATTTGTTAATGTGGAGCAGCAGACGATAGTTTATTGCCTTCTTTAAGGCATCTTTAGGGATAGACAACTGCCTCCTTTAATTCTATTTTTTATTTAAAATTCTTATTCTATTTTTATTGTTTTTAGAAATACTTATTTTTTATGGTATTACACTTTTAATGTTGTAAACTATCCAGAGTTGCCACAAGTTGGCTGTTTGGAGTTAGCAAAATGAACAGACTCAAGAGAGCATGTGGAAGGTAAGACAGCTATAAGCATCTTCTCTGTTCCCAAGAATCAAAAACAATTGCATATAATTAGACTAGATGGCACACAGGACATTCCAGGATTCAATATGTCTAAAGCAATATTTATGGCAGCATAAAGATGAGTGCTTTTGAGATTTTGAGTGGCCACTTTCAGATTTTTCTAGACAGTAGAGAATAAGCTCTTATCTGGCCTAGAACATTCTGCTAAATTAGTGTTTAACAGAGATTGCTTATAAGTATTCTTTGTGTCTTTCATTGACATATGGTAAGTGCAATTGTGCTTAATAACATGTCCAGTAGGCCCCAAGTTAAGGTTTTACATTGTTTACATGATAACCATGTACTGACTGTGTCATTGCCCAGATTTCCCCAGAAAATCAGGGGACAGAATACTTGACAGAAGTTAATTCTATCAACAAGGTCTCAACAGGAAATTCTATCACAGCATTAAAAAATTTCAACATGTTCCGTATGTTTCTTGAACCAACCCTTAACAAACCTACAAATATAAGAGTAACAGCATCGGATCAAACTTCACTAGATAGAGATCTAACTGTGGTCGCATTTGTTACTCTTAAAAAATGGATAGTATGGGGAAAAGTGGGCCAGGAATGTGTGATGGGGTAATAAAGACTAAGAGAAGTATAAAAGAGTATTGAAATGTTCTGCTGGTTACTAAGGTCTGCCAGCCTTTGATGTATCATTTTAATTGAATGAAAATAACAGTGAGAATGAGATAATAGGTCATCTCTTCAGGAGCAGAAAGGCAAAAGATGCAAGTAAAGAAAAAATGGCACAAGAGAAATCCCTTTTTTCTTTCATCTTATATATAAAAAATAAAGTTTATTTGCTTAAAGACTTGTGGTTACATTGGTTATTGGACTTTACATACATAAAATCTGATGGTAACCATAAAAAGCTCAAATAATTATTTAAAAAATCTGTTTAATAGATAAAAGTAACAGCTTTGTTGGAGCTTTGAAATAAATTGACTCACTTTTTGCATCAAGGTTGAAATTAAAAGTAGTCTGAAACCATTTACATGGTGATACTTTTAGCACTGATGAATTTATATATAATTTTAATTTTGAAAATGATAATCAAAGTGCTCGCTTCGGCAGCACATATACTAAAATTGGAACGATACAGAGAAGATTAGCATGGCCCCTGCGCAAGGATGACACGCAAATTCGTGAAGCGTTCCATATTTAAAAAAAAAGAAAAGAAAATGATAATCAAAGGTCAAAAAATTCCAAAACTGTCACAAACATCTCAAATGGCAGATTTGATTTCTAAGTTGAAAGAGTTTCCTGTGCTTTCCAAGCTAGATGTAAGTTTTCCCCAGTCTAGACATAAACGATGGTATCTAAATTAACAAGTATAAGATTAATTTTAAATGTAATTTGTTATAAACAGTTCTTGGTGAAATTTTTAAGGAATACTTGACAATTTGGTGGGCAAATGGGGTCATTAGTGATCCATTAGTAGTGGAAATATTGAGAATATCAACTGAATTTATGGAATCCATTTTGGTTGCATGGCCTAAAGTTGTGGATATCCTGCCTGGAAAATATTCTTCTTTTTTTCACTCGACCATGTCATTGAGCAGATAAAAAAATAAAAGGGGCCCTGATGTCATTCTTCAGGGTTATGCCAAGGATTTTGCAGAGCATCTGTCAGATAAAATCGCTCAGATTCATTCTTAGTTCGACATAAGGTTTGTAAGGGGAGATGGTGGGCCATAGTCTTACCTGGCTATTTGGGAATAGTTTATCCCATTGGACCTGAGGTAATGGACAGGGCTCTCATGACTGTGAGCTCATTAGAGCCATGCCTTTCCTGGCTGATTAACGCTGCAAGTTATGTGACATATAGGTGGATGCTGATAATGATGAATTCATTCTTGAAGGAGGGGATTATTTCTTTGCCTCTTACAAAGGCATTAGTGTGCCCCTTCATAATAATAATAATAATAATAATAATAATAATAATAATAATAATAATAATAATAATAATAATAATAATAATAACAACAAAAACAATAACAACAATAGTAAAGTTGGAAGGGACCTTGAAGGTCATCTAGTCCAACCCCCTGCTTATGCAGGAAACCCTAAACCATTTCAGACAAATGGCTGTCCAGTCTCTTCTTGAAAACTTCCAGTGTTGGAGCATTCACTGCTTCTGGAGGCAGGTTCTTCAAGAAGCCTTTGCTGGATCCCACAATACAGGACAATTATCTAACTTTCTCTTCTTAGGCAAGGTTCTGGACAAGATGCTTGAACATAAAATTTAGATGAACATGAAACAGATTAAACATTTTCCAATCAGGCTTCAGGACCTGGATATGGGACCACAGTGACATTGGGATTGTGATGGGGGTAGTGCATCTTTCCTTGATATACTTGACTCTTAACAGCTTTCATTATAATTGTCTATGGTTTATTTCTGAACCAGCTTTGAGGGCTGGGCGTGGATGGCAGAGTATTGTACTGGTTCACTTCTTTTTCCTGAGATTGGTTCCAATCAGTATGGAACACTTGAACATCTTCAGTTCTGACAAAATCACAATCAGTCAATTGCACAATAAGCTTTATTTTGAACAGCTTACATCCTGCAAGGTATCTTTAACACCATCAAGCAACATCTGCCAACTCCAGATGCGTGGGAACCACTGAACCAAAATGCCAAATCCATTATAAACATATGGATGGTTGTGCAACCAATCATAATAAACTTGTAAGATATATTAACCAAATCTTCAAAGCCTGTCTAAAATTTTCACTGTTGCCTTTTTAAAGGCAATAAGGTGAAAGTGGGGTTGTTCTAAATCTCTTTCTCATGTTTTCTACTGTTTGAAGATTGAGTAACCATTTTAGCTCTCCTGCCCACTTCTCATACTAGTTCTACAATAATGTCTTCTGTTTTGAAGTAATTTTCAACCAATCATTAATGTCCATTTTTTTAGAAAAAGTATGTAAGAAGAGATTGTCAATTTAATGTCCAGTATTTGGGGTGAAATGGATTATTTGGATTTATTTTAACCAGAGTTAATTTAAAGATATTAGATGATCTACATTAATTGTCCTTGGTCCATCATTGACTTTAGACATAACTGACTTGTGTGGGAATTCTCTGACCCTGAGAATGAAAATGGATTGTTTCCAAAATATTTCAGAACATGAATAGATGGACTAATAAAAAAAATCAAATATTCAATTAGTGTTCTGGTCATTAAATCACAATTCCATTTAAGAGAAAGATAAAAGGCAATAGAAAGGTCTGCCTTTATATACTTAGTGATATATGATGGCCAAGGTACACAGAATTAGTTCGAGAAATACTGAAGTTTAATCCCTTTGCTCATTGTAATAAAGAATTCTGCTTTACAGATAGTGAGCTATCATAAAGGGTTTGATGTGACCTCAGAATATCACAGAAATGGTTCTTTTGTATGAGAAAAGGAGAAATAGTGATGTGGTGATGAATTCAGGGTCATTTTCAGAAAGTTATATTTGGAAGATAAGTTTGGCCTAACTTTGTGAGATTACGGTGAAGGGTCACACAATAGTTCAGACAGTATTTGAAGTAGAATTAATGAGATGATATTTAGCTCTGATTTCTGTATCAAGTGAGGTTATGTAATTATTAAACATATTTCCAGAGGTAGTCATGGATTGGGGGGGGGGGAAAGCTGAATATAGGATATTTAAATGGTACTTCTCAGAAATGTTATTATACCCATCATTTCAGATGGCATTGGTAGCAAGTACAAAGCAGCTCGTTCTTTATTATTGCTGTTCTTGTTATGCTCTGATAATACTGTGATCAATTGCAAGCATGGGGTTATCCCTGAAGATGACTTACAAGCTTCAAATACTGCAGAATTCTACTGCAGCTGCCATAAATTTAACCAGTGTAGCTCAATGGGATCACATCAGTTAAATAATGTTAGATTGGCTGCCTTTTTTTTACTTTCAAGTTGAAGGCTACTTTAAGATTAAAAATGGAGTCAAACTTTCTGCAAAAGGAAGTGCTTCCCATGCTTGTAGAGAAATTATATTATAATCCTTCCCTGTTAATCTGACAGCAAGTAAAATTGCTTAATAGTCAGGCATTTCTAGGTGTTATGCTGCTTTTTAAATTTACCCTACTATTTAAAGTTCAGTGTGGTCTTCATTTAATATTAGTTTATGGCTTTATGGTATCATATTGATGCATACAGTATTTTGGTTTGTATCTTTGCTTTATCCTAACCAACTTACAATGAAGTAAGGTTAAATCATTTTTATAACCAAATATATATGCAATTTTGCAAAGCCAGGATGAGTTAAGATTAATAAAGCCAATCTGTAATAGTTTTGAAATATATAGAGAATTCTTAATAAAAAAGAAAAAAAAGACAAAGACAAAAAGAAAAAAAGGGGGGGGCTGTTTGAGGAAAGCCAGTGGGAAGGATGAAAGAAAAATAAATTACTCCATTGTGTCTTCCATCCTAAACAGAAGTAATATTTTTTTGTCTTGTTTCTTTTGCAATTAGTAAGCCAGCAATTTGTCTGACTGTGGCGTTTTTCAAAATATTTCTGTTTGATATTCTTCAACTTCTTTGGTATTATGTTTAACTACTTAGAATAGAATGCTTTATTTGACCAAGTGTGATTAGACACACAAGGAAGTTGTCTCTTATGCAGAAAATCTCAATGGACATGCAAAGCAACATCATCATCATTATCATCATCAATCATCCTCATCCTGCCTGAGCAGGGGGGTTGGATTAGATGATCTCCAAGGTACTTTCCAACTTTATTATTATTATCCCAATAAGAGGGAATAGAAGGGAAGATGAGAATAGTAATAGTAATAATAAAGTTGGAAGGGACTTTGGAGGTCATCAAGTCCAATCCCCCGCTCAGGCAGGTAACCCAATACCATTTCGGACAAATGGCTATCCAGTCTCTTCTTAAAAACTTCCAGTGTTGGAGTATTCATTGCTTTTGGAGGCAGGTTGTTCCACTGGTTAATTGTTCTAACTGTCAGGAAGTTTATCCTTAGTTCTAGGTTGCTTCTCTCTTTGCTTAGTTTCCACCCGTTGCTTCTTGTCCTGCCTTCAGCACTGTGTTGGCCTTTTTGGCAGCTGCAGCACACTGCTGGCTCATATTTAAGTAATTGTCCACTAGGACTCCGAGATCCCTCTCACAGTTACTACTATTGAGCAGTATATTTATCTATATCTGTACATTTGGTTTTTCTTGCCTAAATGTAGAACTTTACTTTTTTCACCATTGAATTTCATTTTGTTAGATAGCGCCCAATGTTCAAGTCTGTCATGATCCTTCTGTATCTTAAGCCTATCTTCTTGAGTGTTGGCTAGTCCTACCAACTTGGTGTTGTCTGCAAATTTGATGAGTTCCCCATCTATCCCCTCATCCAAATCATTGATGAAGATGTTGAAGAGCACTGGGCCCAGAACTTCCCTCCATGTAGATGCAGTTCCATTGAGGACCACACGCTGAGCACGGCTGGTCAGCCAGCTATGAATCCATCTGGTAGTGATGCTGTCTAATCCACATTTTTCTATCTTATCAAGAAGAAGAATAGTACATCGATTCAATATGGGTAAATATACTTAGACAATATTGTGAGGATTAGGTATTTAGAAGAGTGATGGCACGAGGGAAAAAACTGTCCCTGTGTCTAGTTGCTTTGGCATGCAAGGCCCAATAGCAGCATCCTGAGAGGAGGAGTTTACTTTAGGTTTACTTAAAATAAGTAAATTTAAGTAAAATTAAGTTTATTTACGTTGGCTGTCAGTTTAGTTACAGCATTTATTAGTTGTTAGTTACTTATACAATTAATTTATTTTTTGTTCTAAATATAAAATTGGGTTCAGCTTTCATCTTAAAATGCTTTTAATTACATTTTAGATAAGTATGATGGTACACTTCACACAAGACGCACAAACGTATGATTGGCATATGCAATTGACAAAAAAACCTTGACAATGTTATTTGAATTAAGTATGTAAGTTCAAACTAACAATTCATTCCTAATCTGCCTTTCATCCAGTTTGAACATTGTAACATTATAATTAATAGTAATAATTTAATATTTGCAGTATAAATTTGATATTCGTTAATGTTAGCAGTATTTTAGATAAAGATACAAAATAGGAAAAGCCCAAATATATAAAAAAAGGAATATAGCCTTAAAGACAGTACAAAAATGCAGAGAATGTTTTAAAATATTGAGTATATCTTGAAGACGGAGCAATTCTTTTATTAAAACCATCAGTTCTGCTTGATAGTTTATTTATACATGTTGTTAAATATATATTCTAATTTTCCAAGTATATAAAGTGATAATACAAATAAAATGAAATTTTATCTAATTACTCTTATTTATATTAATTATAAATAATAAAATGGAAAAGAGCAATCAAAACATGACTTTGAAATTCTAGTCCCCCCAACTGAAAAGTAGGGAAAGGTATTTATAATTTATGAATGGTGTCCAGAAACAGTGATGATCCCTGAAGCTATTGGAACATCAGGATCTCATAATACATTAATCTCAGTCTTGCAAATGTGATGCTAAAAGTTTAATTTAGATTAAAATTCTTAGTACTTGCTTAAACACAGAGTTGAGGGTATAACTTGAAATAATGTTGCTGTTCCAAACAGCAATAAACATTAGTTCTGATATCCATGCAGTTTGGATACAGAAAAGATCAGGATGTGTTTATCATTCTGTACAAGCAAATTGATAGTATTGTTTCCTTGAAGCTGTTCCCAAGGTTGTATTTGTTAAAGTTGAGGGCCTGCTGAGAAAGATGACAAGGCTGTACTCTCCTTTAATCAACAATCAAGGACAGTCTGTGTTATTATCTTAGGCCTTAAGGAAGGCTCAGTTGCAGCAGGAAATCATTATTTCTTAAAGTCCAACATCAAAGTAGAAAGTAACTCTCCTTGCCATTTGGAAACGAGAACATTTAGTAAGGACTACTGCAGAGTTTCCCAACATTATCACTTTCCAGTTGTGTGGATTTTAAATTCCAAAATTCTCAACAGTGTTGCCAGGTGATATTTACACACCTGAAAATGGCCAGGATTAAGAAACAGTAGCTTAATAAAAATTTAAAATGATAAAATGGCAGTTTTAGTTCATCCCATATAAACCATTTTATCCATGCTGCAGAAGCAGTCAGCTACTTATATGTATGCAAGACTTGCATGTTTACAGTTCTTAAAAAAACATCTAACTTCAACTTCAGTTATTGAGAGCTACTGCTATGTTATAATTTGCTATTAATTGAATATTGTGTGCACTGTGGTAATGTGAAGAGTTTTAATTTTCCTATGGAAACATTTTCTCTTATCCTTAATGAAATAGAAATAACAATCTGACTAACAATATCAATCAAACAAACCAACAAGCAAGAAGTGAATCCCATTTCCTTAGGTAGACGCCATTTTTTAATTTTGGAAAAAAAAGCTTGGGAACTGTGCAGGAACAAATATATTCAAAAACATATTGTAAATGACTATTGGGTGACTCTCATAATAACAGTAATAACAATAACAATTGCGGGACCGTCTTCTGCCTCATGAATCCCAGCGACCGGTTAGGGCACATAGGGTTGGCCTCCTACGGGTCCCGTCTGTTAGACAATGTCGTCTGGCGGGGCCTAGGGTTAGGGCCTTCTCTGTTGCTGCCCCAGCCCTCTGGAACCAGCTTCCCTCAGAGGTCCGTACTGCTTCCTCCCTTCTAGCTTTCCGAAAACTGTTGAAAACACATTTTTGCAGACAGGTTTGGGGCGTGTGAGCTGCACTCTGCCCCTGGGCCTTTGACTGTGACTGTGTGTGGTATGAGTGAAATAAACTACTTGTTTTTATACTGTAAATTAGTAATTTTAATTGTTTTTATCTTATGTTATTTTTTATACTTGTATTCTTGTTGTGAGCCGCCCTGAGTCTTGGGAGAAGGGCGGCATATAAGTTTAATAAATAATAATAAATAATAATAATAATAACAACTGAAGTAGACACAAGGAAAACAGTTCCTGCAACAGCCAACAGTTCCTGCAACTGCATTTGTATCCAACTGTCTGAACTTAGCAATGGAAACATGAAAATTCACCCAAATGCCATTTTCCTAATTGCAGGTCTGTCCTGGCAGTTGCCCTGTATTAGTGTTCTGAAAGATACTGAATTGAAGAAGATAGCATTGGATGGATAACCGATAATGACTCAGTCCTTAATTCAGATACGCCATGATATTATGGATGTGTCAATGCTACCTTTCGTATAACCTCTAAGTGAGTGCTCTATAATAAGCATTTTACTCCTATTTCCAAATTTAAAAAAGGAACAGAGAGAAATTAAATTACTAGATTTAGTAACTGATTTGCTAAATATATAAATTTTTCACCTGATACAAAGCGCTTGTAAAATAATTGGTGATAACATGGAATAAAAGCATCGTATTTGGCTCAGTAATGATTTGGAATATTCCCCCAGCCCTCAAATAAGGCAATGATAACCTAATTAAAAATACATTTAGAGATACAATTAAAGTCTTGTTATATTTGGAAATAAAGTGTTTCATGAAATCAAACTATTCTGTCACCTTACACCTTGCATACGCACACATATATGCTTTTAATGCCCTGATCACTCAAGGTTTGGCATTAAATTGTAGCCTTACTTGTTACATTATGGTGCATTTTTATGGTTTTTATAACTTCAGAAAATCCATTAACTTATTACTATTTTTTTTAGGAATGCAAATAAGTTTTAATTAAACAAATTTTTCATTTTCTGGAACCTTATCCAGTGAACACGCAGTTCACAATGATGATTAAATTTAATTAGTTTAAGAATGATTTCTCAAGTGTGAAACTAACCATTTGGGCTTTCCTGTTCATTTATTCTAGCTTTCATTTTTATCACACAAAAGGAAAAGTGAAATCTAAAAAGTAAGAAAAAAATTCCAGTGTATTTCATTTTCTTTCCAATGTTCACTTAATTTTCTTCCTTCCCCACCTCTATAAAACTGGTTTTGTTTAAAGCTAGATTAGCTTTACAAGTCAAATAAGTTTTCTCTCTCAGTAGCAATCTTTAAACTGTGGAAATCATAGAAAAGGATACTTAAATATCATATCACAGATTAAAGTGCTATAAGGGTTCTGTTATCACCTTCAATGTAGAGCAGGGATGTCAAATTGCTGGCCATTCATTGGGCTGGATGTGTCATGTGGAAGCTGCACCCACCCCAGTTCCAGCAAGGGGAAAAAATTGCGATACGTCATGACATGTCATGTGACATGGCGAGTTTGACACCCCTGGTGTAGAGCTTTGAGCTTTTGTGTTTATTGATCTTCTTCCAGGTTAACTGTTTTGGGTCTTTCATTGAGAAAACTTGTAACCAATACATGTTCTAGCAGCAACCAACAGCAAATAAGTTCAAATTGCTTTGATTCTGACTTTTTACATACCAGAAAGCTTCTGTTGAGGATTTTTGTGAGCTTGGGAGAACTTAAGGAGAGAAATGGATTCCTTAAGCCAATTTTCCCCTTACACTTCTCCAAAATAGAGAAAAATGGTGTGAAGGACTAGGAGTCAAGCTTTTAAAGTGTCATTCTGGCTCCTAAAAAAATCCAGTCTACATGAAAAAATGAAAAGTGAAGGGTGATATCTAATACTAAATAAAAAAATTATTTGCCAAGAAGATTTCTGCTATTGACAATTTGAAAATAATATCACATCAAATTAGATTTCTAGCATTATTAACCACATTTCATGATATGCAAGTTACTGTGCTTTGTTACTGTATAACTATTTAAAACATATTTCAGGGAATGACTATTGGCAGAGCTTTTTATTTTCAAAATCACTATTGTATTTTTTGAAAGTAATTTCACTACTGTATTTTAAAAGTAATTATAAACATAAGTTGTGAAGTTTGTTCTATAAAGGCAAATACAACAGATTAAACAGATTGATGTAGTTATTATTTTAATTGTTTTATTTGTACTAGTATAGCTGCCAAAGGAGATTGCATAATGAGGAAGATTGATTCTGACAGTGTAACTACTGAATTGCTCTGTTTTAGCTTCAACTGATATGAGCACGAAAAGTCATGTTCATTTGGAGAATAATTAAACTTAATTGACAACGGTAAACATTTGGGACAGTTTGTTAACTTCTCACTAACCTCTGAGGCATTTCATTCATTTCCTTCCTTTTTCCCCTCAATACTTTGCTCTGCAGCACCTTCAATTGTCTGCCAATTATGGTTGTTCAGCAGAAGATGCTAAGTGCAGCTGATAGGTCATGATTAATGTTTACGTTCCAAAGCCAGCCATTACTGGAAGCAATGTGAAAGCTGGCATTAGAGAGGGAAATAATTTTAAGCAAGACATCCATTTTGAAAGTGAATTAATCATATTCTATTTTGCTTGACTTTACTAAAACTGCAGTCTTATAAGTAGCCAATTTGCAGACCTATATGTATAAGCAGGATGTTTGGCTTAATTTCAAATGTCCTTTGCAATGTCTTTTGCAATCTTATAATAATCTGAAAAAAGAGATGCCTTTCCTAAGGCATCCTATTAAGTAGGAAGAGAAAGAGACTGAGTGAAAAGGAGGTAGCTTGTTCACTTTTGGCTCATCCCCTCCAGCTGCTAGAAAATTTGGCAGGATGAAGTGCCTGGCTGGAGTCAGTCCCAATGTTTTTTGAATTAAAGGCTTGGTTTGGCACTGTCATTCCAGGATCAATTGAGAGGAAGAGTGGGACAAGAAGCTACAATAAATTACAAGCAGAAAATGAGACAAAGAGAGAGAGGAAAATTAAATTTCATTTCTTATACAATTCTGTACATATGGTACATATTGGTTTTGTAAATAAAATTTTCACTTGTATATACACTAGTTTAATGATATAGGAATCATAGTGTCCAGAATAAGATCTCTCATTTGTTTAATTTTCTCCCTCTCCCTCTCACCCTCACCCCCACATTGGCAACTCCTTCAAAATTATCCGGTAGATTATCTGATCTTCCCTGTGGGAGGCAAATAACCTTTCAAAGTATTGCACAGATTGTGGCATATATAGTATTGTGCAAATATTTGAGGATATGCTTCAGGTCAACAAAATCTCAAGAAAAGCACATCCCTCAAAACTGCTTCATGAATCAATATAGTTCACTTGCTTCCAAGAGAAAGCACCATGTTTCAATTATTTTTGCTTATTTATACTTTACTTATTTACTTTGATAGCATTCATTCAACCTTTGCTTTTGTAGATGTGGATCAGGGCAAGTAAAGCAGTCACATAAATTCTGTTACTTGCCTTTCCTAATGAAAAGAATTGTGTACCTTTTCATTGAGGAGAATCAAATATAGCAGAAATATATTATAGCTGAACCACAATCAAATCAAAAGTTGAATATTAATTAGAAACAATGCCCACTTTAGGTTAAAAGTTGCCAAGCATATGAATCACTATTTTTATTCACTAAGAATCAGTTTAAAAATTGAGAGCTGAGAGGTTTTATTGAGCCAAACTATACTAACTAGTACTCAGTTTTTATTAATTAGTAATAGCTGGACTTGAAATACCTTCTAAAATTCAGACAAGAGAAGTTATTAATTTTGAGCTTTGGATCATGTTGAGGTCTACCAGGAGATGGCTCAGACTTTACACATAGTAGAAGGGTAAGAAAATACAACACCTTGAAGAAAGATGCAAAATAATTTAGAAAAATAGAATTGGATTGCATAAAAAAGAGAATTGAAACGTCTAAGATAAATAAACACAACAGTGGAAGAGTCAGCAGCTTGCAAAAACAAAACTGGTTGTGATTTAAGGCCAAATATGTTGTCTGTGATAGATGAGCAATCTATTTTGTGATTAAATGGGACTCTTTCAGATTAGATCATGGAAAACTTTTGGATCACAGGCTAAATTCCTCCCCCCCCCTTACCTTGCAACCTTGAATCTATCCGTAGATAGATTTGAGTGAATGGTTCAATTCAAATCATTGCTGTTAACAGTACAGGAGTTCACAAAATAAAAAAAAATATCTGATGATTAAAAGGGTTAATCATGTTTCTTTATACATTCATGAAGTAAGAATTGTTTTTACCCTTATTTTACTTTTTTTTTGTTAGAAATTTAATTGGGGTGTTGACTAGCTTTACAGCTCAAGAAAAGGTTTAGAGAAGTGGTAGGTTTCTGTTTTAAGTATGTTTTTGCTGTTAGTCACTATAGATGTAGGATTTTTCTTTAAAAAATAGTCAGTGACATTTTTGACACTTTAAAAATGGATTTTGCAGTATTCAGAATTTATATTACTCTTTTATTTAAATATTTTCTTTTATTTTAAGATGTCATTTTCCCAGTTTCAAAGTGGTTATTTTGATAAAGAAGAACAAATCCCAATTTCTGAAGTTTGTTGTTTGATCTTGATCATGGATAAAGTCAAATCTTTCCAGTACAAAATCATATATTTTTATTTTTTTTTCTTTAAAAATATGTCACCATTTTTTTTGTAGTGTTTAATAATTTTAAATTTTATAGGACTAAACAAGAGTTGAGAGGTATGACTGAGGAAAAAAACATCCTCAACTTTTAAGTTCAATAAGAAATTTAATAATAATTGTTTTTAACACTTTTATGGTTATTAATGAAAGTATTGGTTAATATTGTATGGTTCAATTAAAAAATAAAATTTACATTGCTGTTTTACAAATAGTTTTCATTTACAGGTGGATCATATACTTGTCACCAGGCATCTTAATTTAGTTTTTGATCCATTAATGGTTTGGAATAAACTTTCTAAGAAAATTTATCTAAAGATTTTGAATGCTTTCTGTCCCATATATTCAGGAATTTAATTTTATTGATATATGGAAATAGAATAGAATAGAATAGAATAGAATAGAATAGAATAGCAAAGTTGGAAGGGACCTTGGAGGTCTTCTACTCTAACCCCCTGCTTAGCCAGGAAACCCTATACCATTTCAGTCAAATGGTTAACCAAACTCTTCTTAAAAACTTCCAGTGTTCGAGCATTCACAACTTCTGGAGGCAAGTTGTTCCACTGATTAATTGTTCTAACTGTCAGGAAATTTCTCCTTAGTTCTAGGTTGCTTCTCTCTTTGATTAGTTTCTATCCATTGCTTCTTGTTGTGCCTTCAAGTGCTTTGGAGGATAGTTTGACTCCCACTTCTTTGTGGTAACCCCTGACATATTGGAACACTGCTATCATGTCATCCCAATCCTTCTTTTCATTAAACTAGACATATCCAATTTCAGCAACCATTGTTTATGTTTTAGCCTCCAGTCCCCTGATCATCTTTGTTGCTCTTCTCTGCACTGTTTCTAGAGTCGCAACATCTTTTTTACATTGTAGTGACCAAAACTGGCTGCAGTATTCCAAGTGTAGCCTTACCAAGACATTATAAAGTGGTATTAACACTTCCTGTGATCTTAATTCTAGCCCTCTGTTAATGAAGCCTAGAACTGTGTTTGCTTTTTGGCAGCTACAGCACACTGCTGGCTCATATTTAAATTGTCCACTAGGACTCCATGATCCCTCTCACAATTACTACTGTTGAGCAAGTTATCATCTATACTATACCTTGCATTTGGTTTTTCTTGCCTAAATGTAGAGCCTTACTTTTTTCACCATTGAATTTAATTTTGTTAGATAGTGTCCAATGTTCAAATCTTCCTTCTGTATCTTAAGCCTATCTTAAGTCTAACTTATGGAGTGTTGTCTATTCCTGCCACATTGGTGTCATCTGCAATTTTGATGAGTTCCCCATCTATCCCCTCATCAAAATCATTGATGAAGATGTTGAAGAGCACTCAGCCCAGAACAGAGCTCTGGGGCACCTCACTACACACTTCCCCCCATGTAGATGCAGTTCCATTGAGGACCACATGCTGAGTGCAGTTGGTTACCCAGTTATGAATTCTTCTGGTGGTAATGCTCTGTAATCCACATTTTTCTATCTTATCTAGTAGTAGATTGTGGTCTACTTTATCAAATGCCTTACTGAAGTCCAAGTAAATGATATCCACAGTTGAACTGGACTAATTAGAGATACACATTACATAGTAAAAGGATATCCTGTGTTTATTCAGTGGATTTGCTTGCATCTCTGACTTTGCAGAAGAGATTTGATATATGATTAAAGGTAATGTTTATTACCTATAAAGTTGTAGATAGGCATAGGGTTATTTGAGGGATTATCTATTTCTGGTTGTATTTGCCTAATTGATTTGATATGGCACAGTTGATGTACTCCAGATTCCTTCAGCTAAGAAATGCAATCTATCAAGACCTCAGAAATACTTTCCACCCCAAGATCCAAACAGCTCTCACTCTCTTAGTGTTTCAAAGGAGCCTGAAGACTGGTTCCTCATCTAGGCCAGGGGTGTCAAACTGCTGGTCCGTGGGCCGGACACGTCATGATGAAACCATGCCCACCCCATTGCCAGTAATGGGGAAAAAGCTCCGATACATCGCACGACGTCATGTGACATCATGCGTTTGACATATCTGATCTAGACCTTTGGTGAGGATCACTAAAGTCATCTTTTAATTTGTATTGTTTCTTTGGTTTTATTCTGCAACCTTTAGCCTTTTTCTTGTTGAGGTTTTTATTGCCATGTATTTTATGTTTTAAATATTAATGTTAGATAGACCAGAAGAACAATCAGAGTATTAGTTTTATTGCTATTGTAAGGTTAAATTAACATAATCTTGCAAGAATGTATTTCTCCCATCAGTTCCTTTACTCTCTGAAAAACTAGGGAGGATCCCTTTTGAAATGTTTCCCAAGCAGCCCTGCTCTTGTGATCTATCTTTTACATGACAATTGTAGAGTCCCTCCTGTCCCCAAGGTCTTTCCCAGGTACCCAGATAACTTTTTTTTTTATTTGAGAAGAGAACTTTTAATTTATTTCTTTTTTTTTGAAAGACTACAATCAGAACACATATAGGCTGTGGTACCATACTTGGGCTGCAAAATTATGGGTGATCACTAGACAACAGTCAAGAGTTGAGAAATTTCAAGGCGATTTTTGATGCTATCTATTGGCAACCCAGATAGGGTAGTCCCAATAAAGATTATAATCACAATTTTAGAAAACAAATGTATTTTGTTTCCTGAGGGGTCCACATCTTCAGACAAAAGGTAACAGTATGCTGGGAATGAAATTTCAGTAAGTTTCCTCTCCAATTGTCTTCAGGTAAATGCATATTTCATGAATAAGAATGCACATTACAGTAGCAATTTTGTGAGGTCATCTAACATGTCAGTTATGGCTATTGGCCAGAAAATATTGGGAACCTAACCTAGTGGAAACCTGACATAATATAAAGTCAGGGAGGGGAAAATAGAAAGGAAAAATCAGTTAAAAAAAAACAGGTGAAACCATACAGGTTTTCTGGTTTTACCATAATGATATGTTAAGTGACATCTATTTGGCAACCATTTAAACCAATTCTAATAAGAGCTATTGGGCATGCTAATTAGCAATAGGCCATTTCATCTACAGAGCAATGGCCTGAATCTAGTGCAAACAAGCAGTAAATGGAAATTGTCAACACTTGATAGCTTTTAAGTGAACTCCAGTGAATGAACTTGTAGAATTAGTTCAGTTCATAGTGGTTTGCATAAGGAAAAAAATGTCTCATGACAGTTAGCACTAATTGAAATCTTTACAGGTGACTTCAGTAGGCAGGGTGATGAATGTGTATCCTCAGAAGTTAAATTAACCTTTGGGGTTTTCTTTATAAATCTTAATCATTTGGAGACATTTGCCAATGCATTTGGATATATTTTAATCCATTTTTCAGGCATTTGCCTACAATTTTCATTGTTATGTAAATTCTATAAAATTTGTAGGCATATATAGTATGAACAATTCTGCTTCCATCCTTTGTAACAAGTGAAAAAATAATATTGCTATAATGTTTATTATGGGACTTTATTCCATGTCAGATCATTTAATACCGTCTACCTTTTACTCAACAAGGTGATCAAATGGTAAAATGTTTGTTTCAGCTCTGTGTGAACTCTGTTTCTTGCCTCATGCCTGAACTTTCATCATGACCTGAAGATACGGATTTCTTCACTTTGGCAAAATCTCAGTTTGCTATGGATGTTCTTGCTGAATAAAAGATCTCACCAGGGTTTCAGATGATAGTCCTTCTCAGTCTTATTAGAGATGCCAAGGAGAAACCAATACCCATATCTATAAAGTATGAGCTGTACCTGTGAACTATAACCAGAATGACTTTTCTACTAATACTAATAGGACTGGCTATGTGAAGTGCATTTCACAAGGGTGTGAGAATGCACATGAAATGAGATGTGAGAATATCCTTCCAGGGAATACAGATTTTTAATTAGTGATGATTGGTTGGTTTGATTTGTGATATAATTGTCAAAAAGATCCCTTCCTAAGATTAGAATGTGACTTGATTCTTGAGTTACTTTTCTGTAAATTGAAGGGCTTAGTTTAGATTACTACTATATTACTATGTGAGGGAATGAGTTGCCAAAGTTAATGGTTATAAAAATGTCTGGATATGAATTTGGGTGTGATGAATCAAATTGATAAAAACCTGGAAAATAATAGTAAAGTAGTAGTAGTAATAGTAGAATACAATAGAGTCGGAAGGGACCTTGTAATACTATCAGTGGTTATAGACTTATTAGTATTTGTAGATGTAGATAACTATTACAACCTTCATGTTCACAGATGATCCTGAAAGTATGCTGTCAGTTTTAAAAACCCATTGCATTCTAATCTGTATCACATAAACTGATTGCTTCTCTCCTTTATATTTTCCTTCTTTTGGCTAAAGGTTCTTTTTGAAAATAAATGACTCTCTACAAGATCATCCTTTGTGTATTTTGTGGATAGAATTCCATAATAAAGTACTGTGTAGCAGTAGAGAAAAATGGATGGATACACAAGTGCATGTGCCCTTGGGATTTCTAAAATCTCTGTTCTCCCCCACTTTCTGTGAATTGTCCTAGAATGAATCTGTACTCCTAGCAATGCAATTATTTGCTCAGCAGTTTATGGAATTCTCTAGACCCATAATCAATTTTCTGCTGCTGACATAACAAAGACAAGAAAAGAAGATACAGTATGTGAGGTGGCTACTGATGACAAACGAAGAGTAATAGACACAAAAATGGATTGGTAGTTGGATTTCCTCTCTGCTCAGCACCTCCAAACACTGAACATCTCAAAAAGGTGCTTCAAAGAAAGAAATACCGGTAGTAGGATACAAATATAATAAATGAAAGTAATCCTAAATGAAAACCATGATGATAATAGGGAGAAAATAAAGTATGGGTTATCTTCCTCCTCTTCCTCCTCCATATTCTCTATATTTACATGCTATTGAGCATTGCATGCCAATTAGATACAGAGGTTTTCCTTCTGCCATCACACTGCTGAACACCTAATTCCACAGTACTGTCTTAGGTCTAAGTATATTTACCCATGTAGTATGGCTGTATTACTGTCATCCTAATCATCCGTTATATTACCTTCTCTTATTGGTATCATTATTGTGACTGCTATCACTTTGATATGTGATTATTATTACTTTGTTGTTTTGCATGTATACAGAGAGCTTATGCACTGGAGACAATTCCTTGTGTGTCTAATCAACTTGACCAATACAGAATTCTATTCTATTTATTTCTAAACATTCTTGAATCAGATAAAGGACAAAATTAAATAAAATGATGACTCATTTCAGGATAAAGGATGATAGTTCCCAAACATCCAGTCTTTCTATGCTTCAGCACTTTATCTTTCATAAAAAAGATGTCAAAAAAGATTCTCTAGTGCATAAATTAATAATGCCACTGGGAATTGGGTAAGCTTGAGTGAAAGACAAACTGAATGTGAAAAAAAGTCAGGGAATTGTGAGAGGTTTTATAAAACAATTGATAACTACATCCTCTCCAGTTTTATGTGGCAAATGGATAATTGGACAGGAGGTTTCATTCCCCATTCTTATGAGGAAGATCCATGAGAACATTAGTATTTGGAAGCATAGAATAACAATTTTGAGAAACTTGTCTCAGTTCAATTTCCCTGAAAGTAAATTCTAATAGAGTCTTAGAATAGTATTCTTCATTATTATTTCATATTATTTAAAACAGTTTAGGATTAAGGTTAGGATTAAACATTAATTTAATTTTAAAAGGTTAAGTAGTTATACCTTAAAGCCACCCATCCAGACACCAACAGAATATTATTAACATGTAATAATGCCACTAAATTATGTATTTTGTTTCTTACATATATAGCCCTAGTATACAATCACTTAAATATGAGCCAGCAGTGTGCTGCAGCTGCCAAACAAGCAAACACAGTTCTAGGCTTCATTAACAGAGGGATAGAATCAAGATCACGTGAAGTGTTAATACCAATTTACAATGCCTTGCTAAGACCACACTTGGAATACTGCATCCAGTTTTGGTCACCACAATGTAAAAAAGATGTTGGGACTCTAGAAAAAGTACAGAGAAGAGCAACAAAGATGATTAGGGGACTGGAGGCTAAAACATATGAGGAACGGTTGCTGGAATTGGGTATGTCTAGTTTAATGAAGAGGGGTGACATGATAGCAGTGTTCCAATATCTCAGGCGTTGCCACACAAAAGAGGGAGTCAAGCGATTCTCCAAAGCACCTGAAGGCAAGACAAGAAACAATGGATGGAAACTAACCAAAGAGAGATGCAGAGCTAAGGAGAAACATCTGACAGTTAGAACAATTATCAGTGGAACAACTTGCCTCCAGAAGCTGTGAATGCTCCAACACTGGAAGTCTTTAAGAAGAGATTGGATAGCCATTTGTCTGAAATGGTATAGGGTTTCCTGCCTGGGCAGGGGGTTGGACTAGATTACCTCCAAGGTCCCTTCCAACTTTATTATTATTATTATTATTATTATTATTATTATTATTATTATTATTATTATTATTATTATTCTTATTCTTGTTGTTGTTGTTGTTGTTGTTGTTGCCATTTTTGTGCATTTTGTATATACCTTTATCTTTATTAACAACTCCAGACATTTTCATTTTTTTATGTATCTATTTATTTATTTATTTATTTATTTTATTAAATTTCTATACCGCCCCTCTCCCGAAGGACTCGGGGCGGTGTACAGCCTAAAATTTAAAAAACATATAAATATACAAAATTTAAAATAATTAAAAATAAATTAAATCATTTGGCCAAAATCCTAAAACCCAAAACATACAAAATTTAAAAAATACTCAGTCCCCTTAAAACATTTTGACCCTATTGGAACCGAAGCTTCTATGCCAGGCCGGCCTGTCGGAAAAGGAATGTTTTTAGTTCCCGACGGAAGGTGCGTAAATCTGTTATTATACGGAGTTCGGGGGGGAGCTCGTTCCATAACGTGGGAGCTCCCACAGAGAAGGCTCTCCCCCTGGGGGTCGCCAGCCGGCACTGTCTGGCCGACGGCTCCCTGAGGAGGCCCTCTCTGTGGGAGCGTACCGGACGGCGGGAGGTATTTGCTGGCAGTAGACGGTCCTGTAAGTATCCGGGTCCGATGCCATGGAGCGCTTTAAAAGTGGTCACTAACACCTTGAACCGCACCCGAAAGACCACCGGCAACCAGTGCAACTCACGCAGGAGCGGTGTTACATGGGAGCGCCACGACGCTCCCATCACTACCCGCGCGGCCGCATTCTGGGCAAGTTGGAGCTTCCGGATGCACCTCAAGGGGAGCCCCATGTAGAGAGCATTACAGTAGTCCAGCCTGGAGGTCACGAGGGCATGAGTGACTGTGCGTAGCGAGTCCCGGTCTAGGAAGGGACGCAACTGGCGCACCAGGCGAACCTGGTGGAACATCCTCCCGGCCACGGCCGTCAGATGGTCCTCTAAGGACAGCCGTGAGTCCAGGAGGATTCCCAAGTTGCGAACCCTTTCTGTGGGAGCCACTGTTTCGCCCCCAATACACAGCGATGGAATCAGCTGGCTGTACCGGGACGATGGTAACCACAGCCACTCGGTCTTGGAGGGGTTGAGCTTGAGTCCGTTTCTCCCCATCCATACCCGCACGGCCTCCAGGCACTGGGTCAGCACGGCAAGGGCATCCTTGGGGTGGTTTGGCGTGGAAATGTACAGCTGGGTATCATCAGCGTACTGGTGGTACTCCACGCCAAAACCACGGATGATCTCACCCAGCGGCTTTACATAAATGTTGAACAGTAGAGGCGAGAGGACCGACCCCTGAGGTACCCCACATATGAGGGGTCTCGGGGTCAACCTCTGGCCCCCTGTCAACACAGACTGCATCCGGCCAGAGAGGAAGGAGGAGAACCACTGCAAGACAGTGCCTCCTATGCCCAGCCCCTCCAACCGTTGCAGCATGATACCATGATCGATGGTATCAAAAGCCGCCGAGAGGTCCAATAGCACCAGAACAGAGGAGCAACCCCTGTCTTGGGCCCGCCAGAGATCATCCACCAACGCGACCAATGCTGTTTCCGTGCTGTAGCCAGGCCTGAAGCCCGACTGGAACGGATCGAGATATGACGATTCCTCCAGGTGCTGCGGGAACTGTCGGGCAACCACACTCTCAACAACCTTCGCAAGAAAGCGAAGGTTGGAGACGGGACGGTAGTTTGATAAAACAGCTGGATCCAGGGCAGGCTTCTTGAGGAGGGGTCTCACCACTGCCTCTTTCAAGGCAGCAGGAAAGACACCCTCACTCAAGGAAGCGTTGATAATTGCTCGGAACCAGCCTCGTACCACCTCCCGGGAGGCCAGCACCAACCAGGAGGGGCACGGGTCCAGTAAACATGTGGTCGCCCTAAGTCCCCCCAGCAACCTGTCCACGTCCTCGGGGGTCACGGGGTCAAACTCAACCCAGGTAACAGTCTCAAGACCAGCCTCCGCCTCTCCCATTGGACATACCCAGTTGAAGTCGAAGCCTTCCCGTATCTGAGCGATTTTATCATACAGATATTTTCCGAAATCCTCAGCTCTACCCTCTAAGGGGTCTCCCCTCACCTCCTGATGAAGGAGGGAGCGGGTCACCCTAAACAAGGAGGCTGGGCGGTTATCTGATGACGCAATAAGAGCAGTGAGGTAGGAACACTTCTCTGCTCTTATCGCCATTAGGTAGGACCTAATATGGTCTCTTACCAATGTTCGGTCAGATTCGGCACGGCTCGATCTCCAACTGCTCTCTAGGCGTCTTTTCCGGCGTTTCATCTCTCTCAACCCCTCGTTATACCACGGGGCCGGTCGAGACCCACGCCGAATCAGAGGCCGCAAAGGCACAACTCGATCCAGGGCACCGGCAGCCGCCCTGTCCCAGGCCGCCACCACCTCTCCAACCGAGTCGTGTGTCAGAACCTCAGGAATTGGCCCAAGCTCTGCCTGGAACCGCTCGGGTTCCATCAGCCGCCTGGGGCGGTACCATCTCACCGGTTCCGCCACCCTGCGGTGGGGTGCAACGGTCCGAAAGTCCAAGCATAGGAGAGAGTGATCAGACCATGACAGGGGTTCAATGACTATATCCCCTACACTCTGACCACTCAGCCACTGTCCAGAGACAAAAACCAGGTCAAGCGTGTTCCCCCCTGTGTGTGTGGGGCCTTGAATTACCTGGGTCAGGTCCATGGCTGTCATGGAAGCCATGAACTCCCGAGCCTCCCCGGACGCCCCGCCCCCGGACGGCAGGTTGAAGTCACCCATGACTATTAGCCTGGGGACTTCAACCACCACCGCGGCGACAACGCTCAGGAGCTCGGGCAGGGAGGTTGATACGTGGCAGGGCGCCAGGTACGTAATCAACACCGCCCTCGGACCCCCTAGGTCCCACTTCACCAGAAGGGATTCACAGCCTGCCGTCTGAGGAACAGTGACCTCCCTCGGCCTGAAACTTTCCCTGATCACGACCGCCCTCCCCCACCCCTGCCTTGAGCTCTCGGCTGGTGGAATGCAAGGAAACCCGGTGGGCACATTTCCACCAGAGGGACACCGCCCTCTGGTCCCAACCAGGTCTCCGTTATACCCGCCAGGTCTGCTCTGAGATTAAATCTTGAATGAGGGGGGCCTTATTTACCACAGACCTGGCATTGCACAGCATCAGCCTACAGCCAGGGCCCTGTGGTTCTGAACAACCCCGAGAACAGGTTGAGCCTTGGGGGTCGGAGCGCACGACCGCTCGTAAGTAAGTAATTTAAAGTCTTAGAACTGGGTAAAGGATGAAATAAAATTTAATACAAAAATGCAATAAAGTTATAAGTAAATAATATAAATAACTAAATATTTTGGAAATATAAATACTGAAGGTGTGATTTTCACATAGCATTAAGACATATTTAATCATTCCTGCATTTATAATTTCCATTGGTGATAGGATGGAGTTTTTTATATCTTTTTTTTAACTTTTGTTTTGTCTCCTTCTGGATAATTTCAACATACACAGTCATAACAAGTGTCAAAAATATTTGTCCAATTTTTTTCAGTAAAAAAATCAAAAAGAGGTTTTGATAATTACAAGATGGTACATTTTTCTCCTTTTATTCAGCATGTGAATAGAATTCACTAAATAGAATGCCACTGAAGCATGTCTACCCATTGCTGGTTGCATCATGTGGAGGCCACACCCACTCCAGCTCCGGCAAGACAAAAAAAGTCACGATATATCGTGATACATCATATAACGTGGCTAGTTTGACACCTGTGGCCTAAAGCATAGAACAGGATAATTACACCCTAAGGGTGGATTACATATTGTGCTAAGTGACAACATTTTAATTTAGTCATGTATTTTATATTAATCTTTCTCTGGATTCAGCTTTTGCATTTTGTAATCATGGTTTCAAACTTACTCTATTGTGTCCAGACTATTGTGCTCAGTAACAAAGGAATAACCTGCAAAGTTTCAAGTTACAAAGATTGGACATATTTGCTTATTTAATGATGTATTAGTTATCATTAGCATGTCACTATTTTGTGATGCTATCACATCTTATGCAGAATCCAATGGGGAATGCTGCTTAATAAATTGTAGTGTGTTCTTCCCAAATAGATGACATTTTCTTTGATCTGTAAGCATTTAGTGTGTTAATTAATGGAAGTAACTTTTAAGCCACAACTAAATTGAACTTATTGGTGTAGTTATTTAATAATAGAACAATTAGAATGAAATATGGGAGGGGGTGTTACTGAGAAATAAAAATATGCCATATTGGGATTTCTATCAATCAGTACTTCAGCATTTAAGATCCTTATAGTAACTGAGTTGTCGACAATATACACCTTACAGCATTGTCTGCTAGTAAAGCATCAACACTGATATTGCAAAATAGAATATTTGTAATTTTTGTTGTAAGGAAATTCTATTGGACATTTTTGTGTATTTGTCAGTCTCATTTGATGAGTCAGACCAGGGAATCAATTCTTCAAAAGGGTAAAAACTGAAAAATCAGTTTCATTGAAACTGATTATATTAACATAATTTTGTAAGTCTGCACTTCTTCCTCTTCTTATAGTTCAGTGAAGTAAGGAGGCATCTGTTTTAGCTGCTTGCTGGGATTTACAAAATGTTTCAGATCCTTTTGCCTAAGCAACAGCTCCTCTATATTTCTATCAAGGTCAATTTCCTTACTCTCTATAATATTATTCCCCTAACTATATTGAATTATTTATTTATATTATATTTCAATCACAACAGTTTGCATCAGTCTACAACTTTCAAAGTCACTTTTAAAAATACTTAAGGTAATAAAGCAAGGTTGATTCTGAAAGAAAAATCTGGAGTAGATGTATTAGCCAAAAACTGTTGGGCTTTTTTTAATGGTTATTAAATGTTCTGACCAACTCAGGATCAGTTGGAAATAGGCAGTGCCTAAAGTTAAGTAAATAAACAAACAAGTAGCAGGTCTGTAGGCTGGGCTGAGAAATTAAAACATAGTTATTATAAACAGCTTGACAGATATTTTAGTTTTTAAAGAAAAACTGTGAAGGAAGACAGGATCTTTGTGGTTAGATCACTAACTTTTATCTGGTACAGAATTTAATGTACAAAGAATTTAAGAGAGAATTCTTGTAATTTCTTTACCTCATTGTTTCCCAGTATATCAACCCTGAAAGAAGATGCATTAAGCATAAGATTTATAGCAAAATTCTATGCATTCTTCTGCAGGAGCAAGTTCTATTATGCTTAATGGTGCTTACTTCCATTGTAGCTTTAAAGTGTTATAGAAGCAAGAATCCCATGGCTTAAATATATGCACATTGAAATGTTTGGAAATAGTAGCTTAATATTATTTTTTTCCATTTGGTTTTCAAGTCTAAAATTTCCTTCTTTAAACCTTTTTATATAATATTTTATTAATTTTCCAATTTTACATTTGAATATTTAAAAAGCAATATGGTGACTGGGTTACAGTAGTTCAATAACAAAATCTTAGTGCAAATCTCAGGTTACAACATCAAATATTTCTTCTCTTTTTCCCTTAACATTTACTATCTCATATTCAGGTTAGTGCATTTCTAATTATTTCAACTCAATAAGAACATCATTATTACATTTATCAATAAATTTTTAGTTTATACATATCTTAATTACATTCAATCTTCATAAATAATCCATATTCTGTTATTGATTTTTACTCAGTTTTTAATTTCTTATCAATATTCCAATTTAACCTTTGATATTTATAATTTTCAGACTTTGGGTAACCAAACTTTTCCTTATCTCACTTTCTAACAAACTATAATATCCAAAATACATATTTTATCTATTTGAATATAATCTTGTTCTATTTCCTAAGTTATCTATTTCCCATCATATTAAATCATCTACTTAATAAAACAATATCTCCTTTAATAAATCAAAACCATTATATATATATTGCCTGGGTTAATCAATAAATCAAACATATTCATAATATTTAATTTTCTTTTCCCTTTTAAGTCTAATTTTTAAATATTAAACCGATAAAGTACTTATTTTCAACTGGTTTCCAAATATTTTAAATCTAATAACCAAAATTCCCCTTATCTGAACTACCTTTAACCCTCTAATTGGCAATATAAAATCCCCTCTAATGAGTTAATATCCCAGTTTTTTAATCCTTATTCTAGCTTTCTTCCTTTGCCAACTAGGCTTCCATATCAGCACCTTTAAATCATCAAGTAGACCCCCCTCTATTCTTACATATGTTATTTGATTGTCAGTTTTCTGGAAGGACTAGCCCATTTGTATTCATTAAATTGTTTCCCTGTTATTCCGGTTCCCCATGTTTGCTCTAATATATTTGTCTTCAATTCAATCTGTTCTACTTCTTTCTCAAATTTCTTCTGATTTATATAGAAAGTCATTTCCATTTGGTTCTTTGATTGTACTCAAAATTTGGCTTTGTGTATCTAAGCTGGCATCTTGATCTTTTATTTTAGGTCTTATTTTATCACAAGCTAAAATAATGGTTTCATGTATTGCTTTCAACATAGAAAGAATCTTTTCCTGGTCTTCATCCATCTCTTTCACTTATTTGTAAATAATCTTTCTAGTAAAAGTTATTTATTAAGCAAAAGTCAGTAAAGGTTTACATTCACAATTCAAGGAGGCCAATTTTGCTGCCCAGCTGTTCTCTTACAGCTAAGTCTCTCACAGACGGTTCCAAGGTCAGGAAGGTCTTATTTAAGATCTGGGCTTTGAGCCAAGTCTCTTTTTAGGAAATAACAAATTGCAATACCAAGCTTCACCACAAGATATCACCGATGCCATTTAGAGTTTTTTTAAGTCCCAAATTTTTCTAATTCTTTTTCCAATGTTATTCCTTTTTTGTAGATAAAAACAAAAGTCTCCAATAGAAATAGGAAAGTCTTTGGTTCCCAAGTTTCAAGACATATAAATCCAATTAGATTAAAATTGTTTTTTTAATGCTTTGATTCCCCTGGGTAGTCAGACACTGCTATTCTTAGAGGGTGGGATAGAAATTCTTTTCCCTCTCTCCTCACAGGGGGAATATACTTCAAACAGCCTTTACAGGAAAAGAAGGTACTTAGGGTAAAGAGATGATCAGAGCTCACCCAGTTTCATTCGCATTGCTTTCAAAGTGCTTGATAGTAGATTTGACTTTGGCTGTCTGCAGCCTAATGATGAGCCATATTGATATGGCTGGTCTTTTCTCTGCCAGTTTGGAGAGCTGCCCGCGATCAAGCAGGGGTCCCCTCCTTGCTTGTTGCCCCTACAGGGCGACTTTCGACCCTTTCCAGGATCTCCCAGTGAAGGAAAATTGGACATGGAAGACGGAGTCACCTTTCAAGTGGCCTCAGTGGTCGCAGCGGCAAACCAGAAGTTTTCTTTAAGCCTTTTAAAGGCTTTCCTGTTTTAAAAAGGTCTCTACTTATACCACACTCAACAACACAGTTCAGGAGAAGTCACTCCAGATTTCGACGAGTCATTTCTCCATGTTTTTGTTCTCCTAAGGATGTTGGTATATTTCCTTGAGCCCTTATAGCACAGCAGGGTTTCTCAACATTGGCAACTGTAAGATGTGGAAACCAACTCCCAGAATCCCTCAATTAGAATGGTCCACACAATTTAAAGTCCACACATCTTATAGTTGCCAAGGTTGAGAAACATTATAGTACAACAATATTGTTTACCCTTCTAATAACTCCTCCTCTTCCAAGATACTGTGTTATTCTCTGACTTTTAGCAAAATCCTACACAACGGTGAGGCCCATAGATTTCAGTGTGGCTTAGTTCTCATACTATGGGATGGCAGGCTTAAAGTGATCTGTTACTTTCTGGCAGGATAGGTTAAAGCTTCTCAACAGTTCAGAATATTTGTTTGCTGCTGACAGTATTATCTCCAGCCAATTTATTTCAGCCTTGAAATGAGAATGTTTCATTCCAATCAATAGAAAGACATTTGGAAAAAGCAATTTAGGCCTTCTTTGAATCTTATCCTTAAAATCGCTCAAATGCCAGCCTTCAAAACAGAGCAAAAAAATAGCCTGGTGACTGGGAAAAAAAAGGAGGGAGGATACCCTTGGTTTACTATGGTTGCAAGTACATATCATAATATAGCAGCTTCGATTGGAAATCATTCACCAAATTAAAACTACTTTATTTGGAGAAAAAGATAAGCTAAAACAAAAACATCCAAGATCAATATACTGATGATTGATGAAAAATCTTTTTTCCAAAATTTATCCAAGGACACCTGAACCATTCAATGTATTCTTCATCATTTCGGTAAAAATAGAAAAGTCTATATCAATAGTAAAATTGAGGATTTGGACAAGGGATAAACAGATCAATCTTATTGCATTTCCCCTTATAATTATATTTATGTCTACCTTTTCCTTTAAATTTCATTAAAACATTACAATCAGTGCTTTTTTTCTAAAAAAAAAAGGTGCTGGAACTCACACACATTATACAACCCGCCTTGCCTACCCTATAAGGTTCCATCCAAAAAAGGTGCCAGAACTCTGTTCTGGGCGTTCTATGAGAAAAAAAGCCCTGATTACAATAAATGCATAAAATCAAATTATTTTCACACAAAGAACTGCATCTTTAAAACTTATTTAAATTTATTTAACTTATTTAACTCATTTTGCTTGAAAATAACATCTTTTGCTAGTACAATCCTTTACAACAGCATCTTAATATAGCTCATCAAGTATTAAACAGCAACAAGGAATTGTTTTGTATATTTTAAATGTGGGTTTATTTTCATTTGAAACTCCTTAATTCATTACTTTAATTGTGAAAAGTTATTTAGTTATTTCCAAGGATTCTGGGATTTCCGATTCTCAAAGATATAGAAAGGAAGAAAAAGCATTTGAAATAAATAAAAAATCCCTATTCTCTCTCTCTCTCTCTCTCTCTCTCTCTCTCTCTCTCTCTCTCTCTCTCTCTCTCTCTCTCTCTCTCTCTCTCTCTCTCTCTCTCTCTCTCTCTCTCTCTCTCTCTCTCCTCTCTCTCTCTCTCTCTCTCTCTAGGATGTAATGGGATTTGGTGAAATAGTCATAAATAAGAAAACATTATTTAAAATCCATGTTTTAAAATAAGTTCAAAATTTAGAAAAAAGATGAGCCTAACATAGTCTACCTATCTCTCAACTCTTTATATTTGCTGCCACTATTCCTGATGCTGCAGTACAACAGAGAAAACTGATCATGGAATATGTTAGTGAGTGTTGAGCCCCAGAAGGAAGAGGCAGAAGGGGACTCTGAAAATTTGAAAATTCAAGAAAGAGGATTCTTTTAGAATTACTGGGGGGGGGTTTAGGGATGGCAGACTGAAGTAGGCAATGATCCAGAAAGGAGGTAGCGCAGGGGTTCTCAACCTTGGCAACTTTAAGACTTGTGGACTTCAACTCCCAGTATTCCTCAGTCAGCTTTGCTGGCTGAGGAATTCTGGGAGTTGAAGTCCACAAGTCTTAAAGTTGCCAAGGTTGAGAACCCCTGAGGTAGCGTATGGATTAAAGTAATGAAAAAGAAGACTACGGCACTTTGGAAAAACCAACTGAGATCTAGAGAGAAAGTCCAGTGATAGAATCCAATTATCTTTTAGGAATAATTAAAGATGTTTTACGGTATTTGCCTACCAGGTGTTTTTTTATATTTATTAAAAAATACTTACTTATTTTTCTTGGGGGGGTTGTATTGTGTTATTTTATGTGTTGTGTTGTTTCTGTTCCTTATTTTAAAATGATAAGATTTAAATAATTTATTATTTATTTATTTTTATTTGGAAAATTTACATTGCCTCCAACTCGCTCACAGCGACTCAAGGTGACTTACAGGAAATAAAAATACAATATAAAAGAAATAAAAAAAATAAAATAATAATAATGACTGAACTGAAGTGTAGAAGTATTCTAACAAAAATAGTTTAAGAAAAAATACATGGGAAATCTATTTTAGATAAATTGGGACTTGGTTTTAGTAAAAAACAAAACAAAAGAAAGGATGCTTTTGGATGATCGTGTGTCATGAAGTTGGCAACCACACAAGCATAGCCTTTTCCAGAGAGCTAAGTCTTCATAATATGTGTTAAGTATGATAATTTGAACCTAAGGATGCTTTCAAATACATCTTTAAAAGTAGTGACCTGTATATTGTTTCATACGTCAGGCAGTTACAGCATTGCTCTTTAAGTACAACAATTTTAAATACATTCAGTAATTCTAAAAGTATGGCTCCTCCAATCTACTCATTAGATACTTTGATTGCTATGCTTCTATGTAGGAACATCTTTTCAAAAAAAGCATAAAATAATAATAATAATAATAATAACAATAACAATAACAATAACAATAACAACAACAATAATAATAATAAAGTTGGAAAAGACCTTGGAGGTCATCAAGCCCAGGCAGGTAACCCTATACCATTTTGGACAAATGGCTGTCCAGTTTCTTCTTAAAAACTTCCAGTGTTGGAGAATTCACCACTTCTGGAGGCAGGTTGTTCCACTGGTTCATTGTTCTAACTGTCAGGAAGTTTCTCCTTAGTTCTAGGTTGCTTCTCTCTTTGCTTAGTTTCCACCCGTTGCTTCTTGTCCTGCCTTCAGGCGCTTTGGAAAATAGCTTGATTCCCTCTTCTTTGTGGCAGCCCCTGAGATATTGGAACACTGCTATTATGTCTCCCCTGTCCTTCTCTTTGTTAAACTAGACATACCCAATTCCAGCAACAGTTCCTTATATGTTTTAGCCTCCAATCCCCTAATCATCTTTGTTGCTCTTCTATGTACTCTTTCTAGAGTCTCAACATCTTTTTTACATTGTGGTGACCAAAACTGGATGCAGTATTCCAAGTGTGGCCTTACCAAGGCATTGTAAAGTGGTATTAATACTTCACGTGATTTTGATTCTATCCCTCTGTTAATGCAGCCTAGCACTGTGTTTGCTATTTTGGCAGCTGCAGCACAGTGCTGGCTCATATTTAAATGATTATCCACTAGGACTCCGCGATCCTTCTCACAGTTACTATTATTGAGCAAGGTACCCCCTATACTATACCTGTACATTTGGTTTTTCTTGTCTACTTTTTTCACCACTGAATTTCACTTTATTAGATAGTGCCCAGTGTTCAAGTCTGTCCAGACCCTCCTGTATCCTAAGCCTGTCTTCTGAAGTGTTGGCTATTCCTGCCAGCTTGATGTTGTCAGGAAATTTGATGAGTTCCCCATCTATCTCCTCGTCCAGATCGTTGATGAAGATGTTGAAGAGCACTGGGCCCAGAACAGAGCCCTGGGGCACCCCACTATACACTTACCTCCATGTAGATGCGGTTCCATTGAGGACCACATGCTGAGTATGGCTGGTCAGCCAGCTATGGATCCATCTGGTGGTGATGCTATCTAACCCACATTTTTCTATCTTATCAAGAAGAAGAATAGTACATCGATTCAATATGGGTAAATATACTTAGACAATATTGTGAGGATTAGGTATTTAGAAGAGTGATGGCACGAGGGAAAAAACTGTCCCTGTGTCTAGTTGCTTTGGCATGGAAGGCCCAATAGCAGCATCCTGAGAGGAGGAGTTTACTTTAGGTTTACTTAAAATAAGTAAATTTAAGTAAAATTAAGTTTATTTACATTGGCTATCAGTTTAGTTACAGCATTTATTAGTTGTTAGTTACTTATACAAGTGATCTACTTTGTCAAATGCCTTACTGAAGTCCAAGTAAATTATATCCACAGCATTCCTCTGGTCCATTATTTTTGTCACTTGGTCAAAGAATGCAATAAAATTTGTCCTGCATGATCTGTTTTTGACAAACCCGTTTTGGCTTTTAGTAATGACTTTGTTTGCCTGTAGATGTTTGCTGATTCGTTGTTTGATTATCTTTTCCAGAATCTTCCCAGGTATTGAGGTCAGGCTGATAGGTCTGTAATTTCCTGGGTCCTTTTTTCTACCTTTTTTGAAGATGGGAACTACATCAGTTCTTTTCCAGTCCTCTGGTAGTTCCCCTCTCCAGGATCTTTGAAAAATATAGTTCAGTGGTTCTGAGATCACATCTGCCAGTTCCTTGAGAAGCTTGGTGTGTAATCCATCTGGTCCTGGTGATTTGAACTTGTCTAGGCTGGACAGGTGCTCACTTACCATTTTTTTGCCTATCTTAACTTGTATTTCTATTTTGTTTTTTATGGCACTATTTTTGATAGGTTGGTCTGTTTGTTCTGTTTGTGTAAAGACAGATGTGAAAAATGAGTTAAATAGTTCTGTTTTCTCCCTGTTGCTTGTCACCTTCTTTCCACTTTCACCCACTAATGGACCAATCGTTTCCTTCACTTTTTTTCTTGTTTTTTACATGTTGAAAGAAGCTTTTCAAAACATGCTCTTTTTACTTTGTTCCATAATCTTATGTCTTTTTGACAATTACAAATCTACATCAGCAAGTCTGAAGGATTATGATAATGGTCTGAAACTGTTAATAATATAATAATAGCCCAAAACTATTAATTTCTATATTAAGACAAGTAAATCTGCCTATTTTCTAGGCTTGAGGATTGGATTTAGCTCAAAGCCACTGTATTACAGTATTTTATGCCAATCAATAAAATAGTATGCCTGAAATCCTCAAGAGATAGATCATTTTTATTAGGTTGCTGATATATTATTCAAAAACTTCAAAGGAATATATATATAAAGTATAGCTGCATGTTCTTTAGTTTGCCCAGCACTCCCAAGCCCATTACTCAGGTTGGGTGGGCCCCAAGCTTTCTCCCTATATATTTTTTTAAATATTTTTTATTGGTTTTTTAATTTTAACAGAAAAGAAAAAAGATACTCAAATCTAATCATAATGTTAAAATAAACAATCATCCATAAACACAACACAACATAAATACATATTTCAATACAACTCAACTGAAAATAATCATAGACCAGCTTTACCAAACAGTTGACATTGCTCAGAACCCCCACCACCACATCCCCCTAACCCTAACCTCCCCTCACTTACCAACTATCTACCTACTTCTCCCCCCTTCTCTATCTCCATCCTACTAGTCCACCAATCTATCCCTACCTTTCCCCCTTCTTATCTACTTACATCAGCCCTCACTCCTCCTTCCTCTTTCCATCAGATCTGGTGCCCAGAGGCCACCCAAGCAACCCCTTAATAACAATAATTAACTATTCCACCCCAATTACAGTTGAGAAAGCATAAAATATAAAATATAAACTTATAAATCCTCCCTAACCCCCCCCCGGACTTCCCAGAGTGAATACAGGGTATGATAACGGAAAACCCGCTACATCAAACAAAATTATAATATAATCCTAACAAGAATTTAAAAATATACTACATACAATCTCTACCTTACATTTCTCAATTCTAGTACATATCTAATCCCAAACAGATCACCTTGTTAAGAATAACAATTTTCATTTACATATCTAATCCATCAATCTAAGTCAAACTTTAAAACACTTCAATTCATTGAGAGGTTACATAGAATCACCAACAATTAAATTTAATATATATCTTCCAATAATCAACCTCTTTTAACATAAAGAATCATTTCAGACCCTTGATAATATATATCTTCCAATAATCAACCTCTTTTAACATAAACAATCATTTCAGACCCTTAATTATCAAATAAGAGGAAAAAAAATCCATCCTTTTAGAAAAATAAACACGTAATATCAGTAAACCCCTCAATTCAAAAAGTATATTCTTAATCAATTTAATATAGCATCCATTAAACATCCTCTCTTCATTTAAATCTTCCCTTCAACCTCCTTTCATACCTCTTACTCATAAACTTAGTATTATAATCAACCCATAAACTTAGATTGCCCTTAGTATCTTACATATAATTTAAATTTCAATTTTCAAGTAGTTTCTGGGCTTTCCCATCTATCAAATAAACCCCATAACAAATATACTAATTACACCATTTCTAGCTTGCATTCCTTCAACCATCAAATCACATAATACATATCCACCCATCTGTAATATCAACCCTTAAATCATTTCAGTCCATATACATTCTTCCATTACTCATCTTCTCTTACACTTTGTTCATAATCTTGAACCTTAAATCAATCCATACTTTTAACTTGTCCTTCAGTCGAATTCGAGGTTTTTTCCTTTGCCAGACAGATCTCGAAAACAGAGCCTCCCTTCCAAGTAATAAGTCTCTCTTTTTTCCTTGCAGTATTTTTTGAATCCATAGAAACCATCTTGACCTAGGCATTATTCCTCTATTTCTCTTAACCATAAAATTTCGTTGCAATAACATTTCAAATCTCTGTCTTTGTTTATCCTGATCTTCAAAACCATAATTAAGTTGCTTCTTAAACTTGATCAGTCTCTCATTTTTCCCAGTTAAATCCTCTTCTTGCTGCTTCCTATCTTGAAACAAATCCTCTTCCTCCCCAATACAATCAATCCATTTCCCTTTGTCCTCTTTATTCTGAATACTGTCCTCTTCTTGTATGGGTTGTTTTATGAAATACTCAACAGTCGATTGCAAATCACTTTCATTTGGAGGAGAGAATCTGGTTAATATTCCTGTAGCAGATTCTTTCAGTACTGCGTGCAATTCCTCTTTAAATCCTCTAATTTTGACAACAAACTGCATCTGGTGGAATTGTGTTATAATAGCCTGGTCCTGTACATCCTCAATCTGTGGCTCAACATTTTCCAATTTTTCTTCAACTCCAATAGTATAGTTCCATAATCCTTTAATGGCTTCAACAATATCTTCTCTCATCTCTAAATTACGAGCTTCTGACATAGATTTAAGATCTTTTTTCTGTTCTGCCATCTTTTCTTCCAGCTTATCCTCCAGTTTATCCAACCTGTCATTAACTGAGGATAATGTAACATTCACTGAAGATAATGCAACAGTTAATGCAGTCTGTAAATCTTTCATTGTAAGCATTTCTGGAGGAGGCTGTATAGGCTCTTGAGATTCTAAAGGAGCAGATTGTAATTGTATAGTCATAGTTAAAAAAAGGGAAAAAGAAAAAAGAAAAAAAAGAAAGATTTTTAAAGTTGCCAATTCCTCCCTTCTCAATTTCTTTTAAAATCCAATTTGCGTTATAGTTTAGTAAATAATTCAAGTCTAAATAGTCTCTCAGGCATCACTTCCGAAAGAGAAGAGAAAATTCAGTTTCACTTTCCCGTAGATTCATCACTTTCACTTTCTTCACTTTCACTGAGTACAAAGAACAATCGCCATTTTGAAAGGATTATGTTGATTCAAAAAATTTATAAGTACAAAAGCAGAAACAAAGTAGCAAAATACTTGCGATACTCAAAGGACTCCTGTATTCACTCCGTCTGTATAAAATCCTTATTATTCTCTCTTAAAAGCAGAGGCGGTCGCGACGTCTATTTCTGTCAACCGACAGAAGCGTCTCTGGGCAGGAGCATTTCAAGTGCCTAGGGAGCACACCTTCTCTGCCCCTGAAAAATTTTTTCAGGGACCTTAGAAGGGCTCAACCTTGCTCTTGAGGCTCTACACCTCTTCTTTGCCCGAAGAGGGGGTTTTCCACCGCAACAAACAGCTGATGAGCGCTGTTGTTAGCGGCTTTACAAACCCAGAGAACGGAGCCTCACAGTAGAGACTCCAGCGACGCCGGCGGAGCCACCGGAAGCCCCTTTCTCCCTATATTTTTGTGCTTGTTTTGCAGAGTAGAGGGTTAACAAATGGTTTCTGTAAGCTTTGCAGAAGACCGATGCTTTGATAGTTTTCTTAAATGAGAAGAGGGCTAAGGACCCATCCATTCTGAGATGTTAATATGTACACAATTTTCTTCATGCTTTTTTTTTAGAGATTTGCTGTCTTCTCAATGATTCTTTTAACCTACTTCATAAATAGATAAATCCTAAGTTTCAATCTCTGTTGACAACACCTGTGTCCATCCTGAGATTTATTTGATTGTCAGGCTTGGTCAGTGGTCAAATCTTTGGTTGCTGGGAGAAAAAAAAGATGAGAGAGCTGGTCAAGTTGTCCACATCCATTCACTTGGGATTGGAGGGATGTGTTGGATGTAATTTATAGGTATTTATAACAGACAGAAGGAGCAGGGTGCGTGGGATGAGAAGGAGGAGGAGGAGGAAGAGGAGGAGGGTAGAATAGGGTGTCCAGAAAGAGAGCAATGATAATGGTAAGGTGATCTGACAGCTGCTCTAGTGATAGTAACTTTTCTGAGTAAGCTAAGGATTCATTTTAATTTTTTTTTCGGAGGTCCCCATATGCCCAAATTGATCGTACGTACTCCAATCATATCATGTCATTGCTGGTTATGTTCCCTGGGGTCTTCAAAAGACATTATTTTGAAGGGCAATTCCTGTTCTAAGAAAAGTATGTATGGGATCCTTGGTGCTCTTTGAGCTTGGTTGTTTTCTTTCAGACATTTCATTATCAAAATAGGAAACATAAGTGCTCAAAATTATGTATCCTTTATAAGAAATAAAAATATTTTATTAGTCCATCAACACAATCCAATTAAAAAAAATAATATAAAAGGCCATGAGAACTTATTACTCCATTTCCATACTATTCTCTTGAACTGGAACAGGTCATTGTGCACTAGAACAGCTAAGCCATGTATTCAGCAATTAGGTAATTGAGTCTACAAAAACGATTTAATCTTTCTAATCGTAAACCAGGATTTTATCTCACTGCAATGAAATCATACATTTCTGAAGCAAAAGTTCAACTCTATAGGAAGCAAAGATAGGTAAAGAAGTTAAGAACTAGACTGGGGATGGAATTTAATGTAGACACTACTGGGATCTCTGTACTCTCATTAATGGGCCACGTCTTCAAATAAGCAGGCACAGATGAATAAACAGCAAGAGATTTCTCCAAAAGACCAACACCACCAGCAGCAACAGCTCATAGAAACAGCAGGCGAATGTTCTATTACAAAGATATCTTTCTTCCATCCTGCTGTCTGGGGCTCATTTAAAGAAAGTTAAGCTGATTATATTTCTTTCATCAAACTCTGAAAGAAACAGATAATATTCATTATAGGCATGCTGAATGTGGAAACATAGGTCCAAAGGACCAATTGTTACTACTATAAAGTCTCAAATATTTGGTTTAATTCTGATAAGATGTTTTGTCTGAAGGAATGGCTTTGGTCACATTATGAAGAGGGATTAAATTTTATTTTATTCCTACAACCACTTCCCTGTTGTGTGTTTCTGTTTTAAAAACAATGTTTTCATTTTGAGATCAATTTTGATCTTTATTGGGCACCTATTGGTGTTGAGCCATAGAATGTGTGTACCAAGCATTGAATGATTTAGCATCTGCCATAATCCATCAATGCTCATGATAGCACTTTTTTAGTATTACTTTTAATAATAATTGCTCTGTAAATTCAGTTCTGTGATTGCTTACTTTTCATGTTTCTTGTTTATCGAATGGCTGTTTGGTCATTCTGATAAGAGTGCTTCAGGAAGCTTACAAGAAAATAAATGAATGATTAAGGAACAAAACAAAGCAAAACAGCTTAAACAATAAGAGAATTTGAATTATTAAAAATAATAGATAAAGGAAATGTTTTAGATACTTAAATGTGATTGAATTTAAGAAAATTATAATGGATAAAATGTTTTGAATAAGAGTTAAAGGACTAGATGACTAGATGTACTAAATGGAATGTTTAAAGATTAAACATATTTTTAATTATGGTTAAAAAGAATAAGCAATTTAGGAAATAAATATATATTAGCTTAGGAGGGATATATATTTTAAGTAGTATGTTATTTTTTATATGTTTTTTTTACTCTTGCTCTTGTTTCTTGTTTCTTTTTCATTGTTTTATCTATTCCTTAAGAAATGTAAAAGTGTTAGATGGTTCATATGGAAAAATAGAGTTAAATTTTTAAAAGTAATTAATTTTTGAGAAAATCTTAAGTAAGAATACCTAGAATTTGGTCGGAGAAACAAACTAAAATAAGGACTGTAACGGGATCTATGATAAGGCAACCAGAATGATTGGATAGAAAGCAAATATTATATTGATGTGATTATTATTTTTAGGAATATTGGGAAAAATATATATTTAATTGTTATCTATCAAAACAATAAGAATTGTATTAACTCAATGTTTGCAAAAGAGGATATTTTGGGAAAAGAGGAAATCAACTAAAACCATTATGTGGATTATGGATTATAGAAATCAATTTTTGATGATTGATTTACAAATATAACCCAGACAACACACTATTCACCAACTATTAAGTGATTTATGTTTTAAAAAAATCAATAAAATATATTACAAAATAAATAAATAAATAAAGACAGAAGAGTTGGCAGATTTTTTTTTAAAAAGTACAAGGGAAAATACATCCATAGTTTATATGCAATTATTTTTTCTACATACGGCATAATTCATATCTATGTCACAAAAAGAAGTGTACAAATGAACTATTTGTCTTTAAATTATGCCTACAAAAGGCAACTGAGAATGTTGAAGAATTTGTTACACATCTGAAACTAATGTTGACTGAATCTTTGGTCAAAGATCAAATTGTTTTGGGGATAAAGCAAGAAGTTGCAAGTACACTTACCTGGAGAAGTGTTTGTCCCTAGAAACTACTAAATGTAATTCTGAAATATTGTGAAGAATATTGTAGGATTTCCAAGCAATTGGAGTCAAAATTGATTCAAAGGGACACACATGCAAAAATAAAATAAAATAAACGAGTGGCAAAAAGTGCCTTATGGACTACAGTATTTTCACCAGCTACTTTCACATAATTGGATGTATTATGGTTGGCCCTACCTAACATGTCAGGCAATTTGTGATAACCTTTCTCCATGGTTATAATCTATTGTAAACCAGGGCATATCGTCAGTCATCCAAAAATGGAATCCCTGGAATAATGTATATCTGAAAAAGGTTTGAATCAATACATTAGAAATAGCACAGTATTGACATCTGTATATCAGTGAATAAACAAATGTAAAAACACTTGAAAAAAACTTAACTTTAGTTTCCTTTAAAAAGGCCATAGGTATTTTGTAGCCAGAATACCTTTTTCTCTGACAACCAATCTCCCCTTGTTTAGTATGCCTGACTGAACAAAGAATAGGTCATTAAAGTGTGAGTCTGTTCCTTCTAAGTTATTCAATTCCTATTTTATTTTACTCATTAATACTAGAGGTTAACAATTCTGCTCTATTTAAAAAAATGTCTGGATTCACTTAATGCAATGATGCATAACTTTAATTAAAAATAAGCTCAAAAGATATGGTAGACAATTAACATCTAAAGATGTGTGGCAAATAAGCTTAAAAACAAGAAAAGAATGGCATTTAACAGTGATAATGACCAACTTAGCTTAATCAACTTGGCTACAAAAAGAAAAAAACTTCTACTATTCAGTGGTCACTTTTGACACATAAAATTGCAGTACATTACAGTTTATAATTTTTTTGGTGAAAGAAAATTATATGCATGAGAACATGCTAATCTCAAATGGAGTGATATCACCTAAGAACAATAAACTGAATATTAATGAAAGGAATATTTCAAAAGAATATATTATATCATTCTGAATCTGCATAGTGGTCTTGTGATTCTAGATTCCAGAGTCTAGAAGGATATTAAACCTGTTTTTGGTCTAGAAGTGCAACTGTTACCAAGGTCAGTTTAACTTAGGTAATACAATGACAATGTTAATTTGATTGTATTTAAGTTAATACTTATTTGTAAAGTAGGCTCCCTCCTTCCTTCCTTCCTTCCTTCCTTCCTTCCTTCCTTCCTTCCTTCCTTCCTTCCTTCCTTCCTTCCTTCCTTCCTTCCTTCCTTCCTTCCTTCCTACCTACCTTCCTGCTATTCAGGTGCAACATTGATTGAATATGATCAATCAATATCACCATAGAAGGTGTTGAAGCCACAGGAACCTTGGGAAGTAGTGATCATTCAATACTGGAATTCAACATTATGGAAGCACAAGCAACATAACACAGTCAAACTAGAGTCTTGGACTTCAAGACAGCTAATTTCAATAAACTTAGAGAGAGTTTGGGAAGGATTCCATGGATAAGAATCCTCAAGGGGAAAACAACTCAAAAAGCTTGGGAAATTTTGAAAAGTGAGATAATAAAAGCCCAGTCTAGCACAATACCAACAAAGAGGAAAAATAACAGCTCTCAAAAGAAACCAGCATGGCTGCATAAAGAACTCTCTGAAAAATTGAAAGATAAAAAGGAAAAGTATAGAAACTGGACAGAGGGGCACATAACTAAATCAGAATATCAGCAAATAGCCAGAACCTGCAAGATGAAGTGAGGAAAGCTAAGGCTCATAATGAACTAACGCTTGCGACCAAAGTAAAAAATAACAAAAAAAGCTTCTTTCAACATGTAAAAAACAAGAAAAAGTGAAGAAAATGATTGGTCCATTAGTGGGTGAAAGTGGCAAGAAGGTGACAAGCAATAGGGCAGTGGTTCTCAACCTTTTTTAGGTTGAGACCCCACTTTGCGCCGCCCATGCGTGCTGCGACCCCGACCTGGGAGCGAGTGCGCGCGCGTGCCAGTGCGCACGCGCGCCCCCGAAAAAAATGGCGCACCGCAACATGCCGATATGCGCATGCGCGTGCGACGGCCGATCTGCGCATGCGTGTGCGGCAGGCCCGAACCACGCATGCACGTGAAGCGCCGAACTGCACATGCGCAGAACCGGCGGGCCCGCCGGCTCCAGACCAGGCCGGCCTCGCCTCCGGCAGGCACACAGAAGAGCGGTCCGGAGCAGGCGGGCGCAAAGCTGCCTCCTTCCCGCTCCGCTCCGCCCCAGGCCCGGCCTCCAACTCGCCCTCCGGCAGCCGGCCAAGCGGTCGGGGCAGCCGGACCTCTAGGCGGGCCTGAACTTCACCGAGGCCAGCTCGGCTGTGGCGAGAGGCGCCCAGCGGCCGCCTCCGGCCCCCAAGTCCACGCTACGGACTGGCATCCAGGTCGCAGCGCTCCACCTGCCAGGCTCGTCCGGGACACCCGCGCCTTCCGCAGGGCCGGCAGCGGCCGCAGGTAGGTAGGCGGGCGGCAGGACTGGGGACCGGCTCCTTCCCCGGCTCGGCCTCCCCCCCGCCCGGCTCCCTCCCCGGCTCGGCCTCCCCCCACGCCCGGCTCCTTCCCCGGCTCGGCCTCCCCCCACGCCCGGCTCCTTTCCCGGCTTGGCCTTCCCCCACGCCCGGCTCCCTCCCCGGCTCGGCCTTCCTCCACGCCCGGCTCCTTCCCCGGCTCGGCCTTCCCCCACACCCGGCTCCCTCCCCGGCTCGGCCTTCCCCCACGCCCGGCTCCTTCCCCGGCTCGGCCTCCCCCCACGCCCGGCTCCTTTCCCGGCTCGGCCTCCCCCCAAACCCGGCTCCTTCCCCGGCTCGGCCTCCCCCCACGCCTGGCTCCTTCCCCGGCTCGGCCTCCCCCCACGCCCGGCTCCTTCCCCGGCTCGGCCTCCCCCCACGCCCGGCTCCTTCCCCGGCTCGGCCTCCCCCCACGCCCGGCTCCTTCCCCGGCTCGGCCTCCCCCCACGCCCGGCTCCTTCCCCGGCTCGGCCTCCCCCACGCCCGGTTCCTTCCCCGGCTCGGCCTCACCCCATGCCCGGCTGGGCACCTTACTGCCTGCTTTGGCCGCCGCCGCCAACCGAGGGAGGGAGCTGGCCCGGGCGGGCTCCCCAGTCCTGCCGCCCGCTTACCTACCTGCGGCCGCTGCCGGCCCTGCGGAAGGCGCGGGAGTCCCGGACGAGCCTGGCAGGTGGAGCGCTGGGGCCTGGACGCCAGTCCGTAGTGCGGACTTGGGGGCTGGAGGCGGCCGCCGGGTGCCTCTCGCCACAGCCGAGCCGGTCTCGTTGAAGTGCAGGCCCGCCTCGAGGTCCGGCTTCCCCGACCGCTTGGCCGGCTGCCGGAGGGTGAGTTGGAGGCCGGGCCTGGGATGTGGCGGAGCGGAGCGGGAAGGAGGCAGCTTTGCGCCCGCCTGCTCCGGACCGCTCCTCCGTGTGCCTGCCGGAGTTTTGTGCATGCGTGTGCGGATCGGGTCGTCATGCGCGCCGCACATGCGCGGTTCGGCCCGTCGCGTGCATGCGACAGGCCGAACTGCGCATGCACCGGCCAAAAAAAAAATTAAAAAAATTAAAAAAAATAAAAAAAATTTAAAAAATTAAAAACAAAATGGCGGCCCGGGGTGTCCAGCAACCCCCGCGAAATGGTCTCGCGACCCCAAATGGGGTCGCGACCCCAAGGTTGAGAACCGCTGCAATAGGGAGAAAGCAGAACTAGTTAGCTCATTTTTTGCATCTGTCTTTACACAAAGGGAAAAAACAGACCAACCTATCAAAAATAGTGCCATAAAAAACAGAATAGAAACACAAGTTAAAATAGGCAAGAAAATGGTAAGTGAGCACCTGTCCAGCCTAGACGAGTTCAAATCACCAGGACCAGATGGATTACATCCCAAGCTTCTCAAGGAACTGGCAGATGTGATCTCAGAACCACTGAACTATATTTTTCAAAGATCCTGGAGCACTGGGGAACTACCAAAGGACTGGAAAAGAGCTGATGTAGTTCCCATCTTCAAAAAAGGAAAACAAATGGATCCAGGAAATTACAGACCTATCAGCCTGATCTCAATACCTGGGAAGATTCTGAAAAAGATAATCAAACAACGAATCACCGAACACCTAGAGGCAAACAAAGTCATCACTAAAAGCCAACATGGGTTTGTCAAAAACAGATCATGTCGGACAAATCTTATTGCATTCTTTGACCAAGTGACAAAATTAGTGGATCAGAGGAATGCTGTGGATATAATTTACTTGGACTTCAGTAAGGCATTTGATAAATTAGATTACAACCTACTACTCGATAAGATAGAAAAATGTGGGTTAGACAGCATCATCACCAGATGGATTCGTAGCTGGCTGACCGGCCGTACTCAGTGTGTGGTCCTCAATGGAACTGTATCCACATGGAGGGAAGTGTGTAGTGGGGTGCCCCAGGGCTCTGTTCTGGGCCCAGTGCTCTTCAACATCTTTATCAACGATTTGGACAAGGGATAGATGGGGAACTCATTAAATTTGCAGACAACACCAAGCTGGCAGGAATAGCCAACACTCCACAAGACAGGCTTAAGATACAGGAGGATCTGGACAGATTTGAACACTGGGCGCTATCTAACAAAATGAAATTCAATGGATAAAAAAAGTAAGGTTCTACATTTAGGCAAGAAAAACCACATGTACAGGTATAGTATAGGGGTACCTTGCTCAATAGTAGTAACTGTGAGAAGGATCTCAGAGTCCTAGTGGACAATCACTTAAATGTGAGTCAGCACTGTGCTGCAGCTGCCAAAAAAGCCAACACAGTGCTGGGCTGCATTAACAGAGGGATAGAATCAAGATCATAAGAAGTATTAATACCACTTTACAATGCCTTGGTAAGGCCACACTTGGAATACTGCATCCAGTTTTGGTCACCACAATGTAAAAAAGATATTGAGACTCTAGAAAGAGTACAGAAAAGAGCAACAAAGATGATTAGGGGACTGGAGGTTAAAACATATAAGGAACGGTTGCTGGAATTTGGACTGTCTAGTCTAATGAAGAGAAGGATGAGGGGTGACATGATAGCAGTGTTCCCATATCTCAGGGGTTGCCACAAAGAAGAGGGAGTCTAGCTATTCTCCAAAGCACCTGAAGGCAGGAAAAGAAGCAATGGATGGAAACTAACCAAAGAGAGAAGCAACCTAGAACTAAGGAGAAACTTCTTGACAGTTAGAACAATTAACCAGTGGAACAACCTGCCTCCAGAAGTGGTGAATGTTCCAACATTGGAAGTTTTAAAGAAGAGACTGGACAGCCATTTGTCTGAAATGGTATAGGGTTTCCTGCCTGAGCGGGGGGTGGGACTAGATTACCTCCAAGGTCCCTTCCAACTTTATTATTATTATTACCATTAGAATATTCTTGTATGGTTAAATTCTGCCTCACACATTTAACTTCATATAAGTAGTTTATTATGCACAGCGGCACTAGGCAACAAGCACTCAAATCTAGCATCTAGAAGAGGGTATGTTACCTGTGCCCATAAATCTGCCATAATGTCACAGAAAATAGAAATATACAGGAACAAAATGTATGAATTTGAATACAAAATAAAATTAAATCTGAATCAAATTTAATTTTTGCCTTGGACCCATTGCTCTGGTTCCATTCGCTTTTACAAGTTCATCATTTGGCAACCAGTGAAAAACCAAGAATGACTTTCAGGGTTGATTTCAAAATCAACCTAGCATATTAATAAATAAATTACCTGCACATGAAGATATGTTGAGGCTTACTTTCAAATGTGTATATCATTGTGTGAGTTTATTTTTCTTTCTTTTGGTTAAAACAAACCAAAACAAAAAACTTTAACACCTCACACTTAGAAAACTAAAGCAAAGCTGTATTTTTTGCTGAAGAGAAACTGTTCATTCACTTCATCAGAAAAAAAATTGTGGCCCTCAGCCACCAAAATCTCACTCCACCACATATGTTTTAATTAAACTGCTCTATAGGGAAATGATCTAGCTAATTATATAGAACAAACAATATAAAATGGAAGTTACTGATCATAAAGAGCATATAATTAAATAACATGATCAGGACACAAAATAAGTGGGGAAATCTGAGCAGTGTATATGTTTACAGAGGTCATACTCTAATCATTGTGAAAGCTTTGCCGGCTGCTTCTTTTTTACCAGGCTAAAACTACTAAATTATAATCTTAGTAACAGACAGAATGTAGTGTTGATTCTTTTGGATGACAATGCTACTTTTGGTTATAATAATTGATTAAACCTTTAGGACAGGTAGTTTTCAGTTGGCAAATTAAATAATCTAGCATATTTTGCTGATAGTAATTCAAAGAAAAATTAAACTGCATATGTGGCTGAATTCTATGTGGTTTGTGTAATAATATAGGAATAATAAAAATGATACAATAATAATTATAAATATCCTTTCAATCAGGAAACAAAAGGAAGGCAGAGAAACAGGAAACTTATAGTCAGATATATTATGAAGCATGATCATAAAAGAAATACCAAAAAGAAAAGCCAAGTCCATATTAGAACTGGATAATAATTGGTTGGGTCTATGTGGATGATTAATGTATTGTTTTTTAAATTATTTCCCCCTTTAAAAATCCCATGAGTTTAGAATTAGATATTACTTTTAAATTTTGGAGCCATATTTTCTATGTTCCTCCAGGACATGTGAACCACTGCAGATTTCCAAGAACAGTCAGTGATATAGAACAATTGTCCATGGGGACAATATACCAAGTAGTAATGGTAAATTATAAAAGTATGGCTGGAGTTGTGGAGCATATATTATGGCTGGGAAATCAAGGTTGTAGTACACTTCCATAGTGGGGGAGTGGGTGTTCTATGATATGCTAGAGTGGTGGAGATATTGAACATGTAAAATATCTGTTCTAGCACTGATGATATTACCTAGTTTGGTAATGAAACATCTGCAAGAAAACAATCAAGCTCAGCGAGCACCAAGGACCCCATATGTACATAGCTATGGTGAGTGGAAAGTATTGTTTTCATTGAAGGTGTATGAACTGGATGTAATGGTATCATGGGTATGATGTTCAAAGTGATTGAATTGAAATTGTAAGAATATTAATTTTTGTTATTAATTTTATTGTACATAGTATGAAGGGTTATGCATTCCAAGGTTCAATAAATGTTACAGCAGACAGAATATTTATTATTATTAAGAAGTTAATGAATTCTGCCAGGAACAGAAGGGATGTACTGACTGACAGCAGTTCTCCAGGGCATCAAAGCAACATCTTTCTTAGCTCTGTCTAGAGATGTCCAGAGTCCAAAGTATGACAACACATGCATTGTATTGCTTGCCCAATCTGATTTCCCAACATCCCTTCCTGCACTGAATAATTCTTTAGTTTAAACTCCATTTCTACTATACTCTTCCTAAATATTACATATATTTTCCTTCCTCATTCCATTCTACCCACATACTTCCCATTGACTACTGAAATGCTATGCTCTTTCAAGCAGAATCTGCAAAGAATTAGATAAAGCAAATGCCATTTCTGAAAGGAATGAACACATTCTTCAAAATGCAACTGTTTTCCGTAGCCCAAAGTCTTCTGCTTATTGTGTATATGGCACAAACATAAATTATAGGGACAATGATTCTCATATATACATGGCTCTGAGAAATGAAGCAGAACACATTGTTCTTTTGAATGCTCCTGCACACAATTTAGAATGATGCCAGTGTTGCTTTTGACAAATTATGTGCGGGAAGTGCTCGTTTTGAGCATTTAGAGACATTCATTATGAGCCAACAGCAGCATTACATTGAAAGAGTACTATGCTTTTGTTAAAACAGGGTGAATGTAGCCACCCTACCTCATAATGATAAGTTGGCTGTTTCTATTGTGACATATTTTAAGACTGCAGGGAAGGTGGGTCTGTGTCTGAAATTCAAATATGGAACATAGATAACTGAAAAACTGAATATAAAAAAGTTAAGATCATTTGTCCTTTTCTTTTTCTTATAGTAAGCCTATTTCGTTTAGATATCCTTTTGCCTTTCTTCATAGGGTTAAATGTGAACTACCGGTATATAGAACTGTGAACTATGAGTCTGTAGGGGGAAGTTAAGCTCTCCATATTGAAAGGCAGTTGCTCAAATAAGAGCCAAAGATCTCTCTGTGAAAAAGTATTCTGAATCAAGGTCCTGGCAGTTTTCTGCCTCAAGGTTTTGTATCAACAGACCAGTAACGATGGTGTGGTTGCATCTAGCTTGGTCCCAGGAAATAGAGTTTTGTGTAATAGTATAGAAGGCATGCTTTCTGAGTCCCATTGATGATATTGTTTAATAGAGGTGATAAACAACATGCTGTGTTAGATGTTGTTGGATTGCTGATACAATGGAAGATAAACAGTCCTAAAAACCCTAAGTTCATAGGTTATGTAATTTATAAATGACAATCAACACCTTGAATTACTCACAGAATAAGCTTGCATGGCAGTGATATAAAGCAGAGGTCACCAACCTTTTTGGTTTGGCAGCCCGGAAAGGGAGGCAGGCACTATTACATGCATGCACGGACACACAAATGGGCCATGCACAAGCACAAACAGCCTGCGCATGCACACACACAAATGAGACTGTGCGAACATGAGTGCTGTAAATAGGGCAGGACACTTGGGGCAGTGCTAGTGCCAGTAGGACATTTGGGGCAGGGCACCGGTAGCACCAGTGGGATGCTTGGAGCAGTGCTAGTGCCGGCGGTATGGTTGAGGGTGGGGCAGTGCTAGCGTCAGTGGAATGCTCAGAGCAGTGCTAGTGCCAGTAGGATGCTCAGAGCGGGGGACGGTAGTGCTGGCAGGATGCTCGGAGCAGTGCTAGTGCTGGTGGAACACTTGGGGGGGGCGGGGCAGCGTAGCACCGGTGGGATGCTTGGAACAGTGTTAGTGGCCAGTAGGATGCTTGTGGTGGGCGATGCTAGTGCTGGTGGGATGCTCAGGACAGCGCTAGCACAAATATGGGGAGTGAATGCATGCACACACACGCATGCATTGGCCATCCATGCAGTCTAGTGGCCAAGAGGCCACGGCCCAGTAGTGGGATGCATCCCATAGGTTGGGGACCCCTGGTATAAAGTATTACATGGTATACTTTATGCCACCACATTCTAGACCAATTGTGGCTTCCAAATAATCTTCAAACTCAGTTCTGTGTCTATGAATAGGATCTCTCAATGAAGAAAATGGTGAAATTGACATACCATACAAATCTGCACAAGGGTTTACCTGGCCATAGCAGCCACATGCTCTCTAATAGAAGTTGACAGTCCAAAAAAAAGAAGAGAGAGAGAGATTTGCACACAGGTTTTGCCTGGAGAAGTGGAACCCCCAACAAGATTAAAGTTGCATAATCCTGGAATTGGATGATCCATGAATCCTTAGCCACTCACTGAAGTTGAGGTTCAGTCTGTTTCTCCCCAACTAGGTCCAACATCTTCCAGGTACTGTAATATCAGCTTGCCCATACTGCTTTATCTACCCGAGGTAGATATATATATACTAGTCTATCATTGGTGTATTAGTAAAGGGAAGGTTGGAAATTTTCCAACATTTTGGGGTCCAATGATGATTTATGGAGAGGGTGGACCAATACCTCTTCCAAGGAAGGTAGAATCAAGGAAAAAATTATCATCATCTTGATCCAATTACATACCATGTGCCAGAACAATATACATCAATCATAATACACAGGTGGTCTTACAGACATAAAAGGAAGTTCTCTGGAACTAGAAAAAAAACTGGAGTAAGCTTAGTTTCAATTTTGGTAAGAAACATTTTCACTATTGCATTGTGGCTTACACTTTCTCTTGTCTATGTATTAGGAAGAAGAACACCCAATCTGCTTTGCTTTGTTTGCTACTTGTTTATTTAAATAGCAGAGAAAACTAAGACAAAAATAAATTAATCAGGAAACAGCAGTACCTTAGCCATACATATCAGGCACTAATAGCACATGTTTATAGGAAAGTGAATGGCAAAAATCACTGTATTGTCCAAAGAGAGCCAAACTGTAAGTTAATAAATTCATAAGGAAAAAAAGAGGAAAAGTATTTGCAGATTACTCGACTGGCTGTGATAGAGTCTCGGAAGAGAGCCTTCTCTGCCGTTGCCTCTGCCCCATGGAATATTTTCCTCCTGAAGTTGACACAGGCCCCCACTCTCCTGAATTTTTGAAAATGAGTTAAAATGTGGCTCAGCAACTTTGCATTGGGAGCCCAAAGGAGCCCGTAACCATGGGGCTGGTTGGTGTCCCAAGAGCTCTTCCTTTCTCCTTTTTAACTACTTGTTTTAACAGGGTTTAATCATCCTTGTCTCCTTCTAAATTTTAAATTTTTATAAGTTGTTTTTTTATTTTAACATTTTATTGTACCCCACCCAGAATTTCCTCTCTGAGGATAATGGGTGCTTCAAAAATGTGAAAAATAAGTAAATTTATAGGGCTGCTCCACTCAACACTGTGACTCTGGGTAGTCTGTAGCAAAACAACCAATAAAACAAAAAACAAAAATAAAAATACAAAAACCAAAGTGCAATGCATTAAAAAGTTAATCAATATATAAAATATAAAATGATAACCAGAAACCAGATTTCACTTAGCTGAATCCAGATGTTTGGGGGCATACCTGAGGTAAACTCCACATAATTGTAAAAAGTATTTGCTGGATTTTTCAGAGTTTTCTAAAATGTTAAGAAAAGTATTTGTATATTGCTACCCAACCTTTAATATTAAAAATGATTTCTAAATAATAGGTTTTTTATATAAGATTATTCATAATGTTACATAATTACAATTCCTATATTCAGGGGAAAAGCTATATTGTACTGTCTAATGCAAATAGTAGAATGTTTATATTTCTTTCTATGAGCATGATAAGAAAAGGAAAAACTCAGGTCTTTTTTGTTCATAGGCCTGCTATCTTTGGTTGACTATTGACTTAGGAATTGGTTTATGTGTTAATTTTCCCAATATTTCAATTTTTTAATGAAAACCAACTATGGGGAAAATGCATTTATTTTTTTAGAATTCCCATAATGTTTATAACAATGATTCTGCTTTAAAATTTATATTGCTCTAACTGATTCAGGAGGAGCGTGAACAAAATGTGCTGTAAACTGCAGGTAATACTGGCTTATAAAACAGTTTCTTGGAACAATTAAGATAGTATGAATATAAACAAGAGATGGATGAAAAGTTCTTTCTCCCTTGAGATAAGAGCTCAGTGTGAAAAATGGTTTCTGCTCCATGCATAAAATCAATGACATCAATAATGGTTCTAAGGACATTAATTTGTACTCTTGATACTCCAGTGTAAGAGACAGCACTAAACTAAAAATAATGTAAACTAGTTAATTTGTTTCTGAATCCAAAATGATTAGAACAGCAAAAGGGACCAGTGCCCAGGGCACCTTTGATGAGAACATAATGATTGATTAGCTTGCCTTAGGCAGTTGGCATTGTCAGCTAGTCATTAATTCCAGGAAATACTGTGAGCTTTGATTGTTATTGTTTAATTTTACAAAATATCAGCACAAGATGTGATTATATAGAAGACTATCACAATGATCCTATGCAAATCATGAAAATATTTCTGTATTTGTAATACAGAACTGTAATATAAAACTGAAATTAATCCACCAATTGCATTTAGAAATCAACAGTTCCGCTTATGAAATGTGGCTTGAAACAATTCAATATTCTTAATGTAATGGTATACTTAATATAGCCTGTATACATTGAGTTTTGCAGGATTTATGATAAGTCATAATTCTGCAGAAGGACTATGTGGCAAATAGGTCCATCAGAATGTGGATTCACAGTAGTTCTGGAGTAAATGAACTGCATCATTTTGAAAGGGATATCTTCCCCTTTTATTAAAATATCTATAGAAAAACTTCATAACCTAAGGTAAATTGCAGGAACCTGGACCGACTCAGATTGGATCCTGCAACATTATCCTGAGACACGTATATTTGCCTTCATTCTAAGGAATATTGCTTATAATAGACTCCTAGACTCCAATTGTGTAGCAGAGTCGACTGATAATGATTCAGTTGAGGGGACAGGGGCATGTCCTTGTCAGATCATCTGGGACGAGTTTGAGGCTGTAACGCCTGATGAAGTGGACAGGGCCATTGGAGCTGTGAGTTCCGCCACCTGTTTGTTGGACCCGTGTCCCTCCTGGCTGGTTTCTGCCAGTAGGGAGGTGACACGTACCTGGATCCAGGAGATTGTCAACGCTTCTTTGAGGGAGGGATCCTTCTCGGCTCCTTTAAAGGAGGCACTCATGCACCCCCTCCTCAAGAAGCCTTCTCTGGATCCAGCGATTTTGACCAACTATCATCCGGTCTCCAACCTCCCCTTTGTGGGGAAAGCGGTCTCTGGAGGAAGCCGATTATCTGGGCTCTCTGCAGTCGGGGTTCAGGCCCGGCTACAGCACCGAAACTGCTTTGGTCGCTCTGATGGATGATCTCTGGCGGGCCCGGGATAGAGGCCAGTCCTCTGTCCTGGTGCTTCTTGACCTCTCAGCGGCATTCGATACCATCGACCATGGTATCCTTCTGCGCCGGCTGGAGGGATTGGGAGTGGGGGGCACCGTGTTGTGGTGGTTCTCCTCCTATCTCACTGGTCGGTCGCAGTCGGTGTTTGTGGGGGATCGAAGGTCCACCTGTAGGTTACTCCCATGTGGGGTGCCTCAGGGGTCGGTTCTCTCCCCCCTACTTTTTAACATTTACATGAAGCCACTGGGTGAGATCATCCACTGGCACAGAGTGAGATACCATCAGTACGCTGATGATACTCAGCTGTACATTTCCACTCCTGGCCATTTCAGTGAAGCGGTTGAGGTGATGTGCCGGTGTCTGGAGGCTGTGAGGGTCTGGATGGGCGTTAACAGATTAAAGCTCAACCCTGACAAGACAGAGTGGCTGTGGGTGATGCCTCCCAAGGACATTTCAATCTGTCCTTCCATCACTCTGGGGGGTGAATCTATAGTCCCCTCGGAGAAGGTCCGCAACTTGGGAGTCCTCCTTGATCCACAGCTGACATTGGATCATCACTTGTCGGCTGTGGCGAGGGGGGCATTTGCCCAGGTTCGCCTGGTGCACCAGTTGCGCCCTTACTTGGATCGGGAGTCTCTCCTCACAGTCACACATGCCCTTGTCACCTCGAGGATCGACCACTGCAACGCTCTCTACATGGGGCTAGCCTTGAAGAGTGTTCAGAGACTACAATTAGTGCAGAATGCAGCTGCACGAGCGGTTGTGGGCCTGCCCCGTCGTGCCCACATTTCATCAACTCTCCACATGCTGCATTGGCTGCCTATTGGTCTCCAAGCGCAATTCAAAGTATTGGTTATTACCTATAAAGCCCTTTATGGCAAGGGACCAGGATACTTACGGGACCGTCTTCTGCCACATACTTCCCTATGACCGGTGAGAGCACACAGGGTCGGCCTCTTCCGGGTCCAGTCAGCGAAAAAATGTCGGCTGGCGGGCCCTAGAGGGAGGGCTTTCTCTGTTGTGGCGCCCGCCCTCTGGAACCAACTACCTCCTGAAGTCCGCGTTTCTCCCACGCTCCTGGCCTTCCGTAAAAACCTTAAAACTTATCTCTGCCGGCAGGCTTGGGGATGATTGTGGATTGAATGGTGAATATGAGTGGGTGTTAGTTTGTTTTTTAGATATTTTTATTTGGTCTTGTATTGAAATTTGATGCTTTATATACATGTTGATAGCCGCTCCGAGTCTCCGGAGAGGAGCGGCATACAAGACCGAATAAAATAAATAAATAAAAATAACCAAAAGCAAAGGTATGTAATGTGATACATACAAATATGTAGGGTAGATTTGTTTTTGAGTCCTACCAATGAGAATGTCTGTTGCTGTCTTTGACAATGTCTTTCTCAGTTTGATGAGAGATTAATTAGTGTGAGCCTCAATAAATAAATAAATAATCATCCCCTTTTAATCACTATTATTAGTAAAATTTCAGGAAAAATAACAAGATTTTATAAAATCAAGAATGATCTCTTCCCACTCATTTAGCTTAGTAGGTTCTTCAGACATAAATACAGATACATTTTTATTTTCAGCCTTGTTTGCATCTTCACTTTGATGATAAATAAGGCTGAGCTACTGCAAAGCTTCTGGGATTTTTGTTTTAAGAGTAACCGAGATGCAGATCATGATATAGTGAGAAGGTACTGAACTATCTCTATATTGTGCTTTTCAGGCATTGATATTACATTCATTACCTTGCTACTTGGACAGCTCCCAGGCCTTACAATTAATTTTCATGGGATAATGGATATTGAAAGTGGATATTCACCCACTGGATCTAGAAGCAATAGCTACTTAACTGCCATTCAGCTAGAAAAGAAACAAAGAAAAATAATAGGAGTACAATTTTTCAACACTCCAAGAGGTCTTCCATTCATTATTTATAGAACAATATTTTTTGATTGTAACTCCTCATTGTGAAAAAAGGATAGCTTTATTCGCCATTCTGGCTGAGCTATTTGTCCCCAGCTCATTATGTTTCCTATTTCTAGTTGAATTTTTATGAAAGCAACTCTTGCACTATAGTCTTGCACTATATTTGTAAATATACAGAGGAATATTTAATTCAGTTTTGGTCACCACAATGTAAAAAAGATGTTGAGACTCTAGAAAGAGTACAGAGAAGAGCAACAAAGATGATTAGGGGACTGGAGACTAAAACATATAAAGAATGATTGCTAGAATTGGGTATGTCTAGTTTAATGAAGAGAAGGATGAGATGATAGCAGTGTTCCAATGATAGCAGTGTTTCAATATCTCAGGGGTTGCCACAAAGAAGAGGGAATCAAGCTATTCCCCAAAGCACCTGAAGGCAGGACGAGAAGCAACTAACTAAAACGAGAAGCAACCTAGAACTAAGTAGAAACTTCCTGACAGTTAGAACAATTAATCAGTGGAACAACCTGTTGCTTTCAAATGCCAGAAAATTAATGCATTTGCTATGCATTCATTGCATAATCAAGCTATTTAAAATGATTTTCTTATGTGTGAACCTACAATATTAACAGTCAAAATATCAATTCCTCTGATAAAGTATACTACCTGAGTATTATACTGTTATTCCATATGCTAAATTTATTGATTTTTTTAAATAAATCCAATATTAATTTATATGCTACTTTTAAATTAGATTATAATCTATTTAGGAGACACAATTTGAAGCAAATATGAAAAAATACTCTATTAACAAAAACATAATGCATTTGTAAGATTGTTCTCTGAACCAAAAATAAAATACAAATCAGAGCTTGGGAAAAGTCAGAAAATTATTAGTTATTGTCTATTGCAAAATAATTGGAAGGACACTACATTAAAGCTAAATTATGTTTGAAAGCCTTCTATTTGGAAATGCCCAATTGACCTAAGCTGATCAAAGTTTAACCTGGTTAATACTTTAGTTTGGTCTAGTGGTTAATGCAGACTAGGAGTGGGGAAACTAATTTTTAGTCCTATCATTGGCACTTTTAAGACAGCCCCTCTCTTTCAGCTCTAGAAAAATATAGCAATGATAAACCACTTCAAAAACATTGCCAAGGAAAAGGCATCAAGAGTCAAAGGTGCAAAACAAAAACAATTAAAAAATACAAAAATCACATTGGGTGGAATATCAGGACTAGACTGGAAGAAGGCAGAAGTGGCTGTCCAGTTCTGTACTGTGGGTAAGAAAACTTCATAGACATGCTTATGATGTCCCCAGACTTGAACATGACTTCTTAGAGTTTTTTTGAAAGTATCAACCATATGACAATAGGAAAATTATTTGCCTGAATTTTCAAAAGTTTTCTAAATGAATGTTATAAGGAAAGGCATAGGAAAACAAAGAATCCTTACAATTAAGGGATATATTATCTTCTCATATATGACTTGGGTGCAGTGATTTTAAAGTAATACATTAATGATCTGGCTAGGACCCTGCAGAAATCCACTCTTTACTATCCTCAGTGATAAGGATCCATTTATGTCTTCTATTGATGTGATCATTCAGCCAATTATGAATCCATCTAACAGTTGTACTATCTAGCCCATATTTTATTATTTTATCGATGAGAGACTTTGTTGAATGTTTTGCGGTTGTCATGGTAGACTAAAACCATGTCATTTCCCCAGTTTTCTATAGATTGACTAAATGATCTCTCCACAGCCTTTGGGAAACAAAGTGAAATTAAATTGCAAGTTTCAAAATGATTTTATAGAAATTATAGAACACCTGCAGAGAAATAGAAAGTAAACAAAATGATCAGTAGGAAGAGCAATTATCTTATGAGAATGCAACTTGAACTGTATCCAGAAGCCAGTATGTATCTTTATTTAAAGTTAGTAAATCATGACTATAGTGGTAAATTTAAAAAAACCCTTCAGCAGATTTAGCCAAATTAATGCAAACAAGAATATGACCATTTAGAAGGGGCATTGTCATACCTGAACGCCTTTTCTCAGCACGGAGAAGGAGATTCCACCAATGGGTTTGCTCTGTCTTCCTGCTCTTGAGACCAAGTTAGCCAAACTTGCCACGCCCCGTTGCTAGGAGAACCCAGTCTTGACGAGGGCAAAAGCAGCTGATGACAGTCCGAGGTGTTGGCTCTCAGATCCCTAACACTGGCCATACTGACCTAAGGGTGGGAGTGGATTCTCCATCTCCATGCTGAGAAAAGGCATTCAGGTAAGACAATACCCCTTCTCCAGCACAGGAGATGGAGAACCCACCAATGGGACATACCAAAGCCCTACTGTCTCAATGGGAGGGAAACAGACAAGGCCGGGTCTGCATCCCCAGACACCACCTGCTGAAGGACCCTCCGACCAAAGGAGGCATCCGCTGAAGAGAAGCAGTCAATTTTGTAATGATGAACAAATAGGGAAGGTGAAGACCATGTTGCAGCCCTACAAATCTCCTCAATGGATGCCTGAGTGGCCCATGCAGCAGAGGTTGCAGCGCTGCAAGTGGAATGAGCTATGATATGACTTGGAGCCGGCAGGGAAACTGACTGGTACTCCTCCGCAATGCAGGCCCTGATCCACCTGCCTATACTGGAGGCAGACACCTTCTGTCCCAGAGAAGCAGGATGAAAGGAAATGAAAAGGGCCTCGGACTTGTGAAAAGATGCTGTCCACTTGATGTATCAGCATAGTGCCCTACGGATGTCCAGTGTGTGCCACTGCCGCTCCAAGTCATGGGAAGGATCAGGACAAAAATTCAGCAAAATAATTTCCTGGGCCCTATGAAAGAGGGAGTTGACCTTGGGCACAAATGTGGGGTCCAATCAAAGGACCACCTGGTCCCGGTGGAAATGCAGAGGTCATCCCTGACCAACAGTGCCGCAAGCTCAGAAATGCACCTGGCTGACGTGATAGTGATCAGGAAGGTGACCTTGTGGGACAAGGTCCATAGAGCACAAGTTGTGAGAGGCTCAAACAGTGATTTAGTGAGGGTCCGTAGAACCCGAGGTAATTCCCAAGAGGGGTACCTATGTACCACGGGTGGTTTACTGTTGGTAGTGCCCTTGAGAAAGGCTCGTATTCTGGGATGGTGGGCCAAAGGAATCAAATTGGCACAGGTAAGCAAGGTTGATAGTGCTGCAATCTGCCTACAGATGGTATAAGGGGCCAAGCCCTTATCAAGTCCATCGAGGAGGTATTCTAAGATCTGAGGAATTGTCAATTCTGAGATATCCAGTTGCCACCGCCCGCACCAATGGCAAAAATTCCTCCATGTGGAGTCATAGATATGATTGCGAGGCCTGGATCATGGAAACCGCTCTTGCCGAGAGCGACTCCTGGGTCATGATCTGGCGTTCAAGTGCCAGGCGGCTAATTGTAGCCACTGGGGTTCCGGGTATCGTAGAACCCCCTGATGGAGAGACACATGATCCGGCAGGATCTTCCATGGGGAAGAGCGGGAGAGCTTTACCAGGTCGGTGAACCAGGGTCTCCGAGGCCAGTACGGGGCCATGAAGATCACCTCCACTCATTCCTGTAGCAGTTTGCGAATAACTGCCAGGATCAGAGGGAGGGGGGAAATGCGTAGAGCAGACCTCCGGCCATGGGGCTCGAAGAGTGTCCGCTCCCTCTGCCCCTGGAGATGGAAACCGGGAAAAGAATCTCGGGAGCTGAGAGTTTGTCGGAGAAGCGAACAAATCTAGTACGGGTTGTCCGAACCGTTGCGCTATCTCTGCGAAGAGATCCAGATGCAGGTGCCATTCGGTGTAATCCACGGTCAACCTGCTTAGGAAGTCCGCTTGCTGGTTCATCTTCCCTGAAATATGTTCGGCCCTGAGGGAGTAAAGGTTGGACTGCCCAGGAACCTAGTAACTAGGCCTCGGCCATGAGGGACCTGGATCGGGTATCCCCTTGCCGATTCACGTGGGCCTTTGCTGCCACGTTATCCATAAGGACTAGCACGTGTTGCCTTGCAACCTTGTTGTGGAAGTGGTAGAGAGCCAGGTGTATGGCTCTGAGCTCCAACCAATTGATGTCTCAGATCTGCCCGGGACCATCGGCCTTGAGTGAATTGAGACTGAAGGTGCGCTCCCCAACTGAACAGACTGGCGTCCATCGTAAGTGTTAGATGGACGGGTTCCTTGAAGGGTGACCCTCTGGCTACCACTGGCAAGAACCACCAATGGATGGATCTCAGGGTTTGAGCAGGGATCCTTACCTGTTGGTTGGATGAACTGGTGCCCAACCTCTGGAAGGGGAGCAGAAACCATTGGAGACTCCTGGAATGGAGCATGGCCCAAGGGACTATGGTGATACAAGAAACCATCTTTCCCAGGAGTTGGGAAAGTAGGGCCAGTGACACTACACATTCCCTGCATATCTTGAGAGCTAGTTCCCAGATACTGTCCCGACTCTCCTGTGATAAATAGAACCAACTGTGTCTATGACGGTGCCCAGGTGTAGCATTCGGTTGGAGGGAACCGTGTGACTCTTTTGGAAGTTCACCGAGAAACCGTGCTATTGGAGGACCTGGATTGACAAACTCAGGTCCGACTGAGCCACCAGAAGGGAGGACGACTGGATGAGAATGTCATCCAGGTAGCATTGAATGTGAACTGGCACCAGTATTAGGTATGCTGCAAGCATCACCAAGATCTTGGTGAACACCCTGGGAGCTGAGGAGAGTCCAAATGGCAGGGCCCTATACTGGTAGTGGTGGCCCAAATAACAGAACTGGATAAACTGTCGGTGGTCGGGAAGAATAGAGATATGGAGATATGCTTCCATGAGGTCTATGGACGTCAGGAAGTCTCCTTTTCTGATGCTGCCTAAGATGGACCGGAGCATTTGCATTTTGAATTTCTGATATGCAATGTAGGATTTCAGACCCTTGAGGTCTAGAATCGCCCACCATCCCCCCGGGGTTTTGGGAACCAAGAAGAGGATGGAATATAATCCCTCTCCCTTCTGATGCTGAATGGCCTCTGGCATGAGAGCCCATTTGGTGGAATTTCATGACAGGGGGCAAGAGATGAAGTGCCCTGGTGGGCTGGACATGAATTCCAGGAACAGGCCATATCGGACGGTTTGAAGGACCCAGGAGTCTGTGGTGGTGAGCTCCCACTGGTGGAAAAAGAGGGATAACCTGCCACCTATGGGGGGAGCAGCCTGGGAGTCGTTTTGACCTCCTGAAGAGGCGACCTCCCCATGAAAGGGCCGCTTGACCTGGTACTACTGTCTGGGTCTAAAACCAGATCTATCGGATGGACGATCCTGTCTGGTTGTAAAGGGACGGGGAGGCTGAGAGACTCCTGAGCCCATTCCTGATTGAAAGGACTGCCTGCGAGGGTACGGATAAGTGCGACTGTCGGTACGCCTGTTGAGATGTGTCATGACCTTCCGCTTATCCTTATTTTCAGTTAAATAAGGATTTAGGGCCTCTCCGAATAATTGCCCTCCCTGATAAGGGGCTGTAGCCAGACGCCACTTGGATTTGGCGTCGGCTTGCCAGTGTTGAAGCCACAGCACCTCACATTTATTTATTTATTATTATTTATTTATTAATCAAATTTCTATACCGCCCCTCTCCCGAAGGACTCGGGGCGGTGTACAGCCTAAAATTTAAAAAACATATAAATATACAAAATTTAAAATAATTAAAAATAAATTAAATAATTTGGCCGAAATCCCCATTTAAAACCCAAAACATACAAAGCTAAAATCTTAAAAAATACTCAGTCCCCCTAAAACATTTTGACCCTATTGGAACCGAAGCTTCTATGCTAAGACATTGGATGCAATGGACTTGGAGGAATGTCTGGCTGCCTGCAAGGTTGTGTCAAAGGGATACTCTGTTGCTGTGACCAGCTTATTCAAGTCCTGATGAGTGCGTATTTCTTCTGGGGGAATCCTGGCCTGAAGTTGATGGAGCCAGAGGAGAGAGGTTCTGGTAAAGAAGGAAGTGCAAGTGGCCATTCTTACCGCCCATGCCGCCACCTGGTGGGTCCTGCAGAAGGCCAATTCCAATCTCCTGTCCTCCACCTTCAGTGCCTCAGCCAAATCTCCCGACACTGTAGACGAGGATACAAGAGGGGCCAAAGGCTCATCCACCTTAGGTACCGCCATGACGTCAGTTAAATCTGGCGCCGAGCTGAATAATTTTTTGTCTGATCCCCCCGAAAGGGGAAAGGTACCCGGTGAGGCCCATTGCTTCCTAACAGCGCTGAGGAGGAAGAGGGGTGGACAAGAGACATGGTGTTCAGTCGCAACAGTCTCAAAGAACATAGGATCTGGTTCTGAACTAGGAGGGATGGGTCCCTCCTTTGGCTGAGGTGCACGGGCAGAGCCTATGTTGGCTGTTATGCTGGCTTTACATAGCAGTGGCAAAAATAGGGCCAGATTGAAAAGACCCCAGGTGGAGGAGGATCCTAGGAGGGATCCTTCTCCTCCGACCATGGAATGTCAGGCTGGTAGTCTGCTGGAGAAGAAGCTCTGCTATACAAAGAGCGGGAAGGTGAGGAGGGGCCATGGAACCTGGGAGTCCCTGACAGGGGAAAAATAAGATGGAGCCCCTGACACCATTGGCTTCATCCTGGATAAACAGTAAGACCGTGCAGTGAGTGTCCCATCAATTGCCCGAGCAATCAAAGCTTCAAGCTGATCCTCATGAGGGGTACAATCCGGTTTGACCCCCAAGCCTGGCAGCTGTAGGGGTAAAGGTGGCCTCTGGACCCATATGTGCTGCCAATGGGGTGGATGAAGCTGGGTATGTGGCAGGGAAGTGACCTGCCCCAGTGGGAGGGGTGTGTGTAAAATAATCATCCACCTGTGACCATACCCCCTGGATAGAGGTAGAGGGCTCCAGTGGATGGTCAAAGTTTGGGGCCCCTTGTTCCGCCTCTGCCCTGGCTTGCCTCTGCGCTCTGGAGAACTCTTTTTCCAGGGCCTGGTGTCTCCTGCTCACCTGTTTCTTCACCATTTTTGAGGGCTTCCTGGAGATGGTCTTTGCTTTGACCTTGATCCTACCTGCCACCTCCTGCTTGGAGGATTTGTGCCTTTCCTGGCCAGAGGATGGGGAGGCGGTGGCCGTGAGCTGGGGCACCGTGGAATCCTTCATCCTGAAAGGCAATCCTGAGAGGAAGCTCTGGCAGAGGATCAGTTGGCGGGTTGGCTGAGGCAGTTGGAGCAGGAAAATGTGAGCTGCTCCCCTGGCCACCCAACCGGTAACTCAGTGCCCCTGGGGGCCTGACAGCCAACTGGAGCACAGCCCACTGAAGTGTCTCGGTGGCCAGGTCAAATAATTGCACCAGGATGGCCCTTGTTGGAGCTCACAGCGGCTGCGGTAATGGCCTGAGACTGAAATTTAGCACGGCCTAGTGCAAAAATGCCGGCCATACGAAGTTCTTTGGGTGGGCAATCCTGGCTTGTAAGTACTAAAATGGCCACCGTACTGCGAAATTGGGCCTAATGGACTCATGTGCGAAATTGGCAAGGAAGGAAAGGGACAACAAGGCCAGGTCAGAAGAGGTCAATTACTACTGCACTGGAGGGTTGTCTCTGAAGCCAGCAGGATGAAGAACAGTATTTTCTCCTCAGAGCAAGAGGATTGGGTGCAGCCAAAATGGCAGTCGCTTCAATCACAACAATCTGTGCCCAAACGGCCCAAAAATGGCTCTGTGGTGCGGTTCTATCCCCCGCTCAGAGAAGGCTGAGGGCAGAATTAGGCTGAGACCTCCTGCTGTGTGCCTTCCCACCCTCCGGAGGCCTTTATGGCCACAGCGGTTCTTTCGCAGCAGCCAAAATGGCGGCCACGACAAAGAAATGAGAGGCAAATTTTTCTGAGGCCAAGGAACCCTGCGAGGCCTCTCTGTAGTTGAGGGGCAATGGCAGAATTTAGGCAGGAATCGTCCTGCAGAGAGTCTCCCCAACCTCAGTTGCAGCGGTTCATTCGCATCAGCCAAAATGGTGACCGCGACGAAGAAAGGAAAGGAAGAATGCTCCGGTGACCGAGAAGCCTTTCTAGCCTTTCCTGGAGGTGGGAGAAGGTCTGGAGTACAGCACTGAGCCCAACACTAGAATGGAGAGGGCGATAATCCCCAGATCCCTGGGGAAGGAGAAGGAAGAAGGGGCACCCCCCTCTCAACCTCTAACAGTCAATTCAAAGCAGCGTTGATCCCAGTACTGCTGAGAAAGCTGTGGGGCTAGGAAGGGAAGCATCCACTAATGGGAAAAACTCTCTACCTGCCAATTTTTCTGAGAGCCAAACTTGTCACGTCTCAAAGAGCTGGAGACCAAGTCAAGACTGGGTTCTCCTAGCAACAGGGAGCACGGCAAGTTTGGCTGACTTGGTCTCAAGAGCAGGAAGCCAGAGCAAACCCGTTGGTGGATTCTCCATTTCCTGTGCTGGAGAAATAACATTTTAAAGTGCTCACAATTGTCTTGTACTGTAGGTTCTGAAAACTATTTTGAGTTTGGTTTTGAAAACAATAGGTAGTATGGTGCTAATCATATACTGCATAGGAAAAAAACTTCAAGAAGTAGGTAAGTGCCAGTTTTTCTTCAACAAAATATATCAACTGTTCTAAAAATATACTAATTGGTTTTTATTTTTCTGCTCTTATGATTAATATTTTTTCAAAGATTTTTAAGTGATAATGCAAAATAACAATTTACATGTTTCTTAATAAATACAGAAGACTTGCTACCAGCCATATTATAAATTACACACTAACAGTTTGCACTGTAGCCACTTTCTCAATAGCAAAATAATAGCCAGATATCTAAACTGATAGTTATTGCAAAGTGGAAAAATGGTTTGTTGTGGCTTTCTCCATGTATGCTTCCTTTTACAATTTCTGCTGTACTATACAATAAAGATGTCAACTCTACAACTAACCTGGCTGCAGCCATTTTGGTTGTTCTAGGTTGCTACAAGAATGGGTGGGGGTGCAGAGGATTTATACTAGTCTAAACATGTTACTGTCCCATGGGAACCAAGGTCATTTCAGGCAGTTAGATAGGGGTGTGAGTAATTAGTTAGAAAGCCCTACAAACTCTTCTATTGGGGAATGTAGCTGATTGCATAGTCTTGCAAAGTTTAACTTTGTAATATTGTTTCTTTTTGAAGGGTACTTCAGACTTGGTTTCACTTTTGACTGTGCCAATACTATGTAACCAATAAACATGTTCTTTGAGGAAATCTCATGCCTCGGAATTCTGATTTATTTGGTCTTGTCTATTGGAACCTTGACAAAAGAATTGCATTGTTTTCTCAAACTTGTATCCAGACGCGTAATATGCATTAAATTCTCAAATCTTCTACATAAAGGACAGAATATAAATGTAATTGGAATGGACTATCTACTGAGCTGTTATTGCTCATAAATTAAGTACTGTAGTTTTAATATATGTTTTTTTTAAAGTTTGTGTTTAATTATGTGTCTCTTTAGATATGTGTTTTTTGTGTGTGTATATATGGATGTATATGCCAAATGTTGTATTTATTAAATATACAGACATATCTAGAGGTATAAAAGTTATTTGCATCTAGACGTTTTAGGTTCAGGTTTTGGCATCTTCACTTATAAGTATAAAAGTATAAATCATATGAAAATCCTCTAAAATATTGTAGAGTTTCTGCCAAATATAAGAGACAATAAGGGAACATTTAGAGAATAAGCTGGGATAATTTAGTTTCATAGAAACTAAGTACTGTTTGTTTAAATATAAATCCTCAGGGTTGTTATAAATAAAATGGCCATTAACAGATGCTCTAAAAGTTAACTGGAACACAAGAGGCCAACAAGACATATCCTTTTATGAAGGGAAGACATGGCAATCATAAGCTAAATTGAAAAGGGAAAAAAATCCTGTAATCATATATACATTTTTCTACTACTGCCAAGAAAACTGTATGAACCTGTATGAAAACCATGTGGACTTAAATTTCATAAATTACTATGAATCAAATTCAATACTCAAAAACTTAACTCGCTTAATAGGGCAGAATATATCATGCTGGCCAATTCAGTTACATTAGCCTAGTTAACATGTAATATATAGGATAGGGTAGGGTAGAATTCTTTATTGGCCAAGTGTTATTGGACATAAGCTCTCAGTGTACATACAAACAACAAATGATAAATCATGATCATAATACAATCATCATGAATCATAAGATACAACACGCAGTCATAAGATACTAAATAAAAGCAATCAGCATAAGTCATAAGGTGAGTGATAGTCATAAGATGCTAAAGGAATAGGCAATAAGTAATAGGAAAGATTAAAAGGATAATAGCAATACAGCCCTACTACATGGTTTGATATCCTAGGGCACGGGTATCAAATTCACTGCGTCACGTGATGAGTCGCGGCGTATCGTGACTTTTTTTGCATTGCCAGAGCTGGGATGGGAGCGACCTCCATATGATGTAACCAGCCTATGGGCTGGCAGTTTGACACCTCTGTCCTAGGGGTGAGAATTAGTTGTTTAACAGAGTGATGTATATATGATTACAGGATTTTTTTCCCTTTTCAATTTAGCTTATGATTGCCATGTCTTCCCTTCATAAAAGGATATGTCTTGTTGGCCTCTTGTGTTCCAGTTAACTTTTAGAGCATCTGTTAATGGCCATTTTATTTATAACAACCCTGAGGATTTATATTTAAACAAACAGTACTTAGTTTCTATGAAACTAAATTATCCCAGCTTATTCTCTAAATGTTCCCTTATTGTCTCTTATATTTGGCAGAAACTCTACAATATTTTAGAGGATTTTCATATGATTTATACTTTTATACTTATAAGTGAAGATGCCAAAACCTGAACCCAAAACGTCTAGATGCAAATAACTTTTATACCTCTAGATATGTCTGTATATTTAATAAATACAACATTTGGCATATACATCCATATATACACACACAAAAAACACATATCTAAAGAGACACATAATTAAACACAAACTTTAAAAAAAACATATATTAAACACTACAGTACTTAAATCTTAATTTATGAGCAATAACAGCTCAGTAGATAGTCCATTCCAATTACATTTATATTCTGTCCTTTATGTAGAAGATTTGAGAATTTAATGCATATTACGCGTCTGGATACAAGTTTGAGAAAACAATGCAATTCTTTTGTCAAGGTTCCAATAGACAAGACCAAATAAATCAGAATTCCGAGGCATGAGATTTCCTCAAAGAACATGTTTATTGGTTACATAGTATTGGCACAGTCAAAAGTGAAACCAAGTCTGAAGTACCCTTCAAAAAGAAACAATATTACAAAGTTAAACTTTGCAAGACTATGCAATCAGCTACATTCCCCAATAGAAGAGTTTGTAGGGCTTTCTAACTAATTACTCACACCCCTATCTAACTGCCTGAAATGACCTTGGTTCCCATGGGACAGTAACATGTTTAGACTAGTATAAATCCTCTGCACCCCCACCCATTCTTGTAGCAACCTAGAATCATGATCATAATACAATCATCATGAATCATAAGATACAACACGCAGTCATAAGATACTAAATAAAAGCAATCAGCATAAGTCATAAGGTGAGTGATAGTCATAAGATGCTAAAGGAATAGGCAATAAGTAATAGGAAAGATTAAAAGGATAATAGCAATACAGCCCTACTACATGGTTTGATATCCTAGGGCACGGGTATCAAATTCACTGCGTCACGTGATGAGTCGCGGCGTATCGTGACTTTTTTTGCATTGCCAGAGCTGGGATGGGAGCGACCTCCATATGATGTAACCAGCCTATGGGCTGGCAGTTTGACACCTCTGTCCTAGGGGTGAGAATTAGTTGTTTAACAGAGTGATGGCATGGGAGAAAAATTGTCATTTTAGTGGTTTGGTGTGCAATGCCCTATTGCTTGAGGGAATAAGTTGAAACAGGTTATCTCCAGGATGTGAGAGGTCTGTAGATATTTTCACAGTCTTCTTTCTGGCTCATGCAGTATACATATCCTCAGTGGAAGGCAGGCTGGTTGCATTTGTTTGTTCTGCAGTCCTAACTATCTGTTGAAGTCTGTGTCTGTTCTGCTGTGCTAAACTAGACAATTATACAGATACAAATGACAGACTCAATAATTCCTCTGTAGAACTGTATTAGCAACTCCTTGGGCAGTCTGAGCTTTTTTCTGAATTAGCACAGGAAGAATATTCTTTATGCCCTTCTCCCACTTAAAAGGCTAGCTCATTGATGGGCCCAGTACTGCTGTAAAGGATTAACAAATGGGACAAGTGATTACAATTCTAACTCTTCTGATTGTTTCACATTTTTTACAAGAGACTTTGGAAGACATGATGCTCCCATTGGTATTATAGAGGTTTTGAAAGACATGACATTCTCTTTGCTATTATGAAGTTCTATCCATCTGTTTGGCTTCATGAAAAGTATCCACCCATCCCTGTGGATGTTTTAGTAGTATTCATAACAGTAGTTGTTTCTGCAGTTTGAAGCATTTGAAATGAATCTATCTGTCACTAAGCAGAAATTAATGCTAGAACATGGATATTTGTGTACTTTGGTGTATGAATCTGACTGAAGGTATACTTTTTTTGTAAATATTTTATTAATTTCAAGTTTTACAATCATAAGTACTTAATAAACAACTCAGTGTCTGGGTTCCTTTATCATTCAGTGATATATATTAACTTTCACTCAAAATATCCAATACTACACCATCCAGTATTTCCCTGATCCTCTCCCAATAATAATCATTTTCCCCACTATGCAAGTATAATTCTTATTGCTATTAATATCTATACAATTAAATATAAATATCTTCATCATGTTTCTAATATTATACATAGTGTCAATAATATAACTTTATAATATCTTCTCTAGCCAAAACATATCTCAAATTATTTTGCAATCAGAGTTCCCTTATTCAATCCATATCCTGTTTTTTTCTCTTTTTTTCAATTTTAATTTTCCATCAATATTCAAAATAACTTTATCAATTATCATTTTTCTCAGAATTAATTACATTTGGGTAACTAAAAGCTTCCCTTATAACAACCCTCTTAGTATTTTCATATTTCCCATCTTATAGAAAATTATGTTATCCTAGTTATAAATCACATCCTTCTATTTTATAACTGTTCTTTTATTTCTAACAATTGTCTATTCTTTTAATCATATTCAAACATCCATTAGATGGTATAATACCTCATCTAATTAGTCAGGACCTCTATTTTCTTCACTCTTACTCTAGGTTTCTTTCTTTGCCAAATAACTTTGCAAGTTAGTACATTTAAGTCACCAAGTATTTCTTCCTCTGTTTCTATATATATTATTTGGAATAAAAAAGACAATTTAATTAAAGCATTTTTGTAAAAATGCTTAATCCATTTATAATCGTTAAAGAGCCTCCATTTTCTTTCTCCTTCGGTTTCTCATTCCCCAGTTGTCAGCATCTTTCCTAACATCTCTGTCATCAATTCTATCAATTCTTCTTCCTTGTCCTCAAATATGATCTGAAGTCTTGAAAAGTAAAATGTCTTTCGGTTTTCAGTGTTATATCTGGGTCTTCCAGATTTTTATTTATCCGCACCTGTCTGTTGGTTTCTTCTTTTGAATCCTCTATCTTTATGTCAGTTACCTCTATTTTTTCCTCTGGTTTCTCAGTGTTTAGTTCATTCTTTATGATCATTTTCTGAACGTTTTTTGCTTGTAAGTTTAAGTTGGAGAGTTGCTCATTTATGTTATTTAAATTATTTTTAGTCTCCTCATAATTTAAAACAATTGTTTCTTGAATTGATTTCAACATGGAAAGAATTTCTTTCTGGAGTCCATTTACATTTTTTGTTCATTAACGATGTTTCTTTTAAAGAGAAATAGTCCAGAAGCAACTTTCCCACTGTTTCTTAATATTTCTTAATAATTCTTGAAACTAAAAGTCAGTCAATATTTGTAATCCAGGCTGGCTAATTTAGAATGGTTTATTGTCTCCTTCATACAGATAAAACAGCCTAAGGATATTTTTTCCTTTTCCCAGCTGCAAAAGTGAAATTTTCCAGGAACAACAAAGGGCGTTATCTATGTCCAGGCTTTGTGCCAAATTTTCTTTAAGCATAGTAAATTGTAATGCCAAGGTTCACTACTAGATGTCATTAAACATCCATCTTCCAGTTTTTAAATCCAAACCTATTTCACCAACTTTTATTTATTTTATTTATTTATTTATTCGGATTTGTATGCCGCTCCTCTCCGAAGACTCAGAGCGGCTTACAACATATATATATATAAACAATTGAACAAATCCGAACATTAAAAATACAAACCCCATACATACTCATCAATCACACCAAAATCAACAATCATCCCCAGGCCTGCCGGCAAAGGTAGGTTTTTAAATTCTTTCGGAAGGCCAGGAGGGTCGGAGAAACGCGGACTTCAGGAGGTAGTTGGTTCCAGAGGGTGGGCGCCGCAACAGAGAAAGCCCTCCCCCTAGGGCCCGCCAAACGACATTGTTTCATTTCCAAATATCTTTTCAAATATAAAGTCTTAAAAATACTTTTAATCCCCAAATTTGTCAAAACTATGTCTCTATATTAAATCCACATTAATCTTGTAGTTTTCTCTAATTTCCCCCTGAAGAAAGTTATTCGCTGCTTCTCTTTTCCTGAGAGAACGGAGTGGAAATTCCCCTTCTCTCTATCATCTGGGGGATTCTTTGCTTTGGGAGTTCTTTTTTCCAAGAAAAGTTTTTAAAGTTATAAAGAGGGGATTGTTCTCACCTAGTTCCATCCGTGTTGTTCAGAAGTTGCTAGTTAGTGCTTATCTTGGGTTGTTGCTGGCTTTTGGCTGGTCGCATAAATGCGGCCAGTCTTTCTTCCACTGGTTTGAAGGGCTTCCTCGGATCAAACGGAAGGGCTGCCACCCCTCCATGTTTGACAAGGGTCCCCTTCTCCTTTGTTGCCTCTCAGGGGTGACTTTAGACCTTTTTAAGGGTCCCCAGAAGAACAAAATTGGATGTGGAAAACGGATCCCCATTTTCCTGCACCCGTCACACCATGACATCTCATCCAGAAGTCTGAAGGTATACTTTTTTGTTGGTGGTGGCTTTGGTTTTTTTTTTATATCTTTCACACAGCATTGATTCCTGCAGACTGCCCACACAAATCCGTGCAATTTTCTTGGAAAGACTCAGAAGTGATTTGCCATTGCCTCTTTCCTGGGACTGAGAAAACACATCTGGCCTAAGATCACTCAGCTTGCTTTATGCCTAAGTTGGGACTAGAATAGTATCCCAGTTTCTAGATTGACCTCTTAATTACCATACCAAGCTGGGTCTAAATTTGATTTATAAATTAATTCAAATGCTTAAATAACTTGTTCATACTTTATCATTTCTGTCATCAGATTAAAATGTTTCATCTACAGCTTGTGTAAACTTTTTTATATTTGTCAAAAATATACTCTGTTCATTTTAAATTTCTTTGTTCATTTCATTCCCTTCAGCTGACAGAGGCTATGTGTTTAGGGTATTAATACTGCCCTTTTGTCTGGAATTGTGAAAGGAACCATTTTATAATTTCTGACCTCTGTATCTCAGAAGATTTCTGAGATAGAACAAGTATACTGTAATAATTCAACTAAACATTCTTGTTTCTCTGCAGGAACTTTCAGGTCAGTGCATTCAAGTGTGCTCAGGAGATGCTGTAGCAGTACAAGGAGGTACATTTGAGGTTGCCAATTAAGCATTCATGTAATTGTGAACTGTCGGTCCATTCAGTTCTTTATAACTCAAGTTCATTTTGTCCTGTTAATTAAAAAAGGCTCAAATGGTCAATTGGATATTTATAGACTCTCTTTTATGAAATTAATGGAACAAGATTCTCATGCATCTATACCAGAATGTCCCCCAGATGTGGCATATTTTCGCTTACTCCTAGTCAGATTGGGGATATGTTTGAATATGTCATTCTAACGAAAGTTTCATTTGTAAATTATACATAAATGTCACAGTTTGAACAAATGGATTATTATTATTTTTTAAAGATATTTTATTGGTTTTTTTAATTTTTAAGAAAAAGTACTCAGGACACACTGTGGTGTTTGGGTGATCAGACATTCAAAAGTAAAGACATAAATAAACAGCTCAATACATTCACTGGCCGCTCTCTATTTCCCTCAAAAAACATAATACATTTAAAATATTCCATTTCTAAATTAAATTTCTATTATTACTAAACCTGTTTTAAAACATTATCAGTTTACAATTGCCATAATCAAGTTTAACTTTAAATCAACAAGTTATCAATTCAGGTATCCTTTCCAGATGCATTCTAGTTCTTAATCTCTCTCATCTCTCCTTTTATCATCAATCTCATTTATTTCTTATTCCACTACACAATAGCTATCTTGGTTAAAAAATAATGTTAAACCTTAATTCATTTCAATTCATTACACAAACTTTAAATTTCATCCAATTGATTATCATACCTTATCACATCTATGTTATTGTACAAAAAGATAATCTAACTAATTTAAAACACTCCATTAATTATTAAAACCATCCCAATCTAAGAAATCAACATTTTTTTCAATTCCAATACATAATTTTCATCAAAATAAATCTATTATTCCAAAAAGTACATTCTTAATCTATTTAAGATATCTGTTCTAAAAATCACCCTCGTATACATATATTTGTATTTTTTCTTACTTCTAACTCTAAGTCATAATCCTTAAAACAATCCATAAATCCAACATTGCCTTTTAATCTATTACACAATTTTAAATTTCTCTTTTCAGTCTAATTCTGGCTTTTTTTCTGTGTCAGACAGGTTTCCATAAAGACGCTTCCCTTTCAGCCAGTAAATCTATTATTGTTGCTTGCAGTAGTGTTTGAAAGGATAAAAATCCCATCCTCTGCATTAAACATCTGTTTCTCTCCTCCTTGAAGCATCGTTGCTTTGTAGTTTAAAGTCTCAGTCTTTGCTTCTTCTGTTCCTCTAAGTTGCAGATGAAAGGTTTATAAGATAGCATAAGTTCCTCTTTTATCTCTGTTGATTCCTCTTCTAGTATGTTTTGATCTGCACCATATTCAGATGTAGCCTGGACATCCATTTGAACGTTTGAAGTGAAATTTCTGGGTCTTGGTTCTGTAGTAAACTTTTTCATTGTAGCACATATTTCTGCAGTAGCCTCATAGATCTTTTCCAATATGAGTATACAGTTTAATTGTGACTGAGGTTTCTCCATTTTGATAGTAATTGAAAAGAGTCTTTTTTTCTTTTTTTGTGGAGGCTATATTTGATATAATTTAGGCAATATCCACCCCCACAGTTCCCACAGCTGCACAGCTTATCTTTTCTCTTCAAAAGTATTTTGAAGGTCAGATCTGTTCCATCTTCAAATCAAGTAACCAGAAGTTGCATTATTACATTTTCGCCACTAGATGTCCTCAGTAAATTTTTCTATCTTTTAAAGTATAATGTGAAGAAAGAAATAATCTTCCAGCATAGAATGATAGTACAGTTCTTAGAAAGAGAGGAAAAGGAAAAAAAATTTTCTGTACCCCAAAAAATATAAAAGTAAAATATAGTCTTTAAAATTTTGTTCTAATTTTATAGAATGCCTTTCCTCCCAAGGAATGTAGAAGCTGCCTTTTCAAGCCAGGGAAATAATTCCAACAAGGCTCTTACAGGTACCAAAACCAAAATAAAATAGAGAGAATAGCAAAGAAAAATCTCACCCGGATTCACCACGGGGGTTCTTACAGCTTAGATGTTCTTTGACTTGCGGTTTGAAGCAGCAGGGTGATCGGCCATTTTACTGGCCGATCTTCTTTCTCCGTCGGCCCTCAGAGATAGCTCGGACAGCTGAAGGAGCCTCCGCTCCTCAGCAGCTGAGCAGAGCCTCCTCGACAGAAGTCGCACCCTCCAAGATGACTTTTGACCCGCATAAGGGTCTACCGGCAGAGGGAAAGCTAGCCGACGAGGAGACAAGTCTCTCCGTGCGACTAGGGACACCGCGAACCGGAACCAAAAGTCGATTACTTTTTCATGTTAAAGTAAAGGTTCCTTTCCCAGTTTACACTGGAAACGGGATGCTTTAGTAAATCTCAATAAGCTCTGGTTGAAATTATTGCATTGACAAATTTGGCTAAGGTAGAGATTATAGGACTACTAGGGTCCCCAATATGACCTGCAGATACTCCACTATAGTCAGTCAGGTGTTCTTCCTTAGTATTGGGCTTATCTTTTAATGGATTTGTTGGTTGCTTGCAGTAGATTTAAATACGTTGGTCCCTTGAATGAAGAAACCATTTGTATTGGATTTCAGATCTGACTTAATTTTGTACTGCTAGTTGTTAATAACCTGGTATCTTACTGCTAGCTTTATAGACCATGTGTAAAGCTTTTGGAGGAAAATTAGTATCCATATGGGGAAGAGGAAAGGAAATAAAGAATTTATTACTACTATGGTAAGAAAAATTTCTTTCTGTATGAGTCATGCCTGACAAAAGAAATGTCCATGAACAAGTGGAGGCAACAACTGTAAAGAATGAAAGATCAGAGAGTAGACCAGTCCTTCAAATCTCTCCTGCAAAGAAGGGAATGGGAGATCACCCACCAGAGCTCTGAATGGCAGTTCCTCATTAAGACCATAAAATAGTAGTCTCTTGCGGAACTGAGCACCAGGAGCTGAGGGAGATAACATTTTGATCTCAGCAGCAGTGAAGACATTAATAAAGACACTACGCCAGCCAAAATCACTTTCTAATTATATTTGGAAATGTTCAATTTAACCACTTTATGGATATTACAGATCTTCAAAATGGCAGGCTAAATTTGATACCTAGTGAATTTTACATTCTTTGGATTGAAGAAATTTTGAAAAAGCCTAAGAATTTAAAATATACAAGTGGCAAAAAGCAAAAATTAAAAAGATTGGTTTTTAACAAGTTTTAAACAGACTGGGAGACCACATAGATTTAAAACATTGATTATTTTTGTGTAAGATTTGAAAACTAAGTAACTCTTGAGAAATAACTGAAAGAAAATTAAAGATGCTTTGTGAGTGAGATGGACAGTCTTTAAATTTTATAAATAAATAAAACCATATTAGGAATTGAGGATTGATGGAGGTTGCAAATAGACAACAGTGAGAACTGAAGAACTAGGCAGAAAAGAATTAAAATGGCAAAGACAGCTATAACTTTTTCTTATCTTAAATAGTTTTTTAAAACTGGACTGAGGATAGTAATAACTAATATCTCATAAAGTATGCAGATTTCAATGGATAAACTTTTAGAAGTCTATAAAATAGACATTATAGAGTTTGAACGCATAGAAGACAACAAAATTGAAATTAACAAAATGGGACTATAGAAGACAAATCAAGAAGAGGATCTGGATGTGAAACAGCTGCCAAAATAAATCCTGAATGATGCCTCTTATTGGATTTACAAAGTAGACTGATGAAAGCTTTGAAGACTCCTCTTGAATACCAAGGATTGATGAAATATCTGTGGTAGCATTGGAATAATTTAAAGGTCAAGATTGTAAAGAGCAAGAAGACAGAATATAAATTGGACTATCTGATTTTTCTAATAACTACTAATGGATTTTTTTTGCTGAAGCAGGACTGAAAATATGATGATTTCTAGATTTTGTATAGATAAAGGTTAGGCTATGGAGAGAAGAGGTGTTTTAAATACATATAAAACCTTAAAAGAGTGAGGAAAAATTACTATATTATCTTATGCTCAGGGTGACAAAGTTGGAATCCACTTCTTTATTATTGTCTTTCTTGTTTTTTTATTTTCATTTTTCTTTTTTCTGCTCCTTCTGAACTTTTATTTCTCTTTTTCTAGTTTAGTTCATATTAGTTTTTACTATGTTTATTAAAACTGCAATAAAATTATTTTTTTAAAAAACACCTCCCAACATAAATTCACTGAATAAATTACATCCACCCTATTGGATAATAATTAACTTATTCAGACAAAAATTATTGGAGCACTTGGAGCCAGGATATCCTGTATATCACAGTACTTACAAAGCCTTTCCTTCAAGAGACTTTTAATTGTCTACAAGAGACAAATGTTACTAACATTGGCATAGGTAGGACTTACTGTGTCATATTCATATAGAGAATACTGACTTGAACTATACTATTTTCTTGGTTTTGTTTAGCATAATGTGTGTGTACAACTGTTGTGGCTTATAAACCATAGTTTATTGCTAATAAACTAATAAAACTGTGGTTAAAACAAATAATAGATGAGAACAATTTATGGATATAACCATTGAATTAATCCAATAGGCACGTTATTCACTCATAAAATAGACTTTTATGCAAAGTACAAAGCATATTTGAACATTTAAATTAAATACAATTTGAGTTCTTAAGAAAAGACATTTCCCAATATGCAAATCTGGTTTATATTGTATACTTTGAGATAATTGTTCCATTCATCTTACTGTTTAAGAAGTTGTTAACTGGATAAATAGCAAAGTAGGTTGAAGATATTATACAGCATTCTGATGAAGCTGATGACTTTCTTCAGTATAGTACCTTTAATTTGATAATGGATTTTTATGAGGTGAAATATAAAGGAAAGAACTGCTGTTCTTAAAAATGTGTATTTATTTGAAATGGAAATTGAAGCTTGAGACTATCTTTATATGAGACAATGATTTTTACAAATGAAATTTTGCAGAATTAATTGAAGATATATATATATATTATCATCGCTATCACTTTAATGTATATGCCACCTTTCTTCCCATAGAATATGAAAGTAGTATAAAGCAATTAACCAAATATAAAATGCAATGCACAATAAACATGATTTTAATTCAAGGACCAGCTACTGAAAATTTGTATTTAACCATTGCTTAATTTAAGTTAAAAATGCATATAGCCAGAGCAGGGAGAAATTTCCAGATTCAAAATTTGTTTCTTCAAACCATTTAAATTCAGCTGCCTTTCAAAATATGTATGTCATGGCTTCCTCAGCCAGCAGTGATCCTTTATTGGCTAACCTGTTTTCCAAAAAGTAAGACAAATTATGTTAAACCAAGTGACAAAAAAAAAATCATTATTTTTCTGCTTACCAGGGTCTGGCTATTTTCAGGACTGCATATCCCCAATTAATTCTGGATGTCCCACAAGATTTGACTGGGTAGGCATACTCTGGGTAGGCATTACTCTGCCAATAGCCAGGAAATATAATTTCTCTCTTGGTGATACCTGCCCTATTGAACAGTTTCCCCTTAAGACTCTCCTAAACTTCCCAAAAAGCTTGAAGACATGTTTTTTTTTTCTTCTTCACAGCAAGAGTAAGCAAATATTTGACATCAGAAAATGAAACTGAGTTTTCTTATAATCTGTTGTTCTGACTGTAAGATTTTTTAAAGTTGCTGTGAAAGAATAAGCCCTTATATGTTAAATATAAGAGTTACTGCCTCCTTAATGAGTTTCTATGAAGAAATGAAAACTTTACTATGGGGGAGAATATTTAGGGGATGTTAAGGTCTGCAAAAAAAAGTGCTGGAAAGACAGCATGACTCTATCTACTGTATCTGTCTGTCTGTCTGTCTATCTATCTATCCATCATCTATCTGTTTATCTAAAATATTCAGTACAAACTAATCATTAATTTTATATTTAAAAGTGGATTGAATAACTTTACATGAAATGTAAAGTATTTTGTCTGACGCAATGATTATTTTGTACTGAATAGATTTTTTTCTTTTTTTTTTCTTTGCATATTAAAACAAAAAAAAATGCACTGGCATAGGTTCATGCCTCTCTAGTTGTCAGAGAATATAGAGATGGTCTCAAATATTATATTATACACCATTAGCTCTAAAGTATGTGGGATGGGAGGGTGGAGCAAAGTTGAGAAAAAAACTGAAGATGTACCTCAATTCCCTTGATATGGGAAGGAAGAGAGAAATTTATATCAGGCATTCAAAATTCTGTTACTTTACCCTGTATCAATAAAGTAAAGTTACAGCCCTTGCATATTCTATTTCTTGATCTGGTTTGGTACTAGAGGAACTTTGGGCAATTTATGGACCAATTTAGGTATTATCTACCTCCCTATAGAAATACCACTTGCACAAATAATTTGTGTTTAGTTACTCAGAGTCTGTTTCCCCATTAAAACCCAACCCTTCAAGATAATAACAGAATAACAGAGTTGGAAGGGACTTCGGAGGTCTTCTAATCTCCTGCTCAGGCAGGAGATTCAGCCATTTCAGACAAATAGTTGTCCAACCTCTTCTTAAAAACTTCCAGTGTTAGAGCACCCACAACTTCTCAAACTTCTTTTTTCCCCTTCCCTTCTCCTTTTTTATCCAAAGATCAGTTTGTCCTAAACCAGTGGTTCTCAACCTTTTTAATGTCGTGACCCCCAACCGGTTGTAAGTCGAGAACTACCCAACCGGTCGTAAGTCGAGAACTACCCAACCGGTCGTAAGTCGAGGACTTTCCTTGCCTAGGAGCGCTGCGCATGTGTGGTGCCGCCCCCTGCACCGGCCGAGGCATAGCTGGCAAAGGGTAGTGACAGTGCAGGGCGACCACCGGCTGGGCCACCAGCTGGTCCAGCCCAAGGGAGGTAAGGCACCCGCCGGGCCCCACGCGCGCCAGCAACCCTCCCTGTGCCCGCCGGCCTCCCACCCCTGGCCCTCTTTTACTTACATTTTTAGTAGTTGCTCAGCAGGGAGGGGTGGAAACTTCTAGACAGCTCACCTTCGCTGCAGACAACTTGCAGCACCGTTTCCAGACTGGGACTTTTGGCAGGCTCAGCAGGGCAGAGACAGCATGGACAATTCCTACTGGCTTTTGAAAGCCAATAGAATTAGACTCTCTTCAAGAGAGTCTATTCTATTGGCTTTCAAAAGCCAATAGAATAAGAGGGAGTAGCACAGCTAAGGAAAAGGGGGGGAAATGGCAGACTGCGTTGTTTGGCGACCCCCGTGAAATGGTCGTTCGACCCCAAATGGGGTCGTGACCCATAGGTTGAGAACCGCTGTCCTAAACCGATTCACCTTCTCTGAAGTGTGAATGATATAAAGATCATTGTAGAAAATGGTTTCAAAGTGAACTGTGCAATAACATTGCATAAAATCTTAACCTTGATATAGCTGGTCTTCTCCCGTCTTATCAATATGAGATATGAGATAAAGAAGTTAAAGTACCGAACTATTGGTCCAATCATAGAGTTTATATCATTTGCACATATAGCAGTTTCCATTCTGAGGCAAAAAGGGCAATTTTCCTCAGTAGCTGGAGTCATTGGACCTAGTTTTGGTCACATTAAGAATAAGAAAAAACAGTAATATCTGGATGCCCATCCTTCCTCTTTGGAAGTTGGGGATTCACAGCAGCAACAGTAGCGAATAAGAAAAATTACAGTGATGATATATTCTATGAAAGAAAATGACACTAATGGTGGAGCTTCTTTGGTCATAAAATAAAGCATTCCTCATTCCTCACTGCTTATTTCTGGTTATTACCTTTTCTACTCCTGACTGGAATTTCAGGATTTTTAATAACAAATTACATGGTTTCATATATTACATACTGAAATGGTTGAGATCCTCTCGGACAGGAGTGTCAAACTGCCAGCCCGTGGGCCGGATGCATCACATCAAAACCAAGCCCACCTCATTGCCGGCAATGGGGAAAAAGTCAAGGTAGGTTACGACACGTCACGTGACATTGCAAGTTTGATACCCCTGGGAGAAGAGATAATTTTGTCCTTCTGGCTTCTGAATGGCAGAATAATCTTTTTGCAAGATATATTGGATATTGTTAAGAAAGTACAGTCTCCTGCAATGTAGGACCTAGAGAGCATCTGGAGTCCTGCAGGAAAATGGTATGTTATACATTATTACTACATAAGAACAAACTGCATAAGTAAAGGCCATTCTCTTTAGGGATATACTAAACCTGGAAGATAAAATGACAGCTACTAAGAAAAAAAATGTAACTTTTCCAACAGGCTTCAAAGCAATGCAGCAAGAAGACAATATTCTAGGGCAGTTACTAAGAAACAAGCTCAAGCAGAAAGCTGGATGCTACGGGTATTAGTAGCATGAATTCTAAGAGAAGTGGAATGGTTACTGCTTTGGAAGAACTCATAAGGATAAATATACCGTATATTTCAGAGAATCTGCATCAAAGTTATATAAAGACATTTTTGAAGACAACTTTATAAGTCAATGTTAAATCAATTCATGTTAAATAAATAAAACCATGAGCTCAATGTTGTTAAGAAAATTGCCAGATTCATCAGAGTTTCAGATGGATTTCTAGAGGGATGAGTTATTTACTGCAGACTTTCAAAGATGCTTATAATGTACAATTGGAGAAAGTAACTATAATTGCAAACAATATAAAATGAAATACAGCAGTGTGGTCTGATGTTTGCTTTTGCTAAGCTACTACATGTAGTACATCAGCCTCTCCTGAGAGGCCCATTTTGATAACTGGTATTTTAGTGCCTGAGAAAGGAGGTTTAAGTGGCATTTCTAAATAATTTACCACTTGCTGCCTTTTAGGCAACCCAACGTCCAAATTAATCACCACAGGTGGCTCATAATCACTGTAGCTGATTGTGGCAATGCTTTCATTGTGAGCCATCTCATCTTGTTTAATGGCAGGGCTGGCCCAAAGACTTTCAGTTATTTTCTTAGCATTCTCTATGTGATGCAAGTTATATTTTTGTTTGCTGCCATAGCTTATCTCAATCTCAACTTATGGAATAATTGCAACACTGTGAGAAAGCAGATAAGAACAGATATATAACCAGTTCTCTAATTTAATGTTCATCTGTTGCAGTTGAGGCACACTGCTTTGACCTCAATTTTTGGTTATCTATCTCCTTTCCAAAGTCAAGTCTCCAAGTTTTATTTGTTACTTGTAATCATAAGACAAAGTGCTGTCAAATCACTATCTTAGTTACAAAACTGTTCTTAAATTAGCGTTTTGGCTGTTTGCTTCATGTCACTGTCCAATCTTAATTATTAACGATCTCCAAATTTCCAGATGACTGCAAATGTCATACCAACACAGTTTGATTTTTTTTAAAAAAACAACCCTGTAATTTAATATATATTTATATCTTTGTGGTATAATGATAAGAAATTTATTTATCACTGAAAAAATGTTTTATATTAGATAAAAACAAATTGAGATCATTCAGAATCATTATGAATAATTCAATTTGGCAAGGTTTCTGTATAACAGTCTCACAGCAGGATTGCTCATGAGGTAGTGGTTGCTGTTGTTGCTTTTCTGATGACAATGTACTCTTTTATCTTTACATGGCACCCCAGGAGGAGGCCTCTCATAATAACTGAATGCATAATTGAAAACAAATACTATACAATAACAATGAGAACAGGATAACAAAGGAAGTTACCCTAATTTGCTTCCTTCACTGATAATGTTCAGTTGTCACTGAATCTGTTGAATTAAATCAGAATTTATCTGAGCCTCCCCCCAACCCACAAGGGAATGACTGCAAGTATCAAAATCTAGTCCCAAAGGTCCTTTTTCAAAAGGCAACTGGACTTTTAAAATTGATTTTATAATCATTTTTATTGCAATTATTAAGTGAATCTGGTTTCCCTCATTGACTTTGCTTGTCAGCATCTGGGTTTGGAAGTTTCAGATTGCAATCATGTGACCACGAGATACTGCAACCATCTTAAATGTGAGTCAGCTGTCAAGTACTCAAACCATGATCATGTGACTTTGGAGGTGTTAAGATGATCATTACTTCAAGGGCAGGTTGTTTCTTTGTTTAGTATCATCACACCTTTAAACCATTGTTCACCAAATGGTTGTAAGTAGAGGACTACTGTAGTTAGATTCCATAAAAATGCAATCCCCTATGCTAGACATGTCAAACTCGCAACGTCATGTGATGTCGCACAACGTATTGGGACAGTTTTGCCAGTGCCAGCAATGGGGTGGGCGTGGCTTCTGGATAACATGTTCGGCCCGTGGGCCGGCAGTTTGACACCCCTGCCCTATGCTCTGCAATTGGAGAACAGTATGGGGAAAAGGATCAAATCTTTTTTATTAGACATTCCATCCCATAGTTTTCTGAAGAATGTAATTGTTTTCAGAGATACTACAGATTTATTATATTTTGTTCCTAATATTGTCCATCCATATATATGGATAGTTGTCCAAATTAGAAATTTGACTTTGATTGTTGGTTTCCAGTATTTAATACTTTAATATTTAATACTTGTCAATAGATAAGTATGTGTCAAGCATGGGTAAATCAGAAAAGTCCAGGCAGTTCAAGTGAATATAAACATTTATTGCAAGCTTATGGTCTCTACAAGAATCAGAACTACTAATGGTTAAAGCTAATAGGTGGTAGATAAGTCATGGAATTTAAGGTGGAATGGACTTAGATTGCTCATGGGCATGAAGCTACTCGAGATTGATGAAGTGCTTGATCCCTCCCTTGGGCTCAGCTTGGTCATTTCCTACAGTATGATTATATAGTTTCAAATTCCAAATTCTCCCTCATTAATTGGTAATTGTATATTCTGTAAATATTAGAATCAAAGAACCTCATAGAAATTTTCTAAACAAAGAATTTATTTTTTGAAAATATTTTCCAAATACACAGTATAAACTGAACTTCCTTTTAGAATATAAATTAATATGTGAATATTTATTATGAGAATATTAACCTTTGTCCAAAGGGTATAGTTTAATGTGTGTGTGTGTGTGTGTGTGTGTGTGTAATTGATATTCCTTAAATGGATGGGTAGTTCAATTTTCATCATGGCTCGGGTACAAATCTTAAAGCTGATCCAATGAGATTTGGCTGATCTCAAATATAATCAAAACAGATGCAAGGAAAAATGGCTCACTGTGAGGAATGATTGGGTACCCACAAAGCAAATACTCAAAAGATTATAACAGTTATCTAAAACAGTCATAATGTTTTGGATAAACAAATTATTAGAGTCAAATTGTGCAGGAAAAATTTATGTGTGATTGGCATTGACAGCCCTCCAAGTCAATCAAAGGTGGCAAGTCGGTTGATGGAAGATTTTTTGATAAAGCTCCTATATTTGTAAATGGATTTTCCAGTCAGGTTTGTGCATGTGATTAAAATTCCTTTAACAAGAAGGAAGACTTTTTATTGCACATTATTATTGTGCAATTCCTCCATATGCATTTTATGTATATTTTGTCAGGAATCAGTAAACTCTCCTTTGAAGTCTGGTTCTAGTCAAAGCAAAACAAAATTCAATTCAGTTTATGCTGATTTCACCAAGGAGGTTCCAGAAAAAAGGAAGATGTTTATAAAAGCTATGAAAAACAGTATGCTATGGTTCCCCTCCCCCCATACTACTTATGTTTTGATAATTTCTAAGACAAAGACTCTGAACATATTGCTAATTCTACTAATCATTTTTAACACAACGTACATCTTTTTCCCACTAGAATAGAATAGAATAGAATAGAATAGAATAGAATAGAATAGAATAGAATAGAATAGAATAGAATAGAATAGAATAGAATAGAATAGAATAACAGAGTTGGAAGAGACTTTGGAGGTCTTCTAGTCCAACCCCCTGCTCAGGCAGGAAATCCTATACCATGAGTGTCAAACTCACCACATCATGTGACATGTTGCAACGTATGGTGATTTTTTTTTGCATTGCTGGAGCTGGGTTGGGCACAGCATCCATATGATGCAACTGGCCTGCGGGCCGGCAGTTTTACACCCCTGCCCTATACCATTTCAGACAAATGGCTGTCCAAGTCTCTTCTTAAAAACTTCCAGTTTGAAACTCCTACATAATTATCAGTGAAAGAACTAAAATGAAACCACCATGCCATCCCCATTGGGAAGTCATCAAGCTTTTCTTCTTTTTACTTACATACACACAGACACACATACTCTATATCTATATCTATATCTAGATAGATAGATAGATAGATAGATAGATAGATAGATAGATAGATAGATAGATAGATAGATAGATAGATAGATAGATAGAGAAAAATAGTTGAACACTGGGATAAATATAAAAAACAACTGTTTAATAAACTAACAACTGTTTGATAAACTTAGCTTTCGACGGCTAACTGTCAATGTTGTCAGAGTGGAATGCCAGAGGTTCGAAAGCCTGCTTATAAGACTGGCAGTTTGTGCGCTCTGCTCATAGAATGCATTACCAGTCTACCTACCCCAGTTGACCATATTGCTTCTAATAGTCTCGCATCCGTCTGTATATTTGTAAGCTTGGGGATCATCGCCTCTCTTGTTGTCACTTTCTTTGTCTGCTTTGAACGTATCTGGGTACACATTGCTATAGGATGGCCCCCCAGTGCCTCCTGTCCTGTGGCCACCCCCCTGTTGTGAGTGTGGCACCCTGTCTCCCTTCATTGGCTCTTGTATGAATCGTGCTGGGGATTTCTCCCCTTTGCCGGTCGTGGTTCTTTGCTGTTACATGAGACAGCAATTCTGTTCTTCCATAGGCTGCACCTGTTGCACCCATTGTGAGTTGTTACGCTGTTATTCTCACTTCCTTAGTGCCTGATTTTTAACAATGTTATAACTAGTAGCCAGCACAGGTTTGTTAAAAACAGATCATGCCAAACCAATTTTATTTCATTATTTGATAAAGTGACTAAACTAATAGACCAGTGAAATACTGTGGACGTAGTATACTTAGATTTCAGTAAGGCATTTGATAAGGTAGACCACAACCTACTCTTTGGTAAGCTAGAAAAAGGTGGAATAGACAACATCACCACCAGATGGATCTGTAGCTGGCTGGCAAACTGTACTCAACAAGTTGTTCTCAATGGCACTACATCCACATGGAGAGAAGTAAGCAGTGGGTTCCACAAAGTTCCATCTTAGGCCCAGTACTCTTCAATATTTAAATGACTTAGATGAGGGAATTGAATGAGAACTCAGCAAATATGCAGATGACATCAAACTGGCAAGAATAGCCAACACCCCAGAAGACAAACTCAGGATCCAAAAAGATCTTGACAAACTTGAACAATGGGTCCTATCCAACAAGATGAGTTTCAGTGTGGAGAAAAGCAAAGTTGTACATTTAGGCAGGAAAATCAAAAGTACAAGTACAGATTGGGTGAGACCTGGTTTAAAAACAGTAACTGTGAGAGGGACCTTGGAGACCTAGTGGACAATCACTTGACTATGAACTAGCAGTGTATAGCAGCAGCCAAGAAAGCTAATACAGTCCTAGGTTATATAAACAGAGGCATAGAATCAAGAACACATGAAGTATTAGTACCGCTTTATAAAACCCTAGTAAGACCACTCCTGGAATACTGCAGCCAATTTTGGTCACCATATCACAAAATAGATGTTGAGAGCACCTAAGATGATCAAAGGCCTGGAGACTAAAACATACAAAGAACAGCTGCAGAACTTGGGTTTGGCTAGTCTAAAGAAAAGAAGAAATAGGGGAGACAAGATAGCAGTATTCCAGTATTTGAGGGGTTGCCACAAAGAAGAGGGGATCACATTATTCACCAAAGCACCAGAGGGCAGGACAAGAAACAATGGTAGTAACTGTGAGAGGAATCTCAGAGTCCTAGTAGACATGAGCCAGCAGTGTGCTGCAGCTGCTAAAAAGGCCAACACAGTGCTAGGCTGCATTAACAGAGAGATAGAATCAAGATTACGTGAAGTATTAATACCACTTTACAATTATTATTATTATTTATTATTATTATTTATTCGATTTCTATGCCGCCCTATTCCGGAGAACTCAATGCCTTGGTAAGGCCACACTTGGAGTACTGCATCCAGTTTTGGTCACCACGATGTGAAAAAGAAGTTGAGTACAAAGAAGAGCAACAAAGATGATTAGGGGACTGGAAGCTAAAACATATAAGGAACGGTTGCTGGAATTGCGTATGTCTAGTTTAATGAAGAGAAGGACGAGGGGGGACATGATAGCAGTGTTCCAATATCTCCAGGGCTGCCACAAAGAAGAGGGAGTCAAGCTATTCTCCAAAGCGCCTGAAGGCAGGACAAGAAGCAATGGGTGGAAACTAATCAAGGAGAGAAGCAACCTAGAACTAAGGAGAAACTTCCTGACAGTGAGAACAATTAATCAGTGGAACAACCTGCCTCCAGAAGCGGCAAATGCTTCAACACTGGAAGTTTTAAAGAAGAGACTGGACAGCCATTTGTCCAAAATGGTATAGGGTTTCCTGCCTGAGCAGGTGGTTGGACTAGATGACCTCCAAGGTCCCTTCCAACTTTACTATTATTATTATTATTATAACAGCATTTATATTTGGGTGTGTTTGTGGATATGTTGAAGGTATGGGTATTTTTTTTTAAAAAATCCTGGAATTATGGATAATTGTGGTTGTTAAGTAAAACCTTTAGGAGTGAATATGTCATCAGAAGACCAGACTTTAGGTTCTAAAAGAATTATTTGTCCCAGACTAATTTTTCTTTCACTTGTAAGGATACAAAGCAATCCTCTTACTAGGTCTTCTGCTACCTAGTGATGGAGCTTATGTAATTTTAAATCACTTCAATAGAGCAATGTTATAATGAGGTCATCAGCAGCCAGGATTCTAAATCACATCTCTTGCACTGTTTGCAAAGAAAGCACTTCACAGAATAATTCAGTCAATATAGTCTAATCACATATGCCAAGTGGGAAAACGAACAGAGAAAAAGAATCAGGGTGTGTGGAAGAAGGGGAGTTCAGTATAGCCTTTAGCAAAAACTGAAAGCATTTACACTTTAATATTCAAACCATGCATAGGAAAAATACTCCCAGTTGAGAATGAGCAGTACTAAGGTACAAGAAATATTTGCCTTTTCATTATGAGGCAACAAAGAATCAAATGAACTTCCCCAATGTAGGAAAGGTGGAATAATAAGCAATAGCAGAATAATAATGTGGGGCATAGTGAGCTCACTAATAGTATTGCTGTTGGCTTCAACCACAAGGTGTGGAAATAAATCATATAATAATGCATGCAGAATTAGAAAGGAATAAGAGAAGAATAATAGAGCAGACCCCCCGTGTAATAGCTTCTAAGCACTATTAATAAAATATTGCAGATGTTGGTTGTAGAATTCAGAGACAAGTTTTTTTTCTCACCCACTTTGTTTTGATCTCCAGTTTTCCTCTGCAACTGTCAGACACACATGTACATATCGTGTTTAGGCTTGAAGATTATAGTATGCTTTGAGCAAACAACTATTTCTAACTTCTCTGTATTGATTTAATTAATACATTTAATTTATTAATAATTAATCAAATAATTAATAATTTAATTAATGATTTAATTAATTAATAATCAATATACTGATCTACCTTACACAGTGAGAATGGCTGAGATATTCTTGCCTAAAACAAAATAACATTTTTAAAAAGGGACATATAGAAGCCAGTAGTCCTACTGTGTTTCTCTGAAAATAAGACCGGGTCTTATTTTTTTTTTGCCTCCAAAAGAAGCACCAGGTCTTATTTTTGTCGGATGTCTTACTCACCTCTGACAGTCCCGCCCAGCGGGTCCACTTCTTCTGGGGTCAAAGGAGTAGCTTCATTCTGCTGCTGCATTCCAGCCTGCATTTTGCAGTCAAGCCCTTCTGGAAGGCTTAAGCAGCCTTCAATCCATAGCTCAGTCCTTGGCTGCAGAGGCCTTGCAGGTTCTTGGCTGCACAGGCCTTCTGGAAAGGCCTGTGTCTGAGAAATAGAGGCCTGGCTGCAGAAGATGCTACATGGTGGGAAGAGGTCTGGCTGCAAGGTAAGTGGGTGCTGGGCACATGGGGCAGCTCCACCACTGCCCTAGATTGATTTTTAAGTGTGTGCCTCATCTCAAAACTAGGGCTTATTTTTGGGGTAGGGCTTATATTAGGCCCACCCCCAAAAATCAAGCTAGGGCTTATTTTGGGGGCAGACCTTATTTTTTGGGAAACACGGTAGTAATTTATTTCCACAACAGTGAGGGGCATGTCCTTCATTACACCAGAGGTAGCAGTGTAGTTACTTGGCTGAGGACTGTTCAAGAACAGACAAAGATACTGCTGCTTTCCTGGTATTTGCAATTTGAGGTGAATGTCTCACTTTATCCAATGAAAAAATCAGTTTAGAACAGATCCGTTCTATGCAATTTTACTTCATTTCAATTGTATCAAAATCTTACACACACACACACACACATACACACACACATTCTCGTATGTTGGTAAAACTCTAAATCAAATGACTCGGCATAAAAATGTACAAATTTTATTAATATCAGAAGTATTAGAAAAATCTGGTACTGTTTTATCAAACACAACAACATTCAAGTCAAAATTATGTAAGCATATATATCATTAACAAAATTAAGTTATACAAGTAAAAATATAAGGTTAGAAAGCGTTGTTCCAACTTCCTAAAACAAAATGATGTGATGCAAGTTTGTTTCATGGACATTATTTAGGATCAAATGCTACTGGCAGACAAAAAAAGTACCAACGATGCAGATCTTTGTGAAGCTGTTCCATGTTCTCTGTCTATGAATGGTGGAGAGAATTAAAAAGGAAAAGGTATTCTGGTAATTGATAAAGAAATGGGATTTAACAACAATCATTTCTTTTCCTGCCTGCACTGGGATGACTATGTGAGGCAGAATGAGAATGGAAATACACATCTGGATGCAGACCTTATATATGTGGCTTGTAAGAAATCCATCTGTTATATGGTTTTTCCTGTAAGACACATTATCTTTCCTCTAAGGGCAGCTGTGAAATACTTCTAGCTATCTTACATTGCAATTTTGCAATAGATTGGGAATAGACACTTTATGAATGTTTAATAGTGGTAAAAATAAAATTGCTTTCTGTAAAGGAGATGTAGGCATCAGTCTGGGTTGAGTCAAAAGCTACAAAGTGGAAACCATGGGACAGATGAAATATTAAAAGGTGACGTATAATGAAAGCCTAGACCAGAGTGGAAGATTAAGAAGCAAACCAGAAATCAAGTCCAAGAAGAAATGAGTTTATGGATAAACAAGAAGGCAGAACTTTGGAGCAAGTCAGTGAGGCTGGAGAACAACCAAGGATTCAAGAAAAATCACAGTTCAAAAAGATGTAGCGATATAAACAGGATTCATCTAAAATATGAAGAGTATTTACATTCAAAAGTGTTAAATTATGCCCTGAGAATATTTCACTCAAAAGTTTTACATTGTGGAGAGCAATGTATACATCTATACTCGAATCCAACAGTTACTGATCTAGCAGACAGTTATTCAATATTCTGCTGAAAAAGAAATTTAAAACCATTTTGGTTTATTTCATACTAGAATATGAGTGAACAAAACTTTTTTTTTTCAAAATGTGCTCAGGATTAGCACTGAGTAAAGTTGTCTTACATATTATTAGAGGGGATCAGACTATTTCTAAGCTCCAGATTGTTTTTTACTGATCACAAATGCAAAACTTATGTGAGTGATGTGGAAACCCATTTGTGAATAATTTTCATTCTAGCATGGTAACATTTGAATGAGATCTGACTTTGCCTGACAGGCACAAAAAATAAGTTTAAAAATAAAGCAATTATAAAACAGAATTGGTGATAAAAGGTTATGAATAGCTTAAATCTAAAGTTAATCATTAGCCTTCATAGCTTTTTAAAAGCTGCTAATATTTTACTTCACTTTTGTTTTTCTTTCAAAAAGTAAAATTATATGTCATACATATAAGAGGACATAAATTTTAGTACTTATTTGACAGTTCCAAAACTTTAATAATATTCATACCACAGCTTCTAGTGCTATTTTGGCAAATTAAGCATTAAATTCTGATTGACTTTGACAGACAGATGACTCTGTTCTGAGATTAAAAATTAGTTGCAGTTATAACAACCATATTATTATCCATTTTGATTCACAAGGTCATTCAACAGAGTACATGTCTTGCCTGATGAAAGCCCTAGGTTCATTTCCCAGTATTATACCTAGTATAAAGTTGGTAGCAGCATTAGAATAAGCTAATGACAGGTAGACTAAATCACTGTGGTTGATACTGTATAAAGCATTTTGATATATTAGTCCCACAAGCACAATCCTTCATCTTTTCTTTTATGAATAAGAATTGCATTGTCACCATAACAATAACAGCAGCAGCCTTAGTAGCAGCTTAGTCAGGGGACAAATAAGAAGCTATTGTCCTTCAGACTTCCCATTGCAAATTGGAAAGTTGATGCTTTAGGTTCCAATCAATTCCTATACACTTTTATTATGTCCCTGCAAATGGAATTTACTCCTGAGTAAACATTAACAGGGCAGACTCAACAGTTTGTTTCCTTTTTAAAGTCAGTACTGTATTTCTTGAAATCAGTATAGAAAAATAAACTTTATCTGAATATATGTGGTTATCTGTATATTTACCTTGGCCATCTTTTTTTCTGACTCAGAAAACAAACTAGTCTTTTAAAGCTGTATTTAAAACACATTTGTCATTTGAAAGAAAATTGATGTTTTAACTCATAACATATGTGAAATCTTAATTTCCACATAACTAAAAAGTAAAACCTCATAGCTGCCTCTTATTGTAGTGCTGGAAATTCACCAGGCCTATAATAAAGGGACAATTATTATGGATAATTTAAGCCAAATTTGGTCTGAAGGGAGTTTCCAACAATTATAATTTTCTTTCTTGCACATTACCCCTTTGGTTACAACTTCTCTTTCTAAAATGAATTGAGAAAGCATTTCATGGAAAGACATTGCTATTCTTCCCCAAATGTTCAGCCTATATTGAAAAGTTGCCTCCTTCATGCTGCTGCAGATATTTTACAGGATCTCTATTAGCACTATTAAATGTCCTTTAAAAGGTGTGATGCAGCAGGGTGACCATTTATGAAGAAAGTGTCTCTGCTAGACAGGAAAAGAAAAATCATCCTATCACCCAATGTGACAATCCCAGCTTGTTATTGCTTTCTTTTTAAAAGCATCCTTTCATGGTGACTTTTATAAAAGTGTCTTTTTATAAATGATGATTGTACTACCAGGTTATAATTTTGAGGAGTTCTGAGGAAAAAATGGAATAAATTTTCTTTTTCTCAGATCTTCTAGCTGGAGTGGGGGGTGGAAGAGGAAGAGCCACCCTCCCAGAGATTTATCCCATTACCAGAATATTTTATCCACTTTGGCTTGTATCCCTATTCAGTTCTGGCTTTTCCAATGTACTAATATGAAAAAAATTCAAGTGTCAAGTGAAGAAACATTTGCCTAAATGTCACCAAATAGCAAAACACGTGTCTGTTATTAAATAAATAATAAATACTGCTTACAAATATTTCTTTGGAATTTTGATGGTTTCCCGGATGACAGTTCAGATGAGGAGAAAGAGCCATCTCCGAGGTCTTTGGAGGTAAGTGTGGAATTGCTCCAAGAAGCTCCTGAGGGCTCCAAGCCAGGAGTGGAAAGTCCAGGCTCAGTGGATTGGTCACCAGAAGGGCAACATGATGAACAGTTAACAGAGGAGGAAGCTGGAGAGAGCAAAGGCACCATGGGAAGAATTGGGGGAGGGGAGAAGGTATACTGCTGCAGCTGGCCAGTGGGGATGAGGAGGAATTGCCTCCTTCAACTGATCTGCAAATGTGCAGGGCTGAGAGGAGGCAGGCACAATGGACACATGCAGTATACAGGTATTCCATGTTTACCAACTATTTGTTCACCCACCTTTTGAAGATATGACAGAGCTGAATAAGGAGATTTATGATGGGTCCTACAAACTGCAGCAGTTGTAATATCTCCATAGTCAGATGATTCACAAATCAGGAACCTAGTAACTGGGTTCCATTTACCACGGTTGTTGCATTTGGTGTATGATCACCATTTGCAAATTTTACAGCCAGCTTCTGACAAGCAAAATCAATGGCGATGTCAGCAGGAAGTCACAAATCATAGACACATGATGTCACATTTAGTCCTACATAATTCACTTAATGGCAGCATTGTAAATTGGTGTTGTCACATCACACTTAATGACTGCCCTGCTTGGCAACAGGGTTGTCATCTTAATTGCAGTCAGTAAGTGAGGACTACCTATTTAAGACCCCAAAGAAAGAACAGCATTTGTAACCAACTGGATAGAGATTTTCACCCCTCAACTGGCAGAAAGAATGTTCACAAGCAAGAACTGAAGGACAAAAGGCACAAAACTTTGTGCAATGAATACCAAAATGGCAATTGATAGATGAGTCAATTTGGAAAGTAAAGAACTTGGAAGATTCACTTGTGAGAAGAGGTTCAACCCAAAGATGTTCTTTTTGTGTTTGTTTTGGTGTTTTGTTGGAAAGGGGGCAAAGGGTCCTTAGAGCTCACTCTACTGGTAGAAGGTTTAGTTGCATAAATAATGAGAATGTTTATAGGAGCTGAAAAAGATGTCACACGAGAACCCTCTGTAGGAAATCAGGTCTCAATCCCAGGGCCAGTTTATGTGTTAGAACAAAGACTAGTCAAAAAAACTCCAGAATAGAGCTGGAAAGGACCTTGGAGTCCAACCCCTTGCTCAAGCAGGAGACCCTATACCAGGGGTTCTCAACCTTGGTAACTTTAAGACTTGTGGACTTCAATTCCCAGAATTCCTCAGCCAGCTTTGCTGGCTGAGGAATTCTGGGAGTTGAAGTCCACATGTCTTAAAGTTGCCAAGGTTGAGAACCCCTGCCCTATACCATTTCAGATAAGTGACTATCAATCTCTTCTTAAAGTACTCAGTGCAATTCCTCTTCCATTGTCCATTTTTATATTGTATATCTTTCTTCCAACAGTCATTATCTATTCAGAATGCTCAAATGTAATTGAGATATTTTAGTTTTTTTCTTTCTGGGTGAAGGCTTTCATAGTCATAAATGCAGTTTGTGTTTCAAACATATATAAACAAACTTATCAGGAAGGCAACCTCCAAAACTAACAGCTGACAGAAGGGAACCACTAAGAGAAATTCCAAGGAAGAAGAAAGTTTATTAACCTGTGCTATGTTGATGATGCTACCTAATAGTAAAAAACTGCAAAACAAAAATCTACAAGGCATAGTCAAAGAGCACAATGAAAATGCTTGATTCACTAACAGACAAAGAGGGAAACATGCCTCGTGGAAAATAAAGTAACTTTAGGTATCTGCATATTTTCCCCAAAATGTCTTCTTTATTCATAGTTCTTAGGAAACTACCACACAGATCGTACTAGTCAAATTTGCAGGGACAAAGAAAACAACACCAACAAGTAATATAACAATATTTGTTACTGTATGCATGTGCAACACTATACAAATGCAATAGTGCTGCTGTGACTGCCAGCTTGCTTGTTTTGATCCCCTCTCCAAATGTTCTTGACAAAGTACCTAACATAATGTGCTTCTCTTTACTAAACAGGTGCTCTATAGTTGATGTGGACTTAACTCTCATAATTTCCAGCCAATATTACCAGTTCAGATGGAACTGAACTTTAATATATCTAGTGGACACCAGATAAGGAAAAACAGGGGTGATTATATACTATTATATTCACCACTAATTCTTGTCAAAGAGAGCATTTACACTGAGTAAAGGAAAGAAGCTAATTTGATTTCAACAATGGCTACCTATTAACTGAGTTGGAATATTGTGAATGGAGGTTCACCAAATTTCTTATGACAAGGTTACCAAAGGTCTGGAAAATGTGCATCTGTACTTGTGTGATTTTTAGGCTGAATGCAGAAAGTTAGTCATATGAAGGCTTTGGGGAATATCATCAAAGACAGCCATTTGTACTCACAGGGCATGCTTAGATGAATAAAATAAGACAAGGGTATGCAATTCTAAAGCCTAAACCAATCTCTCAATTTGGCAGGTTTAATAGGAAAGTGGTGTGAAAGCCACCTGCATATCCTTGTCAGATCATATTAAGAAAGTTTTAAAAAGAATATATATCTAAGCCATTCTGAGACATTCGTTCAGAGTAAAGGTTGCATAGAGTTTAAAATATTCATATAGCTCCATGATGCATATTAATCATCGTTAACTAAAAGTTAAAACAGAGTAGGAATTTGCTTTGAAATTGTATTCCAGTCAATATGTTCTTTAATTTTTAATGGAGACAGTTTTAAGTGCCATGCCTTTAACTCACTGGCATTCATGTTAATTGGACTAATTATAATGCATTCATTTAGAATTAATGTAGATATTATACATACTTCCATGAGATACTTGCTACAACTCAATATTAACTTGATAATATTGCAGATATTATCAGATAACCGCCCAGCCTCCCTGTTTAGGGTGACCCGCTCCCTCCTTCATCAGGAGGTGAGGGGAGACCCCTTAGAGGGTAGAGCTGAGGATTTCGGAAAATATCTGTATGATAAAATCGCTCAGATACGGGAAGGCTTCGACTTCAACTGGGTATGTCCAATGGGAGAGGCGGAGGCTGGTCTTGAGACTGTTACCTGGGTTGAGTTTGACCCCGTGACCCCCGAGGACGTGGACAGGTTGCTGGGGGGACTTAGGGCGACCACATGTTTACTGGACCCGTGCCCCTCCTGGTTGGCGTTGGCCTCCCGGGAGGTGGTACGAGGCTGGTTCCGAGCAATTATCAACGCTTCCTTGAGTGAGGGTGTCTTTCCCGCTGCCTTGAAAGAGGCAGTGGTGAGACCCCTCCTCAAGAAGCCTGCCCTGGATCCAGCTGTTTTATCAAACTACCGTCCCGTCTCCAACCTTCGCTTTCTTGCGAAGGTTGTTGAGAGTGTGGTTGCCCGACAGTTCCCGCAGCACCTGGAGGAATCGTCATATCTCGATCCGTTCCAGTCGGGCTTCAGGCCTGGCTACAGCACGGAAACAGCATTGGTCGCGTTGGTGGATGATCTCTGGCGGGCCTAAGACAGGGGTTGCTCCTCTGTTCTGGTGCTATTGGACCTCTCGGCGGCTTTTGATACCATCGATCATGGTATCATGCTGCAACGGTTGGAGGGGCTGGGCATAGGAGGCACTGTCTTGCAGTGGTTCTCCTCCTTCCTCTCTGGCCGGATGCAGTCTGTGTTGACAGGGGGCCAGAGGTTGACCCCGAGACCCCTCATATGTGGGGTACCTCAGGGGTCGGTCCTCTCGCCTCTACTGTTCAACATTTATGTAAAGCCGCTGGGTGAGATCATCCGTGGTTTTGGCGTGGAGTACCGCCAGTACGCTGATGATACCCAGCTGTACATTTCCACGCCAAACCACCCCAAGGATGCCCTTGCCGTGCTGACCCAGTGCCTGGAGGCCGTGCGGGTATGGATGGGGAGAAACGGACTCAAGCTCAACCCCTCCAAGACCGAGTGGCTGTGGTTACCATCGTCCCGGTACAGCCAGCTGATTCCATCGCTGTGTATTGGGGGCGAAACAGTGGCTCCCACAGGAAGGGTTCGCAATTTGGGAATCCTCCTGGACTCACGGCTGTCCTTAGAGGACCATCTGACGGCCGTGGCCGGGAGGATGTTCTACCAGGTTCGCCTGGTGCGCCAGTTGCGTCCCTTCCTAGACCGGGACTCGCTACGCACAGTCACTCATGCCCTCGTGACCTCCAGGCTGGACTACTGTAATGCTCTCTACATGGGGCTCCCCTTGAGGTGCATCCGGAAGCTCCAACTTGCCCAGAATGTGGCCGCGCGGGTAGTGATGGGAGCGTCGTGGCACTCCCATGTAACACCGCTCCTGCGTGAGTTGCACTGGTTGCCGGTGGTCTTTCGGGTGCAGTTCAAGGTGTTAGTGACCACTTTTAAAGCGCTCCATGGCATCGGACCCGGATACTTACAGGACCGTCTACTGCCAGCAAATACCTCCCGCCGTCCGGTACGCTCCCACAGAGAGGGCCTCCTCAGGGAGCCGTCGGCCAGAGAGTGCCGGCTGGCGACCCCCAGGGGGAGAGCCTTCTCTGTGGGAGCTCCCACGTTATGGAACGAGCTCCCCCCCGAACTCCGTATAATAACAGATTTACGCACCTTCCGTCGGGAACTAAAAACATTCCTTTTTCGACAGGCCGGCCTGGCATAGAAGCTTCGGTTCCAATAGGGTCAAAATGTTTTAGGGGGACTGAGTATTTTTTAAGATTTTAGCTTTGTATGTTTTGGGTTTTAAATGGTGATTTCGGCCAAATTATTTAATTTATTTTTAATTATTTTAAATTTTGTATATTTATATGTTTTTTTAAATTTTAGGCTGTACACCGCCCCAAGTCCTTCGGGAGAGGGGCGGTATAGAAATTTGATTAATAAATAAATAAATAAATAATAAATGATTAATAAACTTAATATACTATTCAAGTACATGCTACCCATTTCAAGTCATTAGCCATGACATTACTGCTCTAAAGAACAGGAGAGATGCTATCTTAAAAGGTACTGAGCTACTGACAGCTATTCAAGGCAAGCTGAATGTTTCTGTATACCATGGTAAGAATGACTACACTGCATAGGTTGTAATATCAAATATTATTGTAATAATAATATCATTCTCAACTACAGAATATTGAATTTACATCCAGGAAATAGGCTTCAGTTCTAATGCATTGACTTCAGAACCAGTTCAGTGATGATCAGTGACTGAGGTGTAAGTAATATGACACTGCTGAGCAAATATCAAAGAAAACTTGAAACATTACCTAAGTGTTACCTAAGTGGAATCTTGGATCCTAACTTTCTGTTAAGGTCTAAGGTAAATGGATCCACTGAAGCAGAGTTGTGCTATTCCTTGAGTAGACCTCTTCTAGGAATAGGAGGGTTTTTTTAAAATAAAGAAAAGGAGAAAAGTATGGATCCCAGCTAGTGATTTCCTGAGGGCTTAGTTTACTCACTTGGTTCTGAATCAATAAACCTTTCCCCATTCATTTGAAAGTCATTAAAAGTAAAAATGTGATTGGAAAGCAGAAATGTGCTATCACTTCCAGACATTTATTGCCCAGAATCTTTTTTACACACAGAGTGTAAAAATCCATGGTTAGAGACTGAATTAAAAGCTGTTTGGTATATACCTATGAAAAAACAAATATTATGTAACTAGGTGTTCTATATATTTGAGTTAGTGTTCCCAGATTACTAAATTTTTGAAAATGAAATACTAATAGAAAATCATATGAAATAAAATTATGGATTAAATAGAAGCAACATTATAGCAGTTCATTTTCACCTTTAAATATGTGGTCCCAGCAGTTAGTGTTCATCTGCTTTTCAAAGGTTATTAGGAATAAAAGTCAGGCAACATGAAAAAATTAGTATATAGTTTCAATACAATTTAAATCAATGTTTTTTCTAATTTTGCAATTTTAAGATTGATGGACTTTAGCTCTCAGAATTCCTCAGTCAGCATGAACAAAGGCTGAAATAAATTTGATATTTGGCTGAGAGAACAAATCCACTCATTCATTCTTTTTCTTATTTTTTTCTAGAATTCCTCATTTGATCAATTTTCCTTCATTGCTCAATTTGAAATTATTTGAATCATTTAGTCTAGTACTTCCTTAGTCCTGCCTCCAGTATTCACAATCAAGTAACCCAAGTTAATTTCTAACATGTTCTAGAAAGCTAATAGTTTTATATTCTTTAATATAATAAAAGAAACAGTTCTATGTTCAACATCTGGTCCACCATTTATATGGAATAGAAAGTCTGTTTTGTTGGAAATATACTTTAGTTAGATATAGTGTTTTTAGTTTCCAGGAAACCATATTGTTAATTTTCTGCTGTTAACAATTTTGATATCAGTTGCCCTGTACACATAACTCAGAATGTTAAAGTACATGATCATAAACAAGAGAGAATGCACAATTTATATTGTGCACTAACAACAACTGTTAAAAATAATTGAAATTTGCAATGAGGCAATCAGGCAAAAAAAAAAATCTGGGCTGTTTGTTGTGCTGAAATTAACAAGGTAAGTTAGTTATCAATGTAAATCTCTTTAATTTCATATTGCAAATAAAGAAATTAGGATCTATCCCTTTCTGTAGCTTGACATATAAGACAGATTTTCAAATATCTTAGATGTCAAACTATAGAGAAGGATATTTGATAATCTATTTTAGAGTGAAACCCATTTATTTTATATAAATGTCATCTAAATTACCCCCAGAGATTAATGTTGCACACACTTTTCTAAAATAAACCCCATAAATAAAACCCTAGTTCCAGTCTCCATGAATCTATACTTTCTCCATTAATATTCTGGCCAACATCATCTCCTTCTAGTTTAATACATATTCTCGGAATAGGGCAGCATAGAAATTTTTTTTATTATTATTATTATTATTATTATTATTATTATTATTATTATTATTATTATTATTATTATTATTATTATTATTATTATTATTATTATTATTATTATTATTATTATTAATAATAATAATAATAATAATAATAATAAACATTATATATAATTACATTTTCCACAGATTTCATCCAGGTTAGACCCCAAGAAAAATGGACAACTGATTCAGGTGCAACCAAAGTAGTCTTTTTTCCATTTTGCTGATTGGGATCCTGAACTAAATCTGGCCAGGAAACTTACTTAGTATTTAATGTATTTAGCCCTTGATGGATGACTCTAATGATCATAATTTGTGGTCTTTTAAGGCAAGTTACAAATACCGTGATTCCCCAAAAATAAGACCTATCCTGAAAATAAGCTTGATTTTTGGGGATGGGCCTAATATAAGTCTTACCCCCAAAATAAGCCTTAGTTTTGGAGCAAGGTGCACACCTAAAAATCAAGCTAGAGCAGGGGTGGGAGGGTGGAACTTACCATTGCAGTCAGGCCTCCCATGGATTGACACTTGCCTCGTTGTCCCACTTCTTCTGCAGCCGAAGGAACAGCTTCATTCTGCAGCTGAGAATGGAGCTCTGGCCTGCATTTCACAGTCAGACCTTTCTGGAAGCCTCTGCAGCCAAGAACTGAGCTATGGATTGAATCCATAGCTTGATTTTTGGCTGCAGAGGCCTTTCCAGAATTCTGACTGCAAAATGCAGGCCGGAGTTTCGTTCTCAGCTGCAGAATGAAGCTTCTCCTTCAGCCACAGAAGAAGTGGGCTGACTGGTGTTGCGAAAGTGTGTCCGTGGCGTCCCGGCAACCATGATTAATGACAGAGACCTGAGTTTCTGTCGGGATGGAAGGCCCGGCAGAAGCCAGGCATCCACTTTTATTGCACATCAAAGGTCTCTTCCCACAAATTGTCACCCTACTGATTTACAGCCAATTACATTACACAGATAGTTAAAACATACACTTTGAAAGCATGACGTCTTTTTCAAGAAACGAAACTTTTCCCTGCTTTCTCCTCCACCCCCTTAGTACAGCTGTCAGCTGACAGCCTGTAAGGGAGGGAGAAGGGAAGCCCATCCAGGCAGAGAAGGAGAAAGGATTTCTTAAAGGAGAAATGGACATTTATCACAACATCTCATCCTTTTTTGTTTTTGTTTAGAAGCAAAGGCTTTCAGTCCATGTATTTGATTTCATCCAACTGAGGTGGCTGTTTATCCATTGGCATCCGCTCAAATCCTTGTTGACTAATGTTCACTTGTTGAGACAATTTTTTCTTTGGTATAAAAGATTTCATCATAGCAAAAATATCAGGCAAACATTGTATATAAAAGCATCCACAATGGAATAATATAACAATACAAAATAATACTTATCAAATTTCTTAACCATTGAAAATTTTTGGTAACCAAAACCAGAATGCATTCCAAATATCCCCAATGCTTATGATCTCCGGATATTGGTGGAGGGATTTGTCCTTGTTCTTCATTAAGCATTTCAACGGCCATCACTGTCATTGGCTGCAGTCCAATTCCGTGCGCCATTAAAATAGCTACAAACCCAATACACTTGCATTGTACTCTCCATCATCACATTTTTCATACACTTTGTTATTACTTTGATCACAATGATCAGGCATATTAAAGGTGATATTACAAGAGAGATATATACTTAAAAGAATAATTTCCTTAGAAAAATTAAAACACACTAATACAAAATCTACATAATAAACCCTAAGTGGCAGCGTATAATGTCCTGCCTCATTAATATGTACAAAACTTTCGCTAGCTCCAGTGTTGTTCAAAGGAAGTCCAACTAAAAAAAAGTCCTTGACTGGCATCCGATGGTGACATCATACACATCCAGCAGTCAGTATGGTTTGTTAAGGCACTAACTTTTTATTGTCCTTCCAAAATTATTGTCCATCCACTTTGGGCTCACCAGAGTCTTTGCAATCTTTTGGCTGTACACTGTAAGGGCGAATATTGTGGCCAGGAACCCATATCGTATTGCCTTCATGTTGCACCGCAGCATATCCACGACCCCAGGTAATAAGTTCAGCTGGTCCTTTCCACTGGGGGTCTGGTAGTTTACGATACCAAACTAGCGGTCGAACCGTGGTTGCTGGGTCTGGAAGGGGAGAAAAATGCTTGCTCGCAGCTGTATTAGGTGGCGTGCCAGGTGGTTTAGAAAATTGAGAGTATATAAAGCCAAATTAAGATGATTTTGCACTCCAGGTAGTCCGGGGGTATTTTCCCCATTTTTTTGTTTTTAATTTGTCAAGCATGTGCTTAAGAGTGGAGTTGGCCCGTTCCACTACTGCTTGCCCCTGTGAATTGTAAGGAATGCCGAATTTATGAATAATGTCCCACCGATTGCAGAACTGAGCAAAGCCATGACTACAATATGCGGATCCATTATCAGTTTTTAATTCTTTAGGAGTACCCAGAGTGCTAAAAGTTCGAATACAATGATTGATGACATGTTTAGTTGCCTCTCCACGCTGTGGAGTAGCAAGGATGAACCCAGAATATGTATCAATAGTCACATGTATATATTTCCATGGGCTAAAAGATGCATATTGGGTAACGTCCATTTGCCAAATTTGACATGCCTCAAGTCCACGGGGATTCACACCCATTGGAATAGACAGTCCTTGTTGTGAACAACTGGGGCACTGTTGAATGATAGCTGTTGCCTCCCCGGGGGTTATGCCAAATTGTTTAGCCAAAGCCTTGGCGTTTTGATGAAAATAGCTATGACTATCCCAGGGAGTAAGTTGTTGCATAGTCATAACGTGTGTCATCATATCCGCCTGGGAATTCCCTTCACTGAGAATTCCTGGAAAATTTTGATGACTCCGGATATGTGCAATAAAATTAGGACAATATCTTGTCTCAATAGATTTTTGCAATGTCAAAAATAGTGTCAACAAAGTCTCATCCAAACTAGGAGAGATATAAGCAAAAGGTAAGTTTTTTATGGCCAAAAATCATGGATCTGCTGAAAAATGACAAAAAAAAAACTGACCAGGCCAATCACCAATCAATAATTGCAAAACCAAATTATTTTGAATCAAAGTTTCCCACAATTTTAAGGAAAATGGGATAAAAATAATTGCAAATTCAATTCCAAAAATCTGGCGCCATCATGTGGCCACGATGTGTAATTTCAGCCAAAGTCATAGCTGGAGTGAAAACAATTTCTTGAAGGCTTTTTAGATTGAGTAATTGCCACTGTGGGTGGTCGATCAAAAATCACATTCAAATGCACAGGGTGATTATCAACACACCGATCAGTCCACTGGGTGTTGAGGGCTGTTTGGACTTTCTCAACGACCAATAGCTGGTCGGAGGTCAATGTCACAACGTCTGTGGGATTTTTGAGGCCTTTTAATGCCATGAACAAAGAAGAAAGAGTCGAGGTAGAAAGACCTATATATGGCCTTAACCAATTAATATTTCCTAAATATTGTTGTAGTTGAACCAATGTAGGTGCAAGTGTCTTTTGACCAGTGCCAATTAAGGGTTGCAGAACTCTTTTGCAGTCTGCATTAGCATTTTCAACAGCCAATTTCATCAAAATCTCTTTTGTAGCTAATTTATTAGCAATTTCTTTATCAATACTATCTTTTAGTCTATTTATAAATTCATCATAGGGCTCAGTAGTTCCCTGTTTAATTTGAGTAAAAGTTTTGCCAAATTTTCCACTTTCATCTACTACCTTTAAAGCAGCAAAAACAGCCTGTAAAATTACACCATGTATAGCTGCATCTGGAATAGCATCTCGCTGTTGTTCAACAGCAGTGAACTGTCCAGAGCCATAAATTTGGTCTGGCACTAATTGAGCAGTGCCTCTCTGAATAGCTTGAATACGATACTGGGAGTCCCAAACTGCATACTGCGCAGGTGTTAAAATCATTTGCATTAATGCCTTCCAATCTGCTGGAATCATTTTGTGAGCAAATCCATTATCAATTTCTGCATCCATGCCCACAGTTACAGGGTATAAACTTGTCATTTCCTCAGCATTCAATTCACCTATTTCATAATCATTCTGTAACATTTCCTGAATAAAATTACTTGTTTTGGTCAGAGCTGGAGGATCACACAACTCAACATTGCTAGGAAAAACCTTGCTGTGATTTTTAATTGTTACTGGAGTTTCACTGGCAGGGGGAAGAAGTTGAACTTCATTATAATTCAATGGATTCAGCAATATTTTTAGTAGGGGCTGTTCCAGTGTCTCCAAAGCTTTTAACACTATTCTCCAAGATGCTAAAATAGAAGTGGGGGCCCTAGAATTTGTGTGCAAAATCTCCCCCACTTTCTTCCAGGTTTCAACTTTAAGGCAGCCTGATTCAGGATAGAAAGGAATGTGTTTCCAAATAAATTCAAGGAGAGATCTTAAATCTCCTGATGTCAGCTTCTGAGCTGTAAAATAAACATAATTCTTCCTGGTTATCTCTGTAAGTTCACAGAAATGCATTTCTTGCACCTTTGAGAGATCCCCACCCATACTTACGAGGGATCAGTCCTCGTCCAGCGATGAACTGATGAAGCGCGCTTGGCCACGTCCGGGCGGTAAGTATGAGGGTCCAGGGACGTACAACCTCTCAGGGTTATCACGTCGGGGTCACCACTTGTTGTGAAAGTGTGTCCGTGGCGTCCCGGCAACCATGATTAATGACAGAGACCTGAGTTTCTGTTGGGATGGAAGGCCCGGCAGAAGCCAGGCATCCACTTTTATTGCACATCAAAGGTCTCTTCCCACAAATTGTCACCCTACTGATTTACAGCCAATTACATTACACAGATAGTTAAAACATACACTTTGAAAGCATGACGTCTTTTTCAAGAAACGAAACTTTTCCCTGCTTTCTCCTCCACCCCCTTAGTACAGCTGTCAGCTGACAGCCTGTAAGGGAGGGAGAAGGGAAGCCCATCCAGGCAGAGAAGGAGAAAGGATTTCTTAAAGGAGAAATGGACATTTATCACAACAGACTGGGTGGAGATGTTAGTGCCGCCTCCGTGAGGTAAGAGGAAAAGACACCCCCCTGAAAATAAGAGGCAAAAAATAAATAAAAAATAAGACTGGGTCTTATTTTCGGGGAAAGATGGCAGCATATCTGCACTGCATCCTTACCTTTCCACTCCAGCAAAGCAATTGCTCATAACTTTTATGGTGGGAAGGTCTTACTGGAAATATAGTATAAACTTTTTATATGTGTGTCTTTTATACAAACATACAAACATACACACACAGCACATATGTGTTTGTGTGTATATATACTTACAGAGTTAATACAACAATATACTCCTCTATGCAGGCACAACAAACAGCTTTTAAATAAGAATTCCTTTTTCGCCCTTGCCCTTTGTTCATCATTAAGATCTGTGCCAGTATCTATTACAGATTTTTGTTTTAGTAAATAGTGGTTATAAGGTCCCCAGCAGATTTAAAAAAAAAACTGTTTTCTTTCCTGAGCTATTGCTGGTCTATCACTTCATCATTTTTTTCCAGCCATTTGTGGTATAATTATTTTTTCTTTTTCAGAAAAAAGTAATTACAGGTTGGTTTTGATTCAAGTCATTCTCCATGCTAAGAGTGATAACTACTATGTGTAGAAGGATGTGGATATAACTTTTATGCAGGCATCCAGAAGCAGTTAAAAGACAACTCAGTTCTGAGAAAGGGGAAGGCATGAAAAAGAAATTCAAAATAACCTTGCATCAAATCTGGCAGGCTTCCAAGATTCTGTTATTATTCCCTACAAATATACAATAGCCTTTCTTTAATCCTTGCAATTTCTGTTTCCTGACCTGGCTACCTCAAAGCACTGATACTATATCACTGAGGGAGACCTCTAACAGAAGCTGCAAAAGACCTTCTGGAGAAAAAACTAGCAAAATAAGGAACAGGGACATTCCTGTCCCTGGACAGTAGCTAGTCAAAATTCAGGGACTTGTTTAGAACAGATAATTTTAAAAAATAGATAAACTGGACAGCAATATTTGAGCCAATAAAAACTAAAAATACTACTTTCAACTCTAAGCAGGAAAACACCAGGAGAAGTTACACTCACAGGGGGATGGATGTGGATAAAGCTGAAGTCATCAGTTCCTTGCTTTCAGAAACTGTTGTTGGCTTAATCTATTTGTGCAAATATCACTCTATCTTCTTGGTCTTCCCTTCATCTATCTTAATAAGGTGTGTGATATTATAAGATACAATCTAATTTCTAGGAGGTAGAATTCTACAATCTCAGGTTGGAAATGATCTTAGAGGTCATCTAGTTCAACTTCTTGATTTGTGCAGAAATGAACATATCATTCTGGATACATGGCTATATAATCTTTTCTTGAAAAACCGCCACTGATGGACCTACCATGAGTTTAGTTTCCACTGCTTCATAGTCAGCTGTCACAGTCAGGAAATTCCTCCTTATTCCTAATTGAGCCTGTTTTCTGTGATATTAGCTACTCACTCCAGCTTTGTATCATACACAGATTTTATGAACCACCTTTCGTTATCGTCCTCTAAGCCATTCATGAAGTGTAAAAAATATGAACATGCACAAAGATTATAAATATATTGATGAGACCAAGGTTAGAACCCTGAGATATCTCATGGTATTCTCCCTCCATGTGGACACTGACCTATTAAGGACTATGCATTGGCTATGGCTGCTACTTGTGAATTCATATGATAATAGTTCAATTTATCCTATCTTTGTTCTAATTTATAAAGAGGGCTTGTATGGTCTGTCTGGATATTGGATCTATAATCTTGTGTTTATTGGATTGTGATCATTTGGATATTAATTCATAATCTTCTGTTTCAGCAACATGTCCATCATTTTTGTCAAACTGAATAGATGAATCACATCTATTCACTCTTTAATGGCAGGATTTGCTCTCACTAAACAAATTAGTGTTACAGAAATCCAGACACTAAAGTGTTACTTTAAAAAAAATGCACCATGCTGCAATTAGGAATTAAAACAGAGGGAAGAAAGAGAATCAAGCAAAGTAGAATGTGCCATACTGAGTTACTATGATGGTAACTTGAAGGAAAAGAGGCATTTGCAAATGTGACCAAATGGTTTGTCAATTATTTAGGTGTATAAGATTGACATTAGCTATAGTTTCCCTGAAGGATGTTGGAAATTAGGTTTGTATTGATAATAATCACATCTCTATAAATGTGACAACAGGAAAAAATATTGGCTGGATAAAGTTGTTTGGAAGGAGATATTTTGAACTGCATAGTAGTATGAATGAGAAACACTATTATTTTCATTACACTTGTGGTTCCAATTCTCACTTAGCCTTGGAATTTACTAGATGCTCTGGAAGCCTGTCACCTTCAGTATGTCATTTTAAAGAATTGTTAGGAGGATAAAGTGAAAAGGACAATCGAGCTTGAGCATTTTAGAATTTTCTTTCTTTTTTCACTGCCTTTCAACAGCAGTGCATCTGAAATGGCATCAAGCATTAGCCATTTTCAAACACATTATATTTGGCTGTAGGCTAAAAAAATGTCAATAATAAAAAAATCAACTGTGATCATTTGTTTATTCAGTGCCCTCCTCTTGGCATTTTAGAATATATAATATACAAATATTAATCTTCATTTTTTAAAGGAAATAGGACAGAAAACAAACAAACTAGATATTTAAAATCATTTAGAACATTTAAGAAGTCAGGTTTTCGTTAATGGTGCAAAGATATGGAGATTTAATTGCAGAGGTGTGAAAATCTTTCTAAATAAAAAAAAAGATTATCTAGCAGCCAACTTTTTATGATACTATACAAATCCCATTTGTTTATGAGATTGTGTTTAAAAATAATATATTTCTGAAAAATTTGTTTTAAAAGAAATAGATAAAATTTTAAGAGACTGAGATTTCAAGTAGATACTGTATTGACTTTTTTAATTTTTAAAAGAATGTGTCGCCCTTGAAAAGATTCTGAAATATCCATGCAAGATCCTTCCCTAGCATTTCATTCCATCTCTACAGCTGGTGAAACTCTGAGCAACTTTTAGAGACTTTATGGGGAATTGGGTCACCCTAATCAAATACTGACCAGCTGTCTATGGACACAATAAGGACAGTGAGGGGGAGACATTATGTTTTGTTACTTTTGAAAGAAAAGCTTTTACTCAATTAAGTTACTCTTCATTTTCCTCCAGTGATGTCTAGGCATCTCTTATGCTGTTTCATTGCCAGGGTTTCTTTTGACAATCAGGGACTTCTCTAGGATTGATATACATAGAAAGTCAATAAAGAATTAATCCAATCCAATCCTGTCATTGTCTTCTTATTCCAAGTGGAACCTAAATCCCCAGGAACAATTCCAAGATTCCTCTGGAACTCAACCAGTTCCATCAGTGCCTGAGAAGATTTATTGAATAGTTTCTGTGCAGCCTCAGAAAATTCAATGGTCAATAGGGAGGAATCTGTCCATGACAAATGTTACTCTAACTTCAAATCACATCACTGCTCCAATATTATAACCATGTTGATATATAACCCACACTGTAAGTAAAGCTAGAGATAATTTAGGTCAGATCATCATTGTCATAGTGGCCATGAACTCCCGGGCAGCCTAGGGATATCTAAGGATGGCAGATTATAGTCATTCAATGCCAGAAACCTGCTGAATTCTACTGCCAATCTGGCTACAGACTCAGATGGCCTAATGGTATATGGGAATGACCTTGAGAGACAGGAAGAAGAGTCACAGACTGGACCACTAGCATGCAAAAGATATTTCGGCTCATAGAAGAATAGAAAGAGTAAAAGGATGGAAGAAGAACTTTCAGTGCTTCTGTTAATGTTATCTTGCAATAAAGGTAGAATTAGTATTCATGGTTGTGTTTCTTGTCTGAACTGCCTTGAAGGACTATCAGATAGGTAGCTCAGATAGAAGGTGTGCATGTAGCAGGGAGGCTACTAGAAAGTAGAGTTCCCTCTAATCACTACAGCCTAATTTACCAACACCCCAGATTCCAGTTCATAGCTAGTACCACCCACAAAACCCAAAAGGCACATTTCCCAGAAATGTTTCAATAATGCGAGCAAAATCAATTGTTTTTATTCCTATATTGGGGATATCTTATTGTAGGCGGACTGAAAACTGAATAGTAACAGTCAGAAACCAGGAGATTTTGAGCCCTCGTTACAAGGCAATGGGTAGAGGACAGGAGCCTGGAACAACTGACACCGTCTTCCCCATAAAGGACAACCTGCTTCCTCCTGCTATATCTGTCCCTGCCTGTTGCCACCATAATAGCTTCACCCATCCTCTGTCCCCTCACTTCCCCAAGCCTTCCCAAAAACCATCTGTGGTTTTTGGTATATCACAGCTACAGATTGTGTCACTGTATGGTTTTACCTCTATGTATTTTTGTCATTATTTATATAATTTTAATTTTTGTGAGCCATCCAGAGTCATATATTTGAGATGGGCAGCTATATAAATTGAAGTAATAAAAATAAATAAACAATATCAGTCTATACCACTCTATGTCACATCACACCCCAAACTGTCAACCGAGTAACTGGGGGGGGGCAACAAAAGAAACACTTCAGAATAAAGGAGAACAAACATATAGCCTTACAACCCCCAATTCTTTCCTAAGGAAAAAAAGACAATGCCCTCCCATTTAGCATTCATTCACCTACTTCTCCCATCAAAAATCTGCTAGCCAAAAGATAAACAGTTTGGTATCTTACAGTCATCAAATTTTCAAATATCTGGGGGGGGAAATGTCTTAGACTTTCATGAAAAAAAACCCTATTAAAATTTCACTCTGGAATTTCAAGGAAACCAAGAATGGGGCATGAATAGAGGGGTGGGGAAGAAAGACCTAATAATAAAATCTACTTTTTACAGAAAGCTCTCTCTCTCTCCCTCTTCTTCTTCTCTCTCGCTCTCTCTCTGTGCATATGTGTGTCCAAAGGTTTCAAAGCTTATCTTTATATTACAACAGTCTGCTAGCAATCTTGGTCTTTTCTGTTACAGTCAATTGTAAATTGTTTATAAAACAATTCTTTGTTCCCAGATATTCTGTTCACATCTTGATAGTTTCCTTTTCAACAGGTACAGAAATGATTTGGCATGGTCAGGAGGAAAAAAGAATGCTCACAAATTATCTAACATATAGTAGTTCATTTCCAGATTCATACATTTTGCATATTAGTTTCTAATGGCTTTTAAACATGAGTTTAAAATGAAGGAAGAGTGCTATGCAAGCAACCTTGAGCTTCTGAAATAAATAAATATAAATCTAACAAAGTAGTAATTGTTATTTTTGCTTACTGGTATAGCAGGAGGGATTTCTGGAAAGGAGAAAGAACACATATATGCTTATGGGATTGCAATTAGATACAGCAAAGTGCATATCCATGTGGGCAAAAATACTTCCCCCTTCTCTTGTCCTAATGTATAATCCAGATTAGGTTCCTATCTTTGTTCTGGTTTCAAACTCTCACACACTTGGTTGCTAGGTGAAAGTAGCAATTTACTCAAGGTTGAGTAGATAACAGCAGACAAGGAAGGAAAGGAATGTAAATCAAAATAGAGTCTCTGGGAAAGCAAGCTTGTCTGGGTAATTATGCTTTCAATAGTAACATGTAGTTCGAACTTCAGAAACCCAAGTCAGGTTGTCAGTCAATCCAAGGTCAGAGTTTCATAAGCAGAATCACAGGAACAACCTTGCAGAAAAAGAGATCAGACAGTTGTCTCCATTGGAGAAACATGGATCAAGGCTACCCCTTAAATCAGGCTGCAACCAGCTGTCTTTAATTAAGATAGTTCCTTACTTGGCAAAGAAGCTTATTGAGCTTATTCCTCTGCTCTACTCCGAGTCCATGTGATATCATCTGACAGCTCCAGTTGTACTGAGGGTGACTGTATTTGAGTGCCTCCTGGCTTGGTGACTTCTGAGGCAGATATTCCACTGATTCAGCTGGAACATTTTCTCCAGAGAGAGCCTGAGTCATGGGCATGATGGCTTTCATCTGAAAAAGCTCCTCCTCCCTCCCAATCAATTTTATATAGGTCTATACATATGTTGTATATACAGTAGTATGTTTAAATGTGTGTTATGTATTTGTACACTTTGAGAGCAAGCAACTAAATTTCATTTTTAATGTGTGCCATTGTGCCCACAGTAAAAAAATGACAATAAAGGTTATGTATCTATCTTTTACAATCCAGCACATTTATTTCAGCAAAAAGCTTTCTAGGTTAGATCCCATTTTATCTGATGCATGAAATATGAAAACTGAAAAGTGGCAGGAATGCTAGTAACTGCTTCAGTTATGCCTGTTGAATACTTCATACTATGCTGAACAGCCATCTTTATTAAAGAGTACAAATGGTCTTATAATTAGGAGACCTGTATCATCTAATAATGTAGAAAAACTATTGGCATATGACTAAATGAGTGAAGACTTGCACATTGCAGTTTACTTAACTCCACTCTGCTCATATGTTGAATAATTCTATGAGTCCTAATAGATGAACACATTTGAATTCCGCAACCTTTTAGGGCATCCTGAGATATAAATGGACTTTTAATGAATGTCTGGAGTTGGACCTGATTTGACTCCAATGCATTCAAGCATAGCAGGTCTCTATCCTAACATTTTTATACAAAATATTGCAGCCCTTCTAGTTTCCTTATATTTTTCATGTTAACTGAGAAAAGACATGAGGAGCAGATGTCTGTGTGTAACCTCCTGTCTTCAAGCAAATTGAACCTTTCATTAGTGCCATTTTCAAGCCATTGTATTCAATGTCTCCTCTGTAATTTCCTCTGCAACATTTTATCAGGGATATAGGTGGGTGGATATTGTAATTAAATGTCTTGCTATTTGACCTCTTCTGTACTATCTGAATGAAATGTAATTATAATGATTGGAAAGTGGAATCACCATGTTTCTTTCAATTATTCCCAAATTATCCATGTAACATATAACTGATACTTTTTTAAAATAAAGATTATCTCTACTTTCAATTTTTGTTTTGCTGATGGAAGGGGGAAAGAGTGGCCCTGTAAGAAGTGATAAACAATTGGTTGTGCTCATGATGCTTTCATGTTTTATGAAGCTTAACAGTTTAGGTTTCACAGAAACTCTTGGGCAGCTCGTTAATGTGTTTGGTAGCATGAATGCCTTTCTACCAATAGATTGCTTCCAGAAAATCTCATCCTCTTTTATTAGCAAGATTATAGGCAAGATTTAGGTTCTAAGCATTAGAAAATATTCTCTGCCGATGTGTATTAAAGTCTTGGATTAAAATTGGCAAGATTGTGGTATAAATTGACTCTCAACCATGGAGGCTAATGAGTAACCTCAGACCAGCAACCCAACATATCTCATAAGTTTGTTTATTGGATATTTAAGAAGGAAGAAACCATATCACCAAATCCTCATATTCTGATACTGGTAGAGCAAGCCAGGGAGCAAACCAGTGATGTTCCTAATTGAGTAATGAAGCAACTGCAAGCAAATAACCAAGCTCAGTGAACACCAAGAACTCCACAGTGATCTAATTAATTTAGTTTAAATCTGAATTAGCCCTGCCTAGAATATTTTGCAGAAGTATAAATGAACACCAACATTTTAGAAATTAAGACATTTTTCCAAATACTTTTTTATTGACTGATAGAAATAAATGTATTTTTTCCAGAAATAATATATACTGGGAAGCTTACTTGGCTATATGAATCTTCTCACAAATATTAGAAAAGTAGAGAAAAATCCCTTCATATATATTTCTGTACTAAAAATGAATTGAGGAGGTAAATATAAGTAGATAATGTATATTGTACAATTCAGCGGAACACAATTGTTATTATTTATTACATTTATTGGCTGACCATTTTATCATAGGGTAAGAGTGGCACCATACAGTGGCTTACAATATGCCTTATCCATCCTCATTCTACATTCCCTAAACTATATATCTGAGGTGGGGATTACCAGCATGTATCTTGCTTTTGGCTGTAAAATGGTTGCTCTTGATTTTGAAGATTGTTCTGACCCAGAGGTTCAAAAAGTTACAGAAAATTTAATGGAATGCAGTTTAATAGAGAAAATACTCCTCATATTTAAAAGTAACTCTAACACCCACCTGAATAGCTAGGAGAAAGGCCAAGTAAAGAAAATAGAAAACAAAAGTAATACTGAATTGAGAGTCATAATTTAAGTGATGGGCAGCTAAACCCACATATACATCAATTTCCTTTGAAAAGAATTATACTTTTATTACAGGAGATAGACTTCTTTAAATTAGAAAGCAAATTGTACTTATCTTTTACTATTTACCATAAGCTTACTTATCCCGATCTGTTATTATATGGACTATGCTTATCTTATAAAGTCTATTGTATACTCTTTTAAAGCTTTATAATAGCTTTTTCTGTTTTATTCTTCTTCTATTTTATGCTTATGTCTCTGTTTCTATCTAAGTATTTCCTAGAGTTACTCATTTAATATTCCTTAATATTCTTTCTTTTGTCTTGATTTATGAAGTTTATGCCATATTCTATTCTGGCTTTGTCTTAATTATATTTATTTTTACAATAATCACTGGTACCATGTGCCACCTTTTCCTGGCAATCTTTCTGCTGGACTAGCCTCTGCCTCTACCGGTTGAATCACTGTGACTTCTACCGGTAGTGCTGTCATCACCACTAGAACTATGCTTTAGGCCAGTGGCGGGATTCAAATATGTGAACAACCGGTTCTCTGTGTGGATGCCGCTCCCGGAAGTCCATTCTGGGCCTGGGCAACAAAAAATTAGCTATCAGTTCTGCTGAAGTGGTGCGAACCAGCTAAATCCCACCACTGCTTTAGGCCCTGAAAGGCAACTTCCATTTCAATCTATTTGGCTGCTTTCTACATGGCTGAGGTTCAATGATCCACAAACCTGGCTTCCCCTTCTAGATCTTAATTTGGTCACTGCATCGCTCAACTGGAGTTCTCCTTCCTCCCCTGGCACTCACTTCCCTGGCAACTCCCTTTTGCCCACCTTGAAGCCATTCCTCACAGCTACTCTTTATTTGAACTTAGCTGCTGATGTAAAACTTAGCCAGAGTCACATTATGACATCATTGCCACTGTAGGCTGTAGTTGCAAACCAAGCAGGACAAAGAAAGGGTAACTCGCCCTGGGAAAGTTCCTTCATTAGCCCATTCTCACACTTGGTGTGGATTCCTCCTGAGCACAAGGATTTTTATGCTTTTATCCTCTCATTTGTGTAGGCCAGGCATGTCAAACTACCAGCCCATGGCTGGATGCATCACACCAAAACCGTGCCCACCCCATTGCTGGCAATGGGGAAAAAGTCCCGATACGTCGCACAATGTCATGTGACATCGTGGGTTTGACATGCCTGGTGTAGGCAATCCCAAGCTGCCTTCATTTTTTGAAGATGGAGCATCCAGCGTATCCAAAGCTGGATCTGACCCATCTTGGACCAAACTATGTAAGACTGTGCTGGACTTACTTAGTTTCTGCTGCAAGTTATACCTTCTACCTACAAAGTTTATGGGGGCACCTGCAGAGTATCCAACACTGAAAAGCCCCCTATTTTCCCTTTATTGATAAAGTAAATATCGGTATTCACTTGACTGGCATACATAAATCATCAACAACCTGTATATATTTATCTTCATAGACAAAATTCACCATCTACGTGGCATCAGTTCATACTTTCTAACATAGATTCAACCTTTTTGTTCATACGTTCATTTCCATGCATATGATATTCAACTCCATTACTCAAAATCTGTCTACCTTTACTCAGCTCAATTACATTTTTTTCCTTGTGCTACTGTTTTTCAGATATGGGCAGGGCTTTTTTTTGTCATAGAATGCCCAGAACAGAGTTCTGGCACATTTTTTGGATGGAACCTTGTAGGGTAGGCAAGGCGGGTTGTATGACATGTATGAGTTCCGACACCTTTTTTTTTTTTTACACAAAAAGCACTGGATATGGGCAGCACAAACCCAGGAAGTGCCAGGTTCTGCAATAGATAGATAGATAGATAGATAGATAGATAGATAGATAGATAGATAGATAGATAGATAGATAGATAGATAGATAGATAGATAGATAGATAGATAGATAGATAGATAGATAGATGTAATAATAAAAAGTGGGCTGCCTGAAGTCCTAATCCTAACATTGCATGAACCTTGTCTTCAGTAGACCTGCCAGACAGAAAATATAATATAAATTTTATTTATAACTTCTGTATTTTGAATAGGAAATACAAAAGAGCTAGGAAATGAGTACTGCCTGAAACAGATCTAAGCTTTCATTTTGCTCTGTTTTCATATCACCAGTCTTGCAAATCCCATGATTCTCAATGAAAAGAAATATTTTCTTATAGAAGTGGCGATGTCCCATTTTTTGTGATATGTATGATTTATTTTACTTTGCCAAAGGTCAGTTTGCTTTTCTATGTGTTATAATTAGTTTTGTAATTTAAAGCCATAGTTGCAAATGGAAAATATGTTTAATTTATTTAAAGTGATGGTTATTTAATTTTGTTTCTGTCAGGTTTGCATTCTTGGTAAGCTAAACTGTGATTTAAATTTTAAATAATTCACATTGCTTTTGGAACCCAGCTTCATGGCTCAAGAATAAACCATAAAATGTTTATTGTGCAATTATTATAAAGGGAATTTTGAAGCAGCAGGTGTTGCTTTCATGTTGGTTAGTACTGCCTCCATCTGCTAAGGGGATATTTTACTCCCAGTTCTCATCTACTACAGTTTACATACTTTGTCTGCCTTGCTTTCTGATTTTCTCAGTCACTGATTAACATTCTAACGTTAGTTTTGTACATGGCTTATCTGATTGCAAGACAATAAAGCTTAATCTTTTCATTAATGAAACTGATAATGATTGGGAAGAGACAGTTTTAAAATGCTGATGACAGTTACATAGCATTTGAATGATATGGACCACACATTCTTTTCTTTTCTTTTATTTTTATAAAGGAATCCATTCGGGGTGAACGTCTATGTCATATCGAGATTGATATGATATTAGCTTGCAGAATGTAATCCAACTCCTGAAATTATAATAGCAATAGTTGGTGGTATATTATGGTGGACAAATTATCAATAAACTATTTTTTCTCCGTGGTATATTTACTATTTTTACAACAACCACGTAAAGAAGTAATGCCTGTTTTCTGTTTTGCAAACCATAGAAACATTTTTAATAGCTATAAAGGAAATCATGGATCCAACTTTGATTGTTTTATCAGTGCAAGCATTTACAATACCTGCCAACAAAACAAAATAACCTGAGAAAATTTGTTTTAGGTACTCTTTAAAAAAAGATGAAGATAGTGGGTACATCCTGCCAGTTCTTCACAAAATTGCATGAACTGGCCCTTTTAAGAACACTTGCTGAGAAGATCCTTCTTTGTTTTTGATAAAATGGTTTTTCTAAAATTATTAGTATGACATGTTTCACTCCCACATTTCTAATACTATCTTCTCAGAACTAAATGAGATTGCAAAGTAGTAGTAGTAATTGGATGATCAAAGTTTCTCTGGATTAAAACTGGCCTAAGATGTGTTCTTATAACTTAAGATTCCATGTAAAACAGGCATGTCAAATTGCTGGTCCGCAGACTGGCTGCGTCACGCCAAAACCACACCCACCCCATTGCCGGCAATGGGAAAAAAGTCACAATATGTTGCGACATGTCACGTGACGTAACGAGTTTGACACCTGTGATGTAAAACTACCTCGACTCAGGTGAGTTATTTTGTAGGAATAATAAGTGTAGTTATGTTTTGTTTTAATTAATTGCCTATTGCATGAATCAATCTCATCCACAAACAGTTATGATATTACTTGAGGGAATTAACACCCATTTTTATTTTCTCCTTTTTAGGGACAGAATTTTTGGATGGTTCCTTGTGATCTCATTTATGAGGCTTTAGCTATGGTTTTTATGTGTTTTCTACTTCCCAGAAATTCTGCCACTAGTTTTCAGTGACAGGTTAAAAAAAATATGTTGAATAAATTTGGTATTGGGGGGCTTTTATGATTCTAAGGTCCTGATTGCCTTTCCCTGATTCAAACTGAAAAGCTACAATAGGATTGGTTCCCCCCCCACTTTAATTTTCTAAAGGCCCATTCACATGAATTCCTGAAAATATACCATGCACTGTTCCTAGTCAATGGTACATAGTACATTTTCAGGAAATATATGTTAATATTTGCAGAAATATTAAAATGCTATATTGTATAACCAATCATAACTGATATAAGTACTCTAATTCATCAGTAGAATGTTAAAATGATTAGAATACTGTGGGCAGAAGAGGAGGGAAGTAATAAACAGAATGCTGCTATATTATGAAGGCAATTTCATCTATCTCAGAAAATCAGAAGGCAGGAATGACATTATTTCAACTGAGTGGACCTGAAAGTCAGGTATGAAAGGCTACCAAAATCATCAACAACAACTAATCCCAATTTTTAATGCTGGTTCATAGAAGTTCATCAAGGAATAAACACACTCAAAGAAATTATAGATCAAATATCCAAAGTTATTTAGCAACATTTCAGTAAATCAGTGTTGTGATTGTGTCCTCATTGATCATCAGTTTGTGGTCACTTTTTGTGAGAAGGCCCCAAATTCCAAGTGTGCCCAAAAGTGTGAGAGTGACACTGCAGTAGGGCACCATGCTTCCCCTGCTATTTATCTGAAGATGGCTTTAACTAAGATGAAAATATGATGAAATCATCTTGGGTAATGTAACAAAGGCAAAAACAAAAGCAAAGAGATCTCTGTAGTAAATCAACCTGTATGATATAAAATCATAAAAGCAAATCATATTTAACTCAACTGAATTAGCAAGTTTAGTTTGAAAGTACTTCATTCTGCATGCTGGCACAAACAACTGTCATGCTTTCCCATCAAGACTAATCTTTTAAAGGTAACTAACATTCATCCAGCTATTATAAATGCTAGAGTTGAAAACAGTCCTGTGGATTCCTTTCAGCTATGGAAGTAAAGATAAATGGTGTCAAGTGAGGTGTGAGATATATGGAGGAGAAAAAAAAAGATTTTAGCTTTGAGGAGTGCTATAATTGAAGAAACGACAGTACCTAGGATAACATTGTCAGTTGTTCTAATGTTGCCAATACTATGTGAAAAATGCAGTGTGAAAAAATATTTTCCTAGATTTCTCACATGGGGTTTTAAAACAATGTTTTATTTGTAGGTTAGGGTTAAAGAACAAAGATATATACAGTACATACAGAGACTTGCCTTGTATCGTTTGCTCAGGAAAACCTGAACTAGAAGCTGTAATAAAACTGCAAAGCTGCAGAATTGCTATGTTTCATGCCATAGCTGACATGGGAATATTGTTTCCTTTCCATGGACATTTTATATACATAATCACTTAACATCTTAAACCAAGATGGGAGAAACAGATAATTCCCCTTGAGCCTCACATTCACTTTGGCTTCTTTCAGCCTTCAAACTGTCTTCTAAATAACACATCTGTGGTGGTTCACCTTGGAAGGTCTCTTGTGAACTCAGGTATGATTTGCCCATATTGACAGAGTTGCATGACCATCTTATTCCTTTCTATCAAGATAGAAAACTGAACTGCAAATTGGGAGCATGCCTACTGTATGGCTGAAGAATTTCATCCATTCCTTTCTCTTTACAGTTTCCCGGATAGATGCTATTGAACTCTGACTCTTCCCAGCAGCTCAACAGAGGTCGAATACACCATTTTTCCAAGCAGAGTATGGTTTCAAGGTATACTTCTGATTGATTCAAGATTAGAATGCTGTCCCTGGAGATTCCATTAATTAGTTGACAGATTCCAGCATCTCTTTGGTGCAATATGACCTTTGCAAATTGGCTGTGTTTTGTTCATCTTGAGAGGATACTTGACTAACAATAAAGGATAATATTTGTAGCTCAGGGTTGAAATGAGGGTCCTTGGTGCTCTGAGCACTGATGATGTTACCTAGTTTGGATAATGAAACATCTGTAAGAAACAAGCAAGCTCAGAGAGCACCAAGGATTCCTAAATACTCAAGTGCCTGGCTCTAGTTCCCATTCATCAACATACTTTTCATAGGAGGCCTATTGCTCAGTTTGGTCTCACATAACATTCTTTAGATAGGCTTCAGTTTCGTATTAGATTTATAGAGTTGGTCCAAAATGTGCAGAATCTTTATGTTGCTGGGAAGTTTTCTTCCTTCCCTTTGGAGATGAATCAGTACTAAAGGGCTCTGGATTTCCTTCTTTTTCACAAATTGAATGGAAAGAACTTATGATTTGGGCACAGTACTGCCCAATATATGGCAACTGAGTAACTCTATGTCCCACTTCTTAGAATAGTCATTAAAACATGAATCATAATTTATATATATTTTTTTAAAAAAATGAGTGACCGTGTACATTCAGAATTGGCCAGTCATTTTGATTAATTCTTTCATATATTCTCTTCTGAAGTGTAGCTTAACCTGTCTTACAATGTTTGAAGTGAAGATATAGAATAGATTTGGATTAAACTCTCTTCAGTTTAAAAGATTCTCTGAAGTACCTTTGTACATAATTATATGTCTTATACCTAATTCAGTCAAACATTGAAAAAGCAAATTAAGGCATATGCTAACTTTTGTGCCATGTAAATAGTGAGTTCTTTTCACCAGCTTTCATATAATCTTTGGATCTGTTTTTAGGGCACACTTGGCAGACTGTTGCTATTGTGATATATGTATATATACTGTTTATATAAATATTTTGATTTTGCAATATGTTTTTTAATCTTTTTCTCACTAACCAGAATTTCATTGGTAAGATGGGCAGGCGTAAAAATATGTTAAATTGATCAATCAATCTTGCCCAAATGCAGACAAAAGAAGAAAAGGCAGCAGTGGTATCCTGAAGAGCTTAGCATCACGATAGGCATCCTCTATCAGGAATGACGTAATTGGTGACATAACTGATTCCATATCATTACATAGAAGTCCACTACTATGTATATCTACATTTGTCTTTGATCTTTCAGCCTTATATCTCAGCAAGGTAGGAAACCAAAAATAATGAATCAGTACTACATTAATTTGCTCTGGCCTTTGAAGATATTGCTCATGTTTTATTTTATTGTGAACTATACACCCCTTTTAGTCTTAGATATTTAAAATCCCTACTTGAAAGAATAGACCACAAAGATCTCAATTGCTGATTATTCTTCTGGCTTCTTAACATATAAATTGTTGGCAGAAATGCTAAGACAACACAGTTCAATTAAGAAACCATTATACTGAACAGATTAGGTATCATGTAAAACAGAATCCCCAACCTTTCCAGCTGTGTGGTCTGGCAGTGGTGTGGTGTGGTGGGATGGGATGGGGATGGGGATGGTTCACACATGCACCTGCCACTTGCAGAAATGGAACTTCACACACTAACTCACTAGCCTGCCACTTGCATGGCCTGGTTCCCAATGGCTATGGTCCAGTCCCGGGTTGTGGACTGGGGATTGGGGATCCCTGAATATAAAGGTTATATATTTATCTAACATCTATTTAATATAGATTCTTTTTGTATTTAGCACAAATGCATTTTGCAATTGATTTTCTTCTGCTTATTTTATCCTTGAACTAGGATAAAATTGTGTTTTATGTGCTTTACTTTTTGTATTTTACTTTTTTTTTGACATGGTTGTAAGACCAATCAATAAATGAACTATTTAAACCATCTAAATTGTTCTATGGTTTTAAAAACTGAACTCAGTTTTTATGCACAGATTTAATTGAATCTATTTATTTATGTTAAAATCTACACTGCTCAAAGTTCTTCATCATATATGAGCAACTGAAAAAACCCACCAATTTGTAAGAAATAAATCAAACTTTTGTTTAAAAGAATGCTTGCAAATAAAGGGAAAAAACATTAGTGACAATAACCTCTGCAGAGACTAATCTCATTAGGCAGATTAACAGCGAATATGAAGGGAGTTAAGTAACATCTTAATTCAAACAAAAATCTCACAAAAATGAAGGCTAGTAGAATTCATCAGCATAAGTCTAATATACATCAATAGATATCCACACACACACAAAAAACATATACAAATATCCTGGAGCATTTCTAAAAGGCTTCATTAATTAATAATTCTAGTCCTAATTCTAGGAGAAAATATTCAACTGAAAAATTAACACAATAATGACAATTTGATATATTTTGCATTTGAACATATCTTAATTACAATTAACAATCCACATGCAGGAAATTGGCTATTTCACCACTGAAGGCTTATCAGTGATAATGAGTTGCTTTGTATGGTCCCATCATCATGAAAATATTGTTATTGTTCCTGTACAACAATTACCAAATAATACTAAATATGTTCTTGTCTAAAAGGCTTAGCCAGTGTATGAATACATATGTCCTGCTTTATTGCAACCAGAATGTGGTTTGTTACTGTTAAAATAGCAGTGTTTGAAAGGCTTATAAGGAGTATGGAATATTATTTCATAAAATACACAGGTAAATATTTTTCAGAAGAATGAATTATAAGGCAATCATTTTTTTAAAAAAATAATGCATTTATTTATTATAACAGAACAATCTTTAACTTTACAAGAAAAAGAAAAAAGAAAATTTAAAATACAAACTAAAGATACAAACTAAAAAGAACAAAAATCTAACATTTTATGCTTACCAATAGTTACGGGCTTACCAATGAATTCACTACTAAAATATAAAAAACACAAAATATTCCTGTGATATTGTGCAATAATCAACATTGTTCTGGATCGTTTAGCTCTATGTAACCTCGTATAGCTCTATGTAACCCTAACTAGTGAGCATGTATCAGTATGTTAGAATATCTGGCAGTTATTGGGTTAAATGCTGGTTTTGTTGATGGGTCAGTGGGAGGAGTTTCTAAAGGGCATTGGGAGATTTCCTGGACACAAGCCAGTTTGGAATGTCTTTGTCTGAAAGAAGCATGGGCCATCAGATGTCACCCGATGAGTCTGCACTGTTATAAAGATGGTATGGAAGAGAGCATCATTCTTTTACCTATAGGAATGGACAAAAGATGTATTTTCCAGAAGTAACAACCACAGCATGAATGCAAGTAATCTTTCTGATTAAAATATGTTTTTTGTTATGAAATCATTTCTATTGAGTTATCTATCTGACTTGATTTAAAAGAAGGCGTTTTTAACTCAGGGTCAGAATAAACATATCAACAAGTATATCACAAAATCTCTCCCATAACAACACATATTGCTGCATCCTTTGAGTGGTAAAAATATTGCCTTTTCCAAAACAAATAGTTCACACATTTCTGACAAACGTTCCTTGACATCTGAAATAAAAACTGTTTTTCAAATTCTTATTGTAATTATTTTAGCTATCCTCCATGTATGATATAATCCTGATAAACTGATAAATTAAAGTTTTGGTATATAATTCAACAATACGTTAACATCTTTTACATTTAAAGATTTTCCCATAAATCTATTAATATACATTAATACACAATCCCAAAAAGATGCTGAATGATCACATGACCATATCATGTGTCAGTGGACTGTCAAATTTATTATAACTCTAGCACACACACACACAAAAATCTAATGTCCATCTTTCATATGCATTTGTTGAGCCCAATACAACCTATAAGCAATTTTTGATAAATCAATTTTAATCTCAGATCTGAAGATATCATTTTAACATTAGTACATTCCTAATTATTCTGCAGAGAGAATATATGTCCAGAATCTAGACATTACCTATTGTACCAGTGTTATTTCTTTCCCTGCAATGCATCAAATTGAAATTGGAACAAAGTTTTGCAATTATTCTAATAACTGAATAGAAAAGAAAATATAGTTCCAACAGAATTATATAATTGCCAGTATCCAATATTATTTCCCATCACAAATTTATTGTGAAATTAATGATGGAGTTAGGAATTAGAGTGCAAAATCTCTCAGTAAAATAATATGTATTTATTTATTTATTAAATTTATATGCTGCCCATCATCCTAGCCAATATTTCATCTTTAAATTTGTGGGTCTCTTTTCACTCAAATTTGCTTTCTTTCATTGGATTTTTTCCAAAGAAAGTTAGAAAAGCAGCATGTTTCCAAAAAGTATTTGTTACTGCATATAAGCAAATGTATTTGTTTTTATAACATGTAGTACCAATCCTTACTTGCTTCTCAAAAAAAATATGTAACTTTCAGTTACCAGATCTGGGGAAAATGGTACCTAATAGGGCCAAAGATGAAATCTGTTTGAGTTCTAAGTTTCTTTACCAATCAGATTAAACTGACATGTATTTTTATTGTTATCACAGGAAGCAATTATAATTATGGCAAGGTGTTTGCCAAAAAAACATTAATTAGTACTACTTATCTCTTGTAATTTGATTGAATAATGAAAAACCATGGCATTGTCATCCCAGGCCACTTATACACTGACAACATGTACTTCTCATTTTAGTTCTGACAAAAATGAGATAGGATTGAGGGATTTAAACAGATAATAATAGTAATAGTAGTAAAGTTGGAAGGTACCTTGGAGATCATCTAGTCCAACTCCCTGCTCAGGCAGGAAACCCTATACTATTTCGGACAAATGGCTGTCCAGTCTCTTCTTAAAAAAAATGTTGGAGCATTCACTGCTTCTGGAGGCGGGTTGTTCCACTGACTAATTGTTCTAACTGTGAGGAAGTTTCTCCTTAGTTCTAGGTTGCTTCTCTCCTTGCTTAGTTTTAGTTTCCACCCGTTGCTCTTGTCCTGCCTTCAGGCACCTTGGAAAATAGCTTGACACCCTCTTCTTTGTGGCAGCCCCTGAGATATTGGAACACTGCTATCATGTCCCCCCTTGTCCTTCTCTTCATTAAACTAGACATACCCAATTCCAGCACCCGTTCCTTATATGCATTAGCCTCCAGTCCCCTAATCATCTTTGTTGCTCTTCTCTGTACTCTTTCTAGAGTCTCAACATCTTTTTTACATCGCGGTGACCAAAACTGGATGCAGTATTCCAAGTGTGGCCATGTGGTACCCCACTGCTTACTTCTCTCCATGTGGATGTAGTGCCATTGAGAACAACTCGTTGAGTACAGTTTGCCAGCCAGCTACAGATCCATCTGGTGGTGATGTTGTCCATTCCACCTTGTTCTAGCTTACCAAGGAGTAGGTTGTGGTCTACCTTATCAAATGCTTTACTGAAATATAAGTATATTACATCCACAGTATTTCGCTGGTCTACTAGTTTAGTCACTTTATCAAAGAATGAAATAAAATTGGTTTGGCATGATCTGTTTTTAACAAACCTGTGCTGGCTACTAGTTATAATTTTGTTTCCTTCTAGTTGTTCGCAGATCTGTTTTTTGATTATCTTTTCTAGGATCTTCCCAGGTATTGATGTTAAACTGATTGGTCTGTAGTTTTCTAGGTCCATTTTTTCCCCCTTTCTTGAAGATGGGAACCACATCAGCCCTTTTCCAATCCTCAGATACTTCTCTGGTGCTCCAGGATTTTTGATAGATGTGGTGCAATGGTTGTGAGATAACATCTGCCAGGTTGGATAGGTGTTCTCTTACCATTTTCTTGCTTATTTTAATTTGTGTTTCTAATTTGTCTTTTGCAGTGTTGGACTATAATTTCTTCTTGTGTGAAGACTGATGCAAAATATGAATTAAGCAGCTCTGCTTTCTCCCTGTTGCCTGTTATTTCTTTGCCATCTTCTCTCTTTAGTGGACCTTCCTTCTCTCTTTAGTGGACCTTGACTTTTTCCTATTTGTTAATATGTTGCAAGAAACTTTTTAAATTATCCTTGATTTATGTTGCAAATCTTTGTTTGTTCTGAGCGTTCCTGGCTTCACCTTTGCATGTTCTGGCTATCTGCTGATAATCGGCCTTAGTTATGTGCCCCTCTTTCCATGTTTTTGTATTTGTCCTTTTTGTCTTTCAGTTTGTCAGAGATATCATTATGCAACCATGCTGGTGTCTTTTTGAATTTCTTGTTTTTCTTTTTCAGTGGTATTGTGTTGGACTGGGCTTTTATGATCACATTTTTCAGAGTTTCCCATGCTTCTTGGGTTGCTTTCCCCTTTAGTATTTTCATCCATGGGATTTTTTAAGGATCTCTCTGAGTTTGATTGGTATTTATTTGTGGCTTGCAAGAAAACAAAAATATTGCATATCAGGGAAAGAAAAGCAATGACTGTTCTTTCTACTGGCCAGATTTGTTCAATTTTACTGCTTTTATTTTGGTTTGCTTTGAAGATTCCAACATAGAAAAGATCTGTAAAAAAGATTTAAGACTATAATAAGCAAATAAATGAATAATATATTAATCAGTAGATGGATAGGTAGGCAAAGATAAATTATGCTTTCTTGTAGTATAAAGTTTATGTCCAAAAGAAAATGCATGAATAACACTAATGGAAAACACAAGTTTCTCTTGTATACATCTTAATAATTAGTCAGTTATAAAATTAATCATTTACTTTTGGAACAATGGTCTAGTGATATTTAGCCTTTTACAATTGGTTTTCATTATTTTTTTCATTTCTTGTGACTTGTTATAATAATTAATACTTACATTTTAGAAAACCAAACTGAAGTTTACATATATAATAAAGTTAGGTAATATCAAGCATATTCAAGCATTGTCAGTGAGTTTAAGTATCTGAATGAAATTATTCATACATAATTTAGGTTTGTAGGGAGGGAAAACAGGCCTGAGTATATTTTGTTACAGCTAAGACAGCATAAGAATGATTTATTTGTACCTAAAGGGTTGTGCCTTTCTTCTAGAAATGTAATTAAATTTTGATTAACTTCATGTTCAAAATGCCTATTGAATAAGAAGGATCCTGATGTTCCCTGGTACTTCCTTCCTTCCTTCCTTCCTTCCTTCCTTCCTTCCTTCCTTCCTTCCTTCCTTCCTTCCTTCCTTCCTTCCTTCCTTCCTTCCTTCCTTCCTTGATAGTCAGAAGCCATAAGGAAATATGGCACTTGAAAAGTACACTTATTGTATAATAAATAGAGAAAAAATAAATGGAAGATCTGGTTCTTTATCTTACATGTAAGACTTTCTGATGCATAATCATAATTTACAAAAGTTAGAAATTAATCTTAGAAATAAATAAAGCTAAGATTATTTTTATTGTTTTGTGTCCTCTGGCTAGCATAATTCTTTGAAAGGAGGCATATTGTCCTGTTCTCCATGCTGCTATCAAAGCCATCAATCATTAATCAAAATCAAACTATCCCCAAGCAATCAGTGATAATAACTCTTTTCAAACCATCTCCTCTGCATATTTAAAAATCACATTATTACAAGTACTACCAAACTATTCTAATGGGCTGAAAGCTTCCTAATGGTTATGTGAAGTAGTGGAGAAGAAAATCACACCAAAACTAATTACTGAATAATGAATTGATGTCAGTAGTGTATTCTCAGTGGAGTATTGTTATTTTTTTCTGATGCATTAACCTGACCTTTATTTTAAGACAATGACCTTATCAACGAGAAGCCTGCATTTATAATAATAATATGACTTGGCTCACAAAGTGTGTATAGTTATTTCATTTTAATCACATCTTTTGATTGAGGTTACATTTATGTCAAGAAAAATAAAATCTAGTTGCAGTTGAACCATTATGAAAATAAAAGTTTATCTAGCACATGAAATAAAATGTAATGAAACTTTCTGCCAAAATAAAATGCACTACTCTATAAAGCAGGGGGTGCAGGCAGAATCTTTTTTCAGTCTGGAGTTTAATTTGGACCATACTAAGAACCTTGTTTGGGCAAGCAAGGAGATGCACATGCACAAGTACACCCATGTATCCAACCACAATCATATGGACATATACACATTCTGTTTTTCACACACTCACATATTTTTCTGTCCACATATACAGTATGCACCACCCAGTACAGTACATGCTTACCTTCCATATTCTTAGATTTGCACACCGGCATTCACATATACCTCATGAAGTGCATTACATCTTATGTGCGTACTTGTTTTAAACTTGCTCTCCAGCTGTGCCAGAGTGAGATCCCTGGATGGGCAGAGTTGTAAATTGCTTTCCAAGTTTAGGGCTTCTATTTGCCAGCCCTAGCTTCATGCAAAGTATTGCATAGACTCAAACAAAATAATACAACCCCCCTCCCACCAACCCTTGCCTAATTAAGACAATAGGGAACAGGTATACCTACATTTGATGAAAGTATACAAAAAGGGTAGATGTTTCAGGCAGTACAGCTTGGTTGTTTGAAGTTGTGCGACATTGCTGGTGTTGCATTTGTGTTGTGTGGAATATGACACAGTTGGAGGAGAAACCTGCACCAGATGAGCCAGTGACTGCTGCATTTGGAAAGGACAGACCAGATGTCAGTAAGGACAATTGGCAAAGATGTTGGAATCCTAAAAGATTAAGGAAAGAATAGTTTCCCCTTCTTTCTGCCCTCCAAGCTAGACTGAAAAGAAGCCAAGATGTGAAAGTAATGAAGCTGACTAACAGGGGGTCCATATCAAAGAAATGATAAAAAAAACCTTTGTGGCAAATAAGGAGCATAATGCTGGTGGTTTCACCAGAAAATCAGCAAGGGGAAACTGGACAGTATCTCTTTCTTTTAGGTACATGGTACATAGAACTCTGTATGGTTTTATATTTTCATATAACAGTTCAATATTGCAGTGCAGAATTAAACATTTTACTCATTAAAGGATCATGTCTGAGTTATATATACTTCATTCTGCCTTGTCCTTGGTATGGTATTCTTGATATTACATTCTTAGCATTCTTGAATACCATTTGATTGAAGTTTCACTATTTTCTTATAGTGCCTTAGTAAGTACTCACATTGTGTGGTCATTATATCCAAATCCAGAAGGACCTAGGATCCAACCCTGCTGCATTTAGGATGGAGCAATATAAGGGAAGTGTGACATTTGAAAAATGGTGAAAAAAGCTCTGGAGAATCATATTATTAAGCTAAGACCATTGCATATATTAGACATATTCAAAAATATTACTTGAAAAGCACTAACAATACATTCCATAGTAGTAGTAGGACAGAAAGAGGGTGTACATCTAGAGACACATCTTCTAACACTATTCTTGTACATGCACGTACCTGCTATAACTCTTTTCACTACTCATTATTCAATATTATTGTGCATCTTCCTTTTGTGTACAGAGTTTTAGGTATCTTATTCATTTCCAAAGGCCATCTTTCTATCCCAGCCCATCATTAATTAGTGAACTGCTTGGGACTGTAGGAGTTTATTATTGAATCTCTGTCATGTGTCTGACTAATGAAACACTTCAAAGAACTTTCAGGCATTGTTTAACCTAAAAAGCCTTTATTAGTGTAAAGGAGTGTCAGCACGGCACGGAGAAATGCCAAGATTTGAATTTCCCTTCCTTTGCACATAACATTCCAGGCATTTCCCCTCCCCTATTTTGGGGTCATGATTCACATCTTCCAATTAACCTGGAGGGCAAAGATTCACTTCTGTTCCCTTCCACGCAAGAATATTCAATATTAGCAGCGTTGACATCCGACCCCCCCTTAATAAAAGGATAGGTCCTGTATGTGAATAAGAGCATATGTCAGGGGTTATTTCTTGGTTTGTTGTTGTTGTTTTTTCATGAAGCTTTTTGATGAGTCGGTCAGCCTTCACATTGCTAGATTTCACCCAAGTAGCTTTGGACAGCGAGTACCCCTTCCATTGTATTAGATACTGCAATTTCCCTTTAAAAATTCTAGAGTCGAGAATACGTTTCACTTCATAGTGAGTCTGACCCACTACAACGAGGGGTCCTGGTGCCTTCTTAGGGGGAGGCAACAAGGTTTTAACAAGCTACTATGGAAGACAGGGTGAATCCTCCCTAAAAGCCTAGGGAGTTTCAATTCTACTGTGACGGGGTTGATGATCCTTACAATGGGGAAAGGCCCCAAGAATTTTTATCCCAATTTCTTGCTAGGCAATTTGAGGTGTAAATATTTAGTTGACAGATAAACCTTTTCCCCAACTTGGAATGTTCTTTGGGGATCCCTCCTTTTATCAGCCTTCCTTTTATAGGTTTCAAAAGTCTTTTTAAAGCAGTTTTTGTGTTTCTCCAAATTTCTTCCCACCCCCTCACCCATTGGTCAAGTGTCTGGGAAATGGAGAGCACCTGATGATATTCAGGTATTGGGCTGAACTCTTTTCCTGTGGCTACTCTGAAAGGCGTGTAACCGGTGCTACTGTGCACAGAATTATTGTACGCCACCTCTGCGAAAGGGAGGTCAGTCCAGTTTGTCTGTTGGTAGGAAACATAGCATCTAAGATATTACTCCATTATTTTGTTAGCAGATTCTGCAGCCCTACTGGTGGCCAAATGAAAAGCAGATGATAAGCCTTGAGATGATCCAATTAATTTAAGAAAACTCCTCCAAAACTTCGCTGTGAACTGCACCCCCCTGTCCGAAATTATTCGCTTAGGGGTGCCATGCAGCCAGTAGATATGTTTCAGGAACAGTTTGGTCAGCTGTTGGGCAGATGGGAGTCCTTTGCAGGCAATGAAATGAGCCTGTTTTGAGAACAGGTCTATGACAGTATTTCCTCTATTTCAGGTAGGTCTACTATAAAGTCCATAGCTATTTCTTCCCATGGTTGAGAAGGGTCTGCCACGGGTTGCAGTAACCCAGGGGTTTTCCCTGGAATTCTTTTCATTGTGGCATATACAGTACAACTTTTTACACAGTTTTCCACATCCCTTTTCAGCCCCGGCCACCAAAATTGCCAGCGGGTGAGGTGTAAGGTTTTCAAATATCCAAAGTGTCCAGCCTGTTTTACATCATGGCTGTGTTTTAGAGCATTAAGATGGAGGGCTTCTGGCAAATATAGTTTCCCCACTTTGTAAGCGAAGCCATCCCTGCACGTTAGGGAGGGCTGATTAGTTTTGAACCATTGATCAGTGAGGAGTTCTCATTTTATTTTCTTTACCCCAGGGTCATCAGGATTGGGGACCCTGCGAGGCGCAAGTTAAGTGGCAGTTTGTGGATTGGGATTAATTGCTTCGTTAACCTCCTCCCGTTCGCTTTTGTATTGGGGTAGGCAGGATAGCGCATCAGCTAGGAAGTTTTTTCCTCCTGGTATGTACTTTAGCTTGAAGTTGAAGCAGTTAAAATACTGTGCCCACCGCGCTTGCTTTGGTGATAATTTGTGGGGAGTTTTCAGTGCTTCTAGATTTTTGTGATCTACTTCAAATGGCACCTTGCTCCCTTCTAGATAGTGATGTCAGTTTAATAGTGCCTTCCTAATCGCGAAGGCCTCTTTCTCCCAGATTGCCCATCTCCACTTGCTTTCAGTAAATTTCTTAGAGGTGTAGGTGCAGGGTTGCAGGATCCCACTTTTGTTCTTTTGCAGTAACACAGCTCCAACTGCCACATCGCTGGCATTGGCTTGAATCACAAAGGGCTCCCCTGGGCAGGGGTGCTTTGGACCGGTTCAGCAGCAAATAGTCTCTTTAACTTCTCAAAAGCTGTTTGACAGCCCATCATCCATGCTAGTAGTTGGCCCAGTCGTGGCTTCCCTCCTCCTTTGCCTGTTTTGAGTAGTTCTGTAAGGGGTATGGCAATCTTGGCAAAAGAGGGGATGAATTGACGATAAAAGTTGGCAAAACCCAGAAAACTCTGGAGCTGTTTGAAAGTCTTTGGGAGCTGCCATTCGATTATATCTTTCACCTTGGCTGGATCCATTTCAATACCCTCGTTGGAAATTCTGTAGCCAAGGTAATCTAATCGGGTCTGGTGAAATTCACATTTCGACAATTTGGCATAAAGTTTGGCATTCAATAGTTTCTTTAACACCTTTCTCTCACTAGCTTTATGTGATCATATTCGTGCTGTAAATCAGGTAAATCAGGATATCATCAAGATATACCAAAACCCCCTTGTACAAGTGATCATGTAGGACTTCATTAATCAACTGCATAAATACGGCTGGGGCTAGGTTTTTGTTCATGTATTGCTGCATCTCCTCCATTTTGAGGGGGGACACAGCATACATTCTTGGGCGTGGGAGTTTGGCTCCTGGCACCAGTTCGATAGAGCAGTCATTGGGTCTGTGAGAGGGCAGGGCATCACATTCCTTTTCACTAAATGCCTCCGCCAGGTCATCCCCATTGGGGATGAGTGGTTTGCCTGGCAGTGGTGAGGCAGCCATGTGCGTTCGCTCATTGGGTGGCCTAAGGTGTCCTGCAACATCAGTTGAATCAGCGGGAGGTTTAGGCCCTATAGGTAGCCTCACAGTTCTAAGTTCTTTCTCCCACCAGATAAATGGCTTCTATTTGTCCAACCAGGCTAGCCCTAGGATCACGGGTCTCAGTCATTTTTGGAGCCACTAAAAATGAATAAACTCCCAGTGCTCACCTATTTCTAGGCGCAGGGGCTCAGTTAATTGTGTGATCAGAATCCTTCCCATCAGGGAGCCATTGGCTTGCTCAAACATCACAGGTTTGGAGAGTTGTTTTGCCCATATGCCCATTTTCATGGCAAATGGCAAACTAATAATGCAATGGGTACATCCAGAATCAATTAGCATGTTTAAGTCCATTTGTGCCCCAGACCTAGGGATTATAAGTTTGGCCACCAGTGAAAAAGGTGGGATTTGTCAACTCACCATCAGGTCATTCTCTCCTTCATCATCACTGTCAAAGGAGGGTAGAGCAGGGGCGGGTCCCCTCAGAGTTCCAACATCCTCCTGTGTGGGGGGTGTAATCTGGGCAACAGGTTCTTGCGTGACCCATTGGATTTTTCTCTCGTTAGCTGCTGGGCAGGTGTCCGTCTCGTCGCTGGTTCCAGTCTGCTCTGCAGTCGAAGGTAGGGGACTGGACAGGTTGCTGCTCGATGTCTCTCTAGTTTGTACCAAAAACACTTAATTGACAGGTGGCCTGGGTCTCTCAGCCATCACAGTAGTTGGAGGTTTTCGTGGGGGTGATTGCTGTCGAATAGAGGGGTGCCAAGATTTGAATTTCCCTTCCTTTGCACATAACATTCCAGGCATTTCCCCTCCCCTATTTTGGGGTCATGATTCAAATCTTCCAATTAACCTGGAGGGCAAAGATTCACTGCCATTCCCTTCCACATGCTTTTCTCTCCTCTCCCATTCTCATCTGAATTAACTCTAAAAGTACCAGACAGTTCTGCATATTTTTTGTCAAAGCAAGAATATTAAATATTAGCAGTGTTGACAATCTCACACGTGCAATATATATTTCATTAATATTTTATAGAAAGTTTATAACATGGCTCTTAGGCTATATAATGGTCTTAGGACTAGGACTTGCATCTAGTCTACCAGCCATAGGTTGCACACTTTTTTCTTAGGGCCACAATTCTCTAGCTCTGTCATAATGAATATGACAGAGAAATGGAAGTAAATTCTACTGCCAGTGCTGCAACCTGGATCCCTGTGCAACGTGAACCCCACTAGCCTCCATGTCTTTTTAGTGAGCTCATAGACAGGAGATGTTTGTTCTCTTTTGTCCTTCATGCATCAGTTCTCTGTATCTGTACATGGAGTGAGTGCTCTAGACCACGGATGTCAAACTTGCCTCATCATGTGACACGTTGTGACGTATTGTGACTCTTTTTGCATTGCTGGAGCTGGAGTGGACACAACCTCCACATGATACAACTGGCCCGCAGGCTGGCAATTTGACACCTTGCTCTAGACTCTCACGTTGGGTCTTCTCCAGGTCTAAAGGAAGCAGTCTGAAGTGGAGTCTCGGGCATCCACAAGCTCCTTTTCCCTTTCATCAAAATGATGAAAATAATGTCTTATTGCACTGTATGTTCTCTCTGGGACATGGAGGGATATCATAACCATTTACTGAATGGAGTGAGGCTTTCATGCTGCATATATGAATAATGTATAGATGAAGGGTTTTCTATATAATTGAGAGATGGGGGGCAGCACCCAATGATGTTGATGGTGTGCTTATTCAATTCCTGTAGAATACATGTATGCTATTGTTGATTTGAATAATGGTTGAAGGATGTTGCATTAGTTTCCACTACATATTAAAAGATTGACTAAAAGAAAATATACTTCTGCAACCCAATCCATACAAATGCACACAATAAATGTTTCCCTGGTAAAATGTGTAATACTTTAGCATTGTGCTGAAACTTTTATAAAAATTGTTCTCCAGAGTAGAATACAGAATCTCCATTTAATTGTGCACACCTGAAATAGATGGAAATGAAAATACATACTTTGCTGCTGTTAACTTGTATGAAAAAAAGTATTTTTTGTTGAGCCATAGGGAGATTGATAGACTCAGTGGTTACTTTTCCACCCCAAAACAGTACACAAATTACCAACTCTATCAATCAGGTTGCTGAAAGTAGTTTCAGTTTATGCACAGCTAGGTTTCCCTAATATTCAGTTACTTTGAGAAATGGAATAACACTCTTAGGACTTGTGTGCCATTAATTCAACATCTTAAGAACAATAGAAAAAAATCTGTTAACAAAACCACATGTAGGTAAAATTATAGGTAACATTTTCAACCTTTTCCCAAAGTGTTGATAATTTAATCAAGAATGAAATAAAGTTGGACTGGAATTGTAAGTATAATAAAAACTTTGGAAGAATTGATAGGTTATATTACAATTTAATAGTGCAGCCTGAACTGAAATTCTGGACAATGAAAATAAATGTGCTTACTGTGGATAAACTAAGCAGATAATACTCCTTAAGTATTACATTTTAGAAACAAATCTAGCCAGCCTGAAAACAAGATGTTAGAAGGATTATAGGGAAGATTAAATGAGTTCAAAATATAGTCTCCAGATATTTAAAGTAATTCATGATTCATCAGTACAATAGCTATTATTTTCATTGTGATTATTTTTAAAGCTGTTTTGGCCTATCTTTTCAGTCCAGAAACCTATCTCATGCTGGCTGCCATAAAAGGAAGCTGATCCAATGAATGAAATCCTGATTCAGAGAAAAGAAATGCTTTCCATAAGGAGCACTAAAATCTTCATGAAATTCTTAGAATTGCACTTTTAATTGTCCTTGTTCAATCAAAAGAAGCACAACCACAGAAAGACTGAACAGTCATGTTATTTTCCCTATTTTAGGTAGTATTCCATAAATAGAAAATACACTTATTAAATTTATTAAACTTATTCAATTTCACAGCTAATAAGTTTGTTTGGCCACAGGGAAATGATTGAAGCTAGGGAAATGGGAGTGCTGATTTATCACCAGCTTATCAGGTACTTAGGAGCTGAGGACTTGGCAGCATAAGGAAACAACAGCCAATTGCTGGCCATCAATTTACCAATAGAAAGGCACCACATAAATACAACACCTATTCTGGTAGAGAGAAGTTCCTTGAGGATGGGCTGCAGCACAAGTCTGCAAGCTTGGAAGACTAAACCTCTGGTCCTGGTGACCGTCCCAGATTGTACCTTGCAACATTTATTAAGTTCCCAGATCTATCTGCAGGAAAAGGTGCCTCCTAAAACAGATGGTAAGATGAGATGAGATGAGATGAGATGAGATGAGATGAGATGAGATGAGATGAGATGAGATGAGATGAGATGAGATGAGATGAGATAAGATAAGATAAGATAAGATAAGATAAGATAAGATAAGATAAGATAAGATAAGATAAGATAAGATAAGATAACCTTTATTGTCATTTTTTTACTGTGGGCACAACGGCACACATCAAAAATGAAATTTAGTTGCCCGCTCTCAAACTGAAACACATACATGATACACACCTAAACTTACTATGAACAACATATGTATAGATCCACATCCCTACATATACGTAGCAAATAAATATTAAATACTGTCCATCTTGAATATATAATGGAAGGAGGAAGCTTGAGAGTTCACAAGGTTAATACTGTATGGAATGAATCTGGATGTTCTGCTGCAGATACCACGAAGCCTCCTCCCAGAAGGTAACAAGGAAAACAGGTTATGAAGAGGATGTGTAGTGTCCCAGATAATCTTACAGACCCTGCTCAAACAACCCTTCTGTGCTATGTCCTGGATGGGAGGGAGGGAACTGCCAATGATCTTTTCGGCCATTCTCACTACTCTCTGCACTACCTTCCTGTCTGAAGCAGTGATGCCTCCAAACCAGACTGTGATGCTGTATGACAGGATGCTCTCGATTGTCCCCCTGTAGAAAGTGGTCAGGAGAGGGGAAGGAAGATGTGCTTTTCTCATGCGACGCAGAAAATGCAGGCGCTGCTGTGCCCACTTCACTAGTTTCTCACTGTTGAAATTTCCGTCTTTAATATACTGCTCAAAAAAATAAAGGGAACACATCCTATAAGAAATCCTATAGGATGTGTTCCCTTTATTTTTTTGAGCAGTATATAATCCAGCATGTGGAAGCTGTTGTAAATCAGAAATAGCATTGCATGGAAGAATTGCCACAGCTAAGTGTTTCAATGTTTTTCTAAGTGAGATAGGTGCCTAAAGCCCCCTCCAAATATATCTAGATCCAAAATCACCTAACTGTAGCACTTTCTCTTTTGTGTGTTTCAGCTCTATGGGGAAACTTTCTCCCTTCGTCTAGCCCTAAAGAATCGCTAAAGGGAAGAAGTGCTAATTTGACTCAGATATAAAGGTGTTTGGCTCAGATACAGTATTTTAATAAAGTATTGAAAAGATGCCTGCACTTATTAGGGAAAGACAGGTGGTTTCTTCAGTAAATGAATTTTTTCCCCCTAAGAAATGCAAAATGGCATGCTTCTTCTTCTGCTTGAGCATTTAGGATTCTCTTGCTCTGCGGCATTATTTGCTACATTTTAGCTACCATTTTGAAGTGGCTGGATATCACCTCAAGTAGAACATGTGTTAGGAATGTCATCAAGTTAATGACCAGAACTGATCATAAGCAGTTTTTGCTTCATGGCTGATTTAGTTGTCAAACCCATGTTATTGCCCAGCTTTTTCTTCATACTTACCACTAATATTACACTATTTCAAAATACTTTCCCACAGACAACTGATATCAATAGAAACCTCCTCAGCAAGGAAAGCCTGAGAAAGATTGCTTCATATATTTCAAATAATTGTTTGAAATAATAATAATTGCATGGCAACCATTTGATTTTAAAAAACACATACCGAAGAACCTATTAAAATTTAGATACAATATTGGCAGTTGCTTATATTAAATATTTCTGTCTGAAAAATAATTACTCTTAAATTGCAGTAATCAAAATCAACACAATTTAAATCCAACCACAACTAATAAAATTGAACAAAAATAAAGAAATAATGTGTGGGAAGTCATCTCCCCCTCCCGAGAAAGAAATATTTTTGGGAACATTAAAAGGCAGAATATTATATTTCCCCAAAGGATTTTAAAGGCAGAAACAACCCCCCAAGTCTCTCTGTCCCAAACAGAAACCAGGTCTGCAGAAATGCAGATGTGTTAATCTTGTCAGAAAGCCATTCAGTTATTCATGGTCTTTGTCTTAATTGATCTTAAGCTCATCCGTCTCAATCCAAACCCAGAGCAACATATAAGTTTAATAAATGACTACTACTGCTATTACAACTATTATTATTCTTAAGATATTAGGACATGATCTTGACCCTGTCACCTCTGTGCCCTGAAGCTAACACATAAAGTTGAGCATCCTGATAACCTATGGTAATATCAACTTCCCCAACAGTTTCATGTAAATGATAAATAAAAGATACAGGTGCTGGCCTTTGTGACATTCCATAACTGAAGAATTTGACACTTGTTGTCTCTGTCCTGGCTGAAACAACCTTCTTAGGAACAAGGAGAACCACTTAAAAAGCAATGTTTCAAATCCCAACTCTTGGAAGATTTAATATCCTATGGCAATATTTTTCTATTTCAGGAGTTTTAGGATGCATAGACTTCAACTTCCCAAATCATCCAAGCAAACATGCATGACTGGGGAGCTCTGGGTTTTGAAGTTCACACATCTTAAAGTTGTTGAGGTTGAGAAACAGTAGTCTCTGATATTGAAAACTAATGGAGTGATAATTGTCTAATATTTCCGAATTGAACAATGATTTATTGCGAATGTGGTATAACACTGCCTTCTTTGAGGCACCACCTTAAGAATGTTTTCATCACCATTCTGATCCAGATTACTGCCTTCCGCATGGACAATCTCACCACCACAAGAGCAGAGGTCCAGAATCTTGCCCACTTCCTTGGGAGTCAACAGCATGACATTAGTAATGATTGTTGAGACTCACAGAATACATCCAAACTTCTTAATTACCTAATCTCATTTCAGATAAATGGAATTATTTTCTCAATGAATCAAATGGACAAAGATCTCTATTTCTGGAAGGAAAAATCCAGCCTTGACTCAGCCATTATTATAAGATTCTGAGACTGAGTTTTTAAATAATCTTTTAATGGTAAGGATTTAAAGAAGACAAAAATGAGACATTGCTATATTTTAACTCTCACTTTGGCCTTGTTTATCCATGCCAGTGAAAAATAAGATATCTTGGCTTCTCTGATATCAGAATGCTCTGAGAATCAAGCTAACATCACCCTGTAAAATTATAATTCTAAAAAGATTAACCAGCTAAATGGTCCTAAATATCCAGGAGAACTGCAGGAAAGGAAGAAAGGGAGATATTTGTCAATCATGTAACATGTATCATAACAATAAGCCAACATGGGTTTGTCAAAACCAGATCATGCCAGACAAATCTTTTTTTTTTTATAAAAATTCTTTTATTAAAACAATTAACATTGAACATAAAAACATATTGTGCAGCAATCATCATGACACCTGGTATACAATACTAAGTATTAGTCTTTGATAACGTCTGGGTTAGTTTATTGCATTCTTTGACCAAGCAACAAAATTTAGTGGACCAGAGGAATGTTGTGGATATAATTTACTTGGACTTCAGTAAGGCATTTGACAAAGTAGATCACAACCTACTACTTGATAAGATAGAAAAATGTGGGTTAGACAGCATCACCACCAGATGGATTCGTAGCTGGCTGACTGGCCATATTCAGCATGGGGTCCTCAATGGAACTGCATCTACATGGAGAGAAGTGTGTAGTCGGGTGCCCCAGGGCTCTGTTCTGGGCCCAATGCTCTTCAACATCTTCATCAATGATTTGGACGAGGGGATAGATGGGGAACTCATCAAATTTGTAGACAACACCAAGCTAGCAGGAATAGCCAACACTCCAGAAGACAGCCTTAAGATACAGGAGGATCTGGACAGACTTGAACACTGAGTGCTATCTAACAAAATGAAATTCAATAGTGAAAAAAGTAAGGTTTTACATTTAGGCAAGAAAAACCGAATGTACAGGTATAATATAGGGGGTACCTTGCTCAATAGTAGTAACTGTGAGAGGGATCTCAGAGTCCTAATATGAGCCAGCAATGTGCTGCAGCTGCCAAAAAAGCCAACACAGTGCTAGGCTGCATTAACAGAGGGATAGAATCAAGATCACGTGAAGTATTAATACCACTTTATAATGCCTTGGTAAGGTCACACTTGGAATACTGCATCCATTTTTGGTCACCACAATATAAAAAAGATATTGAGACTCTAGAAGGAGTACAGAGAAGAACAACAAAGATGATTAGGGGACTGGAGGCTAAAACATATAAGGAATGGTTGCTGGAATTGGGTATGTCTAGTTTAATGAAAAGAAGGATGAGGGGGGGACATGATAGCAATGTTCCAATATCTCAGGGGCTGCCACAAAGAAGAGGGTGTCAAGCTATTTTCCAAGGTGCCTGAAGGCAGGACAAGAGCAACGGGTGGAAACTAAAACTAAGCAAGGAGAGAAGCAACCTAGAACTAAGGAGAAACTTCCTGACAGTTAGAACAATTAACCAGTGGAAAAACCTGCCTCCAGAAGCGGTGAATGCTCCAACACTGGAAGTTTTTAAGAAGAGACTCGACAGCCATTTGTCCGAAATGGTATAGGGTTTCCTGTTTCCTGAGCAGTTCCTAGTAAGGCCGCCTTTTGCAATTGACTAATGGCAAATTTGTCAATGCCAATGGTGTTCAAGTGGTGCTCCAGTTGTTTTGGGATTGCACCCAAGGTGCCTATTACTATTGGTACTACCCTTGCTTGCTTTTGCCACAGTCTTTCTATTTCTATTTGTAGGTTTTTGTATTTTGTTATCTTCTCCAGTTCTTTCTCATCTATTCTGCTGTCTCCAGGCACTGCCACGTCCACTATCCAGACTTTTTTTTCTTTCACCCACCTATTTGCCTTGGTAGAAAAAGTCTGTCAATGTCACTGTGTGGATGAAGGGCATGATTCATTGTCATTATTTTTCTGGTCTTCCTATCCATTGCTTTTAGTTCTGCTTGAGTCCAGTCCACTATTCCAGCTGTGTATCTAATGACTGGAATTGCCCAGGTGTTGATTGCCTTTATGGCATTTCCTCCATTGAATTTGGACTTTAAGATCTTCTTCACTCTCTTGATGTATTCACCTCTAATCTTTTTCTTGACTTCAGTGTGCTTGATGTTGTCAGCTTGAAGGATACCCAAGTATTTGTAGTAATCTTCCTCATCCAGACTCTTAATGTTATTTTCGTGGGGCATCTTGATTCCTTCAATTTTCATTATTTTTCCTTGTTTGATAGTAAGTGTGGCACATTTGTCCAAGCCAAACTCCATTGCAATATCTTGGTTATATATACAGACAATGTTGAGCAGCGATTCTATTTCAGATGATGTTTTCCATACAGCTTCAGAGGTGGGATAGTCTGGCAGATGTTTTTGATGTTTGATAGCCATGTCCTGAGTTATTCAGTATTGTTGACAGGGGAAACTGTGATTATTATTATTAATAATAATATGAATAATAAGGTGCACACCACTGAGTTATATAGTGTGCAATGTTAGTCACAACAGGTTTTGTCATCTTTGCACTGCTGTCTTTTATTTCACTAAGTCACATGTAATTGAGCACTAGCATTCAACGTAACTTAAAGAGGCAAAATATAGTTTTAGACTTTTTATACTAAATAGGTTTTTGAGGATTTTTAAAAAAATCTGCAACTAATCAAAGACTATTCCTAGAAAAACTCAAAATTAAATACTGGTTTTCTGTGGTTGTTGTTTCCATCAAATACATGCATAGAAGGAAGGAAAAGTTGTGTTTGAAGAACCTTTACAACACAACTATTCATTCTTTCCCTAGAACCAGTAGGAATAAATTATAAGCATTCTATTTTCCAGGAGATGGGGGAATCACTTCTGAATTTGTCACATTACAAGCAGACATTTCCAGTGTTGAAATAAATAAGTGTATTTACAGTATCATGGGTGACAGTGATGAACAGTTCAGAGAATAAAGTTATGGGGGAAAATGTAAAAAGAGATAACCTGAACAATAATATAATGAATTATGAGCCTCAACCTGCATATTAGGCAAAATGCTAAATCTACACAACGCCTGTCATTTAAAGCGTGAAAATTGATGAGCTGAGAAAATGGGAAACATTCTCACATAAAGAATGTGCATAATATCTGAAAGCAGATGGGTCACTAATGTAAAGATTAAAGTGATGACTTATCAAAGATTTCCCCAAAGAACATTTCAACATTTTCTACAAATCAATAAAACCAGAAATAAGTGTTTTTTGAGATTTAAAAAATTTTACATAAAAAATACACACTTCAAAATCATCATTCAGTCTACAAGTAAGTTGGTCACCAATTAAAAATACCAAGGATTCACAAAAACAAGCAAAGTGAACGGTTTGCTAAAATGTAAGTTCAAGCATCAACATGAATCTAATATAGCTTAAAAGTCACCAAGAATGAGACAAATTTTTAACTCCATTGAATTTGGAAATGAAGAATGAAGATAGAAAAACATTTGAGGGAACAGTGGACTTATCTGATGCCCCAAAACATCCCAGTGACAATGGAGAAATTTCAGTGGCCATATAGCAAATGCTCATTGTGGGTCAGGGTTAAAATTCTCAGCTAGAAGGGGAATGATATGAGTATAAGAATATGTTACAGATGATTATGATGAGAAAAGGCATATTGCAGATGAACTGGGACTGAATGTTGTCTGCTTTGCCTGTCAAAAGGGAAGAATAAGTTACAGGGGTGAGTTTGTGCAGAAATGGCCTTACTTTTGAATCTACTGGTTGACTGAGACCCACTGCTATAGACAATCTTCAGCTGAATAGATCCATAGTATGGCTTGATTAAAGTAATTTCTTATCACTTGGTGGATCTTCTGATAGGGGTATGTGGAAGAGAATAAGTTGATTTTACCGGACTCTTGAACTCTACCTAATGCTTCTGGCTAATTTCCAAACATTCCAGTCTTGCTGGTGTGATTGCTATAAAACAAAATGAGAAGTGTATCTGCTTCTACTTTGGGTTATGTCTAACCCAAAGATTTTGCTAAAGTTCTACCTAAAACTCTAAGTATATTAATTGGTACAGAATACTATGAGGTCAGGAGATCCGATTTCTGAGCAAACAAATAGCAAATATCCTATTGGATTAGGAAATTACCCATTACTATACATTAATTCTTTAACACATACAGTTTAGACTTGATAAATATAAGGATTTAAGATTTCATTTCTCTTGCCTGCTGTCTATATAGTTTGTCCTATCACATAAATGTTATATCATTATTTGCCTCCTATTTCAATTCAAGCTATATAACATTCTTAGTTTTAATACTAACGATAGCTCCTTCTCTGCTAAAAAAAATAATATTATCAAGGCTATATCATTATGGAAGAGTCATAATAAGAGAACTAAGTAGTTTTTTTATTGACAGCTTATTTCTACACAAGGCCACTTTTACACATTCTACTCTCCAACTATCAATCTCCCTGTTAAAATGTACTTTTCACCTATTTCATTACAGCTGAATAAGGGAACCAGAAGAATTAGTTTTTCCTGTTCCATTACAAGTACAATTGAAACTATTTAAAAAGAGAATAAGCTTACCCAAAACAGAGTGAGAATTTGGAAACAACTTTGGAATAGTTGTAATAAATAAAACTAAATATATCTTATCTGATTTTGTGACATTAACTAGTAAATGTTCCAACAAATTGTAGTCAGGGAGACATCAAATACAATAAAAACTCTAGTGGGATTTAAACCCTCTAGTTGGAGGGAGTAGATTATTGGTTCAATAGATTAAAATCAACTTCAACAATTTATTGAGGTAGGTATTCAAATCTAAATCATTCTAAGGTGTCCAGAAAAGGATTGAAAAATACTCCAGATAAAGGTGGAAATACAGCAATATTAAAGCTTCATAACTTCCTTGAACACTCTTATCTTTGAAGAAAACTTGCATTTATGTCCAGATTCATGCTTTCTGGTGTTGATGTTCAATGTTATTCAATGATTCACTTGCTTCCAGTTCTTTTTGATCTGATGGAAAACTGTTTTTACTGTCTAGCTATTTCTTGAAGTTCTTGAAGTTATTGTAATGATATAAAGGCATTTATCAGTGATTGTATCTGGCAATTGTATGTTCAGTCAGTCTCTTTTTTTATTCTTTTAATATGCCCAAACTTCAAGATGTGGTCCATGAGGGTATTGTGTTCACATTATGTGTCCAAATTATCTCAAATTTTCTTCATTATTAGTACATGCTTCCAATGATTTACTCAATTTTATTTTGTTCTAGTGCTGAATATTTTTTCTTATGGTCCAAGGAATTTTGCAATAGTTTTTTTCCATTACCACGTTCATGTTTCTTAATTTATAATCCAGTATTTCCAGCTATATGCTACAACTGGGAAAAGCATTGCTTTCATAATCTCCCAAATGGCAGAAATTTCTTAATTTCATTGCTACAGTTACTATCCTTGTGAATTTTTGAACCTAAGAATGTAAAGCCTATTATGATTTTACCTAATTCACAATTTGTTGTGGCCAATAAATTCAAAAATCTTTGTATAAACAATAAAACAAAAATAAATAAAGGAAGAAGAGACATTTTCCATTTTCCATTATGTATTAGATGTTAGCAATGATACGTCATGTGTTCCTGCCTCTTTTGATTATACCTCTGGCAATTTTTGTTCCATGGAGTACTGAATCATGAATTGCAAAACCTTGAGTATTATCCTACTAGTGTATAGCAGTTGTTAGACAGTTTGAGTAATTTTTAGAAATACTTTTTCTTTAAAATTGGAATATAAATTGATCTTTTCCAGTCTCTGGGTCAGTGTTCTATTTTCCATACTTGCTTATAAATGACAAGTATAACTTCATCTGCCAGTATTTCATCAACTTTTGAAACTTTGTGGTTTGCATTTTTGGTATTACAGTAGTTTCAGACAAACACACACACTTTCAACTTCTTTGGGAGTATGTTCTTCATTATTTATTACAGTATTTTAATGTGAGGGTACATTATATATTTATCATTTAAATATATGATACTGTATAAAAATCTCCTCCTCCTCCTCCTCCTCCTCATGTGTTCCCAGTTCTTTGATATATGCAATGCTGGTAATATGCAGCAAGCAAATTGCATTGTAGAAAATCAGGATCCTGGATGTGAAGTAGATACAGTATTAAGAAATTGACCAAAGGCAATGCTAAGCAAACTAAAGCTGTTGAGCTAGCAATTGTCTAAAGCTGGCAGTCAGCTTTTATTGTCAGCATGTTCATTATTAAACATTCCTGCTCTGAGCAAAGAACTGTTTTTTTTCAAAGCTAAGACTTATATCACAAAATTCAGACCAATGTAGAAATCAAAGGGCAGCTGCATTTTGAATCATGTATCAGTGAGCATTAGTTTGTTTTGTTTTAAAAAGTAGGATGAGAGAAAATTTCCAATATTATTAAAATTATCTAGGTTAGCAAAGAAAATAGTTCCTAACACCTAACCATTTCTATTTTATTGAGCTCCCAAAGGATAAATAGATTGGAAATTAGAATAATGAAAAATAAATGTTTGAATTCTGTAGATGTTTAAGTTAAGTCATATTTATTCAATGGATTTATCAAAGCTGAACTAATAAAACATTTTTGGATACAATTTCTTTGCCTTGAAGTATGAAAGATCTGGAATACAACTTAGTGCTGCCTCTCTTTTAAGCAGGAATCATGGTAGTAAAGTTTGTATAAGCAATTTAATGGAGAGAAATGAAATGGTTATGATCTAATGGACTCATTTAAAACATATTATATTATGTGTTGTTATCTATGTATTAAGTCATGGTGAATTCTACTCATGATATTAAATTATCCAGAACATTAATTAGTCTAAATACTTTCAAGATTATGAAATACTGATGTTAAATGAAATACTGATTATACCATTGTCAGTTTAGGTCTTTAGGGCAATGCAGAATATGGAGTTAAATAATGAAACTCAAAGCTTTTTATAATATATTTTAAATTTAGAGATATAGATGACTATTTGTGCTGTCATACCTAAATACTGAGTAATATTAAGACTTAATGCTCAAGTCACAAGTGACTTATATGAATCAATTGACCATCTTTTGTAGGTTGTTGATTTGTTGCTATATTTTGATGCTGCCCAGTTATCAAAGGATTGTATCTTATTTTTGCTTGTTTTCTCTGCAGAATGGTGAGATCATTCTTTTGATTGATGGCAGAATAAACAGTAAGTCAAACATTGAGTCTATTGTGCAGTTAATGGCCAGAACTTACTTTACAGACCAAAGATGAATTTCAATAGAAACTATGGTTGAGAGGTGGTTTGGAATTGAAAGCAAAAAAATGCTTCAAAATGCACAATTGCACAAATATAACTGCTATTTGCAACACAGACAATGAGAGTATGGATTCAAAATGAACTCACCAAAGCAGATTCTCTTGGTATCACATGGCAGCAGCAATTAGAATAAGATTATTATGAAGTTATCTCCATTTTCATTTCCTGGCAATAAGATGGCAGTGATTTAGCCTGCCTTTTTTTTTTCACTTCCTAGTCTAGTCTCCAGCCCTGAGATTTGCTGTTATGCAGAGTTTTTAAGAAGGATTTTGCTTAAAAACTCTGCATAACAGCAAATCTCAGGGCCGGAAACTAGACTAGGAAGTGGAAGAAAAAATCTGTTCATCAGAATAAAGTATATTTTGCGACATCAAGTTCAGCACTGAAGCAGAGCAAACTAGCACTGCATATGCCTAATATTTACAGGAGATTATAATTTAGTGATTGTTTGCAGTTATGACAGTGATAAAAAGTAACTTTGCAACCACTCCTCACATTTATTATTTTTGCAAAGCAAAAAAAAAAAAGAAGTTTGTAAGCACAGTCATGTTTTCACTTAGTAAACACTTCACATAACAACTGATTTGCTAGATCCATTTATGGTTACTAAACAAAGACTATTTGCATACACTTACACCATATAGATTTATATTAATCAGTCTGGAGGAAATAGCTTCATATCGAAACCTGTTAAAATCCGTTATTGGCAGATCAAAAGATTTGTTTGCAAGATTGTGTCAGGGAATCATCTTAGTACAGCTGCATGCTGAAAACAAGTAACATTGTATGCTAAAGACCTTTAGCCAGCTTCATGATCAGTCAGGTATGGCTGAAGATAAATCTCTGGCAAATAACCTTGGAGACTTGGAGACTCAAACTCAATTGACAGTTTGGAGAGCACTAGACAACCCCCTGCTCCTTTTGAATAACACACAATTTTAACATCACCTTTTTTTTAAATAGCAAAACATTGACATTTGCAAAAATGTTACTGACAAAAAAACCCTAACTATTTACCACAAAAGGGCATTTCAGTCAAAGATGAGGAGAAAAGGGCACACTGTCTGTCTCATTAATTAATGCTTTTAAAATATTTAAACATACACAAAAGAGGTAACTTGATAAAATTCTACCCATTCAAATTCTTAATTTACTTTTTTGTTTCTATATTACTAAAGAGCCAATAAAGGGTTTATATTACATTCAGAAAGAATTAATCACATCACAATTTCTCTCTATATAAAGTCTTCCTTAAAAATTCATTAAAATAAATTTGCCATTATATTTTTTAATTAAAAATTGCATGTATTTTGTGTACATTACAGTAGGCGTGTCCAACCTTGGCAGCTTAAAGATTTGTGGACCTCAACTCCCAGAATTCTCCAGAGGTGGACTGGGGAATTTTGGGAGTTGAAGTCCACAAGTCTTAAAGTTGTCAAGGTTGGACATCCCTGCATTACAGTTTTGTAAGTGGGTATGTGCATACAGATAAAATGAACTTGGACATATTTGTAAAAGTAATTCACAAATACACATAAAAGCTAAATGTTTGATAAAGGTTTGTCTGAATGTACATGTTGTCATAAAACTGTATTCTGTAATTGAAATTCAGAGTTCTTTGTTTCTTAATTTAACCTTTCCTAGAAAGTCCTTTGCTGATTTTCTTTCTATCCATGCCATTGATCTAAATTATGTACAGTATTTGCCGCAACTCGTTGTTAAATGATGTAAAGCATACCTCATACCAAAGAGAGAGCATGAAAAGACTTCTATATCAGAAGTTTTATTTTTTTTTATTATTATCCTAATTTTCTGCTTCAATAGCCTTTCCAAAATGAATCTGGATTCTCCAAGGCAGGCACATAACTATTGAAATTTAGTAGATAAGCCTCCACTTTTCCTTGCTGGTATTGCTGCCCTCACAGAAGCACATAATTGATCCAAGGTGAATAAAAGTTCTCTTTCTCCCTTTCTCTCTATGCCTAGCAGCCTATCTTTTCTTTTGATGAAATAGCAGAGCTCTGAGGGTGTCCCTCCAGCTGTGTCATGTTATAAGCTTACGCAGCATGCTTGTCGCCACCATTTAGAACTGTTACATTTAGCCTATCTGCTGTTACTACCACTTCAGTCCATGTCTGCCCCACTGCTGTTTTCTCTCACTATGTTTCTACATTCAGAAGTTATTGCTGTCTCTGTGGGAAGTTTTTCCCATTACCGTAATAGTTCTGTGCTCCAATGTGGAGATTAAATAGTGTCAAAAGTATTTTTGAGTCTCACCATTACTTTCACATGTATAGTTATTGCCAAGAAACATTTGCTGCTTTCATGCCTAATAAAAGCATCTTGCCTTAAATTACAGAAAGAATGGTTGAAAGAATGGCAAGGATATAGGTGGCATTGCTTGCCCACCTCTTTTCTGTTCATGAATTATTCTAAGAGTACACTGAGTAACTCAATGCCTATTGATCACAATGCACTGATGGGGATGGATAGGGTAAAGAGCAAAGGCTAGCACTGTTAGGAAACTCAGAAGACAAGGTGTATGTAATCTTTCTTCATGACAAGGTTTATTTTATGAGCATTTATTACACACAGCCACTATACAGTTGACTGTTGAAGTAAAAATGCATCTAATAAATTGTATTTTTTTGGGTACATACTGCTTAAAAAGCTGGAGAAGATATTTTCCCCAAATAAATCCTTAACAGTTGTCTTCCTTTTACATGCAGAGTCAACCAGGGTTGGAATTTTCTTCCCATCTTCATATCTCATTAGTTATTATTCTTCCTATACTGCTTCTTCAGTCTAAATTAAATTAAATTAAATTATTAAAGATTAGACATGATTTGCCTACTTTGCGGCATTTCCTCTCTGTAGTCATCACTCAGAGGCAAAAAAAAAAAAACCTCATGCACTTTTGCAATAAATTGTTGTTTTGAGAGGAAACAGTTTTTACTGGCATGATCAGCCAACTTTCTTATCTCATCTCCATTTTACATTTTAAAAAAATCTTCAAAAATTTTGTCTGTACTGTAGTTTTAAAGTAGTCTTTTCACATTTTCTTGTCAACCATCTTTCAGAGTCTTATTTCATATCCTTCTATCCAAATTCAAATTTCCTGTAGTTCTTTATCAAACTCTGTATGTTCCATACCACATATATGGCTTTAAAGGTAGCTTGAATTGAATCCAGAAGCAACTGACAGCCCAGTGTAGCTCAAAGAACAAATGTCTGCCATCCTAGGGAACACTTACTGTAACCAACTGCATTGCTACACTCTGCACCAGGTGAAGGCCTTGGATGCTCTTCAAGAGCAGTCCCATGTAAAACACATATGATAGCCCATGGTGGAAATTACCAGAGGATGACTAACTGTAAATAGAACTTCATGGTCCAGGAAAAGGTGCAACTGACACACAACACAAAGCTATGCAAAGACCCTCCTTGGCACAACTGGCATCTGTTCCTCAAGTAGGTGTCATGATTCTAGAAGGACTGTTGCTGGGTCTGTTTGGGTAGTGCAACTCAGTACCAGAGATGGTAAAGAAGGATTAGTTGGTATGTTCCAAAAACTCTATAGAGAAATCGGCACACTTAAAAGGGTATTTTTGAAATTTCTTCTAATCAATAAATAATATATGGCATAAATTAAGATAATTGATTCTCCTTAGCAGAAGATCTTAAATAAAATATTTTCTAGGGGCGAAGAAGTGACAAAAATCAGAACAAGAATGTGACCCAGATACATAGAATGGATAATCTCAAGGTCAAGAAAAGAAGGCGGCAGCAGCAGAAATGGGGATATCATTTACTATAGTACAAGAGAGCTATTTCTATACTATGCCAGAACAATACTTTGATTAAAACCAGCCATGGGTATTGTTGTGTGAGAAGTGATTTTAGAGATGATTTCCCTAACACTTTTCACAGAGAGGGAGTTATAAAATGATGTTAGTAAGATAAATGGCTGGCAAGGTCAGAAGAGTTTTCAGGGAAGTAATTCTGGATACTATATCTCACCCTATTCCTTGAAAAAAAATCTATATGACTGATAATGCTGTAGTGTTCAAAATACAGAAAATTGTTCTACCAGAAAGATTATTGAATATATAGGAGTGAGAATAGATTTGGATTAAAAAAAACAACAGTACTAATAGTTGGATCCAGGTGGTTGGGATGTTCAGATTGCCTCAGTTTTGAAAAAAGTTATAGAAAAGTGAAAACAAAATCCATTAGGATACAAAGTTCTGAAATTAAAAGTCACTCATTTTTAAACAATAACCATGTCTTATAGTTTATTTAGAAGGCACCAATAGAATTATAAAAAATTACTTACTGTATACTCTACATGGATAATAATGTTTCTAAGCTTTTCCAGAGGTTATAGAGATACAGAAGAGGGAGATTCATATAGAAAACAGTAATTTCTGGGACATGGTGATTTAGACAACCCCGAAGGAGCAGGGGTGGCATTATGGCTGAGATTAATAACAAGATGATGCATCTTTGGCCAGCAAAATCTCCCAAGAGAAGGAGAGACTGTGATATTGCCCAAACATAATTTAGATAGCTGCTTCATGTGAGTAGACTGCAAGATCCAATGTTTTTGTAGTTGGTTTGTAAGTAAATCCACTCTGAATCATGGGAATTCAGGTAAGCTCACAGTCATGATATCGTCAGTATGGTTACTAAGTCTGGCCAAGCTTAATTTCTTAATTATTTTTGGAATTGTTATTCAATTATTTTTCAAGTATAACAGCAATGGCATTCACTGGATGCCATTCACTGGATGAATTCACTGGATGGATTTCTTTTAAAACTTAGCAAAAAGGTTTTAAATATGAGTTTAAGGACTTAGCATTCTTTTTAAAAAATATACAAATGAAATTGGCTGATGTCTTAATAATTAATAGGGATATACAAATAACAAAGCAGAAAAATGACTTAATGACTTTCTACCTTGGATTTACAAAAGAGATCTGTTAAAGTTATAAAACATAAAAAGAAAATATTGGACATTGTTTGAAGGGATTAAAACCAAGATTGTTAAAAGTACTGGGAAAGAATATAAAGTTGATTTATTTGATCAAGGTTAAAATGCATATGTAATTAATAATACTTAATGGACTTTTGCACCAGGACTAAATGACAAGGCTTTATGGGTTTTTTTTATAGATAAGGGTTGAGATCTAATAATAGATCATTATTGTATTTAAAAAGGTGATAAATTACAAAAATTGTTTGTACTTGTGTGACAAATGCAGAAGTCATTTATTAATATATTTCTTTTCTTTTTCTTTATTCAGGTGACATTCATTTAATATGGCTAAGAAATGAAGGTCAGGTATGATTAAAATGATTAAATTAACGTAACTGTAAGATTCTTTAAAGGTTTTTTTTTCCTGTTGAATAAAATTTTTCAGCCAATGCAATTTCCAAAACTGTAGTTCTTATGAGAAGTGTATGGGCATTCTGGTAGATCACATATTGAGTACAAACCAGCAATGTGCTGTAGCTGTCAAAAGAGCTATTGCAGTCATGGATAAAAAGAGGCATAGTGTTAGCATCACTGCAAGTGATAATTCTGCTCTTTGTGATAATAGTTAATTGGTTCCTGGAATATTGTTTCATATTTGGGTCAGCACAGAACAAGAAGATTGCTGAAGAATTAGAGTGCAGCAAAGAAGAGAAATGGCTGGGAAGTTAAATCTTATAAAGAATGGTTAAAGGAGCCAGCTGTCTATACTCTAAGGAAGAGAGAACTGAAGAGAGACATGATAGCAGTCTTTCAATACTTGATGGGCTATTACAGGAAAGAGGCCATGGATTTATTCTCCATGGTGACTGAGACTAGGATAACAAATAATGGACTGAAATTTTACAAAGAAAAATCTAAAGTTGAAATAAAGAGAACTTTTCTGACCATGATGGCTATTAAGCAATTTATAACCTGCCTCCTTGAGTCATGGATGTTCCATCACTGGAGGTTTACAAGTAAAGGTTGACAACCATCTCTCTAGGATGCTGTGAAGATTTCTGCCCTTATTTAGACCAGACGTTTTTTGAGTTCTCTTCCAACTCTATGATTCAATTATTTGGTAAGCTAATGACATATGTAAGAGGCTCAGGAACATTCCTTTATCTCAATGAAGATCATACATCATAACAACTGAAATGGTTCCCATCCCATGGCTCACATTGAATTCTTTATAATCTATAACAGTGTTTCTCAACCTTGGCTATTTTAAAATGTATGTGCTTCAACTCCCAGAATTCTACAGCCTGCATGGGGTATTTTAATATAATATGCTATAACCCATATTCTAAGTTACATCTGTTGCAGTAGTCCTATAGTCATGTGATTAAAATTTGTGGGTACACGATAAAAACTTCAGAAAATTTCTGGTCCTTCCCCATTCTCACATTGCTTCAGAAGACCTTATTCTCCAAATCACATGTGCCATTCTTTTTCCCATATAACAATTCTTGTGAGATCTGCAGAAGAGCAAAAAGTTTCTGAAGGATTATGAGAAAGGGATGTGTGACTTGGGGAATGAATTTCTGGATGATTCACTAAGGAACAATAAATAAATAAATTTAAAAATAGCATAGCAATTAGGCTGAATGAAAGAAATCCACAACAGAAAGGCTCTTGGAAAAATGTAGGAAGCATGTAGCATAATCTGAATGGATGTACCATTTACAGATGTCTGGGTCACAAATTTTCCTATATGATCTTGGTTTGTTTAAAGGCATTGGTTTGTTAGCAAATTGTATTCTAGGAAATGGTATAGCAGAGGACAGAAGTCATAGGTCTATCTGACTCATTGGGACAATTAAAAAAATGCTTCCCTATCTGGCAGCCAACTTTTACATTTTAAATGTAATTACATTTACACCTTTAGTTGGACTCAGTAGCTCACAGAACAAAATAAACGAATCATCCCTGCTAAAGGAAACAGCTCTTTTTACTCTTGAAGTGCTAAAGGAACAGAAAAAATGGCAGCAAATGAGTCAAATGAAGAAGTTTAGAAATGCCTTTGCACATTCAGAATTTAAACCTTAGGGCATACACAGAGAACCAGAATATTAGCTTTTATAGCAGCTTCTCTTCATTGTTACTGCCATTGTTTATATCTGTACTGAAGCAGCTTATCTACTCAAGTGTTCTTGTCTTCCTATGAAAGCACTGATTTCCAGAGAATGAATTATTATAGAGTGTCTCAGGTAGCCTTTGACAGCATGGGGCTTCAAGCACAAGATTGAAGCACTCCAATATTATCCTACCATCTGGACTGAATCATAATCACGTGGATATTTGGGTGGGCTGCTTGCATGTCTGGATCACTGCTATCTCATGTGTTCTGGATTAGATTTAAATTTAGCTTCTTATCTCCTGACCTTTGCTTCAGTTCCCAGTTGTTACTCTATGGGAATGGGCTGCAACATCAACACCATTACCTCCTCCATCCACAACCTTATTTGGCATAACACCCACTGGTGTCACTACTGCTGCTCCAAGATGAGAAGGCAAGGCATTAAAATTAAGTTTTCTTTCAGCAGTTGTCTTTCATCTCTCTTGAGCAGGAAACATGGCACTCCTCTTGCTTAGCCTTACCTGCTTTCCTATCATGATTTCTTCATACGGTTTTTATACAATGATAGAGACTGAAGTATGTACCTAGCTGATTCTAAACTTAAAAAAGAATGAAAAAAACATTATAATAGAATCAGACTGTAGAGGTTGCCTCAGAACAAAGTAGCAATCAAATATTTACCTCCAGTTGCCAATACTCAGCATAAGCACCAGTTCAGTGCTGAGTCCCATGTTCCACAACAGCAATTCCTTCCCCTGTAATTCACGCTTCAGTTAGTCTACAGTGCAATTAGCTCCAGAATGGCTCCCTCAGGGTGCCATGTGTTCCTTAAATGTTTCCTTTTTTCACTCAAATTAAATCTGCTGAATAAATGAATAGCAGGAGGGGCATGACCAGTTCCTCCTGTTGTACTGGTACATGGAATTTCAAAACACATCTCAGTTGCAAAAGGCAATAAAACTTATAATCACAGCAGCTAAACAGAATGAAATGCTTGAACCACTTCTACTTGGAATATCCATATCAAGAATTTATTAAAAAGCACAAGAACTATATATAATGCATGAAATGGTTTATGCCCAGAATGTTTTGCACACCTCTAATATAATTCCAAATTTAAGCAGGACTCAAAGTAGCTCAAAAAGAAAACACAAAGCAAAAAATGTCCATGTAATTACAAGGCCTCATTAAACCCTAATCTTTATATTTACTAGTTAACTGTGTTAAATAAACCATTTCATTTTATTAGCAAAGCATGTTGTAAAAATTACATCCCTATTAAGAATATTTCCTTTACCCAAGGGGAGTTGAGTAGCTTGGTTGGTGCACTTCAAATTAGCTTTTCCTTAAAGAAATATATCCATCAATATTTTTTTCTACTATTGGATTTTAAGAGTTATGTGTTGACTTCTCATATGGTACATACTTATAGTAACCTTCCATCAATACGGTATTGAAAATAAATAGTTCTTTTACAGAACGTACAATAATGAAGTGTTTGCTTGGAAAGAAGATCCCTTGAAAGGATAATTTATTTATTTTTTAGAAAGATTAGGGTCCTTAATTCTTTACTACTTAGCTGTGCATTTATTTGAATCAATCTGAATAGATGTTTTCCATGGTTTCTGATTCAGGATATCATGACACATATTTCTAATAATACATTTGCATTCTTGTATAATGTAACATGCACAACACAACACCAGAGTACTTACATTAATGCATATTTCTTTGTCCCTGAGTTACGTTTGTTTCTGGGTACAGATTGTAAACATTTTTCATATACCAAATTATTAAAACTATATATAAAATGAAAGAAAGCATGTAAAACTTGGGCCAACTTTTGCTTTCTCTTGAGTTTGTTGTTGAAATTACATTGGAAGCATCAGTAATCTCAAGTTATAGGCCAAGCCTTTGATCACTACATCAGATGACTTTCACTTATGGATCTCCATTTTTGACAGCATTGGCACCAATGAATCATGCCACTGGCAGAAACAATTATTAGGGTGTCATATGGCAGAATCATATTTCCAGAGTTCTGACATTTCCAATACAAAGAAATCCAATTGATTCACTATTCATTCCTTCTGTCATTCTTATTCATTGTGCCAAATTTATCCATGTCTGATGTTTATCTCTTTTGCAGGTTGAACAGGATAGGAAGAATTAATGTGAAAAAGAAAACTTTTAGAGAAATTTAATGATAAACTATCTCCTAAGCTTATTGTGATAAATCTGAAATTTGGTTTTAAAAATACTGACCTGGAAGCTGCAAATTATCCACAAAGCAGTTAGGAACAAGTCTTTCATGTGCATAAGTATTTCTTGCCTACATCATGACCTCTGAGAAAAGTCATCATGACAAACATATGAGAAATCTACTTCAAGGCAGGCAAGTTATGAGAATATTTAACCTCTTCCATCCAACTTTCCATACTACCGGTAGTTGTATTATTTGTTAGATTTATAGCTGTCTTATTTCTCCAGGAGTTAAAGGTGAGCTATATAGCATTCCTTCCTTCTTTCGTCTATAACAAAAGGCTGTGTTTGGGCTGAAATATAGTGGCTAGCCTCTTAGCTTCCATGCTGAAGACTGACAGATCTGGGTTTGTCTTTTCCCGATTCAATATCTTAAGCATTATATCACATTAGCTTAGTTTAGGTTTATATCTACCCCAAAGGTGCCTTTCAGCAGTTTCTTGGTGAAAAGAGAAAGTAGAAACATAGGAAAACATTTCTATAATCCTGATTGTTAGGTTTGGCCCATATACTGTATATAACATCTGTGTAGAAGTGTTCGGGTGTTCTTCTCCCACTGTATGCAGATTTTACTGGTACTACAAAAGGCTTCCTTAAAAAAAAAAGCTTATATTTCTTCACTTCACTTCTTAGTTTTCTTGAAACAGCTTTTCTTTAAATGTGCCCATCAAACTACCATTCTGGATAATATTTTATATAATATGTATTTTATCCAAAAATATCCATCAAAACGTTGAAATCCACTCAAATGAATTCTGAAGTAGGACAATGAAAGGTTTCCACTAACATCTATTGTTCTTGATTGACGAGATTCATCAGTGAATGCTCAGGAATACTGCAGAAATTTATTTGGAAAAGTTGAATTTTTAAAAGAATGCTGGGGCAAAATTACATTAAAATAGTTTTATAGTAAAACAAGATGCTGAAAAAACCATATATGGAAGGTTGTTTTAAATGTTATATCTTTATTGGTGCAATTATATAAACCTCATAAAAAGATATACATTTAAAATGTTTTAAATATCAATATAATTGAAGGATTTTTTCTGGACTTTCTTTAAAAATAACATTTGTTTTGGAATTTGATAATAATGAATGAATGTAATACAGCCATCTGCATTGTTTACAAATACTACATTCAAACTGATATGAATCTTCTTCTCTCAAATATCTTCATTTCCAGTATGAATGTAATTTTCCTCACATCGCTCAGAAGGCTTATATAATTAATTTTTATAACCCGCTTTTATTGTTCTTACAAATAACTCAAGGTAGTAAACATTTCCAAACACAACATCTTCCTACTATTTATCCGCACAACAACAACAACCCTATGAGGTGAGTTGGGCTGAGAGAGTCTGGCTTTCATGGCTAAGGGGGAACTTGAACTCACAGTCTCCCACTTTCTGGCCTGGTGCTTTAACTACTAGACCAAACTGAGCTTTATAGTTTTATAGTAGATTTTTCACAAGTATACAGTATTCTTTAAATTTTGAAAACATTTCTTATTATTAAATTCTAAAATAGTGATGTGCAATGTATTCTCCCATAATGGGGTGGATATAATATAGCTGAATTATGATTGAATTAATTTCTTCTATTAATTAATTTCCTTCTATCTAAGGAAAATGAGGAAAAATCTTCATTCTGGGCACACTTTGATGGCTGAACATAGACCTTGTAAGTCACATTTTCTATTTTATTTACAACTGAAAACACCTGTGAGTTGATGGAAGACAAATTCCTCTGTAAGTCACCACAAGTATGATTTTCAAATGTTTAGCCTGATTTTTATATTAAAAAAAGAGAATTGTCAAAGGAAGCTTTCTTGCTACATATCAGAGATAGGTCACCGATCACTGAGAAATATGAAATGATAGAAGTTCAGAGACTGAAGTTTGTAGTGCACATAAATATGCTATGAAATTTCAGTTTTGTTGATGTGCCTTACTGACACAGATACTCCTATTTTATATATCACACATTAAATTCTATTATTTGTATATATACACTACAGTCTCATCCTAACCAACATTAACATGAAATGTTGTCTTGTGAATAATAAACATCTCAAAGATACCAAAAGAAAATATATCTACCTCATTTCATCTAGATAATTCATTCTTCATTTTCTAACAAATGAACAAAAAAATTCCTATGCAATGAATTATTCATGATAGAAATCATTTTTTTCCTTCAGGTTACCTGGAAAATATATATTAAAAAGCCTAGTATAGTATTTTGGTAAAATATCCTTGTAGCAGAAAATAAATTCAAAATATTTATAATTTCAGTGCAGCTTAGCAGTATTTACAGATCTACAGTATAGTATGATTGCTCATACAGTCAGACAAATGTTTTGACTTCATTTGCTATTTTTATCCTGGCAGTGTTTCTCAACCTTGGCCATTTTAAGATATGTGGACTTCAACTCCCAGAATTCCCTAGCTAGCCATGCTGGCTGGGGAATTTTGGGACTTGAAGTCCACACATCTTAAAATGGCCAAGGTTGAGAAACACTGCCTAGGATAGGTAGGTGTGGATGTTTAATGGTATGAAAGTATTGTGGTAGGATGCAAGCTAATCCAAAAGCAACTCTGGATAGCTCACAAATTAAAAAAAAACATTAAAAATAAAGTAAGGCAAAAAAATAAAAGATGAAAAAGATGACAAGAATTGTACTGGAATGAAAAAGAACAAACCCGCACAATCCAAGGGGCTTTCTTATCTTCATCAAAGGTCCGGGTGAAGATCACTTTAAAGTGAAGGTCACTTTAAAACCCTACCATAGTGGGACGATCCATATCTCAGGATCTCATTCCAGACAGCAGATGCTATTACAGAGAAGGCTCACTCTTGATAGATACATTGAGGAGACAGGCAATGCCTCAAGTAGCCAGGCTCTATGCCACAAAGAGCTTTATAAAAGAATACATAAATGAATATGAATTGAATGAATGAATTCTTTCCCAGGGCCTTGAGACTTGAAGGTCTGGTTACCTCAACCCTGGCAAGATGGATTTGGCCCACCAAACCTGATAGAGAAGACATGCTCGGGGTCTCTTTTATTAAACAATACCATCTTGTTGTACCCTGGAATCAGGCCTTCTAAATGGCAGCATATCCCCAGATATTTTGATGGCCCCAGCCCTGTTAGTCTTTCATAAGGTAATGAAGACCTAGCTTATCCCAGGCATTTAGTAAGATTGCAGATGAGCTCTGTTGCTATTGATAAGTGGGGTTATTGTTTATCATTGAGCACTGGGGGACAGTGTTGTATGAGATGGTTTTCTGTGTTTTAATCCTTTCTAACTACCCAGAGTAATGTATGAGATGTGCAACTATATAAATCAATCAATTAGATAAAAGCATGAGATAACTAATAATTCATTTGCCTATAACATTTAACATTCACAATGGTCCTAGTTTAACTGTTGGGCAGACCAATCCAAAATCTCAGCTGAAATGATTTCAGTTTTGATTATGCTTCCTAGAACTTTTACAGGAAAGTCAGCAAGTTATAAATGAAGATGTGGATATATATTCCTGTATGTTCCTATTCCTTTACTGTCATTATGAATTCTCCCATTGTCTGCAAAATGTTACACTAGTTTGATGGCATGAAGAATGACCAGGTAAGCTTAGTTTATTTTACTCTACAATCTTTTTCTGCTTTTCTGACCACAGAATTTTCTGAGACCAAAGGAGGGAGACAGAGAGGAAGGGAGGGAGGGAGAGAGGGAGGGAGAGAAAGAGAGAGAGAGAGAAAGAGAGAAAAAAAAAGAGAGAGAGATCTTATGATCCCTGGGAAAATTTTCAGGACTATGGATAATGATCTAAAACTAATTAAGAATAGTCACTATAGATATGGAAAGCAACATTTCAGCTGGAAACATTGAGATAGTACACCTGATCCCAGAAATCACTACCAAGCTAGCTTCATGAAGCAAAGAGGTATTACTTTTCACAGGCCAGATAATTAACTGATGGAATTTAGCTCTACAAATTGTAGTAATGGATTAAGAACATTTTATAGGAGGATTAGACAAATTGATAAAGCCCCAATCGCTTTCATGTCAAGCCAGTGGGATTCCTAAAAGCAACAACCAGGCCACTGTGGGTAAGAAGGTGCTGAACTGGATAAATCCTTGATCTAATCTCATTAGCTATGCTCTGATGTTCATGCTAGCCATTATGCAGGAGCATGGCCAGAGCACAGCAGTTGCCATAGGCAGCACTATGTCGATGCTTTTCAGAATGCAGCAAATAGTCACGTGTTGTTCTGCCATTTAGACTTGCTGACTTGAGTACAAAGAAATCCTGAGCTATAACTTCATGGAAGAGATTATAAGGTAAGATGGGATGGTGAAAGAATAATTCTTACACGTGAAATGATATATATGACCACACTAGTAAATAATTGCAAAATTAGTGGGCAAAATTTTAAGATTTCTGTACCTGGAAATAATCATAACAGTAGTACCAATGTTGGTAATATAAATAGTCATCAGGAAATGATGGTAAGTGGGAATGGAATTTCCATCACTAAGTGGTACAATTGTAAATTGTACAGTATGTCACATAGCGATAGTAATCCTGGCAGTCTCCATTGCCATCATTAACTGAATCCTGCTCAATTCAAACCATTCCTAGCTTCGCCCCTGCCAGTTCCAAACCTCAGTAAGGTAAGGGGTTGACTACTCTTCAATTCCCCTACCTGGATATCTGTCCACCCTCCACATCTCTACCTTTTGGCTGCCCTGCACAGCAGCACTTCTAAGTGGTGGTGGCAGCACTGGCACTGTGGGTGAAAAACAGGCCTGGGGCCTTCAAAGGTCTTAACCACATCTCCCAGCCCTTCACTTCAGCTCCAGCAGCACTGTCACCAGACCCAATGCCTTGTGCCTTGGCCAGATACCATAACATAAAGCCTGAGCCATCCTCATCACCCTGTACTCTACCACATCCAGCTGATCTTTGTCATCATTTTCATCCTGCTGCAGATAAGGTGTGCCTGGTCAGGTCCTATGCAAGATAACTGGCCTTCTTCCTGAAACTGCATTCTCCAAATTACAAAAGTCCTTCTCATCAAACTTTGAGCTTTCTGAAGCAGTGCACAAGTGCTGCACATATTTTGGTGAGAGATGAGTGTGGTTTTATTGCTAGGATTTGGAAGGCTGCTACTTGAGCCCCAGTGCCATGGATGCTTCCACTGCTGCCGAGGACTGCTGCTCTACATGGTGATCAAAAGGCCAGGGTTTGGGGAGGGGAACAGATGAGAGAAATTGAAATGCCCCTGTGGTTGTATGTGTGGATGGGCTTCCCAATTTTGAACATGTGACTGCAGGGGCACTGGAACAGCTGTAACTTCAGGGATGGATGTAAGTACCACTCATTCAGTGCTGCTCTAATTTTGAATGGTTGCTGAATAAATTATTGTTAACTCAGGACTATCTGTAATTATTTGGAAAGCTGAATAGCTCAAATATAGCTATTTGCAATGTCCAATATCTCTTAATTTAAAAAAAAACTGTTGCAAACATTCTGGTCTTTTTTTTAAATTATTGAAATAGGCGGGTAGGCCTTTACAAGGCCTTCAGATGTAATTACATCCTGTTATTATGTATGAAATATGGAAAGTTTGAAGCTTTCAAACATAATTTATATATTTTTTCTTCCTCCAGAAAATAAGATAGCTTTTGTAATTTAAAAGTAAAGCATATTAAATCATTGTCCAAAGGGTATAGGTCTACTCTGATAACAAGCTATGCTGCACTATTAGAAAATAATGGTAAGGTAGAAGAATTTGCAAGGCTTCGATAAAGCTTTGTTTTAGTGAAGTTTTTACTGTCTCATGGCTAATCCACAACTCGATCAACTCAATGAGACAACATAATGCTGGGAGAACACTGGCAGAGATTCCAGGGACTGATTGCCATTAGTTACTCTTCAATATATATCTGATCCTTGTGGTTCAAAAATCCATAGATGATTACAAAGACAAATGTATATAACAAAATCCCAATGTGCTTTGGTCCACAGATTATCTTTTTCATGTGAATCAGGCATACTTTAAGAAAACAAAAACTGTTGGCCTGTCACAATACACATTCACACAGACTGAATTTATGTATTCTATTATTAATTTGCAATTCAAGATTGCATTAATAAATTTAAATGGTAAAATAGCCAAATGTCAATAATGTGATTTTTCTCTATCCCCTAAATTATGAAGACAATGAATAAAAGACTCTTTCTCCCATTCTCACATTTAAACTAGACACAAATCCATTGCCACATGCAGGCTAAATTTGGTTCATTCTGTTGACACCTGGATGGACAGTGGGGTAAAGATGGAATAGGAACTGTCTGAGTTCCAAACTAATTCATTTATTCCTTTATTCCATAAACACTCCAAAACAGAAGTAAACATTCAATTTGGGGTAGTTGTATAGGGCTTTAGTGTTTGCAAAGGGATGCTTTACTTCTCAGGCCCTGCTCCTTCCTGTAATATTATAACATCATCACATGGCTCTTCAGAAATTGGAAAGTTGAATTATCTACTGGATTTTTCAAACTTTGCCTTCAGCTGCTGTAAGTGAAAACTCACATTATAATTTAAGCATAATTCTTTAAAAAAAAAAGCCAGTCAATTGCTGCAAATTTCATGTCCTTCCCAGTAATCTTGTTCCTCTTTTCAGAAATGTTTTCCTTTTAACAATTAAACTAGATTGTATTTTAGCATTTGAAATGCAGATTGCCAGCTACTTACCCTCTCTTCTTACATTGGAAATGTACTAAAAAGATGATTATATGCATTACTTTGTGACCTATTTATTAGTGTTTCTATTCTGTTTTGAAATTGAAGTTGAGTTCCTCTCAAATAGGATAACAATTGCAACAATACAAAAATTAATATATATATCAGTTGAATAGATATTATATCCCAAAATCACTAGTACGATTAAAGTACATTTTATCCTTCCTCGTATTTATTTGGTGTTGCTTTGGGATTTCATTGAGAAATGGCATATCTATAGAGATGTCCCTTTACAGATAACACATTTTTTCCTAAGAACTAATGTAGGACTAGAAGAATCTTTTGTTGCTTTTTTCAGTTTAGATGACATCAAAACATCAGGAATTGCAATAGCACAGGAATTGATGAATTCTGTGAAGGAAACATTTTTTACTTACTCTATAGATGCCTCTGTACTGGATCTTTAAGGCCAAAATACTTACATACCAGCACAGGGCATTCATAAAGTAGGTTAAAAAAATAGTCAAGGTGATGGCTGTTCCTGTGAAATTGAAGCTATGCCCATTTTATGTGCATCATGAATATAAAAAGGCATAGAGCTTCAATTACATAGTTGTGACCCCAGCTGTCCCTCTGGGATTAAGCAAGTTACATATAATTTCCTTCAAACATTCTTACCCTACTTGGATTGTAAAATAGTACTAAATTTAAAAAAATCCTCTGACATAGTCAGAGACAATGTTCAATTAGTGAATTATGAACAGACTATATATTATCAAATATTATGAACTAATATTTCTCCAAATTTCACTTTCTTTCCCCACTCTGGAGTTTTCAAAATAATACGGGGTTTGGAGAATGCTGTACAGTTCTTGAAGCATGTATCTCTGGACCTTATTCACTAAATCAATTATGATGGATTTTGATTTGGACTCAGCTTGCTCTAGAGCAGTGTTTCTCAACTCAACAACTTTAACATTTATGGAATTTATTTCCCAGAATTCCCAGAAAGTGGTCTGCAATGGATGAGACTCCATACTTTCTCTAGGCAAATTATTGCCGAATGTAACAAAATTTGCCATTGAAATTTCTCCTAATGTTTAGCATGAACCTCTTTTCAGCTATTAGTCTTACTCCTCCTCTCAATATCATCAGAAACCATGTCTATAGGCTGTTGACACCTTTTTAGATATCACTAGACAAATGTTACTCAACCTAACCAACTTCAAGATGTCTTGACTTCAATTCCAGAATTCCCCAGCCAGCATGTCTACACATGTCTACACAGCATGTCTACACATATGAAAATTGTTACAGTTGATAAAACACTGCTCTGGAGGTCCTAACTTTATCTGAACATCCCTTAAAGCTCTCAAAAGCTCCATTTGAGATTTATCCAAATCTAACGGACTCTTAATTTTAAGGAATATTTTTCATGAGCATATTTGTTCTTTGGCCGTTGCAGAACTTCATTTTTTCATTTAGTCTAAAAGCTTTTGTTTATCTTTGGGATTTCTTGTCAGTAAAAGGAATTAAAATATTAATTAAGACCTCAAATTATCCCTTAAGAGCTCTTTTTTCCACTACAGAAGGCAATATTATATGCTGGCCATCATAAATTATAATTGCATGATTTGATTGCCTATTTTGTTTGGCTTGCCAAACAAATGAACAGTCAATGCCAATATCCAGCTGAGCTTATAAATATAATATTAAGTATAATGGTTTTGTGGGGATGCCTAATAGCTAGTCATATGGTGCTCACTAAAAGAATATTATCACAGTCCCTGAGATGAGAGATACTTATCTCTTTAAGTTCCATTAAACTACTAGCTGAGAGGTACATCTTAAGGCCATACAAAAGTTTGCATAGATGCTTTGCTTTGATAACATGAAAAGTTATCCCAGAAGTTGCTTAATAAAGTAGAACAGCAGAACAGCTATGTTGTTTCATTTGGCCTTACTCTAAGCCAGTGTTTCTCAACCTTGACAATTTTAAGGCATGTGGACTTCAACTCCCAGAATTCCACATGCCTCAAAATTGTCAAAGCCATTCCTCTGGCAGAAGATGCATCGGATTTTTTCAGGTAATCATTAACTGTGATACTGGAGGCATAATAATAATAATAATAATAATAATAATAATAATAATAATAATAATAATAATAATAATAATAATAATAATAATAATAATAATAATAATAATAATAATAATAATAGTAAAGTTGGAAGGGACCTTTGAGGTCATCTAGTCCAACCCCCTGCTCAGGCAGGAAACCTTATACCATTTCAGATAAATGGCTCTCCAATCTCTTCTTTAAAACTTCCAGTGTTGGAGCATTCACCACTTCTGGAGGCAGGTTGTTCCACTAGTTAATTGTTCTAACTGTCAAAAAGTTTCTCCTTAGTTCTAGGTTGCTTCTCTCCTTGATTACACAGTGCATGGACAGGAACCTGTGTTGTATTGTCTTGTGTTGGATTGGATTGGATTGGGTTGCACTACACTGCATTGCATCTCTTTAAAAAAAATTGTATGGCCACCCACCTTAGAGCACAACTCTGCTTAGCTCATAACAATAATAAAACTTCAAACCATAAAACCAAAAACCAAAACCTCAAAACTGAAAACCCAGTGCTTCCATCATCTCCAAGTAGTCTTCAACAACTATCCTTAGGAACTATCACTCTGCTCCAGGTCCTTGGTAAATAGCCGGTCTTGATAGCTTCCAGAAGGTTAAAACGATGATGGCCTGCTGGGTGTCTGGGTGGAGGGTATTCCATAAGGTAGGATTACCTATTCTTATCTGATCTGGTAGGAAAGAAAGATATTCTCAGAGAAAGGCAGGTCCATAAAGAAACTGGTCCCATGCTATGTAGAATTTTAAGGTGATAAACAGCAGCTTGAATTCCACCCAGAAGAAACCTGGGAGCCAGTGCAGTTCACACAAGAGATGTGTAACATGGGTAAACCTAGACGCAGTCAGGACTGCATGTGCCATTGAATTCTGGATCAGTTGTAACTTCTGGGTGGTCTTCAAAGGCAAGACCCATGTGGGTCACATTTCAGTAGTCCAAATGGGAAGTGAGAAAGGCATGAGTGACTCTGAGCAGGGCCTCCCAATCTAGGACAGGCCCCAATTAGTGCACAACACAAATGTTTACAAAGGCTCCAGTCACTTCTGTAACTTGCTCCTTGAACAAGAGACATACAATAAGTCTTCATTCCATTGCTTCTCATCTAGAGTTATTTTGAACATAATTATGTTCATAAAATATTATACAGAATGTGGAGAAGCCATTTTTGATGATTTTCTATTTCCAAGCTCATTCTTTTTCAACAACAACAAAAAATACTGCTCTGGAGTATTGGGGGAAGACATATGCGGAATAGTTTTGCATTTTCTTCCTACTGCTGCTTTTTCTATTTGATGAACCAGATATTTCTTTAGAAATTATTTTAAAGGAAAAGGCAATCTAGTGCAAGTTTCAAGGGGACATATTTCATCCTGTATTAAGTAATGAAATAACCGATGGACTATCAAGGATGGGCTATCTTTATTTGTTATGATTTACATATCATCTTTCATTCATAGTACTTTGTCCTTCTCCCCCCCCCAATAACAAACTCTGTGTCAGGTGTGCTGGGCTGAGACAGGGTGATTGTCCTAAAGTCATTCACTGAGCTTCTGTGGCAGATGGTAGCCAGAAACTAGATTTTGCACTCATATTCCACCCTTAATTACTACATCATAGTGGCTTTCTAGTGCAAGCTATCTGAAAGCTACCTGTGATTTCCCATGAATCAATTATATTCCAAGTAATGTGATAGAGAGCCCTTCTGTAGTTGGAAGTGCCAAAATCAAATTAAATCAATCAAACAATCATGAAGAAATTTCTTGCAAGGGTCTTTTTTAGACTGAGAAGTATGAGCAGGCAGGGAGGCCTCAGCAATAGCAGTATGTCACTTTCAAGAGTGAAGTGATTTTTAAAAATTCAGTCAAGGGAATACTGAATACTGAATTGCTTGAAGATAAGGTACAGTAACAAAAACTCCCTTTACAGAGAAGGAATCTTTTGATAAATTGCAAGAAGATTTTGCTACAGTATTACTGGAAGCCCCTGAGAAATAGCACAAATGACATGCATATCGATTGTTTTAGAAAAAGGAAAAACATGAAAGACATCTTTTTTTTTATTTCATTTGCTAGCTACTGTAGTTACAGTGCCAGAATCTCTTCCAAGGTATCCATTAAGGGTGTCAAAATATGGTGTCTGTAACTACATGATCAAATCATCACGTCCTTTTTATAAGCATTGCCTATGTGATTCATGCAAAAAAGGAGGGGGTTTGTAGTCATCATTTTGATATTTTAACCCCTTTAACAGACACCTCTGATTCCTTCCATGGATTCAAGAAAACCTATGACAAGTGTTTGCATCAGCAGAAAACGAACAGGCCACTTTCCCTAGCAGAACATAAATTTTTGCTGTGCATGTGTAGATTTTCACCAAGTCACTCCTCCTGATGGAAAGATTTTCATACAAATTTAATAAAGAAATAATTCATGACAAGTGGATAGTGCTATTGCTTTCGGCTAGTAATGTCATACCTTAATATACAGGAGTAGCTCAACCCATCAGAACGTAATAATGTCAAATTGCTCTAGCAAATCCCTTTTTCCAAGGGCTAATTTCAGCGTGCTGCCCCTAGAACGTTCCTGCACTCCTAATCTAACCAGCTACAAAGTTCTTAATTATTTAACCCAAGTTCTTAATTATATAATCCTCCTAATCTAACCAGCTACAAAGTTCTTAATTATTATTCTCCTTTTACCCTAATTCTGAGTTTAGTCCCTCCTCTTTGCCTAGCTACCCTGTTGCCAGAAAAGCAGACAAATGCTTCTACCGTGTTTCCCCAAAAATAAGACCCGGTCTTATATTATTATTATTATTATTTGCCTCCAAAAGAGGCACCAGGTCTTATTTTTGTGTGTGTGTGTGTGTGTGTGTGTGTGTGTGTGTGTGTGTGTGTGTGTGTTTTATACTCACCTCCGGCACCAACAGCCCCACCCTGCCAGACCACTTCTAATGTAGCCGAAGGAGCAGCTTCATTCTGCAGCTCAGAAAGGAGCTCAGGCCTGCATTTGCAGTCAGGCCCTTCCTGAAGGTCTCTGCAGCCAATAACCAAGCAATGGATTCAATCCATAGCTCGCTTCTCAGCTGCAGAGAGCTTCCGGAAAGGCCTGACTATGAAATGCAGGCCCGTGGATGCCGGAGAAGAAGTGGGCCGGTGAGAAGAGGCCTGGCTGCAAGGTAAGTGAGTGCGGGGCATGTGGGGCAACTCCACCCCCCCTCCTGCCCTAGCTTGATTTTTAGGTGTGTGCCTCACCCCAAAGCTAGGGCTTATTTTTGGAGTAGTCTTACTTTCGGGGAAACACGGTAGGTGGCAAAAACAAACGATGTGGCCCTCCATTAATTCCACTCACTTTCAAGAAAACCTCAAATAATGTTTCTTTGCTCTATTTTTAAGTACAGTTCTTCCTGTTATATTGGCTTGGATGGTCCTCTCTGTTCAGGATAGACTGGCTCTATTGGTTGCAGGGTAACTTCCAAAATACAGTAGTCCTTCTAGAACAGGGGTAGGCAACCCTGGCTCTTTTATGACTCTGGACTTCAACTCCCAGAATTCCTGAGCCAGCCATGCCTGCCCCTGTTCTAGAAAGATTCAAATTTCTTTATGCTCAGTATTTCAATACTGTTGCACAGTAACCATATCTGTTTCTTAAGTCAAATGTTGATTTGAAATGTAGCAATGATTTCATTTTGCACGGTGATTATGTAAATTATTTTCCTCTCCAAACTATGTCATCATCCCTTTGTTTTGTTTTGTTTTCAAATAAGTGCAGTGCTACCACTCCACCAATTTTATAGTTATAGGAGGCAGAAGGTATGACCTTCAGTTTTCAACAGACATACAATAATATTATGTAGTTATTAAACTGCACTTAATAAAATGTATGGTTATGCCCAGAGACAATAGAATGAAGCTTTGGATCTGCCTGTCCCAAATGCCAACATTTAGAATCATGTGTTAATCCTGAAAACCAAAAAAAACAGCTAAATAACTATTCAATCTTGTATATGGAGAAGTTTTGTAATGCAAAATCCCTTTTAAAATGAATAACATCAAATCTATAATTATATGAAAAAAGAGAAAAGGGAAATACTACTGTACAAATAGAAAGAAAGAAAGAAAGAAAGAAAGAAAGAAAGAAAGAAAGAAAGAAAGAAAGAAAGAAAGAAAAGAGAGGGAGAGAGAAAGAAAGAAACATACTCAACCTACCTAAACTATTACTTATGTTCTTACTTATGTTCTTGAGTTTCAGCATATGTTCATTGAAAAGAAAATGTTTGGAGAAAATAATTTGCCTTCAGTTTCTAGGCAGTCCTTCCCTTCTAACTGTAAAAACATGTAGGAGATAAGTAAACCCAGGGGAGGTATTGCTTTGTTCAGTCCAGCCAGCAAAAGAAATTATTATAGGATAAACCCACCTTCCTAACAGACCCAATGGAATGATAAAGGAACAGTCTGGTTTTCACCAGTTATGTCTTTGTATAAATGAAATTACAGAGGAGATACAACTTTGGAAAACAAAAGCTTTATTCTAGGCCTGAGATAATTCATCTGATGCTGTAGGAGACACGATGGTGCCTTATCAAAACCAAATAGGTAGAGTGTCCAAAGTCTTGTGCCCACCTTACCATACAGTTCTTGACTAGCTCGGTTTCAGAGTCCATTTCTATCAGAATGCTGTACACTCGTTTGATGTGCATGATCCCCTGCTCTCTAATCTGTTTGATTAGGTTCTCATCAGTCTGGGATAAACCCTTCTTCTTGTCTTTGTGCCACTGTGATTGCAGTTGTAGATATGATAGCCAGGTACCTCCTATTCCTTCCCCTGCTAGCGTTATTTGGGGTAGTTGCTGAAGGAGCAAGGTCAATAAAAGGAAAATGCCTTCTTCTTTCTGCTGATTGAGACACACAAGGGGAATTTAGCTTGGGATCTAGTAATGAATCTAGAGAGGTTTCAGCCTTTTGAAACTTGTCACCAGATTATCATCCTACAAAATAAATTTGGTTACCAAAAACATAACCTAAAAATAGTATTTACAGTTTGCACACATTTGGATTGAAACAAGATTTTGAACTTGATTACTGCGGCAAGATTATTGGTGGGACAATATTGGAAGACGTCTGAATTACCATCTATTGAAGAATGGACATTAAAAGTTATAAATATGGCAGAAATGGACAAGATATCCGCATATTTGAAGAATTACTCAAACGAAAAATTTATGATGGACTGGAAAAAATGGATAGATTATATACAAAGGAAATATCAATTGAAGAAATTATATTTGGTATATAGTTAAATAGTTATATAATAAGTAGTTTAGTGGGGTTTCTTGTGTTTCTACCCTGTACTCACTCTGGGAAGTCGGGGGGGGAGGTGGGAGGGTGTTTATAATTGATATACTATGCTTTCTCAACTGTAATTGGGGTTGATATAAGAATATGCAATTATAGGTATTAAGGGGTTGCTCGGGTGGCCTCTGGGCACCACATCGGATGGAAAGAGGAAGGAGGAGTGAAGGTAGAGGTAAGTAGGAAGATGGTAAGAGGGTTAAGAGGGAGAAGAGTGGGATAGAGGTGGGTGGAGTAGAGAAAGGAGAGAGAAAGTAGGTAGATAGAGGGTAAGAGGAAGGGGGTTGGTTAGGGTTAGGGCGATGTGGTGAGGGGGGTACCGAGCAGTTATATTGATTGTTTTGTCAATGAGCTACATGATTGTCTTCAGTTGAGTTGTTATTTCTTTTTTCTTTGTAAAAACTTAAAAAAAATCAATTAAAAAAAAGAAATGAGCATGATGAAGGTTCTTCTAGAGAGAATCCATTTTACATCCACTCAATAAAATAATGTCTGAAGTGCAAAAAAAAAGAAAGAAAAAAAGAAAGAAATACCTGAGAGAGAATTATTCTTCAGGAATTTGGCCATGAATTTATCTTATCAAAGTTCTCTAAAAATAGGTATCGCTAAAGATGCCCATTACTATATAATATTTCCTGATTCTAGAAATTTCAAGATGTTTAGTCTTTTATCTTTTAAATAATTTATATTTATATGATTATTATTTTATAGTGATTTCTCTTTTATGATGTTACATTTCTCTAATATGCATTTTAATTCACTTGTTTTGCATTTGTTACAAATCTTTTATCATATGTATTTGCTAGAACAGTGGAACATGAGTCAAATGTCAGTAATAAGTAAGCTGAAATGCATTTTACACCTTTCAAATGGCTCCCCCAATTCTCTTCAATTTTTTCCTTCTCTTTCTTACCCCCTTCATTTTTGTTTCTGTTCTCCTCCTATCCTGATACATGCTCTTTATTTCATTTCTTTTCTTGTACCAGTCTAGTGGTTTGCTTTCCATTCTGACTCTCAGTTGTGATTCCTACAATGTGTTGAGCCAAAAACTAGCCAATCCATCTTAAACTAATCTAGCATGATGAGAAAATTCTGCTCTCTTTTCATTTGTTCCTCTACATAGACATAGTGCATGTCATTACAAATAAATTAACATGTTAACATTACAAATAAAAACTTTGTACTTGCCAGATCATCTTCTGGAAATGGTGCTTCTAGATTACACAGAAAGCATACTGAACAAATAATTTATTGGCTTATTTTTCATGGTTTTAAAAAAATTCTTGGTTCTAATATGCAGAAATGGTTTTTCTGTGTACAGTTTTCTATATACATAAAATTCCAACCAGATTGCAAAAATAACATAAGAATAATGTTTGCCCCATTTCATTTTCCCATAACATATATGGAGAAATATTAAATATCATGTCCCAAAAGTGCTTTTTCAAAAGGCAGCTGTATTTTCTTGGTTTTTCCTTGAAAAAAAATAACTTCTTCTCATCTGAAGAAGCTTCGTGGATGAGAAGTAAAACATTTTCAAGGAGAAAACCAAGAAAATCCACTTGCCTTTTGGAAAAGCACCTTTGGGTCAGCCATGACCTGGATAACTGAGAATCTCTAGAGACATCTCATGAATAAAAAGGTCGATAAGGTTGAGGATCAAGCAAGAGGATGATCTCCAGCATTGTGTGAAGGGTGCATTAACATAGTTTTCATTTATATGAGTATAACATTCCTTTTGTTTTCATGCACATACTTTGGGGGCATGGGAGGGGAAGAAAAGACATTTTACAAATGAGAAAGGAGGTCAAAATAAACTTGCTGTTGAAGAAATGAAAACTGTTAGAAACCAAAATTGATAAATACACCTTTTCCTAGCTATACTAGTGGCAGGATAATAATAAGAAATTCCAATGCCTTTTGCAGAGGATGGCATCTCTGATTTTATATACATTAAGATGCCTATCTATTTCATGTTTATGATTCAAATAATCCTGTGTATGTACTTCCATAACTGAACAATGAAATACAAACAGCATTTTAATGTAGATATATTGACATACAGGTCATTTTGGTTGGAGATTTCATCCATCTTAACTACATTTTGAAATTAAAGCTATCTATTAAGTAGAAAATTACCTTGAATTTGTATTGAAAATATGGGTCTTTCTCAAAGAACAAAAGAATATTTGTTGCACTTTCTTTATAATTACTGATTCAATCAGATAAAGAAGTTGCTTTAGCAAATTCTTCTTCTTGAATCATTTTTTATTATACTTTTTCTTCTTCTTTTTAATTAGGCTTCCTAAAGTCCTACCTCATTTATTTCTCTAGGAATACTGATGAAAATAATATTTTAATATCTTGGATGAGAAAGCAATGGCGTTATTCAAACATTTTTCAATAAAGGGAGTTTTTTTTAATAAAAGGGAATCATTGCAAATATCAAAAATATTTCAGGCTGATGTAAAATGTGATCTCTTTTGTTCTCCTCTTTTCATAATTCACAGTGGAAGGTAAATTCTCCTTTTGGAAGCTGAATCAAGTTATTAGAAACAGCAGCCGATATTTTATCATTGTCATCAGCAGGCGAAGGATTAATTGCTGTCACTGTTAATACTATGGCACCTTGTGGGGTACAAATTACATTTTTGTAACCTCAGGACCTTAATCAAAAACAAAATGATCAGAGCTCATATTAATCTCTTGCAGCCAGAAGCAGCCTTTCCATTGCAAATGAATGCAAGGTCAGCAGTGCAGCCTCAGAAAAAGAGGGAGCAGACTTATCAGCCATGTACACATGGCATGGCCCAGAAGCAACAACACTGTGAAACTGAAGGGAACATCAAATTAAATGGCACAGTCAGTCAATGGCCTTTTCAGACAATTTACTGAAAATAGAAATCAAACAATTGTGGTGATTTTTCTCTGCTTTTTTGCCCACAAAATCTCATGACTTCATCTAGCAAAGAAATAGCTATAGGAAGAGGGGATGGAGAACTGAACTTTCATTAAACTGAAATTGTCATAATGTTTTCTCATCTATGGAGTGTTAGAAACTTCAGGATGATAGCAACTAAACAAACTGTGTGAATTTAATATCATCCTGATATACTGTATAAGTTTTTAATGTGCAAAATAGGTTTTGAAAACATGGATGGCATTTTATCTCTTCATATTTTGTCTGAAGTATAAGTTGAATATTATTCTGAATATGAATGTATAGTTTTAGCTTTCCAGTATATTGATTCTATACTTTTTCAATCATAATTGTTCATAACATTCTAATGCAAATATGAATGCTGTTAATGAGAAAGAGAGAGAGGGACACACACACACACACACAGAGAGAGAGGGGGGGGCACTTCGCTTAATTGAAGCCAACTGTTCCATATTATCTTCTGTCACTTGGTTCTATCACTTTCTATGCATTACAAAAGAAGATCTGAACTGGGATTTTAATAGTAATCATGTATATTTAAACCTCTACCTATCAATTTAGGACTACCACAAGTTGATGGATGCTGTCATCCAACTGATTTAAGCCTAAGCCAAACTGGTTCTTTAAAATCATACAGTGGAATAATCATACCATCGGACAGGGTTCAGGCAGGACAAATAAATGTTTCAGTGCATTTAAAGAAAGAAGTATATGTCTGAATCTTATGTTAAAAAAATCAGAGTTGGTCCATCAAGCAATATCATATTTCCAGTGAGGCATTTAACTGAAGTTGTATGAATGCTGCCTTGTGATTAGTGGAGATATAATACATGATGGATCATCGGGAATGCAATGGAAATTCCCCAGTGTTGAAAAGTGAAACTAATTAAATAATGTGTTTCCTGTGCATTGTTGGAACGGTTTTTAAATAAATTTTATTAGATATTTTAATATTTCTATTTTAATATATGTAAATATAATTGGCAGGTGGGAGTAAGAGGGAGTAAGTTAGAGGGAGTAGGATACAAAGAGTAACAAGAAATGTACAAATGTCACAGAGACTACAATTTTCTAGTTCCTCATTAACTGATTGAGAATAATTGAATGTATAGTTCTATATTGTTTTAAAAACCTAAAATCACTATTAAGCACTATGTAAAGCATAAATATTAGGAATCATGGTCAATACAAATTCTGTTAATATTACTAGAAGTCTATAAAATTAAAATATAGACTTTATGCAGAGAGAAATCCAAGTATTGGACGCGGTACAAATCCATTTTTGAACTATAATCCAGGAATGGTTTCCAATTTGAATCTGAATTACTTTTAAGATACAAGGTTATTCTAGACATCAAAGCATATCCCCACAACTTAATTAAGCATTTTTCCATAGAAGGGATCAAACATCCTTTTCAATATAAGCCATAACTCCCTACAGCAGTTAGCATATACAAAGCTCATTCAGCATACTTTGTGGAAACATACGGTTTAGGAAGTTTGGTAAAAAGTTCACAGGTTGAGAATGGGAATTCAACTTTTAAGTTTGATTTCATTAATGAGTTTTAAATGAATTTTACAATATTGCCACAGATATGAAAGGGTAGGTAATTATTTCATTCTCACCATTCTTTAAAGAAAATGAACTATCCATTTTAGCAATACTGTATACTACTGATAAAATATCATAGTAGTTTTCTCTAATATTCTGTGTCACTGTTGCAATTTTTAAAGGTATTTCAGATTGTAACTGAGGTGTACCTCAGCATTTAAATTTTCTAGAAACATCTCATAAATAGTCTAGAAAAGATTCTTTTAAGAATTAAATTTATTTATATATCTTGATTGTCCATGAAACTAAAGTGACATGGAGTTACCATCATTTTGTAGGAAATGGAGGAGAAAGTCATATCTTTTAAAAATGAATTCATTTCTGTTGTTTGATCCATCAGAAAATGAAATCAATTCTGAAAAGATCATTTCACAGTTACTTGATATCCCTGAGGCAGCAAGATAATCACTTTACAGTGCTGAAACTATTAACGTTATTGTTAATTCATCATTTCACTTTAATTCAGTTGAGCTTTTTGCATATAATGCCTAACCCAAGCTAAGAAGCTTTATTAAAAAAAAAAAGAATGGTTAGGCAATTCTCTTAAAGTTTCAGTTGTATAAAAATATAGGTTTCCCAGGTTTCCTTTGCCATCAATATTTTTTACAGCCATGTATCTATTCTATCTATTATATAAATTATAGAAAAGTTCACACTAAGTAAACTCCAAAACTATTCCAGCATGCTTTTATAGAGAAAAGCTGTTGAAACATAATTATGAAGCAAAATATACCACAATTTTCAATGTTTCCGTCTTTAAGAATTAACAACTGTTCATAAATTTGTAATTATCCAAACTTAGGTTTCTACCCCAATATAATCAACATTTGAAATGAAAGACATCCATCATGTTGTCATGAAAAAGAAATGTATTTAAACCTAAGGTAGAAGTATACTGTAGAAGATGTTACTGAACAGGGGAAAAAATCTTAAATGTTGGAAAACAATACCTTTTATATCATGTAGTGTGCTTCACTAAACACACTCTTAATTAACTTGCAGAACATCTCAATTTTATTTATAATCTTACTCTTATTTCAGTTTACAGATTTATTTTGTTTGTGGGAATTTCATTTGTTTATTATCCTTTTAGATTATGTAGTTTAGACTACAATTGTCTATATGGTTAACTTGAGAGTAAACCCCATTGAAATCAGAAGGATTTAACAAGAGATGATGCTGCAGGAAACAAATGGCACTCAGTCCTTGTTACTGCCTCTTATCAGTGTGGATCTTATCATTACAGGTAGTCCTTTACTTACAAACACATTTGGACAAGAATGTCTGTTGCTAAATGGGGCAGTTTTTAAGTGAGTCATGTACATTTTTTCCACAGCTGTTAATAAAATCACCATGGTCATTAAATCAATCATAAAGTTGTTAAGCAAATCCAGGTTCCCGGATTGAATTTGCTTGTCAGAAGCCAACTGGGAAGGTCACAAACAACAATCACATGACCCTGGGATGCTGCAATTATCATAAATACATGCTGGTTGCCAAGCATCAACATTTTGATCATGTGACTACTGGGATGCTGCGGTCCTCAACGGTAAGTATGAGGACTGGTCATAAATTCCTTTTTTCATCATCATTGAAACTTCTAATGGTTAGTAAATGAATAATCGTAAGGTGAGGACTACCTGCATTCAATAAAGGATAGCTATTTGATCTGGCAGTAAGGGACCTCAGCAGTGAAATATTGGAGGGCAAACATATTGACACTCAAGGTATTTCTGCGTATTATAAATCGGGCTTTCTCAAACTGTATTCTGCTCAGTCTTACGAATCTGTGGTAAAGATGCTAGGAGACCATGAGTTTTGATCTTCTTGTAGGCATCAAAGCTGATTGGATTACTAGGCCAGTCACCTTCTCTCAGGCTAACCCACTTCACATGGTTCTTGTTGTGGGTGAAAAGAGGAGAAAGCAGTAATATGTAAGTTCACTGGCTTGAGTTACTTATAAATAATAGAAGCAGAATTAAAAAAAATTAAAGCAGTCATGAACTGAATAGCCACCTATCTGAAATGGTATAGGGTCTCTTGCTTGAGCAGGGGGATGGACTAGAAGACCTCCAAGGTCCCTTCTGGCTCTATTCTGATTTACAAAGGAGTTCCTTGGGAGTTTAAAAGCAAAACACAAGTTTACATTGACACAGCCATTTTTAAAAATCACATAAACTTTCGGTATTATAGGATTTTTTTTAAAATAAAAAAGTAACAGATTCTGTGGCTTAAAATATATTGATCCACATGCCCCCCCCCATTTCCAGCATTGAGCTATTTTGTTAACTTCAAGTATGGTAGAGGTTCTAGTGTCTTTGTGGAAGCCCAGTTCAATGAACATTTGGGATAGCTTCCACATTGAGGATCCTTTGTTTCATGAAGGGATGTAGCTCAATCAGCTATTGTATATATTTTAAAAATGTATGTGTGTGGGGAAAAAAAATATGAGATTGGAAATGCTGGAGGCTTGAAGATAAAAATGGCTTTGCACCAGACAGAAAATATGTTGGTGGTAGTATAAATGTTGATAATTTATAAGCATATTGCCATGTGTTTCTCACTGCCTTTCCTGGTCCTTTAAATCTCTTCAGACTCAATCCTTTAAATATTTATAAAACTGTTCCAAGGTTTGAATAGCAAAGGGAGAAGATTGAAGTATAGCTGCTGAAAAACTAATAGCATTATCAGCAGTGGCAACATTTTCCACCAAGTAAGTGGAAGCCATGGGCTCTCATTTATCCACTCATTTCTCAGTTTTTCTTCTATACCTGTTTTTATTTTATTAAAGATTTTGTATATATAAACAGATAAATAAAGGGGGGAAATTGCATGGTGAAAATTTCACACATTTTATATTTCCAACAATTTATTTAAACCTCACTTAGGTTCCAGAGGCGTTTTTGAAAAATGTGTTACTGACTACAATTCTTTGGAGTGAACCTACTGGAGAAAAAGACAGAGGTAAGGTAGAAGGCAAGAGGGGATGATTTGGCAAAAGGGAAGATATGTCCTCCTTTTTTCTCCTCATGTCCTCTAGCATAGCTTTAAAATAAAACATTGTCTGACTTATTGAGTACTTTGTTTTTTGGTTTTAAATTTTTGACTGTTTTCACAGTAGCAGACTTTCAAACTTTTGTGTATAATGTACTTGTATATTGTCTGCTTTGTTTTCCTTTGTCCGCCAACAGATTTGACAGCCTAAATTTACATGATTTGACTTATTTTCTGATTCCAGCAATCAAGTTCAATTCAGCCCTTTCAAATCTTTGCTCAATGTAGTCTTTAGAACATATGAAATGTTTCTATAATAACATTTGGAAAATAAATTGTCATCAGTTCTATATTATTGCCCCCACGAGGTCAAGAAGTTTAGAGATTCTTAATGATTATCACATATCACCTCTGGTGTATGCATGTGTGTATGTCTCCCCCCCCCACAATTTGCTTCTCAGTTATTTCAAAACATAACATATCTTAGCAGTTAATGATTGCAAATACATAACTCCCTCTTCTTTAACTACTGAGTCCAAATAACTTTCAAATAAAACTTAGATATTGAAGACTATGAGAACTGAAAAACTGCTGGGCTGAGAGATATCTGTAGTTTAGAGATATTTATAGTTTAGGAAGCACAGACCTTAGAGAATGTTTTTCTCTCTAGTCAGAATCCTATCCTTCATTGTAAGGATCCTCCCTTAATACTTTTTATGAGATAATATTTCAGGGGATTTCACTCTACATATAAAGTATATAAAATTCTCTAACATATTTCTGGATAATTAAAAATAATTTTGCATAATTTTCCAAATTCTTGACATTCTTCTAAATTTAATTATCATAACTCATTGATGTAATTGTGATTAATCACATATTCTCTAATATTTTAAATGCATATGTGTTCCAAATACATTGAAAATATTGTTATTTTGCTTTAGCAAATCATATTGGGGATTTGCTCATGAACATTTAGTTTTTTATTTGACTAATACTTGCTACAGCCAAAAGAAACTTTCAACAATTCAAAAAGCCATAAAATGCAGGAAAACATGCATGATATAATTATGACAATAGATACCCATCTAATCTTGAATGCACATATATATTGATCAAAATCACCCAGCTGTAATATTTTCATGTGGCAAAATCTGAGGGATTTTTTTAAACCTTTAATCAGATTAATTGAATAATAAAGATATACTATTTTGAGAAAAAAGGCATTGGTTCTAGAGGGCTAACTACTCATATAGTCTTTGTTATACAGTTGCTGATTATCATTGTAACCCCTACTCCCCTTTATTTATAATAATAATTTCAGAGTTCAGCAGCTTTTTAAAACAGTCTGGCATAGAATCAAAATCACGTGCATTAGTACCACTTTATAAATCCCTAGTAAGATCACACCTGGAATACTGCATCCAATTCTGGTCACCACATTACCAAAAAAATGTTGAAACTTTGGAAAAGCAACTAAGACGATTAAGAACCTGAAGACAAACACATATGAAGAAGAGTTGCAAGAATTGGGTATGGCCAGACTAGAGAAAAGAAGAACTAGGAGTGACATTATAGCAGTGTTCTAGTATTAAAGGGGCTGCCACAAAGAAGAGGGGGTCAACTTATTTTCCAGAGCACCAGAAGGCAAGACAAGAAACGATGGATGGAAACTAATTTAGGAGAGAAGCAACCTGGAATTAAGGAGAAATTTCTTAACAGTGGAACAGGTTGCCTTCTGAAGTTGTAGGTGCTTTATCACTGGAGGCTTTTAAGAAAAGACTGAACAGCCACCTATCTGAAATGAAATGGTATAGGGTCTCCTGCTTGACTAGACTAGAAGATTCCAAGGTCCCTTCCAGCTCTATTCTGATTGATTGAGACTGCGAGTACTGCCTTCTTTTAATACCGGTATGTTCTCATACATAGCTTAAGACTGCAAAAAGAAAAAGAAAAGAAATATATAACTCCTGAAATTTTATATTACAAAGCAATATCAGAGAGAATATTTGTGAGATATAAGATATAAAACAGTGTTTGTGAAACTTGGAAACTTTTAGATGTGTGGACTTCATCTTTCAGAAATACCCAGGCCCACTCCCCAACTCCCAGAATCTGCTGTGGATTTGTTTTAACAGTTCTGTTTTCCAAATATAGATTCTACTGGAGCACAGACAACAAGCAAATGGAATTCATTGATATCATTATTTACAGAAAGGAAATATGAGTGCATCTTGAGAATTTTGTGCAAAATCATGTTAGGAAATTTTCATGAAAAAAATATATCAAGAATGTGTCAAAATGTAGTATGTAGAAAATACATACAGGTGGTCCTTACTTACTGACAACAGTTGGGACTAGCAAGTTTGTCCTAAGCAATGTGATTGTAAAATGAAACATATGATGTCAGTTTGTCAGCTCCAGCTGCAGGCATTAAACATATCACCTGCAGTTGTTAAGAGTACCATCATGTAACCATGATTTGTGATTTTTTTGCTAGCTTCCTCATTGTCTTCACTTGTTGGAAGTCAACTGTAAAAGTTGTAAATAATGATCACAGGATGTTGCGATCATTGTAAATGTGCACAGTTTCCAATTATCCAATTGCAATGATGTGACCACAGGGATGCTGTGATGGCTACAGGTTTGAGAATTGGTTGTAAATATCTTTTTAAAATACCATCAGTGTTAACTTAACTAGTTGCTGAATGATCAGTCATAGGTTAAGACTACCTGTATAATTTATAAAAACACCTGAAATTCATACCATCATAGATTCTCAAATATAAATGAAATGATTTGTCGGAACAGAACAAAATATTATGCAGTACGTGTACAGGCCTGATTTATAATAATTTGTACAATCTCTAGGGTGTATTTTAGTTAAATTTTTAAATGTAATTATAAAAATCTATTTTGGGGGTGGATTTAGTTAGAGAATCAACCTCTGAACATAATTTAACATTTTTGTAATTAATTTTATGCCCAGATTTATTTATTTATTTATGAATTGATTTAGAACATCTGATTATCTCCTTTCATATCACCTTACGTGCTTCTTAAAATGAATAGATAAGGTTCACTTAGGTATGTCAGCTAGAATGGTAACAACAGATATTAAAATCTTAGTAGCCAACTCATACTGTGGAACATGTTTTCCCATGTTTGGGTTATTGCTAGTTCATAAAAATAGATTTCAGAATATTTTGCCTATTAAGTTATTTCTTGTTTTATCTAATACAAGCAGGGTGGGCAAACTTAAAGGCACTCAGCCTCATCTACAATGTTCCAGATTTTTGCAACCATAAAAATTAAGTTGGGCCAAGAAGATAGAGCAAAGGTTGAAAAGTAGAACAATAAAATTGAAATGGTGTGTGAATTATAGTATGCAGGCTTCAACAATGATTTGAAAGAAACAATCCAGACTTCACATGAGCACAAAACATCTACTATTTACCATAGCAGCCTGACCTTTTTCAGGAAGGAGAAGGAAAAGGAGAAGTAGAAGGAGTCATATTATCTTTAAAGTCAGTTCCTTAAAAGTAGCTCTGCTGCTGTGAAAACTAAAGCATTATTTAAAATCCCTTTTGAAAAGTGCACAGCCAGAATATGCATTAAGATAAATATAAATATAAATAAATATTCAGCTTCTCTTAATATTTTACCAGTAGAAAATAATCTCATGTGTTTGCCACTGCTGCCCAATTTCATTTTCTAAATAGTGAAGCTAAATCACCATGAATTTGGTCTATGGATATTTATGCATTAAAATTAAACAAAATATCTCACAAATCTCACAAACACAGAGAGTTTTGTTCTAAACTATCTCTAAAATTTAACTTAATATAAAGTTCACATGGGATACTTATATACATACATATTATTTCAATATTTTTGATTTGTCAGGTTCTTTTTCACTCCGCCATATTAGATCTGTAGTTCTAAGTATTTGTGTTTAAACTGTATAAGGAAGAAGATTGCTGCAATATTCATTTAGAGAAATAGAATAGGAAAAAATATGTAGCCTTCATTATTACTTTACTCCAAATATCTGCTGTTTTTTTAAAGAATCAATAATACTTACATTCTTTTTATCATATGAACAGTATTTTGAAGATTTTTTCATAAGAATATTTAATTATACAATTCATGAAAATGCACTCATTTTGGGGTATTTAACTCTTCTGATGAAATCCACCGTAGGCCTTATAAGTGAAAATAGGAAAATGCCAGCATGGATTAAAATTAGAATTCTTTCATATCCGCAATCATCTATATCATTCCCCTCATTAAAATACTTTAAAAGTGAAAATAGTTATTGTTCTCAGTCTCTGCAGGAAATAACTTGCTCTTGCTACTGTAGTTTACACAATCTGTGTTAATTGCTGAGAGCTTGAGACAGATGTTAAAAATGTAGCAACACCCTGTAAGAGTATCAATGCAAGTTTCATATAAGATGAAGAAACCAAAACCATCAAACTTCAAATGCCTGAAAATCTTTTAACTAAATATTATCATCTGTAATTGTCACAGGACTGGCCTCAAAAAAGGTAAGCAAATTCATGGGAGATGAATGGGAGATGATCCCAGGTCTATCCTATCTTAACCAGGTAGTCAAAAAGAATTCTAGAAGATGAGAATGGTAAAACCTCCAAATTTCTATTCTAGTCTTTCTAGAGAATCTGCAACATAGTGTAGTCACCGTGAATCAAGTTTGACACAAGGGAACCTCTTTATGAATGGTTCATCAATATATAAGTTAAGGATAGGAGCATAAGTATCTCCCCCATTCCTTGGCTTACACATATGGTGCAAAATGTCAAGATAGCATCTACACTATTATTTTTATATATACTGTACATAAAAAACTGGTGGAACATTGATTATATCATTGTGGTCACCATCTTAACATTTTGACCAGACCAAGAAACCCCTGGTTGAGAGTGTTTGCCAGAAAGCTGTTGTTTTTGTAATTTATGGAACTCCTTCCATAATTGTTGAACACCATTGGTTGGTAGTTTCATCCCATTTTGATCCAGGAAGAAATGAAAAGCACAGAGTAAAGTTTATTGAAACATTAACGTACTTTTAAAAGATTCTTTTAAAAAAAACTTTTTCCACAAAAAACAAAGAAAGACCATGAAATTTCTTAGCTTGACATGGCCTTATCAACTTTGCATGAAGCACTTGCCATTCAATCCCCAACATGACATCTCCCCTAAGGGAAAAAAAAATAAAACTCTAACTTTCAGTTTAATTTATTTTGTTGGAGTGAGGAATTCATCAGCCAGGAAATGTAATGTTAGGTATATGTATCCTATATTAAGATCAAAGCTTGAAGTGCTGCTGGATATATTGTAGCCATTGGTTGATGATAAAAATATTGCTAGGAGGAGGAGGAGGAGAGGAGGAGGAGGAATCTCTGCAACTGAATTATCATATGTGAAGGAGAGGACTTGATTTCTGAATTGGTGGAACAGAAAGTGACACTAGAAGAAACTAGAATAAGCATCATACAGGACTGTAGAAGGTTATTGATGGGCTGAAATCAGTTGTGGGATTCAGCCGGTTTGCACCACTTTGGCAGAACTGGTAGCTAATTTTTTGTTGCCCAGGCCCAGAATGGACTTCCAGAAGCGCATCCACACAGAGAACCAGTTGTTCACATATCTGAATCCCACCACTAGCTGATATGCTCCATGTGGCTTGCTGGCTGATGTCTATTCTTTTTGCTTCCAGGAATTCAGATTGGGAAGTGGTATATATGAATACTGGTTTAAATTCCCTGACAGATGTAATGCTGTCTGCCCTTTTCAATACTGAGTACTAGAAACAAAATATCAGGAAATCTTGATTAATAGAGTTTGAACCTGAAGAAAAAGTAAATGTGCAGAGAGCAAGGAAGCAACCAAACAAGTCTAGTTATAGCTACCAGAGATAAGAAATGCCATAGAACAGGTCACATCCATCAACATTAGATAAGGTCTTGAATGACAGCCACCAAAGATAAGAACTGCCTTGAGGCAGATCACATAATGGCCAACCCCCCCCAACCCAAAACCCACAACTCTAAGACAATGTGAAAAGGAATGGGTGACAGATAGTGTTGAGAAGAGTTTTAAAGGAAAGTTATGAGAAGCTTTATTTTGAGAAAGTTCACTATTTGTGTACTTTAGCATCAGATTCTCAAATGTTATCTCTCCCACCTCTCCACCTCTGAACTCATCCAATTCATAGTAGGAAAAAACCTAAGCATGTGAACCATTTTAAATAATAATGCTTTTATGAGACTCTCATGTGTTGTAATCCCACTACACAAGAACCTGAACCCCTGCATTCATGTTGAAAGTGTGCAACTATAAAGGGATAAATCTGTAACGTTAGGCAGGAAGAAGATATATGTAGGTAATATAATTGACAACTTTGCATGCCATGATGTTACACTTTTTCTCTACAGTTTTAACAACCACTTCCACACTTAATTGTACTTCTTAAGATTCTATAGTAGGAGAGGTTATCATTTTTAAGGATATTTGTTTTCTATTTATTTATTACTCCTTTTTATTTATCTAACATAATAGTAAAATAATTCCACAGTATTAAAATATGGTACATAATACCCAGCACTCTATACTTCCACCCTGTTAGCTGAGGATGGGGAGAATTCTTCTTTTTTTAAAATATAAAGTTATTGTTTATGTACATCGTCATAAACAGAATGAGAGCACTCTCAAATCTGGAAGAAAAATCCATTAGGGACTAAATTATACCTAACAGATTAATGTACCCAGGTTGACAGCACTGCATGCTCAGATTTTAAAACTTAGACTTTGGATCTTATTTTCAGCCATGTTTCTGTTGTTGCATTAAGACACCTATCTCACTATTAACAGCTGAAAATAGATGTGCCTACTGAAATTAATCAGTAAATATAAATGAAAATTTAAAGTCCATTCTTCTTCTTTCTGCATAAGATCTTATCACATTTCATTGATTTTTTTTCATTAATGGTAAAATTCAAAAGTAAAAAAGAAATCCCCTGAATGTTTGCTGTTGGGGAAACAGAAAATAGTATGGAGATTCTTTCTAGCATCTTCTTGAACCTCAAAGCAGAATTTATCAATAGGAGTGATTCGGAATGATATGAAAAAAAAATCATTTGAAACTCCTACTGATACTGGTGAGCTGGAAAGAGCCAAGATCTGGCACATTTCTAAAGTGATATGATGGCTGGGGTCCTTTGGTAGGAAATGAATAACAGCAATATAGTGACAATAATGATTACAATGATAACTGTTAATTTTAATTATGTCCTTATTATAGGAATCTATGGGATCCAATGTTCTCATCTAAATGACAAAGTAGTGTTTTATATTGGTCCTTAAATTCCACCCTTTGTTTATGTGATTTCCCATTGTACTCCTAAAAGGGATGGAGCTTGCATTGTGATAGTGTAGAACTGCTTCCATCATCTGCCCTCTCTTTCCACCTGTGTGAATGTGTCTCATAATTGCATCATCAACCTGTAATAACAAAATGTAAATGACATTATAGACAGACAGACAGACAGACAGACAGATAGACAGACAGATAACCTTTACTGTCATTTTTTTTTACTGTGGGCACTTTGGCACACATTAAAAATGAAATTTAGTTGCTTGCTTTCAAAATGTACACATACATAAACATGCTATATACAACATATGTATAATCCTACACCCTTATATATAATAACATATAAATATTAATTACTGTTCATCCTGAATACATAACGGAAAGAGGAAGCTTTAGAGTTCACAAGGTTAATACTGTGTGGAAACTGACTGAAACTGAATGATTTGCTTTAGAAACCATGAAGCCTCCTCCCAGAAGGTAACCAAGAAAATAGGTCATGAAGAGGATGTGTAGTGTCCCAGACAACCTTGCGGACTCTGTCAAGCAACACTTATATGCTGTGTCCTGGATGGAAGGGAGGGAACTGTCAATAATCTTTTCTGCCATCCTCACCACACTCTGCATTGCCTTCTTGTCTGAAGCAGTGATGCTTCCAAACCAAACTGTAATGCTGTATGACAAGATGCTGTTGATTGTCCCCCTGTAGAAAGTGGTAAGGACAGGGGAAGGAAGATGTACTTTTCTCATGCAACGCAGAAAATGCAGGTGCTGCTGTGACTGCTTCACCAGTGTCTCACTGTTGAGCGACCAAGTCAGCCTACTGGTTAACTACACAACCAGGAATTTGATGCTGGGAGCCATCTCCACAGGTGAATCATTAATGCACAGAAGACTGTGGCTGTACCTGCCTTTCCTGAAACCGACAATGATCTCTTTGGTTTCTCCAATGTTTAAAACTAGGCTATTTTTCTTACACCACTTCACCAAACCCTCATCGTGAATAAGGCCCACTACTGTTGTATCATCTGTATACTTCACAATATGGTTGGTGGCAAACCTACCATAACAGTCATGGGTCAACAGGATGAACAACAGTGGATTTAGGATGCAGCCCTGAGGAGAACTTGTGCTCAAGAAAATGGTGTTAGAAATACTTGTTCCATCTCACATATACTTGGGCCTGTTAGTAAGAAAATGAAGAATCCAGTTGCACAAAGGAGTGTTTAACTCTTAAAGGCCCAGTTTGTCTACTAGATGCTAGGAAATGATTGTATTAAATGCAAAACTGAAGTCAACAAACAACAAACACACATGAGTATTTCTTTCCTCTAAGTGCTCCAAGCTCAGATGGAGAACAGAAGAAACAGCATCATTTGTGGAGCAATTTGTTCGGTAAGCAAACTGAAGTGGGTCAAATGCTGGAGGGGGGCTAGATGCAATAATGTCCTTTATCAACCTCTCAAAGCATTTCATAATGATGGATGTCAGTGCAACCGGACGATAATCATTGAGACGAGTAATTGTGGACTCTTTTGGCACTGGCAAAATGATGGCCATCTTAAAACATGATGGAACCACTGCCTGCTACAATGAGATATTGAAAATATCTGTAAGAACACAAGCCAGCTCATCAGCACATTCCCTAAGAACCCGCCCAGGGATATTATCTGGGCCTCCTGCCTTCCTAATGTTTTTTTTGATAGAAATAATATAATACACACCTAACCACCAACAGTGGGACTATATCAACAGTGTATGGCACTAGGAGAACAGTAAACATATTCTGAAGTTATGCTTGTTTTGTTTAAATAATTCTCAATGCATATATTCAGACATGGTCTTGTATTAATTCCTATATATTTCTTAAATACCTGCTAGGAACAATTCTGAGTCCTCACAGTCATAAAATATCTCCAACTCTATATAGTGAATGAATAATTTCTAATTCATCTAATATTTATTAAATCTTCTGTGGATTCATTTCATATTCATGAAATTGCCAGAAAATAAATAAATAAATAAAAACATAAACATTTGATTGTGTTAGATTTAGACATTTGATATATAATGTATAAATCTGAAAAGGATGGAATATGGTAAACTTCTGAAAATACTACTAATAATAGTTAATTAGAAATAACAATAGAGAAAGACATTTACTTGGAAGAATATACTCTTAACTATGAATAATTTAGAGAGTGATCTTGCACATTTCTGCTCAGAAATAACTTCTGGAATGTAATGAGGCTTATTCCTACACAAGCCCACATAACACTCCCACACAAACAGTTATAATTAATTAAACATTTAATATTTCTTATTTATGATGGATGCTAATTCACCAAAGAATATCACATGGATATTTTTTTTCTTTTTGAAAAATTGTCATATATAAGAATTTATATTTTTAAATAGAAATGAATGAACTGCCATGGTGGTAATGTTAGGATATTAAATTTTGTAGCTGGAACAGTAAAGTGTACAATGGGCCAGAACACACAGTTGTAGTTGATTGATTGGACAGTGCTGGCTCCTCATGAGCAATCTACACTATGATTGGTTGATGTGGGTGAAAAGGGGCAGTTTCCCTTTTCTCCTGCTTTTTTCTTCTGTGTGCTCTGTATACTCTTTCTCTCTATATATGTATACTTTATACTATATATATGTATATATACTGTATATGTATATGTACTGTATATATATGTACTGTATATGTATATGTACTGTATATATATGTACTGTATATATATGTACTGTATATATATATGTACTGTATATATATATATGTACTGTATATATATATATATGTACTGTATATATATATATATATGTACTGTATATATATATGTACTGTATATATATATACTGTATATATATATACTGTATATATATATATATATATATATATATATATATATATATATACACACACACACACACACACACACACACACACACACACACATATTGAGTGTCTTTTTTAATTGCACCCTGTCAACCCAAATATGGGAGAAAGAAATCTCTTCTCTCCCTGAAACAGCTGACAAAGTGAGAAAGAGCCTGTGGCCTAGAGGTTAATACAACTGCCTAACATGCATCTCAGAAGGGTAAGTCTGGCTGATGAGAGTTAAGAAACTCGAAATAGCTATTCCAGTTCACCCTTTATTCTTTGTTAGCAATCTAAAATATATATATTTTATTAGATTGCTAAAATATATATTAGATTGCTAAAATATATATAATATATATATATATATATATAGCTATTTCGAGTTTCTTAACTCTCCTCAGCCAGAACTTACCCTTCTGAGATTCAAACCTGGGCTGTCTGCATGTTAGGCAGTTGTATTAACCTCTAGACCACAGGCTCTGTCTCGCTTTGTTAGCAGTATCAGGGAGGGAAGAGATGTATATCGAGTGTTTCTTTTTAAATTGCACCCTGTAAACCCAAATATGGGAGAAAGAAATCTTTCTTTCTTTTACCTGTTTCGGCTTTACATATATATATGTAAAGAAACTACACATCGTGTCAGTGTCTCAGACTTAATTTGGACAGCTGCTGTTCAATTCCTTGAAGCATTTATAATAGACTTGTAACATTATTTTTAACTATTGCATCAGAAGCAGAAAGATTTTACTGTCCCAAATCTGGAATAATATGATTCTACATACTACTAGCAACTTAGAAAAGATCGATCTGTCAAGTTTTTAGTTTTTGTTGTTTTTGCATAGTTTTACAGTTCTGCTTCATTTTCTGACTAAATTGCAATTTTTAAAAGCAACTTTTTCAAAATATATATTTTTCAGGATACATAAATTATTGGAAACTTTGTTGCAATATTTATAGGAATTAGAGAAATATGTGATTTGTCAAAATTTGATCTTAACTGCACATCACTTTAAGAGCCTTATGATATGGCATTTCTTATAGAAATTAGATTTTGCATGAACTCTGACATTAGTTCACTCCAACAAATTTCTACTTTGCTCTAGGACTGAAATAAAAAGAACAAGAAACTATAATTTCCTATATAACATTTCCAATATGTATATGTAACTTCCTCATATTTGATCTACTTTATATGTAATGCATATCTAAATATGTAACATACATTTTTCTATATGATTTTATGTGAAATATTTGAGCTGCATTAAACAGAGAAGGAAAATATTCATTGGATAATGAATTCACAGAACAAATCAATGTGAGAATTAGCTCCATTTAATTAAGTGTGCATCTTACATAGAATTTTCCAACATCTTTAATATAAATTTACAAAGATTGCATTCCTCAATCATTCCTATTGATTACATTCCTCTCCATGAGTTTCTGATGGATTCATATTACAATATTACTTAGTTTCAGTAGCACACTTTGACTTCTTATGGTTCTTTGATTCACATGTTGCAGCTATTATTGAATTTCTACTATTCATATTCAAAGAGGACATTAACAAACTATTTCACATGGGTTGTCTTTCATTAATTTATACAACTATCCTTCCAAAACAGCTTACACTTAAGAATAATGTCTACTAGTAAATAAAAGAACAAGGTTCAGACTGGGAACTTTGATGTTCACCTATATTAGCTTTCTTTAAAAAAACCACATACTTTCCAAACTTATGAAATTATTTATATGTATTGTCAGGACTTTATTGCTTCCTAGTGTCCAATTCTTAAAAATCTGGTATTGGTAGCATACAAATGAAAGTCGCTTGAAGTAATTAAAGGGTAATATAACCCCCCAACCCAAATATTTTTGATGCTAGCCTGATGGAAGTTTATTGCATAAAATGCGTATACATGCTAGAAGTTGTTCAAAGTGTAATACAGTGTGAAAAGAATTTTTTTAACATTATGCCGTTGTGTTTACCTTTCCCTGAAAACAAAATGGATTTACCAATGGCTTCTTGTTTAAATCTCTTTACTGTTTTTACTCTTAGTACAAACTGTTAAGAGCGTTGAAGTATTTCAGCAATGTACATCTTTATTTCCTTAACCTATTTTGCTTTCTTTTTTTATTAAAAAAACAGATTGATCAAAACAATGTTTACAACACTTTTATATTGAAAATTGCTTCCCATCCATTGTCATACACCAAGTCCGGCTGGTGTGCTGCTTCACAGTGGGTAGTGGGAAACTGTACCATGGGGAAATGAGTGAAGAAAAGAGGCAAATGCCTAGATTGTATACCTCCAGAAGGATCACCCCAGACATAAAAGTCACCCATCTGCCCAGTTAAACAAACAGGCACCAGCAGCAATATAAGAAGATGATGGGGTCAGATGATTACTTTAGTGGCAATAAAGGCATTGATTCCTACTGTGCAGAAGAACACAATTGTGAACTGCCTCTGCATTTTACCAAGAAAACTATATGGATAGACAATATAAAATAATTAAAATGACAAGACAGACAGCACCCAACTTGCTACTAAAGAAGAGCTGAAGTTCTTTTACATTATTAATGGCATTTATGACCACAGCTAGATTAAAGCCATCCAGATGTCTAGATACTGATCTCATGCAGAAAAAGAATACCTAATGATACCAAGCTCAGCATAGGGAAGCATTAAATGAATCGACTACACATTGACATCTTCAGCATCAGCAAATTTAAATGGACCTGAATTTGACACTTTCAGACATAAGATCATACTGTTTACTACTAAAGATGCAAAATGTAAAGAAAGAACTGCAGTCTTTCATACTCAGGAAGGATATAGCAAGGACAAGACTTGAAAATACTGTAGCCAGTGACTGAATAATATCAATTAGAGATATCAATCTCACAGACTATCCTTTAATGTGATAATTATCCATATTTATGTTCCATCTAGTGAAGCAGAAGAAAAGGTTGATGAATGCTATGGTCAAGTTCCAGCTGAAATTGACAAAATATGCAAGCAAGATGTGTTGCTTGCAATATTGGGAACAGTAAGGAGGAAAACATTGTTGGACTCTATGGTCTGGGAAACAAATGAAGCAGTAGAATAACTTATCAAGTCTTGCCAATTCAATGATGTCTTTACTGTTGTCACAATCTTTAAGCAATCAAAATGCATCTGTATATGTGGATGTTACCAGACAGACTACACAGGATTCACATTCACTATATTATTGGGAGAAAATGTGCAAGAGCTCAGTTAATACAGCAAATATGTGGATGGAGGCTGACCATGGAACAGATCACAAACTGCTCTTGTGAAAGTTCCAAATGTAGCTGAAGGTGAAATAATGTAAGTGAAGAACAAACTATCCAGTTTCTGCCCCATGATGCTAGCATATATCTAAAATATTCAAGCAGAGTATCAGGAATTGAAGTCCTGAACATCACTGGCAGGAAATAAAATATAAAAAGTTATTAAAAATGCTTGTGAGAAGAGACTGATAAAGGCCAAGAAAAATAAAATAAGAAAATGTGATGCCATTATTTGGGATGAAGATTAAATTTAAAGACCAGTCTATTAACAGGTACAGTAACCACCCTGGAATTTATAATGACTATATTGATTTCAACCAGCTATCAATAAATATGCCACAGATTAGCACTTGATAGGGATAGCAAGAAAAGCTTTGGAAAAGATATTCAGATGCTATGATATGCAAATATTTTCATATTTATATATAATTATGAAGGTCAGAATAATGGCATTTTCCTTTGAAAATGTGTGGAGAAAACCTGGACTTTGAAGAAGCAGGATAGAAAGATGATTAATGCTTCTGAAGGTTGTTTTGACACTTTCTCAAAACTCAGAACACATACTTCAGCTGCAAGAGATGATCAGATAAAATCAATGACCAACTGATTATGGGCCATCAACTTAGTGTTGACTCTTAGCAACCACATAGATGGACTTTCTGAAGAATGAACTTGGCCCTTCAAATTTTTCAACAGTGCATTTATCACCTCTGTAATAGAATCCCATCGAGCTTGCTGCTGGTTGTTATTTTTTTTTCTTTGTATATTTACTATATTTATTTTTATATTTATAGAATTCATGAGAGTTAGATTTTTGTATAATATTAATAATATAATATGATAATTTGAAACTGGTAATTTCTCAAGTGAGAACTCTAAATTGATTTGTTCCATGATCCATTTGTTTCTTGGCTACATATGGCCCATAATCAGTTGGTCATTTGTTTTATCTGATCATCTCTTGCAGCTGAAGCATGTGTTCCAAGTTTTGAGAAAGTGTCAAAACAACCTTAGAATGAACAATGAAAGAAAGATTAAGGGCCAAATGGTATAATAGGCAAGTGACAAAATACTAATTTCAGCAAAAGGCAAACAGATGCATCTTTCCCATCAGCAAAAATAAATGCAAAATAATGTATAAATCCCTGAAAACAACCATATCTCTTTGAATGGTCCAACTGATTCAAGATTATTCTTAGCTATGTCTTGTCTTACTTCATCTGATGCAAAAATTAGCTGATGGGTTGAAAGAATGAGTGGCTGACCAATTAACCTTAAAAGTAATGTTAGAAATGTATATGCACTAGCAGTATTACCAGACATATATTTTTCAAAAATCATTAAAATCCCTATATATGTATAATGCATAATAATGCATAGGACTCAACCCCATTTTTCAGGGTTCCCTAGATTCTGCATGTAAAATTCAGTTGTGCCTTTATATCCAAGATGGAAATGGCAAGAAATATCTTAAAACATTATCATTCTTAATATATATGTAAATCTGAAAAAAAAACACCTGTCTCCAGTTCTCAGAAAATAAGGAAAGAAGGAAAAGGAGGGGAACCAGTTCAATGCCATATTACCCAAGGCCCACATAAAACTCATGATTCCCTATGGTCAATATATGGTCAGGATTTGATTTAAATTCTGTAAATTGCATGAGAAGTCCAGAGCTGAAATAACTAATAGTATACTTACCTGCAATTAACTGGTGGAGTCATTATCTCTGAGGATAGATTTGAAGACTGACAATTATGGCAACCCTCTCTAGGCAGTGTAGAATGAGATACCATATGCTATATATAGGTGTAGAATAGGTGCTTAGAGATTTGTCCTCATTATTGTATATTTATTGTTTTCTTCAATATCTGACTGGGACAATAAATGTTAGTGTAGCTCCTAACTATAGTCTTTGTTGTTCTTTCTGTGGCTACTGGAGTCATATATGTAATTTCTGATATTATATTTCCTACAATTGACTTGCATTAGTGGTGATTTTGCAGGCATTACGTTGATTTGTTTCTCTGTGAGTTGCAACAACAATTGATAATACTGTAAGGACATATTGCATCCATTATAAAATCTCAACAATTTAAAATTCTGGAAAAGATTTCCCAAGGAGTTTTCAGTTTACGTCAGATTGTTTCTTTGAAGAAATATATTTAGAAGCTAGCCTATAAATTCTAGCCTTATGGTATTTAATCACAAGAATTCAAATGGTTTTGACAATGCTTTTAAATTGCCACAATTGGCAAGTATTTTACCCTTTACTTGAAGAGAGCGATTGTTCTACAGGTAGTCCTCAAATTAATAACCATTCATTTAATGATGGTTTGCTGTTACAGCACCCTTAGTAAAAGTGACTTATGGCCCATATTCAAAGCTACAACTGTTGCACCACCCCAAAGTCACATCTTTGCAATTCAGCTGCTTGCCAATTGATTTGCATTTATTAGAGTTGCATTATCTTTTTGTCAGGTGGCCATGATTTGCAACCTTCCCAGCTGACTTCCAACAAGAAAAGTCAATTGAGACGGCTAGATTTGCTTAATGATTCATTAAACAACTGTGGTAAAAATGGTTGTAAAATTAACAGCCTCACTTAGTGACTGAAATTCCACTTGCTATTGTCATCATAAGTTAAGGACTATCTGTATTTTAAAATAAAAATTCCACAGAAAAGTTCTTTGGATGACCATTTAAGGATTTGAGTTGGACTTACTTTGTCCATTGTATCAGGTGGCTTAAGGATCTTCCATTTTCTTGCCTCTGACATTTAAAATATCTCATATTCTTAGAGCAATTTGAGACACTTCACAGCTATATGTCCTCATGCAATTTTGCATTATCTATGCTGAGCCCAATGCAGCTGTAAGTCTGCTAGTTGTTTCAAATGTTAACAGGAATTGAGTAATGTCTTATATATCTTATACAGTGGAGAGAGTAAGTCCACATATTACTATCCAAACTTCATTAAAGTGTCACTGCCTTGATATATGACTTTGAACTTGATAATGCTGCACCAAGACAGCTTTTGTGATTTTTTTTACCATTCGGTCGGTTAAAGCTTTAGTTACCAAATTCAAAATATACAACTTAGCAATAAACTTATATACCATTCCATAGTGCTTTACAACACTCTATGAATGGTTTACAATGTCAACATATTGGTCCCACCAATCTAGGGTCCCTGGAAGGATGGAGGGTTGAGTCAACCTTGAGCTAGTCAGGATCAAACTCATGACTATGGGCAGAGTTAGCCTGCAGTACTGCATGCTAACCACTGCATCCTCAGGGCTCCAAATATTTGATTTATTTCAAGATATTTAATCTATTAAATTCATTTCAATGGTTTTTTTAAATTTTTGTCTCATTGAATATAAGTCAGAGGTAAAACATAAAAATATTGCTGCTTTGATTTATGAAAGTGACCTGAAAATTAGTAGCATACAAGAATCACTCTCCTTATGATTGGAGTTTATTGTAAGTAACAGGATAGACTAGTCTTGCTTCAAACAATTTCTTTCCAGATCTATTACTATGCTGGGTGTTTTGCTTCCAGTTATATTGAGCATAGCTTAGATTTGTCACTGTCAGACTTGAGGGAAGTGATTGTCTGCTAACTTAGTTTCAGTGCAGTCTGTTTAACCAACTGGACCTAAAGCTGTGAGCAGAATTGTCTTTACTTCAAAATAAGCTCAGATAAAATCATATGGCTTTCATGCTGATAGATGAGTTTGCATGATCTGTTAAGACAAAAAGTCCAGCTTTTGACCCATCCATACAATGTTACATTACACTGCACAAATCATAGTAACCAAATCCAAAAATGCTGCTGTTTAGGATTCATAACTATGTTAATTATTGATTATAAAATATGATGTCTGCAAATCCAAAATGGTGGCTCTTAAAGGTTCAAAGTTGCTAATAGAAGAGAACATTTGTAGAGCAGAATTATACTGTGGGTCCTTGTTTTTTGAGTTTGGTGTTTTCTTACAGATGTTTCATTACCTAATAAGGTAACATCAATGCAAGAGTTGGTAACGAAACATCTGCAAGAAAACCACCAACTTCAAAGAACAACAAGAGCTACATCATTCAGAGTTAATCTATGACACTGATGAAAAGCAAGGTGCAACTAAGGCAATATGGGGTTGTTAATGTATTTTTGGCCTTCCTCAGTCTGAACAAGCCAGATGCCTAGATTTCAGTTTCCAGAATTCTCACTAATACTTGTGTTGGCTGGGATGTTTAGGAGCTGCAACCCACAATTTCATCCAGATCTATAATGCCCAGGTTGAGGGATAGCAGTATAGAAAACAGCATGGGACACACAGGGATTTACTATTCCTTTATGATTAATGAGATACATTACAACCTACGACTTCCTTTGTCATTGTATTATTCTCTTATGAAAGAAGATGTTTATCACTATTAGAACATCTTAGCAGCATGCTTGCTTGCTTTCCATGGAATTCCATAAACCATAAGTCTGGTAGCACTCTCAGGATCTACCCAATGGTTATCTCAGTACCTATAAAAGGAATAACATTAGACCTATCCTAATGAAATAAACTGATCCATAATGACCTGCCTCATGAAATTTTAATTGTAATTCCAAGAGCACCTGACTGGGCACAATCCATTACAATGCTACGGTAGTTTAGAACTTTTACAGGAGAAAATTTTATTTTATCAAAATAGTTGCCCATATCTTTATTAGCATCAGACTAGAGAAACTGAAAATTACAGAGCAGATGACAACCCAAAACAATGGATGACTACATTTTTTGCCAGCTAGTTTACAATATAAGGCCAAAAGTGTTATTCGATCCAATCTGGGTCAGTTACCTGGAGTCAGAGGTTTAGTCTTCCGAGCTTTCATACTCATGCTGGAGCCCATCTTCAGGGAACTTCTCTCTAGCAGAGTGTGTGCTGCTCTGTGAGTGGTATTTATAGTGCCTGTTGTAGATGTTGATTGGAGTGTGTTGATGGCTGGCTTTTAAGTCATTATTTGTTCTTTGCTTGTGCTGCCTTGCCCTCACCTTCTAAGTACTTGATAGGCTAATGGTAAATCAGCACTCCTGTTGACTGACAAGGGGCCTGTTTCCTGGGCTTCAATCACTTTCCTGGCTATTTTGTGCCTGCTCATCCAACAATCTTAGTAGCTAAATGTGTGTCCTAGTTCATTGCATTGTAAGGCTACCAATGAGTTTGGGTCTGCCTGCCTGACTGCTTGCTTGTGTTCTTGCAATCTGGTGGTTAGCTTCTTCCCCATCTGTCCTGCATAGTCACAGAAGCAATCCACGAAGGGAATTCAATACATTACACTGGAAGTATCTCCCACCTCCAAGCAGTGTTTACATTGCATAATTTGTCCTTGTATGGTAGCCTCTGGGTCAAGTGCAATGCCTACTTACAGATCTTGGAAGCTGCATTTTACAGCATCCAAAATGTTTTTGATGTATGATGTATGATGTTTCTATGGTGTATGATGTTTGATGTGTGATGTGTGATGTAACATTATTCTGGGATGCATATATTCGCCTTCATTCATAAAAGCATTATTTCCCAAGAAAAGGCTTTTTGTGAATTAGACCAGAGGTCCTCAGTCTTTTGGGCACCAGGGACTGGTTCCATAGAGAGAGGTTTTTCCGTGGTTTGGAGGGGACATGATTCCATGTACTTTCTTTAAAAGTCTCTTCCTTTTCACTAATATTTTCTGAGACATTTCTCTGGGAGGTTAGGTTCTCTCTTGAGAATACGATGGATTGGAAAGTCCATCAGGGGGAAGAAATGGACATGAGATTTTGTAAACTACCTAGATTTGCCTTTGGTGAAAGGCAAATATTAGTTGAATGAATGAATGAATGAATGAATGAATGAATGAATGAATGAATGAATGAACGAATGAATGAATGAATAAGCCATTTCCTAGCAGGTGAAGCTGACAGCCTCTCCTTCCAAAGTGACTGCTGCCAAGGTGTTCTTCTGAATCTTTTCTACCTCCCCAAGCTAATCCTCTCTCCAAATTAGTTGTGGGGAGTAGAATGGATGGGTAAATGGATGCAGAGAAAAAAGTCAAGGGCTCTTTCCCTGTTGCCTCTTGCTTACTGACAACTAATATAGTGTATAGTAAATAGCCATCTGTTGGTTCAAAACTTCTCCCCACTACTCAGACTATTTCCCCCCCATCTCCTCTCCCATTACCTGAACTGTTAAACCAGGGGTGTCAAGCAGCCAGCCCATAGGCCAGATGCATTCTAGTGAAATTGCGTCCACTCCATTGCCAGCAATGGCAAAAAGTCATGATACATCGTGACAGGTCACATGACATTGCGAGTAACAACAAACAGTAACTCTAGACTCTAGGATATTTTAAAGCAAGGGAAAGCCATAACATTTCCTACAACCTAACATTGGGCCAGGACTTTTAATCTTCTGCTGGTTTGTCCAATTTTACTTCTCAGATCATTTGCAATTGACTGGATTGCAATATATTTATTCAAACAGAAATGGGAGAAAGTCATGGTAGCTCTTTATTTAGATCACAAGATGTATGCTATGAGATAAGATGTAATTTTAGCATAACAGAAAAATCACTGAGGTCTTTTTCAAGTGGAAGGAAATCAAAGCATCTTTATGTCCTTACCTAGTGAAAAGTATAGAGCAATTCTATAATTTTGCCTTGGATTTAAATCTCATTTATTCAATAGAGCCTGATTGCTAATAAAGGTTTTAGCATTGTTAGTTGTCACAATCTAAACAATCTGTGAATTTTTGATAAATATTTCTCAAAACCAACAGAATGGTTACCTACCCACACTAATGATTCAAATTAATAGGCTTTTTTTAGCACTGAGAGTGCATGTTGTACCTGCCTACTATTTATATATAAAGAGATGATAATTCCAATACAGTATTACTGAATCACTTTTTAAAGAACTCAGCACTGAAAACTCTTTTTCTTCAAAGTGCTTAAATTTCAAATTTTCCTCATTCTAGCAGTGAAGACAAACATTTTGAACACATTTTAAATTGTCAAATTAGTGCCTGTTAAGCAATTGGAAACTAATTGCAGATCTTTCAGTGATAGACACCATATGATCCTTGTTCTTTCCACTGATTACCAAACTAACCACTGCATTTCTACCAGTTACAATTTCTGGAGATTTTTCAAGGATAATCACATGTCCCATGCAAAGCATGTTAAAGCAGGCAGCAAACAAATTATGTTAAACAAAGCATATACTAATTACTGGCTCAGGAAGGATAGCAGCTGCACTGTGAATCCAGCAATAGATGATAATTAAAGAACAATCCTAGGCAATGCATTTGTTCTTTCAGAGGTAGCACAATATCACCCAAAGTAGGCTTCACTTAAATCATTGAGATGAGTTTTATCTTTTCCAGCACCGCCTACATCTTACTTGAATTAGATTTTACTTTACTTTCCTTCATCCAGCCTGCTATTGAAGTTAAGCAATATTTAAGGGTGTTGATTTATTTTTAATTAGATGGTGGAAACTAGGCATCACAACAAACTTATGGCACCTCATTCCAAAGCTCTGAATGACTTCCTTAGCAGCCTAATGAAATATTAAAGACAATAGCAAATAAGATAGAAAAATATGTGGTAAACCACAGAATAACTAATTATTTATTAGTCTCCCAGGAGCAGTGTCTTCTGAACACAGCCTGACAGGAAAAATCAAAACTCACTGCAAAGCACTTTCCCACCAGATTTCACAGATATTTTCCTTGGTTTGTATTAAAAGCCAGCAAGTGATAAAGAAAAAAAATGCCAAAAGAATCCATGCATTTGAACAAATGGTGGCCAAAAGGATCCTGGAATCTAAGTCAAGATGAATCTGAACAACAAGGAAACTTGTTCAGAGTGAACCTTCACCTGATGTTAGTAAGTTGGTTAAGTTCTTCAAAAGTTTATTTCACAGACATTTTAACCTCTATACCTATAGTAGAATGTTGGGTCATAAGCCAATCTGCCTGAAATACTACTAAAGAAACAATTACTTGATCAAGAATTCTTTATAGATGGCAACCTGCTTTATGCACATTTTAACATTGCTCATTTCCACTATGATCTCTCATTTCACTTTTAAACTGATACATTAGTTGATTTAAGGAATATAAGACTTAAGTAAAAGTGTTTCAAAATGTGCTATGTTGCCATAAATCTAATAATATTTTTTTAAAAACCCAACACACTTTCATTGAATCCTGCTGAGCTAATGTGGTCATCACATTAGTCTCTAGGGTTTCTTTTTATTATGCTTTCTGAAGTTTGTTCTGATTTCAAACAACTATGAGAAATAGCATATGAATGTTCAAACATTCAAAATATTTAAACATAAATATCTCAATATAAATGTTGTCAAATATCCCATTACAGTGTAGTACAGCGGTTCTCAACCTTTTTCAGGCCGAGACCCCACCTGCGCCATCCATGCGCGGCGCGACCCTGACCTGCGCCACGCATGTGCGGCACAATGGGCCAAATCACGCATGCGTAGTGTGATGGGCCTAACCACGCATGCGTGGCACGACGGGTGTAACCGTGCATGCGTGGCACGCGCAACAGACCTAACCGCGCATGTGCAGTGCATGTGCGATGGGCCGGACCGCGCATGCGCGGCACGACGGACTGAATCGCACATGCGTGGCGTGACGACCGAATCACGCATGTGCAGCGTGCGCGTGACAGGCCGAATCGCACATATGTGGCACACGCGCGACGGGCGGACCGCACATGCGCGGTGCGACGACCGAATCGCGCATGTGCAGCGTGCGCGTGACAGGCCGAATCGCACATGCGTGGCACATGCACAACGGGCGGACCGCACATGCGCGGTGCGACGCCCCAAACCACACATGCACAGCGCACATGACGGCCCGAACCACGCATGCGCGGCGCGCGTGCCAGCCCGAACCGCGACGGCTGAGGGGAAATGGGGAAAAAAATTGGGGGAAAAAATGGGGGGAAAAATGGCGGACTGTTGTGTTTGGCGACCCCCGTGAAATGGTCGTTCGACCCCAAATGGGGTCGCGACCCACAGGTTGAGAACCGCTGGTGTAGTACTTCATAAACATGTACAAATTAAGTTCAGTTCAAAAATATAGCAGGAATCAGTGATATAAAAATAGTTTTGATTTTTCAAATTTCTCTTAAATTTTATATGTATGAGTCCTAGTTTTCTGATGCCTCTTCTGTCACTAGAAATGGAAATGAGGACATTGAATTGGTGGTCTTGAACAGGTGATGTGGGTGTCTGATAAGAAGAGATCATGATTTTGTCATTGGCACTTCCGGATTATGTTATGGGTTTTTATTTTTAAAGAATTCCTTAGATTTTTCCTCTATTCTTGTTTATACAGCAGGACCTTGGAACATGAAAAACTCTGTGTTATGGCTATAGGATCATTTAAATGACACTACTATTTCTATAACAAGAAAGAAGGACTCATATTGTACCACAGAATGTAATAGAGCAATTATTCTGTATTAAAAAAAGCTTAACAAATTTGATATATACACCTAGACAAACACACACACCACACACCTACACACACACACACACACACACACACACACACACACACACAGAGTGTTAGCCCCAAAATACAAATCTTAAGTTGCCTTCTCTCATCCATTGCCTTCTCCCATCCATCTAATGCCCCTTTTTTCTACTCTTTTCCAAATAGAAAAAGCCTATGTTAGATAATAAGCTTGTCTGGGATGCATCCTTCTGCCTTGCCAGCTTCAAGACCTATGCTCTTGTCCTGTCCAAATACTATACTGATATTTTCTCCCCTTATTTCTCTTCATCTTTAAACTGAACCTCAAGCAGCAGACATAGAAATGGAGAATATCTTCAAACGCCGTCCTGTGACAATTCTAGGAATGAAGTAAAAGTATCTTGCTGCAAGAGTTGAGAACCAAGGTTTCTCAAAGCAGATATGTCAATCATGTTACCCATCTCCTGGTATCTAGATTCAAGGCTGAAAAACACAGGGGGAAGGGTCCATTAAACTGTACAAAATATTGGGGAAAAATAAACCAACAAAATTAAATTACAGTGAGTATAAGAAAGGATTGCCATTCGTGTTGCTACCGTAGGTGGTTTTAGGATGCAATAAAAATTCTTACCTAGCCATGCCCAGTCCACTGTTTTATAAACTTCAGATATTCAAGCCATGCCTTGGAACATATATGGCTATGCATCTCAAGTTATTGTCAGGAAGTCTGGCACTTGTTGATGGAAAGACTTGGAAGGCAGATACAGGTAAAGAAGAATATGTGGCCAAAAATAGTGCTTCAAAATCTAGCTTGTAAAATACTAGATGATTAGCATATGGTTAATAAGTAGCTTAAGGCTATTTACAGTATTCATTCTATCCAGATCTGAAACCCAAATGTGGTAGCCCTATTCAGGCCAAAAGCATTCTTTAGATGATGCATTAAATATATATTTTAATAACAGGCAAAATATATTTGGATTTATTCTACTTTTTCTTGAGCCTGCTTTTACTTATATAGCTTTTTTATAACTGGCAACAGTATTTAACTATCAGATAAAAGATTTAATTGGACAATTTCTTAAATAGAAGCTAATTACTTCATATGTGCACTTAGATGCCACTTGAAAACACATTTAATTCTAGAGAATGTAATTTTTTTCAATTGCTCAGAACTTGCCATCTCATAGCTCTGCAGATCAATAATGTCTTTGCTTAAAAGAACTAACATTATCAGCAAAACAATGACACAATAGCTTTTGTAAATTTTAAATAGCATATTACATTCATATTATCTAATCAGAAACAGTATTCATCATGGATGTTAATTAAAACTAAGTTTGGGTTTGTATTGTATGCTGAAACAATTAGAATTATTTTAAAGGCCATATCAGCTTCATCCTGTCTGGAGGAAAAGAAATCAGAAGACCAAAAAAGGTGCAAAGAGCATGAGAAGAATTTATGGTGGACAGATAAAGTGATAGTATGTATGTCCCTCTAGTTCAGAAAGTGCCTAGCTGTGAAAAGACTCAACCGAAATCCAGTAATGTAAATGTGAGGTGTCATTTCTTTTATTATAATATTATAGAATATAAGTAGGAAAGATCCTGGAGATCATTTATGTACAGAAATGGACTTGGAAAAGGAATGAATCAATTAGTAAAACATGACTTAAGCCTAGAAAGAATTTAGTAGAATTTCAATATTTCTAGCCTGCTTCAAGGGGCTCACATTCTGATCCAACCCTTTGTTCAATACCTTTATTACTACAGCAGATAGCCATCTGGAGATAGATAGTCATCTACCTCCAGGGAAAAAAGAAACTTTCCTTGCCAAAGAAATCTATTTCTAAGTCCCTTACAGTCAGAGAGGCAGGAAATTGACTTGTGAGTTATAGAAAATTAACACAGCATTCCAAAAATGTAGAAAACCTTGCTGTGGTTTATTCTTTCCATTTCCTTAAGCATTCAGGATCAGAGTTTGAAAAAAAAAAGTCTTTTTGGAGTGTCAGCAGTCTAAGTACTCAAAAGTAAATTCTCAAAATAAAATATCAAACCAAGTGATAAAAATGAGACAGCCACCAGCAGTTTGAGGTTTGTTATCCTCCTTCACTCTGGCATCCCAATGGGCATCCCATCCTGAAAACACAGTCAAATCTCTTTTTGTGAAAACTGGTCCCTTCCTATTCTCACACAAGGAATTCCAACAGAGGAACCAGCTCTATATATGCCTGACAAATGAGCCAGTTCCCAATCAGGCAGCATAGACATGTGGAGAATCTGTTTATACAGGCCTTGATAATTATATTTTCCTGTGCAGACTTCTCTTTTTTCATTCTCTGATGTCTGCCATCTTGCTCAATCTTCTCTAATGGCTGGGCAGCTTTTAAAGTTAGGGAGCCTTCAGCATGCAGACACTTACAATCAGAAGCTGTGGCTTACTTATGAGATGAGTGGTGACTTCCACCACACTGTTCTATTGTTGAATAGGCCTTACAGCTAGTATTTGTTTTCCTGATGTCTAACTAAAATTTGCATACTTATACTTTAAGATCTTTGTTCCTTGTCCTGTCTTCTGGAATAACTTTGAACAAGTCTGCTCCAACTTCTACCTGATAGCCTTACAAAGTAGTTATAGAAAACTATTGTGTCCCCCCCAATCTTTTCTTCCCCAGACTAATCTATTCCAGGACTAATGGTTAATGTGACTCTAGAAGACATTAGAAACTGTTGTAATTGTTGAATTCAGCTGAGGTGTCTGCAAAGTAGTCAAAGTGCTGGAGTTTATCCTAGAACAGGGGTATCAAATTGCCGGCCCGTGGGCCGGACGCATCGCGTGGAAGCCATGCCCACCCCATTGCCGGCAATGGCAAAACCGGCCTGATACGTTGCGTGACATCACATGATGTCACGAGTTTGACATACCTGGCCTAGAAGATCGTAAATGTATCACATGTAACATGGAGAGCAAAGGTTGAAGTGACACAAGTAGGAAAACAATACTTTATAGGCTGACGTTTTAAGTTACAATATTGATAGCTGAGAATTGAGGTGTCAATTCCTGCTATCCAAAAACACTTATTGGTCCATACTGATGGCAGTGAACCAGGCAGTGTGTGAATAAACCCAAGACTAAATCCAATCCAAGAATTAGAATATACATTTTAATACAAGCAAGGAATATTTTTATTGTCTTTATTTTACCTTTCAAAAGAAATAAAAATAATAATAGCTTCAACATTATTTTGAATATCTTCAATTCAGCAGTTGAGATTGGGGAGAGGGATAGGTGCAACAGTTAGAACAATTATTTGGACCACAAGCTAATATTTCAAGTCTAGTGCACATTGCAATCGGCAGCTCTACAAAAGTGTATTAAGAAAAATAGGTGTCTTGTTTTTCTGTGCTTTTTCCCCCTCTGTTTGCCTCAGCTCCACTCAGAGGCACCTCATAAAATCTTGACCTACCAAGCATTGAAAATTTTCCAGCATTAGCTCACAAAAAATATATCCAAGGTCAGTGGCACTGCAGTACAAGGAAAATTAATACCATAATAAAGAACAGCTTACCTAATATTTTTGTTGGCTACTAGATAAATACATGGGTCCATTTTCTGAGGTGAAGAAGTCCTAAATGAAAATTGTTATCTAGCTGAATCAAGAAAATTTTCTGAACCCAATGCACTCCAGGTATGTTGAACTACTACTACTACTACTACTACTATTACTACTACTACTACTACTACTACTACTACTACTACTAATAATAATAATAATAATAATAATAATAATAATAATAATAATAATAATAATAATAATAATAATAATGTTGGAAGGGATCTTGTAGGTCATCTAGTCCAACCCCTTGCTCAGTAAGGAAACCCTATATCATTTCAGACAAATGGTTGTCCAGTCTCTTCTTAAAAACTTCCAGTGTGGGAGCATTTACCACTTATGGAGGCAAGTTGTTTCACTGGTTAATTGTTCTAACTGTCAGGAAGTTTCCCTTAGTTCTAAGTTGCTTCTCTCCTTGCTTAGTTTCCACCCATTGCTTCTTGTCCTGCCTTCAGGCACTTTGGAGAATAGCTTGACTCCATCTTCTTTGTAGCAACCCCTGAGATATTGGAATACTGCTATCATGTCATATCTGGTCCTTCTTTTCATTAAACTAGACATACCCAATTCCAGCAACCATTCCTTATACCACCACATACCTTATATCAGCATTGCATTTCATTTTGTTAGATACTGTTCAAGTCTGTCCAGACCCTCCAGTATCTGAAGTCTGTGTTCTGGAGTGTTGGCTATTCCTGCCAGCTTAGTGTCATCTGCAAATTTGATGAGTTCCCCATCTACCCCCTCATGCAAATCATTAATGAAGACGTTGAAGAGCCCTGGGCCTAGAACAGAGCCCTGGGGCACCCCACTACACACTTCCCTCCATGTAGATGCGGTTCCATTGAGGACCATATGCTGAGTACGGCCGGTCAGCCAGCTACAAATCCATCTGGTGGTGATGCTGTCTAACTCAGGAAGGAAGGAAGGAAGGAAGGAAGGAAGGAAGGAAGGAAGGAAGGAAGGAAGGAAGGAAGGAAGGAAGGAAGGAAGGAAGACCAAAGTGTTGTCAGTGGTGATAGGAACACTCAAGACTGGAAGGAACAACATCAGAGCTCTCAGTTCAGAAGAGAGCAGTGCTAGAAACAGCTCAGATACTGTGCAGAACTGAAACTCCCAGGTCCTTGTCTAGAGGATCCAAGATTGAGGAAGATCCATACAATCCATAGACACCAAATCCAATCTAATAGAAATCAACTTCAGAATAACAGAGTTGGAAAGGGCCTTGGAGGTCTCCTAGTTCAACCCCCTTCTCAAGCAGGAGACCCTGTTCCATTCCAAATAAGTAGCTGCCCAGTCTCTTTTTAAAAACCTCCAGTGTAGCTTTAATAAAGTTATGAAAATCATTGTTATTATTTCTATTTATGTTGCTCTTTCCTTAACCCCTTTCCCTTTTATGCTTTGCAAACCTGAGAACATAGCTTCTGCTTTTGTAGCTGTTTTTAACTGATCTGGGCATTTTTTTTCCATTTCCCTAAGTATATGACAAAAATCAGAAAGTTAATTAATTTAATTAAAAAGTATTAACTTTTATGCACTGCAGATCACTTCATCAGATATATGGAGAGGCTAAACTGTGTTAGATTAAAATGTTTGTACAGATGGGTGACAGAAAGGAAAGGAAGACAGGAAAAGAATGCAGACACAAGTGACATGTGAGACAAATTCACGCACAAAATTAGAGTGAGCATTTAAAGTGAATTCATGAAAGTTTGTACATTTTAATAGTTTTTTAGTCTGGAAAAAGTGACATGAGACTCCTGATTTTTGGCTTTCACAGAATAACAATTGTTCTCCAGAATAGGGCGGCATAGAAGTCAAATTAATAAAATTAATAAAATTAATAAATTAATTAATAATAAATAAACAATGTAATCCCCAAATATCAGCATTTTTTGAATGAATGTTAATCTGTCATTGATCTAATATAAGCTAATTTAGGAATCTTTTTATCTGGATTACTATGGAATATTTTTTTTAATTACACCAAGTACAGGTAGTCATTGGCCTACAACTACAATTGACTCCAAAATTTCTGTTACTAAATGAGACAGTTGTTCATTGAGTTTTGCCCCATTTTACAACTTTTCTTGCAATAGTGACTCACATGATTAAGTGAATCTGGCTTCCCCATTGACTTTTCTTGTCAGAAGGTCACAAAAGGTGATCGCATGATTCCTGGCCACTGCAATTGTCATAAATATAAGTCAGTTGCCAAGCATCTAAATTTTGATTATGTGACCATGGGGATGCTGCAGCAATTGTGTGAAAAACAGTTATAAGTCACTTTTTTTCCAATGAGTTATCATTTTGAATGGTCACTAAATGAACTGTTGTAAGTCAAGGACTCCCTGTAGTAGTGAATTATTTTTAACTGAATGGTTTTGAATGAAAGCTAGATAGTGTTGTGAGTGTCCCTAGACCAGCTTGGGAAGTGTCAGAATATGAGGATCAGCAGCCAGGCCCCTCTGGGTGTTTTCCCCTCCCGGCAGCCGAGGAAGGGCAGCCAGGCCCCTCTGGGTATTTGCCCCTCCCGGCAGCTGAGCTAGACAATGAGGAGCTTTGTATGCATTCTGAATCAGACTCTCAAAATGATGAGTCAGATTTAGAACAAGAAGATAAATGGATTGATCCGAGGTTCCGAAGGTTTGATAAGCGAAGGTGTCAGTTAACTGGAAAAAGGAAGTAATGGGGGGAAGTGACGTATAGGACACTATATTAGAAGGGGAAAGAAAGACTACGCCTTTGTCATGAGCAACGTTAATCAAGGAGAGGCTTGAAAAACTTTTGCAGTGCGTTGGAATTCTGGTGTTTTGAAAACCTACCGAAGAATAATGAGGTCTTGGACAATGTGATAAAGAAAGAGTAAGTTAATTGGGAAGTAGGAGGAGGAGAGCATGTTTAATCTAAATGTACATAGATCTGATTTGGCCGTTCCGGCCAACAAAAATGCCAGCAGCTTGCTTTGAAATGAATCCTTTTGAAATGTGTTAAATAAACCTCTTAAAGATATATTTACGTGGATTTTAATGAGCTGAGAGAGGCCAGACATAACAGATAGCCATCTCTGGAAATGTCTTAACTTGAACATGGAAGAGTGGGCTTTATGTTAACATCATAGTTTTATGTTATGCCATCAACTGATTCTGACTAATAAATCATATAGCCCAAGAGACTCTGTAGAATCCATTGAGAATTTACACTGCAGTGGACATACCCTTCCTGGAGTCCACTACTATCCATCTTGAAATTTTTTCTTCTAAACAGCTGTTTAATAATATTGAAATATTTGGGAAAATTAATACAAGAGAAAGAGAAGGAGGAAAAAGAGGAGCAGGAGTAAAAAGGAGAAGTGAGAAGGGAAAAGGGAGAAGGGGGAAGGAGAAGGAGAAGCAGAAGCAGAAGGAGACTTTGGCACTAAGTTTACTATTGTAATAGTTTGTACATAAACATAGCACTTTAAAGGTCTAGCCTATTGTTTCTCAAAAGGGCTGGTATTGTGAGTTTAGAATAAACTCTTTTAGTCTGCATTATCTTAACTTTCTTTTACTTACATGTAAATTAAATCAATGTACTGAAATGGAAAAAAAACCTGAACATTAAATGTACAACTCTGCTACAATTTTTGATATTTTATCTCTATATTAACTTCTAATTTACTTGTTCAAGTTTTATCTTCTTACTAAAATAAATAATAAGAATAAAAAAAGAGAAAAAGTTAAGTACAAATATTGCTTTGGAAATCCAATTAATTTCTTTCAAATTATTCATTTGATTTGGGTAATTAATCCAATTAGATTTTTTTATTTGGACATTTTTTTTGACTTGGACATTTCATTTAAATTGAGTAAGTTCAATGTGCAGTTCTTAATTGATTCAGAAAAAAATGTTGAAATATTTCTCGATCTCATTATAGTTACAGATACAAAATGTTTTCAACGAGTGTGGTGTTCCACAAAGACCAGCATTATCAAACTGGATGGCTTAACTTTTTAATATAAAAAAGCATTTAACTTACTTTGTTAAAAAAAAAAAAGTGTGCACCAGCTCTTTTAGAGTTCACTAATCCTATCCTGGTTTCTTAGCACGAACAATTTACTGCTTCAGCTGCTCTCCCTTCTGGCCTTCCACCTCCCTGCTCAGTCTTGCTTGACTTTTAGTTGCCAGCTAGTGTTATTCTTGTTTTCAGATTTAACTCTAAGTTTTCATTTTCTTGAAGCTATAAATAATCAGTATAACCCCAGGAAATTCCTTTTTAAGAATTATAATAAATTTATATAAAAATATGGACAAGGTTCTGAGATCTTGAAATTTCTTTATTAGACAAGCTAATAATTAAAAAGAGAAGGTGGAAAAAAGAAAAGAGGAAATAAAAAGTTTGCTTTTGTTGAAATTATTAAGGTGTTCATAGGTTAATTTGGAAAGAATAATCCTAAAACTAAATAAATTGGACTTTACTGAGGTTCTATTCAGGTCATCTCCTGAACATGAGACAACCATGACCTGGATGACAGAAAATCTCTATAGATGATTCACATGGGAATATTCTGCAGATGGAGGATAACCTTCTCTATAGACCATTGTTGTTCAGATGGAGTGAAAAACTTCATATGGCTTGGCAGATATTTGGAAGGCACCTCTAATCAATGGACAATCCCTCCTTGACATCTTTTTAAAACCTTTTGGTGCTCTGTTTCAACCAGGAAGGAAAGCAGAGTTCTTCACCTCCCCCAAAGCACATGTGCAGAAACTACTTCCACTGGAATGAAATGAATTATCTAGAATAGATGGACCATTTGAGGTTCTTTGCCATATTAATGCAAAGCAATTGCCTCTACAAGGAAAAACACCTTATTAAGTGAAATCTGCACAAGCATGATTCTTAATCTCCCTCTTGATGTTCAGTTTCTACTGTATATGAAATGAGTGAGTGAATCAGACTTAGCTGTCCTCAGGATTTCAGATTATATCACAGCACAGAGTTACATTCAGAAAATGCCAACCACTTTCTCTTTCTAATAACAGAAGCTGCCCACTAGCAGTTTTTTGTTTTCGGTAACCCTATGTTCAAGAAATATTCTTCTATCAATTTCACATTAGAGAGGACTCTTTCTTTTGAAATTCTTAGAGTGCTGTCAACCAGTGATTTCAAATAACAAAACAGTGTAGCAAAAATCAATATAGACTTCAGCTTGCAAAATAATTTGAAGCCTGCTGCTGTTTTAATGGTAGGATTGCTCATTTACCTTCTCATAGGTAATATAGCTATGTATCTCCTTTACAAAATTGTAAAGATAGAAGAAAATATTTGTAACTCAGAGTTGAACTGTAGGGTCCTTGGTGTTCTCTGAGTTTAGTGCAGAGGTCCCCAACCTTTTTGGTTTGGCAGCCTGGAAAGGAAGGCAGGCACTGTTACATGTGTGTGCGCATGCACAAATACATTGTGCGCGAGTGCATATGCACATACAAATGGACTGTGTGTGAGCACATGTGCATGCACAAACAGGGCCGTGTGAGTGCAAATGCCACAAATGGGTAGGATGCTTGGTGCAGGGTGGAGTTAGCGCTAGCAAAATGCTCAGTGTGGCACTAGTAATGGAGGGACATTCGGGGCAGCAGGGCGCTAGTACCGATGGGACGCTTGCAGGACATTTGGCGTGGGGCAGTGCTAGCACCAGTGGGATGCTTGGGGCAGGGCAGCACTAATGCTGGTGGGATGCTCGTGCTGGCAGGATGCTCGGGGCTGGGCAGTGCTAGCACTGAGTGTAGGGAGTGAGTGCACGCACACACATGCATGCACTGGCCATCCCTTCATGTGGCCTGGAAAGGGAGGCAGGCACTGCTACATGTGCATGTACAAATGGGCCGTGTGCAAGCGCATGCGCAAATGGGGCTGTGAAAGTGCGAGTGCCACAAATGGGACAGCACTAGCACTGGCAGTATGCTTGGTGCAGGGCGATGCTAATGCTGGTGGGATGCTCGGTGTGGCACTAGTGCCAGAGAGACGCTCAGGGCAGCATGGCACAAGCACCAGTGGGACATTTGGGGCAATACTAGTCCTAGCGGGGTGCGTGACACTGGGCAGCACTAATGCCAGCATGATGCTCAAGGCAGCACTAGTGCTGGCGGGATGCTCGGCGCTCAGTGGTGCTAGCACCAAGGTACACTCGCAGCGGTACTCAAGTGTGGGGAGTGAGTGCATGCACACACACACCATGCACTGGTGATCCCTTCACATGGGCCAGTGGCAAAGAGGCCATGGCCCATAGGTTTGGGACCCCTGGTTTAGTGATTTCTTGCAGATATTTCATTACAAAACTAAGTAACATCATCACAGTAAATCATTCTGAACTTACTGCCAGAAAGATTCTCAAGACAGGCTACAAATGTGTAAAAATACAGTCCAATATCTTTATTCATGTGCCACTCACTGCTGAAACTTGGTAGTCGAACATTATAACACTAAGATCAGAATTCTGCATGACTTTGTCAAAGTCAAATGATTACTTACTTTATTTTACAATCCCCTTTCTCAGGTATATCTATTTGCCTGAGGGAAAAGTCTAATTGTAAGTTGCAATAGCATAAGGACAAGAATAAAATATAATAAAGTCTGATTTCTTTATTATGAATTTCCACAGGTGATCATCTACTCTGGTACATGAGATTTGATGTGATTTTAATTAGACAAATGTAATTAGCATGTGCAATAATATAAAAAAAGAAGAGCAACAAAACCCCAAGTGCTTCCTGGGCCATCGAAAGTGGGGAGATTTTGAAAGCTTTATCAGGTAAGGTAATGTCATTTTAATAATTCCCCTAGCAGGGATATTTTCTGTTGTGAAAATATCTAAGAAAATGAAAGAAAATCATGAAAGGACTCTTCCTTCTCATGCTCCAAGCTCAAGTTGTCCTTTGCAACTGAAGGGAATTTAAGTCTGAAAAATTAGAATATAGGCAAACCTGAAATTGGCGTATTTCCCTAATCAACGTACAAACTAGTAGTAAATAAAAAAACACAAAATTCATTTCAGAAAATATGAATGACTCATTAGTTCTGATTTGTAATTTAGCCATGTGATAATTTTGTTCTCTTTTGCCTTTTTTTAAAAAAAGATAGTTGTCGTAATCATTTTCTTGTATTTCAGAAATGGAAAATACTGTTATTTTAAAATGGAAATTAACACTCATTGCTAGTTAAAAATAGGCCTCTGCTTTCCCTGATTACACTAAGACCAATCTTCCTTATTTCATAATTCTTTGGAAAGTCAAGGGTCACTGCATTAAATAATATAATAGATTATTTTGTATGTTAAATATATTTTTCCCAGTAGAAAACCAATTTAATGAGATACCGGTAATTACCCATTGAGTTTCATGTTTCTTTTTATAATTATTACAAAATATGCCAAACCATGTAAAGGATTTACTTAGCAAAGTAATTTCTGGCTTAAGAAATCATGGGGTTTTTTTGCAGCATATTAAAAAAAATCACAGTGGTTTCTCAGTTATTAAATAAGACAACTTGAAACAATCTATTACTAGCTACAGAATGCTGGGAGAAATTGATACTGGGCGTAGCACTAATTGTGCCCATTCATGAGATGGAAATTCTGCCCCCTTTGAGATATTGTCCTAGGTACCACAAGACAGGATCGAAGGCTTTCTGAATAGCAAGAGACTATAGAATCCAGTCTTGAAATATTCATGACTGTTTAAAATAAAATTCTGTAGTCAATGTACTGTCATGGAAAAGCCTAATGGAAAAGACAAGAGAAAGCAACACAAAACAATAATTTTTACTTTAAGATTCAGAGGTTTATTTTGCTAATAATTTGGAACATAGCAAGCATAACAACACAACATCACTTACATTAATAACCCATTGCAGTGAGATCCACTGGTATAGCAAATTCCAAATGACAGCTATAGGCAATGGCAAATCAGTCAGGTCCAGACCCAACTCTTTATACCCTTTCTTGTTCTAAAAAGTTCTAAAAGTCTAAAAAAAAGTTCTAAAAGTCCACTGACACTGACTTCTGCTGACTTCTTACTGACCTCCTGCTGACCTTCTGCTGAACATAACTTTCCACATATACCCATGTACATTGGAACCTCATCCATCAGCTACTTTCAGTTCACTATTTCTTACTGTTCCAGTCCTTATGTTCTAAATATATTAGCAAAATCATATTAAGAAAAGTACAATTGCAAACTGCAAAATTAAGCATAGCACAAACTTTGTCCATGAGGTCTGATTCAGTTTACCTCGGCCTAAACCTTGCATAAAAGAACAATAGCCAATATTTTAGTTTTCCACAGTACAAATCTTCAACAGTAGGAGATGGGGAAAAGAAACAGAATTCCAGCTATTTCAATTGGGTAATTCTGGATTTGCAATATACAAACCCTTTCATATCCTCTAAACTGCTCCTAACTTAGCAGAAGAGGATATCTAGAACAGCAGCCCCCAACCTTTTGGGCAGCAGGGACCAGTTCTGTGGAGAGAGGCTTTTTTGTGGATCAGAGGAGGTGTTTTCATGGACCAGTTCTTGGCATGCCACAGCCCAATGTCAATCTCCATTGATCTAGAACATTGAATTTGGAAAATTATAAATGCATTAAGGAACTAGATAGACTTGAAAAGAATCTCTTGATACTATTACAATAAACTGTGTAATTGGCAATATGCTTCATAGCTTGCAGAAAAATGGATGAGAAAAATTGTGAGAATAAAATGTTATTTAAAAAGATATTAGATTATTATTAATGATGCTTTATCAAACAGTTTGTTTCAGGCAGAAAATGGGAGTAGTAGGCATCAATATATATCACTTGTTAAACTGAAATGTTATTATTCTGAGAGAATAGTGAAAAATCTGCATAACAGACATCACTGGAGGATGACAGTTTGCATTACAATATAAACAAAATTACAAGTTTAGGACATTATAAGTTGTATCATGCAAATATAGTTGGTATAAAAGTAACGCTCTCTGATTTATTATGCTTTAATTTTTTAAAACTAAAACATTATAATTCATGCCCATCTTATATTGCTAAGCTATATAAATTTACTTTCTTGACAGCTCGGTTTTTTAAAAAAGAAATTAATTTTAATACTGAATCAGAACAAGATTTTGTCATTTTTTTAGCGTAACTATATTCTGTCTTCTCTAAGGACCCCTAGTGCAACTTTATTAACAAGGAGAGAATAAATATCCAAACTGCTAAAATAATTCTCTGTAAAATAATGGTATGGTAATGTAGCATTTTTAACATGTACAGCAGAATGATTTTTTTCCAACATTTGAGTAAGGATCTGGGATACCATAAAATACTACTACTTCTATCATTACTACTATTACTACTACTACTAGCAACAACACCCACTGGGCACTGGCTTGATGTGGTTGTGGGAGTTGTGTACTCTGAGGAAGATTAAAGCTATGCTAGAGGTTGAACCATACAAGACGGTCTCATTAGAGAGCCAGACAACAAATCTCTGTCCCATAAACAACATGGTGAAACAAAATTTACAAAACCCCATACCAGCTCTGTCATTGCTTGGCCAAGAAGAACTTTGTTAGGTGGTGGAGTTCATAAAATATCTGGTGACAAATGGGCTATAGGAGTCAGGATTGCAAGTTAGCAGTTGTAAAAACTGTTATCAAACAACTGGAGTGGCCAAAGCTCTTGTAAGTCTTGGTCAAAGGACTAATGAGAGGAGATTGCCCCTGAGATCCATAACATTCCCATCCTCATAATCTTCTGGAAGGCTTTGATAAACTTGGTTATTTACCCAGACTGGGTAACTCCTCCATCTGTAATTTTTATGTCTGCTTTGATATTTAATAATTAACTTTAATTATTTTTGTACCTTTCTGGTTGTTTGTTGGGCGGAATCTAAATTGAATTTAGAAATAAAAATAAACATGTAACTTCTGTGATATGATTCAGCCATCCAGAGCATTTTATAATGACTCATTAAACACATAATGAAAATATTTTCTGATTGAAATAAAGCTAGCAACAGGCTAGAAACTGGAAACTATGTGTTCTAGTTCTGCCTTATTCAACAAAACCAATTGGTGACTTAGACCAATCTCACTTTCTCAGCCCTAGGAAGGAAGCAATGGCAAACCACTTTTTAAATCATGTCAAGAAAGCTGCAGGGACATATCCAGGTATATACCAAGAACCCAGACTGTCTTGAAGGATCTACCTATATAAATATATGTTTTTGATGGTTGTATAAATGCAACAAAATGACAATGCTATCATTTACAAATATTACCTTAAACTCTTACAATATTACTGAACATGGAAATAGGTTATTTATTCTATTTCAATTGTTGCAAAATGTTTTCTGTACGGAGTTAAGCAGTATTCAATGCAATGATAAAAAAGCCACTTGATTGAGGTTATTGTAGAAAGTATGAAGTATGCCTTGTGTGGTTTGCAGTATGGGAATTAAAGCATGGTTTATAGGCTGAATGGACAACTGAGCACCTGCCAGCTGTTGCTATATTACAAATCTTAGCATCAAGAAAAGCATATAGAAAATAATGTTATTAAAGTATCAACCATAATTACTTCCAATTATTTGGCTATATTGAATGGGCATAATGGGAGTTGTAGTAGCTAAAGGGAGTAGCTAAACGGTAAGATGTAGAAAACAAATTAGTATTTCTGTTGTGAGACATTACATATATAATGCTGGCATGTTATCAGATATATCAGACTTGAAAAAAGCAATTCTGCTTGTCTTATGATTGGGCTAAACAAAATCCTCAAAGTATATGAGTTACAAAATAAAATAATTGTCATGATGGCAGGTCAGCGATACTATCTTGTTATGACACAAATATTAGATAAGTGTTTTTCACTTTAATTTCCCATCTTTTACAATCTTAGAATCAACATCTGTTTCTTTCTTCTATTTGATATTATTATGCATCACAACTGCTGGATGTTAATTCTTTTGATCATTTGATGAAGTAAAAGTAGCCATATTTTACCAGGAACAAAAATTGCATCAGTTGTCCAATAATGATTGTGCACAAAGTACAGAAAATCTTCTACTGATGTGGAGCATTAGTTTGCAATCTGTCCATTTAGCCATAGAGGAAACTTATCAGTGATCCAGCCAAGTATTGAGAAGAATTTCATTTCATATTCACACCTAATCAAGAATCTGGCGAAGTAGGAGAAAGGTAATTTATCTCATCACTTGGGTGGATAACACTACTGGGAAAAAAATGAGAAAGTTATTATGAAGGTTTCAGAAGAACAGAGATTAAAGAGACTAAGTATATTTTGCCTGAGGTTGTTTTTTCTTCTTCTTTTCATAAGAATAGGAAGACTTTCACAACTTTCCATGTTTACTTTCAAGAGCAGCATTCCCTACTGCCTCAGAGTTTTTAGAGGATATAGAAATTGAGTGCTATTTTGCAATTCTGGATTCAATATAGTGCTGAAAATTGGTGGCATTTTTACTGGCATTGTTTAGATGAGATATACATTATAAGTGTAATACAAACTCTACAAGGAATTTGACATTTTTAAAAAGTGTGGATTTCCCCAAACTGAGGAAAAATTCTTCTTAACACAATTGGCTTCAAGCACATTAATACATGTATATGGTTATCCAACATAATGTTCCCAATGCTTGATTATTTAGGGAAGACTAAAGTCAAGATCACGATCACGTGAAGCATTAATACCACTTTATAATGATTTGGTAAAGCCACACCTGGAATACTGCATCCAGTTTTGGTCACCACAATGTAAAAAAGATGTTGAGATTCTAGAAAGAATACAGAGAAGAGCAACAAAGATGATTAGGGGACTGGAGGCTAAAACATATAAGGAACAGTTGCTGGAATTGGGTATGTCTAGTTTAATGAAGAGAAGGATGAGGGGGGACATGATAGCAGTGTTCCAATATCTCAGGGGCTGCCACAAAGAAGAGGGAGTCCAAAGAGCCTGAAGGCAGGAAAAGAAGCAACGGATGGAAACTAATCAAGGAGAGAAGCAACCTAGAACTAAGGAGAAACTTCCTGACAGTTAAACAATTAACCAGTGGAACAACCTGCTTCCAGAACTGCTCCAACACTGGAAGTTTTTAAGAAGAGAATGGACAGCCATTTATCCGAAATGGTATAGGGTTTCCTTCCTGAGCAGGGGGTTGGACTAGATGACCTCCAAAGTCCCTTCTAACTACTACTACTACTACTACTACTACTACTACTACTACTACTACTACTTATTATTATTACTATTATTATTATTATTATTATTATTATTATCTTGATCAATGACTGCTAAGCAACTAAGCTTCTTTTTTGCTTCCTCATTAAGACTTGTCTTCCATACCTATGCATATGACTTCAACATTATTGTTATTTGTTACCTGTAGGTAACAAAAGAAATGCATGCTAAGATACAGTACATAATTCTGTCAAACAAAAGATATTTGGTGATTGACTATATTTTTAATCTGTCCAACAATAAGAATTCTCTTACCAGGGTACAAAGCTAGTAAGAAAATAAAAAACTGGTAAGAGATGATAATAGCCTAGAAAAAATAAATACAATAGAACATATAAAGTCACTATCTCAATAAAATGCAGGTAGCAAAATTTCAAAACTAAATTCTCAAAATTTATATCATCCTAAAATGAAAAATGTGTGCATAAGGGAACTATTTATTTCTTTAATGACTTACCCCATCATAGAATCTTCTTCCCAAAGAAGACAATGCTGTAAAATCACAAGGCAAAGCCTGTCATCATAAAAACCTTTATTTGATTTAAAAGCCTATTACGAAGTCATAATATAAAGAAGACAAATAATTGAGCAACACAGAACCAACAACAGCTAAGAAAGAATATTCGAAGTGTGCAGCTTCTTTAATGAGATTTTCCTTTGCTATTAGTTTCACAGTTTTTTCTTTATAAAGAAAACATCTCCTTGTGCAGCAGGCCTGAATGAATTTTTGGTAGTGTGAAGAAAGAACAAAGATGTTTTTGTAGATTAAAAGCAAACAGTGAAGGCTGTGCTTCTCATTTCTCTATACAACAGAACTTTACAGAGGCAGCCTTGTGTATAGCTTGTTCTTTCTGCAGGACCCTGAATGACCATAAGATAAAAATTGTTGAGGGGACATTCTAGTTCTACATCCAATTTCTAAATGGTCAGGACAAATTATTCTCAATAAACTAACCATATGCAAAGCCAATAGTTTACATTAATTATTTGCCCTTAGCAACTCTACTAAAAAGCCACCTATAATTCACAAAATGAAGGTCCTTTTTGGTTCAGTGGAACAGACATTAATCTATTTGCTTACATATAGTTTCTTAAGTGTGTTTCCTTATTTATTGTCAACACATTTATTTCACCAATATTTGATTTCCCTTTATTTTCTTCATTTGGGATTTTTTTTAAAAAAAATGTTACTCTTGATCCTTCTCATTAACTATGCTCCATACTCTGAATTCATTGTAATTTAAATATATCTTAGTTTGTTCGGCTAGACTGGTGTGGGAAGAATCCAGAGAAAGAAATATTTTGGGAAATATTTAAAAAGGCAGAATATATTTTTCCAAAGGAATAATGGATAATATCTATAAAAAGCAGAAACTTTTCCCTCTCCCCAGCCAGAAAACTGAACAGAAACCAGCTTTCAGAAATGCAGATGTAATAATCCATTCAGGAAGGTTGGGGCCAGGAAGCTAGAAGCTATGAGATTAGGAAGACAAAGACCTCTAAAATCTACATACCCCACCCAAACTCTTAAAGACATGACCTTTGGGGACATAATAGGATTAACCCACCAATACCAAAAAGGCATACCAGACTCAGGTCACAGTACATGACACAATACAAAGCATCAAACAGGAACAGGAAACAACCTCAAGAGCCCCAGAAGGTATAAAAACCCACCACTCCCGGCTTCCGGTGGCACCGCCGGCGTCGCTAGAGTCTCCTCCGTGAGGCTCCGTTCCCTGGGTATGTAAAGCCGCTAAAAACAGCGACCATCAGCTGTTTGTCGTGGTGAAAAATCCCCTCTTCGGGCGAAGAAGAGGTGAAGAGCTTCAAGAGCAAGGTTGAGCCCCTCTGAAAGCCCTGGAAAATACTTTTCAGGGACTAAGAGGGTGTGCTCCCTAGGCACTTGAAACGCTCCTGCCCAGAGACACTTCTGTCGGCTGACAGAAAAAGACGTCGCGACCACCTCTGCTTTTAAGAAAGAAATAACAGAGACTTTCTACAGACGGAGTGAATACAGGAGTTTTTAGTGAATTGCAAGTATTTTGTTACTTTGTTTCTGTCTTTCTACTTATAACTTTCTTGGAATCAACATAATCCTTTCAAAATGGCGATAGTTCTTCCTGCCTAGTGAAAGTGATGGAAAGTGAAACTGAACTTTCTTTGTTCTCTCTCGGAAGTAAAGACAGAGAAACCATTTTTATTTGAAATACTTTTTAAACGATATTGTGAATTGGAACTTAAAAGAAATCAAGAAGAGAGGAAAATTTGGCAATTAAATTTTTACCTTGTTAATCAAAGGGGTTTTTTTTTCCCCTTTTAAAAAAAAATGACGACGAGACAGAAGGCAGCAATAGCGAAGGCGGCTGTACCTTCCCCAGGTCAGCTTTCTAAATCACAATCAAGTACTTTGCCTGCTTCTTCAGCCTCTGCATCTTTGACTCCGACAGAATCTCAAGCCCCTGCTCCTAAACAATCCTCCCCAGAAATGCTTACAATGAAAGATTTGCAGGCTGCATTATCTACCGCACTATCCGCACAGACTGATATGTTGGAGAAAAGGATGGAAGAACACACAGAAGACTTAAGAGGTATGATACAAACTAGTAATATGGAGATAAGAGAAGATATTGTTGAAGCCATTAAAGGGGTCTGGGAATATACTGTGGGAGTGGAAGAAAAGTTGGAAGGTGTGGAGCAACAGATGGAGGAAAAAATAGAGGAGATTAAAAGCGATCTTCAGGATCAGGCTGTTATGATACAATATAATCAGATGCAGATGGCTGTTAGAATTAGAGGATTTAAAGAAAATCCAAAGGAGAACCAAGAAGAGTTAAGAAAAATTTTTGTTGAAGCTTTGGCAATTTTTCTGGAAGAGGGAGCTCAAAATGTTGCCTGGCAAATTGAGCGAATATTTAGGATGAATTCACGTATAGCACACAAAGAAACTTGCCCAGAGACATTGTGATATATTTTAGCACAAGAAAATTTAGAAACTGGGTTCTTACTAAAGCCTATAATAAACAATTAAGTGTTGCTGGTCAAGAAGTACAGGTGTTGAAGGAGATACCTCCCAAAATGTTGAGATCAAGGAAAGATTATACATTTTTGACAGAGGAACTTAAAAAAAGAGAGATACAATATAGATGGGAGGCTCCAACTGGACTTTCCCTCTTTTTTCAAAACAACAGATACCGTTTGATTACAGTTGCTAAAGCGAGAGATTTTTTTGAGAATATACTGATGGCTGGTAAATCTACTTCTCCAAGACCTAAGAGGGTGGTTCTTGTAAAAGACATAGAATCACTACAACTTATGGAACCTCAGCTAATTTCAACATTGGATATGGATAAAGGAGTCGTAGCTGAGCAGCCAGTGCAGTGTATTGATATTTTCCAACCTTTGGATGCAGAGAAAGCTAAAGAGCAAAGGCCTATACGTAAAACTACAAAGAATAAAGTACAATCAGTTTATACAAAGCAAGTTGCATCGACATCTTTGGAAGCCATGGGAGCAAGGCTTAAGAGGAAGGAAGAAGTTGATCTGGCCTTGCAGAAGCTTCTACAAAAAGGTCATGTCAAATAAATATTTGACATGGAATGTGAATGGTCTAAATTCTCCACAGAAAAGGAAGAAGATATTTCATTATTTGAAGCAATGTAAAAATGATGTAATCTGCTTACAAGAAACTCATATTAGAATTTCTGATCAGAAATACTTGATTAACAATAGGTTGGGGACACAATTTGTGGCAGCATCTCTAGAGAAAAAAAATGGAATTGTTATTTATGTTAAAAATCATATAAAAGCGAAATTAATAGAAGCAGATACTCAAGGTAGATTTTTAGCTATTGAAATTTTATTAGATGGGAAGAAAGTTCTTTTGATGGGTATATATGCTCCAAACCAGCAACAAGGTATATTTTATAAGTTATTACATAAAAAATTAATACAATTGGATTATAGATCTTGTATTTTAATGGGAGACTGGAATGGTATTCTTGATGTTGGTTTGGATAAGAAAAAACTCTCATCTGTTCCGCAATCGCGTACTATCTTGCCTAAATCTTTTTTTGACATTAAGGATGATTTTAGCTTGTCAGATGTATGGAGAGAAAGACATGGTAGGGATCAAGAGTTTACTTTCTTTTCCGATAGACATCAATCATTTTCTAGAATTGATTTTATTTTAACTACTAGTGATTTTATTTTAAGTTTAAAGAAAGTAAAAATTTTACCTAATGTATTGTCAGACCACAACCCGGTTATGATGGAACTAAGGACTGGTCAGTCTTCTAGAAGATCTTGGAGAATTAATGAAAATCTGTTTAAATATGATATGAATGTGGAAGAATGTAAAAAGGCTATGAAGGAATTTTTTATGTTGAATATGAATAGGGAAACGACAATAGAAACGGTGTGGGACTCTAGCAAACCTCATATGCGTGGTATTTTAATTGAAATGAATATAAGGTATAGACGTAAACAAGAGGAAAAAAGGAGAGTTTTAGAAGCGGAAATAAGGAAAAAAGAGTTATTATTAATAAAGAAACCAGATGATAGTAACATTAAAGAAGGGATTAAGATTTTACGGAAACAATTTGATATATTGATGACTGACCAAGTTGCCAGGAACTTACAATATGCTAAACACAATACATTTTTTAATGCTAATAAACCTGGCAGATGGTTGGCTTACACATTAAGGAAAAAACAAAAATCCCGATTAATTGAGAAGGTAGAATATAAGGGACAAGAACTATTTCAACAAGAACTTATTAAAAAAGCTTTCCTAGAGTTCTACACCAAATTATACTCTGAAGAGAAAGTTCAAGAGAAAGAGATTGATGCCTTTTTACAAAATCAAAATGTTTTGAAAATTACGTTGGAACAAAGAGATAGATTAAATGCACGGATTACATCAAAAGAAATTATTGCTGCAATTAAGCAATTGAAAACGGGTAAATCTCCAGGAACTGATGGTTTAACAGCAATTTATTATAAATGTCTGCAAGAGGAAATGGTGGAACCTTTGAGAGAGTTATTTGTAAATATACAAGAGGGTGGCCGGGTTCCACCTTCATGGAAAACGGCTTATGTCTCCTTGATTCCTAAAGAGGGAAAAGATAATGTTCAAGTAGAAAATTTTAGACCTATTTCGTTGCTAAATACAGATTATAAGATATTTGCAAAAGTTTTGGCCAATAGATTAATGACAGTTTTAACTCAAATAATTCATTCAGATCAAACTGGTTTTTTACAAGGGAGGCAGATGAAAACTAATGTTAGACAGCTTGTTAATATATTGGAATATTTGGATAAACATATTCAAGTGCCGGCAGTTTTAATGTTTTTGGATGCAGAAAAAGCTTTTGATAGACTGAATTGGGCATTTTTGAAAAGACTTGTTGTTAAGATGGGAATGGGGGATCAGTTTTTTAACTCTATATCAGCAGTTTATCAGAAACAGACAGGACAGATTATTGTGAATGGACAATTAACAGACTCATTTAATATAGAGAAAGGTACTAGGCAGGGTTGTCCTTTATCCCCTTTACTGTTTGTCTTAACTTTAGAGGTGTTACTGAATAGGATCAGGGCTTCAGATGAATTAAAAGGAGTACAAATTAGACAACATGATTATAGATTATGTGCTTTTGCGGATGACCTACTTGTGACTCTGACCCAGCCAATACAGTCGGCTCAGAAATTGATGGAGATTTTTCGAAATTATGGAAGAGTATCAGGTTTTAAATTAAATTTATCTAAGACAAAGATGTTGCTTAAAAATTTAGATGATAAATCAAAACAAGATTTGGAAAGAATAACGGGTTGTGAGATAGTTAAGAAAGTCAAATATTTAGGAATTTTTATAGAAGCTTCAAATGGGAAACTATATAAGAATAATTATGAACTTTTATGGAATAAGGTACAAATAGAATTGGAAAATTGGAAAAAATTACATTTGTCTATGTTGGGTAGGATAGCTGCAGTCAAAATGAATATATTGCCGAAATTTTTATTTTTATTTCAAATGTTACCAATACTTAAAAAGGATGGGAATTTAGATGAGTGGCAGAAAGGTATCAATAGATTTATCTGGAATGGCAAGAAACCGAGGGTTAAATTAAAAATTATTCAAGATATAAGAGAGAGAGGTGGTTTGAAAATGCCTAATCTTAAGCTATATTACAATGCAGCAGTTCTAGTAGCAATAAGTGACTGGGTTAACTTGACTAACGAAAGAATATTGAATATAGAAGGGTACGGGTCACTGTATGGGTTTCATGCGTATTTAGTTTATGATAAAAAGTTGGATAGGAGTTTTAAAGAGCATTTATTAAGAAATTCTCTGCTGCGTGTCTGGAAAAAGTATTATTATAAGTTAAATGGGAAAATCCCTTTATGGACAGTTCCCAGACATGCAATAGAGAGTGTAAATAGACAACAAAATCAAGATGTGGTGCCCTATGAGAAGCTTTTAATTAAAGAAGGAAATAACCTAGAACTGAAATCACTAAATAGGCTAAAGGAAGAAGGATTAGCTCACAATTGGTACTCACATGTACAACTTCAGGATAGATGGTATAAAGATGTCAAGATGGGTTTTTCCTCAGAGGATGAAAAATTAATTAAACAAGTTAGAGATCAAAGAACTATGCACATTAAAAGATTATATGATGTATTAATTGAAATTGATTCTGGAAACGAATTAGTTAAAGATTGTATGATTAAGTGGGAAGGTAATTTTGGATATTCAATTACGATGGAAACTTGGAAAAGGATATGGGTGAAAAATGTAAAATTTACACAAGCACAGCATTTAAGAGAAAATTTTTATAAAATGTTTTATAGATGGCATTTAGACCCCAAAAAACTATCAATTATGTACCCAAATATGCAACCCAAGTGTTGGAGATGTGATTCCATGGATGCTACTTATTTTCACATTTGGTGGACTTGTAAAAAAATTAAGGCTTTTTGGATAAAAATATGGTGGATCCTTCAAAATATATTGAAAAAACGTATTGAATTTTCACCACAGTTATTTTTGTTGGGCATTACAAAAGATTGTACAACCATAGAGACTAAGCTGATTTTGAATTTGATTACGGCAGCAAGATTGCTGGTGGGACAATATTGGAAGACATCTGAAATACCATCTATTGAAGAATGGACGTTAAAAGTTGCAAATCTGGTGGAAATGGCTAAGATATCTGCATACTTGAAGAACCACTCAAATGAAGAATTTATGATGGATTGGAAAAAATGGATAGACTATACACAAAAGAAATATCAATTGAAGGAATTATATTTGGTATATAGTTAAATAGTTATATAATAGTAGTTTAGTGGGGTTTCTTGCGTTCTTACTCTGTATTCACTCTGGGAAGCCGGGGGGGGGAGGAGGGAGGGATTTAATAAATGTTATATTATGTTCTCTCAACTGCATTTGGGGGTGATATGGGATTATGTTTGTAGGTATTAAAGTATTGCTCGGGTGGCCTCTGGGCACCACATTGGAGGAGAGGAAGGAGGAGTGAAGGTTGAGGTACGTAGGAAGAGGGTAAGAGGGTGAAGATGGGGGATAGAGGTGGGAGGAGGAGAGATGTAAAGAAAGGAGAAAGTAAGTAGTCAGATGGAAAGATGAGGGGGAAGTTTAGATGTAGGAGGATGTGATGGGGGGGTACCGAGCAGTTAACTGGATTGTTTGGTAAATGTGTTATATGATTGTTATCAGTTGAGTTATTATCTCTTTTTTTTGTATGTAAAAATTTTGTAAAACTTAATAAAAATATTTAAAAAAAAAAAACCACCACTCCCAGAAACATGTGGTCAGCTTTCCCAGAGCCAACCTTCTTTCTAAACCAGTCTCTATTTTGTTTATTCCCAGCTTGGACTGGACCCTGTTGAAGAGTTTTCTTTCAACACTGGCTTTAGAGTTTTGAGGGCAGGACTATTGTGACTTTATACTGTTTTTGTATAGCTGTTTGAGATTTTTATTAAAGATAGGTTTGAGCAGTAACATCCAAACAGTACTATTCTTTAAAGGCAGATCTCTTGAAGGAAGATTTCTTCAAAAAGTTTTCGTGTGTGTGTGTGTGTGTGTGTGTGTGTGTGTGTGTGTGTGTGTGTGAGAGAGAGAGAGAGAGAGAGAGAGAGAGAGAGAGAGAGAGAGAGAGAGAGAGAGATTGTCTCCTTTCATTTTCATCTTAGTAGGTAAGTTTCCTGCAGTTAGTATCCAGGAACTGTTAAAAAAAAAAACTGTGTTTTGCTGCACCAGATCAGTAGAATGCAAAACAGCATTCTATCTACATATTCCTCTTACTTAAAATGTATTCTCTATTCCTTAAGTTTCTAATTTTAGACTGTATGCCATATATTTAATATTCATGTTTTCAAAAGGTTGTCCTCTAGACATTGAATCGAGTACTGAGTACCTCCCACCTAATGTCAGACCAAGTATTCCTCAAATCTCACTTCCCAGGGCTGTGAAGAGAGGCAGCTTCTGTGACTTTTGAATTAAGCAATATGAATGCTAGTGATATGCTGGGTTGACTAGGATGTGCCATCTTTCTGTGTGGCATTTCAGAGGTTTACAGAATTTGAGATGAGATGTACTATCATTTGAAGCACTAACTCTTTTTTTATTAAAAATGGGAGATAAAGAATTCCCATGAGTGTCTGGGATAAGGTAAATGTGGCCAAGATAATTTCTCTCCAAGGCTGATTTATATTTTAAGAGGTCATCTTGTTTCTATTCTTTTAGATTATTTCCTGCAAGCTACCGTAACTTTGACAAGGACACCCACCTAGGTTTTCATGGCATAAACTTCAATTACATATAGAGCAAGGAAGGTTTAATCTTCTACATTTCTAAGCTTATCTCAGAACATATATCTTGGCTTCTGTTACAGACTGGAATAGAGTTCCAGAGTTCCTTCCCCTTTGGGCTCATTGGAGAGTTATTACTCTTGAAATCTTGGCAGATTCTGTGTTCCTTATTTGCTCAAGGTGCTGTTTCATTATCTACAGAAAGATATACATGAAAAAAAGATTAGATCATAGGTTTTGTTTTGTTGTCATTGTTTTTTACTCGTGAAAAGCTTCCACTCAGGTGGAAGGTGAAATTTTAACTTTAAAATAGATCATACATATTTTAGCAGGTATTTGAGCTTCCTATAATCTTCAGATTGAATCAACTGTTTTAGTTTGATTTATTTAAAACTTAACAGAATAACAGAATTGTAAGTGACCTTGGAGGTCTTCTACTCCTACCCTATGCTCAGGCAGGAAACCCTACATATCTTAATTTAATATGTCTCATTTTCCAGCAATTCAATTATTCAACTTAATTAGTTATTTTAGTCTTTCATGCATAAATTGCTTCAGAGGCATCATCTTCGTAATTACCTTTGGATTCTGTATTAATCTGTAATTTATATTTACCAGAAATGAAAAGGTGTGAATACATTGCATTATCTTCTTCAAAGAGCCATTATTTTAATTCAGTACTGGACTGCTCTGAAAGCAGGAGAATGACAATAACATGTTATTTATTTAGTTAAGCATTATTTGCTCCTTCCTATAAAATATATTGAAGCAGTTCGGAACAGATTTAAGGCCAATAATCAAACAATAGCATAAGAAATGTGACTACCAACTGGCTAATACACATGTTAAATTTGAACCAGTAGTATGATGAAGCTATCAAAAAAGCAAATGGTATCTTGAAATGTATGCACAAGAGAGGTTAAGGCTCCAGGCTAGAAACCAGGAAACTATGGGCTCTAATCCCACCTTATGCATGAAAGCTGGCTTGGTGACTTTGGACCAATCACTCTCTCTCAGCCCAACCTACCTCACAGGAATATTGTAGTGGGGAAAATAGGAGGTACAGTTGCTGTTTTGAAGCAAGATAAAAATGAATAAATAAATCATGTGAAAAAATGTTACAATAGATGGGACTGGTCGGGCAAGTGGATAAGTCATTTTCTCTTAGTAGATTTGATTATGCATGAAAATAATTCTGTATTTATTTGTTTATTTCAATTTAGGCACTGTCCAACTCCAAATGAGCTTTGGTTGGTATGTGTTATAGGAAGAAAGATCCAAGTTAGTCTTAGAAAAATCTTAATAGTAACAGAATTCAAGAGTGAAACAATTACTGGGGTATCATCATTGGTATTCAAGTAAAGCCTACTTAGCCACCTGACATTAAAAAAAACTTTAAATTGAATCCTGAATTGAACAAAGTATAGACTTGATGATCTAAATTATGCTTTCTACATCTATTTTTGTCTGATCTATTCTACTCTACAAACCAAAGTGGTAATTTAATTGATCTATACATAATCAAAAGTAAGTGCCATATCACTGCTATCTTCCATCTAGTCCATGAGCCACTAGAAAAATATGACACTGTGTTGCCCAGAACTGGATATAGTAAAGTGGGATCTGTCCAAAGTGGATAAAGTGGAACTATTAGTTCCTGAGATTTGTACAGTACATTTTCTGACACAGCCTAAAAATGTATTTTGCAGCAACATCACATTGCTGACTATTTACTGATTTCTTAAAATTTTGTTTCACAATTACTATTACCAAACTGGATATTTTTTTTAAAAAAAAATACTGAAGAACAAATGGCAAAGGGCTCAACATTATAGTACATCATTTGATATCTCTCTCCAATTTGATGACTTGTTGAGTAACTGATGGTGAACAATCAATATCTCTCAGAGCAGCCAAATTATTGAGTAAAAACTTTGAGTCAGTTATGCATTCACTTAAATCAGGGGTGTCAAATTCACAACATCACATGATGTAATGGACGTATCGTGACTTTTTTTGCCATTGTCAGCAATGGGGTTGTTTGCGGTTTTGCTATGATGCATCCAGCCCATAGGCCACCAGTTTGACACCCCTGATTTAAATGATAGGCTACACGGCCCACATTTCACTTGCTTACTAATCAGAATGTCATTAGGAACTTTCTCAAATGTTTGCTGAATCATGATATCATGATATCATATGCTGACAATTTTCTAAAGATGTTATCTGATCAAAATGAGATATGTCTGATGCTGATCCCTGGTAATTCATATATTGTTTTAAAGTTGCTATAAATAAATCTTTTTATGAAGAATTCTCCTCAGACTCCATGTCAAAGTGTTAGTTTTTTTAATATTGTACAGGCACAAAGACTATTTGTTTTTCTCCCACAAGACTGTTTTTGTTGTGTCCTGGGCCTGCAGAGGAACTCAGCAGGCCCAGAACTGTTGCAAAGGGTCCCGGGCTATTCCAAAAGCTGCCCAGGACCAGACAGAGCAGCACCAGCAAGGTGCACAAGGCACGAAAACGCTATATTCCTATTGGTTGTCAATGTCTGGGGTTTTGGTTATATAAAAGGCCTGAGTGCCTTTTCCTTTTGCTTGTGTTGTGAGTAGTGAGAACGCTGAGAGTATTAAAGGATTGTTGGATACACCATATTCGTTCATCTTTGTGAACGAACCCAAGGACACAACACTGGCGATGAAGGTGGGATTCTTCTGCAACAAAAGAAGAGTAATTGCTGAAGAAGTGCAGAGGGAAGACGACATCTAATTAGCGTCCAGCCTGCCAGTACAGAGTCGCTGGAGGGTGAGTTCGGCTACCAGACCCTTTCCCTTTTGTCAGAAGGTTTGCAGAGGAACAAGTGGGAAGTTCGCAGTTCAAAATGGCAAAGATCGGCCGGCTTTCTGATTTTGACATTTCACACCCTAAGAGGTGGAACTCTTATGTGGCTGGAGTAGAGAATTACTTTAGGGTGAACAAAATCAGAGAAGATGGATTGAAGGCTGCAATCTTGTTGTGTGTTTGTGGGCAGGAAGCATTTGAAAATGCAGAAAACTTGGTGGCTCCTGCACCACTAGAGTCGATGGCATATACTGATTTAAAGAAATTACTAAAGGAACATTTTCAGCCAAAGCTGTCCATCATTGCATGGAGGCATGCTTTTGAACAGAGGGACCAGAAGCAAGGAGAATCTGCTACTGATTACATTGCAGCCTTAAGAAGAGCAGCCAGGCCATGTGAGTTTAAACTTAGAATAGAGGCTGCGAGATAGTTTCATGTGTGGGCTAAGGAACAGAGGCTTGCAGCAGAAGATATTTGCTAAGAAAGAGATTTCATTCCAAAATGCGCTGCGAGAGGTTACCGCAGAAGAAGCAGCAGGCGGGGCTGTGAAAGCCTTGCGAATTACTAAAGGTTCTACAGAAACTGCTATGGTCCATCAAGAGGACATTCGAGAAGGATCAGACACAGATCCTGAATAGACTTTCCCAGCCAACTGAAAGAAGGCAGAAGGAACGTCTGGACAAGGCTCCAGCATCCCTTAAAAGCTTCGGGTGTGGAGGTCGTCACAAGCGAGCTGACTACAGATTTCATTCCGCCATCTGCAGAGTGTGTGGCAGGCAAGGCCACATTGCGTCCATCTGTTTGGGTAAACAGAAAGTCCAACCATGTGAAGAATTGCGTCTGAAAGGTACCAGGGTCCTTTTTGCGCATCGCACAAAAGCATATTAAGGACAGGAACACATAAACCCCTTAAAAAGAAACTGTCTCTTAACATAAGGTTGTAGGGTGTTCCATTAGCAATGGAATTGGACACTGGGTCCGCTCTCTCCATTATTTCTAGTGACACTTTAAAAAAGATTTGTAGTAGAAGCGTCCTTCGAGTTAAACTCAGGCCATCCAATTTAATACTCACAGATTTTCAAAATTCTATGGTGTGTGTTAAGGAGGAGGCCACCCTTAGAGTACAGTATAAGGATTTTGAAGGTCCCCTAGATGTGGTGGTTTTTGGGGGTGAACGTACGAGTCTTATTGGACTCGATTGGTTTGAGGCCTTGGGAATCCAGGTGACTGGACTACACAGTTTGCAAACATTTAGTCTTGCAGAAGTCTGCAGAGAGTTTGCAGATGTGTTTACTTCTGAGCTTGGATCCTATAAGGGGCCTCCCATTTCACTGGGCTTAGATCCAAGCATTATACCAATCAGGGTTAAGTCTAGGAGGGTACCTTTTGCCCCCAGAGGAAAGATTGATGCTGAGCTGGACAAGTTGCTCCAGCAAGGCATTTTGGAACCTGTGGACTCCAGTCCATGAGAAACCCCCTTAGTAATGCCTTTAAAGGCTAATGGGGACATACATATATGTGCAGACTACAAGTGCACACTAAACAAGGCATTACAGCAGCATGCTTACCCAGTACCTGTGGTAAGTCACATTCTGGCCTCCCTCAAGGGGAGCGTATCTTTGCAAAGCTTGACTTGGCACAAGCATATCAACAGTTGCCTGTTGATGAGGCTGCTGCAGAGGCACAGACTACTGTAACCCATAGAGGGGCATTTAAAGTAAAGAGGCTGCAATTTGGGGTAAATGTAGCCCCTGGCATATTCCAAAGTGTCATGGAATGCACACTTTGAGGTATTCCTGGGGCCTGCCCATACTTTGATGATGTCCTCATTGCTGGGGAATCATCTAAGAACTTAGCTGAAAGATTAAGAGCTGTTTTGCTTCGTTTTCGAGAAGCAGGACTCAAACTTAAGAGAGATAAATGTAAAATAGGAGTTACTTCTACTGATTTTCTAGGGTTCAGGATTGATGCTCAAGGCATACATCCTTCTGAAACTAAACTAAAGGCTATCCAACAGGCACCAAGCCCTAAGTCTAAGAGTGAGTTGCCACTCTTTTTAGGATTATTAAACTTTTATCATGCATTTCTTCCACACAAAGCTGCTGTGGCAGAACCATTACATAGGCTATTAGACAAGCAAGCTCCTTGGCAGTGGACTAAGGTCCATGAAAGGAGTTTCAATGAGGTTAAGGCCTTGCTTACTTCCAATGCTGTTTTAGCTCATTTCAATGAGCAACTACCTGTGTTCATCGCATGTGATGCATCTCTTTATGGGGTTGGAGCTGTACTCAGCCACCTGCCGGCTGATGGAACTCAGGTTCCTGCGACATATTATTCAAGGACTCTGTCTTCTGCTGAGTATAACTACGCTCAAATTGACAAAGAAGCTCTGCCATAGTGGCTGGCATCAAGAAATTTCATGATTTCTTCTATGGCCGCCATTTCATCATCTTTACTGACCATAAGCCTCTGTTGGGGTTGTTTACTACCAACAAACAAACCCCACACATCATCTCTCCTCGAATGCTGAGATGGTCCATCTTCCTGTCAGCATATGACTATACATTAATTCATAAACCATGAAAGGAGATGGGCCATGCAGATGGCCTCAGTAGATTACCATTGAATCAAGTAGAGCCAGATCCTGCTCCAACCATTAATATTCTGTCTATCCAAGAGTTGACTGAGTCTCCCCTCAATGCTAGGGATGTGACTGCAGAAACTGCCACTGATCACACTCTTGCATGCATGCTGACATGGGTTTTGTCAGGTTGGCCTGACAAGTGCCCAGATCTGGAGTTCCAAAGCTTCTGGTACAAGAGGCACAGGTTATCCACTTTCTTTTTTTTTTTTTCCACCAAACACCATACACCGAAAACAAACCATACATACATTTTTTTTAGGTTATCCACTTTCAAGGGTTGCCTGTTATGGGGAAGCAGAGTAGTAATCCCAGCCTCCTTGAGATCTAGAATCTTGATCTCTCTTCATGAGGGACATCCTGGTATAGTCAGGATGAAAGTGCTTGCGCGTAGCCATCTGTGGTGGCCTGGCCTTGACAAAGCCATCGAGGCCCAGGTGCATGGGTGCCAAGTGTGCCAACAGTCCCGGCCTGAAATGCCTCAGGCACCAGTACATAGGTGGGAGGAAACATAGTCACCATGGTCTAGGGTGCATATAGATTACATGGGGCCCTTTCAGGGGCAATTCTTCCTGGTTGTTGTTGATAGCCATTCCAAGTGGCTAGAAGTTGTTCCTGTTTCCTCCACGACTACTTCCAGGACCATCCAGGTGTTGAGAGGTATTTTTGCATCACATGGCCTTCCAGATGTTCTAGTTTCAGATAATGGCCCTCAATTTACCTCTTCTGAGTTCCAGGCTTTTCTTCAAACCAACATAATCCGGCATGCAACTTTGGCTCCCTTCCACCCATTATCTAATGGACTGGTTAGATGAGAGAATGGCACGCACCACCAAAGATGCCCTCAAAAAACTGACTTACGGTAACTGGCATCACAGGTTAGCAGATTTCCTTCTTGCACATCGCACCACACCATGCACTGCCACAGGGAAGAGCCCTGCTGAGCTCCACTGGGGTCGCCGCCTCATCATGAAACTGGACAGGCTGCACCCTGACTGGGTGGCTTCATAGGTGTCACAACCGTGGCCATCTAGGAGACTACAAGTGGGCAATCTGGTCTGGGTGAAGAACTATGCTCTTGGGCATCTGTGGGTGCCTACTGTCATTCCTACGAATTCTGGACCTCTATCATACAAAGTGACCTTAGACGATGGCCGCATTCTCCGGCATCATATCAATCAACTGCATTGGCGGTTGTCACCTGGGGTTGCTGTCCCTGACTCCGCTCTCAGAGGGGAGGGGGATCAGGAATTAAGTTGAACTTCAGGTCAACATCCTGAGATACAATCTCACACTTCAGGTCAACTTGACGGGGCACAAACTCACTGGTCCTGGGCCATACCCCAAGTCACGAGGGATCTCCCAGGGGACGTGCAAGGACATCCTCAGAGTTCAGCTATTGCACCAAATAGGGAGTCATGCGTATCCGCAAGAGCTCCAAACAGGAATTCCACAAAGGCGATGCTAGCCATGGAGGCAATTCCTGACTTTGGCACCTCGGCCACAGGGGACTGGGAGTATTGGGGCACACCTGCAATGCAGGGCACGTCCGAGACTGGTCGCTGGTCTGAGGGACTAAGTTCCCTGGAGCCACCCAGAATAGTAGGGGAATCCTCAGCCCCTTCAGAAGGCTGGGGAAATTCAGCTTTTTTTATGGAGTCTGAGAGGGGCTCTGGCAATTCAGCTGGCACGCCCTACCAGGGGTCACCTGCAAAACCTGTGCATAAAAGTCCTGGTCTAGCAAGCCCAACAGATGGGCTGGTAGGCCAGGTGCCCTTAAGGTCAAGTCCTGGCCTGTCCAGCTGTGCAAGTGAGCTGTCAGGTCATGCACCCTCCCTAACCTTGCGTAGGTCACAACAGGCTAAGGCCCCTCCTAAGCACCTAGGCTAGTATGTGAGGTTCTTGTCGGTATGAGAACAATACAAGTCTTGGTAAGGAGGTGAGACATATGAGGGTAAAAGATGAACACGCGAAGTCACATTGGAGAGTGGCTTGTATGTAGTCAGATTATTATTTTATTAACTTAATTTATATATATATTATTTTAATTATTTGTGTTGATTGTAAGAAATAAGAAGTGTGTGTTCTATCTAAGGGGGAGGGATGTTGTGTCCTGGGCCTGCAGAGGAACTCAGCAGGCCCAGAACTGTTGCAAAAGGTCCCGGGCAATTCCAAAAGCTGCCTGGGACCAGACAGAGCAGTGCCAGCCTTGAGTGCATGCGCAAGGTGCAAAAACGCTATATTCCTATTGGTTGTCAATGTCTGGGGTTTTGGTTATATAAAAGGCCTGTGTGCCTTTTCCTTTTGCTTGTGTTGTAAGAGTATTAAAGGATTGTTGGATACACCATGTGTCGTCATCTTTGCAAACGAACCCAAGAACACAACAGTTTTATTGTACAATATTAAACCCCTATCTTATTTTACTATCTTCCTATTACTATAAGTTTACAACTATTCTATTCTTAAATTTCTATCTCTTACTATGTGTATAATCTTATAGGGTTTTACCTTAATTATTTCTTAGCTCTTAATTTTCTAAATTTTTGCCTTTTCCCCAGGACTTTAGCTCTTGTAGTTTTTTTGCACTTGTGTCAGAAGCACTGAGGCACTTCTGGGTTGAAAGAATTAGCCAGTGGCATTACCGTTGCCCAGGAGATATCCAGTTGGGGGCTCCTTTCATGTTCACAGCAGGAACTACCGTAGACTGAAGGACGAGAGCTCTTGTAGTCAATCTCAGTTTATTTAAATGTGAAAGTTCACTCCTTTATAGACTTACTAATGATTTTTTTTTTCTCTTCCTTACAGTCTTCTGTTCCTGGAGCAGGTTTGTAGAGCTCTGCATCTGAGTTGCCACAGGCAATGTTCATGGTTTGGCTTGCAGACTTCCTTAGTTTTAGTTGTGGTCAGACATTCTTCCCTGGGTTTTCAGCTCTAGCTCTTAATTGTCTTGCAGCTCCAAGAACTGAAATTTTCTCCTGCTGTCAGAAAAGTACTGCTGAGAGTCTTGCTTCTTTTCTGAGTATCTGCTATCTTCCAGTCATAACTCCTTTCTTGACACTATCACCTACCAGTATATATTTGCTTTCAGTTCCCTTTTCATAAAGGGAGAATTTATAAAACAATTTTTCCAATGAAGGAAAGAGTTTGGGTGTTTTAACCCTCTTTCACAGGTAACACCAAAACTCTGGATCCCAGGAGGGAAAATGCCTTTTCACTCTTCACATTTTGCAGTGAAACCTGGGAAGCATTTGGACTAATTGCTATAGTAATTTACCCTGCTAAATTTTGAGAGCTAGTATAATTACACTACAGCTGAACACACTTGTGTTTTAATAAAGAAGTATGTGAGGCTAAATACGTAAGCAAAGTATATATGAACATCTAGTGTAATATCTGCTTCCACCTTTATAAACAGAATCAATAGATTGAATATTACAATAATAAATAAAGTGAGAATAAATAAAGTCTCTCCCCCAAAATAATTCTCCAATCTAACATACAAAAATATTTTGCCTTGGGAATATGAGCTGGGATTTTACAGATTTGTAAGGGCAGAGGACATATACGTACTGTAATTTCATGATTCCAAAGCTTCAATTAATATAATGATGAAATTTACATTTTTCCATATTACCATTAATTAACACATGTTCCCAGTGAAATATGAAAATAAAGATGGAATAAAGTTAGTACAGTATAATTCAAGGAATAGGTTTCATAGGTTCAGTTTCTCAACGAGATGTTTTATTTCAGTGGGAAATAAATAAATTAGTTTTTATTCTATATTGGTACTAATGAAACTTAAAATTGCTTTACTTCATGTAAACTGTGTTTTATATTTTGTGCTATTTGAATTTCTATGGTGAGTTATTAATACATTTTATACAAGTATAGAAAATAGCAATTACTGTGAATAGTGCAATTCATATATGAAGCTTAAATCATAACTACACCACTATGATACATTGGGTCATCCTTCCAAAGATATTTCTTTACTGGTGGGGAGATTGCTTTTGTTTTGGTTTTAAAATTAAAGAAGAAAATATCAGTTCATTAAAGAAGATACATACATATTAAGACAAATATAGATGCTTTTGTTTACAAAAGATGTTTTCTTTGACAACATTTGTGGTGGAATCTGCTGTTCTTTAAGAATGTGCTAATGTTTTCATTTCTTTTTCTTTGGCTTAACACAATATACAGCTGTCCTTACTGTATTACCAATTTCTCCAGATAAATCACACATTCTCCATGGTTTCTCCTTGAACTTTATGTATAGTTAAAACAAAGCATGATTATATTGGAAACTATGTCTACTGAAGAGGAGCATCTTCACCTTCTGATAAATTGAGCATAATTCTTGGAATCATGGCATTTTTGAATGTAACAATGTTTATCTTTGCTACAATGAGACTTTTGTGGAGTTCTTCCATAATCATCCATGTTTCTTTGCAAAGCCTTGGAAGATCCAAATTCCTCATTAAAATGATGGAAGACCCTATTTTCAATTCCAGTTTATGTGGTGGCAATCCAGTTCTGTTGGAAAAGGAATTCTGTTGGAAAGTTAATAGTATTAACTATTAGCTGACAGAATTGAAAGAACAATGTTCTTTCATCATTCCAGGGGAGCATCTAATATATGTGGAATTGATTGTAATCATTTCATTGAGGGAACCAAGATAGAGAACAGTTTTGCAGGCTTGTTAAAGATGCCTACTGTTGGGTAGATGAAATCTATACATTCTCTCATAATTCTTGCTGGCAGAACCATATCTTCAGGTAATTCTATTTCATAATTTTGATTTTTTTGGTGGAAATTTTTAGACATTACATTCTTGAACTGGTTCCCCAGTTGCTGTGGATTGTTGATTGCTTCATTGCTCTGGGGATTCTTGTTTTTGTTCTTTCAGCATCTTCCATACAATTGTCTCTCTCTGCAAGTATCTTTGAACTAGAATATTTTCTAATAAGAATATTTTCATTATGTGTCTTCAATGATTCAAAAAATACTAGCCCCATTTTGTGATGAAGAAGCAGTCCTAAGTAGTAGAGGTCATTACTTTGTGGAGAAATTGTGCAAACTCAACCCAGAACATTGGCTTCAAAAATTCTGCAGAGTTCTCCAGACTTTTCCCAATCTTCCTTCTTTCCCACCATTTTTTAGTCCAAAAGTAGAATATTTGAACATCCACCTACAGTAGTGCAGTGTTTTTGTTGTGATCATCAGAAGACATTTTGTACATCAGTTTAAAGACTGTTGTTAATCTGAAAGGTTGGGAGGTTGAAAGAAAGTAAGGAAGTAATTTTTAATAAACTTGCACAGCATTCAGTAGCACATTTTGACATTTAGATTTGTAACAGCTTTACCAACATGATAATTAGAGGTATTACAGGGAAAAAAATCTACCAATCTTTTTGTTTTTGAATGGCTGAATGGCATGAGTGGTAAAGTGGACTTCACTTAATCATATTGGACAGCAGTAAATAGAATTTAGTGCTACCCATTTTTCTTGACTAGGAAAGTTTCTAAAAACTAATAGAATTTGGAAAGTAGCAGAAAAATCACTTTATGAAAAATGTTTTTTATTTAAATGCTAAACTAATCAACAAAAGAAAAGTACTTATACAATACCATTAATAAAGGACTGTAATCTCTAAATTGACACATATAGGAGAAAAGAAATTTTAAAAAGGAAAGTGGAGGAAAGCCTAGAAATTAAATTATAAATAGGAAAAGCTCCAAAGTCTTTGATCATATTATTCAAAGTCTTTTTCCCAATTAACTATTGATATATCAGCAATCCATTGCTGTAAATTTGGCATAAACATCTCCTTTTAGTATTGCATAATAATAATTTTAGCCAATCCGTGCCTGTAAAATCCACAGTTCATGATACCTGAATTCATACACACATACACAAACAACAGGGAGAGAAGATTAAAGAGACAAATAAGAGTCCATGCAATATAGTGATTAGTGATTAAAGTGTTTGACTAGGTTTTTAAAATGCTGATTACCTATAAACTGAGGAATTCATAATGGTTTTAAGGAAATATTATTTATTTATTGGTATATTCAAAAACATCTCTTTTTTTAAAGAATACATAGTTTCCTTATGTTTAATAAACTAACTGAATCTCTTTGACATACATACACTCACACCCTTGTTAGCCATGTAGATATTAACTTCAAATGTGGTTAATTTGAGATACTATTATTTGTAGTTGAAAATTCACAGTGGAAAAAAGAGAAAAAAATAAAATAAAAAGGCCCTATGAATGCCATGATTTTCAGATTCTTCCACATCCCGCTCCCTCGCTCCCCCCCAAAAAAATCCTTTCTAGATGATTTAGTGTATAGAGCCGTTAGTAGTTGGATGGATGATTTCATTACATCAACCATGATCATGATCTTGGACTCTGACAAAATACATACTGTAGCACCACAAATAGTGGCATCAAGTAAGTGATACACCCTTCAGTATTTTTGGTTGTTGTTTTTTTCTTCTTTCTGCCTAGGGCTAGGCTATCAAAGATGAAGGAGGACTAATAGTACTTGGATTATAGGTTGAGAATAGAATTTTTTTAGTAGCTGCAGTAACAGATATAGTTAACATCTCATATTTCATTGAAAAGAATGCTGATACATTTCCTCATATTTTATGTAGTGAGAAACTTGAAGTAATCTAAGATTTTTTTAAAATTTAAGATTGACATTATCAATCGCCCCTCCGCTGACTTCAAAAATTTTGTGATTTATAATGGAAATTGCATTGATTTAGGCACACAGTACCATTTTCACTATCTTCTCTCAATTAAAAACTTCCTGACTCTTACTTTCTTTCTTAAAGTTTCAGAAATGTGGATATCTGCCATTACAATTGCATAGAACCTCTGAGGTGAAATAATCTTTAAAATATATGAATCCATGTTGACATTTAGGTTCTCATGTGAGTCATTTAGGATGGGCATATAGGGCATAAGCACAGATACCATGTACTAAATGTTCCAACCTAACTTGGTCAATATTCAATTTTTGTGATGGAATGTAATAGACTGGAGTCCCAGGAGGGAAGGGCACATTCCAAAGGAATAAGAGGCAATTCAGTCCAGATATTTTGTGGGAGGGAAAGAGGATAAGACTTTTTAATACTTCTCAGAGTATATATTTGTTGGAGTCTTCTCCAATAGCAAAATTAAAATGCATCAATATTCTTCCTATCCTGTTTCTTCAAAATCTAACTTTTGTTTTCAGGGAATACTTGAATGATTCTGATCTTTTCAGATATAGACACATCTTGCCATTTAAATATTTTTTCCAAAGGCTTCATGACTGATCTAACTCTTTCTAATGCTGAGAAAGATGGAAGAAAGAGATGAAGAGGATAACAGCACAAAAAACAGGATTAAAAAAAGTTATAGTGAGGATGAGTGCACCATTGCGGTGTAATGTTGAAGCAAGCAGTAGATAGAACCAAGCCAAAACAAGGTTTTGAGACCTATTTTTCTGTCAATATCCTTTTTCTCCTAACATCTTGTTTTGTTCTCATTATATTATTTTCTATTTCTCTCCCTCTTCATGAAGTAGACTGTCAAAAAGAAACAGCATTCTTGAATAGAAGTCTGAACTTAATGGTTTCAAAGGTTTTTGTATTTAGCTGAGAGTTGCTTAGAACTATATATTGCTTAGCCTTGATAAAGGAAATCATTTGTTTCCTTACTGCAATTTGATTTTCTTTTATTCATCCCTGAAGTGTAATTTAAAGTTTATTTGAGTCTTGTACAAAATAAGGAACAAAAGAACACTAAATCATAAATTTTGAAAATATGGTTTGCCATGCTTTTGATAACATTGTGTAACTGTTATGAGAATGAGGTAAAAAGTTGGAATACAACTCCTCTCTCATTCTTGAATTCATTGGTTGTGTTCACACAATATGCTTAAACAGGTCAGTTAAGGATGTAGAAATTTTGTTTGGTTTCTCCCTTCCTTCCTTCCTTCCTTCCTTCCTTCCTTCCTTCCTTCCTTCCTTCCTTCCTTCCTTCCTTCCTTCCTTCCCTTCCCTTCCCAGTGTAAATTCATGTGCAAACTCATGTTCAATTGATTCAATGTTCTGCAGAACCCAGAAAATATATTAATTCAATAGTAAGGTTAAATGTGTGAATAAAACCTCTTAGTAGCCTGAGCTTAATGACTAAGCTGCACAGATGTAGAATGCAAATGTAGTCATCTGATTTTCAAGTCTTTTAAAGACATTTGACATGTATATATTTACTGTATTTCCACTTAGGTTTGTCATCTGAGTTTTTCTGAAGAATCCATATAGTACTATGACAGTACTCCTGTCAGCCAAATTAGACTATAAAAATGCTATGTGAAAAACTCAGTTGTATTGTTCTCCGGGGGCCAAATTAAGTTTTCATATAGCAGTGTTAGAGTGAATGAAATTACATAATAGGAATGTAGTTTACTGTTTTCTAATATTCATCTTTCTTAAAACATGAAAAATTCTAAATAGAATGCTGGGTATTAAAGTAGTAATGCCAAACTCTTTGATATTACTTTACAGTCATTCACTATTTCAGTTTGTTTTGATATATCATTTAATTTTAATCATTATTACTCTGGAAAAAGATGGTTTGGGAACAATTTTTATTAATAACAAAATCAAGTGAAAACCATAATAGAAATGTTTCATGATTTTCCTTCTATGGAACAAGAATTAAATCTGCTTTGCTTGACCTCCTGTCAATAGAGCAGTGATGCCCATGCTGTTCTATTACAAAACAAGAATTGATTTCATTGAACTTTTGGATGCCAGTATGTGAGTAGAATAAAAGATTTATTCTATTGAATTTCTCAGAGTTGACAAAATTATATAGGACTGTTGTCCTACATCTATCTGAGCCCTGAATGAACTCTTTTCCCAACAAAATATTAAAGTCTTATTTTTGCAGAAATCCAAGCTTAAACAGTTCCTCCTTCTCAAATGCTGGGTCAATATTTTACAACATAAATCAGACTACAGTTCCTAGCCAGATTTATCCTCTATTCTACAACTACTTCTCTCTTTTTGTTATGACTACAGTCCTTTGCTCATTTGCCTATCAGTCACTCACAGTAAATTTAGTGAAACCTTTGGAAAAGTGGGTAAAATTTTACTGAAGCAGATTTTTCTAGCATATTAAGGAAAACTTTTTAATGACATGAGTTGTTCCAATTGGAACAAATTACTAGGAATGTGGGGGGGGGGGCAAATTATTTTCCAAAGTGCTAAAAGGCAAGACAAGAAAAATGGTTGGACACTAACCAAGGACAGAAGCAATCTAGAACAAAAGAGAAATTTCCTAATGGTGAGTGAAATCACCCAAAGGAAAAGCTTGCCTTCAAAAGTTGTAGGTGCTCCACACTAGAGGCTTTCAAAAAAGAGACTGGACAATGATTTGTCTGAAATGGTATAGGGTTAAGGTTAGGGTTAGGGTTAAAGTTAGGGTTAGGATTAGGGTTAGGGTTAGGGTTAGGGTTAGACTAAAAGGAGTTGAACTAGAAGAACTCTGAGTCCCTTCCAATTCTCTTATTCTATGTACTTCTATGTTCATGTTTTTAAACAAAAGTGGGATGGCCAATTGTCAGGAATGCTATAGTTGCATTTTGTGTTACAAATACTAAACTGAGATGAGGTTGGTCGCATGGCACCTATTCCTCAAAATTTACAATTTTATATATAGACTTTTATAAGCTTCCTTTATTTACTTGATTTAAATATCTTTATCAAGACACACAACAACAAAGAGGAACATGGTTTGGATTCTCCAGTTGAGGAAAAAGGATTTTATTTGAAGTATACTATCACAGGATTTGATTTAAAGTCTGAGTGGTTTGATTTGATTGAAACACAGGATTTGATTTAAAGTCTGAGTAGAAATAAAATGGTAATGTGTATACTCATATAAAATGGATATTTAGCCTTGGAAAAAATACTGTGAAAAAATTTAGACAAAGCTTTCAAGATATCCAGAAGTAACTAAAATACTCAATCTGAAAGTATGAGTGTATACTGAGGTGACTTTTTTCTTTCCTAAAAATTAAAATACTTAACTGCATCTTAGAGCAAGCACCATTTCTTTCTTTACAGGAACCACATTGCTTTTCCCCAGAGAAGCTTAAAGACAAAAACTTCTAAGCAAGCTCATCCCTGGTTAATTAACCTCAATTGGGCATGAGAGTTCTGCTTATACAGGAATTAGGCAAATGTGTCTCCTGCATTTCCTTAGTACCATAGATGGGGGAAGATATTAAGTTTTAATTGTTCTGGTTCTATAGGGACCTCTAGAGGCCCAGCTATTAGAGAAAACAGTTATAAATGAACTAGGATCCTTATACAAAAATTATTTTATATATGGCCATGTGATAAGAAGAAATTTCATTAAGAATTCTCATACTGATATGGCTAAAAGACAAAGTTGGGAATTGGAAAATCCCTGGTTTGGATTCTGCTTCTGCTATGAACTTTAGCAGAAGTTTAAAACAAATCACCAGATGTTATTCCCTTTTGCAACACAGGAGTAATAAAACCTTGATTTGGCCAACAAAATTACTGTAAACATTACAACTAGATAAATAGTGGCATATTTATTATTTTAATGCATTATACAGATACTAATCCATGGTGATTTATGAGGGAAGATTAGATTCCATCAAAGCAGTGGCAGTATTAGTTCAGAATTTTTAATGAAGTACATGAAATAGAAAAGTCTGACAAAAAGCAAATTTCTCTGTTGGAAAAATGTCATATACATTTAGAACAAAGAAGAACACTAAGTCAAGGAAGGTTGTAGTGGGAATCTTCTGGCCATAATGTCCTTTAGATGAAATCAGGATCAATATGGGACATGCTCAGAAGCTTTGTACTTTTGGTAGCACTATAAAATATTTGGTCTTTAAGAAGAATTCTGCAGGTTCCAGTTCTGTCCAACTTAAAAGCAGTGACTTAATTTAATTAAAAACTATAGTTTTAGTAGGTTTCTGGGGGATGCATTATAGGCTCATGGGAGAGCAGGAAGAAGTTCTGGGGTGCAGGTATCCACCTTTGACCTAAATGAATTCATTTGTCACATTGTGATATAAGATTAGATTTTAATATTACTCATGACAATGGGTACCTTAGTTCTTTCAAAGAAATTAACTAGTAATTTATCTTCACCTAATTATACCTCTAGTGGATATTTATTTGAATTGTACCTCAATCTTGCAGGATAAACTTGATAAACCTAAATTAAACTGTATGCATAAATTTATTAAGCATTTGTTTTCAAGGTAACTTTATTCTGTGTTCTTCCCTTGTAGAATACAGAACACCAATTTCACATTCTTTTTAGAATGCTTTCAACTGGACTTCACTATATTATCTCCCATGAAATCCTATGACACTATTTTGACACAGCAACATTATTTAAAGAGACATTTATTGAGATTAATTTTCATTTTAGTTTAATTTAGCATTCAGAGGAACATCTCCACAGGTATACAAGGACATTGTTTAGTCTTGATGTTATTACATAATCTACATAAATTTGCATAAAGTAATTAGGAAGGGCTTGTGAATAACAAGCAATTATTGTATGTGGTCTGTCATGTAATCTCAGCTGACAAAACCTATATAAATTTTTCATTGCTGTTGAAAGGTCATAAAGAAATTGAAACTTTATTCTGAGGTCTCCTTCCAGAACACAAGTATTTACAAAGACCATGAGAATATCTGAGGATGGTGGTCTTTCAAATTTGTAACATTTTATTAGATTATACAATAAAATACATAATACAAAAGCAAATAGTAGAACACAGTGGGGAGGGAAAAGGGAAAGAAAAGTGAGGGAGAGAAGGGGAAAAAAAAGAAAAGGCATTGACTTCCAACTTCCTCTGTTGCAGTAGAATGAAGCATTAACATCTAACCTCAAGTTTTATTTTTTCATAACGGTATAAACTAGCGATTTCTATAACAACAAATCAATCTAATCAGTAAAATCTAAAATCAAACTTTAATTTTTTTCACCTCAAGCACAAAATCCAGAAATGGTCTCCATATAGAAACAAAAGTACTTATATTTTTTTATTTAATCAAAACAGTCAATTTAGCAACCTCTGCAAATTTCATCAGCTTTTGTAGCCATTTGTCCATAGTGGGAATCGAAATGTCCTTCCATTTTTGCTGCTGTCAATATATATAAGATCAAAGTTCCATTTTTCCCCAAGTCTTTTTCCACTAAGCCCAGAAGAAAAGTTTCTGTGTTTCATCTTTATCTTTACTTTAAGAATTTTCTGTATTAGCATATGAATCCTGCTCCAATATTTTTTTGCTTTATTGCATATCCACCATAAGTGATAAAAGGTCCCTTCTTCACACTTACATTTCCAAAATTCATTTGAAATACCTTGATACATTCTAGATAACTTACCTGGTGTTAAATATCAGCAGTACATCATCTTATAAGTTTTTTCTTTTAAATTATAATTTAATGTGAATTTTTTGTCCACATATTCTGCCATAATTCCAGCATCACATTATATCCAAAGTTCCTTGCCCACTGAGTCATACAATGTTTTACACATTCACTTTCCAAATTCAGTTACAATAACATGTTATAAACTTTAGTGGTAATATGTTCATCACTACCACACAATAATATTTCCAATTCATTTTTAACAAAGCCATAATTCTTTTTATCTAGTTTGAATCTTTCTGTTAGTTGTTGATATGTAAACCAATAACAAACCTAGCCCTCTGATTCTAACTCTTCCCTCGACTTGAGGGTAGGGTCACTGGAGTTGAAAAGTATTATTTTACCATAAATCCACCTGACTTGCTTTGCCACCATTTCTTTTCTAAAAAAAGCTTTGTGTGGAGACACCCAAAGAGGCAACTTTGTGGAGAATCTTGTTTTGTATTTATTTCAAACTCTTAATATGGCATGTGTAACAAAGTGATTGTTAAAATCAACATTAACTTTAACTTTATCATACCATAAATAACCATGCCATCCAAACCCTCCAAATCAAGTAGCCTTTTATTCTGGAGGTTCACCCACTCTTTTAGCCAGGCCTCTTTTAGCCACAGTATGCATCAAAGTACATTTTCAAATCTGGTAAACTCAAACCCCCTCTTTCCTTAGCATCTTGAAGTAGCTTATATCTAATTCTTAGTTTTTTCCCCTTGCCATATGAATTTGGAAATATTCCTTTGCCATTGTTTAAATGGAATATCAGTTGCAAGTATTGGTAATGTCTGGAATAGAAAAAGCATCTTTGGTAAAACATTCATCTTAATTACAGATTCTGCCCAATAGTGATAAATGCAGTTTGTAAGTCCTTTTTTAATATCAATCCAAAGAGGCATATAGTTTTTCTGAAACAATTTTATATTTGTATTTGTCAACATAACTCGCAAATATTTCATCATTTTCTCAATCTTAAAACCCAACTTTTTAATAAACATAACATTCTTCTGAGATGACATATTCTTAGTCAGCATTGTTGTTTTCTGTTTATTCATTTTAAAACCTGCTAAAGCCCCAAATGTATTTAACTTCCTCATCAAATATTCTATATTATTTTTTGGATCTTGCAGGAATATAACCGGATCATCAGCAAATGCCCTCAATTTATAAGCTTTGTTCTTGAGTATACAGCAATTATTTTCTCATCTTTCCTAATATTGTTATACAAAACTTCCAACACCAAGATAAACAGCAGAGGAGACAAGGGACATCCTTAGGATATACATGGACGGTGGTGAGTATAACCTGCAGTAGAAGGAGACAATATTATAGCTAATTCCAGGTACAACAGAAGCAATTCTTTAATAATAATTGAGTCATTTCCAACAAACAAACAAGATAAACAGGATCAAACCAGTCCTTGGGAAAAGTTGTTGGATGATGTAAAACAAGATGTAGTCTTTTAAAGCCATCACACAGGAAGAGGTACCATGGACAGAGGATGTTTCCCTCTGTTCTTCAGAAATTCATAATTACCTTGGCTGCTAGACTTTGATTAGGATACTTTTGCACAAATCTATGAATGGAATGTTTAATTTACATAGTTTAATGTTACTTTTAGTGAACAATACAAATTGTAATTGTTTCATTGTGTCTTAATCTGCAGAGAAAAAAGGGCAAGGGGCAAAAAAACACTGGACCCTGAACTAGTGGCTACAGAACTCCAAACACACATCTCTTCCCACACCTATGTCACCATTGCAACTTTATTGTGAACTCTGCCATGATGTTGCTGGGAGGAAAGCTCAAATGGAAGAGAAAGAAGGTAGCACGGTTTCCTGCAACTTTGTTCGAGGAGTCTGTCCTTCCACAGAACTCCATCACAACTAAAGACAGTAAATTCCCAAATTCAGATGGCCTTCAAACTTCAAGTAAAATCATTCTCAAATGAAGTTTTTATTCTCCTCCAAGTCCCACAGCCTCCAGCCACTGAGACAGCAACCTATAACTCAGGAGAAACTTCCTGACAGTTAGAACAATTAACCAGTGGAACAATCTGCCTCCAGAAATGGTGAATGCTCCAACACTGGAAGTTTTTAAGAAGAGACTGGACAGCAATTTGTCTGAAACAGTATAGGGTTTCCTGCCTGAGCAGGGGGTTGGACTAGATGACCTCCAAGGTCCCTTCCAACTTTATTATCATTATCATTATCATTATCATTATCATTATCATTATCATTATCATTATCATTATCATTATTACAGGACATCAACAGTATTAATAGCATGATTTACTTCAGGGGTGGTGATATATGACTCTTAATGTGTCAGTACTTAGTCATTAGTACTAGTACTTAGTAAGCAATTAATTATTAAGTGAGGACTATTGTGTTAATATTTGGAGAGACAGACATACAGAGACAGACAGAAAGTAAAAGAGAGAATGTACTATGTTTTAGATTATACTTATCTTTTTCTCCATTCAAGCAAAACTTTGTTTAGGGATCAAGAAACACAATATTTGGTAATCTATTACTTTTATTGCAATGAATTAATTAAGTAATTGTGAGACTTTAATCTGCTGTTTTTGCTTTACTGCTTTACTAGATATTGCATTGTTAGGAATCCACCTTTTAGGTGTTTTTTCTCACTTTTTTATTATTTAATGAATTATATATATCAATTTATTACCTAGTTGATTGTAGTGATGAGACAAGGGTAGGGCTTGAATCTCAATGGCACATTTGCCATCTTGTTTTTTTTTATTCTTATCCCCTTTATGCCATGTTCTGAGTATGTATTTATCCTGAAAAGTGGTGCCTGTTTCAGAATTTAAGCAGCATAGAAAAATAGCTACTTCCTCAAAAAAATATATACTCAAAATCTAGTTGACAACAATTGCAAAATTTGTGTTCATTTTTTGAAAATAAAGTTAGATAGAAATGCATATCCAATTCTGTTGTTAATATTATTGCCATATTATTGAAGGCACAAGCCAGAAAAAAAGAGGTAACAATAGTAATTGAGTTCTATGAACAAGTCTGAATAGAATTTAAATTCATATTTCAAAGGATAAGCAAAGACATCTGCCTAAATAGATACCAAGCTTGCATTCCTACATTTTCATTAAAATAATGTAACATAAGATATTCTTTTTCTTCTGTCATATATATTAAGAAATTTGTTTTTGTAAATTCTGTTTAAAATGAATCTTTTCCTAAACTGTCAGTAGAAAGCTAATAACTTTTGGCAGCAGAAATGAAACAGAAGAGTGAACTTTATTGAATAAAGTGTTCTGCAAGATTTGGGAGGCTATGGTGATGACAAACATCAGTCTGGTAACAGGATTTTTTTTTCTGATTAACAACTCTTATTAAAAGATATAAACTTCTGTGCAGAGAGTGGCTAGACTGATGTAGGATTTAAATTGGGGTGAGGTAGGAGGAAAAGCAGGGAAACGGGAGGAGAAAATGTTGGTTATGCAGATACAGGTTGACTCAGAAATTGTGAGTGCTTCATCAGTTGAGGTTCTCAAGAAGAGATTGGAAACCATTGCCCAGAATGATATAAGGTTTCCAATTTGAATAGGGGGTTGAACTAGAAGACCTCAAGGTCCTTTCCAACCCTGTTATTCTGTGTTCTATGTTCTAAATTACACATAACCATATTAGCAATTGTACTATGTGTGTTAAAAACCCATTATGTTAAGATTGCCTGAAAACTTTTGCTGTATGTATTCTCCAAGTGTGTAAGTTATTGAAGGAAATCCTAAACAGATACACTTCACAAACATTTCAGAAATTATATTGAAGGCCATACTTGAATAACTTACATGTTATGTCCCAATATGAGAAAGTAGCCAATAGTTATCCAAAGTTCACAAAACTTGGAAGAAAAGCAAACAGAGTACATACATTACACAAGTACACAAGTTTTAGAAATGATGCATTCATTTTTTTCTACAATGAATGTATTCTCTGTTATGTATGAAAGCATTCTTGTGGCCAATTCTACAAAGGATCCAAAGATCAATACAAAGGTTCAGTGTATAACTTATCTATTTCTTAAAAGCATGGCTGTATATCTCAGGTATTAAGAACAGACATTTTATATTTCCTGTGACATACTAATTAATTTTTGTTGGGTTAGTGATTCCAGGTCTCCCTGATGATATTTTCATATGTGACATTAACTTTTATTGATGTATGTGTGGCATACATCAGTAAATTAAACAGAAAGGAGCAATATTCTTTTGAAGTACAGTTGATTTAAAATAGTTGCCTTTCATTTTAATGTAAATAGAATATTCCAAATATGTGTGAAAATACAGTCACAAACTGCAGTGTGATTTTATCCAATGATTAGCTGTGTAAAAACATTAATGACCAATTAATGTAGGCCTCAATAAAAGAAAATATATTGCAGTTTGAATTTCTGATTCCGCTGTTATGCAGATTTATTGTTTTTCATGTAACTATCTTGTCAATGTAATCCTAAAGGATTATGAGACATTGTGTTTTAACCAAAAGTGATTTGTGTGTTTTTCTGTTATATAAAATTTCTACCCTATTGGAATCTAAACTATTCCCAATGACTTTCAGCAAAGAAAACCACAAGCTATATAATCACCTTGTAAGTCTGATAACAAATTTGAAAGCTTCACAACAGTTCCTTTTTTCTTTTTCTTATACCTGAGAGAATTAACCTTTTTCCTTTCCTGGGTTTAATTCATGTTTTTCTACCTGCTGCATTCCTTTTCCAACATTACCTCTGTGATTCTCTACAGTTTTCAACTAGAGTGGGAGGGGCAGGAAATACAGATTTAAATTCTCATTCAGTCATGAAGCTCACTGAGTAATTCTGGGCTCCCCCTTGGCCTAACTGACAAAACATGATTATTGGAAATAAAAGGAGGAGGGCATTGTATATTAAGCTCTGGATAACAGAAATGAAATAAATGCAATAAATAAATCAGAAGATTAATGCTATAGGCTTGTGTGTCAGGGTGATTGTATCACAAATGGAAAGCAACTCAGTCCCTTTCAAAAATCTTATTTTCAAATAAATGAGAATCAACATAAGGAAATGCAGCATGTTTCAGCCTTAATGCAAAGCTCTATATTTCCAGGTATATCAGCTACAATCCAGCACAAAATTATTTTTTTATTTATAATGAAGCAAATAATACCAACCCTTGTTTATTACCATGTAGGCGTAAGATTGGCTTTGATTTTTCACACGAAAAATATTTTTTATTACCATGGTTCATTGTAAATATATAAAAATAACTTTTGTAGTATGCTGATTATTACACTTTTTTAAAAAAAGGAATAATAATTCTAAAGATAATGCCTACTATTAAAGGTAGATTATGAATTGCAGAAGCATTTTTGAAAATATAGGAAACAAACCTGCAAATGTAGAATGTAATTTTAATTTGCTCTTGTAGCAACTATCATTAAATCTATTATAGGTTTAGTTTGGCAAGATTCTGTCTACATGGCATGACCAAATAAAGAACTGAAGTTTGGCTAGGTTATTCCATGTCATTCTTAGGCTTGAACTTATAGGATCTGATTTCTGAATGGCAAACATATGCACTGGGCACACTGCAATGGTTGATCACAAATGCAAGGATTTATCACAAAACATTTTTACACCACCATAAATGATGACTAAGCAAGGCAGTCCTGTATTTGGGAAAGCATTAATTTCTAACCAATTACATGCAAAAGGTTCTCAGCACTCAGGCGTATTCTGAAAGGAGATCCAACACCAAGAAAATAATGGAAGGGGACACTTATAGTTTTGTTTACTATAGTATTAAACATATAGCATTTATGCCAGAAAGCATATGCCAGGAATCTGAATAATTACTCATCCATCAATTTCAACTTTAAGAAAACTCAGCAAAGAAGACTGGATAAACGACAGTGAACTATTCTTCAGGATTTTCATCATTGCCATAACAATATAGAGCTTCCTTGCAAGGTGGATACAATTTACATTGTCTTACCCACTCTTCTCATACCTTTTGTAGACACAGTTTCCTCCAATTCTAATTACACTGCATGAGAAGTTTGTTGTTCCAGTAAATAGCATTTTCTTTTAAAGTTGTAGGAACGTCCTTCTCCAGGCAATGTATAGGTCAGTTAATAGTAGTCAGTTTATTGATTGACTAAAAGCATAAAAAGCAGAGAGATATTTTTCCCCAAATGGGTAGATGCACATTTTGCTTTCTCAAAGCCCTAGAAATTACCGGTAGTTACTAAATGAAAGCCCAAATGAAAGCTGAGGAAAATAAGCAGAACTGCTCTTCAAGTGCTGCATAGATCTTTGAAAGGATGTTTCGCTTCAGCCAAGGCTTAAGGCAAGTACTTCTTTAAAACTGTTCTGCAAAGTGCTACAGTGTCCCACTTTTCATTGCTGGAATAGCTGTCAAAAAAAGGCTTCTGCTTATGTTCAGAAGCCCCTTCCAGTTAACATATTTGACAAAGGCAGACTTACTTATTTCTGCAAGGAATTTCATTACATTGAAGCATAGCAATATGCCTCCATGAGGTAGATTGCAAGTGGATTGATTACAATCTATGTAGGCCTAGTGTTGTAATATTTATGTCCTATTAGACATTTCCTGAAAGCATTCCAGTTAAACCTTTGGATTGATTCAGCACAGTTCTTAACATTTTAATTAATAATTCTCACATTTAAATGCTGGACATGAGAAAAAAAATTCTCTCTCTCTCTGTCCAATCTATCTCTTTTATTTATTATTAGATCAGAACTAATAATTAGGTCCTCCTCAGATATAATATTAAAATGTTCATAATTACTCATTTTTTTCTTTGAATAAAATAATTTGATAGTGATGAATCATTGGAGGAATAAAATGCTGTATTATTTTCTAAACAGGGAGACATTGTCAGACATTGCCATTTTATATTCTTCTGACAAATTATGTAATCTGAGCTTCTTCTCAGTCAGATTGTTTACTCTTTCTTGTGATAAAAGTGAAAAAAGCACAACTTCTGTTATTGGAATAATTTCATTAAGCTACCACACATGTATGTAAAGAACTACATATGTAAAGAACTATGTTCTGCAATACATATTGAAAAACAAGTGAATTTCTGTAGTGATTTATTTAGAGAAGAATGTTTAGTACTCAGTTTAGTTAAATTTGAGAGTGAGTTGATTATTATTAAATATGAAATGATACAAATCATGTTGAATTCAGTTACTCCCATAAAAATATGTATAAGACTGCAACCAAAATTGATGTGCTGATTATCCCCAAGAATTAAAAATAAAGTTCCAGCCGATTTTCAGATTTTCTTGAAGCAAAGATTCTGTTCTGAAATGTAGAACTGGTTTTCCAGTTTTCCTGACCTACATTTTAGAAAATCAAGCCATAAAATCCACTGGAAGAAAGAACCATGAAGCCAAACCCATCATATATGTCATGAGGGTTAATAAATCTGGAAAATGATGATAATATTGGACAGATGAATGGAAGAAGAAGAAGCTGACAGTTAATTTGGGAGATAGATGGAATATTGGGAGCCATTGCAAGAACTGCTGAATGCAGGAAGAGACTGGATAGCTTGAACAGTTTGTTGAGTTCAACAGATGTTGACTTCAACTCAACATAACAACAACATAAAATCTCACTATTCCTTCTTGTCACCCTGGGTGTATAATGTTATAATTTAGTCACACATTCCCTTTGCAGAATTCTGATTTAACATGAAAGGAATACCTCAACCCATTCAATACACCAGAATTGGAAACTTTTTGATAACATTTTAAAAATATGATTAGACATGGAGCGACCATGGTGAACATGTGCATAATTTTAACGATTGCACTGGAAGTTGGAGTTATTTATTTTTATAAATATATGTATTTTGTCTTTCCAATAGATAAGAATTAAACACAACAGATAAAAACAATTAAAACTAGTATAAAGTTAAAGTTAAAGTAAAAAGAAAACAATGTTACAAAAGCAATTAACTAAATTAAATAAAAAGAAAAAAATATTGATAACACAGAGGAACATCAGATAACACCTTCATGGAAAATATACACTGTCCATTTGTCTTTAATGGCATTTGATGTATTTTAAGCTTTTAGAAGTAAGATACAAACCTATTTCCTCTAGTCTACTGGTACAATTTGATGGGAATTGCACCACCATTATTTGGTTTGCAAATGAATTTCAGTGGGATTTGTGGGGTGAGAGAGTTCAACATGTAATCCATTAATTATCTATCATTGTTCTACATGAGAGGTTTATTTATTATGTGTTCACATTACTTCAACCTTAAAATATATTATGGAAATGTATTCACTTATTATAGATTATGGGTTGAGACTTGAGATAACATAATACAGGTATAATACAACTATATAATAATCGCTAGAATATAGTATATGTGAAATCATATTTTCAAAAGTAAACAGTCTAATATCTGACCAATGCAGACAAAGAGGGATACTATATGTAACAATGATTTGTTACACAGTTCACAATATATCCTGATTTGGATTAGAAACCATTCTGGATCAGCCTTTCACTCTGTAATTGCTTTTATTTCAAAATAAGGGATGCTCAGATTTTTGAAACTGGACAAATAGCTTAGAAGTTAAAGGATCTTCCCTCATCTCTCTGTTTCACTTCAGTAGCAAACATCCCTTGCCATCCCTTCACTTTTTTTTAATCCAAAAATAAGGGTACACTAAATAATCTTGAAGATTAGTTATACTTTCAAGCAGAATGTGCCATTTTCTGAGGGCTTGTTATAATTAGGTTTTGTCATACTCAGCATTTTTATTTCAACAACATTGGGTGTACATGTTTATTTCTTGTTGGCTACTGAACATTTCTTAGTCAATGAACCTTTGATCTTTCTTCCTCAAGTTTTCATAATTACCATATCAGCTAGAACAAACTGGCAGTATTTTGTTCCAAGCACTTTGCGATAATCCTCCAGTGGTATGCATACATGCATGGCCAAGATACTGAAAGACTGATAAATGAGGCATTGATCTGACACCAAATTAATCTGATTTAGAAAGGCCCAGGCATTGACAGGTTTGCAGATGTAATCAGCTGAACTCTAGCTGAACTTCCTGAAGGTGAGGTGGCTGTCTCCATTCAGAAGCCTAGTTTATGTGTATGTATGTGCTATTTTTCACTGCCACAGAAGTTAGGACCAGAAACAATGGGTGTAAGTTGCAGCTACCTAGGTTTCTTTATAAGTTCTTATAATAAACAAAAGTAAGAAAAAACTTCCTGATGGGAAAATCTGTACTATACAGTATTGGAATGATCTAACTATACAGGTTGGGGGCTTTGTCTATTCTGGTTGTTTTAAAGGAGAGGTTAGAAAGTCATCGCTTTGGCTTAATTGATTTTCCTGCCTAATACAGAAGTCTGTTTCAAGCTCACAGTTCTACAATTCTATGCATGAACTACATTTCATATTATTTTTAACAGAAAGAAAGATACCCCACAGATTTAAAATGACTGTCCATAAAGGAAAATTGTAAATGGAATGTGTGTCTATCCTTATGTATGCAGTGCTGCTTTCTATCCATATTGTCCACCAAAGATACAATTTAAATCAAATCTGAGGATTCCCTCACCTAATAAATAGTAATACTCAAATCTGTATGTACACATGGGCTGTTATGGGTGTTTATGTGCATAATTTCCAGATAAGTTACATTTTACCACTAAATAAAAATGCAGTTCCAGGCAAGAGAGTATGCATTAATGCCTACTAATTACAATTATTTGCCTATAAAACAAAATAGAAGAACAGTAATTTTACAAAATTAACTGATTGCATTTCTATCTCCCAAACATTCCCTCATACAGTATATAGAAAAGCATAAGAACAAATACTTAGCACACAAACCCTTCCTTCTTACAATATAAGCAGCAAAAAAGAAGAAAAAAAGAAAAATCCTCATGTGATCAGGGAATGGGAACAAACTGCACTGAGAAGGGAATAAAAGTGTCTTAGATGAAGAGAAGAAGTAGATGGATAAAAGATGTGAGAGTAGAAAAGAGAGATAATTAGATTTGTAGTGCAAGAATCCAAATGATTATATGCCAGCAAAGACAAACCATTCTAACTCTGCTATTATCCTGTGATAATCAGAATTCTTGAAGCCTGGACATGGATGAGAGTGAATTTGGAATTGCCTGATCCTACTTCAGTATTTCAACTGTTACACACACCATAATGTGAAGAGGTTGTACACAGATTTAAGAGCTCCTGATAGAAACATACACAAAAGCATCTGAAATATCTGCAAGTTTTATTTATATAAGGGTATCTTTTGCTCTACGCACTAGTCAGTTTTACATGTCACAATTGTTTTTACTTCTTGCTTCTTTTTTATCATCTGCCTCTATTCTTATCAACAATTCAGAAGGAAATGTTGTAGGGGGAAAACTTGCTTTTCTACAAGTCAATATGATATTTTAACATGAACATATTTTTAAAATTTATTCATTCTTGATTTCTTATATTTCTGGCTTCTTATATTTTTCTGCCAAAACAGGTCCACAACATGTATTAAAGCAAATAATTCAAAAGACAAAGGATTCTCATTCTTAATCATTAGGGTCTAGCAATTCTGTTCAAATAAATGAAAAAGCCATGTCAGAAAAAATATATTTCTGCTAATTATGCTCTTTGTAATATTTGTTAGTCATATATAATATTTATGTTAACATTCTTTGGGTATTTGATTTTTTGAGATATTAGGCAAATTTATGAATGCATTGTAATAAGTTATGATATTCAGTAAATATTACTTTTTATAAGTATGTTGAGCTTGGCTCTTAGAACTTCATGAATGTTTAGTAGGCATACTCCTGGGAGATCTATCTATCTATCTATCTATCTATCTATCTATCTATCTATCTATCTATCTATCTATCTATCTATCTATCTATCTATCTATCTATCATCTATTTATCTATATGTGAGATAGATAGATAGATAGATAGATAAAGAGAGAGAGAGAGCTATAGAGGTATATCTATATTATCTATATCTGAATCTATATCTATATATCCCTATTTCTATTTCTGTCTATCTCCCTGTCTATCTATCTCCCTGAAACTTTCTGATGGTCTCCTATTCAAGAACAGAGTAGGTGTGTTTATTTTTTTTAATTAGCAAAGGTCAAATATATGCTACTACCCAGTATCTAGTAAATGCTCAGAATATACTCAAAATATTTGAGAGACTACTTCTTCTTCAGGGTATCTGCCTATCGCACTGGACTAGACAGAGTAGGGATACTCTGTCAGTGATGGTGAACCTTTTAGAGATCGAGTGCCCAAACTGCAACCCAAAACCTATTTATGCAACATCGGGTGCCAGGTGGGTGTGGTCCATTGGCTGGGTGTGGCCCATTGGCTGGGCATGGCTGTGGTAGTAACAGCAGACTGGGTGGGACTAAAAAGTTCAATCAATCAATTCCAACTTTGCAAGATTTCTTTTCCTGCGAGAAGTTGAAATTGACTGATTGATTGAAACTTTTTTTTTTTTGCACATGGTGGTGGAGACCTAAAGCGAAAAGGTTTTATAAAACTCAGCTGAAGGCCTAGAACTGGGGCGATGGCACGCATGCCCACAGAGAGGGCTCTGAGTGCTGCCTGTGGCACCCGTGCCATAGGTTCGCCACCACTGCTCTAAGTCTTTTCCCTTAAAGAGACCATGACAACATATCTTAGTAGCTGTCCTTGTCCTTTAGAAAATCTTTTCCTTTTAGTTCCAGCAGGCACCCATTCTCTTAACCTTCCAGAAAGCCATTAAGAGATGGATATTCCCCCAGGTACTGAGATAGCAAAGTTAGAACATGGGAGATTGTATAAGTGCATAGATGATGGACTAATACCTGATGATGATGATGAGGAGGAGGAGGAGGAGGAGGATGATTTTGTATTGTTGAGTGGCCATATAAATATTTTAAATAAAATAAAAATAAATAAATATATTATTTCTAATAATAAAAAGGATATTCAATATGTATTATGGTGTATACTCATCACTCCTAGTGTATAGCCATAGATGAAGTTCTAAACATGATGAAAATTTTATTAATTTCTTCTGCATTATACCTTCAAATATTAATCAAGCAATTATACAATCAAATGGATAATGAATTATTGTACAGTAGAGAGAATTTTATTTATATATTTATATTTATATTCGGATTTGTATGCCGCTCCTCTCCGAAGACTCGGAGCGGCTTACAACATATATATATATATATAAACAATTGAACAAATCCGAACAACATTAAAAATACAAACCCCATACATACTCATCAATCACACCACAATCAACAATCAAACAGCAGGGGCTTTCACTTTTAGTATGTTCCTATCATTTGAAGTCCATAATCATTCAGTTGTTTCAGATGAGTTGTGATCCAACAGCTATCATTTCACTAGGATGGTCTGTCAGTAACTGTTTTGTTGAGTTCTGTAATATTAGACTTGTATCACCAATGATTGTACCTAGCCACCTTGTCTTCTGTCAGCTTTCTTTTTCCAATGGCTTTCAATTTTTCCAACCATCAAAATCTTCTCCAGTGACTTTTAGCTTCCCAGGAAAATAATAGTTTTTGTTCTACTTATTAGCTCTTTATTTAGACATAGCATTGTTTGGACATTTGATTCTATCATTGTCACAAGAGATGCTCAATGGGAGCTTACTGATGCTAATCCCTGTTGTGTCAAGTCATAGTCTCCACTTAAAATGCCATCAGTATAACTGCAGAAGGATAGGTATTTTGGTCAATCCATTAATTTTATTTAAAAAGTGGACATATCTTAACCAATCCAAACGTTATTGTAATTGCAGCAAGCCATTTTGAAATTCTGATTAAAAGGATTAATATCCATTGTCACTAATATGAACATGAAGAGGAAAGTTATTATACTGAATCACAAATACCGTGATTAAGGTGAAGCTTCTTTTTATATTAAAATAAGAGAGTGTATCCCAGTTAATTATGATTTGGATATATAGCATATGGCTTTTGAGGCCAGGCTGGCTGCTATTGAGCTGGTGTGGAAAAAAAACAGCATGCCTCATCTAGTTTTTGCTATGCTTATATAATTGCTGATTGAAAGTGCAAATAATCTGAAAGCTCTAATAATGAAAATCAAGAGGCACAGTAAAAAAATGCTAAGTTTAAGTATAAAGACAAAACTAGTGACAAGAGCTATAGCAACCAACCTGCAAAATGCTAATAAATATATTGAAATGTTGGATAATATTGGCTTTTTTTGGTTCCACTATGAACAGTAAGGAACCAGTAGGCAAGAAATGTGCCATAGGCTGGTACTTGGTAAAATAGCAATACTGTATAGGGCTTGAAAAAGATTTTCTGATTATATGTGTAGATATGTAGAATATATCTACAAATAGTCCTTGATTTATGACCACCATTGGAACCTTAAGCAAGATGGTTGTTAAGTGAGTCATGCTTGATTTTACTACATTTTGTGCCACAGTTGTTAAACAAATCACTGTAGTTGTTAAGTGAATCACATGGTTGTTAAGTGAATCCAGCTTCCCCCATTGACTTTGCTTGTTGGAAGCCACCTGGGAAAGTTGCAAACATGACTCCAAGATAAATGCATGCTGGTTGCCAAGTGCCTGAATTTTGGTCACATGACTATGGGGATGTTGTGTGAAGAATATATAACATAACATAACATAACATAACATAACATAACATAAGAAAAGCCATGCTGAATCAGGCCAAAGCCCATCGAGTCCAGCATTCTGTGTCACACAGTGGCCCACCAATTGTACATGGGGATCTTGAGCAGAAAGAGAAGGCAAAACCTGGACCCGGCGATTTGTTGATGTTTAGTTTAGAAAGGCATGCAAGAACATCTTCCTTGTTTATCTCTATCAGGTTTAATTCTTCTATTTCCCTCCCTGGGAAAACTAATTCAGTGGCAGGCAAATGTTCTCTATCCTCCTCGGTGAAAACGGAGGCAAAGAAGTCATTTAGCCTCTCAGCAATCTCCTTGTCTTCTCTGATTATCCCCTTCTGACCATTGTCATCAAGTGGCCCAACTGATTTTCTGGTTGGGTTCCTGCTTCTGATGTACTTAAAAAAGGTTTTGTTATTATTTTTAATATTCTTGGCTATATGCTCCTCAAAGTCTCTCTTGGCTTTCATGACTATTGCCTTGCATTTGGTCTGCCAGAGTTTGTGACCCCTCCTGTTCTCCTCGGTAGGAAGAGCCTTCCATTTCTTAAATGAGTTTTTCTTCTTTCCAATAACCTCCTTTACCTCATTCGTAAGCCATACTGGTATCCTTTTGGACTTTCCAATGATTGTAAGTCACATTTTTTAGTGCCATTATAATGCTGAATGTTCATTAAATGAGTGGCTGTGAATTGAGGATTACCTGTATACTTACAAATATCAGCAATGATATTCCTTATGGAAGTAAAAGTAGACTTTGAAGCAGTTAGTGATAAAGAGTATGGATGCCTTTGAAATTTGGATAAGATGCTGAAGAATAGCATAAATAGCCAGGAAAATGAGCAGTGACTCACTGAACAAATCAGCACAGAGTTCTCACTCAAAGCACAAATAATCAGATTCAAATTTCCCTATTTCAGAAACATATGCAATTTTTTTTATATCTTACTGAAAAATTAAGACTTCATAGCCAATACCAAGAAAGATCAAAACAATAAAATCTAATGGAAGTAATGGTTCACTGCTCAATATCAAAAAGCAAGAGAACTTATGCATAGAGCTGAAACACTTTTATCACATATAAAATTGAATCAATTCGAAAATCCCACTCTACATTCAAAAAGCAATTGACAAGTGTTGGTGATGTTTAAAGAAATTGATGTTATATATTCTACACCCAACACCAGAACTTTCATATGAATTTCAGTATTTGACATTTAATCCTGCCCATAAAGATGTGAATGAGGCAGTAAATCAAAGAATGTGGGGAAGTAATTGTAGTACTTGCCAGAAGGAAAGGCCAAATATGATGAAACTATACACTGGTAATTTTTATCTGTGTATAAGCCTTTCTCAGCTTCTTTAAGCCATATTTGTTTTATTTCTTAGATGAGCATGGCTGGTCAGAAAAGACATTTCTTTGGGACAGTTTAGAATTCAGGTTGGAAGCATTAATTTCTGCTTCCAGCTGCTGCCACAATAATTGCTATATACAATTGATTATGTTTTGCTGTTTTTATTGTCCTGAATTGATCATTTTAGCCACTCAGAGATTTCAAGGATCTTATCTTGAAATCTTTTTTTATCTTTAGTCATTATTAAACTAAGCATATAAAATAAAATAGAATAGTCACTGAGAACTGAGCAGTGCATAAACCATCATAAGTAAGCAACAAAGTACATCCATATAAGAGAATATATGTAGTTCAGGCCTTCCAGTTTTCCGCTGTAGGACATGGTCATGGGATAGTGAAGCTCCGCTCCCCGCGGCCAGTTTCGTCCTGCCAGGGGATCCTAAATGGATCTGAAATTGCCCCAAAGAGGTTACCATGAAGGACGGATGCTCCATTGTTCACGAAACAACAGCAGTCATTTTGTTTGATCTGGGGGAAGCCCTCCAACCTGACAGGAGAAAGGTCAGCATGTCAGCGTCTAGCCCTAGCTACCTGCAGCTGATGTCCAAGAGCACAAACAAGAACATTGATGAACGGCGTGCTTGGAACTGGTGAGGGTAGTGATCTTATCTCTTCTATCTACTAATTGAATCCTTGGGAAAGACCTCCAAAGAAAGAAAACCTCCGAAAGTGAAGGGAGAGGATTATATACCCATTCCCTCATAAACAGAAGCAGCAAATTAATACTAAGGGGGAAAGAAATAAACTGAAATTAAATTTAAAATACTACAGTCTGGACAAATCTAACTACAAAAACTGCCAAGACTACACCCAACAGGGTTTTAATGAAATTATAAATATCTATATACAATAATATTTTTTGTCTGAAAAAACTGGAAAACGAACAATTACTGACACCTAGTGGAGAATCAGAGCACAGATCATTAATAATAATGACTCAGAAACTTGGCAGGATTCCCAGAAACTAAGAATAATCTGTTCCCTTAAATTTTAAATAACCTTGAAGACAGCTGGGAACAAAGAAGAACTGGCCCAGCCATAAGATTAAAAAGTGTTTGAAAAAAAAATACCTGGACTATTGACTAAATTTAAGAATTGTTTAGAAAAAAAGAAAAACTTTGGCTCTTCGGTAATCTTTTAGAAGAGAATCTACAGGAAGGGCTTAAGGTGGCTTAACATACTGAATTACAATTTTGATTGATTGATAATTAACCCCTGAACTAAAATATTGATGAAAGACTATTTGAAAGGGGGAGACAACATGGATATCATACACTTATCAAAAATTGACAGGACACCACGCTCAATATTCACTCCTGAAGGATTTAGCCTGGAATATCAAAGACCCTCAGAAGCAATATTTCAAGGCAAGACAAATACTTTCCAAGAGGAAATGTATGCAATGTTACGACAGTTACAAATGACAATAGATTTAAACCATGAGGAAATCCAGAACAACCTTGACCACATAAATAAGTACATCTCTAATCTAAATCTACAATCAAAAAACAGTCAGAAAATGATGGTGAATGAACAAACAAATCAGATAACAGAACACAAATTAGAAGAACATGATCATATCGACGAAGCTACAAATGGACAGAATTACAATCCAACACAAACAGGAAAATATCTACAAGACTTTGATATAACAATAAAAATGGAGTGGATTATAGAATTCCCAGGAGAATCATTAGAGTTTGGGAGACAGAAAGTATAAATTCTACCTATTCTATCTTCTGTATTCCAAACAATACTTGCAAAAACACAGGAATTGTCGGGTAAGCTGAATATATCAACTTGGAAAGATATTCAGCAAAAGAAAAAGGCTAGAGACAGATTTAAGAGATTTGATTTGCCCTACCATATGGAGTATTACATGAGTAAACACTTGTTTGAATATGGTTAAAAGAATAGAGAACTTTGAACATAAAGGGATGGATAAGAGATTTAAGTAATATAGTATGTTTTACAATGCTTTACTCATGAAATATAAAAATATTGGGATGATGTAACTTTTATAAATATAAGTGAAATATAAGCTGATCAGAAAGGATGTTATACCCAGATTTATAAGATAGACAAGAAGCACAGTATTTTTATAATACATAAAATATGAAAATATTGGAATGGTGTACCAAAATGGAAAAAAATGGATATTTGGATGACTAACATTGAGAAAATCATGACTGATAGGAATGGATTAAATAAAAGTATCAATGCTGCTAACATTGGATATTCCTGCTTTGACAATTGATGAAAATGCAGCCATTTTCTCTATTCCTTTACAATGCTTTACTTGCTTTAGAAATCAGGTGTAGCAAAGGGGGGGGTTGGAATGTAAGCTCAGCTAGCCATAACATAGAGCTGTGGTGGGAACCCAAGGACAAGCTGATAATGCTTTGGTGGGCTGTGGAGCTAAGGAGAAAGCTCACACTTTAAGCTAATTGGGTAATATGATTTATGACAGTTTATTGGGGGTGGGAATTGCACTATTACTTTGTATCAGGGGAAGTGAATTTAGTTTTTGGCTTCAACTATGTAGTGCCGATACTTTGTTTCCCAAATAAAAGATTCTTTAAGGAAAACAATGTCTTGAAGTTCTTTTGAAGGGTTTCATCTATCGGAACCATGACATAATTAAGCTTAAACAAAAATCACGAAAATAGGATGCATGGTGAACTAATGAGATGATGGTTATAAGAATAATATAAGCTGATAAAAATGTTATACAAATGTTATCACTATCTGTATAAATATGAAAAAATATCTATATTTAATCATTTATATATTGAAAATATTAAGAATTATATTTGTTTAAGGTTGAAGGAGAATACAAATGGGAGAAGGGAAGATCAACAAAATATATTATTAATTAATATACTAATTATGGAATTATCAAATTTAATCATTACACTGTTAATTAATTATTTTTGCCATTTTCCCCCCCTCAAATATATAAACCAAGACAACATGCTGTACACCAGGTACTGGAGATTGTTATTGTTAAAAACAATATTTTTTTTAAAAAAAGAGAATATATGTATTTCATGGTTGAACTGTAGAGTCTTAGTGCTTTCTGAGCCTGGGTGTTTGTTTCCAGATATTTCATTATTCACTACAGCACAACCAACACTAACTATGAAAAAGATAATACTACCAAAAATCAAAAACATTTCAAAAGCAACCACATGGTAACCCGGTAGCACATAAGCAACTTAAATAAAATTTAAGTTTTATTAAACATCTTAAACAAAATACTCAGTAGCCTTAGGAAAAAAAACAGGATCATGTACAACTGACTGTAACAGACACTATGTAAGACAGAAGAGTAGTAGAGTGCATCCATTAACAACAACTAGACACGATAAATAGCCTTAATCTTGCAACCCATGGACAGATTAAATCATAATTTCAACTGGAAAATTAGTTCCTACATCAAGTAAAATCCAAAAATGCTGCAGAATTCCTGGACGTTTGGCTTTCAGATAAAACAGTCATCCATAGACCTATAGTGTTAAACTACATTTTAACATAGATAAACTACATTAAAGAGACAGTTAAAAAACTAAGAAGGAAACAAAAAGACCAGAACACATCTTTTCTAGCAGGTAAGTAGAGATAAACAGCAGATAAACAATCAAGTGTGATGCAGGTAAAAAAAGAAAAAGCAAATTCAATCTGTAACAAAAGTGTAATGTTAAAATCAAAGCAGGACATTAACAAATTATAACCTATTATAGTTGCATTAATGTCCCTTACATTCTCACTATAAACAAAACAATGCAATGATGATTTATTTTGTTTTTTTACTTCTTTTCTGTCTCTGGGTTGTCATATTCTAAATGAGTTCTTTGTTATATAAGCAGGTCTGAAATACAGCAGTGTACTGCCTGTTATCTAACAATTCTATTTTAATTATATGCTATCTATATTTTTGTATATACAGAAATACACTACTGCATCAAAACAATACAAATACACATAAAAATCTTGCACTTTCTCATTTAGTCAACACTGGGTACAGCTGAAACTAGTCCTAGAAATTTTCTCTCCTTCCTTCCTTCCTTCCTTCCTTCCTTCCTTCCTTCCTTCCTTCCTTCCTTCCTTCCTTCCTTCCTTCCTTCCTTCCTTCCTTCCTTCCTTCCTTCCTTCCTTCCTTCCTTCCTTCAAAAGAAAAATCTTCATCAGGCTGGGAATAAACAAAATAGAGACTGCTTTAGAAAGAAGGTTGGAGTTTATTGGGCAGAGCCAGTCAGAAGCATGGGAAAGCTGACCACATGTTGTTGGGAGTGGTGGGTTTTTATACCTTCTGGGGCTCTTGAGGTTATTTTCTGTTCCTGTTTGAGGCTTTGTATTTCCTGTGCCATGTACTTTGACCTGAGTCTGAGTGTGACCTTTTGGTATTGGTATCCTATTATATCCCCAAAGGTCATGTCTTTTAGAGTGTGAGTGGGTATGTAGATTTTAGAGGTTGTTGTCTTCCTAATCTCAGAGCTTCTAGCTTCCTGGCCCCAACCTTCCTGAATGGATTATTACATCTGCATTTCTAAAAGCTAATTTCTGCTGAGTTTTCTGGCTAGGGGGAGGGAGAAGTTTCCGTCTTTTAAAGATCTTCTCTATTATTTCTTTGGAGAAATATATTCTGCCTTTTTAATATTTTACAAAATATTTCTTTCTCTGGATTATTCCCACTCCCTCCCTCCCTCCCTCCCTCCCTCCCTTCCTTCCTTCCTTCCTTCCTTCCTTTTTCTTTCTTTCTTCCTTCCTTCCTTCTTTCCTCCCTCCCTCCCTCCCTTCCTTCCTTCCCTCCCTAAAATTGGGCAGAATCAGGACAAATAAATAAATAACCTTCATTAACAACTACTGAATGCAATTAAAATGAGTGCATAAGATACCTCATTTGTAAAATTAATTGATTTCCCAATTTGCATACTCCAAACATTTTCAGACCAAACAAAATATAAATTGCCTTGTGGAATTTTCATAAGAAACTTTTATCGAGAGATTGGATGATTATTAAGCAAATAAATCTCCTAGCTGTTATATGCTTAGAATCAATAACTACCTAGTATAGTGGGTAGAATATGGATCACATGGGAAAGATCTATGTTTATATCTCCCTTTAGCCTGAATTATAATATGAGTAGTCTCAGCATGATCAGGCTAATTTAATGGAGATAACCTATGTATGAATGTTCAATAGAAAGCCTTGAAGGAATTGCAAGATGGAAGTGTAATTGACAGTTGCCTAGATGAGTATATGTTGCAATTAATTCTCACAAGAATTGGGCATATATTTGTTTAGGAAACTGTACAAATATAGTTTAAATTATATATATACAAAAATTAGTTTAAATCCAATTAATTTCATTATGGAATGAATACAATTATAATTTTGATCAATTGAATATCTTCATCATTCTGAAGTTGTGCACAATTCACACTTCTTTGAAACACATAATTCCCTCACATATGTCACTTGGTATATATATATATATTTCTGCTATATATGCCTTAAAATACGGAATACTCCATTTAATCCTCCAGAGAAAGATTGAAGGCAAATGAGGTCCAGGCAGAAGAAGAACATTATGGCTTCAAAATCTAAGGGACTGGTTTGGACAAAACTCAGCAGCACTTTTTCATGCGGCTGCTGAAAAAAACAGGATTGCCAACATGATCGTCAATGTCCAATAATGGATATGGCACAAGAAGAAGAAGAATATACGCCTTGTCATAGTTAACTATGTCTAACACATATGTTTTGACTCAACATAATAAATTGCAGAAAAGTATGAGATTTTGGAGGACAGTTATTTATTTATTTATTTATTTATTACATTTATATGTCACCCATCTCACTGTTAATGGTGAACATACGGTTATGTTCAATTTGCATAGCTGAAAGGAATCACTTACATGATGCTGCTTAAAAAATGCAGTCAGGCTGAACAGATGGAAGATTAAATAATGTAATGAAAAAAAAATATTTTTAACTTTTAACAGGACTTCAGTCTGGTAAAGCAAGGGGATGCCAACATTCCTGATATGGGTTAGCTACTTATTATATTGACATCATTCTTGAATGCCAGTGTTCAATTGTTGTACAATTCGATTAATTGCTTTTTTTTTACTGGTCTGAACAAAAGAGTTTTCAAAAGGTTCAGGTTCTTAAAAAGATTTTACAGAATCCATTCAATTAACAAAAAAGATTCCAAGAAACAGTGAATAAATAATTTAAAAGTCCATGGCTATTGCTCTGACTATTAAAAGGAATGGCTATTGAAGACTTTATAGTTCAGACATTCTTGGTAATGCAGATGTTCTTTTGGCTTACATCTACCATCAAGGTTTTGCCAAGACCCAGCAATCAATGATGCAAATAGCAAGGCATAGTTGAACAATCTTAGTTTGGAAGGTTCATCCCTGAGTCTACAATTCCTGTTCACAGAGGATCTTTAAAAGGACTAATGAAAGTACCTACTTTTCTTCAAATTGGTATCCTTTTCCTGACTAAACATGTCTATCAGACTGTTTCTAGTTCATAAAAGTAAAATAGAACTCTTCCATGAAATTGAGGTGGAGGTGCAGTGGCCCAGTGACTTAATGATGCTGGAGATTCTGGTGGTTTGAGGCCAAGTGCTATGTGGCAGGTGGGCTCCTGTCACTCCCCCAAACTTCTGTCCACCTAATAGTTCAAAAGCATGTTCTATGCAAGTAGATAGGTAGCTACCGTACTTACTTCAGCGGGGAGATGAGCTCATGCTCTATTCAGGCAATCAATTTCCAGACAGCTCTGGACCTTCCTGGTTGCGATGCCCATTTGCAAGGTAGCTCTAGGAAGGGAGACAGCATTGTGTGACGCTGCAGGAATAGCCACTCGTCTTTCTCTCTGGTGTGAAGCCAGCTTGCTCTCCTATGGCACACCTTGGGAAGTGCACAAGTGTGTACTATAACAGGGCTTTACAATCCGTGGTACACGTACCATTTGTGATACTTTGCCACATGGCAGCTGGTACGTGATTGCTAGCCAAGTGTAGCAGGGGAGGGGAATAAGCGAAAGCGAGCCAAACCTGAGAGAGAAGCAGCTGCAGCTGCAGGACTGTCTGGTCTTGGCAGAAGACCCAGGAGCTGGCAGGCCTCCAGCTGATTGGCGCTTCCAGAAGCAGCTTGGGAGGGGGAGAGGAGAGGCTATAAAAGAAGGTGGTTTGGGTGGGGGAAGGGGAAAAAAGACACCAGGAAAGGTTTAATCCCTTTAAACAAATGTAATTAGTTTTACCCCCTTTAATTGAGTCTGTCTGTGGCTTTTAGAAAGTTTTCTTTGAAGGTAAACAGGCTTAATTTAAAGCTAAAGCTTTTCACAATCGCCGGAGCCTTTCAGACAAGGATTGTAACATTGTGACATGTGACATGCCTGAGACAGCTTAAAGGGATTGTGTTTCTTTATTTTCTTGCTTTGCAATTCATTCCTGTGTCTTTAAGGGTACAGGAAGGGATTGGAAAAGCTCAGAAGGGCCAACCAACTAGCTCAGGTGTCTACAAACTTAGCAACTTTTAAGACCTGTGGACTTCCAGAATTCCTCAACCAGCCATGAGGGCTGAGGAATTCTGGGAGGAAATCCACAAGTCATAAAAGTGCCAAGTTTGAATTCATCATACATTTGTCAGTGCAAAGGAAAAGTGATTCAGCAAAGGAACAGCCACACAAGAAATTAAAACTGGTAGTATTTTCCTTTTTTTCTACAGTTTGTAATATTTTATTAGATTATAGAATAAAATATAAAAATGCAAATGCAAATAGTAGAACACAGTGGGGAGGAATAAGGGGGGAAGTGAGAGGGAGAAGGGAAAAAGAACATACTTCCTCTGTTTCAGTAGAAGGAAGCATTAACATTGAACCTCAACTTTTTACTTTTCCATAATATTATATACTAGCCATTTCTATAACAACAAATGAATCTAATCAGTAAAACCCAAAATCCCCCCCCTTAACTGAGACAGACTCAGTTAAAGGGGGTAAAACTAATTACATTTGTTTAAAGAGATTAAACCTTTCCTGATGTCTTTTTTCCCCTTCCCCCACCCAAACCACATTCTTTTATAGCCTCTCCTCTCCCCCTCCCTTCTTCAGTTCACATCCATCTCCAAGCTGCTTCTGGAAGCGCCAATCAGCTGGAGCCCTGCGGGCTCCTGGGGCTTCTGCCAAGACCAGACAGTCCTGCAGCTGCTTCTCCCTCAGGCTTGGCTCACTTTGGCTCATTGCCCTCCCCTGCTACACTTGGCTAGCAATCAGTACCAGCTGCCATGTGGCAAAGTATCAGAAGTGGTACCTGTACTACTGATTGAAAAGCCCTGACCTAATCATGTTTGTTGCTCTTCTCTACACTCTTTCTAGAATCTCAACATCTTTTTACATTGTGACGACCAAAACTGGATGCAGTATTTCAAGGGTGGTCTTACCAAGGCATTATAAAGTGGTATTAATACATCACATGATCTTGATTTAATCTTTGTGGTTTGCTATAGTATTAATTTTATACAAAAACTCAGCTTATTGGAGCTAAAGTTTAGCAGAGAAAGCAAATTTTGAAACAGTTTTTATATAAAAAGAATTGTGTGCCAGCACAGTAATTTGGAAATATATTTACTGATACATTATATATATCCATAACCAAAACTTCCAAGTCCAGCTCAAGTTATTTCCAGTTAAAAAAATCTCAACAACAGGACTAGGAAATGTCAGAAGATAGTCAAAATTGTACTAGAAGATTTACAAATAATTTGACCCAATATAAAGCAGTTACTATGTTGATTTATTGTATGGCATCAGGTCAATATCAACCCTTAAAATCCACATCAGGAAGGAAGGAAGGAAGGAAGGAAGGAAGGAAGGAAGGAAGGAAGGAAGGAGGGAAGAAGGGAGGGAAGAAGGGAGGGAAGAAGGGAGGGAAAGAGGGAGAAAGGATGTTGTGTCTTTTCATGACAGTATAACACACTTTAAAGTATCTGAAATGGGCAATTTTAAAATAAAAGGTTAACATAGTTGAGAATGTCTTTTCCTTTTAGTGTATCACAACAAAGGAGAAAATTCAGCTGGCTATGTATTGATCTTCTGTCATCCTAAGACATGTTTACAAAATGAAAAGAAGCAAAGTTCTCAAAGAGGTTTTTCTCCATTTGTAGGTTTAAAGAATGGCCTTGAAATAATGCACTGTTCCATGTATCCATCTTACAAAAAAATGATAGTGAGTCATCATCAAGCAATGAATTCCACTGCTTCTAAGTGGAAATGTAGTTATGCTAATGTTCTACCAAAATGGTCCCCGGTCAATGAAATTACAGCCAACATTTCATCAAAAGTGAGGCTTCCTCCAAGTATAATATCTATAGAATTTTAAATAAAGATGAAACTATTTTCAATAATGCTACCAAAGTTTTATAAAAATTCTCTACACTATCAGGCTTTTTTACCTGAACAAAAATCTGAAGCAAATCTGAACATTAAGAAACTAAATAACATAGAACAAAATTGTTTTAATAAATATTCTATTTGATCAGTCAACCACTTGGAAATATTGGCCAACATGTACAGCTTTTTGAGGAAATTCCCACTAATGACACTTATATATTTGTAGCTGTCAAACGTAAAAGACATCTTAAGTAAAAAAAAGTGCCTGTAAAATTGCCATAGTTTGCATAGTTCTCATGTGTTATGTGTCATGTTATCTCACACATAAGGAGCAGCAGATTAATAGGTCATTATATGCCTAACTCTGGAATTCAGGATCCATCTAAGATATAATAATAATAATAATAATAATAATAATAATAATAATAATAATAATAATAATAATAATAATAGTAGTAGTAGTAGTAGTAGTAGTAGTAGTAGTAGTAGTAGTAGTAGTAGTAGTAGTAATAGTAAAGTTGGAAGGGACCTTGGAGGTCATCTAGTCCAACCCCCTGCTCAGGAAGGAAATACCTATACCATTTCAGACAAATGACTGTCTAGTCTCTTCTTAAAAACTTCCAGTGTTGGAGCATTCACCGCTTCTGGAGGCAGGTTGTTCCACTGGTTAATTGTTCTAACTGTCAGGAAGTTTCTCCTTAGTTCTAGGTTGCTTCTCTCCTTGATTAATTTCCATCTGTTGCTTCTTGTCCTGCCTTCAGGTGCTTTGGAAAATAGCTTGATTCCCTCTTCTTTGTGGCAGCCCCTGAGATATTGGAACACTGCTATCATGTCACCCCTTGTCCTTCTCTTCATTAAACTAGACATACCCAATTCCAGCAGCCGTTCCTTATATGCTTTAGCCTCCAGTCCCCTAATCATCTTTGTTGCTCTTCTCTGTACTCTTTCTAGAGTCTCAACATCTTTTTTACATCGCGATGACCAAAACTGGATGCAGTATTCCAAGTGTGGCCTTACCACAGCATTGTAAAGTGGTACTAACACTTGATTTGCATATGTTCTGCAAAATGATGATAAACATGGGATAATAATTTAATCAACTATTTTTTTATTCTGGTTTGGTATGCAGTTTTTTTCTTTATACAAGATAAAATGCAAATATGCCCAACATATGTTACAGGTTTTGAAGGATATAATGTTGTTCAATAAGTAGTATAATGTGTTTCTCCCCACTTCTTTTAAACATAACTTTAGTATAAGACATCATCTCTCAGAAATTATTCTCCCCCCTCCAATGTAGATTTTCTTTGTTAAGTAACAAAAGAAAGCTACTGTTGAATTTTACCTGGAATTCTTTCAGAATTACAGTAGAAGATATTTTATTCAATTTTTAAACCTAAGTGCATTTTAACCTGTTATTTCATTTTGCAAAAAACAGAAGCTTGCTCTTTGATAACACTTATCTCTTTAAACCTTAAGGGATGTAAAACTGTAAACTTTTTACCATACTAGTATGAAAAATGACCAAAATCTGCAGCCTCTCTCTTCCTCTGTTAAAATTTTATGTACCTCTATGACCTGCAGAAACAGAAATAACCTGCTGACATTTACTGAAAATGTTAAATTGTCATGTGATTATGCTAGTGATCTTTTGTAGCAACCCTTATTTACTGGTTTGTAAAAGAAAGGAAACTGTTGAAATATTTGACTGGATATGCCTGAGGCTTATGGGCATGTTGCTGTTGAAAATCTGAAGCAGAAAATGCATTTTCAAAGTTCATAAAAATAACGTAGCAAACTTGCCGCTGTTTCTAAATTAAATGTGTACAGCCTAAAAGCAGATTGTGAAGAGGAACAAGGGATTTTCATAAATTAGAGAGGAAAATAAAAAGCAATAAATCTATATCTTGATAAATACAAAATGAAGTAGACTGGGAAAACCAACACCATTCTTGGTAAGTGTTGGTTAATACATTACTGTAGCCATTCAAGAGAGGAAAATTGAAGTAGAAAAGAGGTAGCTATTGGTTTGAACAGTAATATAACCTATTACTAAATTATATAAAATGATAAAGGGATAGCAAAAGCAAATACTGAGAACAGATACAAGAACTCTGCAAACAAAATCAATTGTTTTCCCAAGATAATGTACAGTTGACTTTTAAAATATTGCTCCATGAAGAAGTATAAGCTAATTAAATAAACATACCATCTCTCTTGTATTCTTAAAATTTTATGTTCTATTGTTAATTGAGGGCAATGAAGTAAGATGTATTTCCTTTTAATCATATTTAAAGATTTAAAGATACTCTTCAGTTGCATGGGAATTTGAATAGTAGCATGCCTTGAAATTTCTTTGGATTCCTAACTGGCCATTTTATGAAAACTTTTACTTGATCATCATAGAATGAACACAACTGCTATGCAGATTTGGTAATGGGAAACTGCTGACTTCTAAACAGCCACCATGACAAATTAGTAAGCACTTTTGCTAGCTATGTCACCTTAATTCCAAATGAATGCCAAAGCTATCTAAAACATGAGACTGTATAGATGATTATACAAACATGGATTTTATCATATAGATCATTTTCCATTCAAATAGCTTCAGAGATTTGCTCTGGAAGGTCTTTCAAACTTCTTCAGTAGATATGGATTATGTGAATGAACTGAATGGAAAGAGAATATATGTTCTGATGATGGATAGATGGTATAAGATGCAATCTTATTAAAATTATAATGATTTGGATTCTATGCATAATATTGTGGAAAGTGTTTTCTGTCTTGAACTTCATTGTGGTATGATAATTTATTTTCAAATGAATATTCTTTTTCTTTGGACTTTAACATACTGGGTCTGATATGAGCCATTCAATATCTTTTCTGTCATTTTATAAACAGGTTGGCTGATTCAGTGTATACGTGTTACAGGTATTCATTTTATTATTGCTATTCCCAAGTAAATGTGTTCATTTTTTTTCTCATAGTACTCAGGTAAATGAGTTTAAAATATAAATCTGCACTTGGGCAGGAGATAGCTAGATGGCTAGATAGATAGCAAGATACAGAGACAAAGAGGGGACTGGGCAAATTGTTTTGTCTTATTAATCAGGGACCCTGAAGCAATATAATAACAGTAGGGGAAATAAATGAAAAAAAGTTAGCTGTTGGTTTCCAATTAAAGAAATGCACACTTGCACCCAAAATGGAAAAAAGTAGCCCTTTTATTCTGATCACAGAATAGTTGCTTGTGATCTTCCAATAATTTCACAGAAGGTAAAAGGGAAGAAAGTTCAGAAAAGTTCTTGATTGTAACTCTTTTTGTCAGTTGCTTTTAGCTAAAAGGCAGCAAAAGGCTTCAGAAAGCCCTAAATATATATAAATGGATATGTATGAGGGAGCTGATTTTTTTTCATGCTTGTCTGAATGAGACACATCCAGACTAAAAGATTTGAAAAGATTGATTTGGGATTCTTCTTTACAGCTTTTGTAATCATGCTCAAAGGTCAACCATAATTACCCTGTTTGTCTCAACACAATGCATAAAAATAATTGACTACTTTCTCAGATTTTTATATTTTTCTTTCAATTTGAAAATGTTCTATGAAGCTTATCCTCATGACTACACTTTTAAAATAATTTGCTTCATGATGAGATTGGTGACATATAAATTTAATATAAATACATACATTTAATGGTAAATAATATTAAACATTCTCTTCCTTTTTAATTCCCCCTTCTTTACTAAAAATGTCAAGCTATAATGTTCTTCCAAAATAGGATACCTGATGAATCATATTAAATTGCAAAGTGACAACTACTGTAACCCAATGGTATAATACGAAATATGAGAAAACAGCTACTGCTGGCCCTACATGACACCAGGAGCGAAAAAGTAACATGATTTTTGAGAAAGTGATGCCTGAAAAACTGTTACCATCTGCTTGTTTGCTGGAACACAATTAGGTGTCAAGGTAATGATTTAAAACACGGGTGTCAAACCTGCCACATCACATGATGTGTTGTGACATATCGTGACTCTTTTTGTATTGCCGGCAATGGGGTGGGTGTGGCTTTGGTATGATGAAACTGGCCCACAGGCTGGCAGTTTGATACCCCTGGTTTAAAAGCTAACCAGCTGATGTAATATGAGATGTATAATGTAATGATGTGAATGTCTCAGCAGGGTCTATGTCCCTTTAAGAGCCAGCCGGGTCTGTATCCCTTTAAAGGTTTTGTATAAAAGGGAAGGCTCCACAGATGTGTTCTCTCTTTTCTGTTTCCTGCTGTAACTGCTGTATGTTGAAGCCTGCTGTATTAGCACATGTATGTATATTGTTCCTGATGTGTGATATTATAGATAGTATAAGACAAACCACCATTTAATATAGACCACTGTTTACTGTGTTTACTCCTGAGTTTTCTCAATGCAATTAGACTGTGCATGCTGACAGGTTATGGGCCCAGAGTGAGGAGAAACCCAGTGAGAGCTTGGCCCAGAGCCAGAGGAGTTAAGACTTGTGGTTTGTGGTGGCTTGTGGTGGTAGCAGGCAACATGGACTCCATCAGCGTAATGGGAGGAGGTATCATAGTATCTCATCTAAGTACCTCTCCTGGTGTCTGAAAATGTGTGTTGGAGCCTGCTGTAGTAGCATGTATGTATTTGTTCCTGGTATATGCTATTGTAGATAGTGTAACATAAACTACCATTTAATGTAGACCACTGTTTACTGTGTTTACTCCTTGGTTATCTCAGTGCAATAAGACTGTGCATGCTCTGACATTAGGTTACCAGCTATCTGTTAATATGACTTAACTAACTGCTTGTTATTGTCTTGTATTTAGTGTTTTTTTTTAAAAAAAATTGATCCCAATGATCAGATTGTGCTTCATCTCCAACAGGATAAAAGTCATTGAACTACAAGGCAGGAAAAGTACTATTGGGAGACTCCTTAAGCTATTTTGATTGGTTTGAATTGGCTTAGTTGGAATTTTTATTCAGAATAGCTAGAATAGAATAACTACTGAAGTTTTGTATAGGACTATTGAAACCATCCAGATCCAAAGGCTGATACCTTTTTCTCAAACTGTGTCAATCCCTACTTTGAAAGTAACTTCTCACTTTTGTAAGGCACAATGGTCAAAGTCTTTGGAATATAAAAACTATATCACACAGTTTCTTTACATTATTACAAAATGTCAAACCTTAGTAGGAAATCTAATAAATTGTCTCTGCTGAAGGCTGTTGCTCTCTCTAAGGAAGATTTCTATGAATCATGCTATATTGAAAATGCTGAATATAAAATTAGTGCATATTGAGCAAAGTTGCATAAATTATGTACTTTAAGTTGTATTTAAACAAGATACTTACAATGAAAGTTGCATAGAAAAAATATTGGGGACATCTGCATAGCAAAAATTGTATATTGGGGTAATTTTGTAACCTACATAGAAAAATAGATGTCATGGTTCCGACTAATGAAACACTTCAAAGAACTTTCAGGCATGTTTATCCTAAAGCCTTTATTACAGTGCTACAAATTGACGGCACATCATGGACGTTTTATGCCAGAATCTGACTTCCTTTTGCTGGCATCTAACTTTTCTTGCTAAATCCCTCCCTTATCTTGCAGTCACAAGTCACATTATCCAATTAGTGTGAAGGTCAAAGGTTTACTTCCTCTTTCTTTCTCGGGCTTTTTAACCCCCCCCACTCTAAGCTATGTATTAACCCAATAAATACCAGACAGTTTTGCATATTGTCAAAGCAAAAATATACAGTATTTGCAGCATTGACATCCGGCCCCCCTTACAAGAAGGACAGATCCTGTAAACTAAACAAAAGCATATGTTAAGGGTTATCTTTCGGTTTGTTGGGGTGTTTCACATGAAACCTTTTGACCAATCTGTCAGCTTTCACTTCACTAGATTTCACCCAGGTGGCTTCAGACAACGGGTATCCCTTCCATTGTACTAGGTACTGCAATTTCCCTCTAAAGATTCTGGAGTCAAGAATACGTTTCACTTCATAGTGGGTCTGCCCTGCAACTACGAGGGGCCCAGGCGCCTTCTTTGGAGGAGGTCTTAAAGTGGAGCCCTGACATGATTAGAACGTGCAGCCTTCTGAGCTGGAGTCAAAAATAACTATATTTTAATAGCTGTCATTGATGTGAATTATTACCCCCTCACATGAAAAAAGATGACCTACAGAGTCTTGTTACTATGTAGCTAAATGTATGTACCGAAAGTGACATTCCAAAAAATATCCTCATGAAAAAATAATTGCAATTTTTTTTCTAGCTCCTAAACAGAGCAGCTGCTAACAACACCTGCAGTAGTCTGTTAAATAGTCCCCTGATACAGTCTTATTGTTACATTGTCTTATTGTACTAAGTCAGCTAAGCATATAATTATTATTGTAATAATAATTATTAACTTTATACCAACTGTCAAGCAAGGTACATTTTTGTACTGACGTCCTTGTGATGGGTGGAAATTTCAGTGCACTTCAGAAATTCATCATCACAGCTTTATTGTTCAACCCAAAGGCCTCTTAACAGCAGTAATTACTACAAACTGAATATACAGAATTATAGGAACACTTTAAGGCAACATTATAATAATTTACATCCAAACAAATCATAGTTAGGAATAGAAGAACTTCACTTTTAAAATGTGAATGTCATACTATTTTGTAGACAACCTTTAATTTTATAGACTTTAGTAATTAATGCATTTTCTTAACTGATTTTCCAAAAGACCTCAAAATTGGGGATAATAGATATGAGTGAAATAATAGACGTACTCCTAATATAAAATTATTTTCAGTAAGATGATTTATTGTGGCTCATGTCATGATTTAATTTAATTTAATTTAATTTAATTTTTCGGATTTATATGCCGCTCCTCTCCAAAGACTCGGAGCAGCTTACAACATAAACAAAACAGTACTTCAAAACTAAGTCCAAATCTAAAAATCATTTTAAAATACAACCCCAGATGCATTCATAATTCACTCAACATTCCACAGTCAACCCCAGGCCTGCCGGCAAAGATAGGTCTTAAGATTCCTCCGGAAGGCCGGGAGAGTGGGGGAAGCATGGACTTCAGGAGGCAGTTGGTTCCAGAGGGTGGGCGACATATCAGAGAAGGCCCTCCCCCTAGGACCCACCAGACGGCATTGTTTCGCTGACGGGACCCGGAGGAGGCCGACCCTGTGCGCTCTCACCGGTCGAAGGGAAGTATGTGGCAGAAGACGGTCCTGTATTATGGCATACACATATACAATTATTGTATCTGAATTGATTTGGTCTATGGAATCTGAGGAAGTGAATAAGGAGATTCCAGAATGGTCTTGATCATTTGAAGGCTAATCTTCTGGCTTCTATGTGAGGCTGAGTCAGGCTGCAGGTCCCCAAATAAGACTTTGGGAGATGTTATGATTGTTGCTACTTGGATGTCTGTTTCTTAATCATAAGATACATACATAACTACAAAGGTTGATTTAAAAATAGTACTCTAACTTTCACTTAAATAGAGATACTTCAATAAATGAAACAGGAAAATAATCCTTGAAGTGAACTTTTGGTAACCTGTGTTCACTTTACACAATCACCACCATTTGCTAACACCCCTACTGACTTCTTAAAGCCATCATAAAAGAATACTATATTTCAGGGGTGTCAAACTCACAAAGTAATGCAACATGTCATAATGTATCATGACTTTTTTCCCATTGCCAGCAATGGGGTGGGTGCAGTTTCGACATAACACATCCGGCCTGCGGGTCGGCAATTTGACACTCCTGCTGTACTTTATCCAGGTTCTGACAGTCCTTTACAATTCTTCATCTGATTCAAATAGATGCCAAAAAAGTAAAATGATAAACTAGTAAAGACTGATTTCTGAGATAGAAAGAGGTGGAAGTCACGTGGTATCAAGCCAAACAACATGGAGGCTGGGATAAGATAGATCTTAGAGTCCTAGTGGACAATCACTTAAATATGTGCTGCAGCTGCCAAAAAAGACAATGGAGTCCTAGGCTGCATTAACAGAAGGATAGAATCAAGACATGCAAAGTGTTAATATTGCTTTATAATGCCTTGGTAAGAACCACACTTGGAATATTACATCCAGTTTTGGTCACTATGATATAAAAAAGATGTTGAGACTCTAGAAAAAATGCAGAGAAGAGCAACAAAGATAATTGGGGAACTGGAGGCTTACACATACAAAGAAGGGTTGCAGGAATTGGGTATGTCTAGTTCAATGAAAAGAAGAACTAGGAGTGACATGATAACAATGTTTCAATATATAAAGGGCAGCCACAAAGAAGTTGAGGTCAAGCTATTCTTCAAAGCATCTGAAGGCAAGACAGGAAGCAATGGATGGAAACTAACCAAGGAGAGAAGCAACCTAGAACTAAGGAGAAATTTCCTGACAGATAATCTATGGAATGACTTGCTTCCAGAAGTTGTGGGTGCTCCAACACTGTATGTTTTTAAGAAGAGATTGGACAACAATTTGTCTGAAACATATAAGGTTTCTTGCTTGAGCAGGGGGTTGGACTAGAAGACTTCCAGGATCCCTTCCAACTCTGTTATTCTGTTATTCTCTTGAATAACTTGTTAGGCGTAATGCCTAATGTCATATTGCAGTAAAATTTGTTTCTTGTGCTTCTGAATGCTGCTTAATAACTGTTTCAAAGTTTTGAATATTACAATGTAAAACAATAATAATGGCACATTGAAGAAATATCATGAGAATGCATCCCCAAAAAGCTATAACCATGAGTTTATCTACCAATGTCTGGGTTTAATTTTTTTCCCCTGGAGGTGTGTTAATATTACATGGACTGACACTTCATTTCTGTACAATAATGATGTGGCTATATTTTATCAACTGTCAGATACTGGAAAGAAATTTCATACTTCATTCTCATAGCATGACAACAGTTGCTGGCAAATTACAACTCTTGAAGTTTTCATCTCAGTTATCAATGTAGACAGAACTGGCAAAACCTTCCAATATTGAAGAACATCAGTAATATGATTGCTGTGGAATGCCAAGCTTGACAGCAATATCTCTTTAAATTATTTGTCAATTGTGCTTAATCAGGTCATCAACTTTTCTCATGTGAAATTCATTGGTTGCCTTTACAAGTTTATTTATTTATTTTATTTATTTTGTTTGGACTTATATGCCGCTCCTCTCCGAAGACTCGGAGTGGCTTACAACATATATATAAAACACCAATTACAATCTAAGTCCAAGCAAAAAATATTTAAAAATAAAACCCCACACATATTCATCAGTCACACAACAATCCACAATCATCCCCAGGCCTGCCGGCAAAGAAAAGTTTTAAGATTCTTTCGGAAGGCCGGGAGAGTGGGAGAAACGCGGACTTCAGGAGGCAGTTGGTTCCAGAGGGCGGGCGCCACAACAGAGAAAGCCCTCCCCCTAGGGCCCGCCAGACGACATTGTTTCGCTGACGGGACCCGGAGGAGGCCGACCCTGTGCGCTCTCACCGGTCGTAGGGAAGTATGTGGCAGAAGACGGTCCTGTAAGGTTATCCACTTTATCCTTAATCACATAAATTAGTTCTTAACTAGTTTGCTTTATTTACATTTTTTTTAGTCTAGTAATGCAAAGTATTCATATCAATGCAGCAAACAACCTGTTTTTGGCATAGAATTTCAAATGGATGGACTACCTCAGCAAAATTTCAAACATGGCATATTATGTAAGGCACACTGCACTCAAGTATTCAATGCAGGCTTCCATTTCGCTATTGAAGTGACTTACCAATGGCTGAAGTGAAAGAAAAAATGTTCAAGAACATGTCAGAATTTCTAGTATGTCAGTACTTCCATCTGTTGGTAATTTATAACATCACATACCTTATGTTAAGCTTATTCAAAAACTTTGGTATTATGAGAGAGCTGAAGAAGTTTCTTGGATGAGAAGTGAAATGTTTTCAAAGAAAAACAAGAAAGTCCAGTTGACTCGTGAAAAAGCATCTTTGGGATAACTATAGCCTGGATGACTTAGAATCTCCACAGATATTATGAGAAATATTTTAATGTGTTATATATGCTGTCTGACTCCAGCTGAATACAAAGAAAAAAATATTAAAAATGAGGAAAAAATATAGGTCACAAACATGAAGAACAAAGATGGGAACAGTAACAAAAAGTACCCAAGACAAAAGAAATAAACCCACAAATTCCAATGGGTGCCTTCAAATTCTTTTGACAGAGATATGGATGAAAAACCTGATCTTAAAGGCTCTTTGAAACATCAGCAAGTAGGAACCACCAATATCTCATTTCAGCCAGGCAGAGACTTTGGCAGAGGTGAAGTTTATTAAGTAGCTAGTCCTTATGCTTTGTAGGCTTTATAGATAATGACTAAAATCTTGAATCACACACCTAGAAAGGGCATTATATGTATTTTTATATTAAAGTTAAATGTACAAGTTTTAAAATTTTAAAACTAAGAACTAGTTTTCAGTTGCTAGTTGCCATGGAGATCATGGACTAGAATTATCTTGATCTGACACTTATCACATGAGGTTTACATCACTCATCAAAAGTCTGAGGACCTCCACCACCAGAAAAGCAATGAAGGCAGAGTGACTGGTACACCATTAGTTCCCTTAGCTTGTCTCTACAAGCACATTTTAATACATAGGCACTCTCACCCTTCCACTGCAGGAACACTGACCTTGGGCTCATACAGTCTGCCCATAGGTCAAAACTAGTGCTAATGGCTCCAACAAATCCAGGTGAGCTAAGAGGTGGTTTGATAAAGCTCTACACATCAGTCTCTGAGCCACCTTCTTTCAACATCCTCCAATCTCACAAACTTATTTATCCAATTCCCTCAAGCACATTACTAATCCCAGCTCTCATCCCAGCTCCAACCCTCATATTTCTTTAACTACATAACTTCTTCAAAGTTTCCATTTTCCCAATCACACTAACTGGCTAACCTTCTGATATCATCTTACCTCGATGTAAAAAAGATGCTGAGACTCTAGAAAGAGTACAGAGAAGATCAGGGGACTGGAGGCTAAAACATATAAGGAACTGGAATTGGGTATATCTAGTTTAACGAAGAGAAGGACGAGGGGGGGGGACATGATAGCTGTGTTCCAATATCTCAGGGGCTGCCACAAAGAAGAGAGAGTCAAGCTATTCTCCAAAGCACCTGACGGCAGGACAAGAAGCAACAAATGGAAACTAATCAAGGATAGAAACAACCTAGAACTTAGGAAAAACTTCCTGACAGTTAGAACAATTAACCAATGGAACAACCTGCCTCCAGAAACAGTGAACGCTCCAACACTGGAAGTTTTTAAGAAGAGACTGGACAGCCATTTGTCCGAAATGGTGTAGGGTTTCCTGCCTGAGCAGGGGGTTGGACTCGATGACCTCCAAGGTCCCTTCCAACTTTTTAATTATTATTGTTATTGTTATTGTTATTATTACTATTATCTATCTATCAATCTACCTACCTACCTACCTACCTATTAATCTATTCTTTATCTATTTTTAGGTATTAATTCCAAATTAATTCATAATTGTCCAAAAAAATACTGTTTTGCATCCTAATATAACCATTGAATTTCAAAAGAGTAGCACATCATTTTGTGTAGGGTTTGGGAAACAACACTATTTGGTTATTTCTAGTATATGCTTAGTAAATTTAATTTTTAAATGATTTTTGGTGACTTTCACTTTTTGTTGCTTTTTCCACCCTTTCCTCTCTTTTTCCTTAGACCTTCTGAACATTTATCTTGTTTTGTCTTGAAATGTAATTTAATAACAAAAGCTGTGAGCAGATACCTTTTATTTCCAACAGCTTCATTAAGAACCATTCAAGAAGATGTCAGCAGGAAAGATAGTCTATGAAAAATCTAAAGCACTGCAGAGCAGGTTGTATTAAAAAAAGGGCTGACTTGACATTATTTCAGCAGTTATTAGTATTTCAGCGGTTTATTTTCTTTCTTAATAGGCTTCTGTGGGAAGGGTATTATTTACTTAAAATCGAACAAACCTTATCCAGAATTGCACTGTTACAACAATTCAAACCTTGTCTTCAATTAAAGCATCTAGAAAAACATGGTGCCACTTTGGAGTCCTTGGTGCTTTCTGACCTCAAAGTTACCTAGTTGGTTAATGAAATATTTGCAAGAAAATTACCAAACTCAGGAAGTACCAAGGGCCCCACAGTTCAATTCTGAGTTAATATATTCTCTTCAATTGGAATGGAACAACTTTCCCAAAATTCTGTCACATTCTTGCCTAATCAAACTCAGTTATCAGAAAGATAACTCAAGACAAAGTAAAGCAAAAGAAAAGAGTTAATTTGATTCTTAGGTGATCAGGAAGAAGTTTAGTTCTCACCAATAGATTGTATCTCTAATCTTTACCTTATATAGATGGATGTCTTTTTATTAGTAAGATCAGAAATGCAATGAATTTTGGACAGAATGTATGCCTTGCTTCTAAATAAGGGGTAAGGAGGGCAGTGTGAAAGTAATATATCTTTTGGCATGAACTGTCTTTGGAGTTATAATACCCCACCCTTTCTTTTATTCTTCTCCTAGTCATTGCAGCAATTGCTGCTTAGAAGAAGGCTGCTCATACTGTCAAATATGGAGATTACAAAGGATGTAGCATTAGCATCTAGCTAATATGAGTATTAACAATTATGTAGAAAAAGTCAAGACTGAAAGATGCAAATATATTATAGAGTGATCTTCCCCATAGTGCAAATTGTAGAATAATAAAATATTGATTTAATGGGTTGTCTGTTAAACACAAATGTCAGTTAATTTCAAGTTTATTTCATTCTATTCATTTATGTCATTTGCATAATCATGTGATTATATTAATTACACTAACTGTCTGGAATAAATTTAATTTTAACAACCCTTGCTGTTTTGGCATGTTTTTCTGCCAATTGGGGGGAAAGTCCAACCTCAATGTTTGTCTATTATATATGAAAGCCATTAATTTTAAGATTAACGGTATTAGTAAAAATATCCATCAAACAAATATTTTAATTTGTAGTGTTATCTGTTTCTAAATGAAAATGAATATAAACTGCCTTTCATTCAGCTCAGCTGTAGTTGCAATTTCTATAGGAACTTTCGACAGTGGCAGAGATGTACATTTAAGAGCTCTTTTTCAGCTCTTCCCTTCCTAATCCACTGTCTTCTATTCTCCTTTATGCAGATAATGCAACCATACAACAAGACTAGAATACAGTCTACTTCTCTAGAGGTCCGATTAAGATTTTGTCTTCATAGATTCTGGTTGAAACAAGCCTATTGGGGAACTTTCTTAGTTCAGCTCAGCTGCTGGATAGGTTCTCTTCCAACCTAAGAAGACAATTTGGCATATTGTGGTCTTATTTTTATAGGAACTGCTTTGCGACTTGGTAAAAACCTGGTTGAACTAAAAAAATAAAATAAAAAAATTGGGATCTAGCTATCCAAAATAATAGAGCCAGAGTTTCCCATCCCTTTAAATCACAATTGCTTCTGCTCCCTGAGCTGTCCTTAGATATTTCTATAACATCTTATATGCTCCACAACAGCTGGTAGCTATATAAGCCTCCAATACAAAAGTCAAATTATTTCTGTTCACAGTCAGAGGCAGAATCTGTTTTATGTGCTATTAAAATAGCCATTGTATACCCAATGATAATCAAATGTAATACTTCAATTTGTTAATAACTCTAATTGACATTATGGCCAAGAGCTTGTTATTCTTTGCCTATGTGACTACTTTTTAAAACATCTTAGCTAAGGCTGTTAGAAAACTTATACTTCCTTCCTCATGTTAGCTGATAATTGCCTTATGACATTCTTGCAAGTTTTTTAAAAAATATTTATACAATAAATGGAAGAAAGCAAACTCAGCATTAGAACACATGGTTGAAATTGCCAAGAAGTAATGAAAATCCAAAATTAAGAAATTAAATTAAATTAAGAAAAACAAGTAATCATTATGGCTTTGACACCTTTATTATGTAAATCCTCTGTTCCCCTAATAGGTTGTCATCCCCACAAGCAAAGAATATGATTTTTATTCTCATCCTATGCTGACATCAACTCACCAGCCATGTTGTTTGTGCACCTCAAGAAGTACAAAAATACACAGGGAAGATAGGGAAGCATGGTTTGCTCTCTCTCTCTCTCTCTCTCTCTCTCTCTCTCTCTCTCTCTCTCTCTCTCTCTCTCTCTCTGTGTGTGTGTGTGTGTGTGTGTGTGTTTGTGTGCACGCATGCATATGTGAGGGAGAGAGGGGGGGAATATGGCAGAACATGTGTAGCAGAATATGGAAGGTCTATCATATGAATCATGGTAGCACAATGTTTAGAATGCAATATTGCAGAATTCGATCCTGACCAGCTCAAGGTTGACTCAGACTTCCATCCTTCCAAGGTTGGTAAAATGAGGACTCTGTAAATCACTTAGAAAGGGCTGTAAGGCACTGTGAAGCAGTATATAAGTGTAAGTGCTATTGCTATATGTTTAAAGTTTGGTCCCTTGTTATGAATGTGTGATATAGGCAATTGGATGGGGGATGGACTCCCATCATGTCCTTGTGCCCATTATCTTGTTTTTTCTGACACACTCCCCTATTAACGCAATTTCTAGGATCAAGATTGCAGGGATTAGCACTCTGCAAAAACTGAACATATATAATATAACTTTATGCAAAGTACAGCAAATTCAAAGTTTACAATATATGATTGTACCAGAATACTCAAAAACTAGATGCTTAGTTTCAACTGTTATTTATAACAACTCTAAAAGTAGTTATAACAATTTACTTCTATAAAGGTTAATGGGGGACAATGCAAAACCAAATGATACAAGGAAAAGAAATCATCACTTAGAATTTTTGAAGACCAATTTACATTGAAAGGAACATCTGGCATTACAGCTTAATGATGTCAGTAGGATTAAGAGTGAGAAGGACAACTACAAGTTTATATTAATACAAATCTGTATAAATAAAAAAATAGTAAGATTATATTCTATAAATCAATTGATGTGGAAATCTGAAGGCCATTAAACATAAATCACAGTATTTCAGTTGTTGATACTCTTGATCTTGGTACATGAAAAATTAAACAAAAATTGCCATTAGCACCTGAGTGGCTAATTTTTCTAAAGAAGCACATGCCAGAAAGCCAGTAATATGTGCATCTAGTCAGAAATAAACTTTGAGTGTAGGTCTGGTAGGTAACTTAATCTTTTATAGTTCAAATCAATTTATTTACTTTTGGAAAAATTTCTAAGCAAAACTGTCTCCCTCAGGAAATGAGGCAATTGGATGTGAAAGAAAAGCTGTACAGTCCTGAAAATGGGAGTTTGGTGACAACATAAAGGTTCTAAACTAGTTGACCTAACAATTCTAAGCAAACACTTATTTTTTATGCCAACATAGAGACTTTTGTTAATGCACATTGCAAAGCAAGACAAAATAAGACAGGGCAACAAAGATACATGGATACTTGTTCCTATTTTTTTTTAAGATTATAAATAAGCTATATATGAAATCTTTGTATTTCTCTGTTATATAGTTCCCTTTACAAAACCTGTTTATTGTAATAATATAATATTACAGAACTAAGAATATAAAGGGATCAAAAGTGCTTGCTTGCATGTACTGTATGCATATTTTATTTATATCCTTTCCTTCCTGAACCTCATGATACAAAACCACAGGGATTATAGAATAAACTTGAATATGTTGTTAAAGATGAATGTGAAAAAAGGCTGCCAAAAATGAAGAAACAGAAAACAGCTGCATATCAAACAAAGTGGAAATTACCAATTAAATGTTTTAATTAAACCTTGCCAACTAATTTGGAGATTGATACTGGCCAACAGATTGGAGGAGTCAACCTGCATTTTACAGAAAAAGAAAGGAGAAGAAAGGAGAGAGAGAGAGAGAGAGAGAGAGAGAGAGAGAGAGAGAGAGAGAGAGAGAGAGAGAGAGAGAGAGAGAGAGAGAAAGAAAGAGAGAGAGAGAGAGAGAGAGAGAGAGAGAGAGAGAGAGAGAGAGAAAGGGGGAGGGGAGGGGAAGGGAAGGGAAGGGAAGGAAGGAAGGAAGGAAGGAAGGAAGGAAGGAAGGAAAGAAAGAAAGTGATTTACCAATGAGGAAAGTGTGAACATGCCAGAAAAAATAATGCTTAGACTTATCCAGTATAAATTAGATCCCTACATAGAAAAAGATATGCCAGATATTCAAGCTGGATTTAGAAAAGTCCAAGGAACATATTGCTGTTGCATGATGGATAATTGAGAAAGCCATAGAATACCAAAAAGAAATCAGTATGCCCTTCATTGATCATAGAAAGAGCTTTGATTGTGTTGATCTTGTCAAGTGTGGAATTGCTAAAAAAAAAAATAAAAAAATAAAAAAAATGAGGCTCACAGAACAATTCCAGGCTGGAAAGGAATATGACAGGGCTGCAAACTCTCCCTTTATTTATTCAATCTATACGCTGAATATATATAAAAGGAAGCCGGATTGGAAGAGGATTACTATGGTTTTAAAATTGGAAGAAGAAACATTAATAACTTCCACTATGCTGATGACATACTCTGATAGCCAAAACTGCAAAAAGTCTGCAAGCTGCAATAATAAAAGACCCAAAAAAAGGGGGGGGACAAAATTAAATATAAATGAGACCAAACTAATGATATCACATAGAGGATTGGTAATCCTTGTGATACTTTACAAGGCTGTAAAAAGCAAGATAGAAAGAGTACTGATGCTTTGTTGTTGAAGAAGACTCCTGAGAATATCATGGACAGCCAAGAAAACAAAGGAATCATCAAGCAAATCAGCCCAGAGTCCTCACTTGAGACACAAATGATCAGGCTCAAACTATTCTTCTTCAGACACATCAGATGAAGACCCAGCTCTCTGGAAAAGACTCTTTCTGGAAAGGTGGAAGGAAAGAGAAAACGAGGATGACCAGCAGCAAGGTGGGTGGACTCAATGATTATTGAGTCATTTGAAGACTTGAAAGACCAGTTAAGGAAAAATTGTCATGGAGAAAACCTAGGGGGTTACTAAAAGTCAACAATGACTTGACGGCACATGCAATTAATTGATTATGTGACGTTATGTATGACTCATGTACAGTATTCTATTCTCAATTTTTTCCCCACAAGAACCCTTTGAGGTAAGTGGGGCTAAGAGAAAATAACAGGCCAAAATCAAGTAGTCTTGAACTTGGATCTCCCTAGTTCTAGAACCACACTTTAATGCATATTACCTGAATTGCATTGAAGATCCCTTTTTTATGGCTTCTCTGTTTCATTCCAAATATTCCTTGAACAAATAGAAATTTATAAAAAGTTAAACAAAGATGCCTTGCTTTAGATGACCAGAATGACATAGGTAAAATTCCTTGCTACTGCATCAAAACACTTCTAAGATCCTTTATATAGAAGAGCACTCATTTTAGTGAGCTTCAATGTCTTAAAGCTAATGCTATTGTAGATTTAATCATATATTTTTATGCTGAGCACTGCTGTATCAAGTCACATTTGCTACTGAGTAAGTTGCTCATGTTTTATTCTCCTGTTGTGGCCAAACCTAGCTCACCTAAAGCAACTGAATCACTTTGAAGATACAAAATAAATGTATTAGCAAGCAAACAACAAACAGTGTACACCAACTCCTATCAAAGCATTGGCACATTGCTAAGCAGCCCCGAGCAAAAGCAGACTGTAACTTAAATAACTTTGTCCTACTATATATTTCAAAGACACAGTGTAAATTACAGCATGACATTGGAATGTTTTGATAAACCCATATGGGTGACCTTCTTATTATTTATTCCTTCCTCTTAGGTCAGCATGGTTGCTATCTGTGAAATAGCCTCCATGAATAAACAATTTGGTTTACTGGGCCATGGAACTTGTCTGGTTCCTTTCCCTCTCACCATTCAGGGTCACTTCAGCTTTGTAAATGTTTTCTCTTTAAGCCAAACATGTTAAACTTGCAATGTCACCTGATGTCGCGCAATGTATTGGGATGGTTTTACCATTGCTGGCAATGGGGTGGACACGGCTTCTGGCTGACGCGTCCGACACGCAGGTCAGCAGTTTGACACCCCTGTTTTAAGCAGTTCTCATGTATGGTGGACATATCATAGGTTTCGTAGTGAAGGCAGCTCACATGTCTATTCTATCTGCCACAAATTCCTTATATTTCTATTTCTCACCTGCTGTCCTAGATGGTCAGAAATGAAAGCTCTTTACTTTCTATTTTCAGACAACTTAGTAATGATCTCTAGCAATGTAACAAATTTCTTCTCAATTGCTCTGGCTATTAGAAGCTCTAGACTTAATTTTTACTCTTGGGGAGGCTGTTTGACTACTATTAATAGTTTCAGATTATAATCACCAATCTTTCTTTGTTATTTGTCTTTCTTGTATACTGTAGACATATCTTTTGGGGTCAATAAATCAATAAAATAAGAAAGAATCTGTTTTTCACAGAAGACGGTGGACAATTTGTGTGAAATATTAAGAAGCAAATTCAGCATCAAGACAAAAATATCTGAGGAAATAGGCCCAAATCACTTCCATATGAATAAACAAATAGGTTTGCCAAAGATGATTAAAGATGACTAAGATGATTAAAGGCTTGGAGATAAAAACATATGAAGAATGGTTGCAGGAATTGGGTATAGCCATCTACAGAAAAGAAGGACTAGGGGTGACATGATAGCAGCATTCCAGTATTTGAGGGGGTCAATTTGTTTTCCAAAGCACCAGAAGGCAAGACAAGAAACAATGGATGGATCTAATCAAAGAGAGAAGCAACTTGGAATTTAGGAGATAATTCCTAACAATGAGGACAATTAACCATTGGAACAGCTTGTCTTCAGAAGTTGCAGGGGCTTTATCACTGGAGGTTTTTAAGAAAACACTGGGCAGCCACCTATCTGAAATGGTATAAGGTCTCCTACTTGGGCAGGAGGTTTGACTAGCTCTATTCTGATTGATTGATTGATTGATTGAGCTAATGAAGAATGTTTCTTCTATACCTAAGTGCAATACAGGTTGACTGTGTTCCTGTGCATGGGTATGCTCTTGGTCTATATTATTGTGAATAAAATTAGCAGTTACAACTAGGTTACACTGCTATTTAATACAGTAGAACACTGGAGAGATGTGTGAAAAAGGTGGACAACATTCTTACAGTGAGCAGCAAAAGACATCAAAAAGTGAAACTAAATTCCTTATGGTCTACAAGGAATAGCTGTAATAGTCTTGGAACAAGGAACAAAGCTCTTTGTAGTATGTCTAGTACTTCTTCATGTGTCCAGGAGAACTTATAACAGCCAAAATATATACATGGTTGGCCACATATATTCTGCCTCAGTATTCTTGGTTCTTCAGACCAGTATTCTTGGTCCTTCAGATCCTTACAGATTTGCTATTTTCATGCAAATGTCAGAAGCATCATTATGCTGTAGCTCTGCCTCTTTTAGGCATGCATGTGAGATTGCAATGGACATAGAAAAAAGGCAATTATTTATATCATAATACTGCTTTCAACAAAGTGAACCTCCATATCTTGCACACACTGATGTTTCAGTTTCAGTCTGAGAGGGAGATTTTCCACAATCAAGGGAACAAAAATATGAATCCTCTTCTGACTTTGTTTAACACTGGGTGAGTGATAGGAGGGACAATCTGGAATTCAAGACCAGGTTAGGCATATGTAGAATATATTTATTTATGTTTATTTAATACATCTTCATATTGCCTATCTTCTACACAGTTCTAGACAGTGGGAAAATTTTGGAGCTAGGCATTCAAAGTCTTAAGGCCTTAAAATCTGCAGTTAAAAAGACCTTCCATTCCAAATACTGATGGGTGGAAGGCCTCTTTCTGTTAACAGATGACTTTCTTAATAATATTCAGGGCTTTTTTTCTCATAGAATGCCCAGAACAGAGTTTCAGCACCTTTTTGGGATGGAACCTTGTAGGGTAGGCAAGGCAGGTTGTATGACATGTGTGAGTTCTGGCACCTTTTTTTTTTTTATAGAAAAAAGCACTGATAATATTGCATTTCTTATTATAACCTTTCTTAATAAAGCTGTATTTATATATCGGGTTATTGTGTTTCTGGTAAGCTTGGATGCTTATCAACATATGTCTCAACTATTTTGCTACTGCTTTGATGTCTTTTCCCAAAACTTTGTAAGATTCCTAGCAGTATATTGAAAGCCAGTTTGTTACTGCAGTTAAGGCAGTTAAGGCACAAGGCTAGAAACTGTGAAACTGTGAGTTCTAGTCTCAATTTGAGCTAGACCAGGCATGTCAAACTCACGACGTCACATGATGTCGTGTGACGTATCAGAGCTTTTTTTGCCATTGCCGGCAATGGGGTGGGTGCGGCTCCGGTATGATGAAACCGGCCCGCGGGCCGGCAGTTTGACACCCCTGAGCTAGACTATTTCAACCTCAGGAAGGAAAACAATGAAAAACCCCTTCTAATATCTTGCGAAGAAAACTGCAGGGACTATCCAGACAGTCACTAGGAGTCCACAATGACTTAAAGGCCACACATAGGTAGCATATTTAAAGATATTAACATCCAGAACTATAGTAATTTGTGATTATTCCTACACAGGAATATCTCTGTCAAATTTTACACAGTGTATTTCATTTTTCTTTGTCACTCCATAAAATGTATTAATTCCACCTCTCTGGGAAAAAAATGTTTTAAAGAAATAGTTTAGCACAAGGGTGGGCAATTATGGTTCCTTTGCAACCTGTGGACTTCAACTCCCATTGCTGGCTCAAGAACTCTGGGAGTTGAATTCCACAGTTCTCCAGAATAGGGCGGCATAGAAGTCAAATTAATAAATAATTAATAAATAAATAAAATAAAGGGGCCATATTGCCTGCCCCTGGTTTTTTTTAATAATATTTTATTAATTTTCCAATTTTACATTTAAGTATTTAAAAAGCAACATGGTGGCTGGGTTAATCAATAGTTTGATAAAATCTTTAGTACAAATCTCAAGTTACAACATCAAATATTTCCTCTCTTTTTCTCTTAACATCTACTGTCTCATATTTAAGCTAATACAGTTCTAATTATATCAGCTCAGTAAAAACATCATTATTACATTTATCAATAAATTTTAGCTTATACATATCTTAATTAATTTTTACATTCAAACTTCACAAACAATCCATATCCTGTTATTTTTCCCCAATTTTTAGTTTACCATCAATATTCCAATTTAACATTTGATATTTATAATTTTCAGGCTTTAGGTAACCAACATTTCTCTTATCTTAATTCATAACATAATCTAGTATTCAAAATACAGATTTTATCTATTTGAATATAGTCTTGTTCTATTTCCTAAAAGTTATCTATTTCCCACCATATTAAATCATCTACTTAATAATACAATATCCCCTTTGATGAATTAAAACCATTATATATATTGTCTGGGTTAATCAATAAATCAAACATATTCATAATAATTTTTTTCTTTTAGGTCTAATTTTTAAATATTAAACGGATAAAATCCTTATTTTCAACTTTCCAAATATTTTAAATCTAATGACCAAAATTCCCTTTCAGCCTTATTCTGACTTTCTTCCTTTGCCAACTAGCCTTCCATATCAGTACTTTCAGATCATCAAATAGATCTCCCTCTATTATTATATATGTTATTTGAAATAAGGGAGACCATTTAGTTGCCAATTTTTGGAAGGAATAGCCCATTTATATTCATTAAATTGTCTCCCTATTATTCCAGTTCCCCATGATTGGCTTCATATGTTTATCTTCCATTCAATCTGTTCTTCTTTTTTCTCAAATTTCTTCTGATTTATATAGAAAGTCCTTTCCATTTTCAGTGTTGTCACTCCCTTTCCTGGATTTTCCATTAACTGTATTTGTTGGTCAATTGAGTCCTCTGTCTTAATATTTGATTGTTCTTCTGTTATTTTCTGCGTTGTTAGTTCTTTGGTTGCAGTCAAAGTTTGGGTTTGTGTATTTAAGCTGGCATCTTGTTCTTTTATGTTAGGTCTTATCACAAGCTGAAAGTGTATTGCTTTCAACATGAAAAGGATCTTTTCCTGGTCTTTATCCATATTCTTTTAATAATGTGTTAACTTGAGGACTTTAAAATCAGACGTTAAAAATAATTTTATAACTAGGTATGGGACTTCTCTTTCATGTGTTTATAGATAGTCTTTATAGTCGAAGTAATTTGTCAAGCAAGATTTTATAGTCCGAGGTATTTCATCATCTCATATAGTAACCAATGTTTGTCAAATAAAGAGGATAGGAAGGAAATTCCCCACATATAACTCTGAAAGTCAGTAAAGGTTTACATTCATAGTTCAAGTAGACCAGTTATGCCACCCAGATGTTCTCTTTATAGCTGAGTTTCTCACAGGTGGCATCAAGGTCAAAAGAATCTTATCTAAAGTCTGGGCTTTGAGCCAAGTCTCTTTTAGGAAATAACAAGTTGCAATACCAAACTTTGCCACAAGATGTCACCGATGCTGTTTAAAGTTTTTTAAGTCTAAAATTTTTATAATCCTTTTTCCAATTTTATTTCTTTTTTGTAGATAAAAACAAAAGTCTCCAATAAAAATAAGAAAACTTTTGGTCACCAAGTTTCAGGAACATATAAAACCAATTAGGTTAAAGTTGTTCTTTTAGTGCTTTAATTCCCCTGGGTAGTCAGTTGCTGTGTCATGCCTCCATCTGAGCCTGAATCTGCGGAGGAAAATGAACTGAAACAGGACCCTATGGAGGCGGAGGGAGAGGTGTCTGTGGCTTCAGAGGAATGTGGGGAAGAACAGGCCGAGGTAGACCAGGACCCTTCAGGATTGGAACAGGAAGGAGAGGCAGAATTCAGGAAATGCGCAAGGGCTATCCCCACTTGATCCTTGAGCACAGAGAGTGGAGAGAAAAAGGGAACAACGCAGGCAGGCTCAATTACTTGGGAGGAGAGCGCCCCACCCTTTCTGTACAAGGAACACCTGGAGATTGAGATTTAAGGAGATGCTGTGGGGAGGGGCATTTGTTGGGAACAAAGGCTGATTCTTGGAGTGTTGTGTATTGTTGCTGATCTCTTGTTCTGTAACTTCTGTTTGGAAACCTGGAAATTTGAACTATTGGATTCACTGACCATGTTACTTGAATGTTTAAGGCCTCAGAATGTATTTCGGATTCTCTCTTTTGAAAATTGCTCAGGCAAGCTAAGATTCAAACAGACTCATTAAGTTTATGTTTTCTTCCTTGTTATTTCTATGACCTTGAGTACTTTCTTATGCTAATCAGACTGTATTTGAACCTACTTTCAGCCAGAGTTGGCCGAAGGGGTGTGTGTGTGTTCTTTTGTTGGAGGCTTGCCAGCAAAAGTGGGAGCCATATTACTATGGCGAGTCTTTCCTCCACTGGTTTGGAGAGCTGCCCCAGATTAAGCAGAAGGCTGCCGTCCTCCTGCGATCAAGTGGGTGTCCCCTCCTTGTTCGTTGCCACTCCAGGGCGACTTTTGAACCTTTCCAGGGTCCCCCAGTGGAACGAAACTGAATGTGGAAGACGAAACTCGCATTCTAGCATCTGTGGTGGCTGCAATGGCAAACCAGAAATCACCTGTCCCTGGTTTAGCAGAATGGTTAAGATGCTAGAATATAAACTGGGATGGTTTAGGCTTGAAAGCCAGATGGGTAATATTGGGCTAGTCATTCTTTGTCAGATCAACCATTCCACAGGTAATTTTTTATAGGGAAAAGAGGCAGCAGAACTATGTAGCCAACCTTACTGAATAAAATAAAAGCATGATATAACAATAAATTACTTCTTTTTGGATTTTAATACAGTCTATCAAAAAATTGAAATGGAATCAATGACAATTTTTCCAGAAAAAAAACTGGGAGGCAGAAATCCAATAGCAAAATCCTCTAAAAGTATAGTCTTGTTTGAACTATTCAACTAAGTGTTTAGAATGGAACTTTTAATTAGTGGGGGGGGGAAACATATTGAGAAACTATGGAGTTTGATTACGCTCATTGCTTTGTCTAAAAATTGTAGGGAATGGCACTCCATGTATCTCTTTAAGTGATTAGCAGAGCAGAACCTGTGTTTTTGTACTCTGATGAAAGGCAGTTGTTTTTTATGATTCACACCTCATCTATCATCCACAATGACACTGAGACTTTGCAAACACACTCTTGATTGTGCATGCCATTGAATTTCTGTTAGATGTTGGATGGCATAATGATGGTAGTAAGAGTAATTTAGGAAACAGCTGTTTCCTAAAGTTTAGCACCTGTACATAATTTGATTGGAGTTATTTTGAAAGCCAATGCAACACAATATGGTATCCACCACAGTTCAGGAACATTAAGTTATCTTAATTCAGTTAGATTTTTCAAGTGCATTCCCAAATTCTCTATTGACCTTTTTTGTATGTATCTTTATGATTTGCATAATTTGTTCTGATGTTCTGAGTTTGTTCTCCTGTAACAGATATAACAAACCAGTAAAATACATTTGCTAAGAAATACTTCCAAAGTGATTTCTGCCTGTAAATAATTTTTCTTAAGGAAAAATGTGCTATGCCAATCTGAATTACTGTTGACAAATGAGTTGACTGGTGGAAGGTATTGGAAATTTTACTAGCAATCTCACTTTAGCCTCAAACATTGTTTTAAGTATACCACAATTTTCTTAGTCCCAATCCCTCAATTGTAACAGGGATGCAGATAGTAAGTAAGATGACCTTGTCAGAGATATGAAAGCTCTGTTATTAAAATAATTCAGGGAAATACATTTATTTTATTTTATTTATTTATTTATTTATTTATTTAATTTCTAAATTACAATAAAATACATAAATATAAAAACCATTAGTTAAAAAAGAAACCAATCATTCCACAAACATACACACAAACATACACTGGCTAGGGGCAAGGTGTTAGCTGCCCCAGGCCTGCCGGCAAAAGTATGTTTTAAGCAATTTACGAAAGGCGGAGAGGGTGGGGGCGACACAGATCTCCGGGGGAAGTTGGTTCCAGAGGGCCGGGGCAGCAACAGAGAAGGCTCTTCCCCTAGGCCCCGCCAGGCGACACGGTCAGGCTGACGGGACCTGGAGAAGGCCCACTCTGTGGGCCCTAACCAGCCGCTGGAATTCATGAGGCAGCAGACGGTCCCGTAAATAACCTGGTCCGATGCCATGTGGGGCTTTATAGGTCATAACCAACACTTTGAATTGGGTTCGGAGACCAATTGGCAGCCAATGCAGCTCGCGGAGTGATGCCGAAATGTGGGCATTTCTAGGCAAGCCCAACACTGCTCGTGCGGCTGCATTCTGCATTACCTGAAGTCTCCGAACATTTTTCAAAGGTAGCCCCATGTAGAGAGCATTGCAGTAGTCGAACCTCGAGGTGATAAGGGCATGAGTGACTGTGAGAAGAGACTCCCGATCCAAATATGCAGAAAACATTCAAAAGAGACTCAGACAGACATCTCCATATTCACATGAGTACAAAAAATAGGAGGAGTTACAGCACACTCCAATTTATAAGATTCTGTTGTTATAACCACTAGAATAGAAAAAAATAGTTGTAGTCTTTCTTCTGTGGAGTTGATTCCTGATCTGGACTATCTAGTAGGGCTGACATTGGAATTAATAAAATTAATTAATAAAATTATTTTGAATAATTAAGACTAGAAACATGAAAGTTAATATACAGCACTCAAATAAGCATTCTGCTTGTCAATTACAAAATTATCATTGCTAGGGATCCTTTGCAATTCAGAGCTGGAGTTGCAATCTATTTAGATTTAACAGAATAACAGAGTTAGAAGGGGCCTTGGAGGTCTTCTAGTCCAACCCTCGGCTCTGCTCCTCTATTTATCTCTTCATTCCCAAGCATATTTTTTTCAACTTTGTCACCTGTTTGCGTCATAAGCCCAAATTTTGTGAATTTGGCTTTTTGATAACTGCCTCAAGAAAGCAGTCATTGTTTATTTACCTAAGATTTATAGATGGTTCTTCTTACAGTTTATGGTAGTCCTAATATCTATCTCTATAATTCATAATTTGAAATCATGTATATTCTTTCTTTAGCATATTCTCAATGTCAAGTTTTTACACTGTAGTGTCTGATTGGAAAGACCACAACTTTCACTGTTCTGATTTTTGTTGTTATAGAAATATCTTTATTGTTCATGATCTTGTATAAATTTATCATTGCCTTTTTTTCTAGAAGTAATCTCATATTTATTTATCCAGGACACTATCAATTCTTGAACCCCATAAAATAAAATTATTTACAACTTTCACTTCTTTGCCCTTAACTGTAAGTTCACTAAATGTATCTGTTGACATTACCTCTACCTATTTGACTTTCAACATTAACCTAGAATTTTAACTCTAGTTATTTTCAGAATGAGATCAATTTGAGTTTCTTTACCTTCAGCTATCAATGGAATTGTCATAGGGTTTCCTGTAAGTTGACAAGGTTTGATACAAAGCACAGAGTAAAACACCTCTTGTGAGTGTTCTCCCTTTATTAAAACATCAATCAGCATTTGCTTTCAGTTTTCACAACCATTACTGGCAAGAATTATTTAAAGCTAGTTAAGTACACCCTCTGCTTATTTGATAACTGTCAACTGTTTGAATTTTAAAGCACATTGTGAAGGGAATTTTTTTGTCTACTAAATATTATGCAGACTAAGAGTTTTCTACCTGTGTACTCTATTAAAAAACCTCCTTTTTTACAATCCTGTAATCCCTTAATTCTGGGTAGAATTGGGGCAACTGAATGGAGCTGAGTGTTTACTGGCTGGATGCCCTTCCTGGTGCCATGTGGAGTTCACAGCAGATATTTTTTCTTTGTGCCTTAGGAGAGAAACATCTGCTGCTATCTAGGATTAAACTCTGAACCTTCTGAGTGGGAGGTGAGCATTTTCACCACTAGGCCATCATGCCACTCACTTATACTCTATATACTGATTTAATTTATTTATGTACTGCAATACTTCTTGATACTCTAACTACTTTCTGTTTAGAATAAATAAACATTATGGATAATATTCTCTCATTTAGGCTGGTACTGGTTCAGAATCTGGCTGGCAGAACTTGGTATCTTCATATCTTTATCATTTTCTTTTACAACAGTTCAGAAATGGTTTCTTTCTGCTTTCTTCCAGATTAGAGTCTGGAGGTCCTTGGCTTCCCTCACATTTGCAGAGTCCCATCTGCTTTTGCCCCATTATCAATAACATTTACATTTTTTTTCTTTCAGTGCTAATAGAAAGATGATCCTACCAGAAGTCCTCACTTTCGGGGTTATTAAAGCAATTGAGCCATCCCAGCATGTCAAGGTTCTATTCCCCAGAGATATTGAGTATAAAGTGTGTTTGTGTTTAAAAATATTAGCAACTAGAAACTACTTAATACAAAGTAGGTAGAAACTATTTTTTCTTTGAGCCAAATTTCAGATTGGCTTCCTTCTCATAATGTTATAACAAGATATTAAGCATTTTCAGATATCTTTTTCAGTCTACCACCAAATCACATATACTGGCTAATTTGATAGCATCAGAGCTGTCTGATATTTCTTCTCTAATAAGGAAAAAATGTGTTCCTTTTGTCATCCACAAATTAGTGATATTCTTCTGACATGGGGAACCTCTGCAATGCTTCAGTAGCCATTTCTTTCTCATGGGATGAATTTTCCACCCCATTCTCTTCCTCCTTGCTCTCAGATTCAGCTTCCTAATTTTATTTGTACCAAATACCAGGGCAGATGCATCATCGGCTATTAATCTTGTTCTTTCTTTCTCTCTCTTATAGAACTTAAGCAACTTCTCCATGGAGCTTCCAGAATTTGGGGGTTATGGTTTTTTTTTTAAAATGATCTTTTCATAGCAGGGAGATTGCTTTTTCTTTTCTTTTTTTTACATATCACCATTCAAATGAGAACAAAACTGATACTTCCAGAGATTATTGGTGTAGAAAGGGAATATTCAAAATCAAAATTTATATGACTCTCAGTAAAGCTGTTTCTTCTTCTTCTTCTTCTTCTTCTTCTTCTTCTTCTTCTTCTTCTTCTTCTTCTTCTTCTTCTTCTTCTTCTTCTTCTTCTTCTTCTTCTTCTTCTTCTTCTTCTTCTTCTTCTTCTTCTTCTTCTTCTTCTTCTTCTTCTTCTTCTTCTTCTTCTTCTTCTTCTTCTCCTTCTCCTTCTCCTTCTCCTTCTCCTTCTCCTTCTCCTTCTCCTTCTCCTTCTCCTTCTCCTTCTCCTTCTCCTTCCTCCTCCTCCTCCTCCTCCTCCGCCTCCGCCTTCGCCTCCGCCTCCACCCCCTCCGCCTCCGCCTCCGCCTCCTTTCTCAAACTAATGTATGGTTCTAGGAATCAGTTCAAATGTTACTAATCTATTGACAACCTTAGAGACAGCTCTGGTTAGCCCTGGCTGACCTTTGGTCAAAACTCTACTTTTACAAAATATAAACTTTCCAATTATTAACTTTATATGAATATCAGTATTGATCAGGAGAAAATCAGTAAAATTCAAAATTACTCATTTAAACTCACACTTAAAGATTTGAGAAACAGATGGACTAGCCTTTGTTGTTAGATTCATTCCAGTTTATATATTCATCCTGTTACAAGAAATGTAGAAGGTCCAAGATACACTGGAGATATTAATAAGGCACCTATTTTTCAGAATATTTTTCCTACTTGTAAACTACGCCATGCTGGAATAAGAAAATACCAGATAATGGATTTCTTCTGAATAATATTGGGTCAAAGTTTGCATAAAAATGGAAATTTTGAATATCAGTGGATTGTGGCTATTAGCTTCTATTCTATTAAATCAATTATTCATATTAATGTATTGTTTTTCTTTTTGGGGGAAACAAAACATAGCAATAATTTAATCATTGTTGCCAGCTCTCAGTGGGATCATTACTAATCTTTTATATCAACAAGAATTTAACAGCATTGCAGAGAGGTACAGTAACTGCATTTTATCTGCAGTAAAAATACGGAATCACATATCTTCAGAACCCAGGGATCTCTTTTTTAATTATACAGTATAAATAGTTTAATCTTAATCAGCAAAAAGACAGATTTTTTTAAAAAAATCCCATATAATATATACATAACAAAAGTTGTTTTGTTTTATAGCTGATCTTAAAGAGATTGAAAATATTTTTTAAATAATCAATAAATCTTTTTTTGTTAGGTATATGTCAATGTACAGATACAAAACCATCTATAATAAAATCTTATTCATACTTAGAAAACAAAATTACAGCTTGCTTATTCATTTTTGTAACAAATATTCTATTTAGGAGCAAATAATATATTCATTTTTTGTTTTCCTCTTTTGTAAAATTATGCAGTTGTGAGAGATTTTTCTACATGTTGTAACCTCTATTCTGCTCGGTTCAGGAAATCCATAAAATCTTTGTCTGGATAAAATTAAACTACATAGAAAAATATGGGAAAGTCATATCAAATGATTTGATAAAATAAACCAAATATCAGCTGCAGTGGTGAATTCAGCCGGTTCGCACCACTTTGGCAGAACTGGTGCTAATTTTTTGTTGCCCAGGCCCAGAATGGACTTCCAGAGTGGCATCCACACAGAGAACCAGTTGTTCACAATCACAGCACTGATCAGATGGAAAATAAACATTGAAAATTTGCAGTCTAATATAAAAATGTATTTCAATGTGTATGTATACCATTTTCAGTTCAGAATGGTGCAGTAGGTCAATAATATAAATAGCAAATTGTCTTGTTCTTCCAAGTAGGGAGGGAGGTGTCCAGATCTTTCGAAGGATGCTATTATATTTTTGTCATTTATTAATTAAATTTATTTGCAACCCGTCCCATCTTGGGGTGACTCTGAGTAGTTTAGAACATTAAAAGCTTTGAAAACCACAAAACATTCCAAGCATAATGACAGAGGCAAGCATAATGACAGAAAAAGGACACTCAGAGTCTCACTAAGTGACTTTGCTTGTTAGAAGAGTTATAAGAAATGTAGAAGGTCCAAGATATGTTTGAGATATTAATAAGGCATCTATTTTTCAGAATATTTTTCCTCACTTTTCCTGATCAGATTAGCAGAAATCACTGGAAGCAGATAGCCTTTCAAATAAAAAGGCTGTATGCCATAAGGCTTTGTAGGTGCAACCAGCACCTTGAATTGCACCTGGAAGCAAACTGACTACCAAGTGCAGTTTTTGGAGTATCAGTCCCACATAGGAAAATTGAAGCAAACCCATCTTTGCCCATATTGCTACATTTTGGACCAACTGTAGGCTTTATTTATTTATTATTAAATTTCTATACTGCCCCTCTCCCGAAGGACTCGGGGCGGTGTACAGCCTTAAAATTTAAAAAAACATATAAATGTACAAAATTAAAATATTTAAAAATAAATTAAACAAATTAGGCCATAAAATCCCATATAAAACCCAATATATGCAATCCTAAAATCCTAAAAATTACAAAAATCCTAAAAATTACACAATCCCCCTAAAACATTTTCACCCGGTTGGAGCCGGAGCTTCTATGCCAGGCCGGCCTGTTGAAAAAGGAAAGTTTTCAGTTCCCGACGGAAGGTGCGTAAGTCCGTCATCGTACGGAGTTCGGGGGGGAGCTCGTTCCAAAGCGTTGGAGCTCCCACAGAGAAGGCTCTCCCCCTAGGGGTCGCCAGTCGACATTGTCTGGCCGACGGCACCCTGAGGAGGCCCTCTCTGTGGGAGCGTACCGGATGGCGGGAGGTATTTGCTAGCAGTAAGTGGTCCTGTAAGTATCCGGGTCCGATGCCATGGAGTGCTTTAAAGGTGGTCACTAACACCTTGAACCGCACCCGGAAGACCACCAGCAACCAGTGCAGCTCGCGCAGGAGCGGTGTTACATGGGAGCGCCACGACGCTCCTGTCACTACCCGCGCGGCCGCATTCTGGGCCAGTTGGAGCCTCCAGGTGCACCTCAAGGGGAGCCCCATGTAGAGAGCATTACAGTAGTCCAGCCTGGAGGTAACGAAGGCATGAGTGACTGTGCGTAGCGAGTCCTGGTCTAGGAAGGGACGCAACTGGCGCACCAGGCGAACCTGATAGAACATCCTCCCGGCCACGGCCACCAGATGGTCCTCTAAGGACAGCCGTGAATCCAGGAGGACTCCCAAATTGCGAGCCCTTCCCGTGGGGGCCACTGTTTCGCCCCCAATAGATAGTGATGGAATCAATTGGCTATACCGGGACGACGGTAACCACAGCCACTCGGTCTTGGAGGGGTTGAGCTTGAGTCCATTCTTCCCCATCCAGACCCGCATGGCCTCCAGGCACTGGGTCAGCACGGCAAGGGCATCGTTGGGGTGGTTCGGCGTGGAAATGTACAGCTGAGTATCATCAGCGTACTGATGATATTCCACGCCAAAACCATGGATGATCTCACCCAGCGGCTTTACATAAATGTTGAACAGTAGAGGCGAGAGGACCGACCCCTGAGGTACCCCACATACGAGGGGTCTCGGTGTCGACCTCTGGCCCGCTGTCAACACAGACTGCATCCGGCCGGAGAGGAAGGAGAAGAACCACCGCAAAACAGTAGTAGTACCATGTAGAGTTCTGCATTGCAATAGTCTAGCCATGAAGTCAATAGGGTGAGAGTGACAATCTGAAAGTGTTGTAAATGTTTACTAGTCAGTGAACTAGCCACTACATCTTCCTACTAAAATGTCAGAAATTATAAAATAAAATGTATGAGATATAATAGTCTATTATTAATTTATAATAGGACACACAATCACTTACTTCAGGGCTTCCTTCAACTATTATCTTTTCAGGTCACCCATAGTATCATCTACAACTCTTTTTGAATGCCTCCCAGCCCTTCCCAGAGGTCTCTCATGTTCATTTGGAACTTCCTACTGCACAGAGTTCCCTGAAGGATCAATTCATGCCATTTACCCTACTAATAATCTGCTTACTATCAACATCAGGAAGGAGCCCTAATTTTTCACAATTTTCTCTTGAATCTAACTTTTTGTTGTTGTTGTTCCTTGCACAATTCTTTATGCTCCTGTGAGCTGGTATGTATATAATTTGCGATAGAGTATATTATAGACTCTTACACACACTCTTCTTCCTTTGACAGTTCCATTTGTAATATTCGCACAAGCCTAAGCCCTATTGGCCACATAATGATGTTTCTGCAATGTTTTGCCACGATTTCTGACTCAAAAGGGGAGGAAGAAAAATACAGATGTTGCTCTACCCACAAATAACAGGAAGAATCCAGAGATGAGAAAGAAATGATGATGGGAGCTGCACTGAGTCAGGAGCAGGGAGAAATAGACAGGTCAAATATAGAAGAAATTAGGAAATTCCTACCAAAGAAAAAATGAAGATAGAAGAATAGGGGGAAGAGGATATGATTCCAACTGATCAATACCAGGAGAAAGGAAACACATTTCTAGTCTCAGAGAAGGAGGGAGAAAATGGACAAGGGGCTGTATAAGAGTTGTGGTGCATAAGCAAGTTCAATTGTTTCCAGCTGTTACATAAACATACAATGGGTATCCTACTATAAGGAGCAGTGGTGGCACTGGAGTTTGATCCTGACAGGTCTCAAGGTTGATGCAGCCTTCCATCCTTCTGATGTCAGTAAAATGAGAGCCCAGATCATTGGGAGCAATATGCTAACACTGCAAACTGCCCAGAGAGTGCTATAAAGTGCTATGGGTAGTAGATACAATAAGTCTAAGTGCTATTGCTTTTGCTATAAAGCCATAGAGTTTGCTCAGTCAGAAATGTTAGCGGAAAAAGCCTTGAGTTTAAATCTGGAGAGTATAAAACCTTTTTACATCTTTGCACTAAGAATGACCAAGTGACTGTTGTTAATAGCTCCATTTTTATCTTCCATAAAAATTCTAATTTAGCCAAGTCATATATGAGAATTTATGGCCATGTCAAGCCAGGAGTCACGCGAAGGAGCTCTGTCTTTTGCTGTCTAGCCCTGTTCAAGAAGCCTGACAGAAGTACAGCAGCACCACTGCCCTACAAAGCTTTGTTGAACCAAATTACGGGACAATTTATTTCTTCAAAACTGTCAGACCACTTCTGTAGATCCATGGTCTATGGGAAATACAGAACACTCCAGGACTACATGCTTTGTAATGTTTAATAGAAGTCTTTGCACTTTGCATTTATTTTCTTTTAGTTTAGATTTTTATCCCACCTTTTTTTATGTACAACTCAAGGTGGCAAACATGCTGTACTAATACTTCTTCCTCCTCCCTGTAATGTGAGTTCGGCTTTTTAAAAGGGTGTAGTTATATACATATTCTTATGACTGTTCTATTTACTGTAAGTACATATGTGTATATACAGGTAGTCTTTGTTTAGTTACTACCTCGGACAGGAATTATTTGCAGTTATGACAGTGATGAAAAAATAATTTTGCAACCAATGCCCACATTTACAAATTTCATAGTAGCTCTCACATATACCGGTAGTACAGGTTGTCTGGTGTCTAACTTGTGTCCCCCCCCCACTCCAGAGAAGATAGAAACAAGTGATATCTTCCTTAGCTTCTTTACTCCATATCACCACACGTTCCTAAAAAGTGCTAATCACAAGTTAATAAACTAGGCTCTGTGACCTCAATTAATTGACCAGAATCCTCTGACCAACTGGCATTGCTGCCTGATACTGATAAGAACCTAATCAGTTTCAAGACTTTTGTTTGCCTCCTAAGTTCTCATGGCTGCAACCACAAGCACACTAAGCAAGTTGCGGCACTCCTTTCAATGTGTTAATCTTCTTTGACCTTTTTTGAATAATTTGTCCAACCTCTGGGCCCTGTAGAAGTAGTGTATTACTGACTGAGATAAAATAGTTTGGCAAATTTTCATTTCATACAATTTGATTTCCACCGAGCAATGGGAAATTCTCCTCATTCCCCTTAAATCCCTGCATGCTCTCAAAAGATCTGAAAACACAGCTTGATCCTTCTTTGCCCTGTTATTAATTAACTTACTTCAACTATATATTTATAGGTATTGCTATAATTGTTAAAATATTCTCACTTAAGCTCGTGTAATCAGTGAGATTATACTGAGATTCTCTCACTGATTGCATGAGACGTAGGGAGGGAGTTTATTAAAATTATAGAAACTGAAAGAGCACAAAAATTATATCTATATTTTGCAAAACTTGTTTATATAACATAAGAATTAAATGAAGTTTTGTATTTCTTTAGAAGTCTTTTCTCCCCAAAACGAAATTAAATTTCAACTATAAAGATTTGATTCACATATTGTTAATTTTATTTTAACATTTTAGTTCTAAAAGGAATACATTTGCCATGTTTTCTGTCAATAGCAAGTTGTATGCCTTTTCCACTACATTTTCTTTATTTGCACTAGCTAGAAATATTTATTTAATTTTTACACTGTATAACTCTCAGCCACTCAAGATCAAACTGTCAGATCCAGTTATTGAACACCTAAAGATAAAAGAGATCTTAAAGTATTATTTTTAAAAGAGAATTTGTAAACAGATGCTTTTCAAAGGATTCCAAATAGTTTTAGGCTTATAATGTAATACAAAAGCTAAATAAATGTAATTTTAGGATTAAAAGGATGACAAACAAATCCAACTGAGATTCTTTTGTTTCTCTTTAAAAGAAAACAAGGCAATTGATCATTACTTGTTCTTGTCATTTTAGAACTATGTTATAGCTGCAGTATGTTATTCTAAAAATAGAGGGCTGTTGACATTTTTACTTGCTTGAAAATGTATCTTAAGTGTGAAATAGTCAAAGGCGCATCTTAAATGTCCAGTCTTTTAATTTTGCTTTCAAAGCTAGTATTGATATTTCTAAATCTAGGAGAAAGGATTTGAAGCACAAGTGAGACACAAACTATCAAGCACATATACTTAATTTCTAGCTCAGTGTTTTCATTTTCAGGTAAATGCTACTGCAGGAACTTGGTCAGTTCCAGAAATTACTATATTAAAAAAATGAGCAAAATTCTTCTATCCTTCTGAATTGTATCAGTGGGGAAAAAAATATTGGTTAAAGCTCACCCTTCATTTTGCCCCTGTGGTCAATCTGGGGGAAAAAGAAAAAAAAATAACAGGGAAGGAAAAGAAAGGAAAATGGTGGTAACATTATACATACTTTAATCAGAATAGAGCTGGAAGAGACCTTGGAGATCTTCTAGTCCAGTCCCTGCTCAAACAGGAGTCCCTATATCATTTCAGACAAGTGGCTCTTCTTAAAAACATTGAGTGACTCACAGCTTCTGAAGGTAAGCTGTTCCACTGGTTAATTATCCGCACTGTTAGGAAGTTTCTCCTTAATTCCAGGTTGTTTCTCTCCTTGATTAGTTTCCATCCATTATTTCTTGTCTTGCCTTCTGGTGCTTTGGAAAATAAATTGACCCCCTCCTTCTTGTGGCAGCCTCTCAAATACTGGGATACTGCTATCATGTCCCCACTAGTTCTTCTTTTCTCTAGATTGGCCATTTCCAAATCCTTCATATGTTTTAGTCTCCAGGCCTTTAATCATCTTAGTTGCTCTGCTTTGCACTTTTTCCAAAGTCTCAACATATTTTTTGTAATGTGGTGACCAAAACTGGATGCAGTATTCCAGATGTGGCCTTATTAAGGCTTTATAAAGCAGTACTAATACTTCACGTGATTTTGATTCTATATCTATGTTTATATAATCAAGGATTGTATTAGCTTTTCTGGCTGCTGTCACACACTGTTGACTCATGTTTAAGTGGTCATCCACTAGGACTCCAAGGTCCATCTCACAGTTATTGTTTTTGAGGCAGGTTTCACCTAATCTATACTTGTACCTTTGGTTTTTCTGCCCAGGTGTAAAAACTTGTTTTTCTCCACATTAAATATCATTTTGTTGGATAGTGGCCATTGTTCAAGATCTTTTTGGATTCTGAGCTTTGTTGATCTGCTGACCAAGTAAAAAGATTGAACTCAGGAGGTTGGAACACAGCAGTGATACAAATATTTGGGGTTAGAGGAATTAAAATTTACAGGCCCTGTGAATGGCCTGTCCTGTATATGGGGTTATAACTCTCCATATCTGATACTACCAAGATGCGATGCCCTATCCTTTTTACTCAATATCTGTTCCCCATCATCAGCTTCACCTCTTACTCTAAAAGGAAGCCCCTTCCTACAACATCCTTCAGAGGCAATGGTAAGATCCAATAGTTGCTATAACAGTAGCTGTCAGTATCTTGAATCACCATACCCCCTCCAGTTACATCTCCCTTCAACAGGAGCACCCACACCCAACTACTCTTGCCCACCCAGTAGGGAGCCATTCCTTCCATATTCCACCCCAGCTCTTGCTCAGAGGAGAGGATCTCCATCTCATCCATCATCCAATAGTCCATATATACCCTGAAAAAAAAATCTTCAATACAAAATCAATTGTCCAAAACAGAATAGTTTGGAAGTAACTTCAAACAAACTTGGCAAAAAAAAAGGAGCATATAGTGCCTTCAGCAGTCAAGGAATCTACATTGTGTGCATTTGCATTGACACCTTCTCCACCATTTCGCCACCTCCAGAAATCCAGGGTTTCTATAGTCCAAAGGGCAAAATCCCACTAGGGATCTGATAGGTCCTATTGTCATTCTTGGAAGTCAAGAAAGCTTGTCTTCTCCATTCCCTCTGTTATTTCCATTGCCATCATGTGGCTTGTACCATCTTAATAGCCCTGCAGTTCCACTCCAAGTCACAGTCTCCTGGACTATATCAGCTCCCATCAGCTTTCCCCGATAATCTCCTGGACACCATGGGATGTTGAGCACAATCTGCAATCAGTGTCCACTCACCAAATGATTCTCCATTCAGTTTCACACCACTTAATCTCTCTGTCTCCCTGTCCCATAAAGTATATTTCTTTGTCTGTCAAGTTATTCATGCTATCCACTTCAAATTTTAACTCCTTCACTCTTCTTCAACTTTCTCCAGCCCCCAGTTCTCTCAACTTCACAGCCTTTCAACCTCCAAAAAAGAAAAAAAAACTTATCATCGTCCTCAACTCAACTCACACAGCAGCTCTTTAAGCCTCAGCATATGCCACTGCCATCTTCTTTTCATTTGGAATATATTTTATGTTTGCTCTAATTTCATACATGCTACTTGGTTTCTTGTATTTTGACTCAAATATATTATTCATTGCTTTTCTTTCATGAAAAAAGAATGTATGGCTGCTATAAGCTCTAATATTTGTGCTCATCATTTATTGACTAAAGTCTTTTATCCATATGTACAGTATATATTTGGTCTTAATTGTAAGTCTATTAAGAACATTAGAAAAATCATCTCTGTTTAATATTAAATTTGATTTCTTAACCTCTTAACATTAGTGATTCATTACAGGACCCAGTTACAAGAGCCAATTTGTAAAACTGAATTGTATGAAGTGCACAGAGTGGTTGACTGAACATGTTCACTTTTCTAGGGACCTTTGGGCACTTTTAAACTTGTGGAATTGAAGCAGTTGAATATCAGCTATATTATATAGCAGAGCTTATTGAACATTAAAGGAAAAATTACTTGAGCATTGCAAAATGATTTACTAATTGATATATATTCCCACTGAGTATTTATGGAAAGCTTTATTGCTTTCATATGTGTGCACTGCATGTAAATTGCCCATTTTTAGGGATTCTGGTTAACTGTGAATTTGTAATAGATGAATTTGCCTTATCTCAGTGTATTATTGCCTAGTTTTCTGAAAGATCTTTCTTCTGACTCATAATATTAATACCTGTGTCTTATCAGAGCGTTGTTATATTACCTCCTCAAATTTGTAGTTATGTTTCTATTTATTATATTTGATCAGTTGCTTGTTTCAGCATATGAAACAAGACAAAAGAAAGACAAATAACAGATTATAATATTTAAAACTTGTGACAAATGAATTGTCTTTACATTCTTCAACAACTCTTGAGTAAAAACTTTGTCTCTTTATATATTACAAGGTGGTTCCTTTTCTCAGTGATTGGGTTAGTTACATCTCTCTGTGTTGTTTAGTCCTAAAGCTTTCTATCTTTAATGACTCCTTTTTTTAAAAAAAAATCAGGATCTTCTCAGAATATTTTCTTTCTTCCCAATTTTATTTATTTATTTATTTATTTATTTATTTATTTATTTATTTATTTATTTATTTATTTATTTATTTATTTATTTATTTATTTATTTATTTATTTATTTATTTATTTATTTATTTATTTATTTATTTATTTATTTATTTATTTATTTGATTTCTATGCCGCCCTATTCCGGAGAACTCAGGGCGGCTCACAACACAGTAGAAATCAACATAAAAATACATATAAATATAAAACCTCTTAATTTTTTTTTTAAAAAAACCAATCATTCAGCATACACACAGACATACACTGGCTTGGGGCAAGATGTTAACTACCCCAGGCCTGCCGGCAGAGGTGTGTTTTGAGTAATTTACGAAAGGCGGAGAGGGTGGGGGCGACACGGATCTCCGTGGGAAGTTGGTTCCAGAGGGCTGGGGCCGCAACAGAGAAGGCTCTTCCCCTAGGCCCTGCCAGGCGACACTGTCTGGCTGACGGGACCTGGAGAAGGCCGACTCTGTGGGCCCTAACTGGCCGCTGGGATTCATGGGGCAGCAGACGGTCCCGTAAGTAACCTGGTCCGATGCCATGTAGGGCTTTATAGGTCATAACCAACACTTTGAATTGGGTTCGGAGACCAATTGGCAGCCAATGCAGCTCGCGGAGTGATGCCGAAATGTGGGCATTTCTGGGCAAGCCCAACACTGCTCGCGCGGCTGCATTCTGCATTACCTGAAGTCTCCGAACATTTTTCAAAGGTAGCCCCATGTAGAGAGCATTGCAGTAGTCGAGCCTCGAGGTGATAAGGGCATGAGTGACTGTGAGAAGAGACTCCCGGTCCAAATAGGGCCGCAACTGGTGCACCAGGCGAACCTGGGCAAATGTCCTCCTCGCCACAGCCGAAAAATGATGTTCCAAATTTAGCTGTGGATCGAGGAGGACGCCCAAGTTGCGGACCTTCTCCGAGGGGGTCAAAAGCTCCCCCCCAGGCTGATGGACGGATAGATTGAATTATCCTTGGGAGGCAGAACCCATAGCCACTCCGTCTTGTCGGGGTTGAGCTTGAGCCTGTTGGCACCCATCCAAACCCTAACAGCCTCCAGACATCGGCACATCACTTCCGCTGCTTCACTGAAATGACACGGGGTGGAGATGTAAAGCTGGGTATCATCAGCATACTGATGATATCTCACCCCGTGTTGTCGGATGATCTCACCCAGCGGTTTCATGTAGATATTAAACAGCAGAGGGGAGAGGACCGATCCCTGAGGGACCCCACAAGGGAGGAACCTAGGGGTCGACCTCTGACCCCCCGCCAACACCGACTGCGACCGACCAGTGAGGTAGGAGGTGAACCACTGCAAAACAGTGCCTCCAATCCCCAACCCCTCCAGTCGATGCAGAAGGATACCATGGTCAATGGTATCGAAAGCCGCTGAGAGGTCAAGTAGCACCAGGATAGTGGAAAATCCCTTATCCCGGGCCCGCCAGAGATCATCCGTCAGCATGACCAAAGCAGTTTCCGTGGAGTAGCCGAGCCTGAATCCTGACTGTTGAGGGCCCAGATAATCAGCCTCATCCAAGGACCATTGGAGCTGGAGTGACACCACCTTCTCAACAACCTTCCCTATAAAGGGAAGATTGGAGACAGGACGGTAGTTGTTTAATACAGCTGGGTCCAGGGAAGGCTTCTTGAGGAGGGGGCGCACAATTGCCTCCTTGCAGGGAGCCGGAAAGGACCCCTCCCTCAAAGAAGCGTTGACAATCTCCTGAACCCAGCCCCGCGTCACCTCCCTGCTGGCTGAAACCAGCCAGGAGGGGCACGGGTCCAATAAACAGGTGGCGGAACTCACAGCTCCAATGGCCTTGTCCACTTCATCGGGTGCCACAGGGTCAAAGTCCTCCCACACAACAGGATCAAGACGAGTCCCTGTCATCTCGACTGAATCATTATCAGCCGACACTGCATTCCAATTGGAGTCAAGGTCCATCCGAATCTGGGCGATTTTATCTGCGAAAAACTTATTAAAGTCCTCAGCACTACCCTGCAAGGGTGCATCAACCCCCCCCTGATTAAGGAGGGAGCGAGTTACCCTAAACAGGGCGGCTGGGCGGGATTCCGCAGATGCAATCAAGGCGGAATGATACGCGCATCTTGCCGCCTTGAACGCCACCTGATAAGTCTTGATATAAGATCTTAAAAGTGTTCGGTCAGATATGGATTTACTTTTCCTCCATCGCTTCTCTAGACGTCTCTTCTGGCGCTTCATCCCCCTGAGTTCCTCAGTGAACCAAGGAGATCTCCTGGGTCTGCTACCACAGAGAGGTCGCAGCGGCGCGATCCGGTCAAGAGCCCCCTTCGCAGCCATATTCCAGGCCGTAACCAGGGACTCTGCCGAACCGAAATGCTATAGGCCTTTATTGCAGTTTAGATGTTTGAAGTAACCAGGTATTCCTAATTTCCCATAGAATTGGGAAGGTGATTCATGCCAATAGCTGCACTTAAGACTCCTCAAATTTATCTTGTAGGGCAGGACTCAAGAGCTAACTAATGGCTTCCTAAACACAGAGAAGGTAGAATGCTCAGTATGAAATGTCTGCTAACAAACAAACAAACTCAGAGAGCATCAAGATGTTACATGGTTTTAAATAAAGATGAGAAAAAATATTCAGTAAAGGAAACAGGAAGCCAGGAATCTGCTGATTTCAGCATAGGAAAAAAGAGATTAATTGTGAACTAGTTCCTTTTTTTTACACTTTATTGAATTATAGAGTAAAATACAAAATACAAAGCAAATAGTAGGACACAATGGGGAGGAGAAAGGGAAAAGAAAACGAGGAAAGAAGGGAAAAATAAAAAAAGACATTGACTTCTGACTTCCTCTGTTGCAGAAGAATAAAGTTTTAATGTCAAGCCACAACTTTTTACGTTTTCATATTAGTATAAACTGGCCGTTTCTGTAACAATAAATCAATCAAATCGGTGAAACCCCAAAATTGTGAACTAGTTCTGACAGTCATGATCATAACTCTTCTGTAATAGCCTCTTAAGTCAACCCGTGTCTGGCAGGCTAGAGAAGGAGAAGCCATATTGATTCAAATTACTATGGAAAGCTAAGACTAATTTATTTTATTTTATTCATTTTTAAGCTTTATCTCTGTCACCCAAAAGAAAGACTGTAAAATATTGTAATTTTACAACAGCAGTCATCCTGTGCAAGTGCCCTGAACCTTGAGGTAACTGTAAAATTCAGAACAATAAGGGTTTGCCAATAGGCAAATGACAACTTTTTAGTCTTCACAAAAGCTGTCATCCTGTAAAGCATTAGGCTGATTAAATCTCAGCAAAGTCAATGGAATTTAAGCAATGGAATTGCCTGGGGAATTTCAGCTAAAGGCATTAATGTAATCATTCCTTAATGAATACTAATAGTTCAACAAACAGTTCTAGTCACTTTTGAACTTATGGGCTTATTCACGGGCACGTCTTATTTACCTTCAGTATTAAGTTTTCCCAGTACAAATGATAAATATCAATTTAGCAAAATGAATACCCAGTTTGGATCTAAAAACATGATACCAAAATCCTGTTGGAGTTACACAATTGGAGAACCAATTGTATGGATTGAAAATATAAAGTAGTAAACAAGCAGCTGATTTGTGCAATGCAAAGTCCTTGCTTAAAGCCTTGTTAATTCATTCAGAAACATCCTTATCTCTGTTGATTCCCATATGCTGAGAATGAGGGAAAGTTATTGCCCTGCCTGAGCTGCTCAACATCCTGCAGCAATTAAAAAACAAATATCTTATCCTCACTCCACAGGAAAGAAAAGGGGCAAAAGCAAGGCAAAAGGAAACCCAGGAGCCAACCACTAAAAGAAGCCAGGATTGGGGTAGTGGAATAGTGGTTGCAGGGAATGAAAAAAATCAGTTTCATACTAGTTAGCTAAGCAGCCTTGAGTTTGCTTAGAACAGCGGTTCTCCACCTATGGGTCGCGACCCCATTTGGGGTCGAACGACCGTTTCGTGGGGGTCGCCGGACACCGCGGTCCGCCATTTTGGTGGTTTTTTTGGTTTTTTTTGTTTTTTCGTCGCGCGCGTACCGTGCATGCACAGTTCAGGCCATCGCATGTGCGCTGCGCATGCGCGGATCGGCCCGTCACGGTCCGCCATTTTGTTTTGTTTTTTTTGTCGCACGCGCACCGCGCATGTGCGGATTGGCCCGGCGCGTGGGCACGCGCGCACACCCCGGGGGCACGCCGCACATGGGCGGGGCAAGTGGGGTCTCAACCTGAAAAAGGTTGAGAACCACTGGCTTAGAAGTTGAACTCAGGTGCTGGAAATGAAAGAGAGGCAAAATTGGCCTCCAATGAGGAAATAGAGTTATACAATCTGTCTGTGTGTATAATTATTATAATTCCAGATAAAATGAAGGCTTCCTCATTGAATGTTAAAGACCATAAATTACCATGCTAACACAATATCTGGATTGGCAGACTAAATGTTTTTCGGATTCTCAGCCTGGGCTGAAAAAGAGTAATTGGTCCAAAGTTACCCAACTAGCCTTCTATGTCCATGTGAGGATCCTACTCCTATTCCTATTCCTAGTCCATCTCCTTAAGCACTACAACATGCATGATCTCTCTCTCTCTCTCTCTCTCTCTCTCTCTCTCTCTCTCTCTCTCTCTCACACACACACACACACACACACACACACACACACACACACACACACACACGACTTTGCACAGGCTATTAGTATAGCATACATTTATGAAACATTTTATTTTCATTTCCAGTAGCAAGAAAGCCAAAGATTACTAAACATCATTATACTTGATGTTATTCACCTCTTAAGAACTACGGGTAAGCTTATCCTTTTATCAAGGAAAGAAAGTAGCTCAGCAGCTTCAGTCTAGAAGACAATTTAATTTGGAAAAGGGTTCCATATTATTTTGTGTTTAAAATTATTCCTTATTTATCATTTTCTTCTGTTTATTTTACCAGACCTAGGAGACAAAAGTAAATAGAGAGGAGCATTTGTTTTTGCTGTTAAGTCTCACTACCCTCACTGGTACTTCAGAACAATAGAACTCAAAGTTTAGAATAATGGTGACTAAAGTTCAGGAATAAGTGAAAATTTCACTTGGTTTGTTATATACATAAATTTTCCATGTTTGGAAAGAAAGAGCTTGAAGTTATGAAAAAAAACCACCATCGGATAAAAGAATTGACAGTTTCACCCCCTCAGACAGAATTCAAGCACTTAAATCTGGATCTGAATACTTGAATATTCAGCTTGCTAGAGTGCTGAATTAAGCTTGTCATCAGGTAATTCAGAATTCCAGAATTTAGGCTCAAACTTACATGAGGAAAATTTCAGAAGTATCTCTTAAGTCAGTCTTTTTTGGATAGAGTAAAAAGCATCTCATTTATGCATTATTTTCTCTCAGCATACCCATTTGAGAAGGGAGAACCTTGTATAGCAAGGGTTCTGAATTCTCTATAGATGCTTCATTGATCAAAAGCCAGTTTAAATACTATGTATTAATAATATGAAGAAAACATACATTAAGTTGACCAACATGCAAAAATGTAGAGGGAAAATTAAAATAATTTTTATTAATCTTTTCTTTGATGTTATGAGGTTATGTGGGCTTATATGAAGTCTATAAAATAGCTCATTTCATACTATCTTTTGCTTTGATTCAGAATGTATTTTATTTAATGTGTGCTAATTCTTCTTATTTCCTGAATTTCATCTTTGTTACTTGCAGTAACTGTGACTGAGCTTTGCCTTGTCCTAAACCAAAACATGGTTTGCTTGCTTTAGTATGTTTTGCAGCCTCAACCAACATTTTTCTAGATGATATACCGCAACTGAAAATTTATAGCATCCGGGTATTAGAAAACAACCCAATATAATTTGAATTTATGATGCTCATGGTTAAAACTTTAGAATCATATTTTGTAGTGCTTTTGTAATAAAGAATGATGCAGAGCAAATTATTTACTTATTTCATTTGATGAAATATCACATTAAAATCACAGGTACTTGAAGTGATCTTTTTTGCCTCAGTCATCCCTCTTGAGATGTTGCTTTGAAATTATTTCGAGCAGCAATATTTAAAGTCAAATCCTATGTCTACTAATCCAGGAATAATTCCAACTGACTTCAGTGAGACTTAAAAGCAAGTATGTTTAAGACTGCAATCTTACTTCCAGGCATCAACAAAAAGCCTTTTTTCCCCTTTCTCCTCGTATATATGTATATAACATTGACCAAATGCTAGGCTAGCAGCTATACAAAATAAAAAGGAATTGATGTTTACATTAAATGATTTATAGAATCGTCAGCTCCAAATATTGGAGTACCCAAGAAAAAGCAATAATTTAATAAAATAGAAACAGTTGATACATTAAGAAGAAAAATGTGTTGAACAACATCAAATGTTCTGATCATCTTGATTTTACCCCAGGGGTATCAAACTGCCGGCCCGCAGGCCGGATGCGTAATCCGGAAGCCACGCCCACCCGATTGCCAGCAATGGAGAAAAAGCTCTGATACATTGCGTGATGTCATGTGACATCATGAGTTTGACATGTCTGCTCTACCTAGATGGAAGAAAGAAAGCCATCTGTCTATAGTATCCAAATTTTGTCTATTTTGTCTTTCAGCAGCTATCCACCTTTTCAGACAGACATATGTCATAATATTACTATTGGGTGTTTTTGGACAATGTACATGAGGAGGTGTTTGCATGGGCTATTAAAGTGAGCAAATCTTTTTTAATATCATTGTAACATATGTTGCAAAGCAATATTCTGTTTTGTTTAGTTTGAGCTGAATGTAATGCAAACCGGGCACAAATCATAGTTTATAATAATGGAGTATAGTTAGGCTCTGAATTGTGAGTGCAGCTGAGTTCTACAAATAAATGCAGAAAGAAATAAGTATAGCTTATTGCAAACAGTTGATATGACCTCATCATTTTACAATTTAGTTTGCCTTTATTTATTCATTCATTCATTTATCCAATTTATCTCGCTGCCCACAAAGTAATTCTGGGCAGCATGCAACACTTAAGTAGAACAGAGCGCTGAAACAGCCGGCTTTATAAGCAGACCCTCCAACCTCTGGCTTTCACTCTGATGACATTGGCAGGGGACCAACAAAAGCTTAGCAATAAACAGTTATTTTTTTATACTTATCCCGGAGTTTGATGATTTTTACAGAACAATTTGTGGCAAGTTCTTAAAGAGATGGGAGTACCAGACCATCTTATTTGTCTCTTGAGAAACCTATATGCGAGTCAAGAAGCAACAGTGAGAACTGGACACGGAAACACTGATTGGTTCAAAATTGGGAAAGGAGACTGGCAAGGCTGTATTCTGTCACCCTGCCTATTTAACTTACATGTAGAGCACATCATGAGAAAGGCAGGGCTAGATGAATCAAAAGTTGGAATTAAGATTGCCAGGAGAAATATCAACAACCTAAGATATTCAGATGATACCACTCTAATGGCAGAAAGTGAAGAGGAACTAAAGAGCCTCTTGATGCAGGTAAAAAAGGAGAGTGCAAAAGTTGGCTTGAAACTCAAAATTAAGAAAACCAAGATCATGGCATCCGGCCCTCTCAATTCCTGGCAAATAGATGGGGAAGAAATGGAGATAGTGACAGATTTTATCTTCCTGGGCTCCAAGATCACCACAGATGGGGACTGCAGCCAAGAAATTAAAAGACGCTTGCTGCTGGGGAGGAAAGTTATGGCAAATCTAGACAGCATACTAAAAAGCAGAGACATCACCCTGCCCACAAAAGTACGTATAGTCAAGGCCATGGTTTTCCCAGTTGCAGTGTATGGCTGTGAAAGTTGGACCATAAGAAAGGCTGAGTGCCAAAGAACTGAGGCCTTGAACTATGGTACTGGAGAAGACTCCTGCAAGTCCCCTGGACTGCAAGGCAATCAAACCGGTCAATCCGAGAGAAGATCAACCCTGACTGCTCTTTAGAAAGCCAGATCCTGAAGTTGAAACTCAAGTACTTTGGCCACCTAATGAGAAGGAAGGACTCACTGGAGAAAAGCCTAATGCTGGGAAAGATTGAGGGCAATAGAAGAAGGGGACGAATGAGGTGGCTGGATGGGGTCACTGAAGCAGTAGGTGTGAACTTAAATGGACTCCAGAAGATGGTAGAGGACAGGAAGACCTAAAAGAACGTTGTCCATGGGGTCGCGATGGGTCGGACACGACTACGCAACTAACAACAACAACAAATATCTATCTATCTATCTATCTATCTATCTATCTATCTATCTATCTATCTATCTATCTATCTATCTATCTATCTATCTATCTATCTATCTATCTATCTATCTATATTTTGCCTGTATCAGCCCAATCTAGGGCTACTGCAACATCATTTGTGCACTAAAATGTTTTTTGGGATTGCTAACAAAGAGTTAAAGAGAGACTGGGATAGTTATTTCGAGCTAATTAGCTCCCTTTAACTCTTTTTTAGCAATCCAAATTAAAATATGAATAAAAAACACTAGGTACCAGTGAGAGCTAAACAGAATATTTGAGCCATCTTAAAATTTCAGAGGTCCCCCAGGACCCCCAGGCATGATGACACTACACTCATGTCTTGAGGATAGACCAGGAATTCCCAATTCAACACTGATTTCTTTTTAATTGGTTAATGTAAAAAAAAAATCAAAGCAGTGAATTTGTTTAGCATGTTATATTGGACTACTTTATTTTTTAATTATATCATTTGGATCATGCATTCTGGCCTCCATTGTACAGAATTATCAAACTTATGAAATAAGAGCCAGGATTCTTTTTTTAAAAAATGTGCTATAAGGAATTTACTGGGCTTTTTATAAATGTGGCATTTATTGGACTTCTGTTACAGAGAATGATATTTTTTGACTGGGGGGGGGTAGTATGACATTTCTTCATCCAGCAAAAATCTCTAATGGACAAGAAGCTCTTTAAAATGTCTTCTCAGTCAAGGCAATGCTACCAATTGTCTGCTGCTGACTTTAGGCCTTTGCTAGACTTTGGTATTCATGGAATTAAACTGCTTTTCCCCAAAGCCCTGATCTGTTTGGTTGTTTTCTCCCAATGCTCAGGGGTAAAATAGAGAATCTGTATTGGATATTAAATATAACTGTCACTTTTTACCTTTTACATGAAATAAAAATAGTCTGTGCCAACAAAGGATGTAACGTTCTTGCCATAGTTATATATCCTACCACCCTCATTTTAACCAGTGGTAGCAACAATGATAATACTGCTTCATTTTCCTTTGATTTGAATCAACAGGGCAACATAAAGCAGAATTTAGGCTTTTCCAATGCATCAGTGAATTATTGTTACTAAGAAAGACCAATGAGAGTTTAGGAGCATTTAGATTATCATGAATCACTGCAATATATTTTGCACTGTGCATTTTGGCATTCACATGCAAGTATGCATTTTAATGGATACTGATTTATTACAAATGGATCATTTTATGCTGAAGAGACAATAAGAATTGATTCCAGTTGCACATATTATATGTTTAATTAATGGAATTAATTACATTTCAGTTATGGAAAAACCTTAGCTTATTGGTTGGCAGACTTCAAAGAATCTGTAGTTTGAGAGATCTCAGAGTTTAAAATGCTAATTAATATATGGTATAGACATGATTTTGAAATATAACTTATAACTGCATAGTTATTGTGTGTGTGTGTGTGAGAATCAACAAAGGTAGGAAGTTTAATTCTATCAGTGTAAAACAATATATTTAACCATCTACCTTCAATCATAGAACTTTATGTTTCATAACAGATGTAGAAGAAACATACAATCTGTTATTTAGAAAGACTGCACTTTACATGCAAGCTATTTTGGCCCTTTCAATAACTATAGTTACTTATTTGTTAACTATAGATAGTCCTTGACTTATGCCTGTAATGGAGCCTGCCCATTTGGTCATAAATCATGATGGTTGTAAAATGCATCATCATGTGACCAATCCAATTTTACAACTTTTCTTTTAAAACACTGGTTAAATAAATTACCATGATCTTTAAATGAATCATTACAGTCATTAAGTGAATTGTCAGACATTATTGTTCACTATGGTACATTTTTGCTGAAAACCAGAAGCAAACGTTAGTTTTCAGCAAAAATGATGTAAATCATGGTCATGTGGGACACTGCAAATAGCTGTAAATGTTGACTGGTTGCCAAGCACCTGAAATGTGATCATGTGATATGGTGGGGTGACAGTTGTCAGAACTTCAGATCGTAAGTATCTTTTGACGGCACTGTTGTAACTTTGAATGGCCACTAAATGACAAGTTGTAAATTGAGGATTATCTCTAAAACAAACAAAATATTCCCATGAACAGACCTGAACACAAAGTAGAGTTTTTTTAAAATATAAAATTCTTTTATTAAAACAATCAACATTGAACATAAAAACATATTGTGCAGCAATATTATAGTACTGGTCTTGTGCTTTCCATTAAAAGATTTAAGTTATTTTCAATAGATGATTTTTTACATGCCCTAAAAAAGAATGCAAAAGAGTAAGATATCAGGTTGGTTCCTTACCAAATAAAAATGCTGTATACTAACGGGGAAACAGACATAAACATGGAGAACTGTGACTGTCGCCTCTTTTAAATTTCATCAGATATGAATATGAAAGTATGAAAAAAGATTTGAAAGGATCTTGTAACATTTGTCAAAAGTTAACAATAAGCAAATGTTTATGATTATGTTTAATAAAGTATGTTTTAAGCAATATTTTCTGTTTGGATATTTAAAAATTGAAAGATGGTTCCATTTCTATTTCAGTTTCATTTAACTATTGAATAATACAAAAGAGAGTCTGAGTGATCCAAACATGGATAGCCATGGGGCTTAATTGAAATTTTCCTCCTCAAAATGTGAATATTTCCTCCAATAATGATTCAAATATTATGTAGTCATGGGTCACAGGATTAGTGAATTTGCGGCCTTCCAATTGTTCTTGGATTATAACTTTCACCATTTCTGACAAGTGGTCAAACTGGCAAGTCTAGTTGTAGCCCAAGAAAGTTGAAACTAGCATATCATTTGGATTTAAGTGAGGTAAAGTTACATAACACCAGCCTTACTCTCTCTTCCCAATTTCCATCTGAGTCTAGTGGCAAGACAGAATCAAGATAACTGGAGATAGGGCTATGCACAGTGGATGACCAGGATGTCTTCTGGGTCATGTTCTGCTCTTTGCATTCCAGAGACCATCTTCATGACTTTTGGGCCTTCCAATGATCTCATATGCTCAGTCCTCCAGAGTCTGTCTTCACATGCTGGGTTGGCAGCATGCAACTGGGATATATATATATATATATATCCCCTTCTCCCCTTTCTCAGTCTCTTTCTGTTATGTCTATGAAAAAGGCTGGCATATTTATTTAATGGATTTTATGAGCAATTCTGAGAGCCTTAAGAATGGATTAGGGAAAGGGGTAAATGTTTAAAATACACAGATATATATATATATATATATATATATATATATATATATATATATATATATATATATATATATATATATATATATATATATATATATATATATATATATATATATATATAAACCACAAAAAAGATAACAGAGAGAAAGAGAAAAAGTTCTTACTAGTTCAGCTATCTCTTCATTTGTTCAGAAACACTTCTTCTGTTGCTATATTTCTTACTTAGAGCACAGACGGCAGATTTTCTATTTATTTCTCAAACCGCTTTGCAATGAGACCACATTTTAAACTTGAGATACACATGGTACTAATCAATCTGTGAATTGCATAGTATTTCACCACCTCAATGTCTTGACTATATAGAACTGAAGAAATTAAATGTGCTGATTATAATAATAATCATATCTAATCTCAAAGACACCTGAATATCAGGAAAAACATCTGCAATATTGACATTCAGAAGTCCTATTTAAATGTTAAAGATAAATTGGAAGGTAAACATACAAGCCACATCATTTAGCTCTTCACAATTGAACAGATGTTAGTGCCTGCATGCACAGTATTCGTACAAAGAAAACTTTCACATAATAGCTTTCCACCTGGAAGCTCCTCCCTATAGACTATGCACTATACATGTGTATATCAGGCAGTGTGTGATCAGCTGCATAATTCTGATAAAGTCAGTTTCGTAACATAGCTCTCACGTTGACTAGTATTCTGCTTGATTCACTTCAGTGAAAATAAAACATTTTATTTATTTATTTATTTATTTTTCTTCCAAAACTGTAGTGATCCATATGGAAATGAGCTTAAAATAGTTTCAATTTACCGATGGTCTGAAATGTCCTATCACAATCTGGTCTGTTACTAAAAAAATATGAGAAAGCTGCATAGTAAAAAAAATATGAGAAAGCTGCAATTGAAAGGAGAATTTTTTCTGTTTTATAAAATTTGTTTTTCTAAACGCAGACTATAAAAAATCTTCCACAATCAACTATTAATCCTGATCAAAAACTTTAAAGCAATATTTTATTTTTAACTTATATTTATCTTCATAAAGTGGAGAACATTTTAAGAGAGCTTTCTGTAATTTCAATAGACTAGCAGCAAAACCTCTGCTCTTAGGGTTAAAATTAGAACAACCTTCCAAAATTTTTAGGCACAGTTCTTAGACAACTTAGAAGGAGGAAACTTCATTTAACTAGACTATAATTTACCTAAGCTAAAGGAACTAAAAAAGACAAACCAGAAAGTCCCACCTGTATCACAGAGCTAACCTAGCAGACTTACTGTTCTAGGCCTCACAATTATACCCACAGTTTTTAAAGATATTTCTTAGTGAAAATTAGCCATCTATAAAAATTACCCTTTTGTTAAAACATTAAAGCTTATTAATCTTAAACTAAGCAGGTTTAATCCTCTCAGTAGCGGGGAACTATATCTGCTAATGCAATATAATTCTTTTTCCCTGAAGTTATAGGTCCTTTGGAGAAAAAAAAACCTCAAATGACCTTGAAATCAGGCAGGTTTCAAACTCTAAGAAATGTTTATTCTAGCTGTAAATATAATCTTCTGAAGTTAAAAAAAAGTAGCCATTTATAGTTTCTCCCATCTAATCAGCAAGAGATGAAAAAGCTATGGTTTGTAAATGTGGTAAGACTTGTCGCCTAACATTGATTTGATCCTAGAGAACCATGCTATTTTCCAAATTACTGAATTAGTCTCAAAACCAATCTACAATTAATATTGGTTTATACCACTGGACAAAGCAAATGATATATAGATTTCCTTATAAAATTTTTATTAGATAAAGATGGGGGGGAGGAGAAGAATCCAAAGAACCAGTGCTCTGTAAGGGAAGCCTACTTACTACATATTTGCCAATATTAGGGCTACACAGCAGAACTCTACGTTGAGAGGGCAAATTATAAATCATCCTTGAGGAACAACTATAGAACTATTTGGCTGTTAGATGCTTTCATTTCAACATTCTTCAGCTGAGGACAACTAAGGTACTGAGATTCTTTCTCACGAAGAAACGATAATTTGAAATAAAAATAATTCTACAGCCATACTTTTACCTTCAGTTTAGCTTGCATTTCACTGTCCATTTCGATTTTTTGAAATCCAAATCTCTTGGAATTCATATAACCTCTTGGCACATAGAAACCCACTGAATGAGATCACAGAATTAATCATTCTGAAGGAAAAAATGTTAATTAAAAAGAACATTATAGTTTGACTTGAAAAAGATATTTATTCTTAACCTCAAATCTGTGCAAACTTCTCTTGGTTTTATGCCAATCCTGCATATTTATGGTTTATTTAAAACATTTATATTTAAAGAAGCTGTATGTAAATGGGCACTTGTAATTTTTCCTTCCTATGTAATTGTAGTAAATGTCCCAAACCAAAAGGTAACTTGAATAAATATGGGTTACAGATCCTCTTCCAATTAATAAAAGACCATCATTTAAAAAGTGAGTAAATAAATTTGTTCAAGAATAAAATAAATATGACAACATGAAGGACTTTAGTTTCAATGAATCTAATTTTCGAACTGGGGAGTTTGTTATTTTTTTCAAAACAGGATTGGTCTAAATATGAGAGGACCCTGGACAACAAGTTTTGGGGAAAAATCTGTGCAAATACTAGCTGATGATGAAGAATTAGAGAATATATATATACATATTGCTACTTTTTTTGTAAACATCTATATATTTGTGGCCTAGATCTATTAGGCTTATTCTCCTAAAATGTATTTTTTTATATATATAATTTGTTAATTTATAATTTGCATTTCTGGGGTCATTGACTGGTGTATGATTCTAAAAAGCCTACGGAGATTAAACCAGAGAACCAATACATTAAAAGCCACAAATGAAAGACAATTATGTTGGAAGGTGTGTGGGGGGAGGGTAAGGGGAGGATTGTAATTTCCTGGAATTCTCTTGTTATAACCTAAATCTTCTTTCGAATAATTATACTAGTCAGAGTTCTGGAATAATTGCACTAACTGCTTCCTATCTAGCTTACTTAAGAGAAAAGCTCTATCACTAGTGGACTTACTACATCAGAGGGCAGGGCAATAATGCTATAGAGAATAGCATCCACTTGGCTGCATTGGCAGAAAATGGGAAAAACCATTATTTTAATCTTCCTATACTGCAAAGTAACATTTACTTCAAAGCAACCCAGTCTTGGCAATTTTGGGAAAGATCCCTAGCTATAGCAATTCAACACTCTTGTTATTGTGAAACAACATAGAGGGGTATTATTTAAGGGGCTTATCTGGTCTAAGTTTCTTATCTATACTGAGTTAACTATGCATCCCAAAGGTGCTTTTTCCAAAATGCAACTAGATCTTCTTGGGATTTTTTTCTTTTAAAATGTTTCACTTCTCATCCAAGAAGATTTTTCGGTTCTAACTAACCATGTTGGGAAAACCATGACCTGGATTACTGATATTCTCCCTAGACATTGAATTAACTGAGCCTTTTAAAGGTCATAAGGCAGCTGTAAATGACTATAGGAATAAGGAAGTAATCTCTTTCAATCAGGACTTGGGTAAATAGAGCCTTTCCAAATTCTTTACTAGTTTCTTGGCACAGAATTCTTTAGGGAAGAAGAATTTTTTCCAACAATCTCTCAATTGTTGGAAAAATTTCTTCTACCCTAAAGAATTATTTTGGATATGATTCCCCTATTATCCCCTATGACAATAGCAGGGCAACTGAAAAAGATCATTGAGAAGAATTTCTTCATGATGTCTTATTTTAGAATGTTCAGAAGAGCCAATGAAGTTTCACATTAAGAAAAAATATTAATACTCAGGGAAAGATCAATCACCCAGAATCTTATGGCAATAGAAATGCACCCCACTCATGAAAATTTCTCTTGTTTGAAAATGAAATTTTCTTCTCCTTTGAAAAAATAAAATAAAAACAAATTATGTGTTCTTAATTTGAATGAAAAAAGGGTTTTCTCTGCCCAGTATTTATTAATTCCCGTCCCACGTAAGAAGGAAAGAATTAAAGAATGATTAAATATTTTAAATAACTGTATTTATATACTATGAATAAATGATATAGCTTATATTTCCACAGCTCTGAGAGACTAGAATTCTGTTTACACTTTATCTGTATGTGCTCTTACCGCAGGGGTCCCCAACCCCTGGTCCATGGACCAGTATCAGGCCGTGGCATGCCAGTAACCGATCCACACGTACAAGCAGAGCCCCATCTGCTGGACGCAGGCAGCACACAAAATCATGCCCCCTCTCTGGTCTGCGAAAAAATCTCTCTCCACGGAATCAGTCTATGGTACCCAAAAGGTTGGGGACCTCTGCTCTACTGGATAGTTCCTTCTATTTGAGGTATTAAAATTCTGAGTTATTCATATATCATACATCAGATATGTTTTTGGGGAGTATCCATCTGGCTTCTTCTGTGAGACACATTCATTAAAAAGGTTAATTAAGAGAAATGTCAGTGGAGAGGAAAGTTATCATAAGATATTAATAGTCTCCTGCTGCTAGGTAAATGCTAAGGCAATAATTGATGGAGATGAAATCATTTGCTCTGATAGGTGTTGGTACAGTGGATGACAAATTTGTCAGTGCTCCAATTTCAGGGCTTCAGAAGGTCTTCATTGTTGCAAAGATTTCCTCTGACTTTTCAAGGGCATATTTCATTATTGTGTTCATTCATAAGGTACTTTCATCCTTCTCACTTAACCCAGTGATTTATTACCTATCACCAATACCACAAAATTTTTGGTCTGTGAGCTATGTAAGCATAATTAGTGAAAAAGTAAGCTTTATTTCAAAGAAAACTCTGAAATCTTAGGAAAATCTGATATATTCCAAATGTTTCCCTACCAGACCTTTTATATCTAATTTGTCTTGTGTATTTTTCTCCATTTTGAATTGGAAAAGTCCTGACAGACTCACTAGAGTTACTAAAGTTATTTCTTCCAGAAGTTTTAGTAAAGTAAATAACAAAAAACAAAAATCCCAACTGAAGTGCCTTTTGTTTGATCAGTAGAAAAGATACACTACCATCAATAAGATCTATAACAAAATTCTAAAACAACAAAAAAGAGTTCTACAAATAGCTTTCACTCTATTATACTGTCGCACACCTGAAATAGTGAGTTATAATAGAAAACATGTCTAAGTAGCTTTTGTTAAAAACACCGAATACTTTTTCCAAATAAAATGTTTCAAGAACGTGTGGAAAATAACCAATTCTGAGCTCTTTCTTTCTTTCTTTCTTTCTTTCTTTCTTTCTTTCTTTCTTTCTTTCTTTCTTTCTTTCTTTCTTTCCAGAAGTCATCAACATCAGTAATCTTAAAAGAAGCATTCCTGGGTGAGTTGAAGGCAAACTTTCCATCTTTCTCGATAAATAGATGCTTTGATTTTTATTTTATTTTTTCAGATACCATTGGGAACAAACTGAACTGTAACAGGCATGGCAAGAAGGTAATCTGACATAACAGTTAAAAGTGATTAATCACTGCAGTCTGACATGGAAAAGTTGAAAAATGTAGAGACCAGTACATTGTCAGAAATTTAGCTTCAGTTTTAGCTTCAGTTTGTAGTTGTCTGCAATGATTCTGTGAAGCTCACTGATATATGGTGATCATCATGATATTATTTGCAGGTTAAGATTCATGATTGAGTTATGACTGTTTATCTTTCATTGACTATACCTGCATTTGATGTCTATATGTCTGCAACATTTTGCAGATATCTAGAACTATCAAACACAGTGTATTCCGAAAGAACCCTCACTGTGTTTAAATATTCTTCCTGTAAGAATTGCAGCCATGCAACACTATCTGGAGGAGCTTAACATCTCCTTTTAGGATTTATCTCTTTTGCCATGCAACAGAAGCGCCAACTTTTTACTTCTATATGCCAAGTATTTCTTTTTTAAAAAAACAAAAATTTAGCTCTTTGTTTTAAATAGAAATTGAACTCTGTGCACTATAGACTATAATCAAGAGCATTGGTCTGCAAGACCACCTTGAGTATTTTAGTTGTAATTTACAGGTCATTGACTTCTTCATTACAGACAGCCCTTGGGAAAAGTAGTTGTTAAGGCACCTATGGCAGCTAAGCTGCATTGAGCGGGCACTGCAGCAGCTTGCTTGAGACTGCAGGATTTGAATATGCATTTAATAAGCATTAGCATCTAGACTGCTTAGTAAACAAAATTAGTTCTTACTGAGAAGGAAAACAATAGATAGGATAAATGAAGGCAACAAATTACCCTTTATTTCAAAGAAAGATATTTTGCAACATTAAACTTTATTGCTATGGAAGACCTCTAGTATTATTTTTAATGGTAGGAACAGTTTTCAAAATGACGAATTTGCGAGATTGGATAGTCATTCTTTTGTTTAAACTCTCTGAGAATAAAATTGGCTTCCTAAATCACTTTGTGAGCAATAATAGGACTGACAAACATTTCCTTTGAACAAACTGCAACCTCTCCATTGATTTTGCATCACTCACTCATGTACGTGTACCAGCATCCAAGGATGGAAAATTTACACACGTGCAGCAAATTACACCTTTGCATTAGGTATCCTGACATAGATATATAATCATGAGCCAGATATCATTATATCATCCTGTGTGGGATCATTTTGGCATAATGACAGCTAGCTGTGTTTAATATTCATTTTTACTAAGATGCTTACAAATACTATAATAATTTTAAATGGCTTCAAAGGACCAATGAGATAATGTATGTATGAAAAAAAAACAAAATCTGTCAATATTGTCAATTAAGTCAATATTATCAATTAATCCTTCCCCCTCTTTTTTAAATTAAATTAAATTTTAAATTTTAAAAAAATCTACCACATCCATTCTAAAATTTCTAGGTTTTCTAGAACTTAGAATCTTTCTAGGAACATTCTGGAATGTTGGCTGTCTACATGTAGTTCTTAACTTACAAACAGTCACTTAACAACTGTTGTGTACTTTGTTCATGTGCGAATGATGAAGACACATGGCGATGCTGAACAAACACTTTATTCTCCTTCTGCAACAACCAAGCAAAAGCAAAAGGCACACAGGCCTTTTTATATGGCCAGAAACCCGGACAATGTCAACCAATAGGAACAGAGCGTTTCGTACCTTGCGCATGTGCACAAGGCTGGCGCCACTCTGTCTGGTCCCGGGCAGCTTTTGGAATGCCCGGGACCAATTCAACGTTCCGAGCTTGCTTTTGCAGGCTCAGGACACAACAACAACCATCTGAAGTTATGAGAGACTCAGGAAAAAGTACTTATGCCCCATTCTTGAAATCATTACTGTTGCACCACTCCTGAGATTAGAAGACTGCATTTCAGATACGTGTTCACAGTTATGGCCAGTTGCCAAGCATTCTGCAATCATGTAATTGCCCAGTGCTTTTTTTCTAAAAAAAAAAAAAAAAAAAAAAAGGTGCCGGAACGCACATATTATTATTATTATTATTATTATTATTATTATTATTATTATTATTATTATTATTATTTATTAAATTTCTATACCGCCCCTCTCCCGAAGGACTCGGGGCGGTTTACAGCCTTAAAATTTAAAAAACATATAAATGTACAAAATTAAAATATTTAAAAATAAATTAAACAATGTTTAATTGTTTAATATGTCATACAACCCGCCTTGCCTACCCTACAAGGTTCCATCCAAAAAAGGTGCCAGAACTCTGTTCTGGGCATTCTATGAGAAAAAATCCCTGTAATTGCCATTTGCAATTTTCTCTGCTGGCTTCCTCAGAAATTCATTGCAGAAGCTGGTAGGGAAAATTGCAAGTTTCTGCCATTTGCAGAAGGATTTCCTCTCTTCTCTGTGCTGGAAGAACCAGGATTGCATTTGTTGAGCAAGCATCCCATGAGTGTCTTACTTAATGACCACAATTCTGGGCCCAATAAGTTGAAGACTACCTATATATGGGACCCAGAATGATCCATCTGTAACTTAGAAGATAAGCTAATTGATTCAATTAATAAAAATATCAGGTGAGCATGAGAAACTATAACCTGATGAGCTTAGAACAAGTCATCACTCAAACTTTTTGTAAAAGATAACTGCCAACAGTTAAGCATATACTTTGATAAGTATTTTGTTTCTCAGATCTCTAAGTGAAAATGCAAGCTATTCAATTACTTTCACAATAAGTATAAAGAATCCATGCAAGATAATGGCTTGCAAGGAAAAAAGGTTAAAAGGAAACCAAATAATATCTTCAAGGGCCTAGGATGCTTAAACCCCAAATAAAACTTGTAAGTAAACCATTGTTATCAGAGAAGCTTCACTCCTAAGCAGTACACACTTGAAGTCCTCAGTCTACATAGTTTATCATTAATATTCTTTCTTGGAACACAGGCAATATTCAGTCATATCTAATTCACATTAACCATGGCTATAGCTGTACTTGCAGCAGAAAACGCATATAGCATTATGCTGATTTAAGTAAAAAATTAAAGGATGTTAAAAACTCAAAGAACAAATGTAACCATATTATCAAATGCCAACTTCTTAATGTGCCTCAGTGACACTTGGAAGGCACTGAGAATTCAAAAACAGGGACATGGAGCTTTAAACATGGCTATATTTTCTGCATGAAATGCCTAAAACAACACTTAGCTGCATTAGATAACATTCCTTCTTTGTTTGGCTTCAGAAAGCAAAGGTAATTGGTCTCTGGTTGTGCTTACCCTGCATCAAATGCACAAGTGCTGCATATTCAGTTTAAGATACAAAAAAAAAATCACTAGCTTGGGGAGGTAACAAATTTAAGCATACAGTCTTTTGGCATTTGTTTTTAATATACTGAAATGGCTTTTGCTCATTTTGCTATATGTATTTTCTGCTTCAAGTATGAAGTTATCTATCCTAGTCTCATTTCTCAACATATTCCTCCAGTGAACTGTATTTTTGTAAAGAATAAATAATCAGAATTCTATTACCATAGTAACAACAAAGCATCGATCTCATCAAAATTGGTTTTGTTCTTTGTTGTAATTCTATGTGAAAATGCATTGCTCGGGTTCTAGCATCCCAGAACAAGTAACTTTATCCTTGGCTGCAGGAGATCAAGAAGGTAAGAATGGTAGTCCTCAGATTGGGATCCAGCAGCATGAGCAGTGGCATGCCTCACTATGTCCATATAACATTTTTACTTTATCAACTACACTGGTTACCAGTTCACTTTTGGGTTTCTGGACAATTCAAGATTCTGGTCACTGCTTACAAAGCTCTACATAGCATAAGGCCAAGTTACTCCCATAGTATCTGCTCACCTGATTCAATCTGGCAAGGTGAGCAGGCATGAGGTTTTTTTCTTCCAAGTATTTTTCCTGCAGGATCAACTGAATATTGATCCATAGGTTGTGACAGGAATTAACTGACAGAGTTGTCATTTGAGGCTGATGTTGTGGATTAAGTGAAAGTGACTGGACCAAAGTCATCCAGCCAGCTTTCATGATTGTGTCTCTTGATTTATAGCCTGTACTAGATCCTTAATCACTAGATCAAATAGGTTCTCTTGAGCAGGAATGAGTATAAAGTGCAAATGGGTTATAGATACTTCTTGATTTATGACAAACTCAGAAAAAGTGACTTATGAACCATTCTCAAAGTTATCAAATCATACCACCTCTGTTATCATGTAACCGCCGTTTGGATACTTGGGAACTGACATTTATGATAGTAGCGGCATCACATAATCACAATTTGGAAACTTCTCAGCTGGCTTCTAACAAGCAAAATCATTTGGAGAAGCCTGGTTTTCTTAATAACCACATGATTCACTTAACAACTACAGAGATTCATTTAATGACCATATAATCACTTGATAACTCACTAATTGACATCATTGTTTAGCTACTGAAATTACAATGCCAATTGCAGTCATAGGTCAAGGACTACCTGCATTTTTTTTACAGCTGTAAATAAATATCATGGCATAGGCAGAAATCAGTGCTGGTGAACTAATATTATGGTTTTTTATATCCTATATCTTTGCCTCATTTCACAGCATCCTTAACTTTGTCTTGAAAACCAAATTGCTTAGGGAAATAAGCTCTTAAAGGCTTGGTGTATATGGATTTGCTTTCTGACAATGACACTTGAATATGACCAGGTAAGTAAGTTAAGTCTGCAACCGCTACTTGATCTGCAATGCATAAAGGCATGTGAAAGGAAACATCTAATTAAACCTTTTGAACCAGTTTCATGCATTGGCAAATTTGTTCAAGCAATATTTACTTGATTCCATCATACCTCTGTCCTATTTTGTCTGTTCTGTTTCCTAAGAACAGACAGTAGTTGTAGAGATTTTTTTTTAAAAAATCTATGATCTAGTCCAGCGGTTCTCAACCTATGGGTCGCGACCCCATTTGGGGTCGAACGACCGTTTCGCGGGGGTTGCCGGACACCGCGGTCCGCCATTTTTTTTGTTTGTTTTTGTTTTTTTTTTTTTTGTTTTTTTCCGTCGCGTGCGCACCACGCATGCGCAGTTCGGGCTGTCGCGCGCATGCCACACACGCGCGGATCGGCCCGTTGCGGTCCGCCATTTTTTTGTTGTTTTTTCCACCGTGCGCGCGCCGCGCATGCGCGGTTTGGCCTGTCGTGCGCGCGCGGCCGGGTCGGGGTCGCGGCGCACATGGGCGGCGCAAGTAGGGTCTCAACCTGAAAAAGGTTGAGAACCACTGATCTAGTCCCTCATCTCAACCCTCCATAGTTATCTGTTTTCATCAGTATGTTCCCTGTGAGCAGAACAAGTGCTGAATATGCAACAGACACTTCCTTTAGAGTGATTCAGACTATAGATGTCTTCCCCTTAATGAACAATTTTCTACAGTTTTCAGTGCCACCTGTACCAAATAATGAAAAATGTGACCTTTCTAAACAGCAAAGCTACTTAACAATTCTTTAAATAACCCCCTAAAGTCTTATTAGTACATTTACTCTGCATTCTGAAAAAAAAGGCATGTTGTTTGGAGTCCTTGTTTCTGCGGTTTATATTTACCTCAATGTCTCCCACGGGATTGTTGGTGTTCAGAACAAAATCATTTGATTCTTACATTCTAACTCCAGATTCAAGTAATTTAATTTAAATCTAAAGTACAGCATTAAAATGGCAATACAATTACAATATCATTTATATTTTTAACTTAAAATCAGTAATTAATTTCAGTGTAAACAAAGTAGCACAAATATACTGTAAGCTTCCATTATTTTCAGTGAATACATTCTGTAATATAACACTGACCACAATAGTCCTTAATTCATTATATTTAATAGGTATGTGAAATCATAATCACATTCTATACAGCTATACCTTGTCTAAATACATTTTTGAGCTCCCTTACTTTCTTTTTCCATTTTTCCCACTGATCTTACTCCCACCACAATTCTATTTTTTTAACCATAAAGTGATATAAAATTCTTTTAAGAAAGCATATCTGGCAGGAATGCAAAACTGAAAGAACATAAAAAATGTAAGCCTTTTGTTTCTTGTATTGGCTCCAATGATCATGGATTATATAAATCTCCATTCATATTTATACTCTTTTCTCAAACTCCTGCTGGATTTCCAAAATCAAAAATATAAGTGGACTACAATTAGTCTCTTAATTGAAAGTTCAATATTTGTAATGTGTTTGTTTCTACTATCTAGCCTAAGCTATTATGGGATTCTGGAAGTCTGCTCTTTATTTCATTATTTCTAGGACTTGTATTGGTTTTTATCTCTTTCTGAATTACACAGTTCTTGTGTCTAATCTAGGCTTAAGGTTTGTTGATCTGTTTAACCTGACCTACATCAAAAGCTGTTAGATTAAAAAATGTCTCTGCGCAATATCTTTCTTTTTTCCATCCACAGTCAATAAAAAACTGAATTCAGCCCAGATCAATTTGGTCAACCATCTATCAGGGACCCTTTAAACCTGAACTGAACAAAAAGATCCTTCAGGACTAAAGGAATGCACTGTCAGACATGGAAAAGGCATAATATTAATGTTGGCTGATTTCTCAATTCCCTCACCAAGATGGTTTGATCAATTCCGTGTATATTTTTTCCTAGTCCTTGCACCTCACAATTCAGAAACAGTTCACCCACATGCATATTGTTCTCAATATTAATTTGTGTATGAGAAAGGAAGTTTCTTGATAGCTGCCCATAATGACCATCCTACACCACCCTCAAGGAAAGTAAGAAAAGAATTATCCCATAAGATGGGATGGGGTGATTTTCCCACACTTGTTCCAGTGAAAATAATCTATTAATCTTCTGTCTAATTAATTGATCATAATAATGTTATTCACAGGTGGGCTATCAATAAATAATCATGATGATAACTATTGCTCTCTAAAACAATTAAATCTGTATGTTTCCTATACACAGAATGAGTAATATAAATGTGCTCAGAGTGATAAAAAAATCTTTATTGCTATATATTGTGTGAATTATCAGTGAACTGAATCAAAAACTTAGAATACTAAAATGTTGGGAAGATCTTTAGTTATTATTCTCATACAATGGTCATATTGCTGGTATCACTGTAATGTCATAGTTTATCACTGATCAAATTACACAGGAGACTAATTTACACTTGTATTTATTATTATCTGCTGCCAGTCACACTTTAGTTGCATTTTATGAAATATTAATAATAAATTGGAAGAAAAAACTGTGGTCTTTTAGAAATTTAAACTAATTATATTTTTTTAAAAAAAAACACATCCTATTTTCTTCCTTCTTTCTCCTTTTCCAGTTCAAAAATGGTAACATTGAAATCTAATTAATTCAGACTAAACTGAAGCAGTCTTTGTGCTCTAGATATCACAAGACCCAAGCCTGATCTACCAGCCTATACTTACTTTCTTTCTTTCTTTCTTTCTTTCTTTCTTTCTTTCTTTCTTTCTTTCTTTCTTTCTTTCTTTCTTTCTTTCTTTCTTTCTTTCTTTCATGACCCTGTAATCCCTTACTTCGGATGGAGTCATAGTGACTGAATGGAGCTGAGTGTTTACTGGCCAGATGCTCTTCTTCACGATTATGCAGAATTCACAACATATATTTTCTCTTTGTACCCTAACAGAAAAATATTGTCTTTGCCTAGGATTGAACTATCAACCTTCCGAGTGGGAGGTGAGTATCTTCACCTCTAAGCCACCATGCTGCTGCTGCTAGCCCATTCTTAATTTCACTAAAATGAATTTAGGTAAAAGTAAATATTTTCCCTATCCAGTCATTTTCCACTAGGTAGAGGTGCTCATCTCCATTCCTTAGCCAAGGGAGTGAGCCTTGTCCAACAACATTTCCGTGGTCATGTGGCCAGCATGACCATATGCCAAAGCGCACGGAATACTGTTACCTTCCCACCAAAATGGTATCTACTTATTTATTTGCATGCACATGCTTTTGAATTGCTATGTAATCAGAAGCAGGACCAAGTAACAGGAGCTCACCCCATCACACACTCTTGGGTCTCAAACCTGGGCTGTCAGCTTTCCAGCTGACAAGCTCAGCATCTTTTACCACTGAGTCATCATTGCCTCTCAAAGAATTTCTTACTAAATGCCTTTTTATTTTAAAATAAAGATACACAAGGGAAAAACTTTTTCCAGCACCCAACTTTTTCCAATTCAATTTAAGTTTAATTAAGTTGAACTTAAACTTGAATCTAACTCAAGTTGAAAGTAAATATTCAGTTTATTCATTATATGGATCTAGCCAACAAAGAAAATATATCAAGCCATACATAGCAATGGAACTCAAACCCATTTAATATATTTGCATATTCTTATAACATCAGAGGTGGGGAATATATGAACAGGCAGTCTTCCAATTCTATTTTAGTAGGTAATCATTTATTTATGTTTATGAGATTTAGAGGCTGCCTGAGTCTAAACTTATTTTGGTTAGCTTTCATGAAAATAAGAATAATTTAAAAATAAGGAAGTCCCTCTAACAACAAGAATATGATAGCAGTGGGGACATGATAGCAGTGTTCCAATATCTCAGGGCCTGCCACAAAGAAGAGGGAGTCAAGCTATTTTCCAAAGCGCCTGAAGGCAGGACAAGAAGCAACGGATGGAAAATAATCAAGGAGAGAAGCAACCTAGAACTAAGGAGAAACTTCCTGACAGAACAATTAACCAGTGGAACAACCTCCCTCCAAAAGCGGTGAATGCTCCAACACTGGAAGTTTTTAAGAAGAGACTGGACAGCCATTTGTCCGAAATGGTATAGGGTTTCCTGCCTGAGCAGGGGCTTGGACTAGATGACCTCCAAGGTCCCTTCCAACTTTACTATTATTATTATTAATATTGTTGTTGTTGTTGTTGTTGTTATTATTATTATTATTATTATTATTATTATTATTACTACTACTATTACTACTACTACTACTACTACTAACAAGGTTCCACAAACACTTTACCATAGGGCCTGAGAGAACAGCCACAATTTAAAGACTTCCAGGACATTATCAGGAAGGGAACAATATGGATTTCTGGGGAGATATTATTCCAGAGACCAGTCACTACAACAGAGAAGTCTTAGTTTTTGGATCCTAATAGATGGCATTGTTTGACTGAATGAACACAAAGTGTTCCAATTCTGCCAGATCTTACTGAGAAGGAAGAAATGATGAGAGACAGGTGGTCCTGCAGATTTCCTGGCCCTATGCAATGAAGGACTTTATAGGTGATAACCTGCACTTGGATTACATCTGGAAGGTTACTGGCAACCAGTGCAACCTACATAACAGATGTGACACATGAGCATACCAATGTACAGCATGTCAAACTGCTTGCATCATTGCATTCTAGATCTGCTGAGGTTTCCAATGTTCTTCAACAGTAGTTCCATGTAGAGCACATGGCAATAGTTCAATCACAAAAGCCTGGGGTCTGAATGAGCCTTCAGTTCTAGAAACAGGTTCAACAGAAGCAGAAAATATAATTTTGCCAAAGCTCCCTTGGTCATAGCTTTTACCTGGTTTTCAAATAGGAGCAGTGAGTCCAAGATGACTCCCAAATTATGGACTAGTGGGGAAATGGGGAAGTGCAATTCTGGAGTCTATTTATTGGATTTATTGGATTTCTATGCCGCCCTATTCCAGGAACTCAGGGCGGCTCACAGCATAATAGAAATCAACATTAAAATACATATAAAAAAGAACCCCTGAATTAAAAAAACCAATCATCCAACAAACATACACACAAACATACACTGGCTAGGGGCAAGATGCTAACTGCCCTAGGCCTGTCGGCAAAGATGTGTCTTGAGCAGTTTATGAAAGGCGGAGAGGGTGGAGGTGACATGGATCTCTGGGGGGAGTTGATTCCAGAGGGCCGGGGCCGCAACAGAGAAGGCTCTTCCCCTAGGCCCCGCCAGGCGACACTGTCTGGCTGACGGGACCTGGAGAAGGCCGACTCTGTGGGCCCTAACCAGTCGCTGGGTTTCATGAGGCAGCAGACGGTCCCGTAAGTAACCTGGTCCGATGCCATGTAGGGCTTTATAGGTCATAACCAACACTTTGAATTGCGTTCGGAGACCAATTGGCAGCCAATGCAGCTTGCGGAGTGATGCCGAAATGTGGGCATTTCTGGGCAGGCCCAACACTGCTCACGCGGCTACAATGCTACAATGAGATTTTCAATAGAACAGCTTATTTTCCTTGTGTAATGTTTTGTGCTTTGGTGTTAGAAATGATGGGGAAGTTAGAAAAATAAGAAATGCAAGTTCTTGCAGTATGATATATCTATTCTGCCCCTTAAGCCACTGAAGTTCATTGCACTGCATTGCAAGAGATATCATTGTTTCAATAACTGGTGGGGAGTAGAATGAAAAGTCAGAAGTACAGACCCAGATTGAAAAAAAAGACCTGCCTGCCCTCTTATGTATGTATACAATTTGGAAGATGAAGATTCTATTCTCCTCACACAAAGAACATCAGAACTAAGGTAAACATCAAATGATGAACCCAAACAAATATTTAAAATGAAAGAAAATACTCTGTCAATAATACCATTTAGAATATTCAAGGTTTATTTTTCTCTTGTAATAAAACAATAAAGCCACCTTTTTTTCTTCCCTATCTCTTTCTTCTAGATGTACACTAAGCAAGACCTCAATTTAAAATAAAGCACTGATTAACAAGGACCGGATCAAAATTGCATGAAATATTTATAAAACATAATAAGAAAGACTGGTTCAAATGTTTTTATAGTAATAATATAAGAATAAAATTCTATTCTAATTGCACATAAAGAAAAATCAAAACACTTCCTAGATTTCTTAGAGGAAAGGTCAGTGTCCTTATCAATTTATCTGTATCCTATGTTCTTGTTTACCACATACTTTATCTCACCTTTTTTCTTTTTTCTTTTTTTTCCAATATAAAAATTCTTTTATTAAAACAATCAACATTGAACATAAAAACATATTATGCAGCAATCATCATGGCACCTGATATACAACACTAAGTATTAGTCTTTGAAAACGTCTGAATTAGTAAGCCTTTTTCCACTCCTCGCGTCTAGCCTCAACTATACTCCTGTTACACTTTATTTGATTGGTGTTTCTCTTATCTGGTTCAATATTAATGTGATCAACATTAAACATAAGATCCTATTGCTAAGCAATCATCCTAGAACATAGCATACAACATTAGGTATTAATCTTTGTAAACATCTGTTTTAGTAAACGTTCTTCCCTCCTCCCTTCCATCTTCAAGTATACTCCGAATACATTTTGTTTGATTGGTGTTTCTCTTATATATGGTCTATCTACTGTATCTAGTCTATCTCATATTGTTCGTTTGCGCTTCTGAATTGACTTCATCCCATTACTAGTGCAATCTTTTATAGTCCCTAACCAGAGACCCTGAGGTAAAAGTTTCATATCCTGAGGTAGAGATTCAGTCCGCTTTAACAATATTAAAGCAAACAACATTAGTCATAAGGTTATGTTAAGAGGCATTAGTTATAGAACATATACATTCGGCATTGGGTGTTAGTTTTTGTAAACATTTGATTTGTTAACCCTTCTTCCCTCCTCCCATCGAGCCTTAGCTAAACGCCAGCTGCATTCTGTTTGATTGGTGTCTCTCTTGGATATAGTCTATCCACTGTTTCCAGTCCGTCAAAAATTGTTCATTGGAGCGATTTTTCAAGTATGCTGATATTTTCGCCATTTCCGCCAAATTTGTTACTTTCACAGTCCATTCTTCAATAGGCGGTATTTATCTCACCTTTTTTCAATGACTCAAACACCCCAAATTCCTGTTGGATACATCAACTCCACCTACCAAATGTTTCTTGAGGGGGAGGGGGCCAATTTGTAAATAATACAAATTCTGGCATGATTGCTTCTTTCTTTTCCTCTTAATTTTTCCTGTTCTTATAAAATTTGCCAGTTAAATGCTTTTGGTATTGGCTAATGTCAGTTGCTAAGGGAAATAGTAGAAGAAGTAAAAGAACAAAGATGGTTAAAGATGAAGTTACTGACCCAATAAAAGCAAAAGAAAGGGAGTGGCATAATTCCCAGGAGAGGATATTCCACAGTTTGGAAGCAACATTGGAAAAAGTTGTCACCCATTTGTATTATATTGATTAGGAGAGCTACTGAACCTTCTGTGTTGTCTAATTAGTAAAGAACAAGAAGGATTGGACATTGGTGCAGGTTTTAGTTAATAAGGCACATAGGCTATATTTGTATAATTTTCTCACTGAGTTTGGGTATAGTATAAAATACACAGATAAAGACAATGTTGTTGTACAACTTGGGGAGCTAATAAAACAGTTTAATTAATAATTTAATTTAATATGTAAGCATGGTTGAAAACCACGTGAACATGATACATTACATTAGATGCATTAGTCAGAGGACAAAACCAGGTTAATAAGGACCATGAATAGCACTTGTACTCCCTTGCAAGTACAAGTAAGAGTTTATCAGATTGGACCAAACAATCATGGAAAATTTCAAGAGATCCTTAAGTGGACTAAACAGCACAATCTGTGAAAAAATGTATCTGTCACAAGATTCTCAGTGCTTTGAATTAGTTTCCTTATAACTTAGCATGACTGACCCTAATTATTCAAAAGTGTAGTCAGTTGATGAATTACCAATTCCAGGAAATGTGCCTAAAAATAATATATATTTGTGCATCATTCTTGTTTGGTAGACTGCCTCCTTAGAAAAAAAATATATTAAAAGATGTCAGTGTAAGAAAACTTTTCTCCAGCACATAACAAGTTAATGGATCTCCAAAAGTAAAGGCCTGTCATAATGACCTTAATACCTAGGCAGATCATACAGAGATGGATGTTCCGACAAGTTGTGAACTATTAAAATTTTAAAGGTTAAAACCAATGCTTTAGATTATATCTGAAAAACATATGGGAAATAGTGTATGTCTTTCAACATATGTTGAAAGTTGTATCCATAGTTTAGCTGCCTAGCAGCTTTATCCTACATCAACTGAAGCCTCTAGACACTTCTCAGTGATAGTTGTATATAGAATACATTGTACTTTTCAAATTGACTACAACAAAAGTTTGAGAAAAATTAGTAGATCCACTAACTTAAACATAGTCACAGCAATACCAAATATAGTTTTGTAAATCCATTCTTTTCTACCACCATAAGCTGAAAATACAGAGACAATAGGAATAATGAATATTAATGACTTCTATTGAATGTAAGGTTATCATAGTTCTTTGGATGAGATGCTGAAGAATATTACTCGATAGTATTTGCTAGATAAAAGGAGAGACAACAATAGACAAGAACAATCAAAACCCAATTCTTCTAATTGGTCCAATAGTCTGATGGTATCAAAATTGAAGTTGTATCAAGAGAAGCTGGATCATACTGCCCCATTTATATTCCAATATAGGACATCAGCCAAGGTGACTTAAGCAATTGAAATGCCAAATCCTAGCCAAATCCCAAATGAAATATAATTGTTGAAGATAACAGATATTCTCCAGATGTATCTTGAATTATGAAGTTATTAACTTCTTTCTCAAACATATTAATTTCAAATAGTATATGTGAAACCAGCTGATAATTAATTAATTGATACATTAATTAACTCCCTAAATAGGAACCTCTCAAGACCCACATAGCTGACAAATCAAGAAAAGCAAAACTACAAGGATTTCAAAGGTATCTTTTTTTTAAAGTGCTGTTTAATTGAGTCCAATGCATAAGACTGTCTGGGCAAGTCTCTGCAGTTTTCTTGGCAAGACTTTACAGAAGTGGTTTTCCACTGCCTCCTTCCTAGGGCTGAGAAAATGACTGGCCCAATATCACCAGCCCAATATTCCATAGAGATGGATGCCCCTGCAAGTTGTGAGCTTTTAGAGGCAGCAATAGAACTCACAGTATCCCTAGTTTCTAGCTGATGCCTCAAACACTACACCAAACTGGTTCTTCTTTAATGCTAGTTTGGGAGTGAAAACAGAATCTTGATAACTAAAAGTGAATTTCCAGCCACAGTTATAGTGAGTTAATTAAGATGCTGTCTCTTGAAATGTTTTATCCCAATGTCCCTTGTGTTTGGACTGTGTTGCCTGTATTCATATAAACTGAATTTGAGCACTGGCCCTTAGCACTAACTATAGGGATGCTACAATTGCTCCCACCTATCTAGCTTCCTCACCCATTCTGTCCTCCTGGGTCCCAAAGGCCCTGCACAGCTCAGCACACCTTGTTCCATTTATTTCTTCTGATCACCATTCTGAAAGAGTGCTCAGCTGATGTGACTCATGGATCTTTCTGAAGAGATCTCTCCATGCTCACATCATCCTGCAAATATCTGCAATTCTTGTGATCTCTCAGGGCATGATTTTGCAAATTATGCGATTTGGAAAATTGTGTCCTGAGAGATCAGAAGTGGAGCAAGCATGGCAGGGTGGGGAAGAAGCTGGCCATTGACTATTTGGTCTGTCCCTTATTTGCTTCTGGAGAAGATCCACTACATTATGAGGAAAAGCAGTTTTAAATAATTATGTGCACATTCAGTGCAGACAGATATATGAGTATTATTTTTGGTCAGTATTGCTATAGTATACAGTTTCAAATGTTCTTAAATCTGTACTTGATCTGTACTTTGTTTGTGTTCATTTGCCATGCCTTCAAGCTTCATTGGCATCTCCCATTAACCATGGGGGCAACCTAGTTATGTCAAAATGAGGTGCTTAGGAATTATATTACATTCTTTTATTCCTAAAATCAGATTTCAATGATATCATGAAGAAAAACCTTCATATTCATTCTATTAAATGTCAGGAACATAGCATTTAACCCTTGACTAATATGAGTGATCAATCTAAATCTGATTAGATGTATTACTTATTAAATGTCATGACATCATAATATAATGTATTTTCCCATTTTTTCTCATGTGCAATAATTGTACAAAATAGAATCAGAGAAATACCCAGTGCAACGGGGTAAATTGTTTTACTTATTATAAGGACAAGGAGAGAAAAGAGAGTGCCATTTTCTTTTACACCTAACACAATTATGCTTAAAGGCTAGCAAAACACATTTCCAAGTCTCTAGCTTCCTATCATCACTTATGTAAAAGGTAGCAAGTTTTAAATATATGCTGCTTTCAGAATTCAATAGAAAAAAAATTCTCATTGGCATTCATTATATTGCAGTTTCTACTAATGAATAATGAGAGCATGAAAAGAACTTTATTCATGTATACTTCTGTGTCCCTCATTTTAACTTACCAGTTTTGATTCATGGCTTATAATTACATAGGGTAAATGTGATTAATTTTCTATCAATGAAAAAAGAAATTAAATTTAAGCAACATTTATGGATAGATTTTGATTTAGTGAAATAAAATCATCTCATATTAATCCCATATTTTCTAGGAATCCTATATTATTCATATTTGGATTACTTCTCTTTGGTGCAAATATTATGTGAGTATGCATGTATGATTTTAAGCACAAAGCTTCATATCCAAGTACTATGTATTTACCATACCTTCATTTTTGCAAGCCTTTCTTATTAAATATTTTTATAGCAATAACATCTATTACTTTTTTTCACAAGTACTTTCAAATTTACTCCATAATTTAAAAAGCCAAAGGTTGTATACTCAATGCAGAAAAGCAATCAAGTTGAATAGTGATTAAGTTCATCTTAGATCCTGGCTTTTTTTTTTTTTTTTGCATGAGATGTTGGTGTTTTCAAAAGCCCGCATTCTCACAATAAATAACCAACTAATCTCACATAATTCTCAAATATTATGAAAGCTTTAATTTTTTTTAAAAAAAGATTACTTAATCTTGAGATCCTTCTATTGCCATGCAGAGGATTATGTGTCACAACAATTAGATATCCAATGCTTTGGCTTACATAGTGATCCCAATAAGCTTCCACTGAAGATGTCATGGTCCACCTAAAAAAACAGACTGGGAATAGTTACTGTATGCCACAGATTCCAACTGGTTTGAAAACCCAGCATGGAAAAAAGCCACTATTTAGATGAAAATGATGAATTGTTCCTTGGGCAACACTGGCCAATGTTATAACTTATGTGCTTAAAATATTTATCATGACAAGATGGAAAAGAAATTTTTGGAATTTATTAATTGTTTATTTGCTTGTTTCAAATAAAGTTACCATTTAAAAAACAACAACTGTAGACATCTTAAAAGTGTATAAAACAAATTATACATTAAAAATATAGCAGCAATATCATTACTTCAAACAGTTCAAGCCAAAATAAACCTATAGAGACATCAGACTCCATGCTGGAATATTTATGAGCAGGAAGAGTCATGTGGTAACTCAGTCAGCCAATGTGAAGAAAGTGCTACTGATCCTGTGCAAAATGTATTGAGTTAGAAGCTGAATTTTCAGTCTCAGGTTTATCTCTGTATCTCTCGGTAAGAAGTCTTCATTGAGCTATGTTGCTGTAAAGAAGAATGTATGGTAAATATTTTAATATGAATATAAAAAGGTTATTTGAATCAACTAAATGCAGTCAACTGTGAGAGCTTCTGATTTATTTTTCACCAACAGAGAAATTAAAATTCTCTAACAGTTTATGGGCCCAGAGCTTACTAAGGACTGCATTGTAATTTAAAACTGGAAGAAATTGCCTGTGTTTAGAAAGTATAAGAACAAGGCAGAATAAGCAGAATGACTGCAATGGAATTTAAGGAAAGCTCTGTGCCTTGTTTAGGCCAGAAGAATTACATTATATGGGCTGCTAAAATGGAATGTTTGCTCAAAGCAAAAGAACTGTGGTATATCATAGAAAATCCACTACAAGTGTTTGCAGCTGCTGATGAGAAAAGTCATGATCGAGCAATGGCTTATCTCATTCTTGAATTTAGATGATGAACAATTTCTAAATGTTGCAAATTTAAAGACTGCAAAGGAGATTTGGTTGAAGTTGAGAGCTGTGCACATGAATGTTTCTGCATGCAATATAGTGCAGTTGTCAAGAAAACTTTACAGGGTCTGTTTGCAACCAGGTGAATCTGTGGAACAGCATTTAAATAAAATGCAAAATTTATTTTTGGACTTAGAACAATGTGGGATTAAATTCCCTGAGTCCCAGAAGGTTTTATTGGTGTTGAACAGTTTAGATAAAACATGGGACACAGTTTCTATGATATTTGAGTGTAAAGAAGAGCAAGACTTAAATTTTGAGGCTTTAAAGGCATGTTTGCTTAATGAAGAAGAAAAGCAACAGCCATGAGGAAGTGAAATTCCTGAGGAGGGGGTCCAGATTGCAAGTCTTTGGAGAAGAAACAAGCAGATGGGACCAAGTTGCATCAAAAGAGAGATTTTGCAAGCAGAGAGCTCAGCAAGAAAAGAATTGCTACATTTGTGGAGCAAACACACATCTGAAAAGGAACTGTTTGCAGAGGAACAATTTGCAGTGAAGGATATTTGTGCAAGCAAAAAAGACTGATTTGCAAAAGGAACATTTTGGTGTTGCAAAAGTTTGCTATAGCAACAACAGAGACAAGTGGCTAATAGAAAGTGGGGCAAGTCAAACAATGGTTAATGCCTCTGAATTATTTTGCACATTTTTTCCAGTAGCACAAGAAGCTGTGGCTTTGGCAAATGGTCAGAAAGCAAAAGTCATCGGAAGAGGCGATGTAAAAATTCCATATTTGGAATCAAAATTTACCAATGTACCTGAGATGGAACATAATTTGTTAAGTGTGTCTAATTTAGATAAACAAGGTTTTGAGACCATTTTTGTAAATGGGAAGTGTCTCATCAAAAGGAATGGGAATATTTGTGCAGAAGGCGTAAAGGAAGATAATCTATATGTATTGCAGGGACAAAAGGTTCAATGTTCCCATATATTTAAGAATGTCACAGAGCATAATTCATGCATTCATCTTCTACATAGAAGACTTGGCCATGCAAGCTTTAAAGTTTTGCAGCAAATGCAAGAGTTTGCAGAAGGGCTAAATTTGAAGGGATGCAAAACAAATTTGGACTATGCAGTATGCAAAGCATCAAAGTCAAAGGCATTCCCAGTTAGTAAATATAGCACAAGACAAACAAAAAGAGCTTTAGAGCTAGTCCATGCAGATCTGGTGGAACCTATGCAAGCCAGTTTGGGAGGAGCAAAATATGCACTGGTAATTGTTGGTGATTATAGCAGGTATTCGTTTTGCTACTTGCTTAGAGGAAAGACAGAGGTGCTACACTAATTCAAACAGTGGGTAAGTTTTGTAGAGAGAAGGTACAGACAAAAAGTGTGTCAGTTGCAAACTGACAGAGGTACTGAATTTATGTCAACTAAATTCCAACAATGGTTGGGGCAGTTGGGGATAAGACACAGATGTACAAATCCTTACACAGCAGCAGAGAACGGTGTAACTGAAAGAAGGAATGGTGTTTTGCAAACAATGAAAGATTCATTATTAGAGGATTCTGGTATGAGCAGGTCATATTGGGGAGAAGCCATATTGACTGCCAATTATATAGTTAACAGGCTGTGGAGTGCCTCCATTAATAATACTCCATATGCCATTCTATATGGGAGAAAGCCATCACTGGCACATTTGAGAATTTTTGGAAGTACTGCATGGGTACATATTCCGAAATCAATCAGAAGAAAGGGACAGCAAAAGGCAAGAAAGCTCAGGTTTGTGGCCTATGAGCCAGGGTAAAAAGGATATCGCTTTAGCGATGGAAGTAAAAGAATTGTAATTTCAAGGTCTGCTAATTTTGCAGAACAAAATTGGGACAGAATTAATGAAAATTCTGGGTATGTCTCACTTAATGATGGTGATCTATTTAACGACAATAACTCATCTAATGATGGAAAAATGATTATTGAAGATGTCAATGTTCAGGGAGGAGAGGCTGAACAAGACATGAAGCCAGATAGACTTGAGACACAGGAGCAGTTAATACCACATAGGTCAGAGTGATGTAATAAAGGAATTCCACCTGACAAGTATTCTGCCAGCAAGGTAAAGGTTTGCAATGTGTGGTATGAGCCAAGAAGTTATAAAGAGGTGTTGGCATTACCAAAAGCTGAACAAGAAAGATGGAAGGAGGCCATGGATAAAGAGATGAAATCCATGGGAGACCATGAAGTATTTAAATCAGTGACTTTGCCACAGGGAACCAAAGCTGTGGGTTGTAAGTGGGTATATAAGAAAAAGGTATTACCAAATAATGATGTACAGTATAAGGCCAGGTTAGTGGCACAAGGTTTTTCACAATTAAAGAATGTGCACTACGATGAAGTATTTGTGCCAGCTGTGAAAAGTGAGAGTATAAGATTAGCACTGGCGTTGGCAGCGGCATATAAGCATAAAATCTGGCACTTTGATATCACAACTGCATTCCTCAATGCTGAGTTAGAGGAAGAAATTTATATGATCTAAGCACCAGGATATGAAACTGCAAAACCTAACGTGGTGTATAAATTAAACAAGGCTATTTATGGGCTGAAGCAGTCAGCCAGAAACTGGAATATCTGTTTAGATACTGCTTTAAAGGGTATTGGATTTAAGAGTTGCAAAGCTGATAATTGTATATATACTGGACAGTTACAAGGAGGGAATTGTCTACTGTTATCATTTGTGGATGATCTTTGCTTCATCGCAAAGGATGCATCACAAGTCAAGGAATTTGCTGATAAATTAGGAAAGAAATTTGAATTAAAGAATTTGGGAGAAATAAAAAATTATCTCAGTGTAGACATACAGAAAAATGAAAAAGGTGGTTATATTCTCAGTCAAGGGAGAAAAACTGAGCAGTTATTGGAAAAATATAATATGAAAGATTGCAATACTGCTCCCACACCCATGAGTACAGGTTTTTATAATAGTTTAAGTGTAGACAAAGGTGAAACCTGTGATCAAGAGATATATCACTCAGCAATAGGGAGTTTGTTATATCTATCACAGTGGTCCAGACCAGACATAGCTTGCACAGTAAGCATTTTGAGTTGTTTTACTGCTGCACCTACAAAGTTAAATTGGATGGGTGTAAATAGGGTTCTCAGATATTTAAAGGGAACCATAAATTTGGGTCTTCAAATACAGATTACTGAGAAATTGAAATTAAAGTGTTATGTCGATAGTGACTATGCAAATGACATAAACACAAGGAAATCAAATTCTGGGATTATAATATTCTTTGGAGGGACTCTGATTGGATGGAAGTCCAGAAAACAAACAACTATTGCTATTTCAACAGCGGAAGCAGAGTTTATTGCTTTATCTGAATTGTGTTCTGAAGTAACATGGTATGTACAGTTGTTGCAAGATTTAAATATTAATGTAAAAGAATCTGTAAAGGTATTTGAAGACAATGCTGCCTGTATAAAAATGGCAACTGGTGACAGGGTGAAGAACAGAAGTAAACATGTAGACATTAAGTATTGTAATGTCAGGGAAGCTGTAAAAGATAAATTGATTAGTTTACATCATTGTTCTTCTGAGGATAATTTGGCAGACATGATGACTAAACCATTGGGTGGTGTTCACTATGGAGAATGTATTAAGTCAGTAGGTCTGATGTCTCTTCCTGTCATGAAGGGAGGAGTGTTGGAATATTCATGAGCAGGAAGAGTCATGTGGTAACTCAGTCAGCCAATGTGAAGAAAGTGCTACTGAGTCTGTGCAAAAGGTATTGAGTTAGAATCTGAATTTTCAATCTCAGGTTTGTCTCTTTATCTCTCTGTAAGAAGTCTTCATTGAGCTATGTTGCTGTAAAGAAGAATGTATGGTATTGTAAATATTTTGATATGAATATAAAAAGGTTATTTGAATCAGCTAAATGCAGTCAACTGTGAGAGCTTCTGATTTATTTTTCACCAACAGAGAAATTAAAATTCTCTAACACTCCAAAAGTACAATGAAAAAGTATATTCTTTATCCTCTTCCAAAGAACAAGGAGTGATAAAGAGAGAGGCAGCTATTAAAAACTTAAAGGGCAGACTTTTCTATTGGATCAAAAAATAATTCCTGATTTTATCTTATCAAATCAAGAAATGACATATCTTAGTGTATGGGAAGTACTTCCGTTAACAATCTGCATACATATAGGTCTTTAAGGGTGACTCATTCCAGCACAAAAACTGTTTATACTTCAATTAACCATCTGTTCAGCAGCAATTCAATTGCATGGTTCTAGGTGAAGTCTAAACAGTATTGCCACTTTCCCAAGTGGAAAAATAATAGTAGAATGGTTTTTTTCCTTACCACCCTCACCAGTGGCATCAGGAATTTTGCTTAGTAGATTCATTTGTTGGTTGCCACTGAAAACTTCAGAATCTTTGTAAGATCAGTTTCAATGTAATTATGTTATTGTGTTACAAGCAAATAGTATTGCCCCTTGGAGCATGCTAAAAGGCTGATGTCTACTTCATTTTTAGATCAGTTAATTAGAAAGGGTGTTAAAGATAATGATTATTGAAAGGATTGGGAGAAGTGAAAATAAAATAAATAATAATAGATCAGGAAAATGAGTAATTAATGATTCCCCAAGCTTTGTACAGCTTTGTAGGTTACAAGTTATGCAAATCTCAAATATAATCCATCTTATTTCATGTGAATAATGAATAATGAAGACATTTCTGTTTAGCATTATAGTTAGTGAGGTGGCAGTTAAATTTAGAGTTTACTCAGCGTTTAAATAGTATTACTGAATAATTCTTAATATATTTAAATGCTTGCCTTGAATTTTATATTGTCATAAACATTCATGAATTTGTCTATTCATCTGAAATACGCTGAAGAAAGCAATGCCCCAAAAAGGATTTTAAATCTTCTGAGGAAAATATAGTTAGTCTCTGAATTAATGGAGTAACTGATCAATTGATTAATTCTCAATTCATAATGGATTTTCTTTTTTCTACTAACAGAACTGTTTGCCATTTAGGTAAGTATTTAAAGTGGAACCAGGTAATTTTGAATGTTGGCAAGAGGACTGCATATGGCTTGAGCAGTGCCTAGGGCATAATTTTTATATAAATCTATAATGAATATAATTGTAGTAGTTATATGCACCAAGAAGCACTGGAAGAGCAAAACTGGGTTAAAGGCCCATTTTTTTTAATCTAAATCTGGGGTTTAATGTGGCAAAAATAGAGGGTATTGTCCTTTCTCCCAGTTAAGCAACAATTAATTTTGAAGTGAAAAAAGGAAACTTGCTAGACTTCAGGCTGGGAGCTATAATTTCAGTTTTCATAAAATATTTCATGCAAGGGGAAAGATTTCTATTGCACACTGTCACCACTTTTCCAAAATGTCACTCAGAAAGGATCCTTAGGGAAATCTAAAATGAGGGTATTAGATTAATACAGTTCTAGTAATATTCAGTTCTAACAACCACTAAGCTCATAAATCTCCCAAACATATATATACAATTTTGTCAACCACTTCACAATTCTTGGGAAAGTGGCATTTGAATGGAAAAATCTACCTAATGTTCTGAGTTTAATCCCAACACAATCAAAATGTCCACATTTGTGTAATCCATAAACACAATCCACATTTTTGGATTAAACATCAGGAACGACAGTCCACAACCTCAGTCAAACTGATTTGGTTATTTGTCAAAATAGCAATTTTTCCTTTTAAAAGGAAGGAAATTCAAACAACATGAGGAAGATTATGCTACCATCAACAGAATGCAGCCTTAACATGGCGTGAATATTGTGTTTTTCAATCCCTATTACCTAAAAAGTTGATTTCTTCATTCCACTCATCATTCAAGTGTGGTCTCACATCAAGGGAAATATGCAGAGAAAAATAGAACAGGGAAATGGAGATTGGCTGTAACTTAACCACAGAAGCATAAGATCTCAGTTAAAATGTTGCTATCAAGTGTTTCCTGTCAGTTGTGTCAAAACACCACAGTGAAAAATAAAGCAAACTGGGCAGATCCAAACTGATAAAAGTATCTGAAATGCAAAGCATAAATATATTACTTCATTTTCAAAGAAAAGGTAATTATATATTTTGGATTAAAAATGGAGAACATTAGCACATCTGATCCAAAAACTAGTGAGGCACCAAGACTACTGTCCAAACAGGGCCATCTATCTTTTTTCTTTTTGGGGGAACTTTCTTATCATTGGCCAAATTAAATTGCTATACTAGAATTAAGCCTTTCAGGAAGTACCTGGAATACAGAAAAACTATTGGGATGCTATTGTATACAATCCAATCAGATTTTGGAACAAGATGCAAAAACTCCCATGAATGCTTTAGAAAAAAGCTTTGTTTAGACATTTCCTATAGTGGAATAATGAAACTGCTTTTAATGTAACATAATTTTCAGTATGACTTGCAAATCTGCTCACAATAGAGGAATCAGATAAACTCTAAAAAATTGGCTTGTGTCTCTTTCATCTGTAATTCATAGCATGAGTGCATTATAGCAACATGTTGTAGAAGCTGTAATTGGCCCAACATGTCCACATTTTATTTTCCTAAGATAATTGACAATGATAATGATAATAATTTGCATATTGCAGAATACAGGTGATTCGATACAAAGAGTTTATTTCTACAGCTAATCTTGTAGCGTTTTTCATCCCATGTACTTCTTTTCATATATCATTTGGAAATATAGAAGCCTTTACTTATAAACTGTGAGCAATTTACAGTTTTACTATTCATATACTGTAATATATAAAACATATTAAATAATACTCAAGTGGCTAAAAACTAGCTCACAATAAAATAATTTTAGCATAAAAATGGAAAGATAAATAAAAGGTAATTAAATTAACTTTTTTTCTAGACTAATTTTGTAGTTTAACTAGAAACTTTAAAAAAAAAAAAGCAGAAAGGAGCCAATCTCCAATGACAGAGTTCCATGACTTATGTGATATAATAGTAAAGGTTCCAACTTATTTCTAGATGAAGATAAATGTCAAAGTAAAGTCAGAAAATCAAATTATAAATTATAAGAAAATCAAGTATGCCATACTGAGAGCTTTATGTATGTCTTTGAAAGCAGCATCATTAATACTAAAATAGGCTGAAATGAACACATTGCAAATCCTCAAAAAGCAATTGTAGTTAATGTTTTTTTCTAAATAAAGCTAAGACTTTCTATATTATCTTTTTCTTATTTCTTTATATCTTATTCTAGTCTAACTTGTACTACCAAGTTCAGCTACTCTGTTCTCCCCCCCCCCAACCCCAGTGGTGTACTTGCAGAGCTCTTTGTACTTGCTGCTCAGTAAAATAGGAAACATAAATCTCACCTAAGTCTCACATAAGCAACTTCTGCTTACACAGAAAAGTTTTACTTGCTTTTCTCCCCAACAGACCTATTCCACAGATATTCTCCAAAGAGTCTGCCAAACCTCCTGAGCTGATTTTCAGGATGACTGAATGAAGAATAAAATCTGGCATATCAATAATGTATAGTTGGCTAGGACCTTTGTTAATATTAAATAGATTTTTAAAAACCATTTTGCTGCACCGTATCAGAATATCCATCACTTGATTAGACTTCAGTGACTTCCTTGTTTTGAACACATCATTAACTACCAAAGATTGGAATTTTATGCTTCTATAATTTCTGGAGGGTGTTATACTGTTCAAAAAGTTTCTGATGTTTCCTTAATCTAATAAGTTTCCAGGAGGCTTTCATAATGTTTGTTTCTGATTTACCAACCTTCCCACTGATAATATAGGCATTTTTAGATTAAAGAAATAGTGTTTTCAATTGACAAAAACTGAGATAATTTTCTGAAAATCAAGTAATATTAGCAGGAAGCACATGATAAGTTTGATGGAACTTGACAGCTCATTTGAAAGCCAAAATGTATAGGGATGTCAAGAGCAAACCACATGAGTCCTATGCCAGCATCACATCCATACAAAGCCATTTAACATTTTAATATTCCCATCTAGTTATGTTCAAATGAGCCTGAGGATCTCTCAGGAAGATGCTCTGACTTGTTTATGAAGCTCTTGTACAGAAAATTATTAATAGTCAGTGTGATGCAACAGTAGATTGGTTTAAGTATTTGATCCCTTGGGATATGCTATTCATTTTGATAAACTTAGGTTGATTACATATTCCTGGCAAGATATTTTGTGAAATGTATGTCAAAAAATATACTCATTGAGATTGAGTTTAAAAAGGGACCTAAAATAACTACAAAGCCAAAGCCACAAGCGGACTAACCAAACAACCCCCTTTGAATCTGAATTCTGTTCTTTGAATTCTGTTGACCCTTATCTAACTCCAAGCAAGTGTTAACCATTAGTTGAGAAGATTCTATATTCTATATTCACTTTAGATTGTTCATACCACAAATAGGCATGCCACCCAAATCTAAAACCATGGTCCTCTAAATGTATAATCACTTTTTCTTCAAGATCACTCAAACCAAATAACAAGCATCAAAATATAATATTAAGTCTGGTAGGCCCAATCCCCATCTCTCTTTAGCTTTTTGAAACAATTTATATTTAATTCTTGGGTTTTTCCCTTGCCATATAAACTTAGTAATATGTTTTTGCCACTACTTAAACAGAGCATCTGTTATCAATATTGGCAAAGTCTGAAATAAAAACAACATGTTAGGTAAAACATTCATCTTAATTACAAAAATTCTTACTAGCAAAGATAATTGTATTTTTTCCCTTAGTCCTTTCATACAGTAATTCTATTCTTAGAATTTGTATTAGTCAATGTTACTTAATATTATTCCAGACTGTTCACTTTAAGACTTGACTTTCTCATCAGAATTTCTTAATGCTGTATATTCATGTTCTTAACAAACATTTTTGTATTTTGTTTATTTATCTTAAAACCAACCAGAACACTGAATTCATTCAGCTTCTTCAATAAATATTCCATTTTGAGGATCTTATAGAATCAAAACTAAATTCTGTAAGTTTCCATATAAAAGTCTTCCATTCATCAGTTTAATCAGATATAATCACTGTCACTGAATAATGATAATAATTAATAAATGGTTCCTCTGCAAAGAAACAGTGGGCCTCTTAATTAGCTGCTGCAAGAAGATTGCACAGACTGACTACAAGCAATGGCATGACAAAGTAACAACAATGGTGCAGTGGAATATCTTCAAGAAATACCATTTGTTTCCAAGCAAGAACTGGTGAAAACACAGAACAAAGTAACAGAAAATGAAGAAGCTAAAATGTTATGGGACTTTAGAGTTCAGACAAACAATCACCTGCCACATAACATCACAGACAACTGTTGATGGGGGGGAAAAAAGTCTGCATAGGGGATGTGGAAGTGGCTGGAAACAGCAAAATAGAAGAGAAAGTGCTGAAGAAATTCACAAAATACAAAGAAGTGCAAATGAAAATAAAACTACAGTGGCAAAGAAACTTAAGGTAATACCAGCAATAATGGGCACTCTGGGTGAAGCCCCAAAACTTTTGAAGCATCACTTGAATGCCATTGGCATTGACAAAATCACAATCAGTCAATTGCAAAAGGCAGTTTTACTTGGAACAGTTTACATCTTGTGACAATACTTTTAATGCCATCAAACAACATTACCTATTCCAGGCCTAAGAAGGACTCTAGGGCAGTAGTCCCCAATCTTTCCGGCTTTACAGACTGGCAGAGAGGGAGGGAATGGTTCTGCATGAATGGTGGGTCAGCACTCATGCATGCCTGCCACTTGCACTAATGGAGCTGTGCATACACACATTCCCAATGTTCATACAGGTGGAGCTGGCACATGCACTTACCCATGTATGCTCACCCACTACTTCCACGGCCCGGTTCCAAATGGGCTACAGTCCAGTACTGGGGGGGAACCTCTGCTATAGGGGGACAAAAATGCTAAATATAGTCTAAATATCTGGCTGACTGTGCAATGAACCATAATCTTGAAAGAGAAATTTAAAACAATAATTCACCCCCCCTCTCTCTTTCTTTCTTTTTCTTTCTTTTAGATAAATTTCATTTGTCTTGTTTCTCCTACTAGTCATCCCCCCTCAATGCTGTGCTGCCCCTTTTCCATTGTTAAATTCATAAGGCAATAAGACTTGACAATATAGCTCTGGAAACATAGGCTATTTTCAATTTTTAACCTGTTGATCATGGGCCTTGGGAGTAATGATAGCAATCAATGTCTAATTTTTTGCTCTTTTATTTGCCTCTGGATGGCTTTATCTATATATATACTTTCTTATAGGAATAATTTTATCCTTTTGCACTCTGTAGAGAAGATTCAGAGATCCAGGTTATCTATTAAAGCAAGTAATGTTCTTAATTCGTTTTATTCGTCCCTTTTAGTCCTGAAGTATCTTTCTATAGGCAAAACAAACAAACAAACAAATAAGCAAGCAAGCAAGCAACTTCATCCAAATGTAGAGCTCTTTGGATAAACTAGATAATTCTGACTGGAGATGGACTTGCTTCAAACTGATTTGTACCCATTATGAGATTTGTGCTCATAAATGTTTAAGTTAAGAAGGAGGACAACCTTCCTAAAATACTGTCCTATTCAAGCAATCCTGAACAATACTATGATCAATGTTAATGAAGGCGTCTGAGAGTTCAGGCAGGACCCACATATCCTGGTCTCACTACAGGATGGCCACAAACATGATCAGCATGGATTCAATTCCATTCACTTCCTGTCTTTCAATAGCATTGTTCTAGGCATTGCTTCTGTCATTTCATCCTCTGGAGTTTCTTCGTAAACTAAAAAGCTTCCTTTGATCAGCAAACAGAAATGGATTGCTCACATGCAATTCTGTTCCAAGACTATCCCAAGTCCATATTCCAGTCAGTGACCAAAGTTTAGAAGAACTAATAAGCATGGTCTTGAGACATTAGACACCTGTTGCCATTGTTTCTGTGGAGCTGGTTGCACTGGTCACTTTTAGAGCAATCATAAACTGATCGAACTTTGACAAGTCAGATGGCATTGTCTCCCATCCATGGTTCATGTCGCAAATACGTCAAGGTTTTTTTAAAAAACTAATTTGGCCTTCCAGGTGAATCATGATCATCTGAGCAAACGTATGGATGTCATGGTATCATACACTCTCTGTTGGTCTCAAGCCCAAAGACTACACAGCAAAATCCAGTTGAATCCAATTAACAGAATAACAGTGTTGGAAGATACGTTGGAGTTTGTTAGTCCAACCCCCTGCTCAAGCAGGAAACCCTATACCATTTCAGACAAATGGTTCTCCAATCTCTTCTTAAAAACCTAAAAATGTAAAGTTACTAGATTAACGCTTCTAAAATTTGCAATGTTCATAATTACTTAAGGTTATTTATTAATTCCTTTATTAACTTTATTAACTTTTATAATGCAACATGCTTCAAAAAAACTTTTTGCTCAGTATCAATGAAAAATACAGGATATAAGAAAATGGTCCAATCTAAGAACAGAGATTTAATTACATGTATTTCTTGTTTCATAAGGATGTTGTGCATCCACTGAAAATGGATCCTTATAGCAATTTCTATTTAATAATTCTCTTTATAATACTGTGTATCTTTGCCTTTTTTGAACAAATAAAAATAATGTATATGGGATGGTCTGAGGTACCAATGCATTACATTTGGGGTTTTTTTCCCTTCTTTGATTCACTCCATAAAATTATTGAAAAGGAACATCTGGTGAAGATAGAATGGGATATATTCCTCTGCAAATAATTTCACTTTTAGCCTATGACAAATACTATAAGATTAGACTTTAAAAATAAATAAATAAAAGTATCTGAATAGCAGCTCTTGTTGCTAAATAAGCATTATTTTTAATCCTGTAGGAGATTAATAATAATAATAATAATAATAATAATAATAATAATAATAATAATAATAATAATAATAATAATAATAATAATAATAATACAAAGTTGGAAGGGACCTTAGAGGTCATCTAGTCCAACCCCCTGCTCAGGCAGGAAACCCTACACCATTTCAGACAAATGGCTGTCCAGTCCCTTCTTAAAAACTTTCAATGTTGGAGCATTTACAGCTTCTGGAGGCAGGTTGTTCCACTGATTAATTGTTCTAACTGTCAGAAAATGTCTCCTTAGTTTTAGGTTGCTTCTCTCTTTGGTTAGTTTCCATCCGTTGCTTCTTGCCCTGCCTTCAGGCGCTTTGGAGAATAGCTTGACTCCCTCTTCTTTGTGGCAGTCCCTGAGACATTGGAACACTGCTATCATGTCCCCTGTCGTCCTTCTCTTCATTGAACTAGATATACCCAATTCCAGCAACCATTCCTTATATGTTTTAAACTCCATTTTAAATTATAAAAATGACAAATGATAAAATAATAGAGCAACTACATAATCCTGACCACTTCAAAATTGACTCATCCTTCTGAGATCGGTAAAATGAGGACCCAGATTGTTGGGGGCAACATGTTAACTCTGTAAACTGGTTAGAGACGGCTGTAAAGCACTATGAAGCAGTATATAAATCTAAATGCCATTGCTATTTGCAATGAATAATCCTTATAATTTTTCACTAACTTTAGTCAATGTTTCGATTTATATAGCTAATCAACATGCTATTTAGCTGCAAACAGAATTCTGGAAACTTTTTAATGTTTTGCAACCTAAAGCAAATGTTATTTAAAGACTATGTAACAAATCTGTGGCATTGTGAGTGCAATGCAGTCTCCAATGATTCTTCATATAGCATAATAAGTCTTAAATGTAGAAAAGGAGAATTATAATTTTGTACTGGAATTTAAGGATTCTTGAAATAAATGCACACAATGAAAAACTGTGTTTTATTTCCCTTGTTTCCTGTGTCACTGAGATGCAGGAAAAATTAAGTACTCAAGATACATACAACCGAAGTTGGCAAAGCACTAAGAGCATTATAAAATTTTATCAGGGATTTAAGTTTTATATTTTTTTAAAAAGAACTAATATACACTAACATATATCAAATCTAACAGGATAGATTGTAGTCAATTTCTTATTCTTTGAATTGGTATCAGTTTATATTGCTTGCTTTTTATAATTCTCTATGGCACTAGCGCAAAAACTCATTATCTTAGGACAAATCTCATCTTTTTAAAGTTGGTTCTAAATAAAAATAAACTCTCAGCTAGAGAGATTATCCTTCTAGGGTTTCATTAATGACAAATTGAATGCTAGTTGCTATTCTAAATTATACTCTAAGATACCTGATATAACAACAGAAGAAGCCTGCCTATGTGGGCAGAAAGTTTACTGCTGTTTAACAGTATATATAATATGGAGAAATTAGAATTTATGCATTGAATTGTGTGTGGGTTCTATGTTGTGCTTTTTTTTTTTGCAAGCATGTAGAATTAAATATACAAGTTACATGCTGTACACTAAATGTAGCAAACACATGCTGTAAAATTTAGAAGTTGTAAAATAAGAATAGTGCATTGCTGTTTTGAGGTTTATTGTATAATTTTTGTATAAGCTCTTGTTGAAACTGAGTTATCAAATTGTATGCTAAAACAAAAGGCATGTTTATTTAATTAATTTGTTAAACATTATTGGAAGTTTGCCAAATACTTTTTTGATAAGAAGAGACACAAATTACCAGCCACTAACCAAAATACATTTTCCTTACAGCTCTTATTCATGCACTGCGTTAAATTAAATTGTGCCTATATTGCTTCTCCCCATAATAAATATTCTCATCAAAGATAGAAGGTGAATTCAAGCAGTTTGTCTCCAGTAAATGATACCTATCTATTCCAATATGCCTGGGATTGTTCATCAATTTGGTCTTGAATTCAGCAGTGAGATTTACTACAACAGCCTTTAGGATATCCTGGCAGATTCTCTAAGAATTTCATCATATGCCAAATACCTGAGTTATCACTCCAAATTTAAACTTTTGAGTATATTTATTTATTTAAAACATGTATATTGTCACCTTGGCTATCTTATAACAAACTTTGGGTGGCTCCTAAAGTTTCCTGCCTTTCTAATTTTTCTAATCCACATGTATGTCAGAATTCTTCAGAAGATTTCACTCACTTTTGTTTCTTTTTCAAGGGTTCAAATATACTGTATATCCATGTGTGTCTATATGTTTCTGTGTGTACTGTTCAAACGTGTCTGATTCTTAGAAATAAGTCTCTGCAGTTTTCTTAACAAGGTTTTTTTTAAATGGTTTGTTATTGCCTCCATTCTAGCCTTAAGAGACTGGCCTAATGTCAGCCAGCTGGCTTCATGTCCTAAGGCAGGACCACACCAAAACAGGCATGCACATGTATGAGATTTTATATATAGAATGTGTGTGTGTGTACACACACACATAAATATATACACACACATACACGTATATATATTGTGTATGTCTATATATGTATTCCTTTTTGTTAATCCACTGAACCCACAGCTAGAACAGAGTGAAGATAAACAAAGTGTTGTACCCAGGGTGTCATTTTGTTAACATTAACAAGAGTGATGAGCAATGTAAGCTGTCAACTGCACAGGAACTGGACCTGGCAAGACAACTATTTGACAACCTGATCTTAATTTGTCTACTTAAATATGAATATTAATTTGATGAGGGACAAAAGCAGATAGTGCCTAATTCTACATATGATGTGTAAAGAGTGTTTCTGAGTTACAATCTTCCCCAAAACTCTGTTTATATACATAATTAACAATGTTAAGATTGGTTGTTGGTTTTATTATTATTCATACATAACCAATTTCTCTTATCAGATCAAAAGATTAAAGATAACTCCAGATTTACAGATTTGTTTTTAAATATATGGGGGAATATTTTAAAAGGCCAAAGATGAAACAGGTTTGCATGTGGAATATAGCAAATAATATTATTCTAAATGTTATATTACATAGGAGAATGACATTTACACAATATTAAAATGTTATTGTTTCCCAATAGCATTTTCAGAATGCTCTCTTATGTTCATTTAATCAAAATTTCAAAGGTTACTGTGGCGTCCTTTGGAAGTGTTCTAAATGTATTCCATTAATGCAAGGCAATAATAAATATTGGTGACTACATTTCTAAACTCACTTTTCTATTTTTTGTTTTCAGTTTAAAAAAATCAAAAGTTTCTTTTTTGGCACTGAATTTATCAAAGCACCCAAGGACTAGATTGGAAAGTGCAAACTGATGAGTCATTGAAAATATGTTAACAATTTAATTATAAGGGTGCTTATGGGCATACTCTTCACAAATATCCTAAGCACCATTAGGACTTTTTTAAATATATCAGTCTAGCTTTCTGCCTCTCATCCAAGTATTATGCACATCTGATCCTGCCTAAGTTTTCAAGATCAGCCAATGTCCCCGAGCCTAGTAGTTTCTATCTAACTGGGCCTGTATTTCCTTTGAATTTCTTTCAACTGTGAAATGATCCAGATCAGTTGGTTTAGAAAGCAAAGGTTTGTTATTATGATTATTTAATTGAGATATTCCATTATTTACTTACTTACTTACTTACTTACTTACTTACTTACTTACTTACTTACTTACTTACTTATTGTTCTTTGGCAGTCTCTTAACAATTTATCTGACTTCATGTCATACTTCCTCTGGTTTCTAATTATAAAGGTTCAAGACTTCAGAGTGCTAATTGACATTCTCCTTGAAAATATATATACTAAAGATCACATAGTGGAAATTAGTTAGCTTTCTTCTTCCACTTTATCTTAATTTGGGACTTGCACATGAGTAATTTGTGGTTTGGTCCACAGTCATACCCTGAACATGTTGTCATCCAGCACCGTATCATTGATCATTTTATATCTACGTGGTTTTCATAGTGAAATGTAGGACATTTTTAATATTGCCTCTTTCAGTACAGTATGAAACTATGTCTAGACTGTTGTCACTAAACTGATCTTCTACCTCTAGCAACTTTCTGTATTGTTGCTACCCAATATAGATACATTCTTGCTTTTATTCTTTGGATGACTATCCAAAAATGATGTACTTTTGACATAAGAACATAAGAAGAGCCATGCTGAATCAGGCCAAAGCCCATCGAGTCCAGCATTCTGTGTCACACAGTAGCCCACCAATTGTACATGGGGATCTTTATTTATTTATTTATTATTTATTAATCAAATTTCTATACCGCCCCTCTCCCGAAGGACTCGGGGCGGTGTACAGCCTAAAATTTAAAAAAACATATAAATATACAAAATTTAAAATAATTTAAAATAAATTAAATAATTTGGCTGAAATCCTCATTTAAAACCCAAAACATACAAAGCTAAAATCTTAAAAAATACTCAGTCCCCCTAAAACATTTTGACCCTATTGGAACCGAAGCTTCTATGCCAGGCCGGCCTGTCGAAAAAGGAATGTTTTTAGTTCCCGACGGAAGGTGCGTAAATCTGTTATTATACGGAGTTCGGGGGGGAGCTCGTTCCATAACGTGGGAGCTCCCACAGAGAAGGCTCTCCCCCTGGGGGTCGCCAGCCGGCACTCTCCGGCCAATGGCTCCCTGAGGAGGCCCTCTCTGTGGGAGCGTACCGAACGGCGGGAGGTATTTGCTGGCAGTATACGGCCCTGTAAGTATCCGGGTCCGATGCCATGGAGCGCTTTAAAAGTGGTCACTAACACCTTGAACCGCACCCGAAAGACCACCGGCAACCAGTGCAACTCACGCAGGAGCGGTGTTACGTGGAAGCGCCACGACGTTCCCATCACTACCCGCACGGCCGCATTCTGGGCAAGTTGGAGCTTCCGGATGCACCTCAAGGGGAGCCCCATGTAGAGAGCATTACAGTAGTCCAGCCTGGAGGTCACGAGGGCATGAGTGACCTTGCGTAGCGAGTCCCGGTCTAGGAAGGAACGCAACTGGCGCACCAGGCGAACCTGGTAGAACATCCTCCCGGCCACGGCCGTCAGATGGTCCTCTAAGGACAGCCGTGAGTCCAGGAGGATTCCCAAATTGCGAACCCTTCCTGTGGGAGCCACTGTTTCGCCCCCAATACACAGCGATGGAATCAGCTGGCTGTACCGGGACGACGGTAACCACAGCCACTCGGTCTTGGAGGGGTTGAGCTTGAGTCCGTTTCTCCCCATCCATACCCCTACGGCCTCCAGGCACTGGGTCAGCACGGCAAGGGCATCGTTGGGGTGGTTTGGCGTGGAAATGTACAGCTGGGTATCATCAGCGTACTGGTGGTACTCCACGCCAAAACCACGGATGATCTCACCCAGCGGCTTTACATAAATGTTGAACAGTAGAGGCGAGAGGACCGACCCCTGAGGTACCCCACATACGAGGGGTCTCGGGGTCGACCTCTGGCCCCCTGTCAACACAGACTGCATCCGGCCAGAGAGGAAGGAGGAGAACCACTGCAAGACAGTGCCTCCTATGCCCAGCCCCTCCAACCGTTGCAGCATGATACCATGATCGATGGTATCAAAAGCCGCCGAGAGGTCCAATAGCACCAGAACAGAGGAGCAACCCCTGTCTTGGGCCCGCCAGAGATCATCCACCAACGCGACCAATGCTGTTTCCGTGCTGTAGCCAGGCCTGAAGCCCGACTGGAACGGATCGAGATATGACGATTCCTCCAGGTGCTGCGGGAACTGTCGGGCAACCACACTCTCAACAACCTTCGCAAGAAAGCGAAGGTTGGAGACGGGACGGTAGTTTGATAAAACAGCTGGATCCAGGGCAGGCTTCTTGAGGAGGGGTCTCACCACTGCCTCTTTCAAGGCAGCGGGAAAGACACCCTCACTCAAGGAAGCGTTGATAATTGCTCGGAACCAGCCTCGTACCACCTCCCGGGAGGCCAGCGCCAACCAGGAGGGGCACGGGTCCAGTAAACATGTGGTCGCCCTAAGTCCCCCCAGCAACCTGTCCACGTCCTCAGGGGTCAGGGGGTCAAACTCAACCCAGGTAACAGTCTCAAGACCAGCCTCCACCTCTCCCATTGGACATACCTAGTTGAAGTCGAAACCTTCTCGTATCTGAGCGATTTTATCATACAGATATTTTCCGAAATCCTCAGCTCTACCCTCTAAGGGGTCTCCCCTCACCTCCTGATGAAGGAGGGAGCGGGTCACCCTAAACAGGGAGGCTGGGCGGTTATCTGATGACACAATAAGAGCAGTGAGGTAGGAACAGTTCTCTGCTCTTATCGCCATTAGGTAGGACCTAATATGGTCTCTTACCAATGTTTGGTCAGATTCGGCACGGCTCGATCTCCAACTGCTCTCTAGGCGTCTTTTCTGGCGTTTCATCTCTCTCAACCCCTCATTATACCACGGGGCCGGTCGAGACCCACGCCGAATCAGAGGCCGCAAAGGCACAACTTGATCCAGGGCACCGGCAGCCGCCCTGTCCCAGGCCGCCACCAGCTCTCCAACCGAGTCGTGTGTCAGAACCTCAGGAATTGGCCCAAGCTCTGCCTGGAACCGCTCGGGTTCCTTCAGCCACCTGGGGCGGAACCATCTCACCGGTTCCGCCACCCTGTGGTGGGGTGCAATGGTCCGAAAGTCCAAGCATAGGAGAGAGTGATCAGACCATGACAGGGGTTCAATGACTATATCCCCTACACTCTGACCACTCAGCCACTGTCCAGAGACAAAAACCAGGTCAAGCGTGTTCCCCCCTGTGTGTGTGGGGCCTTGAATTACCTGGGTCAGGTCCATGGCTGTCATGGAAGCCATGAACTCCCGAGCCTCCCCGGACGCCCCGCCCCCGGACAGCAGGTTGAAGTCACCCATGACTATTAGCCTGGGGACCTCAACCACCACTGCGGCGACAACGCTCAGGAGCTCGGGCAGGGAGGTTGATATGTGGCAGGGCGCCAGGTACGTAATCAACACCGCCCTCGGACCCCCTAGGTCCCACTTCACCAGAAGGGATTCACAGCCTGCCGTCTGAGGAACAGTGACCTCCCTCGGCCTGAAACCTTCCCTGATCATGACCGCCACTCCCCCACCCCTGCCTTGAGCTCTCGGCTGGTGGAATGCAAGGAAACCCGGTGGGCACATTTCCACCAGAGGGACACCGCCCTCTGGTCCCAACCAGGTCTCCGTTATACCCGCCAGGTCTGCTCCCCCCTCTGAGATTAAATCTTGAATGAGGGGGGCCTTATTTACCACAGACCTGGCATTGCACAGCATCAGCCTACAGCCAGGGCCCTGTGGTTCTGAACAACCCCGAGAACAGGTTGAGCCTTGGGGGTCGGAGCGCACAACCGCTCGTAAGCAGCGGGTGCGTGCTCCCTTATTATGATACGGCCCCCTGCTCCCACCATACCTGCCCCTCCCGCTAACGGTACTTATTGGAACTGAGTTAGTCTTAATCAACCCCCCGTCCGCACCCTCAGGACTCCGTCCCCTTCCGTCGCCTGGCCTGTCTTCTTGTTCCCTTCTGACAATTTCTTCCCCTGCCCTAAACACCCCTTCCCCACCCCTCCCCACCCTTAAAACTTTGACTAAGTACCTATTTAAAAAACCCCAAAGCCCCTTTTTTGATGCATGCCATCTCTCAGGACTCCAAAGTCCACCCTCGAGATGGGCCCTTGATAGAACAGAGGCCATAATTGCGAGAGGGGGGAGTCTCACCATGCAAGAAGCGTCCACTTCGAGTAAGCAGCCAGTCAAGATCTTGAGCAGAAAGAGAAGGCAAAACCCTCCCTTTCCCTTGACCCCCAACAAATGGTACTCAAGGGAATCCTGCCTGCCTCAACCAACATAGAGGCGGCACATGGACATCCGTTTTAATAACCACCGATACACTTGGCATCCATGAATCTATCTAACCCTGCCTTGAAGCTGTCAAGGCTGACAGCTGTCACGACCCCTTCTGGAAGTGAATTCCATAAATCAACGACCCTCTGGGTGAAGAAATATTTCCCTTTATTTGTCCTCACTTTCTTAGCTATGAGCTTTAGGGAGTGCCCCCTTGTCCTGGTATTGTGTGATAGAGAAAAGAATTTTTCTCTATCCACCTTTTCTATCCCATGCATGATTTTATACACTTCGATCAAGTCAGCCCTTCCTTAAACGCCATATTTCAAGGCTTAAGAGACCAAGGTGTTGCAATCTGGTTTCATAAGGGAGGCCCTCCATTTCCTTGATCATTCTTGTTGCCCTTTTTTGCACCTTTTCCAGTTCCATTATATCCTTCTTGAGGTGCGGTGACCAGAACTGTGCACAGTACTCCAAGTGTGGTCTCACCATCGATTTGTACAGAGGCAATACAACACTTGCTGACTTATTTTCGATTCCCTTCCTAATCATGCCAAGCATGGAATTTGCTTTTTTTTACTGCTGCTGCGCATTGGGTTGACATCTTCATCGAGCTGTCCACCAAAACCCCAAGATCCCTTTCTTGGGTTGTCTCAGAAAGTTTGGTCCCCATCACTTGGTAAGCATAATTGAGTTTCTTTGCCCCGATGTGCATAACTTTGCACTTGTTTAGGTTAAAATGCATTTGCCACTTTGTTGCCCACTCACACAATTTCAAGAGATCCTTCTGGAGCTCCCGACAATCAGTTTCACTTTTCACAACCCGGAACAATTTAGTGTCATCAGCAAACTTGGCTACCTCACTATTAACTTCTACATCCAGATCATTGATGAATAAATTAAAAAGTAAAGGTCCCAAAACTGAACCTTGGGGTACACCACTTCTCACTTCTTTCCATCCGGAGAATTGTCCATTTATTGCCACCCTTTGCTTCCTACAATTTAGCCAGTTACCAATCCAGGACAAGACCTGTCCTCTAATTCCGTGGCTGGAGAGCTTTTTTAGGAGCCTTTGGTGAGGGACTTTGTCAAAAGCCTTTTGAAAGTCAAGATATACAATATCAACTGGGGCCCCTTTATCTATGTATTTATTTACACCCTCAAAGAATTCTAACAAGTTAGTAAGACATGATTTTCCTTTGCAGAAACCATGTTGATTTTCTTTCAGCAATGCCTGTTTTTCTATGTGCCCTGTAATTTTATCTTTAATAATGGTTTCAATCAGTTTGCCTGGAACTGAGGTTAAACTGACTGGTCTATAGTTTCCTGGATCACCTTTGGATCCTTTCTTGAAGATTGGGGTTATATTTGCTTCCCTCCAATCCTCCGGTACAGTGCCTGATCTTAGGGAAAGATTATATATTTTAGCTAGAAGTTCAGCAATTTCACACTTGAGTTCCTTGAGAATTCTAGGGTGGATGCCATCTGGACCCGGCGATTTGTTGACATTTAGTTTAGAAAGGCATGCAAGAACATCTTCCTTGTTTATCTCTATCAGGTTTAATTCTTCTATTTCCTTCCCTGGGCAAACTAATTCAGTGGCAGGTAAATGTTCTCTATCCTCCTCAGTGAAAACGGAGGCAAAGAAGTCATTTAGCCTCTCAGCAATCTCCTTGTCTTCTCTGATTATCCCCTTCTGACCATTGTCATCGAGTGGCCCAACTGATTTTCTGGTTGGGTTCCTGCTTCTGATGTACTTAAAAAAGGTTTTGTTATTATTTTTAATATTCTTGGCTATATGCTCCTCAAAGTCTCTCTTGGCTTTCATGACTATCGCCTTGCATTTGGTCTGCCAGAGTTTGTGATCCCTCCTGTTCTCCTTGGTAGGAAGAGCCTTCCATTTCTTAAATGAGTTTTTCTTCTTTCCAATAACCTCCTTTACCTCATTCGTAAGCCATACTGGTATCCTCTTGGACTTTCCAGTCCTCTTTCTTCTTTTAGGAATGCATTTTATTTGAGCCTGCTGTAAAGTATTTTTAAACAGTTTCCAAGCATTTTGGAGGGATTTGACTTTTTTATTGTTCTTTTTAGTTTCTTCTTTACTATTTTCCTCATTTTGTCAAAATTCCCTCTGTGAAAGTTTAAGGTCTCTGTGTTAGTTTTCACTGACAATTTGCTATCCATGGTTAAGTTGAAGGTTATTGTGTTGTGATCGCTGGCTCCTATGGGTTAGGTTACAAGGACATCATGAACCAAATCCTGTGCGTTAGTTAGAACCAAGTCCAGGATCCCCTTTCCCCTGGTTGGTTCCATGACCATCTGTTCAAGGGAATAATTGGCTAACATGTCGAGGAACCTTGTCTCTCTTTCATGTGTAGAACAAGAATTTATCCAATCTATTTGGGGATAGTTGAAGTCACCCATTATGACTACCCTATTTCTTTTTGAGGCCTCCTTAAATTCATTTTCCAAATAGCAATCTGCCTCTGGAGTTTGGTTGGGAGGGTGATAGCAGATCCCTAACGTCAGATTAGTTTCCTGTCCTGGGATTTTTATCCACAATGTTTCTGTGGGTGAGTTTGAATTTTCTTGAATTTCGAGTTCATGAGATTCTAACTCCTCATTTATGTACAAGGCCACGCCACCACCATTTCTCCCTCTCCTGTCCATCCTATACAATTTGTAACCTGGAATCCTTGTGTCCCATTGGTTATCATCTGTCCACCAGGTTTCTGTTATGCCAATAATATCAATATTATTTTCCTTCACCAAGCATTCCAATTCCCCTATTTTTGCTCGAATGCTTCTAGCATTCGTGTACAGACATTTATATGTAATTTTCTGGTGCACTTTCAACTTTGACTGTGGTTTTTGACTGTAGAATTTGGTTGTAGAATTTGTAGATGGTCTACCATGTCCTTCTGCTTGACTATTACAATTTAGTTTTCCTGTTGACTCACCAATGTGTGCATAACTTCCACCCTCCATATTAGGCAGTGCGCCTTCTCGAACCGGAAGCTGCCCAGCTCCTGTCGACTTGCCCCTATGAATCAGTTTAAAAGCTGCTCTGAAACCTTTTTAATATTAATCACCAGCAGTCTGGTTCCATTATGGTTCAAGTGTAACCCATCCCTTATGTACAGGTGTGGCTTGTCCCAAAATGTTTCCCAGTTCCTAATGAATCTAATCCTTCCTCCCGGCACCACTGCCTCATCCATGCATTGAAGCTCCTGAGCTCTGCCTGAATAGCTGGCCCTGCGCGTGGAACAGGTAGCATTTCTGAGAATGCAACCTTGGGGGTCCTGGACTTTAATCTTCTACCTAGCAACCTAAATTTGGCTTCCAGAACCTTCCGCTTAGCTTTCCCAGTGTCATTGGTACCGACATGTACCACAACAGTTGGCTCCACCCCAGCACTGTCTATCAGCCTGTCTAGATGCCTCGTGATGTCCGCAACCTTTGCACCCGGCAGGCAGTTTACCATGCGGTCAACGCTTCCATCACAAACCCGTCTCTCTATATTTCTAACAATCGAATCACCCACTACAAGAAGCCCCCCTCCCACCACCCACTGAGAAGTATCCTCTGTGCAAGAGGATATGGGCACATCCTCCAAGGAAGGGGTCTCAACTAAGAGAGCCTATCCCTCTTCCATAGATTGATGTCCTCCCTGCCCAAGATCTCCATTCTCCAAAGCAGCTGGAGAGCTGCTCAGCATGGAGTGGGATGCTCCTGCTGCATCCCTGAAGATCTTCTCCTGCCTTGCTATCTCTCTCTGCTTCTCCAGGTCTGCTACCTTGGCTTCAAGGGAAAGAACCTGTTTCCTGAGAGCCAGGAGCTCATTGCACCGATCACACACCCAAGACTTCTGTCCAGCAGACAGATAGTCATACATGTGACACTCAATGCAAAACACTGGGAAGCTCCCCTCCGTCTGCCAGCTATCTATCTCCATTCCTTGTTATTATATGTTTGCTGTTATTATTATACTAATTATTATTAGTAATTATTAGTAATTATTATTATTAGTAATTATTAGTAAATACATATAATCCTGATATTCTTTACTGAACTCTTTCAGGAACACACATAGTCACAGACTAGCCACCAGAATGATGTGGCATAGCAGGATTTGGGTGAAAGTAGATTAGCGATCTCTCTCCCTCCCTCCCTCCCTCCCTCCCTCCCTCCATATATATATATATATATATATATATATATATATATATATATATATGTATGTATGTATGTATGTATGTATGTATGTATGTATGTATGTATGTATGTATGTATGTATGTGTGTGTGTGTGTGTATGTGTATGTATGTATGCATGTATGTATGTATGTGTGTGTATGTATGTGTATGTATGTATGTATGTGTAGATAGATAGATAGATAGATAGATAGATAGATAGATAGATAGATAGATAGATAGATAGATAGATAGATAGATAGATAGAGATATATAGATATAGATATATAGGTCTTTGGTTCTTCGGGTTTTCTCCCTATGACACACCATCTACCAGAAAAAAACACACACCAACCGCTACTTAAATGCACAATCCCACCACCACCCAGCACAGATCAACTCCGTAGCCAAGACACTCATCTCAAGAACCAAATGCCTAGCTGACGAACAACACCTAAAAACCGAACTACACACTCTCACTAATGTACTTACATCCAACGGATTCCAAAGAAATAAGATTTCCAACTTAATCCAAAAAGAAACTCCCACTAAAATCCAAGACAGAGAAAACGGCAAAGCCCTCCTCCCATACATAAAAGGCACCACAGACAAGATCAGCAAGATCCTTCACAAACATAATATCAAAACAGCATTCTGCACAAACAGAAAAATATCCACCATCCTAAGAAACCCTAAAGACAAAATTGAATTAGAAAATCAAGGAGTATATGAAATCCCATGTACTGCTTGCTCCACCACATACATTGGACAAACCAACAGAAGAATAAGTGCACGCATTGAAGAACACAAAAACTCAGTCAAAAAAGAGGAACCAACTTCTTCCCTGGTCCAACACCTCAAAGCCACAGGACATGAAATTGATTTCAAAAAGACCAGAACTATCGCCAAAACTGAACACTTTAATAACAGAATAATCAGAGAAGCCATCGAGATAGAAAAACGCGCACACAGCATGAACAAACGAGATGATACCTCCTGCCTACCAGCCATTTGGAAACCCGCCCTTATTGACAGACGAGTCCACAGCACGGGGAATGACACCAGACCTACACTCACAAGGACCACACGGGACGTCACCACCAAAACCTCAGAAAACAAATATATAATCATTCATCATCTTCAGGCTGGTGCTTTCGGCTTCTGCTTCTAGGAGCAATGTGTGATTGTAGCTGTTTCTTCCTTTTAACTGCCAGTGGGGGTTTGAACTGATTGGCTGGGAGCTCGGCTGTGTTCTGATTGGGTGGAGGTGTGTTCTGATTGGTTAGGGGCTTGGCTGTGCTCTGATTGGCTGGGGGAGTGTTCTGTTTGGGTGGGGGCTTTGTTGTGCTCAGGTTAGTCTGAGTTACAAGGGGATTAGAGATGGTGAACTGTATAGCTGTTTGGTTTCGCGTTCGTGGTCGTGCCTCATCTTCATGGTGGGTGTCAGTTTGCTTCGTGTATGGATTGGAGGGGTTTAAGGTGGCTAATGATGCAGCTGTGGTCTGGCTTCTGGTTTATGGTCGTGCCTCCTCATCAGTGTGGGTTTGGGTTTGCTTTTTGCCTGGATGTGTGGTGGTGACATCCTGTGTGGTTTTTGTGAGTGTAGGTCTGGTGTCATTCCCCGTGCTATGGACTCGTCTGTCAATAAGGGCGGGTTTCCAAATGGCTGGTAGGCGGGAGGCATCATCTCGTTTGTTCATGCTGTCAGGGCGTTTTTCTATCTCGATGGCTTCTCTGATTATTCTGTTATTAAAGTTTTCAGTTTTGGCAATAGTTCTGGTCTTTTTGAAATCAATTTAGTGTCCTGTGGCTTTAAGGTGTTGGACCAGGGAAGAAGTTGGTTCCTCAGTCAAAAAAGAGGATTTGGGTTTGGGTCTGGTGAGGATGAATGGTGGTGGCGTACTGTGTTGTTCTGGATCCAGTGTCAGTTTTCATGGCTAGGACTCGTTTGTTGATTAGGGCTTCTTTCCAGATGTCTGGTAGGTGGGAGGTATCGTCACATTTATTCATGTGTGGGGGTGTTTTTCTATTTTGATGGCTTCCATAATTATTCTCTTGTTGTGGTGTTTAGTTTTGGAGATTAGTTTGGTTCCTTTAAAATCAATTTCATGTCCTATAGCTTTAAGGTGCTGAAAGAGGGAGGAAGTTTTTTCTTCTTTTCTGACTGCGTTCTTGTGTTCTGTGATGCGTGCATTTATTCTCCTATTAGTTTGTCCAATGTATGTGGCTAGGCAGATTTTGGATGGTATTTCATAGACTCCTTGGTTTTCTAGCTGGATTGTGTCTTTGGGGTTTCTTAAGATGTTGGCTATTTTTTGGTCGGTGCCAAAGGCTGTCTTGATATTGTGTTTGTGGGAAATTTTGCTGATTTTTTCTGTGGTGCATTTGATGTAGGGGAGGAGGGCGATGTTGTTGTACTGTTCTATGTCTCAGTCCTTGGGGGGTGTTTCCCTTTGGATTAGGTTGGTAATAGTATTTCTTTGGAATCCATTGGAGATTAATACATTTGTGAGAGTGTGTAATTCAGTTTTCAGGTGGTCTTTGTCAGCTAGGCATTTGGTTCTGGAGATGAAGGTCTTGGCTACGGAGTTGTGCAGGGTGGTGGTGGGATTGTGCATTTAAGTAGCGGTTGGTGTGTGTTTTTTTCCGGTAGATGGTGTGTCCTAGGGAGCCACTGGGTTTTTTGTAGGACACATATATATATTACTCACATGTTGAGGTATTTTTTGCTTCTCCCTTAATTCTCTGGATTAATTCTGAGAATGGGCAAGAGATGAAAGAAAGGAAATTTACTGTTTCCTGTTCTTCTGATGGAACCAGTGCTTAATTGGATATTATAATATTACTAGAGATATAATATATAATGGATTTGCCAAATAGACTTCCTTTGTTAATGAGCTGAAAGCATGTGTAGAGAGAGAATGTGCCAATGTGTCACATATATATATTCTTATCAAATAAATTACAGAACTCAATCAAGTCTAAGAATTAGGTTTATTTTTAGTATCAGATATGTAAAAAGTATAATGTGATTGCCTACGAATCCCATTCTCGCAAATCTCATTAATAGTCTGAGCTCTGTGCACAATCTAAAAGAACTGAGAAAAGATCAACAAAGGTCATTGTAAAAAAAATTGAGAAAAGTAGCAACATCAAGGACAATTTCAATTGGTAAGATGTAAGATTTTCTTTGAAAAAGCAGATTCAAGCATTTCAACTGAATTGTGCCTATGGCTTGCTTTTGTTTCTATTTCCTTTGTTTTTGAAAAATAAAATTAAACATCTGAAATGAAATAATAAAATATGCATTAATACCAGTCCAGTTGAAATGAAATAATAAAATATGCATTAATACCAGTCCAGTTCAATTTTCAGGAATTTCAGCTGGTGCTTATATTTTTACCAATAGGAGCTGCTTAACACTGGATAGTTAACTAAACTTTAGCTTTTAGCATAGAACCTCATTTTGGTCTTCTCAACCAAATAAAAATTCTTCTAATAGAGAATGTGGTAACATGGGAATGGCTCAAGGTCAGATTTAAGCAATTATGATACATGTACACAGGCAGAATTTCAGACTTTAAATGGGTCCTTTGGCAAGTAGACCTTCAATATCAGTAATAATTTTAAAAACTCTTGATTTAAACCAGGATGAATTAGAATAAGCTCTAGCTAGATCCTAACTCATTCTGCCTTTAAAATGAAGTGGGGCCATGACTTATTTTATCAGGCCATTCTCTACAAGCTAAGCCATGTGAAAAAAATGTTCTCTTTCACAATGATATATAAAAGTAAACCAGCTAAACCAAATGTTTCTCTGCCCTTTAGTGAATGCTTGAGGTTCAGCTTGCTTAGCTTTCCACAAGGCTTTTTATTGTGACATTCTTAAAATGGGGGGGGATGTTTCTGTAGACCATTTTTAAGCTACCAAAAAACTACCACTACTGAACAAAGGGTTGCTATACTGAAATACAGGAAAAATGTATGAACAAGGGCAATGAAACCAGCATTAGGTATGAATAGAATTCAAAGAAAAGATTTGAAGAAAAATTGCAAAGAGATTTGAAGGCTCCTTTGCAGGTGCTGAACACATGTTATAGTTGTAAACTGTTCTGTGAGGACTGTTTTCTTTGGGGTTTCTTGAAAAAAAGGATCCATATTTAGTTACAAGTAGGTCTCACTCATTAATTTTCCAGGAGAATGCATTTTCAGACAGCTGATAAATGGCTTCCATATTAAAGAATAAATTTCAGGTACTGATGTTTTCATTGACTTCTTCATTAAGTGAACATGTTACTAAGAAGAGGCAATAAAAGGAAATTACTTCATTATCTCTTTTTTTTTCTCATGAAAAAAATGATCAATAGTGAAAAAGCCATAACTATCACAACTAATGGTAAATAAGGGTTCTACTGACAAGGAAATTGTTCTATCATTTTCTTTTTTTGGTGAAAAAAAGTCTTGTAAGAGATAATATTCCAATATGTCTCTCTCAGATTTTAAGATGAAACTATGAGTTTCTGCTGTAGCTTAACTGACTGTTCAAGTTACCTAAGTAGTTTGCAGTGTTTAGCTATTTATTTCAGCTTTTCTTCTTCAGCTACAATATAAATAGCTCATTTATTTCAGCCATCTTTTTTATATGCTAAAATAATTATAAGCTTCCTTGTGTAGATATTTTTATAGGTGGTATAATGTACTTCATTAAAGACAAAGAAAAGCACCGGAAATAGTTTCATGCGTCACCTCCAAATTTTTATCAATATTGGCCTCTTTGTGAGGATAAGTTCACTCTATGAGCATGGGCAACTACATACATTTGATTAATAAATTAAATAAATTAGGCCCATAGAGATTAAACATCATTAACACAGATTGAAAAAGTGGCATCACACCTATTCAAATAGTAGGAGATGGTACCATCTTATGATATCAAGATTCAAGATTTTATGTTTACTTGTGAACTTTGTGAATTATGTTAATGAGCATTCTATTAATTTCTATCAGACAAAAGTTGAATAGCACATTATCAACTTTGTAGTCACACTATTTTCCCTCCAAATGCCCCACTATGGCAGCAGGAGATTTTTACATATCCTGTGCTCATTTGTTGTTGGTTTTTTTGTTTTTTGTTTATAATGCTCCTTCTTCCAAATATCAATTGTACAGACCAGGGAAATCCACATTTTCCTTTCTTTGTTCAAAAGCTGATTCTGTTAGTGTCTTTTGCAAAACACAGTGTTACAGGATAATGTAGTTACGGTAGTATTGAATACTCTTAGTGTAAAGGCCCATTTTAATGTTTTAAATTAAAACTAGAGTGATATTGATTTTGAAATTAATCATATAACTCAAGTTAGGTGTATTCCAAAGAACTGAGAAATGCAATTAGAGTTTTCATTATAACAGCACAGCAAATTACTTTTAGATTACAATATTGAGGGGGAGGGGGACCTGTGAGTCATGCTGCTTTGGACAGTAGCTGCAAAACATGGTTTAGTGTAGAAACATATGGGCTATTTTACTTGATTCAGCATAGTCACTCCCATAAGGATTTTACTGAACTGGGTTCAGATGGCCTATAATAAAACAACATGGAAATTCTGTCTATGTTTCTTATAAAAGAAAATGAGGCTGGGATCTATAGAACTTCTTATTATATTTTTTAAAGAAAATATAATGTCTAACACCTTTGCTACCGAGAAAAATAAGAAGTTCAGTAGCATTTATTATGCTGTGGAGTTTTTAATTCCCATTGATATAACAATGGACAAAATAATATCATTCAAAAAATATTTATAATAGTAAATAAAACATTTATAATAAAAATAAAACAAGGTGATTCAAGATGGGATAGTGACATGATTTGCTTTTCCAGACTGAAGCAGCCATCTGTTTTGCCTTAATAAAGCAATTTGGATGACTTCAAAAAACTTTGGATTAGTGCAGTGCCAGTAATACTGTAGCATTATCTGAGACCTCTCATATTCTAGGTAGCACAATAGGAGAAAATTGTTGTTAATATTTTCTTGAAGTTTGAGTGGAGTTGAGTGGAGCTCCAAAACTGAATGAAATAAAACACTATAGTTAGTGGTATCCACAGGTGCTCATACCTTTTATCGAACATGACAAAAACAATGCTGCAGCTTAGCTCTGTCCCATTTGGGGTCAACATGAGCCAGCATAATGCATAGAAAGGAATAGGTCTGGCACTGCAACAATGCAATGATATCAGTCTGTCGTTATTCTTTTCCACTGTGTAGATTCCAGTAATCATGATCAGTTTGTTTCACTCTTAGTGACAGACAGATGTTGCTTCATGAGACAGCTTTATCTGAAGTTTTAGAAAACAAAATACCTCTTCAAAGAGTCACATAGACCTAGGTATCATTGTTTAAATACAAATGTTTTTGCTCTGTCTCAAGTTTTTGTTTCCACAATAAATCAAGTCTCTTGAAAGGAAGGATAGGCAATAGTGTGCCTGAGGACATCAATAAATCCTAGGCATATCAATGTTGTCAGACTCGGTTTTTAATTTAAATTAATTTTAATTTTTTAAAAATCAAATATAGGTAGCATGCTAGAAATCAAAACAGCAGCCTCTCTCATCATCTCATTTTCAGCAATGCTTTGGGCCACAAAAGTTTCATTGGAATAAGAGGAAGCATGCTGGGGAGGGAGGATAGTACATTTTCCTATTTTGTCTACTAACTTTGTCTTAAAAGTAATTAATGAATGCACAGGTATTTTTATGACAGCCATTTGATAAAACCATTCCACACATATTCTCCCAGTAACAAACCCAGAAGGCTTGGTTATTCTGTTTTGAAGACTTGTTTCAGATATATTTAGTTAGACTTCTGATTGAAACTTTCTAGTGTTGGTTAACTTATTCTATTTCAAACTTCACTACAACCATAAGGAAACCATGCCTTCTTGCTTTTCTCACTCACGTGCTCCAAGTTTGAAATAACTTTCCCGGTAGGAATCTGTCAGACTGCAACTTTTGAACTTTCCTCTAGTTTGCTTCCTTTTACCATCAGCACTGAAAGAATGACTCTGGTTGTATTTTAGTGGACTTTGCTTTTAAATTACATTAACATAAATTTGCAAGAATTTCTTCCCTCCTTTTCTTTTTATTCAGGTTTTCTCCTGCGTAAAATTGGAAGTGTCTTGGCAACATTTTGACGAAGTCCCATTCGTCATCTTCAGGCTGGTGTTTTTGGCTTCGTGCTTGTCCTAGAAGCACAAAGCTGAAAACACCAACCTGAAGATGATGAATGGGACTTCGTCGAAACGTCGCCAAGACACTTCCAATTTTACATGTGAGAAAACCCGAATAACCAAAGACCTACATATATATGTATATATATATGTATATGTGTGTGTGTGTGTGTGTGTGTGTGTGTGTGTGTGTGTATATATATATATATATATATGTTGTTTAAAATTGTTGACAAAGAAATAAGGGAATTTCTGATATAGCTATTTCGAGTTTCTTAACTCTCTTCAGTCAGACTCACCCTTCTGGGATTCGAACCTGGGCAGTCTGCATGCTAAGCAGATGCTTTAACCTATTGAGCCACAAGTTCTCTCCCGCTTTGTCAGTAGTCAGGGAGTAAGGATATGTGTCAAGTGTTTATTTTTTTAGATTGCACCCTGTAAACCCAAATATGGGAGGAAGGAATCATTCTTTCCTTTGCTTGTTTCAGCTCAACCCAGAGCCATCCAGCAAGCACAAATATATATATGTTGTTTAAAATTGTTGACAAAGAAATAAGGGAATTTCTGATATAGCTATTTCGAGTTTCTTAACTCTCTTCAGTCAGACTCACCCTTCTGGGATTCGAACCTGGGCAGTCTGCATGCTAAGCAGATGCTTTAACCTATTGAGCCACAAGTTCTCTCCCGCTTTGTCAGTAGTCAGGGAGTAAGGATATGTGTCAAGTGTTTATTTTTTTAGATTGCACCCTGTAAACCCAAATATGGGAGGAAGGAATCATTCTTTCCTTTGCTTGTTTCAGCTCAACCCAGAGCCATCCAGCAAGCACAAATATATATATGTTGTTTAAAATTGTTGACAAAGAAATAAGGGAATTTCTGATATAGCTATTTCGAGTTTCTTAACTCTCTTCAGTCAGACTCACCCTTCTGGGATTCGAACCTGGGCAGTCTGCATGCTAAGCAGATGCTTTAACCTATTGAGCCACAAGTTCTCTCCCGCTTTGTCAGTAGTCAGGGAGTAAGGATATGTGTCAAGTGTTTATTTTTTTAGATTGCACCCTGTAAACCCAAATATGGGAGGAAGGAATCATTCTTTCCTTTGCTTGTTTCAGCTCAACCCAGAGCCATCCAGCAAGCACAAATATATATATGTTGTTTAAAATTGTTGACAAAGAAATAAGGGAATTTCTGATATAGCTATTTCGAGTTTCTTAACTCTCTTCAGTCAGACTCACCCTTCTGGGATTCGAACCTGGGCAGTCTGCATGCTAAGCAGATGCTTTAACCTATTGAGCCACAAGTTCTCTCCCGCTTTGTCAGTAGTCAGGGAGTAAGGATATGTGTCAAGTGTTTATTTTTTTTTAGATTGCACCCTGTAAACCCAAATATGGGAGGAAGGAATCATTCTTTCCTTTGCTTGTTTCAGCTCAACCCAGAGCCATCCAGCAAGCACAAATATATATATGTTGTTTAAAATTGTTGACAAAGAAATAAGGGAATTTCTGATATAGCTATTTCGAGTTTCTTAACTCTCTTCAGTCAGACTCACCCTTCTGGGATTCGAACCTGGGCAGTCTGCATGCTAAGCAGATGCTTTAACCTATTGAGCCACAAGTTCTCTCCCGCTTTGTCAGTAGTCAGGGAGTAAGGATATGTGTCAAGTGTTTATTTTTTTAGATTGCACCCTGTAAACCCAAATATGGGAGGAAGGAATCATTCTTTCCTTTGCTTGTTTCAGCTCAACCCAGAGCCATCCAGCAAGCACAAATATATATATGTTGTTTAAAATTGTTGACAAAGAAATAAGGGAATTTCTGATATAGCTATTTCGAGTTTCTTAACTCTCTTCAGTCAGACTCACCCTTCTGGGATTCGAACCTGGGCAGTCTGCATGCTAAGCAGATGCTTTAACCTATTGAGCCACAAGTTCTCTCCCGCTTTGTCAGTAGTCAGGGAGTGGCTCAATAGGTTAACAACTTGTGGCTCAATAGGTTAAAGCATCTGCTTAGCATGCAGACTGCCCAGGTTCGAATCCCAGAAGGGTGAGTCTGACTGAAGAGAGTTAAGAAACTCGAAATAGCTATATCAGAAATTCCCTTATTTCTTTGTCAACAATTTTAAACAACATATATATATTTGTGCTTGCTGGATGGCTCTGGGTTGAGCTGAAACAAGCAAAGGAAAGAATGATTCCTTCCTCCCATATTTGGGTTTACAGGGTGCAATCTAAAAAAATAAACACTTGACACATATCCTTACTCCCTGACTACTGACAAAGCGGGAGAGAACTTGTGGCTCAATAGGTTAAAGCATCTGCTTAGCATGCAGACTGCCCAGGTTCGAATCCCAGAAGGGTGAGTCTGACTGAAGAGAGTTAAGAAACTCGAAATAGCTATATCAGAAATTCCCTTATTTCTTTGTCAACAATTTTAAACAACATATATATATTTGTGCTTGCTGGATGGCTCTGGGTTGAGCTGAAACAAGCAAAGGAAAGAATGATTCCTTCCTCCCATATTTGGGTTTACAGGGTGCAATCTAAAAAAAAATAAACACTTGACACATATCCTTACTCCCTGACTACTGACAAAGCGGGAGAGAACTTGTGGCTCAATAGGTTAAAGCATCTGCTTAGCATGCAGACTGCCCAGGTTCGAATCCCAGAAGGGTGAGTCTGACTGAAGAGAGTTAAGAAACTCGAAATAGCTATATCAGAAATTCCCTTATTTCTTTGTCAACAATTTTAAACAACATATATATATTTGTGCTTGCTGGATGGCTCTGGGTTGAGCTGAAACAAGCAAAGGAAAGAATGATTCCTTCCTCCCATATTTGGGTTTACAGGGTGCAATCTAAAAAAAATAAACACTTGACACATATCCTTACTCCCTGACTACTGACAAAGCGGGAGAGAACTTGTGGCTCAATAGGTTAAAGCATCTGCTTAGCATGCAGACTGCCCAGGTTCGAATCCCAGAAGGGTGAGTCTGACTGAAGAGAGTTAAGAAACTCGAAATAGCTATATCAGAAATTCCCTTATTTCTTTGTCAACAATTTTAAACAACATATATATATTTGTGCTTGCTGGATGGCTCTGGGTTGAGCTGAAACAAGCAAAGGAAAGAATGATTCCTTCCTCCCATATTTGGGTTTACAGGGTGCAATCTAAAAAAAATAAACACTTGACACATATCCTTACTCCCTGACTACTGACAAAGCGGGAGAGAACTTGTGGCTCAATAGGTTAAAGCATCTGCTTAGCATGCAGACTGCCCAGGTTCGAATCCCAGAAGGGTGAGTCTGACTGAAGAGAGTTAAGAAACTCGAAATAGCTATATCAGAAATTCCCTTATTTCTTTGTCAACAATTTTAAACAACATATATATATTTGTGCTTGCTGGATGGCTCTGGGTTGAGCTGAAACAAGCAAAGGAAAGAATGATTCCTTCCTCCCATATTTGGGTTTACAGGGTGCAATCTAAAAAAATAAACACTTGACACATATCCTTACTCCCTGACTACTGACAAAGCGGGAGAGAACTTGTGGCTCAATAGGTTAAAGCATCTGCTTAGCATGCAGACTGCCCAGGTTCGAATCCCAGAAGGGTGAGTCTGACTGAAGAGAGTTAAGAAACTCGAAATAGCTATATCAGAAATTCCCTTATTTCTTTGTCAACAATTTTAAACAACATATATATATTTGTGCTTGCTGGATGGCTCTGGGTTGAGCTGAAACAAGCAAAGGAAAGAATGATTCCTTCCTCCCATATTTGGGTTTACAGGGTGCAATCTAAAAAAATAAACACTTGACACATATCCTTACTCCCTGACTACTGACAAAGCGGGAGAGAACTTGTGGCTCAATAGGTTAAAGCATCTGCTTAGCATGCAGACTGCCCAGGTTCGAATCCCAGAAGGGTGAGTCTGACTGAAGAGAGTTAAGAAACTCGAAATAGCTATATCAGAAATTCCCTTATTTCTTTGTCAACAATTTTAAACAACATATATATATTTGTGCTTGCTGGATGGCTCTGGGTTGAGCTGAAACAAGCAAAGGAAAGAATGATTCCTTCCTCCCATATTTGGGTTTACAGGGTGCAATCTAAAAAAATAAACACTTGACACATATCCTTACTCCCTGACTACTGACAAAGCGGGAGAGAACTTGTGGCTCAATAGGTTAAAGCATCTGCTTAGCATGCAGACTGCCCAGGTTCGAATCCCAGAAGGGTGAGTCTGACTGAAGAGAGTTAAGAAACTCGAAATAGCTATATCAGAAATTCCCTTATTTCTTTGTCAACAATTTTAAACAACATATATATATTTGTGCTTGCTGGATGGCTCTGGGTTGAGCTGAAACAAGCAAAGGAAAGAATGATTCCTTCCTCCCATATTTGGGTTTACAGGGTGCAATCTAAAAAAAAAAATAAACACTTGACACATATCCTTACTCCCTGACTACTGACAAAGCGGGAGAGAACTTGTGGCTCAATAGGTTAAAGCATCTGCTTAGCATGCAGACTGCCCAGGTTCGAATCCCAGAAGGGTGAGTCTGACTGAAGAGAGTTAAGAAACTCGAAATAGCTATATCAGAAATTCCCTTATTTCTTTGTCAACAATTTTAAACAACATATATATATTTGTGCTTGCTGGATGGCTCTGGGTTGAGCTGAAACAAGCAAAGGAAAGAATGATTCCTTCCTCCCATATTTGGGTTTACAGGGTGCAATCTAAAAAAATAAACAGGGAGAGAACTTGTGGCTCAATAGGTTAAAGCATCTGCTTAGCATGCAGACTGCCCAGGTTCGAATCCCAGAAGGGTGAGTCTGACTGAAGAGAGTTAAGAAACTCGAAATAGCTATATCAGAAATTCCCTTATTTCTTTGTCAACAATTTTAAACAACATATATATATTTGTGCTTGCTGGATGGCTCTGGGTTGAGCTGAAACAAGCAAAGGAAAGAATGATTCCTTCCTCCCATATTTGGGTTTACAGGGTGCAATCTAAAAAAATAAACACTTGACACATATCCTTACTCCCTGACTACTGACAAAGCGGGAGAGAACTTGTGGCTCAATAGGTTAAAGCATCTGCTTAGCATGCAGACTGCCCAGGTTCGAATCCCAGAAGGGTGAGTCTGACTGAAGAGAGTTAAGAAACTCGAAATAGCTATATCAGAAATTCCCTTATTTCTTTGTCAACAATTTTAAACAACATATATATATTTGTGCTTGCTGGATGGCTCTGGGTTGAGCTGAAACAAGCAAAGGAAAGAATGATTCCTTCCTCCCATATTTGGGTTTACAGGGTGCAATCTAAAAAAAATAAACACTTGACACATATCCTTACTCCCTGACTACTGACAAAGCGGGAGAGAACTTGTGGCTCAATAGGTTAAAGCATCTGCTTAGCATGCAGACTGCCCAGGTTCGAATCCCAGAAGGGTGAGTCTGACTGAAGAGAGTTAAGAAACTCGAAATAGCTATATCAGAAATTCCCTTATTTCTTTGTCAACAATTTTAAACAACATATATATATTTGTGCTTGCTGGATGGCTCTGGGTTGAGCTGAAACAAGCAAAGGAAAGAATGATTCCTTCCTCCCATATTTGGGTTTACAGGGTGCAATCTAAAAAAATAAACACTTGACACATATCCTTACTCCCTGACTACTGACAAAGCGGGAGAGAACTTGTGGCTCAATAGGTTAAAGCATCTGCTTAGCATGCAGACTGCCCAGGTTCGAATCCCAGAAGGGTGAGTCTGACTGAAGAGAGTTAAGAAACTCGAAATAGCTATATCAGAAATTCCCTTATTTCTTTGTCAACAATTTTAAACAACATATATATATTTGTGCTTGCTGGATGGCTCTGGGTTGAGCTGAAACAAGCAAAGGAAAGAATGATTCCTTCCTCCCATATTTGGGTTTACAGGGTGCAATCTAAAAAAAATAAACACTTGACACATATCCTTACTCCCTGACTACTGACAAAGCGGGAGAGAACTTGTGGCTCAATAGGTTAAAGCATCTGCTTAGCATGCAGACTGCCCAGGTTCGAATCCCAGAAGGGTGAGTCTGACTGAAGAGAGTTAAGAAACTCGAAATAGCTATATCAGAAATTCCCTTATTTCTTTGTCAACAATTTTAAACAACATATATATATTTGTGCTTGCTGGATGGCTCTGGGTTGAGCTGAAACAAGCAAAGGAAAGAATGAGTCCTTCCTCCCATATTTGGGTTTACAGGGTGCAATCTAAAAAAATAAACACTTGACACATATCCTTACTCCCTGACTACTGACAAAGCGGGAGAGAACTTGTGGCTCAATAGGTTAAAGCATCTGCTTAGCATGCAGACTGCCCAGGTTCGAATCCCAGAAGGGTGAGTCTGACTGAAGAGAGTTAAGAAACTCGAAATAGCTATATCAGAAATTCCCTTATTTCTTTGTCAACAATTTTAAACAACATATATATATTTGTGCTTGCTGGATGGCTCTGGGTTGAGCTGAAACAAGCAAAGGAAAGAATGATTCCTTCCTCCCATATTTGGGTTTACAGGGTGCAATCTAAAAAAAATAAACACTTGACACATATCCTTACTCCCTGACTACTGACAAAGCGGGAGAGAACTTGTGGCTCAATAGGTTAAAGCATCTGCTTAGCATGCAGACTGCCCAGGTTCGAATCCCAGAAGGGTGAGTCTGACTGAAGAGAGTTAAGAAACTCGAAATAGCTATATCAGAAATTCCCTTATTTCTTTGTCAACAATTTTAAACAACATATATATATTTGTGCTTGCTGGATGGCTCTGGGTTGAGCTGAAACAAGCAAAGGAAAGAATGATTCCTTCCTCCCATATTTGGGTTTACAGGGTGCAATCTAAAAAAATAAACACTTGACACATATCCTTACTCCCTGACTACTGACAAAGCGGGAGAGAACTTGTGGCTCAATAGGTTAAAGCATCTGCTTAGCATGCAGACTGCCCAGGTTCGAATACCAGAAGGGTGAGTCTGACTGAAGAGAGTTAAGAAACTCGAAATAGCTATATCAGAAATTCCCTTATTTCTTTGTCAACAATTTTAAACAACATATATATATTTGTGCTTGCTGGATGGCTCTGGGTTGAGCTGAAACAAGCAAAGGAAAGAATGATTCCTTCCTCCCATATTTGGGTTTACAGGGTGCAATCTAAAAAAATAAACACTTGACACATATCCTTACTCCCTGACTACTGACAAAGCGGGAGAGAACTTGTGGCTCAATAGGTTAAAGCATCTGCTTAGCATGCAGACTGCCCAGGTTCGAATCCCAGAAGGGTGAGTCTGACTGAAGAGAGTTAAGAAACTCGAAATAGCTATATCAGAAATTCCCTTATTTCTTTGTCAACAATTTTAAACAACATATATATATTTGTGCTTGCTGGATGGCTCTGGGTTGAGCTGAAACAAGCAAAGGAAAGAATGATTCCTTCCTCCCATATTTGGGTTTACAGGGTGCAATCTAAAAAAAAAATAAACACTTGACACATATCCTTACTCCCTGACTACTGACAAAGCGGGAGAGAACTTGTGGCTCAATAGGTTAAAGCATCTGCTTAGCATGCAGACTGCCCAGGTTCGAATCCCAGAAGGGTGAGTCTGACTGAAGAGAGTTAAGAAACTCGAAATAGCTATATCAGAAATTCCCTTATTTCTTTGTCAACAATTTTAAACAACATATATATATTTGTGCTTGCTGGATGGCTCTGGGTTGAGCTGAAACAAGCAAAGGAAAGAATGATTCCTTCCTCCCATATTTGGGTTTACAGGGTGCAATCTAAAAAAATAAACACTTGACACATATCCTTACTCCCTGACTACTGACAAAGCGGGAGAGAACTTGTGGCTCAATAGGTTAAAGCATCTGCTTAGCATGCAGACTGCCCAGGTTCGAATCCCAGAAGGGTGAGTCTGACTGAAGAGAGTTAAGAAACTCGAAATAGCTATATCAGAAATTCCCTTATTTCTTTGTCAACAATTTTAAACAACATATATATATTTGTGCTTGCTGGATGGCTCTGGGTTGAGCTGAAACAAGCAAAGGAAAGAATGATTCCTTCCTCCCATATTTGGGTTTACAGGGTGCAATCTAAAAAAAATAAACACTTGACACATATCCTTACTCCCTGACTACTGACAAAGCGGGAGAGAACTTGTGGCTCAATAGGTTAAAGCATCTGCTTAGCATGCAGACTGCCCAGGTTCGAATCCCAGAAGGGTGAGTCTGACTGAAGAGAGTTAAGAAACTCGAAATAGCTATATCAGAAATTCCCTTATTTCTTTGTCAACAATTTTAAACAACATATATATATTTGTGCTTGCTGGATGGCTCTGGGTTGAGCTGAAACAAGCAAAGGAAAGAATGATTCCTTCCTCCCATATTTGGGTTTACAGGGTGCAATCTAAAAAAATAAACACTTGACACATATCCTTACTCCCTGACTACTGACAAAGCGGGAGAGAACTTGTGGCTCAATAGGTTAAAGCATCTGCTTAGCATGCAGACTGCCCAGGTTCGAATCCCAGAAGGGTGAGTCTGACTGAAGAGAGTTAAGAAACTCGAAATAGCTATATCAGAAATTCCCTTATTTCTTTGTCAACAATTTTAAACAACATATATATATTTGTGCTTGCTGGATGGCTCTGGGTTGAGCTGAAACAAGCAAAGGAAAGAATGATTCCTTCCTCCCATATTTGGGTTTACAGGGTGCAATCTAAAAAAATAAACACTTGACACATATCCTTACTCCCTGACTACTGACAAAGCGGGAGAGAACTTGTGGCTCAATAGGTTAAAGCATCTGCTTAGCATGCAGACTGCCCAGGTTCGAATCCCAGAAGGGTGAGTCTGACTGAAGAGAGTTAAGAAACTCGAAATAGCTATATCAGAAATTCCCTTATTTCTTTGTCAACAATTTTAAACAACATATATATATTTGTGCTTGCTGGATGGCTCTGGGTTGAGCTGAAACAAGCAAAGGAAAGAATGATTCCTTCCTCCCATATTTGGGTTTACAGGGTGCAATCTAAAAAAATAAACACTTGACACATATCCTTACTCCCTGACTACTGACAAAGCGGGAGAGAACTTGTGGCTCAATAGGTTAAAGCATCTGCTTAGCATGCAGACTGCCCAGGTTCGAATCCCAGAAGGGTGAGTCTGACTGAAGAGAGTTAAGAAACTCGAAATAGCTATATCAGAAATTCCCTTATTTCTTTGTCAACAATTTTAAACAACATATATATATTTGTGCTTGCTGGATGGCTCTGGGTTGAGCTGAAACAAGCAAAGGAAAGAATGATTCCTTCCTCCCATATTTGGGTTTACAGGGTGCAATCTAAAAAAAATAAACACTTGACACATATCCTTACTCCCTGACTACTGACAAAGCGGGAGAGAACTTGTGGCTCAATAGGTTAAAGCATCTGCTTAGCATGCAGACTGCCCAGGTTCGAATCCCAGAAGGGTGAGTCTGACTGAAGAGAGTTAAGAAACTCGAAATAGCTATATCAGAAATTCCCTTATTTCTTTGTCAACAATTTTAAACAACATATATATATTTGTGCTTGCTGGATGGCTCTGGGTTGAGCTGAAACAAGCAAAGGAAAGAATGATTCCTTCCTCCCATATTTGGGTTTACAGGGTGCAATCTAAAAAAATAAACACTTGACACATATCCTTACTCCCTGACTACTGACAAAGCGGGAGAGAACTTGTGGCTCAATAGGTTAAAGCATCTGCTTAGCATGCAGACTGCCCAGGTTCGAATCCCAGAAGGGTGAGTCTGACTGAAGAGAGTTAAGAAACTCGAAATAGCTATATCAGAAATTCCCTTATTTCTTTGTCAACAATTTTAAACAACATATATATATTTGTGCTTGCTGGATGGCTCTGGGTTGAGCTGAAACAAGCAAAGGAAAGAATGATTCCTTCCTCCCATATTTGGGTTTACAGGGTGCAATCTAAAAAAATAAACACTTGACACATATCCTTACTCCCTGACTACTGACAAAGCGGGAGAGAACTTGTGGCTCAATAGGTTAAAGCATCTGCTTAGCATGCAGACTGCCCAGGTTCGAATCCCAGAAGGGTGAGTCTGACTGAAGAGAGTTAAGAAACTCGAAATAGCTATATCAGAAATTCCCTTATTTCTTTGTCAACAATTTTAAACAACATATATATATTTGTGCTTGCTGGATGGCTCTGGGTTGAGCTGAAACAAGCAAAGGAAAGAATGATTCCTTCCTCCCATATTTGGGTTTACAGGGTGCAATCTAAAAAAATAAACACTTGACACATATCCTTACTCCCTGACTACTGACAAAGCGGGAGAGAACTTGTGGCTCAATAGGTTAAAGCATCTGCTTAGCATGCAGACTGCCCAGGTTCGAATCCCAGAAGGGTGAGTCTGACTGAAGAGAGTTAAGAAACTCGAAATAGCTATATCAGAAATTCCCTTATTTCTTTGTCAACAATTTTAAACAACATATATATATTTGTGCTTGCTGGATGGCTCTGGGTTGAGCTGAAACAAGCAAAGGAAAGAATGATTCCTTCCTCCCATATTTGGGTTTACAGGGTGCAATCTAAAAAAATAAACACTTGACACATATCCTTACTCCCTGACTACTGACAAAGCGGGAGAGAACTTGTGGCTCAATAGGTTAAAGCATCTGCTTAGCATGCAGACTGCCCAGGTTCGAATCCCAGAAGGGTGAGTCTGACTGAAGAGAGTTAAGAAACTCGAAATAGCTATATCAGAAATTCCCTTATTTCTTTGTCAACAATTTTAAACAACATATATATATTTGTGCTTGCTGGATGGCTCTGGGTTGAGCTGAAACAAGCAAAGGAAAGAATGATTCCTTCCTCCCATATTTGGGTTTACAGGGTGCAATCTAAAAAAATAAACACTTGACACATATCCTTACTCCCTGACTACTGACAAAGCGGGAGAGAACTTGTGGCTCAATAGGTTAAAGCATCTGCTTAGCATGCAGACTGCCCAGGTTCGAATCCCAGAAGGGTGAGTCTGACTGAAGAGAGTTAAGAAACTCGAAATAGCTATATCAGAAATTCCCTTATTTCTTTGTCAACAATTTTAAACAACATATATATATTTGTGCTTGCTGGATGGCTCTGGGTTGAGCTGAAACAAGCAAAGGAAAGAATGATTCCTTCCTCCCATATTTGGGTTTACAGGGTGCAATCTAAAAAAAAAATAAACACTTGACACATATCCTTACTCCCTGACTACTGACAAAGCGGGAGAGAACTTGTGGCTCAATAGGTTAAAGCATCTGCTTAGCATGCAGACTGCCCAGGTTCGAATCCCAGAAGGGTGAGTCTGACTGAAGAGAGTTAAGAAACTCGAAATAGCTATATCAGAAATTCCCTTATTTCTTTGTCAACAATTTTAAACAACATATATATATTTGTGCTTGCTGGATGGCTCTGGGTTGAGCTGAAACAAGCAAAGGAAAGAATGATTCCTTCCTCCCATATTTGGGTTTACAGGGTGCAATCTAAAAAAATAAACACTTGACATATATATATATATATATATATATATATATATATATATATATATATATATATATATATATATATATATATATATATATATATATATATATATATATATATATATATATATATATATATATATATATATATATATATATATATATATATATATATATATATATATATATATATATATATATATATATATATATATATATATATATATATATATATATATATATATATATATATATATATAATGGTAAAAAAATTGCAGTGTTATCTTCATTTTAGATATCAGAAGGGGTTTGCGGCTCCCAGTGTTTTGTTTTCGGTGGGAAATGGGTCCAAGTGGCTCTTTGAGTGTTTTGGGTTGCCTACCCCCGCCCTAAACCAACCTCATTTTGTAAGATTAATTTAACATTCCAAACTTTAAAAATTGCTTTATTTGAACCTTCAGACATAATTCATTAAAGTTGAATGCTACTCAACTGTCAGTGAGTCTTACAACTTTGAAATTATTTTCTTCTTTCTTGCTTCTTTTTTTAATATGGCACTCAGGTTATTTGACTTATATAAAACAACTCACAGTTTCTGTGGAAAAGGCAAGATATAATCCCCACAAACAAACTGTAACCTTAGAGTAACTCTGGTATCTCCAGAGATACTTTAAGTTTATTATTGGATTATTTGCAATAGCACTTATGGGATCAACTGTCGCCCTTGGACTCTATTCTTTATATTTGCAGTGAATCTTTACTGCTTCCGATTCTTTATTACATACTTTTTTCACCCACAGCTATAATAGGTCACACTGAAAAGAAAAACATTAACTTCCAGCCTCTTGTTTTATGCTTTTCTAGAATGTCTTGATGGGAGGATGATGGGAAGAAATTTTCCCCAAGCAATGTAAATTCCTCCATACCAAAGAAGGATCCCAGTATAGTCTGATAAACTTTAGGCCCTGGAGAAGACATCATCAACTCCCCAGAATTGCTCTCTGTTTTAGAGGGATGTTACCTAGCATGTGTGTTTCCTGACTTTTCATTAGTTGTTTGGGGTAAACAGAGTTGCTTGGGTTATGTCTATATGTATAACAGGAAAGAGTCTGTTGGATAGTTTTTTTCCTAGAATCACAGGGTTGGAAAGGATCTTGGAGGTCTTCTAGTCTAACCCTCTGCCCAAGGCAAGAGCACTTATAGATTTAATTTCATTAAACTTAAATTTTAAATTTAAATTTCAGCAATACTGGCAAGTCTTTTATTTTTTTAAAAAAAATCCTACTTTTTATTATTTAACAATATTAAAAAAATAACACAAACTGAAATTAAAAAACAATGGGAAGAAAGAAATAAGAAAATATTTAAAAATATTTAAAGAAGTGGCTTGCAATTTATACTTCTCTACCCCCTTTGATATTATGTTACATAAATCAGTTCTTCCCATATCTCAACATTCAACATCTAGCCACAAATTCAAAACTCATTAAAGTTTCTGTATAGTATGAGCAAAAAAAATTATAAAAGATTTTCAGAATTTTATTTAAAAAAATAGTATTACTCTTATATCAGATAATAAACAGTGGCTGCAAAACCCATTCTCTAGATTTATTCCTGAGAAAGTGCCCAGGAATATACTTTGGTATTCTCATCTCCTTTTTCCAAATTTTGCTGCTTTCCTACTAGTCACCATTTTTTTAAATTTTGTAATCCAGAAAGCAAGAATGAGTCAGTGGCAAAGGTGAAAGTAAAAGGAAAAGTCCCCCCCCCTCTTTCTTTTTCCTCTATTGCCTTTTCTCTGTAATTCTATACAGTCATCATTTCCTAGTGGTATGGATTGTGTATTTAATTATTTTCAAAGTATATCAAAAGTAGATTTCTTGATAAGGAAATAGTGAATTGGATGTCTCTGAAAGAGTGGGGGCAACAAAGTGGTGACAATTGTTGGATTGGTGGTAAATTTAGTCCAATGGAATCTTTCCAGATAAGGAGAGGATGACAGATTGCCCACTTGTGCTCCGAACAGCCACTCCTTGCAATGAGAGCATAGAAAGCAGTCATCTCACAGCTTTGAGAGCTAGGAGATAAGGGATACCACCCAGCTCTCAAACATGGTGGAAGTTTTAAGGACATTAGATTCAAGTAACTCCACTTTTTAATTACTTTTAGATTTACAATTATTTCACACTTAAAAGAAGTCTTCCAAACAACAAATTTAAAAAGCTACCTGGTCAATAAAATTTCATTCTGAAAGAGAAGAAAAATTAAAATGTACTGTAATTTAAGAAAGTTTTAAGCAAATAAAGTGACCAGACAGATTTGGAATATTAGAGTTTTTAGTAAGACTTTTGAAAATTGAGTAAACAAAGTAATATATTCATGGGAACATGAATTATTTAGTTTTTGGGATGGAAATCATTAGCTGAAAGTTGAAATTAGAAGTAAAGAAATTTGAAACTTTGGGAGTACGGTAATGGGATACTAGAGGGAACTAAAATTCCATGAAAATATTTAAAAAAAAATACAAAGGGATGATACTTATGACATTTCAAAGAATCTTTAAGAAATTGACCGAAAAACATGTAACTAAAATACAGCAATTTCTGTGCCTATATTTTTTTTCAAGTAGATTAGAAAGAAATGAAAGATGTGACAGACAACAACATGGAAAAAATTGTAGACAGGATGAAGAGGTGAAATAAATCTCAGCTGATGTAGAAATATTAGAAAATAAAGAATATGTGGATTATAAAACAGAAATGATAATCAGAATGGAATTACAAATGCTAAACAAAGATATGAGAATCCGGCCGGGCTGAAGATTTTCTCAAATGTGTTTAAGAATGTAAGATTTTGTTTGAACTTAATGTCCTAAGGGAATGGTTAGTAGTCAACAAGGTCCTTCAAATTCTGTGGTCTCCTGACAAGGAGCAGCTGTTTGTAGTATATATGGATGATCACCCAAGTCTTTCTTAGCCAGAGAGCCTCTGCTGGATCATCCTGGTTACCTGCTCATAATGTTATTTGTGCTCCCTAGTTTGCCATAGACCTCATTTGGAAGCTGAGAGGTTTCTAATTTTGGGGGGAAAGGCATGAAAGAAGTCCCACCAATATTAGAGAATTTTACTTTTGAATAGACGTGCACAGAATTGCAATGTAATATTAAAACTGGAAATGTATTGAAAGGTTTAGCCTAATTGATAAATCGATGTAATGGAATGGAATCAAATGTCTTGTTCTGATCTCCCTGAGTCCTTAATGCAAATGCAATAATCAGTTCAACTTCAATAAAATTCTATTAGTATAAATGAATACTGAATGTCCTTGAAAATAGTGCATTGCCAACAAATGGTAATAGAGAAAATCTACATAAGAAAACAAGGTTTGGCAGGAGGATTTTATTTTATAACTCATGGATGATATGTTTTTGAACTAGATATTGATAATTTTTATTTTATTCAAATAAATGATATTTAGTATAAATAACATTGGTAATTTGCATATATGAGGAATGAATAAGTTGCTATTTAAATTTAAAGGAACCAGTGCCTATACAATATATTGAATACAAAAATGAAAATAAAAATATTTATTTCCTCTGATATCATATCATTAGGAAAATGTCCATATTTTAAAATAATACTGTCCTAGTAACTTTCATCCTGCTTAACTGTATAGAACAAGTTTTACCATTCACAATAAATAACTCTACTAAACTTTGAAAATGAATTTGGCAATTTGAAGATTGTATCATGCACATAACATATCTCTCTCCCTCTCCCTCTCCCCCTCCCTCTCTTTCTGTAATATACATAACTAATTTTTCCATTTTTCTGCTGGGATGAATAGAGAAATGTATACAATAGCTGATATATGTAGCAAAATAAAAAAATTCCAACACTACGTTACTTATACACTGATTATGTATGTATGTATGTATGTATGTATGTATGTATGTATGTATGTATGTATGTATGTCAAAACTGACTTTCTAGTCTTTTTGAGGCTAAGATTCATGTCTATAAACATGTTTTGACTGATGGGATGTTGCTCATAAACATCATGTGTTTGTGTATTTTATTTTATATATACAGTAAGTTCTTTTCATCTTCAAAGCAATCTTTGGTGTGGTTTAGATCTTAGCTTAACATTATTGTAAAAACAATATCCTTTTCTAAAACAGGCAATACCCATGACATTGATATGTATTTAATTCATTCATTTAATAAGCAGCACATATTATTAGTTCTAGACAAAGAGGCTTCAAGAATGCCACACAGTATGTGAAGTATTGCAACCTCTGACAAAAACCATATTTGTCTAAAAAATTTTCCAGTGAGAAAACAGTTTCTTTGCTTTGTCTGGGTTATTTATTCATCTGACAGAATTGAATATTCTCATTGAAACCGATGATGGATGTTGTTTCTTGCAACAAATGTGTGAATGTTATACATCTGTTTATGTATAAGTCTGTATGTGTACTGGCCAGAGATCACATTCCTAAAACTGGTAGAGACCAGTGCAAAACTGTGTAATGTTATAACTATTGATTAAAGGCCTCTAAAGCAAGGCAGCCAATTTGTAAACTGTTTTTTCCATCTGTAAATATGCCCTCAAACCATATTCCAACACAAATTTCTATCTTGCATACTCTTCCATACAAATGCACACAGGCAAACTCAGAGATTACAAATACTCTTCATATATTTACACTGAGGTAAAATTCAGATCCTCTTCCTCCCAGAAAAGTGTTTTTTTTCCCCCCAGGAAAATAATTTTCAAACTCAAGATGTCATCAGCAGGATTCCTTCTTCCAGTTTTGATGTACAATGTCTCTGTGAAGCAGCTTAGTTTAAGGGAAAGAGAGCTTGCTTAAAGCTAACCGGTGGAAATACATCTATTTCACTAAGCTTACTCATTGTAATATGTGGATCCAATTTGAGGAAGTGGTCATTGATGAATTGAAGGTTATTTAATTTTATCTGCCAGCAAAGAGGCCTTTGTGCTGGGCTGCAGTTACAAAAGAACCTATGTGTGGACGAACCTGCATAGTATTAGGAAAATGTTAAAACTCATGTTAAATGTTATTCCATTTTTAATTGTGCTGTTTTTTAATCTTTTTTTACCTTATATATTAACTTTAAGAATAGTAATATTGGGTTTAAAAAGCCACTAAATCCAAAGATGCAAAGTAGTGTAGAAAGTTAAATAATTATAAAAATAAACAATTATAATGCATTCAGAGAAAAAATACAAATAAATTCATCATCCACCAATTGGACTCCTGAGTTTGAACAGCAAGAGGGTCAGTTTATTTAAAAGACAGCATAGTGAGCTCCAGGGGATGATATTGCCAAAGCTGGGAGCTGCAACAGAGAAGACACAATTGCAGGATCCCATAAGATAGCACTGTTCAGTTGACATGCCCATCCCTGTCCTATCTTATAAGTTGAAAAGTAAAGTGGAGAAAGGCAGTCCCATAAATAATTATTTAAATGTGGTCCACCTTTATAGCTTATTTTAGAATAGAGGAATAGTATCTCTAATTAATTAAGCTATCTCTAAATTGCCAACAGTATCAAAATAGCTGTATTTAGTAGGCATTCACTGTGATGTTAAAGTAGCTAGACTAATTAACTTTTGAAATATTTCTGTTCTATTAACTGAATTCTTATGGGACAATATTTAGACACTAAAAGAAGTTAATTTTAAACAATTATGGGCATAAATTGCAATTATGTGTTAGCAGGGATAGTGTATTCAATCTTATGTAGCTAGGAAAGAAATGTATCTCTCTACATTTCAGCTTAGTATTTTTGTTTACTGTCTAATTTGGAACTATCTTGATAAGAATGAACAATTTCATCAGTTATAGTTTATCTTTTTCAGGGGCTTTGTTCTTAATTTTTGGTTGTCCTTTTTATTTTTATAAACCCTCACTGTGTCACTTTCTTCAGAGGGATGTGTTTTGAAAACAACTTTGCTTAATATTCAGAAATGTCCATGGGGGAATGAAAAATATTGAGATGACGGCCATAACCATACAAAAAAGCTCCCTCATAATGCATGTGAAATAGTATGGGGCTTTAATCACACAACTGCATCTGCCATCTTGTTTTCTAGCCACTCTCCAGCAGTCTCTCAGTAACATTTTCTGCATATTTTTTCCAATATAATACATGTATTTCTTCTATAATATATTTTGATACATTATTCTTTATTGTTGCACTGCATTGTAAAATTTGAAGCATTGTGAATTTTTGGAAAGAGAATGTAGTGCTCACCCCTGAAGGAGCTGCTGATGAATGTGTCCTTGTATCCCTCTTCTCAGATGACCAACCTGCCTGGTCCAAACACATCGACCCACCTTGTGGGATTTATGAAGCTTTAATTAACATAATAGTCCTCTCTAGACAAAGGTGATGAATCAGGAAACTGCAGCCAGATCAGGAACACAGTCATTTCTGAGCTCTGACCTTGATTAGGATTGTGTCAGCTGCTACCTTATACTTGCTTGTGCTTCACTACTACATGGTGACAGATTGCCATGAATTGTGGGGAGAGGGAATGCTTTGGGAAATGAAAGTAACTGCTGTATCTCCTTGAGATACTGGTCAAGATCATCCAGCTGGAAGAAGGAGGGAGCCAAACTACACTTGGGCTCTCTGTCAGGAAAACATATTGCATGAACTAGATTGATTACACTGGGGGAGCAATGATAGACTATTAAGGGGGAGGGAATGGAACTTAGGGATTTTGGCATTTAGTTTTCAGTTCTGCCTTTGCAATATTGCAATACATTTGACCTCTAATAAACTATACCTTTCCCAACAAATGGAGCCAAGGATCATTTCTAATTAGGAGTTTAAGCTGTGGCAGTCTTCAGCCCAGAATGCCACAACAGTTTTCTCCCTCAGAACAACATTGCCGAAGGTGGGAGTCTCTCTCTCTCTCTCTCTCTCTCTCTCTCTCTCTCTCTCTCTCTCTCTCTCTCTCTCTCTCTCTCTCTCTCTCTCTCTCTCTCTCTCTCTCTCTCTCTCTGTGTGTGTGTGTGTGTTCTGAGCCTTCCTCTGTTCACTCCTTTTTTACTGCCTTTTTAAAAAGTCTTTTCTCCAGGTGCTGCCTCTTCTTTTTTCCCCTCTGAACTGCTGGGACCTATAATTCTGCTCTCCTACATTTTGATTTCTTCCCCTCGAAAATACTGCTTTATTCAAGTCCTCCTCCTTTTCAGAGTTCATTTATTAAGGACTAACTATTTGAAAGTGTAGAATTGGATAAATATGCATAAAATTGTTAGCCAAGTTAGCCATTCTTCTCCATGTTTCTGTTTCTGGCTACCAGTCACAGGTAAAAATTCCAAATCTTGAATGTCCCAATTAGCTTGACTCATTGGTTGAGTTATGTGCCTTTCTTTCAAGTATATGGTTAGATTTCCTTTGCTTTTTTCTTCTTAATTTGTGGTGTGTTGTTGGGAAGGGGACCTTGCCAAGCTCAGCTCTGAATTAGCTGATTGAACCTGTACTTGTTATTCTTCAAGTGTACATTCTTCATCTAATTCCAGGTGCAACATGAGGCTCAGAGTGGTCAAACTCTCCTGCTGTTGATTTGGAAGAGTCCAACTGATCCCTAATATCTTTGCCAAATAAGAGTGCTTCCTAAGAAATCATTGCATTATATTCATCCACACTACTTTTATTTTTCTAAAATGACTGTATTGGGTTCAGTCTTCCTTGAATATAAAGATTCTTTCTTTGACTGCAAGCTAACTTTAATTCCAAAAAAGTAATAATAATATTACTGATGACATCATCACTTTATACCATTGTGATGCAGTCTCCAAAACTTTCAAAAATATAAAGTATCTTTTGTAAAACAAAAATTCATTTCTTCAATTTAGCCTTAATTCACAAGTATCCTCCATATCATCCATTACAATACATCCTATATTCAAGTTACTAGGAAAGAGGAAGGGAATGTGGAAACCAAACATTACAGCAAAGTTAGGTTCCCATGATTTTCCTTTTATAATCGAGGACCATTCCTGTACATCAGCTTTTCTCTTTTGAGGCTCCCTAGGCTTCTACAAGACATGGCTAGGAGTTCCACAAGAGATCATGATTGAAAAAAAAAGTTTTTGGACTACCTGTGTGTCATGCAATGCTAGTGTATATGGTACTGGAAATTTTTATTTTTTTGTGATTCAATTGCTGGCCTGTTACTTTGCAGTTGTAAATATTGTAAACCATGAATTGTACATGTCAGAAGCCAATTGTATTGTGAAATTTTTGTATTTCTTACATTTTTTAATGCACGGATTCCCTGAGACCTGAACATTACTTCAAGGGCTCCTCAAGGGTAAAAAAAAACTGAGAAAAGCTGCTCTACACTTTTGCCTCCAGTTTACAATAAACTACATCCTCTCAGATTTATTACATTAAAAAAACCCCGCAAACAAAATACTTGGAGCTACAGTTTGTGACTGAAAGCAATTAGCAAACCTCATATTCACAGTACTGTATATTTTGCTACACAAACATTAAAGCTGTGAAATAGCATGTGAATAAATATATTTTAAAAAGCAATTCTAAGCCACAAGAAGATATACCGGTATTTCCATTCAACCAATATATTTTACAATTACTCATGTGGGCATTTTAGGAATTCAAGGATCCAGTTACATTACTGGTTACCATGGAATTATCTGAGATGGAGTTATACATAGGGCAACACATATTTTAATAACTTAGAGCCAAGTTATTATATTAAAAAGGCATACTGTGTAACTGTAGAAGGAAAACAAGCCTAAATATTTTAAAGAAATAAAACCAAAACAGTCTTCCACAATGATTTCAAATAACAACAGCAGTTATCTGTAATAATTCTGAATGTTTATTGAGGCTCTGATGAATGAGAAGATACAACTTCAACCTTCAGTTATTCTTTTGTTATATAAGGATGGTAAAAATAAACATTTTTGCTTAGTTTCTTAGTTTCCAACCAGAAATTTGAGATTTATTTATTCATCAGCTTCAGAATTTGGCAGGAAAAAAAAGTCTGTTTAAAGGTCTGTATTGTATTTCTCTTCACCTCTTTTATATACTGAATGTATTTTTGAATTTGCTTTTCTTCATGTGTATGCTTTCTCTCATATGATGGATTTATTTGCATTTTGTTAGGATAGGTTGTACTTTCTCATATGGTATATGTACTTTTAGGCATATTACAGACTTTATCATAACATTCTGAACTCCCTTCCTAAAGGTGGAGAAATTGAGACCACAGCTCTTGAAGTCTTTATTGAAGCCATATTATCTGGGAATTCTTGAACATACAAAATGAATATACCAAAACTGAATCTAATAGCACCATTATACACAGACTTTATTTTTAATTTTGTTAGCATGGGGAAAGAGAAGAGTTGACTTGCAATTAATTATACATAGCTCTTAATTATTTCACATGGACTTTGACAGGATTTGAAAAACTTTCTGAAAGTCATCAACTGATGTCCTTCCATATGGTGCTGAACCAAATATGTTGGCCTTTCCCTCCATCATTCAGTCTGACTGAATTTGATTTTGAATTTTATTTCAAGAGACAAAAAGAATTTCAGTGGAATGGATATTCTTGTACACATTTAGTGAGGAAGTAGGCAAGGGATATTCATACATTTCCTATCTTGTTTTGTATAGTCATGTCTCTGCCATCTCCTTCTTACATAGGAATTAAATCATAAAAGAGTTAATCCCACTAGGGATTTTCAGACTGGCAGGTGTGGATATCCAGGGAGATAGATGGAAAATGGTAGCAACAATAGTAGAACTGCCCCACAAATCACTTTTGTTGATCTTAAACACCAATTGGCATGGATTTACAGTTTGTTCCAGACAGAATATAACCATCAAAATAAAAATACAATTTTCCAAAGTCTTTGCTTAAGATGTTGTTTCCCATCGCTGCTTTATTCATTTGTGACCTTATTTCAGCCACAGCTCATTTGGCCTCTTTATAAAAGCAACCATTTCTGTTGTGAATGACATTAAAACAAATCATTTCTGAAGTCACACCTTTTAAATAATTGTTGCCAACTGATCAGAATATGCATGTATTAAAATGGTTATTCTCTCCTAAGGCTTTGTACACTGAATATATCTTATCCATTAAAATTCGTATCTTGCTATCTAGTTGCTAGGAGTCGACAATAACTTGATAGCACATAATCAATCAATTAATTAAAATTTCTAATATTCAAAGTTTATGTTTCAAAATAAGAATATCTTTGATTAACGATGCAAAATATTAAATGATAAAAAACTGGAAAAATATGAAACACAAAATAATGTGAAAATCCCTTGGCTTGTGAAGCAAATAACAATTGAAAGAAAAAGGAAATGAAATAAAAAGCTGTATCTATGTTCCACCATGCATATTTGACAAAGAGTGGAAATAAATGAATTATTCTTGCTTGGATGCACTGATGTACAAATATGAAAAAAGTATTGGATCATCTTTTGAAACAAAGCAAGACTATTTAATCATCCCAGGATAAAGTGTCCATATATACACATAAGTGTGCGCATGCAGACATAGACACAAAGGCAAACACAAACCAGTCTATGTTCTACCTGACACAGAATAATTCTCTTCATGAGAAAATGCCCATTCTAAGTTTGACGGAAAGAAAAAACAACTGTAAGAAAGAAAAGAAAGAGGAATGGAGGTGGTTTTCATCTTTACACCCAGGATATCAGGTATTGTTTTTCTACAGAAATTGCAATAACAATTTCTCAATTTATATTTATAAGTCCACATTTGCAAATTCTGAACACATCTAAGGTTTTTCTCATTGGTAAAAAGTTTCCATTCTAGATTTACAAATATATTACAAGTGCAAATGAGAACTGGGAGATGGACAACTGTTGTAAATAAAACCAAACATTATCTTTATTTGGATTAGTACACGATAATAACAGAAATGAATTCTGAACTCTCTTCTAGCAGGAACTACTTAAAGCCACTAGAAGAAATAGTATCCACATAAAACTAAAACCTTTGTGTTGTTTAGTCTGTAGTTCCAAACTTTTTAAGAGAAGTCATATGAGTTGTATAAAATAAGTGTTACATTTGAATATTTCAGTGCATGGAATATAGGACAAAACAGTTCAGAAAAACAAGTATGGAACAAAACAGAAAAACCCCTTATCTTACATTTAATTTTCATTACATAATTTGCTTCAGAAACTTCATAGCCATCCTTACCATAAGTAGTACATTCTCTATAGCCAGTCCTGTATTTCAACCCATAATTATTCCCTCTTATTTTCTCCCTTTACTTTTTAGAAACAACATCATTGTTGTATTCAGTCTCAGTTTGGATTCCTCAGGAAACAGAATTATTCTACAGACAAAAAAGTTTCTTCCTTTGCAAGGCCCTACCTAAATTTCTCTTCCTATCTAACCACAACAGGATGCAATCTGTATTTTAATTTAATTAATTTAATTTTAATGACCTGGTGGCATATAAATATTAACATATAAAATGTACAAAGAATTAAATGTGAGCCCATTGGTTATAAAGAAATCTGTCACAATAAATATGAAGCTTTACCCTGATACCTTTTTAGGTCACTTGAATCTCTTTGTTGCCTGGAGCTTTGCCTCTAGTCTAAATCTGAACCATTGTGCTAAAGCTTATGATTCCTGCCATTACTAAGTTTCACTTCAGATGAAATCTGAATCTGAATAGCTAGTTTCAAATAAGAGATTTTCATGGCTGAAAAGAAAAAGAAAACAGAGATTACAGTTGAGTGTTCCTGTATTAGAAATAAGTACAAAGTGGATTTTATTGTTTCTAAACAGAGTAGCACAATATAAGATGCAGTTGTTTTCTAGGTGATTATTGTTATCCAAATGTACCCAGCCGTAATGGAAAGGAACAACAACAACAACAACAAAAAATACAATATAAAATAAAAATAAAGCAAAATAAAATTCTGGAAATAGAGGGAAGCATATTCAATCCATGGGCTCAATCCTTGATAAACAGTTATTTTTTTCACCTGAGGAAAGTTAAGAAAATAATTGCTTTCACTGCTCCCTCCCAAAAATATCACAAAGAAATTTAACTGGCAACTGGACATAATATCCTCCTGTTGAAAGAAAAATCATCAGATCCAGTCCAAGCCGGGAGTAAACAAAATGGAAGCTAAGATGCTGTAAACAAAATGGAGGCTGCTTGGGAAAGAAGGTTCTTGTTTATTTAGTTGCCGGAACTTCAGTGATATAGCATGTTTCTGGAATGGCTGACAAAATGGAGCTGGAGTGGTGGGTTTTTATATCTTCTTCGGGCTTTGTTTTTATACCTTCTTTGGGCTTTGTATTTGAGATTCTTCCTGTTCCTGTGGTATGTACTTTGACCTGAGCTTGAGTGTGTCCTTTTGGTATTCTAATGGTGATGGGTTAATCCTATTGTGTCCTAAAAGTCATGTCTTTCGATTTTGGGTGGGGGATGTAGATTTAGGGGTCTTTGTCTTTCTAATTCCATCAGCTCCAAGCTTCCTGAATGAATCACCAAATCTGCATTCCTAAAAGCTGATTTCTTCTTGGGCAGAGAGACTTGGGGGGGAGGGGGTTTCTGCCTAAGGTTTTTCTATTATTCCTTTGGGAAAATATAATATTCTGCCTTTCAAATATCCCCCAAAATATTTCCTTTTCTAGGGGTGTATGTGTGCTGACTTCCTACACTCCAATTGTATATTGGGAACTATTTCTATATATATCTCAATACATTCAAGGAGCAGATAGGATTAGAATGTTCTTTCTGAATATACTAAGTATGAGGCATCGTGGATGGATTCTATCTTTAAGAAAATCTTTCAAATTAGCCAAGTGATTGGCTAATTTTGCCAACCACTTACTACTAGCCATAGTAATTAGGGCTCTGGGCATCTGAAAGTCTTTATATATTCTCCTCCCTGCTCTAAATTATTGTGATTATCAACCTTTGTGACAACTTCTAGGTCCCTATATTATGGCATATTTTATCCAATCTAATTTTTTTTAGTCCAAGCATTTTTCATATATGTCCTTTAATTTCAATCCTATATATGTATTCTCCTAAGCAAATAATGCTGTGCTCAACTAAATTTATTTCAGGTCAATAAAAACAATTTCAGCCTTATTTTTCCTATATATTTATGCAATGCAATCTAAAATGTGCTTGTCTATTCTTTACATAGGATAATTACATGGCTTATGAGGTAGACAAACATTTTGTTTTTGATAGGCTTGTAAAGCAATTCTAATTACAATCTTGTCAATTTGTCCCATTTACTAAATATTCTTCAGTGTCCCTGAGACTTAATTTAGAGCTCCAGCAATCTTCATGAAATATACATGTGGAGTCTGCAACTATTCACACTTGGCAGTTTACATTCTGAGGCTTCCAGTGTAATCACATCCAATATGTCTGATTGGAAGGTAGGGACTAATCTAATGTCACAAAAGGAACAACATGATGTGTCTGTAATCAGAATTCCATTGCAAAATACTATGTAATGGAATATCACACCCAATTTAGGGAAAGGCTAATTTTGTGTTTGTGTGTCTGTGTGTATATATGTATAAGTGAGTGTGTGTATTACACATTATATAAATAATATGCTTCCACCAGCTCAATCAGCTCTCAGTCTTTTATTAATCAACTATTAATTCACTATTGTCTATATTAAATGGTACTATAGCAGGTAATTGTTATAGTATAATTTTAAATTAGTTTATGCAAAACAATCACACAGTTACATTTTATTACATGCAAATGCAAAAATGGTTTTTGTGTTATTGATCAATACTTGATAATTCTCAGTTTCAAGTATATAAAATAAAATATCAGGGTCCTTATGGTTGAATTGCATCTTACAAAAGTTCCTGCGTACCCTCATGAAAAACTGCCTGAAGGAATAGAATAGAGTAGAGCTGGAAGGGACTTTGGAGGTCTTCTAGTCCAGCCCCCTGCTCAAGCAGGAGAACCTATACCATCTCAAACAGGTGATTGTGCAATCTCTTCTTAAAAATTTCTAGTGATAGAGCGCCCACAATTCCTGGAGGCAAGCTGTTCCACTGGTTGATTGTCCTCAGTGTCAGGAAGTTTCTCCTTAATTCCAGGTTGCTTCTCTCTTTGATCAATTTCTACCTATTGTTTCTCGTCCTTCTCTCTGGTGCTCTAGTGAACAGCCCTCAGATACTGGAATACTGCTATCATGTTTCCTCTATTTCTTCTTTTCTTTAGATTAGCCAAACCCAAATCCTGTAGCCATTCTTCATATGCTTTAGTCTCCAGGCCTTTAATCATCTTAGTTGGTCTTCTCTGAATTTTTTCCAAACTCTCAACATCTTTTTTGTGACATAGTGACCAAAATTGGTTGCAGTATTCCAAGTGTGGTCTTACTAGGGTTTTATAAAGTGGTATTAATACTTCACGTGAGTTTGATTCTATGCCTCTGTTTATACAACCCAGGACTGTATTAGCTTTTTTGGTTGTGATCAAGTGATCGTCCACTAGGACTCCAAGGTCCCTCTCACAGTTACTGTTTTTAAGGCAGGCCTCACTTATAACCTTTGATTTTTCCTACCTAAATGTAAAACTTTGCTTTTCTTCACATTGAAACTCATTTTGTTGGACAGGGTCCATTGTTCAAGTTTGTGAAGATCTTTTTGGATCCCGAGTTTGTCTTCTGAGGTGTTGGCTACTTCTGTCAGTTTGGTGTCATCTGCAAATTTAATGAGTTCCCCTTCAATTCCCTCATCTAAGTCATTTATGAAGATATTGAAGAGTACTGGGCCTAAGATGGAACTTTGTGGAACCCACTGCTTACTTCTCTCCATGTGGATGTAGTGCCATTGAGAACAACTTGTTGAGTACAGTTTGTCAACCAGCTGCAGATCCATCTGATGGTGATGCTGTCTATTTCACCTTTTCCTAGCTTACCACAGAGTAGGCTGTGGTCTACTTTATCAAATGCCTTACTGAAATCTAAGTATACTACATCCACAGCATTTCGCTGGTCTACTAGTTTAGTCACTCTATCAAAGAATGAAATAAGATTGGTTTGGCATGGTCTGTTTTTAACAAGCCCGTGCTGGCTACTAGTTATGACTTTGTTTCCTTCTAGTTGCTTCTGTTTTTTTATTATGTTTTCTAGGATCTTCCCAGGTATTGATTAGTCTATAGTTTCCTGTTTTTTTTTTCCTTTATTGAAGATGAGTACCACATCAGCCCTTTTCCAATCCTCAGGTACTTCCCCAGTGCACCAGGATTTTTGAAAGATGTGGTGCAACTGATATGAGATAACATCTGCCAACTCTTTCAGAACTCTGGGATATAATCTGTCAGGTCCCAGTGATTTATATTAGTCAAGGTTGGATAGGTGTTCTCTTACCATTTTCTTGCTTATTTTAATTTTTGTTTCTAGTATGTCTTTTGCAGTGATTTTTTTGGTGTGTTATATATTTTTGCAGTGATTTTTTGGTATGTTTGACTATAGTTTCTTTTTGTGTGAAGACTGTTGCAAAGTATGAGTTAAGCAGCTCTGCTTTCTCCCTGTTGCCTATTATTTCCTTGCCATCTTCTCTCTTTAGTGGGCCTACAGTTTCCTTGACTTTTTATTTTTGTTAATATGTTGGAAGAAACTTCTTTTATTATCCTTGATTTCTGTTGAAAGTCTTTGTTCATTCTGAGGTTTTCCTTTCCTGACTTCATCTTTGCATGTTCTGGCTGTCTGCTTAGTTATACTGGCTTAGTGCCCCTCTTTCCATTTTTTGTATTTGTCCTTTTTGTCTTTCAGTTTGTCAGAGAGATCTTTGTGTAGCCATGCTGGTTTCTGCTTGAATTTCTTGTTTTTCTTTCTCAATGGTATTGTAATGATCTGGGCTTTTATGATCACATTTTTCAGGGTTTCCCATGCTTCTTGGGTTGTTTTCCCCTTTAGGACTTTCATCCATGGGATCTTTCCTAGGTTCTCTCTGAGTTTGTTAAAGTCAGTTCTTTTGAAGTTTAAGACACTGGTTGGATTGTTTTCTATTGCTAGTGTTTGCATTATATTAAATTCCAGTATGGTATGGTCACTTTTACCCAAGGTTCCAGCAATTTCAATTCCGTCTACCACTTTTTCTCTATTTGTAAGGATTAAGTCCAGTACAGCTTTATGTCTATGCTCTTAGCCCAACCCACCTCACAGGATTGTTGTTGTTGGGGAAATAGGAGGAGGAAGGAGTATTATGTATGTTCTCTGCCTTGATTTACTTATTAAGTAATAAAAGTATGATACAATCTAACAAATAAATACATGAATATAATATTTCCTTAATGACAATTAGGATGGTTTATTTTGTAGCTTTTATATTTCTAATTTTTATCTATCATTCTTTTTCCCCCCAAGTTCCTTTCCCTTTGAGAACTGTGTGATCAAATTAGTTTACTGTAGGCTTAATCAATATAGAGTGAAGTAGATTGACATTATGATATTGTTCAGGATATATGCTACTGTGCAGTATAATGATAATTCCAATGTTATTAGTAAACTGAAAGAAGTTTGTAGTTCACTATGCCTTCCTATGAAGTTTGCAGTCTTTACTAATTATCTGATAAGAAGTTGAGTCCGTAACACAAAGAACGACACCAGACCCACACTCACAAAAACCACACACGATGTCACCACCACACATCCAGGCAAAAAGCAAACCCAAACCCACACCGATGATGAGGCACGACCACAAACCAGAAGCCAGACCACAGCTGCATCATTAGCCACCTTAAACCCCTCCAATCCATACAAGAAGCAAACTGACACCCACCATGAAGATGAGGCACGACCACGAACGTGAAGCCAAACAGCTATGCAGCTCGCCATCTCTAATCCCCCTGTAACTTAGACTAACCCCTCATCCAATCAGAGCACAGCCAACCCCCTAACCAATCAGAACACACCTCCACCCAATCAGAACACAGCCGAGCTCCCAGCCAATCAGTTCAAACCCCCACTGGCAATTAAAAGGAAGAAAAAGTTGCAAAGGAGATAAAATGCTATTTAAGTGGGTGTGTAATCAATATATCTTTTTATACAGAGGATTAAAGGGTATTTTTCAGATTAAAAGAAAGGTAGGATATGATCTGTTTCATACCCATTCCAATTAACTTTCTATACTAAATCTCTGAAAAAAGGATTGAGAATTAGCTTCCTCTACATTAGGGTTAGCTAGACTTCCTACTGTGAACAACTAAGAACAAACAGGAATATCTCACTACTTAGGTTTTTGGAGTAGAAATTGTTGTGATTACCCATATTGGGGAAAAAGTCATTGTTCTTTTGAGTTTTAATTACTGAACTATCAAAATAATCTTTTATTGCTGGCATTATACAAAATAAGTTCCAAAATCTGGGGTCACTTCATTTGCAGCAGAACAAGCATTCTAATTAAATTCTTTAAACTGTTAATAGACAGTCTAAAACTCTGTTTGAATGATTTTATAAAACAAAATTGAGTGTTTGAAAAATGAGTTAATTAGGTTTCAAAAATAAGAAAAAACTCACAATTGATTTTAAAAATGTATATTAAGAGTGACTCTATTGTACAAATATTAGAAGAAAATATTTTTTAAACTTGAAAGTTATAATTACATAGTAAGTTACCTTTAAAAAGTTAATATCTTCAACATTAAACTGCATAATAATCTGACAGTCTGAAATCTGAAAGAGGGAAAAGGTATTCATGGGGGGGGGAAATCCCATTATAAAATAGCTTGATTTTGGTCATTGTGCAATTGTGAATGCACTTTGAGGCCAAATAAGTGAAATAGCTTCAATTATTTGTCCTTTTATGAATGGGGTTTATAGATATTGGTTCAGAGTAAAACCTGATTGGGTCTTTCCTCACTAGCTAAAATTGTCCCTGTTGAAAAAAAATAATAATCTGATTATGTGATTCCCAAGTGAGTTTGATCAAAGCAACATAGTGCACAAGATTTTAGAAAAAATAAACCAAAAAACATATTGCTCACAATGTAAGGATGGGTTCAGGAAAATCCACAAAAGTTATGTAAAAAGGAAGTCAAGATGGGACTCCAAAAACATTTTATTTAGCAATGTTTTTTGCATCTAATTAAGTCTGATTTTTTCCCCTGTTTTGTGTTCTTTATTTTCTGCCAAATAGTTTAGGGTTATTGATCAATGGTTGATAATTATTTTTGGGAGTTTAAACACAATAGGGATGCCATTCCAATCAATCATGCAATTATGCCCATGACAAGGAAAAAAAATTCAGACATGAGTTTATAACACCAGTAGTGAGCAAAAAAGAAACAAGAACTCAGGTTGGTGGCTGCAACTGCATAACAACAACAACAACAACTACTACTACTACTACTACTACTACTACTACTACTACTACTACTACTACTACTGTTTTATGAGTGTTACATATGCAACACATGGAAATGACACAATATACTACCCGTGGAAGAGACTGATTCAATTTGTTTTGAACCAGTTGTTGTTGATTCATGTTTATTTCCATGCCATTTCCACATGTGTCTTTGTTTTATTTTGAAACCCACATGACATTTTAGTATTTTTTTAGTTATCTCAGAGCATTTTAAAATGCTATTCTATGTGTTGTGTTTTTATACTTTTTTTAAGAAAATTGAAAATATATGGTAGAATATTCAGAAAACAGGAAACTAGGGAATAAATTTTGATCTACATATTTATCCAGGAAACATAGATCTGTGTTATTTATATTGGAATCTAGCAAACACTTCACTACCTATTTGAAAGCATTACTTTTTATTGAAAATATTCACAAGACTAAGATTATACAATGCAAATTATATGCAAATTATTACTTTGCAGTAATAATTATTCCTAGCAGAATACCATGTCCCATGACATGTTTGAACAGTGAGATATGTAGGAATAATATGGTACACACTAACCCTCCATATAAGTCATTGGAACCTAACCCTCCATATAAGTCATGGCATCGGACCAGGTTACTTACGAGACCGCCTGCTGCCTCACGAAACCCAGCGACCGGTTAGGGCCCACAGAGTCGGCCTTCTCCAGGTCCCGTCGGCTAGACAGTGTCGCCTGGCGGGGCCTAGGGGAAGGGCCTTTTCTGTTGCGGCCCCGGCCCTCTGGAATCAACTCCCCCCGGAGATCCGTATCGCCCCCACCCTCTCCGCCTTTCGTAAACTACTAAAGACCCATCTCTGCCGGCAGGCCTGGGGCGGTTGAAATCTTGCCCCTAGCCAGTGTATGTCTGTGTGTATGTTTGCTGAATGAATGGTTCTTAATTTAGGGGTTCTTCTTTTTATATATTTATTTTTATAAATGTACTATTTAGTTTGTATTGGATTTCTATTTATGCTGTAAGCCGCCCTGAGTTCCCGGAATAGGGCGGCATAGAAATTTAATAAATAATAAATAATAAATAATAAAGTATTAGCTGCTGCGGAAAGAGTAACAGACTAAGCCTGTTCCTTGTACTATGTGTCTGGTCTGCATATAAATTTTCCTCCAGTCATGAGCTGAAAAACAGGTGCTGCTATTTTAGGGGGAAAAAATCTTAAAAGTAATGGAATTAATTTATTAAAGTTAATGTGGCATCTGGTTTTCAGGGTTGGTCAGAAGCCTGAAAAAAATTAAGCTGCTTTAAATAATAGCAGGCAGGTGCTATGCTTGCAGAAGATCCAAAGCAATGCTTCCAAATAATCTTTTAAATAGGGTAGACTCTCTCTGTCTCAGAAATATTATAAATGTATCTCATCATTCTTTTTAAAACACTTTCAGATGAGGTCATGGAGAAGAACAGAAAACAAGTATATCAAAATAAACACTTACAAAAAACTGTCATTGCATTGTATTTATTTATTTATTTATTTATTTGTTTCGATTTCTAGGCCACCCTATTCCGAAAACTCAGGGCGGCTTACAACATAATCAGTAGCATATAGAAATCAAATACATTATAAAACCCCTAAATTAAAACCAATCATCCGAAACAAACTCACAACAAACATACACTGGCTGGGGCAAGGTGTCAACTGCCCCAGGCCTGCCGGCAAAGATGTGTCTTTAACAGTTTGCAAAAGGCGGAGAGGGTGGGGGCAATACGGACCTCTGGGGGAGTTGATTCCAGAGGGAATCAACTTTTTTTTTTTTGAGAATTGCATGGTCAAAATAAAAAATAAAGGCAGGCTATTCATACTCTTAAAATATATTTCAGATTATTCAGAATTAGGAACTAGATTAAACTTCTAAAATATTTTAGATTGCAGATGGATAATCATATACAAAAGAATATGAGAGAAAGATACAGTACAAGTTGTAGTTTTCAGTAGAAGCAGCAGCATAATTAGAAATCCCCGTTTTGCAATTTGAAGTTATGTAATTCCAAAATGGCCCACTTCTGTTTCCAGACTCAGTTGGTAAAAACTAGTAAATTAGTTCTTGGGGCCAGTATGTAATTAGAGAAAATGAAGTAGTTGGTGACTTGTAGGAAATCATGTATGTGAAATATACATTACTCCACAGCTATCCTTGGAGGCATATGAAGAACTCAGAATTTAGCATAATGGAGATCAGCCTAACTGATTCTCTTTTCAGCTTTTACTTACTTTTTCTTTTTCTTTCAAGTTAATATTGTCTTTCTGTTACCAGATGTAAATTAAAATATATCTCAATATTGCCATGCATTTTATGCATATGCATATATGACATATGATGACTAAGAATTTACCTTAGTCCTCGGAGAGGAGCGGCATACAAATCCGAATAAAATAAATAAATAAAATAAAATCTTAAGATACTCAGCAAATTACAATCAGCATTTATCCCAAAGTATATATCAGGAAAAAAAAAACCAAACTTTCCAGTATTGGAACTAAGTTTCTAAGAAAGTCCATTTTCAATCAATTTGCTTCCAAGATTGACATGTTTATGAATTATTTACTTTAAAGTTAATGAATATTTTATATGGTATATTGTATTCCTGTAATAAAAATGTAGAATAAACATTACATGTATGCAGGTATAGATGGGTACTATATGAAATGGACTCCAACCCAAGTTAAATTTCATTTGGAATTGAGAATTTCTCCAGGGACCAACAATAAAATAGAGAGACAAGCAGATTTGGGCATGAGGCAGTGTTTAATGGCAGATTCTACAGGCAAAAACACATTTGGGGCATTTGATACATGCTACAATTTCTAGAAACATGTAAAAGTGCCATATCTATTTATACTAGATCTGGTGAAGTCTGGGGTCAGGCACCTTTCCACAGAAGATTGCCAGAAAATTTCTGTAGCCAGCTGTAAAGTAAAATATTTGCTTAGATACTTCAGTTTTATAAGGCTGAGTAATAGCTGCCAAGCAAGGAAGGCGTATCACTTAAACATAGTTTTCCTGCCACTAGTGAATGTTGGCTAGGCTATTCCATTTTTCCCATCTAGCACTCTTGGCTTTTAGCATTCTTGGGTTCAAACATAACCTCATCCTAATTGAGTTACCATCTAATGTGTGATTTGCTGGTTTTTCATACATATGAACTAGTTCCTCAGAAACCTTTTATTAAAGGAAGACACTCCTTCAAACTTTCCATAGCCCTGCAATTTAATAATGAATATGTCTGATAAGAATCACCTTCCTATTGTGTTGATCAATAAGCCAGTATAGACTATCATTAGGAAGATCCTCACAGACAATATGTCAATCCAGCAGTCATGTAAATGAGTCCCCTTGATTTTTTTTTCTAAGCACATCTGATACCATATTAAAAACTGATGAGTTGCATCTGTTTTTTTATTAACAGAAATAAAAGGGATGGATCTCAAATTAAGTACTTACCTATCAACCAAATTATCAGTGCTAGCTGATTTTATTATGTTTGTTTAAAGCTTTTTGATTGCATATTAGTTTATAGGGTGGTTTTTGGGAGGGGTAAATTAAATGATATGGATGGAGTTGTGGTTGAGTGGAATGAATGGGATGGACTGGCTAGCCTGCCTGGCACGGCAGAGGCGGAGGGGGAGGGGGGCGCTGGCTCTGGGGTGATAGAGGGCCAAAGTATACCGGTCTTGCTGGGGAGAGGCAGATATGGCGGGGGCCACAGGGTAGGCCATTCCCGGGGAACAAGAGCTCGCTGTTTAAAAGTGATCCCTTGCTCCGACCCTGTGAGTTCAGCCCGAAGTACTGGTGATGGGGGAAATCCGGACCCTGGGCTCAGGCTGCTGCTGCTCAATGCCAGGTCGGTTGTAAATAAAGCTCCCCTCATCCATGATCTTCTCCTGGATGAGGAGGCCGACCTCGCATGTGTGACTGAGACCTGGCTGGGCCCGGAGGGAGGAGTTCCTCTCTCTGAGATGTGTCCAGCCGGGTTTCAGGTATGGCATCAGCCACGACCCCAGGGAAGGGGGGGAGGAGTGGCTATTATAGCCAAGAAGACCTTTAGTCTACGCAGGCTTGCTGTTTCTGAGATTGCGGGTTGTGAGTTGCTTCTTGTGAAGTTGGACCTAGGGGTTCAGGTGGGCTTGTTGCTTACGTACCTGCCTCCCAGCTGCGTGTCAACAGCCCTGCCTGCGCTACTTGAGGAGGTTGCTGGGCTGGCGGTTGAGTTCCCCAGGCTTATTGTCTTGGGGGACTTAAATCTGCCGTCGCTCGGCGAATCCTCTGGGTTGGCGCAGGAGTTCATGGCCACCATGGCAACCATGAACCTGACTCAGGTAGTTCAGGGTCCGACTCACGAGAGGGGACACACTCCCGACATGGTATTCCTCTCAGAACAGTTGAGCAATGATCTGAATTTAAGGGGCTTAGATATTTTGCCTATGTCATGGTCAGATCATTCTCTGCTGCGACTTGTTTTTAAGGCTCCACTCCTCCCCTGCAGGGAGGCGGAACCGATTAGGTGGTTCCGCCCCAGACGTCTGATGGATCCAGAGAGTTTTCAGGGGACGCTTGGGGAAATACCGGACTCTCTCATTCACAGTTCGGCAGAGTCCCTGGTTACGGCCTGGAATATGGCTGCGAAGGGGGCTCTTGACCGGATTGCGCCGCTGCGACCTCTCTGTGGTAGCAGACCCAGGAGATCTCCTTGGTTTACTGAGGAACTCAGGGGGATGAAGCGCCAGAAGAGACGCCTAGAGAAGCGATGGAGGAAAAGTAAATCCGTATCTGACCGAACACTTGTAAGATCTTATATCAAGACTTATCAGGTGGCGCTCAAGGCGGCAAGATGCGCGTATCATTCCGCCTTGATTGCATCTGCGGAATCCCGCCCAGCCGCCCTGTTTAGGGTAACTCGCTCCCTCCTTAATCAGGGGGGGGTTGATGCACCCTTGCAGGGTAGTGCTGAGGACTTTAATAAGTTTTTTGCGGATAAAATCGCCCAGATTCGGATGGACCTTGACTCCAATTGGAATGCAGTATCGGCTGATAATGATTCAGTCGAGATGACAGGGACTCGTCTTGATCCTGTTGTGTGGGAGGAGTTTGACCCGGTGGCACCTGATGAAGTCGACAAGGCCATTGGAGCTGTGAGCTCCGCCACCTGTTTATTGGACCCGTGCCCCTCCTGGCTGGTTTCGGCCAGCAGGGAGGTGACGCGGGGCTGGGTTCAGGAGATTGTCAACGCTTCTTTGAGGGAGGGGTCCTTTCCGGCTCCCTGCAAGGAGGCAATTGTGCGCCCCCTCCTCAAGAAGCCTTCCCTGGACCCAGCTGTTTTAAACAACTACCGTCCTGTCTCCAATCTTCCCTTTATAGGGAAGGTTGTTGAGAAGGTGGTGTCACTCCAGCTCCAGCGGTCCTTGGATGAGGCCGATTATCTGGGCCCTCAACAGTCAGGATTCAGGCTCGGCTACTCCACGGAAACTGCTTTGGTCGCGCTGACGGATGATCTCTGGCGGGCCCGGGATAGGGGATTTTCCACTATCCTGGTGCTACTTGACCTCTCAGCGGCTTTCGATACCATTGACCATGGTATCCTTCTGCACCGACTGGGGGGGTTGGGGGTTGGGGGCACTGTTTTGCAGTGGTTCACCTCCTACCTCACTGGTCGGTCACAGTCGGTGTTGGCGGGGGGTCAGAGGTCGACCCCTAGGTTCCTCCCTTGTGGGGTCCCTCAGGGATCGGTCCTCTCCCCTCTGCTGTTTAATATCTACATGAAACCACTGGGTGAGATCATCCGACAACACGGGGTGAGATATCATCAGTATGCTGATGATACCCAGCTTTACATCTCCACCCCGTGTCATTTCAGTGAAGCAGCGGAAGTGATGTGCCGATGTCTGGAGGCTGTTAGGGTTTGGATGGGTGCCAACAGGCTCAAACTCAACCCCGACAAGACGGAGTGGCTATGGGTTCTGCCTCCCAAAGATAATTCAATCTATCCGTCCATCAGCCTGGGGGGGGAGCTTTTGACCCCCTCGGAGAAGGTCCGCAACTTGGGCGTCCTCCTCGATCCACAGCTAAACTTGGAACATCATTTTTCGGCTGTGGCGAGGAGGACATTTGCCCAGGTTCGCCTGGTGCACCAGTTGCGGCCCTATTTGGACCGGGAGTCTCTGCTCACAGTCACTCATGCCCTTATCACCTCGAGGTTCGACTACTGCAATGCTCTCTACTTGGGGCTACCTTTGAAAAACGTTCGGAGACTTCAGGTAATGCAGAATGCAGCCGCGCGAGCAGTGTTGGGCCTGCCCAGAAATGCCCACATCTCAGCATCACTCCGTGAGCTGCATTGGCTGCCTATTGGTCTCCGAACGCAATTCAAAGTGTTGGTTATGACCTATAAAGCCCTACATGGCATCGGACCAGGTTACTTACGAGACCGCCTGCTGCCTCACGAAACCCAGCGACCGGTTAGGGCCCACAGAGTCGGCCTTCTCCAGGTCCCGTCGGCTAGACAGTGTCGCCTGGCGGGGCCTAGGGGAAGGGCCTTTTCTGTTGCGGCCCCGGCCCTCTGGAATCAACTCCCCCCGGAGATCCGTATCGCCCCCACCCTCTCCGCCTTTCGTAAACTACTAAAGACCCATCTCTGCCGGCAGGCCTGGGGCGGTTGAAATCTTGCCCCTAGCCAGTGTATGTCTGTGTGTATGTTTGCTGAATGAATGGTTCTTAATTTAGGGGTTCTTCTTTTTATATATTTATTTTTATAAATGTACTATTTAGTTTGTATTGGATTTCTATTTATGCTGTAAGCCGCCCTGAGTTCCCGGAATAGGGCGGCATAGAAATTTAATAAATAATAAATAATAATAATAATATTTGCATTAAAATTGAGAAAAAAATGATATCTGGATCAGTTAAACATGTTTAGTTCCATTCTTCTACACATCCGCATTTTTCTCTCATATGCTCAAATCTAAAACTTCTATATGAAAAAGTCACTTGGAGAATGCTGACATAACAACAGCTATGGAATAAAAAAGAAAAAATCTGTCATGGATCTACATATATGTTTCCCATATAACTGAAAACTATGCACCATTATCTTGACTACCTCTCTAAGTCATTGTCAGAACTAAATGCTTTTTTTGAGACTATTTAGCAGAATCCTGCCCTTCACATAGGATTCATTTTTCATCAACTCTTTCAAACTATCTTAAATCAAAATTCAGCCCAGAATCTTCATTCATGAGAAAGAAAATCACTAGACTGGGAGAAATGTAATGCAATAGCCTTGTGAACTGGACATGCTGACTTGTTTCACTTTGATGTACAGAGAACTTGGAAGCACAAAGGGAACAGGGAGTTAATTTATGTATGTACTTAATTTTGTAAGTCATCAGTTACCACTGGAATGTCATTCTTGGTTCTCTTTAAAAATATATATTTAACATAATTCTCCTTTGATAAAGTATTTATTCACCACCAGGCAAATAAAAAAATCTTTATTCAGGCTTCCGGTGGCACCGCCGGCGTCACTAGAGTCTCCTCTGTGAGGCTCCGCTCCCTGGGTTTGTAAAGCCGCAAAAAAAAAACAGCGAACACCAGCTGTTTTTTGCGGTGAAAAATCCCCTCTTCGGGCGAAGAAGAGGTGAAGAGCATCAAGAGCAAGGTTGAGCCCCTCTAAAATCCCTGGAAAAAATTTTCAGGGATAAAGAGGGTGTGCTCCCTAGGCACTTGAAATGCTCCTGCCCAGAGACGCTTCTGTCAGCTGACAGAAAAAGACGTCACGACCGCCTCTGCTTTCAAGAAAGAAATAATAGAAGCTTTCTACAGACGGAGTGAATACAGGAGTCTTTTGTGAATCGCAAGTATTTTGCTACTTTGTTTCTGCCTATGTACTTAAAACTTTTTAAAATCAACATAACTCTTTCAAAATGGCGACAGTTTCTTTTGCGGAGTGAAAGTGGTGGAAAGTGAAAATGAACTTTCTCTTCCTCTCTCGGAAGTAAAGCCAAAGAAACCATTTTGATTTGAATTTTTACTTTTTAAATTATAACGCAAATTGGAATATAAAAGCAAGTAAGAAGAGGGGTAAATTTGGCAATAAATTTTTTCTTTTTTTAATTAAAGTATTTAAAATGACGACAAGACAGAGGGCAGCTATAACGAAGGCGGCTATACCCTCCCCAGGTCAGCTTTCTAAATCACAATCAAGCACTCTGCCTGCCTCTTCAGCCTCTGCACCTCCGATTCCCACAGAATCTCAAGCTTCTTTGCCTATACAACCCTCCCCAGAAATGCTTACAATGAAAGATTTGCAGGCTGCATTATCTACTGCATTATCCACAGTGACTGACAAGTTGGACAAGCTGGAGGAAAAGATGGAAGAACAGACAAAAGATTTAAAAGGCATGATAGAAACCCATAATATTGAGATAAGAGAAGATATTGTTGAAGCCATTAAAGGGGTGTGGGACTATACTGTGGGAGTTGAAGAGAAATTGGAAGGTATGGAACAACAGATGGAGGGAAAAATAGAAGAGATCAGAAGTGATCTTCAGGATCAGGCTGTTATGACACAATACAACCAGATGCAGATGACTATTAGAATCAGGGGTTTCAAAGAAGTTGTAAAGGAGAATCAAGAGGATTTAAGAAGAATTTTTGTTGATGCTTTGGCAACTTTTCTGGAAGACGGAGCTCAAAATGTTGCCTGGCAGATTGAGCGGATATTTAGGATGAATTCACGTATAGCAGCACAAAGAAACTTGCCCAGAGACATTGTGATATATTTTAGTACAAGAAAATTTAGAAACTGGGTTCTTACCAAAGCTTATAATAAACAACTAAGCGTTGCAGGTCAAGAGGTACAGGTTTTGAAGGAGATACCTCCAAAAATGTTGAGATCAAGGAAAGATTATGCATTTCTGATGGAGGAACTTAAAAAAAGAGAGATACAATATAGATGGGAGGCTCCTTCTGGACTTTCTTTCTTCTTCCAGAATAATAGATATCGCTTGACTTCAGTTGCCAAAGCGAAAGACTTCTTTGAGAATATACTGATGGGTGGTAAATCTATGTCCCCAAGATTTAAGAGGGCAGACCTTGCAAAAGATACAGAATCATCACAACCTATGGAATCTCAACTAATATCAACGCAAGATTTGGATAAAAGAGTCGTGGTTGAACAGCCAGTGCAGAGTATCAATATTTTTCAACCTTTGGATGTAGAGAAACCCAAAGAACAAAGGCATGCACGTGAAGCTATTAAGTATACGGATCAAAGAGAAAAAGTACAGCCAACTTATACAAAGCAAGTTGCATCGACATCATTGGAAGCCATGGGAGCAAGGCCTAAGAAGAAGCAAGAAGTGGATTTGGCCTTACAGAAGCTTTCACAAATAGCTCATGTCAAATAAATATTTGACATGGAATGTGAATGGTTTAAATTCGCCACAGAAAAGGAGGAAGATATTTCACTATTTGAAGCAATGTAAAAATGATGTAGATTTGTTTACAAGAAACACATATAAGAATCTCTGATCAGAAATATTTGACAAATAATAGGTTGGGTACACATTTTGTGGCAGCATCTTTAGAGAAAAAAAATGGAATTGTTATTTATGTTAAAAATCATATAAGAGCTAAATTAATAGAATCAGATAATCAAGGTAGATTTTTAGCTATTGAAATTTTAATAGATGGGAAGAAAGTTCTTTTGATGGGTATATATGCTCCAAACCAGCAACAAGGTACATTTTATAAGTTATTACATAAAAAATTAATAGAATTGGATTATAGGTCTTGTATTTTAATGGGAGATTGGAATGGTATTCTTGATGTTGGTTTGGATAAGAAAAAAATCTCATCTGTTCCACAATCGCGTTCTATCCTGCCTAAATTCTTTTTTGATATTAAGGATGATTTTAATTTGTTAGATATATGGAGGGAAAGACATGGCAAGGATCAAGAGTTTACTTTCTTTTCTGATAGACATCAATCATTTTCTAGGATTGATTTTATTTTAACTACTAGTGATTTTATCTTAAAGTTAAAGAAAGTAAAAATTTTATCTAATGTTTTGTCAGACCATAATCCGATTATGATGGAATTAAAGATTGGTCAGTCTACTAGAAGATCTTGGAGAATTAATGAAAATTTGTTTAAATATGACACAAATGTGGAAGAATGTAAAAAGGCTATGAAGGAATTTTTTATGTTAAACATGAATAAGGAAACGACAATATAAATGGTGTGGGACTCTAGTAAAGCTTATATGCGTGGGATTTTAATTGAAATGAATAAAAGGTATAGACGTAAACAAGAGGAAAAAAGGAGAGTGTTAGAAGAGGAAATAAGGAAAAAAGAGTTATTATTAATAAAGAAACCAGATGATAGTAATATTAAAGAAGGGATAAAGATTTTACGGAAACAATTTGATTTGTTGATGACTGACCAAGTTGCCAGGAATTTACAATATGCTAAACATAATACGTTTTTTAACTCTAATAAACCTGGCAGATGGTTGGCTTACACATTAAGGAAAAAACAAAAATCTCGGATAATTGAGAAAATAAAATATAAGGGGCAAGAAGTATTTCAGCAAGAAATTATTTAAAAAAGCTTTCCTAGAGTTCTACACCAAACTGTATTCTGAAGAGAAAGTTCAAGAGAAAGAGATAGATGCCTTTTTACAAAATCAAAATGTTTTGAAAATTACTTCGGAACAAAGAGATAGACTAAATGCATTGATTATATCAGATGAAATTATTGCTGCGATTAAGCAACTGAAAACGGGAAAATCTCCTGGAACTGATGGTTTAACAGCGACTTATTATAAGTACCTTCAAGAGGAAATGGTGGAACCGTTGAGAGAGTTATTTGTAAATATACAAGAGGGTGACCGGGTACCACCTTCATGGAAAACGGCTTATGTTTCTTTGATCCCTAAAGAGGGAAAAGACAATGTTCAAGTGGGAAATTTTAGACCTATTTCATTGTTAAACACGGACTATAAGATTTTTGCAAAAATTTTGGCTAATAGATTAATGACAGTCCTAACTCAAATAATCCACTCTGATCAAACTGGGTTTTTACAAGGGAGACAGATGAAAACTAATGTTAGACAACTTGTTAATATATTGGAATATTTGGATAAACATATTCAAGTGCTGGCAGTTCTTATGTTTCTGGATGCAGAAAAAGCCTTTGATAGACTGAACTGGTTATTCTTGAAAAGATTAGTAGTCAAGATGGGAATGGGGGATCAGTTTATCAATGCTATATTAGCAGTTTATCAGAAGCAAAAAGGGCAGATTATTGTGAATGGACAACTAACAGATTCATTTAATATAGAGAAAGGTACAAGGCAGGGTTGTCCTTTATCCCCTTTATTGTTTGTTTTAACTTTAGAGGTTTTACTGAATAGGATTAGAGCTTCAGATGAATTAAAAGGAGTCCAGATCAGACAACATGATTATAGATTATGCGCTTTTGCGGATGATTTACTTGTGACGTTGACACATCCAATACAATCGGCTCAGACATTGATGGAGATTATTCAAAATTATGGAAGAGTATCTGGTTTTAAATTAAACATATCCAAGACAAAGATGCTGGTTAAAAATTTAGATGATAAATCAAAACAAGAATTGGAAAGAATAACGGGTTGTTAAGAAAGTTAAATACTTAGGAATTTATATAGAAGCTTCAAATGGGAAATTATATAAGAATAATTATGAATTTTTATGGAATAAGGTACAAATAGAAATGGATAACTGGAAAAAATTACAATTATCTATGTTGGGTAGGATAGCTGCAGTTAAAATGAATGTATTGCCGAAATTTTTATTTTTATTTCAAATGTTACCAATACTTAAAAAGGATGGGAATCTAGAGGAGTGGCAGAAAGGTATTAATAGATTTATTTGGAATGGCAAGAAACCAAGGGTTAAATTAAAAATTATTCAAGACACAAGAGAGAGAGGTGGTTTGAAAATGCCTAATTTTAAGCTATATTATTATGCAGCAGTTCTAGTAGCAATAAGTGACTGGGTTAATTTAACTAACGAAAGAATATTGAATATAGAAGGGTACGGATTATTGTATGGGTTTCATGCATATCTAGTCTATGATAAAAAGTTGGATAGGAGTTTTAAAGAGCATTTATTGAGAAATTCACTGTTGCGTGTCTGGAAAAAGTATTATTACAAGCTAAATGGGAAAATTCCCTTATGGACAGTTCCCAGGCATGCAATAGAGAGTGTAAATAGACAACAAACACAAGATGTGGTGCCCTATGAGAAGCTTTTAATTAAAGAAGGGAATAATTTAGAATTGAAGTCACTAAATAGATTAAGTGAAGAAGGTATAGGTCATAAATGGTATTCACATATACAACTTCAGGCGAGATGGCAAAAAGATGTAAAGTTGGGTTTTTTGTTAAAGGATGAAAAATTAATCAAACAAGTTAGAGATCAAAGAATTATGCATATTAAAAGATTATATGATGTACTACTTGAAATTGATTCTGGAACTGAATTGGTTAAAGATTGCATGATCAAGTGGGAACGTAATTTTGGACATCCAATTATGATGGAAACATGGAAAAGGATATGGGTGAAAAATGTAAAATTTACACAAGCACAGCATTTAAGAGAAAATTTTTATAAAATGTTTTATAGATGGCATTTAGACCCAAAAAATTATCACTTATGTATCCAGATATGCAACCTAAGTGTTGGAGATGTGAATCGATGGACGCTACCTATTTTCATATTTGGTGGACTTGTAAAAAAATTAAGGCTTTTTGGATAAAAATATGGTGGATTCTTCAAAATATACTGAAAAAGCGTATTGAATTTTCACCACAGTTATTTTTGTTAGGCATTACAAAAGACTGTACCACCATAGAGACTAAGTTGATTTTGAACTTGATTACTGCAGCAAGATTATTGGTGGGACAATACTGGAAGACATCTGAGTTACCATCTATTGAAGAATGGACATTAAAAGTGGTTAATTTGGCAGAAACGGCTAAGATATCTGCATACCTGAAGAATCACTCAAGTGAAGAATTTATGATGGACTGGAAAAAATGGATAGATTATATACAAAAGAAATATCAATTGAAGGAATTACATTTGGTATATAGTTAAACAGTTATATAATAAGTAGTTTAGTGGGGTTTCTTGCGTTTTTACCCTGTATACACTTTGGGAAGCCGGGGGGGAGGTGGGAGGGTGCTAATAATTGTTATATTATGTTTTCTCAACTGTAATTGGGGTTTATATGAGAGTATGTATTTATTTATAGCTATTAAGGGGTTGCTCGGGTGACCTCTGGGGACCACATTGGATGGAAAGAGGAAGGAGGTGTGAAGGTGAGGCAAGTAGGAAGAGGGTAAGAGGGAGAAGAGGGGATAGAGGTTGGTGGAGGGGATGGGTAAGTAGAGAAAGGAGAAAGTAGGTAGTTAGATGGAAAGATGAGGGGGATGGTGTAGGTTTAGGAAGATGTGGTGGTGGGGGTACCGAGCACTAACTTTGATTGTTTGGTAAATGCTTTAAATGATTGTTTTCAGTTGAGTTATTATTATTTTTTCTTTTTGTAAAAAATTTGTAAAAATTAATAAAAACATTCTTTAAAAAAAATCTTTATTCTGTCTTTACTGGTTTCTTTTAACGTTGAACTGTTGATTCAAACTTAATCCTTCCTAGCTATGAGGGGCTCTAGAAAAAGGTGGGTTCACAAAAATGAATGTCTGCATACATAAATGCATATGTAATCACACACAAAAAATACAATTGTAAATATTCATCCTCAAATTTTATCCAGAATATTTTTTGCAAAGGAAGATAATATGTTAGAGAAATCAGAGCTAGTATAGCTAAGATATAGAGATCATATCCTTTATTACAGCATGATGATTTGTCTTAAATTGTTGCATTAATTTTGTGGCCAAACCCATTTTTTCTCCATTTTTCAGTACTTACTGCAGAACTGTAACTTCCTGCAGTACAACCTCAAAACACCTTCAACCATGCTGGTTGATAAAATAGGAATTGGAGATTAAAACTGAGGGGTCATTACTTCTCTGGAGGGCCATATGTGAAGAAGCTATGTAATGAAAAAAACTGAGAAAGCATTTGAAAATGTTAAATTCATTCATTCAGTACATTATACTAGTGTGTTACTTTATTTACTTCAAAAAGTATTAAGGCAGTCCTCCTGCATTTGGATTTTTTATCATCATTCTGTAGAATGGGAACTTGAAATGTCTGAAATTTTTCCCCTGAAAACAAAATTGAACAAAAAGCATTGAGCAGCACAACTCAGTAAATTATAGTGTAGGAAGAGTAGGTTTCATTTCCTTTCTTGTACAGAAATTTCAACTTCACTTCTGTTTTTTATTGGAAAAAGAAATATGAGAGGTTAATAAAATTGAAGTCAGCTTGGGTAGTTGTCATGATTGTCTTCAAATATATGCAAGAGCAAATATAATTTTCTGACAGTGAATTATAGTTCTTTGGGCAAATAGCTTCTAAAAATTACTGGTACAAATCATGCAGTTTCTAATCATATCGCAAAACAACCAGTCACATTTACAGGGTATAACTGATGCTTCTTGACCTCTCAGTGGCGTTCGATACTATCGACCATGGTATCCTTCTGCGATGGCTGGGGGGAGTGGGAGTGGAGGGCACCGTGTTACGGTGGTTCTCCTCCTATCTCTCTGGTCGGTCGCAGTCGGTGTTAGTGGGGGGTCAGAGGTCCACCTTAGGTCACTCCCTTGTGGGGTGCCTCAGGGGTCGGTTCTCTCCCCCCTACTTTTTAATATCTACATAAAGCCACTGGGAGATATCATTAATCGGCATGGGGTGAGATACTATCAGTATGCTGACGATACTCAGCTGTACATTTCCACTCCTGCCCAAATCAGTGAAGCGGTTGAGGTGATGTGCCGGTGCGTGGAGGCTGTGAGGGTCTGGATGGGTGCTAACCGATTGAGGCTCAACCCTGACAAGACAGAGTGGCTGTGGGTGATGTCTCCCATGGACATTTCAATCTGTCCTTCCATTACCCTGGGGGGTAAAGTTATAAACCCCTCGGAGAAGGTGCGCAACTTGGGAGTCCTCCTTGATCCACGGCTGACATTGGAACATCATTTGTCAGCTGTGGAGAGGGGGGCATTTGCCCAGGTTCACCTGGTTCACCAGTTGCGCCCTTATTTGGACCGGGAGTCTCTACTCACAGTCACACATGCCTTGTCACCTCGAGGATCAACTACTGCAATGCTCTCTACATGGGGCTACCCTTGAAGAGTGTTCGGAGACTACAATTAGTGCAAAATGCAGCTGTGCGAGCAGTTGTGGGCCTGCCTCGTCGGGCCCACATTTCGTCAACTCTCCGCATGCTGCATTGGCTGCCTATTGGTCTCCGAGCGCAATTCAAAGTGTTGGTTATCATCTATAAAGCCCTTCATGGCATTGGACCAGGATACTTACGGGACCGTCTTCTGCCACATACTTCCCTTCGACCGGTGAGAGCGCACAGGGTCGGCCTCCTCCAGATCCCGTCAGCAAAACAATGCCATCTGGCGGGTCCTAGGGGGAGGGCCTTCTCTGTTGTGGCACCCACCCTCTGGAACCAACTGCCCCCTGAAGTCCGGGTTTCCCCCACTCTCCCGGCCTTCCGGAAGAATCTAAAAACTTGTCTATGCCGGCAGGCCTGGGGATGACTGTGATTGCGTGTGAATTATGAATGTGTTCGGGGTTTTTTTAAAACATTTTGTAGATTGCTTTTTGATTTTAAACTCTGTGATGTTCTTTTGTTTATGTTGTTAGCCGCTCCGAGTCCTTTGGAGAGGAGTGGCATAAAAATTTAATTAAAATAAATAAATAAATAAATAAATAAATATGTCACTTTTCTCTGACTGGTTCTCATTGCATAAAACTTAACTTTTCACAAAGATATCTCTCCACAGAAAACTTTGTGTTAAGGTAACACCCCATTGAAATACCTACTTTGTATTTCAGCAAGTTTTGTATTTGTATTTTGTATTATATTTCTGCAATTTGTCATGCACGGTAAGAAAAAATCCTCCAGGTGACATTCTGATAATCTCAGGTCTCTATGAAGTCTGTTGCATAAAAATACATAATAACAAAAGACAATTCTATATCGCCCATCTTTTTTCAGAAATCCTACTGATCCTGACCCAATTTATTCATTTTTATTTCCTCTTCCTGTTTCCCCTATGGAGTGCATGCATGAGTTTATTTTGCTGTTTACTTTACATAGTAAATCAAAATGCTTAGAATTATATATTTTAATCAGTTGATGTGATCACTATAACTTTCCACTTTCCATCACTCTCTTCGCTTCATTTGGTGAGCAACAGGAAAATGCCTGCATCGGTTTTACAAAGCAAGTATAATGCCCTAAAAAGTATGGAGTTTGTGCTTGTAAAATGAGTAGCAGCTGTGAAAAGAAAATAAGTATATATCAGTGTTTATGCTAGAATGATAAAAACTAAAAATTACGGTGTACAAAGCTTCAAAGGGGTGATTTGCTTAGATGAGGCTTTCACCAAAGCACCCTTTCCAAGCTGTTTAGAAAAAGCAATAAGTTCCACTTCAACAAAATGGTTGTGTTCCTTTCTTTTTTTTTCTTTTTCTTTTTCACTTACACAAGGATGTATATTATCTCCAGCCAGAGAAAGTATGTATAGAAGAAGGCACTCAGAGTGACACAAAACATCTTGACAGGCAACCAGCATCACCTTTGCAGTGACAAATATCTCACCAAGACAAACTATAACTACTTCACAAAGGCCTGTCACAGTTTCAAAACTATAGAAGTTAAATGACACAATGGTATGATATTACCACTAGTGAATATTTCTAAACTATCGTATAACTTAGAGTTTGGTGAAGCAGGTAAGGAACCACGTTAGAAACTAGGAGACTCTGAGTTCTACTTCTGCCCTAAGGGCAAAGCCAGTTGAATGACCTGGAGACTAAATCACTCCTTCTCAGTCCTAGGAAGGGGTCAATGGCAAACCACTTCTGAAAAATCTTGCCAAGAAAGTCTTCTGGAGACCTATCCAGACAGTCACCAGGAGTCAAAAACTTACTTGAAAACACACACACAAATACTATAACTTAAGCCATATAAGCAGAATGCCAATCATTCCCTATTTCTTTTAGAGTCAGGCCAGTGTGGTAAAAGTCATGGAAGTCATGGGCTTACCTTGATCTCTTTTTTAGCCCAACCTTCCTCACTGGAATTGTGAAGCATTGATAAAATGGAGATCCCATAAAAATACCTTACGCTTTTGGAAGAAAGATGAGATAAATCTAACACTAAATAAATAAATGCATTTTTCTTTCTTAATTCTATCTTTTCCACCAAAATGTCTTGAACTAGCCTGGTATTTATTTTGTAACTTAGTAATTTTGTAAGTATTTTACACAAGCAGAAATAAAAATAAAAAAGGGAAGGATAGAATCCACAACTCACCTTTCTGTATAGTAAACAAAGAACTGTAACATAACTGAATTTTTAATATTGATTTACTTCACTTTTCTTAGAAGAAAAAAGAAATGTCTTGCTAAGGTTGAGATGAAGCCTATTCCTCTCTATCCAAACCCGCATAGTCTCCAAACCAGTATTTTTCATCTTTAGCAAGTTTAAGATAGGTGAACTTCAACTCCCAGAATTCTTGGAGTTGAGGTCCACCCATCTTAAACTTGCTAAAGTTGAGAAATACTGCTCTAGACACCGAGACAGGATCTTAGTGATATCATCTGACAGCATATAGTTGTATCATGATAGCTCACTATGTGCTGTCAGATGATATCACCCAGTTTCTTTATGTAGATGGTAAACACAAACTGACAAAAGTACTTTTTTCTTCTCATGCCCAAGGCAAGATTTGTGGACCTTTGGGGAGTCAGAAAATAAGAAAGACAAGGGCAGATGTTTACACTGACAAGATAAAGAAGACTTCATTGGAATGACTATATAGTAACAGGTTTGGAAGCAACACCTTCCAAAATGTACATAGACATTCAAATGGGCTGTTTATAATTCAGGTACCTGTTTGTAGCCTCTCTTATATTTATTAAGGTCTACCATCCAGCTAAAGCCATCTGGAAATGTAAACTCCATGCATGCTACAAAGAATTAGATTCTAACGAGCAGTAAATATATAGAGAATTATAGGCTTTGTATGGATGGCCAAATTGTCAGTTGATACTGTAAAAAATCCAGTCTTACAATCAGCTTGTTCTTTAAAATATCTGTTCAGATTTAAAAATATTTTCATATTCAAATTTTTATAAGTGCTTTAATTTTTTTTACTTCCCTGGACTATCCAAATAGGCACAATTATTCTCACTAGGAAGACAACTTTTTAAATCTGATTTTTATAAAGGTGTTAAAGGTAAAATTTTATCAGAGAAAAGTCGATAGCCATAATTCATCATTTCAGATCTGGCTGAAAACAAGGATATTCAAAGTGAGACTTTTAAGAAATCTGCCAGGCTTACCCAATTTTCTGCCTTCTGCATGCATTCATAATCCCCTGGCAGTCATGGCTAATGGAGCTTGCTAGTTGTAGATTATGCAAACAGAAGCAACAAAACAAGAAAGACAGAGCTAAGCAGTTAGAACCTGACAGAAGAAGCTACAAACTTGGCTTTCACTGACATTCCATTCTTATTCTTAATATGCATGATATTCACCTCATTTATGAAGAAATTGGGGTAAATCCTTAAAATAGGGAACTAGTGAAAGGCTTACTTATCTCCATTCCTCAGAAACAGACCAAACATTGCATAAGATGACTTCTTTCCCTAACATCAAATCTCTGTAATGTTATTGCTCCTATTTCTTTTCTTCCTTTTCCTGATTAACTGAAAAGGCACGTCCCTGATGTGATGAGATTTTCTTTTGGTGCACCAAAGACTCCATGATTCAAACCTGAGCTACATATACTCTCTTCTATTTCCTTTTCTTGGTTCCTCTCTCATGTAGATTTGAGCTTTTTGTTCCCAGCAGATCAGGTGTGAGGGAAAAGCAGGCAGGAATTTAAATCTAGGTATACTTTGCCCTTTTCTATTTCATGTAGTAATTTGATATCAGCAGTGATCTCTTTAGAAATATGCATGCTAATCTGAACAAGCTTTGTAAATTTTGTTATTGTTCAAAAAATAAAGAGTCAATGAGCCCTCCCTCACATATTTCAAAACTGAAGTACACATTGCCCCATATTTTGGGAGGGACCAAGATATGTTGTCTGAATATTTTGTTTAAAAAAGACAGAAATATGTAGGGCAAAATGGAAAATACAGTAGTTTGGATTCTATAGTTATCCTCCTGGGCTTCTTATGTTTAGCTTCTGATCTTCCAGGATGACAGAGGAAGACTAAATTTTATTTATTTATTTTTTATTCCAATATATTGTCACTTGTCTGAGACTGAAATACTTTTATACCTGTAACAGAAGGTAGATTTATTTAAAGAAATACATTTTAGAGGTGGCAAAGCAAACTGTTTCTTGTACCAGAGAATCAGAAAAGTGTGTTCCTATGTATGTGGGTTTAACAAACAAAGGCAATATCTTATATAAGGGAAGGTAGTAATAAATAAGGAGCATAGAGTAGATCCATAACTCTCTATAGCCTCCATTGCCCCTTGTGATTAATAGGTCATGAGATGCTAGTGCCATTGAAGTCACACTTGGTCCTTGTCTTTTTGTGACATTATGATGCCTAAGCCAATGGCAATTTTAATGATTATATGTGGGGTAGAAGAAAATGAAATTTGTATCGTAAGGCTATCTGAGCTACAAAAATCAAGTATAAATTTGACTTATCTCTATCTCTTAGCTAACAGCTATCTGGATATTTGAAGGTCATATCTGGCAGTCCTATATGTGGACTTCAGATATTAGGAAAAGGGTAAGTTTGTTAAATACTTGTTGGCTGATTATGTTGCTATGAAGATTTAAAAGTTGCTGTAACCTAAATTCCACATTTGTCACCTTCCTAATCACCATCTAACCACTAAAGAGCATATATAATATTGGTTTCCTTTTTCAAACCTTTAGTAAAGTGGATAATAGTCACTCTGACATGAATTACAGACACAGTTTGAAAAACTGTTTTCAAAAAGAAGTATTTAGAAGAAATATGTGCTAAAAGACAGGCAGACATAGCATTCTCTTTTCTGTTTTTTTCTCAGCAAGAACTCAATAAGGTAACATGACTGGCCCCAAAACACTGAATGTGCTTTCACAGTTAAGCATAAAGTTAAATGTAGTAGTCCTAATTCAATAGTTTAATCAGTAATCAGACAATCTGATGGCTTCCTAAGTAAATTCTTACTTTTTTCTTTTTCATACATATCTACTTTATCAAAGCTTTTAGGTTCTGTAGATGAACCTGGAAGGCTTTTTAATCAACATAGAGGAGATCTATAGGGGAGATCTATTTCATGGAGCCCTCAGTTTTGAGATACCCAGATAGAATCAGCATTGGTACTTCTTTCTCTTATTATTTCTATTAATGACAAAGAGCTTCATGTAAGATGGCAGATAAATACAATTTGGGGCTTCCTTCTTTCCTCATATTTGAAACAATATCCTTTATGTTATTGATTACTGTTCTGTTGAGAACATTAATTTAATAAAAGCTATTAAGTTTATGCTTGACAAAGTTAGAGGAAATAAAAGAAAGAAAAAAAAGTAGTTGGACAGGATGACTGGAATGTCCTTGGAAGAACTACAATTAATTACTAAATATAGGTCAATATGATAAACGTTTCTCCATCCAGTGATCAGGAACAAAATCTGGCTCAATGGTACCTAATTAACTATGAGCAGTAAAAATGTTTTACTGAATTGTGGACTCAGCATTTTCAGTAATTTAAAAATAGATAATATATTAACATCTAAAAAAGTGGTTTCATGTGTGAAGTTGTGTGGTCTAGTGTGAAAACTTTAAAGAAACTCTGTTCAGAATGCTAGAATGGCTAACATATTATTTCTAGTTTAGGGAAAATATTTTGATAAATATTTTACTTTGTTACTAACCTGATTTCTATCTTCTGTTGTCCATAATTATATGCATCCAATTGCTATGTATGTACAAAAGTTTTCTGTGACAATTTAGTTTTGAAGATCTGCTGCTGTTCATATTAGCCAGTCAGTATGCTCTTTCTGTGCATGTTTAAATGGAGTGTTAAGCTTGGCATCATACCAAGCCATCACATAATATGATTGGTCTGGCCAAAGGCATAGTGTGAACTTTTTTAACTGGGGCTTTTTCAGCAACCATGGGTAAGCAAACCATGACTTAATCCTTGTTGCCAGATACTAAGTAAGTGAACCTGAATTCAAATAAGATAAAAGATTTGATGGATGAGAGCACTTTAATTGAGCATGGAAGTGGTATTAACCTAAAACAGAAGAAATTGCCCTGTCTTTCAAAGGTCTGATTAGCAGTCTGGGGTTATTCCTATATATACATCAGCATGACTTATGGATAGAAAAAGAAGAAAAAAGTACCTGTAGATCACAGAGCATTTTCTTAACAGATATTGATTACAATTCAGAACTATCCTTGCCAGCATGAAATGTTATTCCTAACATTATTTAATACCCTTGTAAGCTTCACATTTTAATAGGTCATTGCATTTTACCTGGAGATACCACTGAACCATGTTTTGAATCTCCTAATTCAATATAGGGCAATCAAGTTGATTACCAGAATAAGCAAGTGACATGTATGATTTAATTAGTTTCCAGTTCAAGGTCCTGGCTTTAAAATAGAAAGTTATTCATGGGTTTCATAACTGCCTGCCAAAGGAGGCCAGCTATTCTCCTTTCCTAGCAAACTAAGATATTCTTATTCATGCAGACTTTTGGCATTGTAGCTGGCTGAGTTAGATTTTAATTGGTTGGATGCTATTTGCTTCTTGTTGATGGGTTTTTAATTGTGTTTTGATTATGTTTTAATTGTGTGCTTAATTAGTTGTTTTTATGTTTAATTCTAATTAAGTCAGCTCACACAATGGGACCTCCTTCCCTGTTCTTTCCTTCTGCCATTCTTCCATCCCCATGCCCTCTGGAAGTACTCTCCAGAAGAATGGAGAATACTCCTGAAATCTCTCCCCCCCCATTGTACTGGGAGAAATCACATCTATTGATATAAACATATCATTGGATTCAATCCTCTGTTACTTATTGTGCATCCGTTTTAGCAGAAAGATTGGGCAAAAAGTATAAATAAAATTCTAAATAACATGAGGCAAAAGTATCAAATAACGTCCCATTCTTCTGTATCAGTTATTCTAGAGTTGAGATCGTAACTTGTGGGAATGGTTTACCGGTAACTGTTTTAAAACAGTTGATCACTGAAAGAGGTCCTTTTTGATGGTCAACCTCCATTATGGAACTCAAGCTGAGGAAACAATTTATTTCTTCTTTTTTCTCCTCCTCCTCCTCCTCCTCCTCCTCCTCCTCTTCCATCAAAAGCTTTAAATATAATTTTTTTGGTTTAAGTTTATTTTTGTTTTGTGAAATTAGAGTATTATGTTTGTATTTTTTCATTAGTTCTTGTTCAGTTTCATCATTCTTTGCCTACTAGAACAGTCTAGCCTTATTTTTATATACTATTTGAATGGTATGCTGCTCCCTGTTACTATTTGATGTGTTTTATTGAGAGTGTATTTGTTACTGCAGAAGGGTTGTTGAGAGCTGCATTAAATATCATTCTTTCAGTAGAAAGCTATAGATAAATCAATCTTATGATTATGATTATTCCACAAAATCGGGAATATGTTGTGTTCCAAGTTTTGAGTGGATAATCTTTTATTATTTGCTGACAATATTGGTATGTTACTATTATAATGTTTCCATCAGCAATTCAACTGATTTTTGCAGTTATTATATGATTACAAAATGGGGGAAGATAAAATAGTCAATTTTGAAGTTTTTTGTTAGTTGGATTTGGATTTTGCTGTCACATACTATTTTATCAAGCCTTAGCTTCCATTTAATAAATACTTTCACATCTGTTCTGAATATGTGTGGTCCGATAGATGAGCATATTCTTTAAATTTAAAAAAATGCCATGCTTTACACCTGAATTTTTCACAGAACATTTTCAACAAACTCAGTTGACAAATCATTTTTTCCCACACTGCTTACACTGTAAACTCAATATAGCATGTAAAAAGCTGCGCCCTTTCTGCATCATGTAATCTGCAGAGTAAAGAACGTAGTTTAATCAAAGCTCAGCAAGCTATTTTATTGATATTGGATACACAAAGTCAAAAAGACAATAGTGGTAATGATTCTGTTGGGCCATGCCACATTTGTTATGGCTTTATTATAAACTGCCAGATGGCTTCATCTGTTGAGCAGCTTAATTGTTTTCTCTTTTTAAATAATAAGTAAATAAACAAATGGAAAAAAATTGAGTCATATGGGCCCCTGTTTAGACCATGGCTAAGAAATATTACATGAACCATATTCTGGAGACTATCTATGCTGTCCCTTGTAGTAGTAGTAGTAGTAGTAGTAGTAGTAGTAGTAGTAGTAGTAGTAGTAGTAGTAGTAGTAGTAGTAGTAGTAGTACGGTAGTAGTAGTAGTAGTAGTAACAACAACAACAACAACAAAAGTTGGAGGGTACCTTGGAGATCATCTAGTCCAACCCCATGCTCAGGGAGGAAACCCTATATCATTTCAGACAAATGGCTGTCCAGTCTCTTCTTAAAAACTTCCAGTCCTGGAGCATTCACAGCTTCTGAAGGCAGGTTGTTCCACTGGTTAATTGTTCTAACTGTCAGGAAATTTCTCCTTAGTTCTAGGTTGCTTCTCTCTTTGATTAGTTTCCATCCATTGCTTCTTGTCTTGCCTTCAGGTGTTTTGGAAAATATCTTGACTCTTCTTTGTGGCAACCCCTGAGATACTGGAACACCCAAGCGCCCCCCCCAGCACCACCCTCACCCTGCGCTCCAAGTCCATGACCGCCGAGATGGAGGAGCTGGACCATAGGTTTGTAAATGATTTGGATGAATCTGGGAGATGCCGACGCTGCCGCCCGCGCTTGTCGTCGCTCATGAAATGACGAAACCCGGCTGCAGGGACGAGAACTGGGGAGAAGAGGGCTTTTTTTCCCCCGCAACATCTCCAAGGGCTTCCCCGGTGTACCTGACCACCTGGACGCCGCCCTCGCCCTGCCTGCCCAGAACTTGGGACCCTGAAAGACGAGCATCAGTCTCTCACCAACCCAAAGCCCCACAAGTGCTGGAAGAATACGAGTTCGGGGGGACAGCACTACGGAAACCTGATTTGCATCGTGGCTTGGCCGGATGTGAGGGTGGAGAGTCAGGTCGGCATTTGGAGTTTGGTGGAGGACCGGCGAAACCACTAGGATCCGGCCGGCTCCCAACGGCCAGCCAGCTGAGAGTCGGGTCGGCATCTGGAGTTTGGCGGAGGGCCTGCGAGGCCGTTGAGAACCACCGGCTGCCGACAGCCAGCTGAGAGTCGGGTCAGCGTGTGCAAGTCAGTTGGGAGTTGTTGGAAGCGGCAAGTCCTCGGGGCTAGCAGGGCTGTCGGTATCCTGCCTCGCGGGGGGGTAAAGCCACGGCTAAACCGCAAGACCCTGTGGGTGAGGCCTTCCGTCGCTGCTGCCATTATGTTGGTAGGCTTCTCCTTCGGAGCCAGCACGTTGGCTTCCACTACGGTAGCTGTTGCGGGCACTGGTGGGGGAGGCGGCGGAGGAGGTTTTTCTTGTGGAGGAACCCTGAGTTTATCTGAAGGCCTTAACTTTGGGACATTGGGCTCAACAGCAACTGCTTTTACAACTACTCCTTCTGTGGGTTTTGGCTTTGGACTTTTTAGCTCAAAGCCTACCACGGGTTCTATCTTAGGAAGGACTAATACAGGAACAGCTAAAACTATTGCATCAAGATTAACATTTGGTACACCTGTTTTTACTACTACTTCCACCACGGGCCTTAGTTTGGGTTTCAGTAAATTTGCTGGATTAGCCACCCCGTTTGCTTCAGCTTTTATTCCAGCTTTTTATTCATATTTCTTTTGGATATAATAGAGCTTGGATAAAATGCTTTTAATTTTTATTTATTTAAATTTTAATGTTTTAATATTGTTTTAATTCTAATTTTTAGTGAATTTATGGATGATGTGGGGGGGATTGACTGCGGAGTGAATCGGGTTGAATGGATGGGTGGTTGCATTGATTGCATGGATTGTGGACCTATGATGAATGGAAGGGCTGACCTGTCGGCATTTATGGAAGCTAGAGAAGTGGAGGAGCCCTGCTCTGAGGGATCTGAGGGCCAGTCTATACCAGTCTTATGGGGAAGAGGCAGATATGACAGGAGGATTGGGGTAGGGCGCTCTCGGGGAACAAGGCCTCGCTGCTTGAAAGCGATCTCTTGTTCCGGCCCCTCGAACCTCTCCCGGGGTACTGGTAATGAGTGAAATCCAGACCCTGGACTCAGACTGCTGTTGCTCAATGCCAGATCAGTGGTAAATAAAGCTCTCCTCATCCAGGATTTAATTCTGGATGAGGAGGCCGACCTGGCATGTGTGACTGAGACCTGGCTGACTCCAGAGGGAGGAGTTCCTCTCTCTGAGATGTGTCCAGCTGGGTTTCAGGTACGGCATCAGCCGCAACCCCAGGGAAGGAGGGGAGGAGTGGCGATTATAGCTAAGGAGACACTCGGGCTGCGCAGACTCACTGCTACTGAGATATTGGATTGTGAGTCCCTCCTTATGAGGAACAGGTGGGCTTGTTGCTTACGTACCTGCCTCCCAGCTGCGTTTCTACAGCCCTGCCCGCGCTACTTGAGGAGGTAGCCGGGTTGGCGGTTGAGTTCCCCAGACTTATTGTTCTGGGTGACTTCACTGTGCCGTCACTCAGTGAGTCCTCGGGTCTGGCGCGGGAGTTCATGGCCACCATGGCAACCATGGACCTGACACAAGTAATTGAGGGCTCAATCCATGAGGGGGGACACACACCTGATCTGGTTTTCCTCTCGGAACAGTTGAGTTATGATCTGAAGTTAAGGGGCTTAGAAGTGTTGCCCATGTCATGGACAGATCATTTTCTGCTGTGGCTTGAGTTTACGACACCAATCCTCTCTCGCAGGGAGCTGGAACCGATTAAATGGTTCCACCCCAGATGCCTGATGGACCCTATTGGCTTTCAAAGGGCGCTTGGGGAATTGCCAGATTCGCTCATACACAGTTCGGCGGAGTCCCTAGTGATGGCCTGGAATACGGCCACTACGGAGGCTCCAGACCGGATTGCACCGTTGCGACCTCTCTGTGGCAGCAGACCCAAGAGATTTCCTTGGTTTACCGAGGAACTCAGGGGGATGAAGCGCCAGAAGAGACGTTTAGAAAAGCAATGGAGGAAAAGCAGATCTGAATCTGATCAAACCAAATTGAGAGCTTATATTAAGACCTATTTGGAAGCGATCACTACGGCAAGATCTCAGTATCTTTCCGCATTGATCGCGTCTGCGGAATCTCGTCCGGCTCTCCTGTTTAAGGTGACTCACTCTCTCCTTGATATGGGGAGGAGGGAGGAACCTTTGCAGGGCAATGCCGAAGAATTTAACACCTTTTTCGCAGACAAGGTCGCTCAGATCCGGACTGACTTGGACTCCAATTAGAATGCAGTGTCGGCTGACAATGAGTCAGTCAAGATGACAGAGGCCCGTCTTAGTCCTGTTGTATGGGATGAGTTTGACCTGGTAACTCCTGATGATGTGGACAAGGCCATTGGAGCTGTGAGTTCTGCCACCTGTTTATTGGATCCGTGCCCCTCCTGGCTGGTTTCGGCTAGTAGGGATGTGACACGGAGCTGGGTCCAGGCGGTTGTTATCACTTCATTGAGGCAGGGGTCCTTTCCAGCTCCCTTCAAGGAGGCACTCGTGCGCCCCCTCCTCAAGAAGCCTTCCCTTGACCCGGCAGTTCTAAATAATTATCGTCCAGTCTCCAACCTTCCCTTTTTGGGGAAGGTTGTTGAGAAGGTGGTGGCACTCCATCTCCAATGGTCCTTGAATGAAGCTGATTATCTCGGCTCTCAGCAGCCTGGGTTCAGGTCCGGTTACAGCACGGAAACTGCTTTGGTCGCGCTGACCGATGATCTCTGGTGGGCCCAGGATAGAGGTCATTCCACTATCCTGGTGCTTCTTGACCTCTCAGCGGCATTCGATACCATTGACCATGGTATCCTTCTGTGCCGGTTGGAGGGGCTTGGAGTGCGGGGCACCATTCTATGGTGGTTTCACCTCCTACCTCTCTGGCCGGTCGCAATCGGTGTTTGCAGGAGGTCAGAGATCGGCTCCGAGGTCTCTTCCATGTGGAGGTCATCAGGGGTCTGTTCTCTCACCTCTGCTTTTTAACATCTACATGAAGCTGTTGGGTGAGATCATCTGTCGACCTGGGGTGAGTTATCATCAATATGCTGATGATACTCAGCTTTATATCTCTACCCCGTGTCATTACAGTGAAGCAGTTGAAGTGATGAACCGGTGCCTGGAGGCTGTTGAGATCTGGATGGGTGCCAACAGGCTCAGACTCAATCCCAACAAGACGGAGTGGCTATGGGCTCTGCCTCCCAAGGACAATTCCAACTGTCTGTCCATTACCCTGGGGGGGGGAAGCTTTGTCCCCCTCGGAGAGGGTTCGCAACTTGGGTGTTCTCCTTGATCCACAGCTAAGTTTGGAACATCATTTTTCGGCTGTGGCGAGGGGAGCATTTGCCCAGGTTTGCCTGGTGCACCAGTTGCGGCCCTATTTGGACTGGGAGTCACTTCTCACGGTCACCCATGGCCTTGTCACCTCGAGATTCGACTACTGTAATGCTCTCTACATGGGGCAACCTTTGAAGAATGTCCGGAGACTGCAGGTAGTCCAGAATGCGGCCGCGCGAGCTGTCTTGGGTCTCCCAAGACATGCTCATATCACTCCAGCTCTTCGTGAGCTGCACTGGCTACCAATTGGTCTCCGAACACAATTCAAAGTGTTGGTTATGACCTATAAAGCCCTTTATGGCAATGGACCAGGATACTTGCAGGACCGTCTCCTGCCTCATGAATCCCAGCGACCGGTCTGGGCACATAGGGTTGGCCTCCTACGAGTCCCATCTGTTAAACAATGCCATCTGGTGGGACCTAGGGCAAGGGCCTTCTCCGTTGCTGCCCCAGCCCTCTGGAACCAGCTTCCCTCAGAGGTTCGTACTGCTTCCTCCCTCCTAGCTTTCTGGAAAGTGCTGAAGACATATCTATGCCGACAGGCTTCGGGCATATGAGCTGTGCTCTGCCCCTCAGCCCTAAGAGTGTCCCGCCATCATTGGCTGCAAATTGATTGTGTTTGTATGTGGTATGAGTGTGGTTAATTTTAAAATTGTTGTTGTATCTTGTTGTGAGCTGCCCTGCGTCTTCGGAGAAGGGCGGCATATAAATGTGAATATTAAATTAAATTAAATTAAACACTGCTATCATGTCACCCCTCGTCCTTCTCTTTATTAAACTACACATACCCAATTCCAGCAACTGTTCCTTATATGTTTTAGCCCCCAGTCCCCTAATCATCTTTGTTGCTGTTCTCTGTATATGCTCTTCTAGTATATGCTAAGAGTCAATATCCATTTAATGGAACATAATCAATCAATCAATCAATCTGCTACAAGTTCAATCACTCAGTTCTATATAACATTTATAGGTGTACACAATATGTCAGAGGATACTTTTTAAAAAGGGTTTCATGCATGGCAAGATCCTGAATGAACAGTGCTATGTTGTTGATTTTCCTGAACATAAGGAGTGACACATTTGATTTACTTTTACTTCAGTTTCATTTGATGTGGGAGGGTATTTTCTCCTTCGAGCTTTCAAGATACAGGTATTATCACAAGCTGACAGTTACATTGGCCACATTTGAAACTGACTAGTAACTTACAATGAAATCACTGATGGGTTAATGCAAAGGGCAAAGTTTTCTACATAGCTGCCAATGCACAGAGTGAACTGTTCTGATGCTAGAGATAGCTGAACAATGATAGACTGATTGGATGAACATTGGATGGAATGCAAAGGACTGAAAGATGGGGATGAAAATTGCACAATCCTGATTTACTGTAGAAACAAATCAGCAGAAAATAAGCTTTAATTAGTGTTCTCCCAATTTTGAGGACCTGTGAGAAGAAAAAAAGTATGTCTGTGCTGTTCTTGTTATCTTCTCTTCATGATTATGTTTCCCTCTGACATGTTTTCTCTTGCTTCTCTTCGTTCCAAAACTAAGCTAAAAACTAGAAATAAAGTCATGCTCAACATCATTCTGAGTGATAGTCCTCAATTTTCTTTCAATTCTTTTATTAAATAATGAATTTATTATATCCATTTTTGAAGAGCAGAAGAGAAGCTTGAGTCAAAGTTAGCTTGAGTCAAAGAGAAGCTTGAGTCAAAGTAAATGCATATTTTGTGAGGAATCTGACTAAACTTTCAAGCAAGTTTTACCATTTCCACTTCTACATAAATCATGAATTTCTAGTGAAAAAATGTCTGCTTCTAAGTGCAGGTTATTTTGATATTAGTCCCCTAGATATTTGTCAGAAGACCCATCCTTTTTGATATATTTGACTTCCTCTAAAAAGTCCTAGAACTTTTGCCTGAATTAGTGTTGTTCTGTACCACTCCTAGGTATTTTAGGAAATCTTAGCGTCTGTATCTTCACACATTGTCAACTTTTAAATCTGCCAAACTGGTGTTTTCATTTATAAATATATAAAACTCAGGTTTAATTTTTTTTATTGGTTTTTTAATTTTTAACAGAAAGAGAAAAATGCTCAAATCAAATCATAGTGTTAAAATAAACAATAAACATAATCACAACATAAATACCTATTTCAAAATCATCCATAAACAAAACATAAGTACTTATTTCAATACATCTAATAATAATAACTCAACTGAAATTAATCATAGACCACATTTACCAAACAATTAACATTACTGCTCGGTACCCCCACCACCACATCCCCCTAACCCTAACCTTCCCCCCTCACTTACCAACTAACTACCTACTCTCCTCCCTCCTTCTCTATCTCCCTCCTTCTACTCCACCCAACTATCCCTACTCTTCCCCCTTCTTATCAACTTTCTACTTACATCAGCCTTCACTCCTCCTTCCTCTTTCCATCAGATGTGGTGCCCAGAGGCCACCCGAGCAACCCCTTAATAACAATAATTACATATTCTTGCATCAACCCCAATTGCAGTTGAGAAAACATAGTATATAAAATTATAAACCCTCCCTACCCCCCTGACTTCCCAGAGTGAGTACAGGGTAAAACAAAAGAAAACCCACTACTTCAAACAAAGTTATTATATAATCCTAACAAGAATTTTAAACTATATACTAAATACAATCTCTACTTAACATTTATTCAACCTTATCAATTCTAATACATATCTAATCCCTCAATCAGTCCATCTAATATCAAACCTTAAATCATTTCAATCCACTAAACAAAACAGACAAATCATCTTGTTAAGAGTATTAATTTTCATTTACATATCTAAACCATCAATCTAACAATCAATCCATCACTTCAGTTCCTTGAGAGGTTATGTAGAGTCACCCAAACAATCAAGTTTAATATATATCTTCCAATAATCAGTTTCTTTTAACATTCTAGACAATTATTTCAAACCAATAAACATCAAATAAATAAATCATCTTTTTTTAAAAAAAAATAAACAAAAAATATCAATAAACCCCTCAATTAAAAAAAAATATATTCTTAATCAATTTAGTATATCTTCCATTAAACAACCTCTCTTACATCTTACTCATAAACTTGGTCCTTGATTCAGCCCATAATCTTAGATTGGCCTTAATTCCTTACACTTAATTTTAAATTTCACTTCTTCAATCGACTTCTGGGCTTTCTCATATGTCAAATAAACCTAAATAACAAATACAATCTATTTAGTCCATTTCTAACTTAGATTCCTTCAACCTTATCAAATCACATAATGCTTATCTATCCCATCAATCAATCAATCTAATGTCAAACCTAGATCATTTCAAAGCATGTACATTCTTCTTCAATTTAATTATATCTTCCATTAATCATCTTCTTTTACGTCTTACTCATAATCTTAATATTATATCTTCCGTTAATCACCTTCTCTTACATCTTACTCATAATCTTAGTCCTTGAGTCAGTCCATAGTTTTGAATTACCCATAATTCCTTGCATACAATTTTAAATTTCACTTCTTCAATCGTACTCTTGGTTTTTTCTTCTGCCAGGTAAATCTCCATAACGAGGCCTCCCTTCCAAATAATAAGTCTCTCTTTTTTACTTGCAATATCATTTGAATCCATATAAACCATCTTAACCTTTGCATTAGTCCTCTGTTTCTCTTGACCATAGACTTTCGTTGAGGTAACATTTCAAATCTCTGTCTTTGCTTTTCCTGGTCCTCAGCACCATAGATAGATTGCTTCTTAAACTGGATCAATTTCTCTTTTTTCTCAATTAAATCTTCTTCTTGCTGCTTGTCTGAGAGGAATAGCCATCCCCTCCTGTCTTGAAACAAATCCTCTTCCTCCACTCCGTAAACGAACTGTTTATCAAGCAAGATCCATTTCCCATTATTCTCTTTATTCTCAATACTGTCTTCTTCTTGTTTGGATTGTTGTATAAAATGTTCAACAGTCGGTTGCAAATCAATTTCATTTGGAAAAAAGAATCTAATTAATTTTAATATTTCTGTATTAGTCTCTTTCAATATTGCAATCCTTTCTTCTTTAAATTCATCAATGCAATCCAAAATAGGTTTGACATTAAAACGTAGATTCCACTCCATTTTAAATTTTAAAACAATCGCTCTGGCTTTAATCCAATTTCTACAACCGTCTCTCTAGCTTCACTTACGAGAACAAAGAAAAAAAACATAGGACTTCCGGTGGCTCCGCCGGCGTCGCTAGAGTCTCCTCTGTGAGGCTCCGTTCCCTGGGTATGTAAAGCCGCAAAAAAATTGCGAACTTCAGCTTTTTTTTGCGGTGAAAAATCCCCTCTTCGGGCGAAGAAGAGGTGTAGAGCATCGGGAGTAAAGGGTTGAGCTCCTCTAATATCCCCGGAAAAAGCTTTCAGGGATTAAGAGTGAGAGCTCCCCATAACTCCTGAAGACGCTCCTGCTCAGAGACGGTTCTGTCATCAGACAGAAAAAGACGCCGCGACTGCCTCTGCTTTTAAAAATAGAACACAAGAGAGACTGTTTGCAGACTGAGTGAATACAGGAGTTTTTATTGGATTGCAAGTATTTTTTACTGTTTTTCTGGCTATATATTTCTAACTGTTACATTCAACATAATGCATTCAAGATGGCGTATAGCTTTCACTACTTTCACTGCTAAAGGAAAGTGCTTGAAAGTGAAAGTGAATTCTCAGGTTTGAAGTATTAGGTTTGCATGTAGGAGAAAAGATAGAGAGGAAAAATTTAAAGCATGGTCTTCTGTTACTTTGATAACTTTTTGTGAAGCATGCCTTGGTTCAAAACATTATTATTATGTTTCATACCACAGTCAGCCAGGTGTTCAGATTGGATTTGATATTTTTATCCATCTATCAAATGTTTCCCAAGGATCTAGGATAAGGTTCCATTTACCAGGGAAAATATATTGTTAATATTATTATGGTTCATTGCATGGTCAGCCAGATGTTCAGACTGTATTTGGAGTTTTTGTCCAGGATATGCCACAGCTGTTTTAGGATTGCAGCCAAAGCGCCTATTTCTATTGGTACTTTTACTTTCTTTTACCACAGTCATTCTATTTCTGTTTGCAAATCTTTGTATTTTGAGATTTTTCTTCAGTACTTTCTCTTCTGTTCTGCTGAATCCAGAAACTGCCATGTCCACTATCCAGACACTTTGTCTTTTTGACATTTATTAAGTCAGATGTGTTAAGTGGCAGGTGTTGGATTATTTGAATTCTAAAATCCCAGAATACTTTAGCTTCTTCGTTTTCTATTATTTTGTCCAGTTTGTGGTCCCACCAGTTCTAATTTAATTTGTAGCAAGACTTCTAGGAACAGAACACAGAACGGGATCTCTTTTCACTCTGGGAAATATAAAGTAGACAGTGGATTCATTTTAGAGGGAAGTAGTGATTGAGCTGTCTGCTTGTACCTCCTTCCCTCCAAAAAAAACCCCCCTCCTCCCCTTCTTCCAATAATTGTGTGTGGTTGTAAGGCATCAGTACACTTCAAGTGCTGGTTTGTAATACCCATTGCAGTATGGCTAGAAAAATATGCATTATCAAGTCATATCAAGATATTCTGGCTTAGAAATGGGTGTTAAATTAAACTAAACTGGGTGGCCCAATAATTGTATTCAGCTGAATGCATACAAAAAACTTTTTTGGTGTGTATGTATGTGTGTGTTATTTTAAGGCTTTGACTATTTGTAAACCACCACTTTGCCTTTTCTCCTTCATCTTCAGTAAATGCTATCCAAGCAAGAAAATTGTTGCTTTCTTCTGGAAACATCTCCTTTTGGAAAGCAGTTTTTAAGCTGGTCTGAATAATTAGGTATTTGAAAATGAGTGGTTATGCTAAATTATCTTTTTTGCAACAGATGTTTATTTCCTAGGTAAAAAATGTTAAATCTTTGAAAATTGTTGTCTGAATGAAGTGTAATTTAAACAGAGCTCTGAAGACTTCCTGGTATCATAAGTAATCCATTTCTATTCCCTAGAATAGTCTTGGATGTTGGCCCAATGGTAAGTCCCAAAAATTCTAGGTGATTTTGCTAATTGACATCATGTATATCACCTCCAAATGTGATTATAAATGGTCTCTAAATACTGTCATTTCTGAGCATAATCAGCTTATGTCAAAAAGGATTTTGTATTTTCTATTGAACTCTCCTGAGATCTGTCAAGGTCAATAATGCCAAAGCTGTACATTTGAGACAGTTATCCCAGAATATTGTACTTCTGAAAAAGAAGAGGTGTTTGTGTGTGGAAGCAATCAGACCGCTTTTCAGCATGTTATGTAATTAATTTTGAAAATACTCTATATGTCACATCAACTTTGAACCAATTTAAGTTAGCACTTCACTAATGATTTGTAAGAAGAGGAAATCAAAATGAGAATTACATCAACAACAAGACCAAAGTTCGAGATAATACTATAATACGCATGATTTTACTACAGTGTATTACATTGCCTGTTTGTGTTTCATTTTATTCCTTTCTCTTGATGAATACTAAGAGGGTTGGGTCTCTGGAGACTTTAAATTCAATCACACAATACAAAAGAAGAATAATCTGGGTTATTATTAAAGAAAATAAGAGTGAGGCTGAGAGACAACATGTACATTTTCCCTTTGTTTTTTTCTGATTTTTGAAAGTAGAACTATAACTACAGAAAAATAGTTTTTATTGAAACAGTCTCCATCAACTAGCAATAAATCTCTTGGATTTCAAACAGGACATTGTTCAAAGCTACCTGCTGCTAAAATATTTGACAATGAGTCTACTGTTCCAAAACTAAGCAAAACTTGTTGGTAATATAAAGTATCAGGCTGAGCAGAGGAACAGAAGAGAATATTTTGTTCAATCATTCGTAGATCTTCTGTCAAATCATATTGATCTATGTGATGAAATCATTATTTTTGGTTTAGATTTTGATGTTTGAGAGAGATCCTAAGTTTACACAATCTCATATTCTAAACAATTTTGTATGTTGTTTTGTAAGTTGATGACCTGACCTATATACCTGATAGGTTATTTTTGCAAAATATCAATAGATCATCTGCAAAGTTGCTGCTTAAGCTCCCAATTATTAGCTTCATGGCATTCAGATACAAACATTGTCATTTCTTATAAGCATACATTCTGTTTGCTTAAAATCTCAACCTCTATTTGGCATAAGTGGTTACCACTATAGCAGTGGTTCTCAACCTTTTTCAGGTTGAGACCCCACTTGCCCCACCCATGCGCACGACAGGCCGATCCGCACATGCGTGGCGCGTGCGACGGTCCGAACTGCACATGCGCGCACGACGGCCTGATCCACGCATGCACGGCGCATGCGCGATGGCCCGAACCACGCATGCGCGGCACGCGCGCAATGGGCCGATCCACGCATGCACACGCGACGGGCCGATCCGCGCATGCGTGGCGCGCGCGCGATGGGCCGATCCGTGCACGCACAGCGTGTGCATGACGGCCCAAACCGCGTATGCGCGGTGTGCACGCAACGGCCCAAACCACACATGCGTGGCGTGCGCACGACGAGCAAAACAAAAACAAAACAAAAAACAAAAAAAAAATGGTCGACCGCGGCGACCCCCGCAAAACGGTCGTTCGACCCCAAATGGGGTCGCGACCCATAGGTTGAGAACCGCTGCACTATAGTGTCTATGATTACTTCAAATGTTATCGTGTCATATCCCAAAACAATAAAGTTGCAGTATATATTGAAACTTTAAAAAAGTAAAACACAAAACCTTAATTGATTTATATGAAATTTGACAGATTATCCCAACTAAAGTTCTAGGTTATCTATATCAATGATAAACAAAAGTTAACTTTTTTTCCCATGCTGGATTAGAGGAGAATTGACTGTGCTTCATCGACCCATCCACCTATTATATATCTTAATCAATAATTGTCATAAAATCTAATTAATGTAAGGACCCACCTTACTTTACATCTTAAGAAGACAGAACTCTTGGAATGTCTCTTCCAACAGGAATCTTTATTAAGAGAAACTGATTGCAGGCATGCTAGATAGGATTGGGGAATCCTCTCCCACCATTCAATGTTTTAAAATGTTCCTAAGCAGCCCCACCCCACAGTTCTTCCAGATGATTCAATCCGTCAGTCCGCTCCGTCGGCATGATCACTCATCCTCTCTTTTCCCAGATCCCAGGCATTGCATTCCCCCCTCCTTTTCCCTCACTGCTGACAAAGGGGAGAACTTCAGAGAGAGTAGGATGAAAGGCGATGGCCGCATTGTTATGGTTAGTCCTTTCGAAAAGAATCAACACCGGGTCACTTTGTAGTTAATGAAGGAAGTGGGAGACATAAAACCCCCATGTTTACCTCCTCCCCTTCCGTACTATGACAGAATCCAGAAGAGAGTAAGAATTGTTTTTTTATCAGAGTAGATAGATAGAAATGAAATATAATTGGATTCTGACAATTAGACTATCTCTAAAGGGGCTCAAACTGATCATTTCTAGAATTCCAGATTAACTACTGGGCATACTTTCTGTGTTATTTGATAATTTAATAAAATAGTTTCTATTTAATTATCCTCTTTTGGCATTATATGAATCTTCAGTAATGAAACAAATTACTATTTTAAAAAGTGTTGGAATTCATTAGCCTATGCTATCAACATCCAAGTTACTAGCCAATGTACAATGGCTACATTTATAGACAACTAATAATAATTTCAAACATTTTTTAATTAATTTCAATTGAAGAAAACACAATAAAATGGGAAAAGGCCACCAATAACCTTCCCTTGTTTTGTCAAGAAATAAACTTGCTGCAATTTTAATAATCTCTCTGTTAAATTGTATGTATGTATGTATGTATGTATGTATGTATGTATGTGTGTGTGTGTATGTATATGTGCATGTTTGTGTGTGTATTTAGATTTAGAGCACCTTTATATATATATATATGGCTCACCTTAATACACACAAAATCATGTGCTATAGAGGAACACCTTTCATACAGACATTACTTTGTCTAGGATTGCTGAAACAGGGGCAGGGAGGGGAGATTTGGCAGACAGTAGAACCTTTGCAATTTGTACAGAGAAACGTGGTCCATTGAAAGTCAGTACTAGGAGAACGCTCCAGCAGTTGGAAGGGTAGGGAATATAAAGAAATTTAAAGATGATCTTAGTGTGAAAGAACCTTTCAGGAGGAATTTAGGGAATCAATTGCATAGTCCATGGATTGAAGCAAGCATGAAAAAGAGAACACTCCTGCTTTGATTGAAACTTCCAAGGTTTCAAGATTCTATTATTACACTGTAGAATTATAAAGTAGTATTCTTGAAATCCCTGAGATGTCTCTCTCTTGATAAGTCCTACCTTAAATGTTTGACCTCAGTCTTGAAACCCTTTAATTAGAGAGGAATCTTATTTTTTGGTATTAGAGATGGCAACAGAACATCAGAGCACAATGATATGGACAAAACAAGTTGCCAGCATCATTAGTAAGTGAAATTGGGCCCAACCAACCCCACTGTACCATAAGGCAAGATTCCACAGTAATTGAGGTGACACTTCCCTGAACCAAGAGTAGTATAAGAACTTGCAGTCCAACCTGGCTGTGATATAAATTGGAAGGAAATGGAAGCTCAAGATCAATTTCTAATTTTCATTACCCAATGTAAAATGTTTAAGGCAGGAGAGCCAGAGAAAAAAAATCTACAAATCAATCCACAGTTGCCATTATTCTTAGATAGCTAAAAGGAAGGGCTGCATCGGACCATGCTCCTCATTAAAGGCAATGAGCCATTGTCAGATAATTACCAGAACTTCACATAAAGATTTATGGCACCTGTTGATGACTTTGCTATGAAAATAATAGCAAATCAATAATCATATAGTCCAGAGACTGAAAAATCATGGGTTTCATTTTCTTTTTGTTGTTGTTAGTATAAAAAGAGAAAGAAAGAAACTTGAATGGGACTTCCAGTTTGCCATTGCAGCCCCCGTGGCCGCTGGAAGGCAAGCTCTGTCTTCTGCATTCAGTTTTTTTCCGCTGGGGGACCCTGGAAAGGGTCAAAAGTTGCCCTGTAGGGGCGATGAGCAAGGAGGGGACCTAGCTCTTCCAAAAAATGGCAACTAAATGGTCTCTCTTATTCCAAACAATATATATAATAATAGAGGGAGATCTATTTGATGATTTAAAAGCATTGACATGGAAGGCTAGCTGGCAAAGAAAGAAAGCCAGAATAAGGCTGAAGAAAATTGGGGTTTTGATTTATCAGAGGGGATTTTATATTACTAATTAGAGGGTCAAAGGGAGAAGTTGAGATAAGGGAAATTTTATTCATTAAATTTAAAACATTTGGAAATTAGTTGAAAATAAGGATGTTATTTGTTTAGTACTTAAAAATTAGACCCAAAAGAAAAAAAATGTTATGAATATGTTTGATTTATTGATTAAGTCAGACAATATATAATGGGCTTTGATTTATTAAAGGGGGTACTGTATTATTAATTAGATGATGTAAGATGGGCGAAAATAGATAACTTTTAGGAAATAGAACAAGATTATACCCAAATAGATAAAATGTGTATTTTGAATATTAGATTCTGTTATGAATTGAGATAAAGGAAACTTTGGTTACCTAAAACCTAGAAATTATAAATATCAAATGTTAAATTTGAATATTGATGGGAAACTAAAAATTGGGAAAAACTAATAACAGGACATTGATTGACTGTAAAGATTGAATGTAAAAGTAATTAAGATATGTATAAGCTAAAATTATTGATAAATGTAATAATGATGTTTTTATTTAGTTGATATAATAAGAACTGTATATGCTTAAATATGAGATAGTAGATATTAAGGGAAAAAGAGAGGAAATATTTGAGAGGAAATATTTGTAATTTGAGATTTGTACTAAAGATTTTTGTATGTTACTGGACTATTGATTAATCTAGCCACCATATTGCTTTTTAAATACCTAAATGTAAAAATAGAAAATTAATAAAAAATATTACTAAAAAAAGAATCTTGAATGGGCTTTCAAGACTCTAATTTTATATCCAACAACAAGAAATTATTATTTCTGGAATCCCTGTCTTTTAACGTGACCTTCCTCAAAGGATTGACATGAAGATAGACATCGGTCCCCAAATAACTCCTTTTTAAATGTTCTTTCTCTGGGATTGCTTAATTGTTTCTTGAATTCCTGGAACACAGATCTCTTGAAGCTAGTAACTCTTTCCAGTTAAAAGAGTATTGACAGAACCTTCCTTTGTTTGAATCTGGATCCAACTGATCAAATGAAGCTGGATGACATTTTCAGGCTGAAAATCCAAATCAGTGAGGCTAATTCAAAACTCCATGATAGCTATGCTTACAGAAACTAAGAAAGGAGGATTTATTTGTAAGGCCCAGCATCTATAAAGCCAAACCCAGTCCTCCACTACTAATCCAACAAAAATGTAGGGATCTACATCTTTAACTAAAAAAGGAATAGTTCCTGGAAAGAATGACCATTGCATTGAAAAACATACTGATAGTCCTCGATTTACAACCACATTTTAGCCCAACATTTCCATTGCTCATTGCTTCTTCCTCCTTATATCCCAATCTTTCCTTCCCCCTCCCTCTTGCAAATGTTAGACTGTCAGCTCATGAAGCTTGGATAGGAGAGATGCAACCATAACAAAAACATTGGACAACCATTGGACCAGGATGGTATAAGGTCTCCTGCCTTGAGCAGAGGGTTGGACTAGAAGACGTCCAAGATCCCTTTCAGTCCTAGGATTATATTTTCTAATCAAGTCACTTAAGTGAATTTTGCCTCATTGCATGACCCTTTTTGTCACACTTGTTAAATGTATCACTGCAATTGTTAAGATAGTAACACAGTTGTTAAGTGAATCTGACTCGCTTCCCCATTGACTTTTCTTGTCAGAAGGTCAAAAAATGTGATCACATGACCCTGAGACACTGCAACTGTCATAAATATATGCCAGTTACCAAGTGTCTGAATTTTGATCACATGACTACGGGGATGCTGTAACGGTTGTAGGTGTGAAAAATGATCACGAGTCACTCTTTTCAGTGCCATTGTAATTTTGAATGGTCACTAAATGAATTGCTGTAAGTCGAGCACTACCTGTATGCCTATTTCTCTGACTAACAAAAGGAAAGATCCAGGAGGACCCCATGGCTCTGACAAAGACAGATGTCCTTTTGCTTCATCTGCCAAAGGCATAGCAATCAGTATTGCAAATTTGAAGATTTGAGCAGAATGTCTGTACAATATTATTTCGGAAAAATAATCCTTGGGTCTTTTTATCCCAAAGGTGCTTTTTTTATGAGGCAACTGGACTTTCTTGGGTTTTTTTTGAAGACATTTCACTTGTCATCCAAGAAGCTTCTTCAGGTCTGACTGGATGGTGGGGAAGGAATGGAAGGAAGACCCAGCAGGAGCGCCTCCATGACAGACAAAGAAGAAGACAATAAATGAAGCATTGTTGTCATTCCATACATTGCAGGAATATAGGAAAAGCTCAGGAGGATTTTCATCCAACACAACATACGTATATATGCACACTTCAAATCCATGAATACACTAAGGCAGAAGCTTGTCCACCCCAAGGATAAAACATCCAGATACAAACTGAGCATATATGCAATATAATGCAGTGAGCCATGTGTAGATCTGTACATTGGGGAAACAAAACAAACCCATCAAGACAAGATTCAGCAGTACATCAGCATTTAAAAGACAAAGGCCACTCTTTTGAAGACAGCAAAGTCCACATTTTGGACAGAGAGGAACACTGGTTTGAAAGACAAGTCAAAGAGGCCATCTATGTCAAAACTGAACAGTCCTCTCTCAACAGAGAGGGAGGGTTATGACATCATCTATCTCCATTCTACAACACAGTCCTTTCAGCAGTTCCAAGAAGGCTTCTCACCCATTTGCACTACTCACTACTACACTGATAAACCTTTAAGTGGCCTCAATGACTCTCTAAAAGAATGCAAATGACCAGGTGTCTGCAAGGAGTATAAATCCTTCCATTCCCCCACCATTTAATCAGAGCTGAAGAAGCTTCTTGGAAGAGAAGCAAAACATCTTCAAAGAAAAACAAGAAAGTTCAGTTGCCTTGTGAAAAAGCACCTTTGGGATAACTATGACCTGGATGAGTGAGAATTTCCATAGACACTTGGGCCATTTTAGTATCATTTTTATTACCTGTTTCTACTAGAAATTATTATACTACGAACTCATGAAAGGTGCATTTGGAAGGGCTTAGAGTTTCTATTTTAATTCATATTTACACAATAGGTATGTTCTGAATGATATATGATTTAGATTTATATAACAGAATTCCTACTTTTTCTAATTTTTATAATATATTTTTAATCCAAAAGTATTTAAAGTATGCACATTAAAATAGTATATTAGAAGAAAGGTATCAAAACAATATTGAATAGTATGTATGTTTTTAAAATTATGTACAAGAATAATTGAAAACTTCCTTACCGGAACTGTATCCTGCAGTCTTTTGTTACATCACACACTGGATTTATGTCTCAAGTCTGACAGGTGATCATGTGGCAAATATTGTCTAAAATCCTTTTAGAAGGTTTGTAATTTAATTAGGAATTTATTATTAATGCTTATCAGACACCATACTTCATTTTAAATATTATTGAACACCAACTTTAAAATGTTAATTACCACAGACAAGTTACAATTTAAATTAGTATCAGCCAACTTCAAATTCATTATAAATTAGGAATATATATTTTGTACATTCCTGACACTAGTGCATCATTCATCAAAACTCAAAGACATCCAAATGTTATTTTTCTGTGCCTATTCAAGAGAGGAATAACTTCAAGTCATCCATCTTTGCTATTTGGTGGAATGCTTTTCAGTATGGCTGTTGCATATGCAGGCAACTAGTGCTATTCATTCTGTGCTTGACAGGTTGAAAACTATGTTTACAGACTTGTCAATCATTTGGACCAACATATGTAAGTGTCTTGAAAAATTCTGGAGCATAAAGCAACCATCAGGTAACAGAGAATTTATCTGTTTTTAGAAATGTGAATAGTATCAGCAAAAGTAGGTAAAACAAAACTATTTTTGATTCAGTTAGCAAAATACCTCATCTAATCATCGTTAAGGACTCAAACCAACTGATTTAATTTGTTTTTTTTTTGAAGTATGTGCAGCTGAATGGCAGAGTTCTTATTTGTTTTCAGCTCACATTCTATACCTAATGCAATAATGGCAAAATCCTTTGAGCTCAATATGTTAGAAATAAAATGCCTAACTTGATTCCCCCCCAACAAAAAACACAAAAGAGAAACAAATATCTTTCTCCCTCCATCTAGGCCATTCCAAACAGTGACACTCAGAAGCAATACTAAGGCTGGGCCTGAAGTGGAGGCAGGAGTCTTGACTTCAGCTCTAGTGCCACTATTGCCACTTTAAAAAAGCAGCATTACGCCATTCCCCAAGACACAGAAGCCTTGGGAAATTGCGTGATTGACCCTGTGTCCCAGCACTCCACAGGATATGCTGCACACCACTTACTTTCAGATAGCATTCTCTTTTTAAGCAGCTAAGATGATCAAAGGCCTGTAGACTAAAACATGAAGAACGGTTGCAGGATTTGGGTTTGGCTAGTCTAAAGAAAAGAAGAAATAGGGGAGATATGATAGCAGTATTCCAGTATTTGAGGGGTTGCTACAAAGAAGGGGGGTCAAATTATTCTCCAAAGCACTGGAGGGTAGCACAAGAAAGGTTGGAAACTAATCAAGGAGAGAAGCAAGCTAGAATTAAGGAGAAACTTCCTAACAGTGAGGACAGCTTGTAGAACAGCTTGCTTCAGAAATTGTAGGATCATCATCACTAGAGGTTTTTAAGAAGAGCCTGGACAACCACTTGTCTGAAATGGTATAACGTCACCTGCTTGATCAAGGGGATGGACTAGAATATCTCCAAGGTCCCTTCTAGATTCTATTCTATTCGGTGGTGGGATTAAAATACCTGAACAATCAGTTCTCTGCAGGGACGTCACTTCTGGAAGTCTGTTCTGAACTGGGGAGGCCTCCCAGGCCCAGAACAGCCTAGCAGAAATGCATGGATGCTACTTCCAGAAGTCCGTTCTGAGCCTCAGAAGCCTGGGGAGGCCTTCCAGGCTCAGAATGGACTTTCGGAAATGGCATCCATGCACTTCTGGTGGGCTGTTCTAGGCATTGCGAAAAAGGGCTAGGGCATCAGCCAGTTTGCCGAAGTCAACAAAAAATTAGCTACTGGTGCAAACCGGCTGAATCCCACCACTGATTCTATTCTATTCTATTCTATTCTATTCTATTCTATTCTATTCTATTCTATTCTATTCTATTCTATTCTATTCTATTCTATTCTATTCTATTCTATTCTATTCATTATTCTCACAGGTCCCTGCAGGTATCCTGTTCTAAGTTTCATGAAGCCTTTGCTCTTTCTGTAGCATCTGAAAACAATATGGAAGCATGCCAAATCAAGTGGATGGATAAATGCATATTTCCTACAAAGGAAATTAATCCAGTAGATTTTAAACAGTGTAATTGCAAGAAATAGTGTAACTTTGGCAATGAAGATTTATGACTTCAGCCATATGTTGAAATATATTCTCACTGTGTGGTCTTTGAGTTTGGCTGCTTTCTTACAGACATTTCATTACCAAACTAGGCAATTTCATCATCAGTGCTCATAGGGAGTGCGGTTTTGGGGGTTCTTGGTTGGAGAATTTTCTGCTTCTTGATTGCTGGTCAAATATTAATCTTTTCTACACTTGATCTTAGCCAAAAAGCTGAGAAGCGGTTTTGTCACACAGCCACCATGGATGGTTGGTAGATCTGCTCTTTCTCCCCCGTTCAGTTTTGCATCACTGGGGGCCCTGAAAAGGGCCAAAAATCACCCCAGAGAGGCGACCAGCAAGGAGGGGCTTTTGCTGAATCAAAGGAGAGCAGCAACTTTCCTGAAGACCTGGCATTTCCCTCCAAACCGGCAGACAAAAGGACCAGCCATAGAAATATGGCTTGTCCCTAGGCTGCTAACAGCCGAAGTCACATTAACATCTGGCAACTTCAAAGCAGTGTGGAAAGGATTGGGTGAGATCTGCCTCTCTTACATCCTAATTACTTAATTACCTGCATAAGCTGCTAAAGTACTTTCCCCCCTGTGGTGAGGGAAGAGGGATTTTAGCCCTCCCTCCAGAAACAGCGGCTATCAACCACTTGGGAGTTTATGTTGGAAAAAATACTGGGATCCTAATTGGAATTCTATTTTTTTAAACTGGTGGATTATAAGATTTGTAACTTTATGTTCTCTATTTTTTCTTCTTCTCTGATTTTTACTCTAACTATTATTGAAGATTTGGGTTCTTTTTCTCCCCCTTACAATAGAGGGGGAAAAGAAAACTGAAAAGATTCAACTAACTCTGAGATGACATTTGCTGGCTAAATTTGAGACTGTAACCTGCTATTCTTAAAGAAAGACTTGTTGATTGCCTTAAAAACAGATAAGATTCAAAGTAACCTTGAAGTACCACCTGCAAGAAACTCAGCTCAGCATTTTTTTTGTAAATTTTTTTATTATTAGATATCCATTTGTACATGTAAACAAAGAAAAAATTCAAGTTAAATGCCATTCAACTTAATACAATTGTTTTAAATTTGTAAACCTTCTTCACTCCGTATATCAAGATTTAACTATAAGCCAAATACATTTTAAAATTTTAAATTTCACTTCTTTTCAGTTCAATCCATTGGACATCAAACAAACAAATCATCTTATTAAAAATAATAATTTTCATGTCAATACACCCATCACTTCAACAAGTACATTCTTAGTCGATTTAATATATATCTTCCATTAATCACCCTCTCATGCCTCTTGCTCATAAACTTAGTCCTTAAATCAGTCCATAATTCTTTGCCTTTAATTCATTGCATAAAATATTAAATTGCACTTCTTTTCAGTCGAATTCTGGGCTTCTTCTTCTGCCAGGTGGATTTCCATAACAAAGCTTCCCTTCCAAGTAATAAGTCTCTCTTTATTGCTTGCAATATCACTTGATTCCATATAAGCCATACTCTGTGGATTCTGTCAGTTTGCCAAGAGAAATTTTTAGCCTCCTCTCCTAGATATTTTTCCAAGGCTTTTACAAAAATTCTTTTCAAATCTTCTTGCTTCTCATTTGGGGATTCTTCCAGTCCCATGTCCCTAATTGCTGTCATCATCTGGCGATAGTGCATCATAGTTGAGTGGTCTTGCACCTCACTTTTCATCTCAGCAAGTTGTCTCTCTTCTTGTCTCTCCACCTCTTCCATCTTTTCTTCAACCCCCTCCCAGACCCTCTTAAAAGTTCTCCCAATATCTTTTCTCATTTTCTTATTGTGCGTTTGTGTTGTTTCTTTGGTTTGGTCTAAGTCTTCAATAACTGCTTTGCTTTGATCTTCCACCTTCTTCTCCACTTCTCTGCTTTGTTCCTTCTGCTTCTTTTCTAGTTCTTTGCCTTGTCTCTACATCTTCTTATCCATTCCCTCCATCTTCCTATCCATTCCCTCTATCATCTTATCCATTTCCTCCATCTTCATTTCCACTGCCTCCATCGTCCTCTCCATTTTTTCCATCCTTTTCTCAGAATTGCTCTTTATTATTTCCAGTTTTCTCACTATTTTTTCACACATTGTTAACATTGCATCTTTTAATTCTTTCATCATATGCATTTCTGGAGAGGCCTGAGTAGACAGGGGGGCCTGGGATTCTGTAGATATGGAGGAAGATGGGGGGCAGGTAAGTTGTTCCCTGGTATTTTAAGGATCTGGGCTGGGGAGGATGCTGCCACCTTTGAGGGCACCAGTTTGGACTGCATAGTGGCCATCCTATCTTCAGTCCGCTGTTAGCCAAGCTTCTTTATGCAGAGGACTAATCCTTACGCTTATATTGCCAAGATGTACTCTCTTATATTCTTCCTTATATTCTTTATTTGGTAAAGTTTTTAAGTTTTGCGTCTAGTCTGCCCTCTAGCGGTCACTCTCGTATTGCAGTTTCTCTTTCCCCTTTCTCTTCCGGTCACTTTCTCTTTAAAGTAAAAGTAGTCGCCATCTTGGGTACATTTTGTTTATTGTGAACGTAGTTGATCCGAGGTAAAATATAAGAAATACTTGCTTTTTAGACTCCTGCGTTCAGTCTGTCAATCTCTGTGCCTTTTTGAAAAGTTTTCCTCGAGCGGTGGCTGGTCTCAGCGTCTTGGTCTGTCAGCTGACAGAAGCAGCTCCGGGCTGGAGCTATTGCGAGTGCCCGGGGAGTCCTCTTTCTTCCCCCCTGAACGTTTTTTTGGGGAGTTTTCAGAGGATCTCAACCCCCACTCACAGCTCTTCGCCCCTTCTCCGACTGAGGAGGGGTTTTTTGTGCCACGAAAAACAGCTGTTTTGCACTGTTTTTGCGGCTTTACAAGTCCCGGAGCTCAGCGCCTCCAAATGAGGCTATATCGACCCCAAGGCAGCCACCGGTACCAATAAATTCTTGAATCCAAGAAATTGGTTTGTCCATCTCAGCACGTTTTCGGTCCATTTCACAGATGTGTGTTTGTGTGTGTTTGTGTGTTTGTGTGTGTCCGTGTGTTTGTGTGCTTCTCTCTGTGTGTTTGCTTGTGTGTGTGTGTGTGTGTGTGTGTGTCTCAGCCTAGCTTTTTACTTGGTGGACTTTCTGATTGTAAGTTCTTTGTTTAGTCTAATATATGACAATGGTAGAAGAACAGGAATGGATTTCTCACACAGAGGAAGTACAGGAACAAACTCTTTATATGTTAAAAGCAATTATCCAAACTCTCCATATGCAAGCTCAAACTATGACTTCAACTAAAGAATCATCTATACAGAATTCTATAGAAAAGGGGAAACAACCAAATGTTATGACAGAAGACTTAGATACTCAACAAATACAAACTGTGGAAAACATGGGAAGGAAACTGATAATAGAGAACAAGGAAAGGACTTTTCTTATAAACCAGAAGGAATTTGAAGACAAAAAAGAAAAAAAAACAGATGAAAGATAAGATAAATACTTCGGGACAACTGCATCAAACTGGAAAAATAAAGAGACGACCTGTCAAACCAGCTAGCTCTCTTAAGAAAACAGCAACTGAATGCCTTTATCAATATCAAACAATAGTTACAACAATACAAGGAGATTTTTTTTGATGATTTAAAAGCGAAGATACGAAAGATGATTTGGCAGAGGAAAAAAGCTAGAATTAGACTGAAAGGGATTGGGATTTTAATCTATATATGAGATCTAAAATAGAATATATCTAAATGGATAGAATATGTATTTTGAATATAAGATATTGTAATGATTTGAGATAAAAATGGTTTTATAAAATTTTAAAATATAAATATTGAAATAAGAATATTATATTGTCTTATTAGTTTGTTAAGATATATGATAGATTTTACATATAAGGTCTGTATTTTAAATAGTAGATCATATGTGGAATTTGACAAAGGAATTGTGTTTAATTAAAATTTGGAAAAAAGATAAATGTTAAATTAAAATATTAAGGGAAAATCAATTACCAGGTTACTAATTTGCTAAAAGTTTGAATGTTTATAGATAATTAAGACTTGAATTTAAGATATTGTCATGAGTTGAGATACAGGTTAAATAAAACTTAGAAGTGTAAATACTAATAATTAAATTTGTATATTAGCTTTCTCTTTTTCTGGAAAGGAAGAAAGGAAAGAAGTAGAAAAAAGGAAAAGAAAATTATTAGCCGTAAATATGAAAGAGAAGACTGAGAATCTGGGATCATTTAAAATCTGGAAATGATAAAGATTAAACGTTAAATTTAAATATTAATGCAAAATTAAACTTAAGAAAAACTTATTAGGTTATTGTCTAAAAGATGGAATGTCAAATTAATCAAGATATGTATAGACTGAAGATTATTAATGAATATTAGAAAGGCATTTTTTGTTTGATTGATAGAATAAGAACTGTATTGATCTGAATATGACATTAGATCTCATAGGGGAAAGAGAGGGAATTTTGTTGTTGAAATACTTTGAGATTTGTACTGATGATATTTAAATGTAATGGAATCACGATGCTCAACCACCATGCTACTTTTCAAATATGTAAACACAATATTGGAAAATTAATAAAAAAACTTGGATCAAATATTAATCTTTTCTTTTTAAGACAAGTTTTATTGTTTTTTCCATTTTTAAAACAAAGTACTCAAGACACACCATGGTGTTAGGGTAGTCAAACATCCGCAGACAAAATATGTATATATAATTCAATCAATACATCAAATATTCCCTCTCTTTTCCCCTTAAGTAACATATTTTATTTAACATAATCCAATTCTAGCTTAAATTTATTCAACCTAAACCTGTTTTTAAAGCTTTATAAATTTACACTACCATAATCAAAATAACTTTAAGTACAAACGTTATCAGTTCGGGTATCCCTTCTAAATACATTCTAGTTCCTTAATTTTATCATATATCTTATTTATTTCTTCTTCCGCTAATATCCCTTATTTAAAATAAATATTAATCTATCCTATACGTATCTGGTCCATTAATCAATCAATCTCTTTAAGCTGACAAAATAAAGTCCGACCTTAAATCATTTCAATCCATTTGACAGAATTCAAATTTCATCCAGTTAATTTTCATAACTAATAACATCCATGTTATCAAACAAACAAATCATCTTATTAGATTAACTCAACATTACATAATAGTTTTCTTACAAATAAACCTATCATTCTAAAAAAATTTAAAAAAACAAAACACATTCTTGATCAATTTAATATATATATATTCCATTAATTACCCCCTTTTCTCTTACTTTTTAAGCTGAAAAGATAATATCAAACCTTAAATCATTTCAATCCATTGACCATCAAACAAACAAATCATCTTATTAAAATAATAATTTTCATATCGATAAACCCATCATTTCAAAAAGTACATTCTTAGTCAATTTAATATATATCTTCCATTAATCGCCTGTTTCTCTTACATCTCGCTCATAATCTTAGTCCTTAAATCAGTCCATAATTCTAAACTGCCTTTAATCCATTACATAAAGTTTTAAATTTCACTTCTTTTCAGTCCTACTCTGGGCTTCTTCTTCTGCCAAGTAGGTTTCCATAGCAGAGCTTCCTTTCCAGCTGATAAGTCTCTCTTTATTGCTTGCAGTATCATTTGGATCCATGAAAACCATCTTGGCCTCTGCATTGGCCCTCTGTTTCTCTTAACCATAAAATTTCGTTGCTTTGACATTTCAAATCTCAGTCTTTGCTTTTCCTGGTCCTCAAAACCATAAGTGAACTGTTTATCAGGCAAAGCCAATTTCTCTTTATTCTCAGGTCCTCTTCTTGTGTGGTCTGTTTTATAGAATAATCAGAAGTAGTCTGAGAGTCAATTTTGAAATTTAAAGGAGAGCTTCTGGCTCTTAATTCTGTAGTAAACTCTTTCATTGTAGAACATATTTCTTCTTTAGCCTCATAGATCTTTTCCAGAATAAGTTTACAATTTAAGTGTGAATGCGGCTCCATTTTAAAAGTTGTTTAGCTGGATCAGGTTATCTTTCTCTTAAAAAACAGTTTGAAGGCCAAACATCTCATCTCCAAATAGTCAACAATTACAATATTAGCTTTTGACCAGTAGGTGTCCTCAGTAAGCTAGAAAAACTTTTTCAAGAGTCACTTTTTTTCCTTTCTTTCTATTTTTAAGGAAAAAGTAGAGAAAGAAATACTCTTCCAATATAAGATAATAATACCGCTCAACAACAACCTAAAAAAACCCAGCATAAACTGATAGTACAGCTCTTAAAAAAAAATTCAGTACTCCAAAACATGTATAAAAAATGTATTCTTTAAGATTTTGTTTTATTCTTTTGTTCAACGCCTTTCTTCCCAAACATGTAGAAGCTGCTTTTCCAAGCCAGGGAAATAATTCCAACAGGGCTCTTACATAGATGTGCAAGTCTTAATATGCCATTTAATTTTGTCATTATCAGAATCAACACAAAATTTAAACAGGATGAGATTGGAAGCAAAACAGACTTTGCTTTCCAGATACAATATTAGCTGTATTTAATACATTTTGCTTTAGCAAAGCTGTCTAGCATACTATATCCTTTCTTAATCATTTTATATAATTTGTTAAGCAATTTATTTTTATACCTGATCTTTTAAACATTTGGCAAAATAATAAATTAGTGTCCAGGTGATCAAGGCAAGAAGTTTATTTTATCTGACAAGTAACACAAGTGCATTACCATGAAATTATGTATGAAATAATTGGGCCACAATTTACATTGTGCTATGGTTGAAAATGAACACTGCACTCTTATTAACTCAGAGTCCAAATAAGCAGAGGATTTCTGCTTTATCCTGTTGATGGAAATTACATAATCCTATTTTTGCTCAAAATCCAGAAGTTGTTTTAACAGCAAAAGTGAATGTTTGATGTTCAATTAAACATTTAAGAAGCAAATAGAGAAAAGCTATTAATAGCATCTTATTATTTTGTAACATTTTACATATGAAATTATATTCCCAATTATAATGGTGCTGAGATTAAGTTCTTGATCAGGCATCATTGTTGACCTAGAACTGTCCTGCATTTATGATATTTATTAGCAAGGAGCTTCCATTAATGAATTAATGAACCTAACTAAATGTGTTTTAAAGTACTGGCAGTTTTCACCTTTTTGAAAAATATGTGTAGTTATTGAAGAAAATAGTTAATTTTATTTGCCATGTTGTTACGTTCTCCCCCACCACCCCCACAGGTAAGGACACACTACATACCTCATTTTAAAAAGTGCCCTAAACTATAAAGGAAATTTATATTCTACCACCATTTCACATTTCTGACCAAACCTCTAAAACATATGCATTCTTTATCAGATATTTAGTATGTGACCTACAGTTTTATCCAGCTATCATTTTCATAAAACTATAAATATGATCACTGCATATTTTGCTATTCAGGATAAACCCAGCATAACTAATTAATTGTCTGGTATCACTATCATTGGCATACTATTGCTTCTGAAATAATTCATAGGTAGACTCAAATCCAAAGAGGAGGCCTATCTAGGTTTGACAATCTTTTCAGATTATATGATCACAGTGCCACAAAAATTGTGATAATCTCACAAGGTCATCAAATTTCATTAGATTCTAAATCTTTGAAATCCCATATAATTCTATATGAATGTCAAAAACTGATGAGAAATGGGCCATTTTCATTTTTTTTTAATTTAATGTTGGTGTTTTGTGAATGGTATCCAGGAATGTCTTCAGTATCTTAGTGCCCGTAGACTTATGTCTGGCGGTTTAAATGCCACATTTGTTTAACTTCCATTTTGAATTATATAATTATATAATTAAATATAAATATAAGCAGATATGTATTTTTACTGCTGATAATCAATAAGGAAGTTAGCAACTACTGGATTGGACCAAGAAAAGCCAGTTGGATATAGCTGTATGTCCTGTATACAATATAATAATCTAAAATGATATTATCTTGGCTTCCCAATTCCAGTCTTACTGAGAATGTGGTTTCTCAAGTATACATGAGAATCTAGTACTACATCTAGAATCTTGAGTTAATCTCTGGATTTGTCAAAGGTAGCTGTGCTCTTTTCCGTTTAGTGGAGGAAGTCTTGCACTGAACTCATTGCTACATGCAAATCAGAACAGCCTATCTGGAAATAGAAAACTTTGCATCAGGCTTCTTCTTTCAGGCATGTTTTATTGTATGTTAATCTCTGCCATAATATAACATGACAGCCATGGGTTATGTATAGTATATGAGTATAAAGCCAGTTAGTATACAGCAGCAGGTTTCTATGCTACATGAATAATAATCTTTTTAACATCCTCAGTGGATGTTGGGTGTTTTGTTTTTGCTTTCATTTGTCAAGATAGTGCTTCATTAAATCAAAATTGCCTTGATAATGGCATAACACAGAAATTATATTCTTGCTCATGTGCATACACCTGCTATATTTGGCATTAGAGGACCAGACATCAGCCAGCAATCTATCCTACAGCAAACATTTAGACTTTATTCGTTAGATTTTCTAGCAAAAATAAAACTGTATATATGTTGACAAACATCTGTTCTTTCCCCCAACATTGTCAGTAAATTGAGAAGATGTTGCCAGTACAGTGGCCCTGCTAGTGTCATATTTTGCTAGATATCACAAGGACTGCATTTGAACATCCAGTACTGAAATGTAGTAATTACATTAGCAGTATTTTTTTTATTCTACAAGCAGTTATAGAAGAAGGAAGAGAGGCCCAGCATGGCTAACTCATCACTTAAGACATCAGAGATTTTTCCTGCAGGCGATCGAGTAAACATTTCCCAATTCAAATACATTTCAAGTTGTAAATCATTCATTCCCAAGATTTTGTACATTTCTGTTAAATGTCAAAATGTTCTGTGATTTTGCATGAGTTGTAAGATTACTTTTTAAAAGTAAAACTTTAGGGTGCTATGGATGCCATGTAGGGTATTTGTTAACTTATTACTTGCTTAACCTATAAAGATGATATATGTAGAGGCATATAAATGTCAACAGAGCATAAAGCCATACTAGATATTTGCTTCCTTTATTATCAACAATGATTTAAAATTCAGTTGTATGTCATGTAAAGGCAGGGTGACCTATCATTTATATTCCATGGAATTACTTTCAATGACTGTCACTCACAAGCCAAAGCCAAATTTATTCTGAAAGTAATTCCAGTGAGGTCATAGAATGAATGATGTGTACATCTGAGCATAAGTCTTTAGAAGTGATCTTTTTCGTCTGATAGACATGTTGTACTTCAAAGATCTGTTTTGAGTCTTACAGAATTAGCAAGGATTTTGTTTCAAAGTGAACTTTTAAATCTGTTTATATTTGCTCAGTTTTTCTGATGAATAACAGTGAACATCTATGCATAATAATAATTTAGGGAATAATGATTTAAACCAATATGGAAAGAATTTAAACGATATCATGACTTTTCCACATGGTATTGCCTTACTCTTGACCTATTCCCACAGATGAGGCAATTGTCTTTAGCTTTTCTCTTCATGCTATCTTTACCTTGAAAATGTGTATACTGTACATTTGTCCATTTGTCATCAAAAGTTATACATTTGTCTTGTGGTTGTTGATGTGGTCAGGTGGGATCTCGACACTGCATTCCATGATCATTTTGGCTTGGATTGCAAGAAATAATAGGTACTTGGTTTGTACAGAAATATCTGTCTTCATATTTCCTGCTGCTTTCTTGTCAGATTTTTGGCTAACTTTTTATATGCAGAAGTTTAGTGTCAACACTGTAACAATGGATGTTCCTGCTCCGACAACTGATGGGAATTGCAGCCCTTTTTGCTTTGCTTTTAACATGCTTTTTCGTCTATTTAGAAATCAGGCGTAGAAGGGGGTGAATGCTTGAGCTCAGTTAGCCATAATAATAATGCTGCTCTGTGGGAACTCAAGGACACAAACTGATAATGTGTGAAAAAGCCCACACTTCAGACTAATTGAAGAATGTGATTAATGACTGATTCATGGGGGTGGAAACTGGAATTCGCTACTTTGTATCTGGGGGAAGGGAATCTAGTTTTGGGTTCAACTATGTAGTGCCGATACTTTGTTTCCTGAATAAAATTTTCTTTGAGGAAGAATTCTTGCCTTGAAGTTCTTTTGATGGGTTTCATCTATCAGAACCGTGACATTTAGCACTCCTTTTCCCTTTAAACATGAAAAGAAACAATATTTTTTGAGCATAAGTCCATGTTTTGAAAGAGAGCTGCATGGAAGATGGATTTCAGTAGGAAAGAGTGCTGAGCTCTGACAGCTGCCTGTTGCTTGATCCATTTTTGGTTTTCTGCTGCTTTTGCCAACAAGCAGTTTTTCATGGCCTTATGTTCGTCTGTTTTTATTATGTTTATAAGGGAACCAATACTATTTTCCCTATTCCTTAGTTTATGTTTTCAGTGGTGCCAGACACAGTCATTATCAGCATTACCATTCTCCTTCAGCACTAACAGACAATGAGCATGCTCATTTGTTTCCTTCCTTTCCCTGTTAGCCTGACTTAAAGGCATAGAAGTAGGATTCAAGATGAAGTGTGAGAGAGGATCCCAATGTATCTTACTACCTTTCTTCTATGCCTGAGATTGGGCAATTTTGGAACAAAGTTCTAGAACTCATTTGAAAAAGCACCATATTTGCATCCCAAAATAGCTTGCCTGACAGGTTGCAGGTATAGAAGAAAGGTGCAAGATGAAGTGGAACAGAACTCTTCTAATGTGCTTGCAACTGTCACTTGTGCTAAACCTTCCAACCAAGCAATTCAAGTTAAATCCTGGTGATTTGCAGATTGGAGGATAACATGATAATCTGGTTGCAAATATTGACTGAAAAAATCAATTCCATGGTGAAGAATATACAGAATATCAGAGTAATATATGAAATTAATGGAGTTAAATGGAGTAATAAATGAGATTTGGGGACATATTTAGATACTTATTTAATTTATAATTTAAGGAGTCTGATGCTTTTTTAAAACATCAACTGGCTGGTCTATTTTTCTCATATTTTCTCTGATCAATCACATAGTAATAACATTTCCACACATAATATATATTATTGGGACCTAGTGGTTGTCATTATGTCCAGATTTCCTGAAGTCTTTTTGAGTGTAAAGGTGACAGAAGGTGTGAAAGCAGTGTGTGTAAAAAAGAATGCCCTTTCACATAATTATTTGTCTTATTTAAATTGAAGTCCACACATCTTAAAGTGATCAAGTTTGAAAAAACACTGTTCTATTTCATAGCTAAGCATTAACAACCTGAGAGTAAACTACCCTAGTTTATTCTATTAATCTACCATAGAGGTTTTTATGTCACCTATAAAAGATAACTGTTTTGCTGTTAAGAGTGGTGATTGGTACATTAATATGCAAGTCTAAACTCTGCAATAGTGGTACAATTTTGGAATATAAAAATTATATCAGATTTAGACAGACAGTTCATATTTATTAGCACCAAGGCAAGAATAATTAATAAGAAAACAATGCTGAAAAAAGAAATTAAAGTTAACCAGCTGAAACCAAATTAAGTATAACTGAAAACAAAGCAAACCAGATTTAAAGATAACAGCTACTGTAATCCACTTGGAAAAGAGAAAGCCAGGAACATAAAAAGGGAAGTAGGGAATACATTGAACTTTTAATTATCTTTTCATCGTCATTCATTTGTTTCTGTGCAAACTATGCTAATCAGGGTTAATGTAATGACCAAGCCAAGAATATACATCTGAATATTCATCTGAACCAAATCTTCTCCAGAAAATATTTTCTCTGCGGATCAGCAGGGAGAAAGGTGGATCTTTCCCCACATTTTTAATGCCAGTTCACTGACATTTACAGGCTCACTTAATCACAATTCTTCTGCATGCTTGGATGTGTTAAATACAGATCTTTATAAGTTTACCACTGATCCTAGAATACTTTCTGGAATGTTTATCAGTCAATAACAGATCACTCACCTTACAAACAAGTGATCTCAAGTTTGATCCTACAAACAGTTTAAAGAAGCAGATTGTTAGAAAGGACTCTCTCTTCATGGAGCACTGAAAAGATATTATCAGTCAGAATAGAAAATCCTGAAGTAGATAGCGAAATAAAGTATGTTTGCTTGCCACATTAAGCCATACTGTTGAACAGTGCTTCTTTTGTCATAGAACGCATGGAACGGTGTTCCGGCACCTTTTTTTGAAGGGAAGAACCGGCTGCCTCTAAGCTGCCAGCATGAGTAAAACTCTGGCTCGGTGAAAGGAAGCTGCCTGGGGAAATCAGGGGCATCGAAGGTCAACCCAGAAACATTTCCACAGCCCTGAAAGCAGACCCTCTTTTCTGCTTTGGTTCACGAAGCTCCCCCCGCCGCCGCCTGTGCTCGGGGACCAGGAGCAAATCTCTTTGAGGGACCAGGCCTGGTCCCAAAGCAGCAGTGCTGCCACTGACTTGATCACTATCGCTCTGGAGGAAGTCTCCGTGTCATCAGAGGTGGAGGAGGACGAGGTGGCAAAAGACATGCCGGCTCTAAACAAGTGCCCTTTCAAAAGCTGCAGCAATGGCATCCATCAGCTGATGCTGCTCACATGATCTGCACCTCGGAAGCTCCCTAAAGCGGTTGCCCCCCTGCTCTGTAAAGGGCTTTCGACTGGAGCCAGAGCTGTGCATGAGTCCCGCACCTTTTTTTTTTTTTTTTTTTTGCAGAAAAAGCACTGCTGTTGAAAGGCTTAGCATATTGTCTGAACCAAGATTCTGGCTGAGATTTTGGAAAAGGCAGAAAGTTTTAAACACAAACTGAGAACATTCTTTTTTTAGTATTGCCGTTATTTACATTTATTACCTGGCTTTCTTTCCATTTCCTTCACAATAAACGTAACTTAAAGTAGATTTGGCTGGAGATAGTGGCTGTCCAAATCTCTTAAATGAATTTCTGGACTGCATTTCCAGTTCACTTCTAATTTCCTATTTTTAAGGCCATTTTTAAACTGCCTACATTTACTTGATTGAAGCAGCATAAAACTGCTTATAAATCAGTTCCTTAACTGCTGCATACCTTAGCCATAATGTCTTATGTCACTTGAGCCTCTATGACAGATGAAATCTTTCTGGTCTCTGGACATAACAATTTGATTTCAAGGACTTCGGCACTAATCTAGTCTACATCCCTTGTTGGCTATGCTGGTAAAGGCCCATTCCTTCTAAAAGGAAAGTCTGTTTTCATCTTGTACCAGTCAATTGTTCTGGTGAGACAGAAATAGAAGTTTTGCAGAATAAGAAGTCTATTTACTCCTAAAGGGAAGAGTATTTCCATCCAAAACACATACTCTTTTCTCATCAGTCTTAGCTTTATTGTTATCTTCAGTTGGGCTGCAGAACAGGGGGGTGAGTTTGATTTCATGTCAGAATTTCAGCAGTCTGTTCACTGCTTTAATTGTAAATTAGTGATTCTATCACTAAGCATGGATTAAAGAGCAACCACTTTGATCAAAGAAGGGAGAAAATAAATTATTACTCCCTAATGAATGTAATTTGTTATAATCAAGTTGATTTGTATTATTCAGGGAATTGCAATTTTTAACAATTGTTACCACAGGTGATGTATTTTCTTATTGCTTCAGCCAGGCTTCAAAGATAAGAGACTTTAAAAGTTTAATTAGAAGTGTGGAAATTTTTTAAAATTATTATTGTTCTTAAAAGTACACAAAAGGATTGCTAGCTGAAAGCTTGACAGGTAAATGTGAACTATCATGACAACTTCTATCTTGAGGCTGTATATTTGTTTTCCAACTCAGATTTGCAATGTTGAAAAGATTTGGAAAATTCTTTTTCCTGATTTCTCAAAGCACATTGTTACCAGTTTATCTTGCACCCATTTTATATTGTGAATAGTGCTCAGGTTTTATATCTTTGAGTTACAGCCTATTTCAAATGTAAGTTCAGCAGGAGTAGGTGGATGGCATGGACTGCTGGGTGAAATGCAACAATAAATGCAAGAAAGAAAAGATATTTCAGTCTTTTCTTGCTATTGGCAATAGTCCACGGCTCATTGTTAAAGCATATGTTTTGCATATAAAAGGCTGAAAAGAAATCTCTGTTCAAGCTTCTGTGAATCAGGCTTACCAAAACTGTGCTGGATAGACCAATAATCTGACTCAGTGTGATGCTGTTTCCTATTCCAAAATGGCAACTCCCTCCTTTCCTTAAAAATTGCTTGTTGATAGTTCTTGCTTTAGACATCCAAATGGCAAGGGGGGGAGGAAAATCTCCAAAGATACAATCTGGCTCACTATTGGATGATTGATTGGATTTTCTTTCTTTCCCCTTTTTCTCTTATTACCCATCTGGTGCTGAGAACAATAGTGTAATGACAGTAGGAAATGAGCACGTCAATTGAATGCTTCCCAGCATTCCTAATGTGGCTCTAGTTTAAGATTTAGAAGGAAGAATGATTATGTTGTACATTTTGGGGATGAACCTAAAATTGTTTTCCACTATAGATGCTTCCCTTGGTGCTAGGCAGCAAATATTTTTTTAAAAAAAAAAACTGTAGAGAGCACGTAGCTGATTATTCAGGTTCATATAGTGATGCTGGCTTTATTGAGACCTGGATTTGTTTAAGAAGACCATTTGGCACAGTAGTTAGAAATTAGAATGCAGTACTGCAGGCTACTTCTGCTGCCTGCCAGCTGCATGCAGTTCAGCAGTTTCCATCTCACCAGCTCAAGGTTGACTTAGCCTTCCACCCTTCCGAGGTTGGTACAATGAGGATCCCAGATTGTTGGGGGCAATATGCTGATTCTGTAAACCTCTTAGAGAAGGCCGTAAAGCACTGTGAAGCAATTTATAAGTCTAAGTGCTGTTGCTATTTGTTGATGCCAAGCACACCTGTATCATAGCACATTTCTTGCTAGATACAAACAGTGAAAACCAATCATGAAACATCTTGTATAAAATCTTTCTGTGGAAGAATTACCACCACCATCACTGACACTCAGACATTCAATCAGCAAACAGCTAACCACTGTTACACATGATCTAAAGACAAATGAAATGGGAGGGCAAAGAAGGCAACACCATAATTAAAAGACATTTTAAGACTGCCTTCATCCCTGAGTCAAATTCTATTGAGCAAAACCCCTTTTACCCAATGAAGTTTATGCTCCAGAAAAACCTCTCAGCAATGTAGCCATGTGCCTTGTTGGACATTTTTCTGTTAAGGAACCTTAATAGCAAAAAGAACCTGAAATTGATAAGTAGAGACAGAAACATGATAATGGCCCAGTTGGCCATCAGACCTTGACAGATTTGAGTCTTTATAGGTCTCCAAAGTTTTGTTGCCCATCTCTAGCTCTGTAAGGTTCTTCTGTTTATGGTCAGGAAAGATAAAAGGAGCAAGTGAAAGCTGGACATATTGATGTCCATGGATAGCACAGATCACTATTTTGATAGTATTGCTAATTACTGAAAGAAAACTGGCTACGAAATGCTGGCAGAAGAGAATGACAGAATCTAGAAGGTATAAAATAGAGGAGCAGGATGGCACAGCTCATTGTAAAGACAGAGAGACAGTTTCCAATATTCATCTTAATTTGTTGGCAATTTCAGAGGCAGTCAGAGAATATTTGGACTAGATCCTAATATAAATGATAGAATGCACAGTCATGAAATAGAGGAACACTTTGGTGCAAATCTTAATTTATAAAAGAAAGAATGAAAAGAAAATAATTATACTGGCCATATATTGTAACTGAGAACAAATATCTCAGCATATCTAGAGGAGGGTCATGTATAGCAGCACTAAGATAGAAAACATTGGCATTACAATGAGAAACATTTTGGTAAAATAAAAAAAAAATCCATGGAAGAGTTTAAATTTTGTTTACTATTGGAATATAGAATATGAAAGAGCCCAATGATTCTGTTCTTTTTTTGTAATATATTTTATTGATTTTTTTAAACATAAACCACTTAATAGTTGGTGAAAAGTGTGTTGTCTGGGTTACATTTGTAAAACAATCATTAACAATTGATTTCTATAATCCATAATCCACATAATGGTTTTAGTTGATTTCCTCTTTTCCCAAAATATCCTCTTTTGCAAACATTGAGTTAATACAATTCTTATTGTTTTGATAGATAACAATTAAATATATATTTCTCCAATATTCCTAAAAATAATAATCACATTAATATAATATTTCTTTTCTATCCATTCATTCTGGTTGCCTTATCATAGATCCTGTTACAGTCCTTATTTTAGTTTGTTTCTCCCACCAAGTTCTAGGTATTCTTACTGGTTAAGATTTTCTCAAAAATTAATTACATTTAAAAATGTAACTCTATTTTTCTATATGAACCATCTCACACTTTTACATTTCTTAAAGAATAGATAAAAGAAAAAAGAAAAAAGAAAGGAGAGCAAGAGTAAAGAAACATAAAAATAACATATTATTTTAATATATATCCCTCCTAAGCTAATATATATTTATTTCATAAATTTCTTATTCTTTTTAACCATAATTAAAAATATGTTTAATCTTTAAACATTCCATTTAATACATCTAGTCATCTAGTCATTTAACTCTTATTCAAAACATTTTTAATCCATTATAATTTTCTTAAATTCAATCACATTTCCTTTATCTATGTCATTTCAACTTTTTTATATTACTCATATCAAGAAAGAGAAAAAAAAGGGGGGGAAAGGATACTATATTATTTAGGGAATTCATCCCTCTTAGAATGACATATATATTCCAAATCTTTTCTATTTCTTTAACCATATTCAAACAAATGTTTCTTTTTTAAATATTCTCTCTGGTAAGTCCCATCATCTACTTTTTTGGTTTCCACTTTTCCTTTGCCCAGTATCTTTCTTAATCAATGTATTTTGCTGAATCAAAAAGTTTTTCCATATGTTCATAAATGTTGCTGTAGATATAGAAAGTAAATCAGGTGAAGTGTTTTTGTACAGGGCTTCTGCCTTTTCATGTTTGTTGAAAATCTTTTTCTTTTTCTTTCTCTCTGCTTCTCTTATCATTTCCTTTCTCTCCGATGTTCCTGACATTTCTACAGTCCATTTTATCCAATCTGTTTTCTTGTCCTCGGATTTATTTTGTAGTCTTAAGGGGTAAGTTGTTTTTTTCCAATTCTTGTGAATTTTTTCTACTAGGATTAAATCATGTTTCCTTGTTTTGTTAAGTTCCATCTTTAAGTCTCTATTCTCAATTCTATATCCATTTATCTGTTTTATCTGCTTCTTCTCTGTTGTTGTTTTCTGGGAATTTTTTGTTGTAGAGTTAACTTAGAAATAGATTGATTTATATTTTCAAAGTTATTTTGGATTTCATTGTTGTTTGAATTAGTTACAGTATACTATATATCTCCTCCTGTGAAGTATTTATGTTTTCTTGATATGTTCTTTCTACATGTCTCTGATCCATGATGGCCAACAATTTGAGTTTTTCTCTTCCTTTCTTTTCCCTGCAAATAGCTTTAGAGTCCCAATTAAATAGTTATTTGTAATCCAAATAGTTAAAAAAAGATTTTTTTCTAAAATTTATAATTCTCTCTTTGTCTACAGCTCATATTTTTGTCTTTTTTTGTCATAGCTGTTTTTTGTTGTTAAAACTTTGAAGGTCCCAAACACAGATTAGCTTTTCCTAGGTTTTGTCAAGTCTTATATTAAAGTCATAGCTGTCATAGTCTTCATCCACCACTAGGTGTCAGCAGCTATTTGTTTTTCAATTTCCAAAATGAACAATTATATTTAAAACGAGAGTCTTAACCATTCAAACAATTTTAGATTTATCCAGATTTAAGTTTTAAATTTCAGGTTTTATATTTATTTCACTTCCATATATTTTGATCCTCCATAAAAAGATTAATTCGCTGCTTCAATTAGTATAAGGGTGGGGCAGAAATCCCCCTCCTTCCCTTTTGAATGTATTTTGCTTCTTGGGGATCTTTTCCAGAAAATTAAATGTAAAATAGAAAAGAGAAGATCGAATTCCTCACCCAGTTTCAAGCACGCTGTTCACAGTTGTGCTGGTTAGTGCTTTTGGACTTAGGTTGCTAGTAGCTTGGGCTGGTCGATGCAATATGGCCAGCCTTTCTCCTGTCAGGTTAGAAGACTTCCCCAAATCAAATGGAATGGCTGCCACCATTCCAGAGTCGCTGGAGCATCCTTCTTTCTTTGTCGTCTCTCTGGGGCAAATTAGGCCCATTTTGGGTCCCTAGGCGGGGCAAAATTAGCTGTGGGGGTGCAGAGAATCCACAAAAAAACGGAAGTCTCCCCAAGGTTTCTGTTCTGCTGAATATTTGGTTTCTGGAAGAAGAATGTTCTGAAACAAGCTTCAGTTTTCTGTTCTTCTTCTGTACCCAGGAGACCAGGCAATCCTATTGAAGGGTGAGAGATAAACTACCAAGGAAATGGTAGCTTCATAAGACATCACAGGAGTACTTTTGCAGTGATGTTTTTAAAAAGCAGCCCAAATTGAGTGGCTGTGCAATAAAGAAACAACACTTTCTTCTCCTATTTTTTATAAGCTAGTTCTCTTATCATTCATTTTCAGCTCCAGTTGCTTTCCTTTCTCAATTTGCATGAGAAAGACATTTCCACTGTTTATTTGCTGTCTAATAGTTATTAAATTCAATTTTGAAAATCTACAGTAGAAACAAAGGATTGGCATGGGATATTCAGGACAGAGGGATCAATGAAATATACATAATGCATAATAAAGATCAATATTTTCTGTTTTGATGTAAGATAAAACTTGCAGGGAAAGGCTACAGCATGGCATTTCCTCCTTGACAAATTTATGATGTGTGGACTTCAACTCCTAGAATTCCCCAGCCAGCATGTTTTGAAAAACTTTACAGTAATATTTCAGAGTAGGGGTGTTCAAACTTTCTGAGGTACCTCTGATAGCAATAGCAGTTAGTAAATAGCAATAGCACTTAGATTTATACACTGCTCCATAGTGCTTTACAGCACTCTCAGCAGTTTACAATATCAGCATATTGCCTCCAATAATCTCATGATTTTACCAACCTCAGAAGGATGGAAGGTTAAGTCAATCTTGAGCCCTGTTAGGATCGAACTCTAGACTGTCAGCAGAGTTAGCCTGCAATACTTTATTCTAACCACTGTGCCACCAGGGCTCCAGATTAAGAAGTAAAGCATTAATGACAAAAAGTTCTCAATAAAATAAATGCAAATTAAAACTTTCAATATACAAAAAAAATCCCTTGAATTTCACAATTATTTGGAAGCTTAATATTTTAATCAAAGAATTCATTCTTCAATGAATTAATATTATTTATAAGTACTGCTCAGGAACAAGACTGGGAATGAAGTGAGGTGTTAGGAATCTTTCAGGAGACAATTACAATTACTTAGATGTGAGACAATCATCTTGATATCCCTGCAATCTCCATTATCAGTCTCTACAGTGTGAGTTAACAAAGCTTTACTATCCCTGCCCTAGAAACTGTTGTTTCTGCACAAAGCGCCCTGTTGTTCTGCATGCACACTCTATCCCTAATCTCATGTCCATTTAGAAAGAGCTGACATAGTCATATCCACTTTGTATCAAGGCTTCAACTGTGGAGGTGGTCAACAGTATTAAGTATCTGGGTTGCAGATAATTAACAATCTGACTTGGTCTTTTCATACCCCATCTTTAGTAAAGCATGTAAACCAGCATCTGCATTTCCTGCATCAGATGAGAAAAACACATTTTTCTCCTTCTGTCCTGGCCACCTTTTACAGAGGCACAATTGAGAGTGTTTTAACATATTGAATCACTGATTGATTTGGTGGTAGCAGATCCTCAGATAGAAGGTCCATACAGAGAGTGGTAAGGACAACTGAGAAGATTATAGAAAGCTCACTTCCCATTATTCAGGATACTATGGTACTTACAAGCGCTATGTGCTTAAACTCAAAGCATGGTTAGAGACCCCACACACCCACTTCATGATCTATTTCTGTTGCTCCTCTCTGAGATGAGGGTTTGAAGTATTTCTAGCAGGATTACTAGATTCTGTAACAGCATTGTTTCTTATGCCATCCATCTTGTAAATTCTCAGGATTTTTTTCCTTGCCATGTGTATCTATACATACATATGAACTAGACTGTGTCATTTCTCTGTGTCATATATGTTTGTGTATGTGGATATATGTATAATTTTGTCATGTTTATGTAGCGTATATTGGAGGTGGTTACCCTTTGAGAGCTGAATGCAATAAAATTTCCTTTTAATGTATGCTGATTAGTGCATATTTAAAGTGATAATAAAGCTATTCTATTCTATTCTATTCTATTCTATTCTATTCTATTCTATTCTATTCTATTCTATTCTATTCTATTCTATTCTATTCTAAACTGTAGAACTCTTTGTTTCAGAAACCCAGATTGACACCCTCTATATTAGGCCAACTAGACAAGATTGTTAGCATTAAAGCAAATATGATTTTTCCAGAGATTGTCTTGCATAGCTGAAGTGAAAGACATCTGTAATTTAAGAACTTAGCAATAGGTGCTACAGTTGCTACATGCATGCCTACTATATGCTGAAGCTTATTTTTCTGTTCAAATGTGAGGTTCTGCCAATCATTGTTACAGTAAGTATTCTATGAGCAGTATAACTAACCAGTGTCTGATGTCTATCAATTCTATTTATGATTTATAGGGTACTCCAATAAACCAACTATATGACTATTTTCATTAGATGTTTTGGGTAATTATTTTTACTCTTGTTCTTCTCCAACAAATTTAATTTTAAAATTGTGGTTATTCTTTTTGTACAATATTTATGAACTAAGTGAGCAAAATTATCTCAGGTCAGCTCATTATCTAGTTCATGTTGCATAGAAACAAAGGAATCTCCATGCCCTGAGAGAAGGAGGCAAACAGAGGGTGGCACATCTGAATTTGTATCAATCTGATTGATCCACGAATGATTAAAAAAACAAAACATTTCAATGGGGAAGTATAAGGGAACGGGGGAAAGGAGGGGAGCGGAGGAAGCAGGAAGATTTTTATTTAGGAAAAGAGAATGAGAAAGTTTTCATTTTTGAAATGGATCAAATCTGTTTAGAGATGAGTAGGAATAGATGAAAAAGGAAGGAATTTCATATGGGCAGGGCTTTTTTTGTCATAGAACGCCCAGAACCGAGTTCCGGCATCTTTTTTGGATGGAACCTTGTAGGGTAGGCAAGGCAGGTTGTATGACATGTGTGAGTTCTGGCACCATTTTTTTTTTTACAAAAAAAGCACTGCATATGGGAATAGATTTTATATAAGTCTGATGTGTGAATGACTCAGGTGTCAGTTTTCTGTAAAATATACCATAGAAAGCACAATTTAATCTTAATGCTTCTTGATTTTTCTTTCCAAGAAAAATAATTGGAGAAATACTTCCCATGGTAATAACTATGTTATTCATCCTTGTGAAAATAAATCTCCACTGATTACTTTATATTGCTATTAAAATATATTATTATACACTATTAGAATAATCCAGACAGGTAAATTAAAAGAATATAGATAACATTTAATAAGCAGTGCTAATTATTTAGATAAATTATTTCAGCCTTGCTCATTCCTCTTTAAAACAATTGTACTTAGAATACTATTATAAAGAGGAAAGTGGAAGAATTCCTATCAATTTTACTTGATTAAAAACAGACTAAAAATATTCTGTACTATGTGTTGCATTGTTCCATCAATGAGGTTTTTTTAAAGTGAGCTTTTTCACAATTGCAGTGTTCAAAAAATAAAGGCAATGGAAGGCAGTGAGCAATAACTGGTAGGGTGGATACTTTTCACAGCAGACCACAGTAGACAATTAGAGTGGGGTGAAGGGCTTTGCTTACAAGGAACTGAAGCTAATAAAGAATCGAAGCACAGCATGACAGCTTGAGATGGAATAGAAATCACTACTTTCAGCGGGAGTCAGAAAAATAGGCAGAAGTTGTCTTAGATGCTAGTTGGGGGTCAGGTGACATCATGTATTCCTGCCACATAGAAATGATGGCTTTGCTTGTCTTGGAATAAGATGGAAGTGTGGATCTTCCCTAAGATTGGTTTATTCCAAGACAAGCAAAACTAAGAAAAACTAGCAGAACTTACTTAGAACAGTGTTTGTCAACCTCAGCAATTTTAAGATTCATGAACTTCAACTCCCAGAATTCCCCAGCCAGCTTGGGTAGGGAATTCTGAGAGTTGAAGTCCATGCATCTTAAAATTGCTGAGGTGAACAAATACTGACTTAGACTATATATATGTTTATGAGTTCTATTTCCATCAGATGAGGAACAGTACATTCTATGCTATGAAAGTTGACCATAATGAGAAGGTTTTGAATGCAATTAGTGTGAGTTCTCCCATACTATGCATAATAGAACAACAATTTTGCAGAAGAGTCCCCAAAGACAAATAAAGAATGCAAGGGTTATATCTAAAAAATGAGATTTCATTGCAGAATTCTTTCCTACATGCTTAGCATTCAGAGACTTTCTGAAGAACATTCTTGAACAGAAAGTTTTAAGAGTACTAAGAGTTCTATTGTTCTGGCATATATTAGTTTTATGGTCCAAATAAGAATTTAAGTGTTTAATTTGGGATAGAACTTTTGGTATAAAATTTAGTTTAAAAAGGCTTGTTGCAGGTTCAGTTTGGGGACTCAATCCTCAGGCTTTATTTTTTGGTGGACAAGGCCCTTAGGAAATGACAGGAAGGACATAGGCACTTCTGCTGCCCTACACCCTTCTTCACCAGCCTTAAAAACAATGGATTTTTTGGGAAAACATACAGAATTGCAGCACAACTAAATCATTATCATTTTTGCTGAAAATGATATACTTTCATAAAGTAACACAGGAAGTAGGGTGCCCATTTAATCTGATATTTCCCACATATTTCTCTGAATATTTAATGGACTATGATTGCACACAATAATATTTTTGCTAAGGAAATGTCCCACTGATTTTCCCAGTATTCTATAAGCATTGCACATTGTGTACATTGCTAAGAAGGATTTTAAGAATATTCTGAATATTTTATAACAGATTACAATATTTACATAACCCACCTTGGGAACTATTGCTATGGAGGGTCACCAATTTACATTGCAAGTTGGATTTTTCTATAATAAATGCAATAAATGATTCCAGAAATCCTCAGCATTTTCTACTTTCCTCCCCTCTGTTTTCACAGGAATATCATAGTTTAATTCAGTGTTTCTCAATTTTGGCAACTTTAAAAAAAATTGGCCAAAAAAATGTGAGAGTGGAAATCTTCAGATCTTAAAATTGCCAAGATTTAGAAACACTGCTTTAATTTAGAGCTAAGCAGCATAATTATATAAACTGCTTACAAAGAAATGGTATGAGTGGATATATAAAATAGCAATATGTGGCCAATGATAGTAAAAAACAAAGCAAAATACCTTGCTGATTTATCACAGCTATGTTCATTTTATATAATTCAAGCCCTACCGTGCTTGGAAACCAAGGCATGGACATTTGTGGAAGCAAGAGACAAGATGCCCATAGGTTTTAATTACCAAACAATGCAAGTATGTTATTTGTATGATGATGTCATGATGCCCAACACAAATTTTATGTCATTGGAGTTTCTGCCAGATGCCTATGGCTATTCTCTGCAGTGCAATATCACATTTTTCTCTCCCTTATATTTTGCCCTCCCACTTCACAAGGTGCAATGAAGAATATGCCACTCAAAAGTCAAGTGTGGCCTTTGACCTCCAAAGTTGTTTTATACTATTTTAGAGAATTATCTGGACCAGGCTTTGTTCCCATAAAGATAAAAATGTGGCATTTCATTTTTCTTTTTTTACCAGTCTAGGAGAGGTAATAAAGCAGAAGAATCAATCAATCACAGATAATGATAAACATAATATGAATACAACACCAAGCGAAGATAAAAGGAAAAGTTGAAATGTGAAAAAGGATTTTTTTTTTTAAAAAAGAACTTGATTTCCAGATATTTTATATACAGAAAACAAGCAGCTGAAGATGTCAGTGTGAAAAACCCTTAATTTATTATTGATTAATGTACAAGGTTTGTCTCTGTTGGAGTTACTTGGAATGCAGCAATACGGACAACAATTTTTTTGTTTGGCTTCAGAAATACACACACACAAGTCTGAATGTGCATGAGATGTTATAGTAAGATATCTATACTAATCTAGCCCATTTCTTTTCCCAAAAGAACTGCCAAGTATAGCATCTAATCTTGTAGCTATTTTATAATATTACTCAAGATACTTTTTCAAAATTACAAAGGTATCCATTAGCCTAAAAAGGTTTCCATAGTAGACCTTAATTTTCTCAGGGTCTTAAGAGACAAGTATTCTTTTATTTTTTCTTTATCATTTTGAATTGATTTTTAAAATATTGTTTTCTGCCTACAGTCATGCTTTCAACGGGGGCAATCATGTAAATCTACTGAAATAAATATTAGAAGAGCATTTTGTTTAGTTCATCTTTTATCATCTATTTTCTTTAAAAATCTGTGTTTTGGGGACCTTCAAAGAATATAGGAATTGTTAAAAGTCTAATTTGCAAGAAAGCAAAACAGATTCTGTCCCTCCCCAGTTAATAGTTGGAAATTCTTTACCTGAGAATAATCCCACAATTCAATAAATTATTGACTATTGAAGAATAATTTAAATTCCTTAAATTACTCTTTAACCTAGTGGATTGACTTTTAGCTCAACACTCTTTCCTAAATTATTTAAACAATATCATGAATTAGTATATTAGTTACACAGAATTCACTGGGGACTTTGTCTTTATGTAAAACAATCACTATAGTTATATCTTTCAAATTTTAATTATTTCTTATTAAGACTGTTCAAATTTTCTTCAATTGACATTTCGTTATAAAGCAAATAACATTTTGAGAGAACTCAATTAACAATTCTCCAGTAACTTCAATAACACTCATAAACCCAGACATAAATACAATTAAAAGTTAGTCCTCACCCTATATAGAAAACTAGTTAAAACTCATTTCTCATTATTCATGTCATTATTCATTTAATTTCTAATTAACTGCACATTCTTTTGCAGTTAATGTGTGCAGTTTTAATACAGAAACTATCTGAGGAAACAGTTCATCAATAGGTTTTAAGACTGAAAAAATGGTATCTTTCAGGATTTAAATCCCAAGATGATTCAGGTATTAAAGGTAAGTGTCAATGTTTCGTGGAGGTAAATATGCAAGTAATGAAATTATTTTAAATTTGATAGAAGTAAAAATCTGGTAATAACAGTCAAAACATTGGTGATTGCAGACTGTATCAATTAAAGCTTTTGAATGATCTTCAATGGCACCTACATCTACAAAGTAGTACATTACAGTAATATATCTCAGTGAATGACAACATGAATCCACATGCCAGAAAATTCTTTTTAGAAAGAACTGTATTTGAGAAACTTACAGAAACTGATAAAAGGAACTGATGCAGCATGAAGTTCTGACAATGAGTCAATTATTTAATGTAATTAATTGACTGTTTATGGTTTTCCCCAGACTTAAGAAGTATTTATTGATAGGAATCAATGCAGGCACTAGTTCAGCACTATTGGAAAATCACTTGCCCATAGATTGGCTCCAGTGCAAAGAACCCTTCCATCCTTTTATCTAATATCAAAAGGAGTCTTTGATTATTTGTAGGCGCAGTTAGGAGAAAATGGAGGTGCATACACTGCCTCCAATTTTTTTCATCTCACACTGCGGTTATGTTTAAAAAATAAATAAATGTATGTAATACATGAGAATAGATGAAAGGTAGAGTGAGAAAGCAGAGGGGTGGTCTCGCCACTTAGAATTGGTCTCGTTCATTTTTTGAAGGTGAGTTCTCCATATCAATCATGTTTTCCCCCAAAAAATATAAGCTTAGGACAAAGCTGTCAGACCTGCTCCAATTTAAACCTCTAAATAGAAATGATCTGTGGCTCCATTTGTCGAGAAACGCATATTTTTATTAGAAGTCGAGTGCATTGCAGTAGTGCATAGCCAGAACTGAGAATTGCATGCCAAAATCCCTAAGTTCAACTGTTCCCTCCCTTAGCTGCTTCCCATGTGACGAATCAGCTTCAAGAAAGATGTTTTCAGAATTGACACTTCAAGTGTAGGTTGGTAATACAGCTGCATTGTTCTCCCAGCTAGGTGACCTTGAAACAGTGTTTTGTGGAGATACAGCAAGCAGCATCTTGGAAGGGGAGGGGAATACAGCAGTTAATTTTGCTTTCCCCCAAACATCCCTCTCCCCTGCAACCTCCCCATTGTTCATGGTAGACTGTCACTGTGTGGTGTCGAAACAGAAACAAGTGTGAAGTGGCCGTTGACATTCCAACTCTGTTCTCAAAGGAAGTATATGAAAAAAAGAGAAACAAATGCTGATCTAGTTTAAGACAGATAGTACTCAAATCTCATAGATTTGGGAGAAATTATGAAATGATGAACTTGTTTCATCCTTCTCCCTGTAAATTCAATGTAAGTAATTTGCATCCTTTATCCTCCCTAAACACTAGCTCATCATGGAAGATTATCAATCATTTTGATCAGTGGCATTATTAACATTTTTTAAAAAAATCCATGACCACATGTAGATTAGATGTAACTAGGTCATGAATCTGTAGGATGTGAACCCAACCCTCTAGCAAGCAATTTAAAAAAATAGTGTATCAAGCAAACCCTATTTGGAGCCTTTATTTCAAGGCAAACTCTTCAAGGCAGAGTTTAATAGTTTTTTTTCCCCTTACATTTAATGCAGGTGGGAGTTTGAGCGCTTCCAGTCAAACTTGCACGAATATAAGCTGGAATTCAACTTTCAGAAAAGACAGGAAAAGAGGCTGTAACAATTATGATACTTTTTAAAAACCCAACATTTATCTTAAAAAATGATTAGAGCTTTACTATACTTATTACAAAAGTAGTCAAATGAGGGTTAGCTTCAAAAACAGGATTTTTCAATATGGTCTAGCCCCAGGATTACCAGAAGTCAGGGAAATTAAGAGGAGGGTTATGGTAATCATTAGTTTCAGAGCCCATCAGCTGTCTTTCCTGATGGGTGTAGATAACCTGTCACATCTGGGTAGGATTCATGAATGGATGATATCTGCATCATATTGGATTTGTTTATTTTGATAAGATCATTGATTAAACAACTGAAGACACTCTATTATACCTTAGTGTTGTATGGACCATAACTACTGCCAACTATTTCTATATTCCTTCAAACAAAACATCTTTTCTATGATACTTGCCACAGAATTGCCCAGCAAGGTGGATCTCAACATGCTGTGCCTGGAAGCATAAGTTAGCAGTTAAGTCACAAGCCTAAGTGAAAGTTATACAATTTTATCTATGATGCCATTATTGACAAAAAAGTAGAAAAATACATTTTGCTGCAATTTGCTTAGCTCCATTAAGCATGTAGATTTCCTTATTTTCCTTCCTATCTCTTTCAGTCCCTTCTAAAGGTTATCTGACTCCAGGTGACTTACACTTTAAAAAGTAAAGTGGCTGTGTGTTTAGGTCTTCCCTTTCTTGGAACTAGAGAGATTACATCTCTGACTCTGAGTGGGGTTGCACTACCCTGCCTGGATTTAGTGTACAATTTAGGGCTCTTCCTGAATCACATCTGCTTGAAGAACAGGTGGCAGCTATGACCAGTGAACCTTTACCGTTGTGCCTTTCCTGTACTTAGGAGCTTTTACAGCACACTTAATCAGTTCCAAATTGAATTGCAACCCACTCTACCTGGGAGTGTCCTTGAAAATCATCTGGAAGCTTAGTTGATCCAGAATGCAGCAGCAAAAGGGCAGTTATGTCTTTTCCTCATTACATTCATATAGCATTTCTGCACAAGCTGCATTAGCTCCCTTTAAGCTTCATGGTACAATGAAAAGTGCTAGTTATCATCTATAAAGTCCTGCATGGCATAGGATTTTCAAGACAACTTTCTCCCAAGGATACATGTCTTGATATATTTACAGAAAAGGCCCATTATATGTTTCTTCTCTAAAACAATGTCACCTTGTGATATCCAGAAAGCATGCCCTCTCAGTGATGTTGTTGTTGTTGTTGTCATGTCTGACTCATTGTTGCGAAGTCATGTCTGACTCATCACGACCCCATGGACGGACATGGTCCTCAGTGATGGTCCCTGCCACTTGAAACAATCTCTCCAATATATGGTTGGCTCTGATTCTGCAGTTTTTTAAAAAGACAGTTGAGACCTGGCTTTTTCCACAGGGGTGGAAAAAGCAGAGTTAACATGGTGAAATATGTTTTAATCCTAATTGCCATTTAATTGTTTTAATTTGATTTAATGGTATGTATACCTTTTCTGTGGTAAATTGTTTGATGATTTTATATGCCACCCAGACTCACATTGCTGGAGTTGTGCAGCAATAAAAATGTTCTAAAAAATAGTCACCCTATCCCCAGTAGTAAAAGAAAAGTCAAACTTTCAAGGACTTTCCATCAAATTGGAAGACAGATGGATCACTGGGAGGATGCTGTTCCTGAAGGCAGGCACCATAAAAATTCATCTTATCTTAAACTCTATTTTTCTTGCATATTATTGATGTATGGTAAGTAACATGCTTTGAGTTTGAACTTACTTTTCAATATAATATTTGTTAACAATTTTTATTATGATTTCTTTTTATTATGGCAAAATATTACTCATTGTACCACATACATCTAAGAAAGAATTTTACTTCCTGATTCATATTTTTTTTTCTTCCTGTGCTCATTGGCTTTGCTTAAAAGCCTCTTTTCTTCAAAGATTGGACTATCAGACAATACATATAAGTATAAAAAATGATTTCTCATTCTTGTCCCCTGGCAATTATGCTGTAAGTGCATTTATAGTGGGAATGCATTAGGCATTAGGCAGCTCAGCGCAAGAGCTGGTGAAAAATGTCAGAGATATGAAAAGCTTTGCAATGGAATCAGCAGAACTCTGTACACATCAAATGTCAATCCTAGTGCAGTTTTCACACCTCCAGTTATAACATAAATATATCTCTTGCTTTATTCTTCTGTATTCCTGTGATGTTTTTTTTATTGTATATAATGGTTTTATAAAAGATAAAATTTTATAAAATTTTAAATAAAGAAATATTGGTTTAAACTTTCTTCTTTCTTAGAGGAAAGATGGGAATCAAATCATTCAATAAATGACAACATAACTTCTATAAAGGCTAAAACTATTTATTAGAGATCAAGCACTGGCCACCACAGATGCCACAAGCAGACCCCCATGATGATGTTGATGACATTATCCATTCAGTCATGTTGACTCTTGATAATTCTATGGGCCAAGTCTCTCCACATCTTACAATCTAGCACTACTTCTTTTGAGTTTTTCAGTGCTCCCTGATATCAGCTTTGGTGGTGTCCAGCCACCATGTTCTTTGACGGCTTGGTTTTGTTTTACTGCTAACTCTTCTAAACATAAGTGCTTTCTCCAGTGAATTCCCTCACATAATATAGCCAGAATAAGTGAGTCACAGTTTTGTGATTTTGCCTTCCAGTGACATGCCTGCTGTTATACACTCCAGTACTTGCTTGTTGGTCACCTGTGCTGTCCAGGGAATATGCAGAAGCCTTCTCCTGCATCACAGCTCAATCAGAAATGAAATATCTACTGACTGACTATTAAATATGAAAAAAAACATTTGTTTTGTGAAAGCATATACACCATGTTCTTTGTAGCATTCCTTTTCTCTCTGTCCCCATCCAACCAACTTTTATTAAAGCTTGTCATTTTGTGCTAGGTAAACAGGGCAGACACACAAATAATGTTATCTTTCTTCCTGAGAACCCATGTAAATTCAGTTATCCTGAAAATGTGAGAAAAGAAACGACAGAGGAAACAAATCTTATCTGTGTATAAAGTCAACTACAGATCAGAAGGTCTCACCCACCATTGTCTTCTTTTGCGTAGATTGGCAGCTGGTGAATTAACACAGGTGAAACCAATTAAAAAATAATTTTCTTCCTATTCTTCTGCTTTGCATTGAAATAAAATCAACCAACCAAAGAAATAATCAGGCAAAATTAAAATACTGTCTAGATACCAGTTGCATATTGTTAATAATTTTATGAATATGAAGTAAAATTAGATTCAGGAGGCATTCTCTAATGAAAACTTCACAAAGAAACTAATGGCACCCACGTTTGCACAATTCCAATTCAAACATTTATTTTCAGACTCAATGTGTGTATTCACTTCTATACTGAAATCAGAAATGAAATGTCAACCAGTGGCCATTAAATATGAAAAACACACATTATGTGTAAGCATGTAGAATCGATAATAGCTCTAATGAGACTGGCCTCATGCACATTATGGTAGCCTTAAGCATGAAGTTATTTTTTATGTTCCTTTTATTGCAACATAATTGATGCACACACACACACACATATGCACACCCAGAGAGAAAGTTTAAGAATTTATGCTGGTCTAAAAACCTCTGCAGATTATTAAATGTGAATACATTCATAGTTTCAGTAGGTTGCATCTAATATAAATAAGAATAAGGACACTTACACTCTTAAAATATAAACTTGTCAATATCTTGGTTGATAGCCATGATGAAAACTCTTTTTTTAATCTCCAGGAAAAAAAATAATGATCCCACTGTTGTCTAGCTGTCCAAGCAAAACATATTATTGTTATTGATGGGCCATATAGGTGTGCTAAACTGCTTACAGTGGCACCATTTCTATTCCTGATGGCTGCTATATCTGTTGAGAACAATATAAAGGTTGAAGGGGTGCAAATATTGAGCTGAGACTGAAAGAATGCTTCCAAAAATGATGCTCTAGAAAACTCAGAGTTCTATTTAAATTGCTGTTTGTCAACTGCAATTCTCTCAAAGTTTTGTCTCCAACAGAGAAATGTTAATACATTTCCAGAAAGGTCGGAATATGCAAAGTCTTATATGTTCTGTTTCAGATCTACATATTCTTTGTCAGACGTTTCTTTTATAATTATTCAGTGGCTTAGAAGTGGGTCTTTTTCTTTTGTAGTATAATTTTGTGCATGCTCATTTTTGCAATGGAGTTTGCCTGTAACATAAATGTATGTAGACTTACAGTCCATACACATATTCTTTAGCTCTATGTGGTTAATAGCTCTTTATATGAATTTAAGATAATACCACAATAGTGTATATTTATAATAAAATCCTACAACTAGGATTATTGAGGATTACTTGTAATTTATAGCATCATCCAGAAGACACTACAATGATATATCACTAATGTGGAGTGTCTTTACATTACCACAATGATAGCTAAATGGTGCTATAAATTGCTGATATGGGTAGCTTTAAAAAATGTGAAGAGTGACTTGGAGACTTAATCAGATTTAATGATGACTCATGACCTTCATGGATAACTAAAGTAACAAGGAGTAAACTTACATTGCAGAATGTATAGAACAAATAGAACACTGAAATAGATGGTAGAATGATTACTTCCCTTGCCCAATCAATAGTAGCTATAAATGTTTTATTTCTTCCAATTTTGCAATAGTTTATCATTCTCCCCAGCTTGGAAGCAATCACTTGCAGAGCTTTATCACTTCTCCAAGTTTGAAAGAAACAACTATCTGAAAAGATAAAAGAAGCAAACTAAAGGCACGCACAACATCTCTTTGAATATGAACTTAAATCCTAAAGGATTAAACATAACATTTAGATATCCATTTGTGAATTACATATGACAAATAACAAAATCTGAAAAGATAATTGTCTTGAAGAAATTGCAAAGTGAAGGGGCTCTGAATTATCCCTGTTAATATTGGGGATAATATCAATAAATTGTAAAAGAAGGATACAGAGCATTTCACTTCAGAATTTTGTTCATAAATATAATCTAAGTATCTATTATAAGGTAGCAGTACTTTATTGGAGTTAAGAGTAACTGAATAATTAATAGATAAGTATCAACATTTTTCCAGCTTCCCCCATTCTGGGAAAGCTTGTTGAGAAAGTGGAGGTGTAACAATTGCAAATAATACTAGAATAGATGGATTAACTAAACCTAAAACTAAACAACTTGGGTTCAGACCTAGGTGTGGGATTGAAATTCCATTTGACATTCTCATGGGTAGCTTGTGGTGGGACTTGGATGGAGGAATATGATAATCCTTGTTCTGCAGGATCTCCCAGCATACCTTCCCTACTGTCAACCATCTGAACCTATGTTTCTCTTCCAGCTCATAAGGTGAATTTAGAATGAAATGGACCGATGATCTTCTACGTATCACCTTTCCTAGATGTTTAACAATTCTAATCACCTGGAGTCATATCAGTTGTGTAGTTTTCATAATTCCCCCTTTTCCTTATAGATCAGAGAAGAAGCAGAAATCTTGTGCCACTTTTGTCTGCTATGAAAGTGTACCTTTTGTTGTTTTTCTGACATTTGGAGACTCAGAAATTTTTGTTTTTCTTTTAAAAAAAACTTGGACTTCTTCTCCCCTTCTCAATCTAAAGTCTTTAAAATAATTTTCTTCTTAGTATTATAAACAGTGGAAAAATTAAATGTATGAACTTTCTCTTTCTCACTAGAGAAGTATTAAAACTCATCTGACATCCTGACCTTTTCAATATTTTAGCCTGGAAGTAAACTGATAGACAATTTGCCCCATGAAAGCAGCATTTAAGAAGAAATGGAACACCTACTGAAATGTCAAGGATTGATTAAATCATTTGTGCCATATCAAGAAGGAAAAATGTGTCTCTTTACTGTATCAGTCTCCTCCTGTTCCCATGTTTCTCATTCACTTAAGGGATGATTCTAAGCTACAAAATAAAACCAATTTCAGCATCAACAGGGAATATCTCAGTTATAATTCTACTTTTCCTATCTCCAAAGAAAGCCCTGAATTGCCAGCAGATGTATTTTAGAAAATACGAACTTAGCTGTGGTGTGCAGAGTAACTGAAATGAGTCTTCAGATGAAGATAATTAACTGTGCCTTCCTTCTGATAGAAACTATATATCACCATCTGGTACCATAGAAAATATATTCTTCAACTAATTCAGTTTAGAAATATCCCACAATATATCTTATATATATTCAACTGCATGCTTCACAAATGTGGAGGTCTTGAGTTAAATGTTTAAATAGATTCTTTTCACCTATTGTCACTGAAAACTCTAAAATTCTCAGGAAAAAACCAAAAATATGGAAAAATAATCAACAAGGATATTAAATAAATTAATTCTGGAATAACTACAGGGAAGTAAATTCACCTGTCTACACTGGTTTGCAATTTATTGATTTACAATAACAATTTCTTGTGCTTTCAGAAATGGTTTACACACAAGACTGACTTTGAAAATGGACATTTCAGCATGTGCATACTGCATTTGTGAAGGTTTTACCTGGGATTAAGCAACATTGATTATATTGATTGCAGTCTTTTTCTATCTACACTGGGCTTCAATTAATTTCAAGACACTTTTGAAACCGTGGTTATGACTTATAAAGTTCTCCCTACCATGGGGACTCACTGTCTGACAGAATATATCTTCTCATGTGGACCTACATATTCACATTTTAAATTAATCCATGCCTGGTCTTTTTCAAGTACTTCCTCCTTTAGTGGCTTAGAGGTTGTGAAATAAAAGAATTTTCCTAACTGTTTTTCATTAGTCCTAGAATAGTTTTTCTATTCATCAGGTACCTTGCTAGTAAATTTATAGCCTTTTGGGCAAACATTTTTTTTCCTCCCAGGTATTTTAAAGTGTATTTTATAGTTGAATATCAATTGTTTTACTTAGTTAAAATCTATTATTTTATTTTCCTGATGATATTTTTCTTTTTTTTAAAAAAAAATGTACTCATTCATAGTTTTTTTAATTGTTAATTTGTTTTATCCAGATTTTTTAAATCATGTTTAATGAAACAAATTATTAAAAATAAGCTTTTATTTAATAAACACAATCAACGTAATATGCACAAAAATAACACAATTTGGGCAATGTGTACAGTATAGAATTCTCCATGATTAGCTGCAGTTCAATCCCCTATTTTATGTTCACGTATCTGGAATACATACAATGAGAAGTCCTGTTCAGGCAGTAAGAACAACCAGGATAAATAATTATGTATTCCATAAATAATTATGGAATTTGTTTTTCAATTCAGTAAGGTCTATGAATAGGTAGGAAGTCCAGCCTTCTAATATTGTCCAATATTCGGTAGCAAAGTTCCAAACAGGAATTTATATACAGCTGAGCTAGTCTTCAATTTACAAGCATAATTGAGACTACAATTTCTGTTGCTAAGCAATGTGGTTGTTAAATGAGTCACACCCAATTTTACAAACCTTTTTGCCATGGTTAAGTGAATCACTTCAGTTCAGTCAGTCATGTGGTTATTAAGCAAATCTGGTTTCCCCATTGACTTTGCTTTGCCGGAAAGGTTGTAAATGGTGATCATGTAATCACTATTGTAAATACATGCTGGTTACCAAGTACCTAAAAGTTGATCACATGACCATGGGACTGTTGCAATGGTTGTAAGTCTGAAGACTGATTGTAAGTCACTTTTCAGTGCTGTCATAACTTCAAATGGTCACTAAATGAATGGTTGTGATGACTACCTGTATTCCATACAGGCTGAACAGGATTTTAATGAAAGCAGTTTTGGGATGTCTTACACTTTCTAGTAGTTCTTGCCTTTATGGACCACTTCTCAGAACTTTTATGCTGATTCAGAACATAAATCTAAATATTTTCCTCCACTTTTGTGAGTTTTTATGCCCATGAATGATACTGTAAAGAATTTATGAGGATAGAAATCTTCACTAACTATGGGTTTATTGCCTTTTCCAAAGGAATAAATCCATGCTACTTAAAAGGAATGATATAAAGTTCTCTTTGTTGAAAGATTCACAACTGACAGAAACAGTCCCAGGGATTTCTAACTGCAGAAAATGTGCAGGATTGTAAAAGGCATAAATGGAACATGGGATAAAGATTAACAGAGCTCCTCTACAGATCCACAAAATATGCACAGGAGTATAGCATATTTTTCATCCTAAAAGGCATGAGCAGGTGAGCGTATGTTTTCAGCTAAGACTTTTATTCCCAGTTTCATCAAAATTATGCATTTCCTTATGTAGTTTTAAATTAATCGCATAATGTTGTAAAAATAGGAATAGTAATATACATTTTGTTTTTGAATTAATTACTTCTGTCCATTGTAATGATAGCACCTCTCTCTGCTTACCTGCTTAGACATTATTTTTCTTTGGCTCTAACCAACTAAGTTTTATTATAGAAGAAGGAATACAGTTTGATTTACAGAAGTAGCTATGATCAGAATTCTATATAGAATAAATAATAATAATAATAATAATAATAATAATAATAATGTATCATTTGGTGATAACAATAAAACTACAAAGCACTATATGGTTTTGTTATTTCATTAGATATTATTTTCAATTCATTTATTAAATTCCTTTTAATAAATAAACAAATAAAGGTCTGTGTGTCTGTGTGTGAAAAATGTAGTATTACCTAAGCAAAACAATATGCTCTTTCATTTCACTCTGATTTTTTTTTATTTTACACTTCAATAAGATTTCCAATTAAAATCTGGAACATGGGCTGGTAAAAGCAATAGATGAACTTGTGACATTGCATAGACATATATACAAGTTTAACAAACCTAGTTTTTCTATATGGATTCACACAATGTTTCTGGCATCAGATATTCCTTGTATACACTTATTTTCAGATATACTGAAGGGGCTTCAGATCTGGTTAGTAAAATGTGGATATACCAAATAATGAAATTACTGTATTAACAATTGCAAGTTGGTGACTGTTGTGAAGTCTGAATAATTGATAATGGAATTCCATTCTGAAGCAGAACTTAGCATAATAGGACATATTTCCAGGAAAGTGGCTATGATATGGAATTATATAATTAGGAAATGCAGTTTGCCATTGTTTTTACAGATACATGTAAAAAAGGGAAGGTGACATTATGGAATTTATAAAAATAAGTTATGTATTTTACAGTGTGGCTGCAAATGACATAGCTGGATGCAGAAAAATACCTGTAGATTAATCAAGTTCTTGAATACTATCATGCTGGTTCTAGCTCTGTAGAAATATATAAATATATATACATTTGTCTTATTTGAGTTGACTGAAAGTAGAATTTTGCTGAAAGTAATAGTAACTATAGTATATAGTTCCAGAATTTTTCAGAAAGTTTACTATAGAAAGTAAAATGATATTTTAATTAATAAGTACATGAATTTAGCTTCCTTTCATATCACCTAATTGCAACTATTTTATTTAGAGAGAGAAATTCCTTTAGTAGTAATACTTTCTCATACATGCATATTTTGATTTGTGGTGTGGGTAATTATTTTAATTACCAGGTAACTAATGGAAATGCCTGTAAATGTCCTCTTTTTCCACTGAATCATTATCTCCCTATTGTCTGCACTTTCCTGGGCTTCCCAGTCTTCAGTTAAATCTGAAATAAAAATGTCAAAATAAAAAGAATAGTTTAGCATGGCTTTTTTATGGACTAGAACAGATAGGCTATCAGGGAAGTTGCAGAACTGACTGAGACAAGCAGTAATGAATATCAGGAGCAACATTCTTTCTTCCTCCAATGATTTTTTCCCCAAAAAATATCAACCAAAAAGGTTTAGAAAACTTAAAAGCATTTAAAGTAATAAGATGGTATCATAAGAGGCATTACAGAGGCATTAAGTTTCATGCTCATCGGAAATGGGTATGGAATTCAAATCTTCTACTGGAAATTAACCTTAATTTGCCCTTTAGATTTTATACAACTTACGATCACAATAGAGCCCAAAATTTATGTTGCGAAGTGAAAAATTTTTAAAGTGAGTTTTGCCCCATTTTATGACTTTCTTGCCACATTTGTTAAGGGAATCACTTCAGTTGTTAAGTTAGTAACAGGGCTGTTAAGTGAATCTGGCTTCCCCATTGACTCAGCTTGTTGCAAGAGGGGATCCCATGACCCCAGGATGCTGCAACCATCATAAATATGAACAAGTTGTCAAACATCCAAATGTAAATCACATGACCCTGGGGATGCTGAAATGGTCATCAGTGTGAAAAAATGGTCATAAGTCACTTTTTTCAGTGCTGTTGTAATTTCAGACAGTCACTAAATGAACTGTTGTAAGTCTAGGACTGCCTGTATAGACTTTTCAATGGGAAAGTTGCAAAATCTTTCATTCTACTGTAATTTATCCTTTGTGTGGGCTGTGATATTGATTATTTCTTTATTTATTAACTTTATTGCCACTCTTCTTACCATAGGATTATAAAACCTCTGGGCAAAAAAACAACAACAACTGTGCAGGGATATTCTAAGCAAAAATTCAGCAAGCAGAACAGCCTGGTATAACAAAACCACTTCCATTGCACTGGGTTGTGCTATGAGGGAAAGAGTACAAGAGGAGCTGTCTCTCTGTCTCTGTCTCTGTCTGTCTCTCTGACTCTCTCTCTCTCTCTCTGTCTCTCTCTCTTTCTTTCTCTGTCTTTCTCACTCTCTCTCTCCCACACACACACACAACACACAGACACAGACACACACACACAATTGAGAGTATGTTTATTTCCACATGGCTAGTTTTGCAGAGGATGTTTCAAATGTGATTTTTCAAATGAAAAACATTTTTCTAGGTTTGGAAGTACCAAATGCTCACAGGTCCTGAACTGGGTTTTAGTCACTGTTTTAAAGATCAGAAGGATTTTTTTCCCCTCACATAAGTGCCAAACTGGCCAAAGCCTTATTTCTGCTGACCACTTAAGAGGTTGTCATTTTTAAAAGATTTAATATGTGAAACCAAATTTTGAGAAAAGGAAGTTTGATCATAGGTAATGTACCAGCTGTAATTGGCAAGTTTTATTCACTGATAGAAAAAGACAGTTCGGGCTCATGGTAGTTTTATCCTTAGATTGTGATTGATCAATGTTGATTTGAATCTCTGAATAAAATATGAACTTTCACAAAGGCAATGATCACTTTCCTGCAAAAGTCAGGCAAAGAAATGGGGCCCATCTCATTTCCACGGTTTCTAACAGACACCCTTACATTAATGGAAAGAACATAAAATCATGACGGAAAAAAACTGCTAAAAAGTTATTACATGCAATAAATTATATGACATTTTAAATATTCAATATGGGCTAGCTCTTTCTATAATAGTGTAAAACCAGCTGAGACCAATCCCAGCTGAAAGCTTTGCCACTTATCATTAACAAAACTATTGATACTATTACAGGTAGTCTTCAACTTATGACCATTTATTCATCAGCTGTTAAAAATTACAACTGTATTGGACAAAAGGACTTATGACCTGTTCCCACAGTGCCTGTGAACAAAATTCAGATGTTGACAATATGCCCACCATTATGACTGACTGCAGGGATGATACAGTGTCCTCCCACCCTGCTGCCAATTTCTCCCCATTCCATCCACTCGATTGCACCAAGTCCTGAGCTGCTTCCCATCCTGTTGGGACTCTGCTGGCTTTGCACAGACAATGAACCCAGTTTCCATCCTCCTGGGTCCCACACCCTCCAGCAGGATGGAAAGCAGGTGACTGCGAAAAAATAGATGTGCACTACTTCAGTGGGCAGTTTAACAGTGGCTAATCCTCTCAGCCCAGAAGCACTTTGGTGCTCCCAATATGAATGTAGTAGTAATGTTCTCCTTTTGGTTTGGATTTGGATTTTAAGTTCACTACCAAGTAAGGCAAATATGCCTCTTAGTTATTGGTTGGAACAGCATATAAACTGATTAAATGTTTAGGCAAGGCCCCAAAGCCTCTTTTTCTATGCTCCAATGAAGTTGTAAACACATCAGTTGCAGACTCATGGATCTTTGAAAAAAGGAAACTCACCAAAATCCTAATATAGTTTTATCATATAGCTGTTTTTTATCAAAAAAAAAGTCATTTAAATTCAACTCAAAAATTCAGGAAAAAGTGAAAGAAATTGGGAAGACACTAAACTATTACGTATAAAGATCTATTGGGATAGCATTCATCCAATTCTTTTCAACAGCAGTTTGAAAAATACATTGTACTTTTAATTTGACAACATCCATAACAGAATAGCAGATATTCTAGTTGCATTATCACTAAAATAAGATAATTATATTATGATAAGTCACTTTATCTGCAAATAATGAGATAAGCCAGTATATAATTTATCTGCCTTGATAACAAAAGTTGGAAAAGTAGTTGCTTGATATAATGTAACCACAGCATTGCTTTGAAAGAAACAAGTAGAAAATGGAATAATACAACTTATATAGAGCTCCATGGTAACTGAACATAGTCAGATTACAATAACATCATTCTCTTATTTTATAATTCTGTACAGTTGATGGAAGTGCAATCTTCTTTTCAGATTTGTGGTTCTTAAGTTCTTGCTCTTAAACTGGACTCACCACTGTGTGGAATTCCCAAAGATAAGAATTTTATAGTAATATTACTAAAATTGAAATTAATGTATAAAAATAAGTATGAACTAAAAATAAAGTGCAGAAAAGAAAAAATAGAAAGTGTAGAAAACAACAATAATACAAAAAGAAAATAAGACTACAGTAAAGAAAAAAGGGACTATATGAAATGTCTCCCCTTGACCATTCATTATTATAAATGATTTTAATGATTTTAATAACTTATTATTATCTCTTCAAATGATCTCTTCTTCCCATATCCCTTATCTATAAACAGATCTTTAAAGTGTCATTGATTCATCCTGATAAGCAAATGTTCATTAATATAATCTCAACAATGAGACAATAATGATACCAAAAATATCCACCTTTTTCTTGCATTTAAACTGAAAATGCAAAACATTACCAGGGGATTAGTGGCTTAGATAGTAAACTTTGATTTGGATGTCATGCATTGGAAGTCCTTGGGCAATTCATTCTGTCACAATCTCCAGCTTTAGAGTCTTGTGTATGACAGGTTCAATTCTTGAATTAACAGTCCGGAAAAAATACTATTTTCATAGAAAAGTGATTAATAAATATATGTACAGAAATATTAGAAACACAAATAGAAAAGTAGAATAGATGTGTCCAACAAAATGTTTAAAGAGACACTTTTAACACAAAGTCACTGCTCAAAGAATATTTCATTTTATTTCTATCAATTAAAAATAAATAATAGTATAATTGTATTCTAGGAATAAATTCTACTGAATGCAATGAAATATAATTTTGAATAGCCAATCACAGGACTCATCTATGAAAGCATTTTAAGACTTTACCTTTTTTTTCAGTAAACAATAGGTTTAAGGCTCACATTGTTTGGTATACCAAATGAAACATTTGACCAATGTTAATTATTTTCCTGGTACATTAATATTGTACTTAAATTCATTGAAATCAACTGAGTCCATGTTAGTCATACTAACTTGTATTCCACTGTCTCCAATCAAGCATATTTTACATATAGTTGACCTAGCACTTTCCCAATTATTATAACCATGCAAAGACAGGAAAGACCAGGTTACAGACAGAGAATCATGGAGAAAATCTATGTGTGTAGTGGCTAAGAATTGATACTGGTTTTATGGCACATAATAATTATTATTAACTAACAGGTTTCTTTTGACTCTGAGCAAGTGCTGCAGTTTATTCTATAATTCAATCTCAAGAATCTTTACCAAGAAACTCAGAACTTTCAGTTCTGGTTAGTACATACTAAATCATACATCCTGATTTGATTTTAAAAGAAATGCAAGTTACTAGTGAGCAATACTTTTTTAAACTGTTCCCTCTGTAAAGAATTGTAAGGATTTTTTTTCACAAGCATCTCTTTTTTTATTTACCACATCATATTTTTATATGTCTAGAAAATGTCACAAAGAACTCATGCGTAAGATGTTTCTATATAATAGATACAATCATTAAGACAGTAGGCAGGCATATAGAGTGTAAATGCCTTTAATTTGATAAATGTCAGCATTTGTATATTTGTATGTTAATCAAATTCATCTTAGTGCCAAATCAGAAAAATATGTTTTTGCTTAATATTTCCTCTCAGATAATTTACTTTTAAAACAAGAGGGTTGTCTTAAATATGTTGGGAAACTGATAAGGGAAGCAAATAGATTTTTCTGTTTAATCTTCTTTAGGGGATACATCATAGATTTGAAACAATCTGCATTCTGAGTAAATACAATATGTCCTCATAGTTTTGAGTCTGTTATAAAGCAGACAAGGGAGGATTTTCTGTTAAAGGGAATCGTTACTTACCTCTTCCAGCATCTTGTCTCTCTATATTCTGCTCCCCTTCCTTTTCTTTCTCCAAAACACAAATGAGAAAAGTATGGACCACAGATGAGACAAGTATGGCAAAAAAATATTTCCGTTCATCACGGGATTGAGAAGATGATGCCAATGTTTACAAGGATGCCAGCAATTGAATAATTTATGCTATCCTGGAGCTCCCATTAAGGCTATGTTCTATAACTAAAGTGAAAAATATCCAAGTGCCAACTAGATGGCAGCAACACGATTTTTAAAAATCCTTTGTTTTCTGCTATCTAGTGGATGCTCATATTTTTACAGCCCAGATTCTGTAGCCCTGTCATTAGCAATAAGAAAAATGGTTCCTGTATATAATGTAATGTAAATGGTGTTAAGTAAAAATGCTGCAGGGCATTTACAGAGGCAGAAGAGTGTTTTTCCCCTTCAAAAGTCAAGAAGACAAACACTATTTAACATTCTAAATCTTCATGTCTTCTACCATTTCTTCAGAAAAACTAATCTCTTTTCTTGGTCTTGTTCTTGTTCATTAGACTGAGTAACACTGACCTTCTGACTACAGATGTGATAGATTGGTATTTTCAGCACAAGTGCTTTGTTAACTAAACAGATTCTCTATTAGTTCATTGGGTACTTTGACTGATGATAAATTAACTGACTATATTAAATGAGCATCACCAGACAAACAATATCTATTTAACCACTGTTGATGGTAACCACTGGCATTAACAACAAAGATGGCCTATAGTGCAAACCTGCTAAGCTCTTACATACTACATTAGTGGAAAGTAGCACTGTGTTCTCCAAAGTAAGACCCACTGTATCCAAAGAATTGCATCCAATTATTGGGATGTGAAGGTGGGGCAAGCTCAAAGAAGCATTGGAGAAAGATAAGAAACTACCATACCTTTTGGTAATCTAAACAATGTTGGAAGGTAATGCAATACATCATCAGCCAATCACATCATGATCTGTAATGATCAATGATATTATTAGTAGCACACTATGTGTGATACTCGAATATTTGTGCTACAGTGACTCCAGAAAAGGGATTGCGAACTATGAATACTCTTGATTCTTGTTCCTTTTTTGCCCACCAAAAGGTTTTAGTAATTTTTACCCATGTCTTATTATTTCTAGTCTAAGATAAATCAGAAATAAGTGAAAATTGATTATAAATCGATAGTTAATACTTTATAAATAAATCAAATATGAAAATCAAATCCTTTTTAATAAATATTGGAACAGCTTCTATTGAATCAGAGATTCAAAGATTATGCTCAGTGACTATGGATAACACCAATTCAAGGAAATTATGAAAATGCTGAAGAATAGTCAAGAATATCTGGTTTTGAGTTTCTTCTTCTTCATTATCCTTTTTTGCTGTTAGAGATTAAATGTTTGGACCTTTGAAATACTAGGAAAGCACTGTCATTCTGCCCATTACTTTAACACCAGAAGGATTGTATGGTCTACTAAATTTGTCCTACAAGTATTCTATGGTGTTGGTTTGTCTTGACCTTGTTTTTTTAATATGGTAACACTGTTAAATACTGATGTCAATACTAAATATTTTTAAAAAACCATAGATGTAATGATATGATTCAGTTAGTAAGATTCAGAAGCATTTTTAAATGATCCATTAGGAATGTAAAGAATTAAAAGAGGTTTCTGATATGGATACTTGATGTTTTAAATATCAATCAAGTATTTAAAGTGGTAAAGTATTTTTAAAAAATAGTAATTCTAAAGTGGCAACACAAGATGCTAGATTTACAGACCTAGAAAATATTTTATCCTATGAAGTCTCAAGAGTACACTCAAAGCCATGTAGATTTAAATTCTATTACCATTCATTCATCAATTACTTATACAAACTAATTAGGTTCATTGCTTAATTTGTTTTTTAGACATCTGTGCCTATAGTAGAGACCTCTTCCCTCCCCTTCCCATAGAATGCATATTTCATTTTTGTAATGGACTTTTATTTCAATATTACAGATGTCAAAATGATAGATGTAAATCTTCTGTAAGAAATCATGTAAATTCAGTCTAGAAATTCAGTGTCAATAATTTTGTACAGAAAAAAAAAATACTGTCATATGAAATGACTCAAACTGGCAAAAGCAAATGCTACTTTAAGCCATGCATTCATTTTATTATTATTTACAGTAACTAGTGTAGTTATACATATTGAACTATATGTGAAATATAAATGGGTTTAGCTTTAAAGTACATTCAGAATGTTCCAGTTTAAAATATTTTCATAACCTCTGTCAGTGCAGTTTAGAAACTCAGAAAGATTTTGCATATCTAGGCAAATTATTGGTGAATTATGTTGAGTATTTCAGCTGAGGTGCCCAAGATTTCACTTAGAAATTTTTCTGAATTCACAACTTGACCTTCTGAAATACATTTAATTTTAGGGATCTGTAAAGATTGAGGTAAAGGACAAAACAAAAACCAGTGGTTTCCAGATCAGATAGCTCTTATATACAAGCATTCAGCAATCTCTTAGCTTCAGGATAACTGAGTGCTTTGTCAAGTGTCTGAAAATGTGTGACAAAGAATATACAATATTCTCCTAGAATATACAATAAATGTCATTTCATTTCAGCACTGGTTGTAGACAATCAGCTAATGTGTATGGCTTTATTCTTGTCTACAGTCAAGATTCTAATCAAGAGAAGCTGTGGCAATGAATCTTCTGCCTAGTCAAACCAAGAAATGAAGTTTCTTATAAGCTTGACACTTATAAAGTGTCAAGAAACCTGCAGTTTGCTACTGGGTCCTGGTGTGGAGAGCTTGACAGGATTAATCCTTTATTTCAATCCTTGAAATGCTTTGTGGAAAGTATTTTTGTCATCTTTTGTTGAACAGAGCAACCATTCTCTTATTGTATATTCCTAGCAAAGTTGAAAACCATAGAGAATTAATTCCATTAATATTGTATGGTGATTGAGGGGACTCCATCAGTGAAATGCACAAGGGACAAACTGAAAAGAAAAGTTATTCCTCAACATAATTTGCCTTTTTCACTGTTGAGTTGAAGTACATAAATCATGAAACTTGTTTGTATACAAGTTGCTGCATTTTATATCCAACATCATTTTTATAGACATGGTTGAACATATGCATATATCTACAAGTAGTCTTCAAATTGCAATCACAATTGGGAACATGAATTTCAGTTGCTAAGTGATGTGGTCATTAAATGAGACTGGAGCTGATTTTATGATCACTTTTTACCATAGTCATTAAACAAATCATGGGATCAGTAAGTGAATCACACAGTCATTAAACAAATTCAGCTTCCTCATTTCACCTGGCTGGTCAGAAGCTAACTAAAAATTGCAATCACATATGTGCAAGATAGTGCAACCATTGTAAAAGTGAACTGATTGCCAAGATCACATAACTCCAGGGGTGGTGCAACAATCATAACAAGAGTGGGTAATAAATCACTTTTTCCAAGGCTGTCATAACTCTGAATGTCATTAAGCAAATGGTTGTAAGTCAAGTACTACCTGAATATGATCCAGAGGTTTGGTCTTACTCTACACTATACCAAAGCTTTTCACAGAAGGTTAGATTTCTGAACTGTGACTCTGTTTTCATTTACTTTGCTTTCATTTTTCAGTAACAACATAATAGCACAGTTACTACTAATTACCCCAGTAAGATATTATGTAAATAATATAGTGATCTAGCTGTCATTAACAGATGCAAGGTCCCCTCATTGTGGGTTTAAACAACTTCCAATAAGCCTCTCTGTCAGAAACCATTCAAAGAAAATCCATCAAATATGTTCATACATTTCAAATAAGCTGGTGTGATTTGCAGCTACCTTGGACTATATTTTACTCAGTTTTCTGGTGATTGTTAAAATTTGTGACTAATTTTTATACATTAGCAAAAATATGTTATATTATATACATTTATACAAAAGAGCAGTTACACCTTATCAGTGAATAATTATCCTTTGTTTTCTTTGCAAGTTGAGTCTTATTAGCAGCACATAAGTACTTTTTTCAAGACTGATATCCATTGATAGATAGATAGATAACAAAATGACTGACAGAGAGACAGACAATATGATCACAGCCACTCTTTTTTTGTTAAGTTGGATTAAACAGCCTAAATGAGAAACTCCTGACAAGGCTGCAAACTTACAGAGCCATTTCAAATAAGCAATAGTCTAAGACACAACCCTCTTGGGAAAGAATTAATAAGGAATGTATTATCATATATATGCAATGTTCAGAAAAATAATTGTACAATCCATGCTTTGGGCAATATGCAATTTCAGCTTGTACTTTTTCCTTTCACTGTTCTAATAAGCTCCAAATTCCAGTCCAAGGAAAAACTTCATAGTAGCACTGAATTTAACATCTCCATATTGCTTTACATTCTTAGGCACTTGAGAGTTAAATCTAAGACTTGGCTCAGTGCCTCAGTGCCTCAGATTCTTCTAAAATAAACATGTGGCACTGGGAGAACTCTAAGTAGTAATTTCTTTGTGGTACCAATCCATGTGGAAATGCATGAGAAAATCTGCTTGGAGTGCAAACAGACTGAAGAAGTCTGATGCACTAACTTAAGGTTTTGTATGATTTCTGGTAAGTTGGATGGCAGATGGTCATTTAAAATATGTATATCTTATCATATTGAATGATATAATAATAGAACACGGAACATAGAACAATAGTGTTGGAAGGGACCTCAGAGGACCTCTAGTCCAATTCCCTGGTTGAGCAGGCAATCCTATTCCATTTCAGACAAATGATTTTCCAGTCTCTTTTTGAAATCATCCAGTGATAGAGCATCCACATCTTCTAAAGGCAAGCTGTTCCATTGGTTGATTTCCCTCACCATTAGAAAATTTCTCCTTAGTTCTAGGTTGCTCCTCTTTCCAACTATTGTTTCTTACCTTGGCTTTTCATATCCTAGAGTTGGAAATCATAACCTAGATACGATATTATAGTTGGAATCATATCCTAGAGTTGGAAAGGGCCATTGAAACTGCTGTGTTAAACCCTGTGCTCAGCATGTGTAAATGTAAATATACATTCAAGTCTACCTAATGATTGACTAGCCTCCATTTCAAAACTGAAGATGTAGCTCATCACTTTTTTGAGTAACTAATTCCATTGTTGAAAAGCCATCAGTGTTTAGAAGTTTTTGCCAATAAGACTTTTTGCCATTCTGTAGAATAAATCAATTTCATGCATTTCTTCATTTCCTCTGATATATATGCCTGCCGTTTTCATTCTGCTCTTGCAACATGGTTATAGTATTAATTATTGTCCCAGATCTAACACAGCATTTGATACAGAATATTACAAAGATAATATCAGTTAATATATAGTATGTTGCAATATTTCACTTACAATAGTATGGCTGATAGAGGCTGATTATCATTCTCAAAAAAATTCAGAGAAACAAACTATAACTTATAGGTTCTTCATTTCTGAAGTCTTCCATTGTCCCCACCTCCAAGTTAATATGTACAGTTCTGGAAGGTATTGAGACATAACTGTGAATTGTACTGAGTTTCAGGCCTCATGTAAATGGCAGACCAAAGAAGTAAGAACCACACAGATCACAAGAAGACATTTTTAATGCCAATTGATTGATTATGTGCTATCAAGTCATTGAAGTTTTTTTAGTGATGACACAGGTACATTTTGTCCATAACAATTTGTCCTTAACCTGATTTTTCAGGTCTCCCAACAATGCTCCAATCTCCACTTTGATTGATTCTATCTTGCTGACAGTCATCCTCTTCTCTTTCCTGCCAACTGCCCCAACAATAGAGCCTTCTCCAGAGAGTTTGTATTATGAGTCCAAAATAGGATTTTTTTTTGCTACTGCTGCATTTAACTAAGTAGGTTCTTACTTCTGAATATAATCATATATAATTGTATGGCATATGTTCATGTTCAGATCCACAGTTCATAGTATTAATCACTTGCTCTGAATTAATCTGAATTTGATGAGACAAATCCCATCTTTGTGCAGACCAAGTATTCGCATCTTGCTGGAATGTCATGCAGTTTTTCTTAGTAATGAAGGAAAATGCTGATGTGTTTATTTATTTATTAATGTATCCCATTTAGAAACTGCCCATCACAAATAAAATATTTAAGTATTTAAAATTCAGAAGTAAAAAGCAGGGGAGGCCTTCCAAGGACAAACCAGTCTCAGAACTTCTTGCACTCCTGTGGGACAGCAGAGCCAAGTCATTTCTGGAAGGCAAGGAGAGTGGGGATGCCTTGCCTCTGGGGGCAGAACATTCTAAAGGGCAGGGGCAACAGTAGAGAAACTTTTTTCCCTGGTCTCACCAGTTGAAATTCTTTAAGTAAAAGGGTCTACAGTATACCCTTTCTGACTGAGTGAGTAGGACAGCTAATGAAATGAGGCAAAGATAGTTCCACACATAACCTGTGTCATGCCATGAAATCATAACGAACACCTTGAGTTCGACTTAGAAGCAAATTGGCACCCAATGCAGCTTGTGCAGTAGAGATATTACAAGCAACATCCATCATACATGCACCCAAGATTGTTTACACAGCCACATTCTGCACCTAAAGTTTCCAGATACTTTTAAGGGTAGCCCCATGTAGAGTGCATTGTAATGATTCAAATGGGAGATGACTAGGAGGTGAGTGACTTAGTAAAGAGTATTCAAATCCAGGAAAGGTCATAACTAGCACACAAACTTGAATAAAGGCCCTCTTAGCCACGACTATCACTTGCTCTTCAAGCAGGAGCCATGAGTTCAGAAGGATTCCCAGATTTTACATCCAGTCTATCTAGGGTCAAGAGCAAAGGTGATAAACCCCAGAAGCAGAGCTGTCCCCACTCCATCTTATCAGGGTTCAACTGAAGTTTGTTATTCCTAATCCAGGCCTCTCACAGCCTCCAGACACCATGAAAAAATATACAACACTCATTTCACCCGGGATGCAGATATATAATGATGTATTATCAGCATACTGAAGTACCTCATCCCATAGTGACAAATAAGCTCACCCAGTAGTTTTATATAGTTGTTAAAAAGGAGTAGAGAGCTCATTGAGCTATGTGGTATCCCACTTAGCAGGAGCCCTATCAAAATGGATTGGGACTTACTTCAGAAGAGCAGGTGAAGTAATACAAGACTGTGCCAACCATCCCCAACAATACAAAAGGATACCATGGTTGATGAATGATAAAAGTAATTGAGAAGTCAAGAAGAACAAGGATGGATGCACTACTTCTTTCTTGCTTCTACCAGATATCATCAAAGAGCACAGGCAATTGCTTCTTCCATTCCATATCCAGGCCTGAATCCTGACTGAAAAGGATATGTAGAGAGAAAAGAGGCTGAAGAGGTAGCTGTATCTTGGACAACATCAAGTTTAAAGTGATGTAACCACTAGATCCTTCCCATGTTTAGTATGCCATATTATGGGCTGTTCTTTCCAATATTCTTCTATTTTGAACAAAAATAAAAAGGAATCCCTGTCAACTTTTCCATTTAAAGTTAACACTTCTGACTTGGATCAAGTGCTCAGCAATGCTAATGAAAGTTTAATATAAATTATTCACACTTATTCCAAAATAAGTTGAAAATGACAAAGATACAAGTATTGTATTTTTAACTAACAATTTTATCTTTCTTCCATATTGGTCTAATATAAGAAATGCAGAGGCATATTTATGAGATTTAAATAAGTGAAATATGTTTTGTTGTAATTGTATGTCCTTTTCAGCAAATTCAAAATTCTGAATTCGGTATTCCAGAAACTATTTTAAAAATATCTTTTGAAGGACAAAATTATAGAAATAAGCTGTTAAAAAGCCTAAATCTTAAGATGACTGCAGAGGTCTTGATTAAGGCAATATTCAGAGAGTGTTTTCTGTGAAAACATATATTTTGTAAGAATAATTCAGAGAGAAAGAAAAACATATGATATAGACCCTTGTATTTTCTCCTTTGTCCTTTTACTTGCTAAGAATACCACAAAGAAACATTGTTTGTCTGTTTAAGATGGTGAGTTCTTTCTGAAAGCCAACTTCTTTCAAAGCTCTTAATTCAATCTTTTTTTAAAAAAATATCAATGTATAATATGAAGTACAAAAAGGAACTAAAAGTCATTTAACTTTCAAATATTGACTAAAGACTCTAGCAGTTTGCATTTCTTGTAATTCTTCACCACCATTTGTTTCATAAATGGTGATATTTATCATGTTCATTCATTCCATTTGTGATTTCTTTCCAGTATTAATTTCTTTCCATTGCACTACTATATTAATTTTTGACTTTTTATTAAAATCCAATGCAATGTTTTGCATATTTATCCTAATTATGTAGCATTTTTGTAAACATTTTTCATAAGCATTTTTAAAAATACAGTCTTGAACTTTATATTTTCATGTATATACTTAGTTTCATGTGCTTGCTAGATGGATGGATGGATGGATGGAAGGAAGGAAGGAAGGAAGGAAGGAAGGAAGGAAGGAAGGAAGGAAGGAAGGAAGGAAGGAAGGAAGACACAATAAAATGTGAATTGAATAAATTGTTCACAGGACAATAGTTTCAGCATTCCTTTTATGCACCAAATTAAATCAGTTCTTAACAGCATGAATTAAGCTTTTATTATGAGCTGAAGAACACACACACAAGGATATTATCTAAAATAGTTTCCATGCAAATTTTCACACTCCTTTTTACTTCAACCAATGTATAGGTAATGTTTCTTAGTTAAACTGGAGTATTACCTTATAGATTGTATTCTTAGGATTCTGACATGTTCTTGTATAATATTGTGAGAAACACTGGATTTAAATTATTTTGCTACATTATTTGCAATACATGACCTGGCATAACTGGGATTTTCAGAGAAAATGTTCTGAATTACTTTCAGAATGTAATTATCTGTTAACACCAAGTCACACTTTATAATGTGATCTTTAATCACTGTTACACTTGTAATTTTCTTCCATATTACAGGCTGAGAAAATATGTCCAAACAGGAAATCTTGCACTGCCTTCAAGCAAACTTTAAATAGTGAATTCGAATTATGAGTGCCAGAAGAATCAAGCCAAATTGAGAAAAGAGAAGGCAATGCTGACATACTAAGACAGGGTTTCTGACATGTTGTCTTTCTGTCTTCAGTTCTCAGCCATCATGTCTCTTCTGGGAATTCTTTAAAATGAAATCCAGCATATCTTAGCTTTGCTAAGAGAAACCATGACATTTGCAGAAGACCTAAATAAATTACTCCAAGATGGACCCATGAGACTTCCCAGGAGAAATAACAGATATGGGAGTAGGAGCCAAAATGCTTGATGTTAAATCCTCCATGTATCCCATGGAGCCTGTCTTTGCTTTCAGTGATATGTTTGCTTTTTTGGAAACAAGGGTGGGATGGGGAAGGTCACAGACTACTGAATTATTATAGGGAAATGTATTATTCAGAGTGCTTTGCTGTCTACTTTTTTTTTGTCAAAAGAAAGGAATAGCTGAAAAAAATGAATTCACAAGTGTTAAGTCCTTTGATCATTGGTGAATGATGAAGACTCATTGTTCAGTTAACAGATCTTTATTCGTTACATCAACAACTCTGACAACAAGCAAGGCACGCAGGCCTCTATTTATCTGCCCAGAGCTCCGGACAGAATGGCAACAAAAAGCGGAGTGCTTTCGCACCTCGCGCATGCACACGAGGCTGGCGCCGCTTCGTCTGGTCCCGGGCAGCTTCTGCAAAGCCTGGGACCGTTGCAGGCTCCCCCCTAGATTGAACATGCCTGTACACCACACGTGTTATTCCTTTGGGAGAGTGTGATAAGTTCCAACAATCAAATGCACTGAGTGTGGAATACTCAAGGTTGTCCTCAACAACCCCTTCACTTGTTTTGGCATAAATGTATCCGAAATAAAAAAATACTACAACAATCTTCCTATTTAGGGCCCTTGTCATTAGAACCCCTTGAACTTGACAGCAACTTCACAAAACCCCTAAGATGTTTGGGTTGGCACTTGGTCCATTGCGACCTCCTAGGGCCAGGAGAACTTACCTGGTCCCTCTGGTCACCTTCTAATTGAGGCAGAGCAGTGTTTTGCTGCCTTAGTTTTCCCAGAGACCCCGGTAAATTTGCCTGGCCCACCTGCTTGCCTACCAGGCTAGGCAGACCAGGACTTTGTTGCCCCCAAGACCTGGTTGACCCTCCATCTGCTGGCTGGCTGGACCCTCTAAGTCCCAGCCAGCATACCTTGGAGGGGTGGTAGTCCCCAGTTCCACAATGGACCTATCTTGGGAGCACTGTCCCTCGAACCCATGGCCGGCAGATGGAGAGCGCTGGGCAGTGGAAGTGCCCCATTACTCGGAGACCTCTAAACCCGTGTCCAAGGTTTCAGAGTCAGGAGCTGCCTCCCTGGCTACCCCCTGTCCGGTTGACCTTCTTCTGGGAGCAATTGAAGAATTGGGCCCTCGCCCCTGCCAGAATTCTTGTTCTCTTGGATGTTGTCAGTTGTTTGGATACCCCCGGTCAGTCTCCCTGTCTGGAGCACTATCTGTTTTTTGTGAAGAATGTGGATACCCCCGGTGTGACTCCCTGTCTGGAGTAGTTGTGGATGTATGGGATGACCCCCTATCCATTGAATTCCTGTCCCAAGCACTTGTGGAACCTTGTGATGACACATCCATGGTCTCAGCAATGGCTAGTGAGGACCTGTGATACTGATCCCCAGAATGCATGTTATAATCCTCCCCCCTCCCCAGAGCAGAGCCAGGAGCGGAAGGGTGAGAGTCCAGTCTCACACGCAGCTGATCTATGTGCTTGCGAATGATGCGACCGTCACCCAATGTCACTTCATAGGACAACGGCCCAGAGACCTTGCAGACCACAGCTGTAACCCAGAGATGACTAGGCCCATACTTATATGTCCAGAATGGATGACCCACTTGAAGTCTCCTTGGTGCCCGCGGTTGTGACACCTGTGAAGCCACCTGGTCAGGGTGCAGCCTGTCCAGTTTTGTGATGAGGCGGCGATCCCAGCATAGTTCAGCAGGGATCTTCCCTGTGGCAGTGCATGGTGTGGTGCGGTGTGCAAGAAGGAAATCTGCTAACATGTGATGCCAGTTACCATAAGTCAGTTTCTTGAGGGCCTTTTTGGTGGTGCACACCATTCTCTCAGCCAGGCATTGGAGGATGGGTGGAAAGGAGCCAAAGTTGCATGCCGGATCATGTTGGCTTGAAGGAAAGCCTGGAACTCAGAAGAAGTAAATTGAGGACCATTATCTGAAACCAGAACATCTGGAAGGCCGTGTGATGCAAAAATTCCTCTCAATACCTAGATGGTTCTGGCAGTAGTAGTGGAGGAAACAGGAACAACCTCTAGCCACTTGGAATGGCTAACGACAACAACCAGGAAGAATTGCTCCTGAAAGGGCCAGCGTACTCTATATGCACCCTAGACCATGGGAATTGAGTTTCCTCCCATCTATGCACTGGGGCCTGAGGCATTTGAGGGTGAGACTGTGCACCTGTGCCTCGATGGCTTTATTGAGTCCAGGCCACCAAAGATGGCTGCGTGCAAGCGCTTTCATCTTGACAATACCAGGATGTCCCTCATGCAGGGAGTTCAAGATCCTAGACCTCAATGAGGCTGGGATAACTACCCTGCTGCCTCATAATAGGCATCCCTTGAAAGTGGAAAACTCATGCTTCTTTTTCCAGAAGCTTTGGAACTCAGTATCAGGGCACTTGTCAGGCCATCCTGAGAACACCCATGTGAGCACGCGTATAAGTGTGTGATCAGTGGCGGTTTCTGCAGCCACATCCCTAGCATTGAGGGGAGACTCAGGTAACTCCTGAATGGACAAAATATGAATAGCTGGAACAGGATCAGGCTCCAATTGCTTCAGGGGTAATCTGCTCAGGCCATCTGCATGACCCATTTTCTTTCCAGGTTTGTGAATTAGCGTCTAGTCATATGCTGACAGGAAAATGGACCATCTCAGCATATGAGGAGAAATGATATGTGGGGCCTGTTTGTAGTGGTAAACAGTCCCAGGAGAGGCTTATAGTCAGTGTAGACCGTGAATTGGTGGCCGTATAAGAAATCATGAAATTTCTTAATGCCAGCCACTATGGCCAAAGCCTCTCTGTCAATCTGAGCATAATTCCGCTCTGCAGAAGACAGAGTCCAGAAATAATAGGCCACAGGGACCTGAGTTCCATCAGCCTTCAGATGGCTGAGTACTGCTCCAACCCCGTAAGGAGATGCATCGCAGGTGATGCAAATAGGCAGTTGCTCATTGAAATGTGCTAAAACAGCATTAGACGTGAGCAAGGCCTTAACCTCATTGAAACTCTTGTCATGGACTTTAGTCCACTGCCAAGGAGCCTGCTTGTCCAAGACCCTGTGTAATGGCTCTGCCACAGCAGCCTTGTGAGGAAGGAAAGCATGATAAAAATTTAATAGGCCCAAGAAGGCTTGCAGTTCACTCTTGGATTTAGGGCTTGGGGCCTTCTGTATGGCTTGCAATTTCGTTTCAGCAGGGTGAATTCCTTGAGCATCTATCCTGAATCCTAAGAAGTCAGTAGAATTAACTCCTATCTTGCATTTATCCTTCTTAAGTTTAAGGCCTGCTTTTCGAAAACGAAGCAAGACAGCCCTTAATCTCTCAGCTAAATTTTGAGATGACTCCCCAGCAATGAGGACATCATCAAAGTAGGGATAGATCCCAGGAATACCTCGAAGTGTGCTTTCCATGACACTTTGGAATAAGCCAGGGGCTACGTTTACCCCAAATTGCAGTCTCTTGACTTTAAAAGCCCCTCTGTGAGTTACAATAGTTTGGGCCTCTGCAGCTGCCTCATCAACAGGTAGCTGTTGATAGGCCTGTGCCAGGTCAAGCTTTGCAAAGATGCGGCCCCCCTTGAGGGAGGCCAGAATGTGGCTTTCCGCAGGTACTGGATAAGCGTGCTGTTGCAGGGCCTTGTTTATTGTGCATTTGTAATCAGCACATATACATATATCCCCATTAGCCTTTAGAGGCGTTACTATGGGGGTTTCTCATGGACTTGAATCTACAGGTTGTAAAATACCTTGCTGGAGCAATTTGTCCAGCTCAGCACCAATCTTGCCTTTGAGGGCAAAAGGTACCCTCCTAGGCTTAACCCTGATGGGCGTGATGGTTGGGTCTAACCGTAGCGAAACTGGAAGCCCCTTATAGGGTCCAAGCTCTGAACTAAACACATCTGCAAATTCCTTGCAGACTTCTGCCAGGCTCAACATTTGCAAATGGTGCAGCCCAGTTGCCTGGATTCCCAGAGCCTCGAACCAATCGAGTCCAATAAGACTTGTGCATTCACCCCTCCAAAACCAACACATCTAGGGGACCTTCAAAATCCTTGAGCTGTACCTTAAGGGTGGCCTCCCCTTAACACACATGTTAGAATTCTGAAAATCAGTGAGCACTATGTTGGATGGCCTTAGTTTGGCTCGAAAGCCACTGCAGCTACAAATCTTTTTGAATGTATTAATGGAAATAATGGAGAGAGCGGACCCAGTGTCCAACTCCATGGATAAAGGAACCCCTTGCAACCTTACTTTAAGGGACAGTTTCTTCTTTAGTGGTTTGTGTGTGCCTGTCCTCAATATACACCTGCGTGATGCGCAGAAACCCACCCTATTTTGGCTGGGGACCCTAGTACCTTTCAGACGCAATTCTTCACATGGTTGGATCTTCTGGTGCCCCAAACAGATGACTTCTATGTGGCCTTGCTTGCCACACACTCTGCAAATGGCGGAACAGAACCTGCATTCAGCTCTTCTATGGCTTCCTCCATACCCGAAGCATTTGAGGGATGCTGGGACCTTGTCTTGATGCTCCTTCTGCCTCCTTCCTGCTGGCTGGTAAAGTCTATTCACCTTTTCTTCAGGATCTGCGTCTGCCCCTTCTTGGATGTCCTCCTGATGGACGGTAGCTGTCTCTGGACGGTTCCGGGTGGACCGTAGGTTCTTCACAGCCCTGCCTGCTGCTTCTTCAGCTGTCACCTGTCTCAGTGCATCTTGGAAAGAGACATCCTCTCTAGCAAAAATCTTTTGCTGCAAGTCTCTGTTCCTTAAACTGCATACGAAGCGATCTCACAGCCTCTCTTCCAGATCCTTAAATTCACACAGTCTGGCTGCTCGCCTTAAGGCTGCAAGTCCTTAGCAGATTCACCTGCCTTCTGGTCCCTTTGCTCAAACATGTGTCTCCATGCAATAACAGACAGTTTGGGCTGGAAATGTTCCTTTAGTAGTTTCTTCAAGTCAGTATACGTTACTGACTCCAGAGGTGCAGGGGCCGCCAAGTTCTCTGCAATTTCAAACACCTCCTGACCACAGACACACAACAGGGTTGCAGCTTTCAAGCCATTTTCTCTGACCTGGTTTACCCTGAAATAGTTCTCTACCCTTGCAACGTATGAGTCCCATCTTTCTGGGTGGGAGACATTGAATTCGGATACATGATCAATCACCATCCTACAGTTACAACCTTCACAACTTGCTCCTGTACTCTTTCTCTTGGAGAAAGGGTCTTTCAGCTGAGCTCACCCTCCAGCAATGCTGTACTGGCAGGCTGGGACACTGATTTTGACGCCGTTTTCCCCTCTTCAGGACTTCTTTGGGTAAGTATTTACAGCTTCTCTTTCTTCCACTTGTAAATCATCCCACCTTCGTCGCCAATGTCAAGTCCTTTGATCATTGGCGAATGATGAAGACTCATTGTTCAGTTAACAACTCTTTATTCATTACATCAACAACTCCAACAATGAGCAAGACACACAGGCCTCTCTTTATCTTCCCAGAACCCCGGACAGAATGGCAACAAAAAGCGGAGTGCTTTTGCGCCTCGCGCATGTGCGCGAGGCTGGCGCCGCTCCGTCTGGTCCCGGGCAGCTTCTGCAAAGCCCGGGACCATTGGAACGTCCCAAGCCTGCTTTTGCAGGCTCAGGACACAACAACATGTATTCATATTGATCATGCAAAAAGGCACAAAACAGAATGTGCAAGATACACAATGTGTTATAAGGTCTAAGGCAGACTCATCTAAATGGCTATAGTGGCTAATATGTAGTAATGGATTTTTTAAAAAAGCAATTGTTTAACTTTTGTCATATATTTAACAATTCTAATCTTTAACTAGAGAAGTTTGCTAAAATAATGTTTGATTTTTGAAATTTAAAATAACTTCCCAGCCCTGTAGATTCATTCTTAATTCAATCAGTTTCTAACTTCAAAACAATTTTAAGTACCATTCTAAAATAAAACTAGACAGTCTTCGTACTTAAAGCAGGAAGATAGTTCTGAGAGATTACACTGAAGGAATTCAGTTAAAATGACCAAATGCTCCTATTTTTAATAGACTGTATCAACCTCGAAGGGATTTTCACTGGAACATTAACTTGTCCCTTTTATAGCTACATCCTCAAATAGTAGTATGTTTACTGACTTTGTAAAAGATAACAGGCTAAAGCATAGTTTTCTCTGACCTTGTCAGTTCACAAAGGAAAATTATATGATCCAGCACAGCTTCTTTTTTTTGCAGAGAAAACTGTAACTGAATAACATCTTTGTACAACTAAGATACATTCCCTGAATTTTAATATCTAAGTTTTGGGACTGCCTGTTTCAAATATAAGAATTTTTTCTGTGTGAAAAACAGGCTGGCATATAACAAAAGAATCGCAATAATATTTGGTACATGTCTCAGGTTCTGCATTGTTTGATTAATATGCAAAATCTAGAATACCTTCATATGCAGAATGTTTCATATTAAGCTTTATGAGATGGGAACTTCGTGATGTGTTGCCTTCTTTGGCTCCTTGAAAGAGAATTTTATAAGTCTTGTAAAAACACTAAACTTACCCTTTCCATCCTTAATATGTTTTTTTTTAAGCCAGACAGATGCAAAGAATATATTTTTAAAAATTATGATTACATTCAATTATTTTAAAGTTCAAATTTTCAAACTTCGATAAGACTTTTTTTTTAACCCCTGGATTTATTTCAACAACTTTAGAATGTGTGTCAGTACATTAAATAAATCTACTGGCTGGCAGAACAGTATAACAATATATTGCTTTGCCCCTCTAGATCAAGCATTCTAGTTTGCATAGAATTATATGGATATGACTTGGATAAAATGGGAGTCCCGCTTGTAGTATATTGTTCCAAATGTGCTAAAACTAAATACTATTATCCTTGCCATTGATGAATGCTATATGCGGTATATTTGTTCAATATGCCTCTGAAGAGCACATCTGTATCTGTTGATCAGAAGGATGCCCTATTTTTTTTCCTTTTATAAAAGTAAGGTTCTAATAGTAAGTAGTAAATTAAACAAATTACAGAAGGATTCATTTTTAAATATGCTTTAGGAGGTGTCGGCAGAAGTTTGATTGAAACTGCACAAGAAGCAACAATATAATTTGGCAACTATAATATGACTATTTGAAGGGTGAAAAGTGCACAGATTAATGTTTAGTTTTTTAGCACCTCAAATATTTATGAATGTGAGAAAGTGTATGTTTATTGACTTAGAAGAAATTTGTGATAGAAGAATTATTGAATTATTTGCACCGACATCGATTTGAAGGCTGTTGTTGTCTAACTCTATACGACACCTGGAAATAAACCTTTCTTCAAAAAATAGATAATTGCAGAAGACTGAAGCATGGCATCATAATTGCTTTTATTGTAGATATTAAGAAAGATAGGTGCAAAAGATCAGCCTGCTATAACACATAGGAAATATATCCATCAGACCCAGGATTTAAATCCTAGGTTTTTTTCTCCAATCTTTTTCTGCCAAATCCACAGATTTTTAGCCATTCCTTTCCTAGACTTGAAGACCATGTCTTTTCTATATTACATGCTTAATTTCTGCATGTTCTGCTAACATGCTTAATTTCTGCTTGGCCACCCTCAGCCATTGTACCCCTTGAAAGTGAAAAGAACAGCATATCATAAAAAGCATGCATGAGAATAAATGAATACTTGATGAATGATTTAGTGTTAATGAATCAATAAAACAAGGATGCCTGATATCCCCTTGATTTAGTATATTTATCAAAAAATATATAAAAAAGGTCTGTGGGTATTTTACAAGTGTAGGTATGAATGTATGTGTTGTATTGTAAAGAGATGATGGTATTTTGTTAGCTGAGGATTCAGATGGTTGGCAGCAAATGTGTGATCATATGGTACAATATGGATCTGAAAATTGATATATCGAAGAAGAAGATAGATGTGTTTTACAGGAAAAATGGAGTGAATGAGTGCAAATTATATATAAATACTAAAACCAAAATGAATCTGTGTACCTTTATAGAATGTTTACTAAAGAATGAGAATTTAAAAAAGTTAATATGTGGAAATGGTGGTACAAAGTTAGTGAGAACTATGTGATCTCTGGCACCAAAAAATGCTTATTGAAAGAAATAAAATGACAGTACACATGAGTATGCTTCTGTTCAATTATTTTATGAAAATGAGAATTAGATGTATTAAGAGAAATAAAGTTCAATGTAGTTGGAACTTGAAAAGTGTGTAAAAAGTGTAAGCAGAAGATTTGAGTCAAGAATCAATGGCTGCTCTATAAATGTTATTCAATTACAAAAGTGAGTAATTAGAACAAAATAAATACGTTGATATGGTTTGGTCAGACAGCAGAATGTGTGACAACTGAACCACAAAACAAATAGGAGGGAAGAAATGTTGATAAGTAGCAAGGCATAACTAGGCAGACAGATCCTTAACAAAAGAGAGAGATAAAACATGTAAAAAATAGAAAGCAATTTTGCTTGCCACATTTCTGTAGATACTTTGTCATTCCTACAACCTTCCAACTTGGTAATGACCCAAGTGCTGATTTAATTTTATCTTCTATGGGTAGTCTTTGAGCTACAGCCATACATTCAGCGACCATTATGGTAGTGCTGAAAAAAAATCAATCTTTAACCAATTCTCAAAGTTCATGATCACATGTTGACAATCACTTGGGTGACTAGTTCATAATTACAACCTTGCAAGGAGCTGCAGTCACATGATTTTGTCATTTCCAACCTTTCCTGTCAGCCTCAAACAAACAAAGTCAATGGGGAAGCCAGCAAGAAAGAAGATCACAAATTAGTATGGTAAATCACTCCCACTTTTTCTCCTGCCAGCAACACATGCAGGCTGCCCTGGCCTGCTCTACCCCCCCCCCCCCGTAGCACTCTATTCTCCCACAGTACTTCCATCCTCCTTACCTGGGACTTCCGCCTTTTCCCACTTAACAATCTGAGCATCTTGGGGTTGTGATGGTACAATCAGAATTCCACCACTATGTGATATGATCATGTGACACTGTGCTTTAAAATCGCATTGCTTAATAACAACAATCCTGATCCCATTTGCCATTGTATCCTTAGAACTACATAGTGCTAGCGATTCTTATAAATAGGGAATATCTTCTAAAGTATATTAGTTTGTGAATGGTACTGATGTAAATTAGTGCTTTCTTTTTTTAAAAAAATAGGCCTTTAATTTCTTTAGTATTACTATTTATACTTGTCCTCTAGTTGACAAAATATTACTTATCTCAAAAAGAATAATGGGATGAAGAGGCATGTGCTGTACAGATTGCATTCCAGTGTCATTTTGTTTATGAAATTGCATCTGTCACAGAAAGTCATTTGATCAAAATATGTATTCTTGCCCCCTCCCCTTCCTGGCAATTCTAAAATCACAGACAAACAAATCTGAGAAAAGCAAAGTTGGACTATGTATGAGAATAAAACCAAAGGAAAGTGAAGGATAATCCCATTGCAAAAGTCTCTTATGTAACAGTGTATATAGCCATATGTGATGCATTGTTATTAAAAAATTCAATATATCGATTTCCACAATTATCTGCAATTGCTTTCAAAGGAACAAACTGCCTAAAAATAACCTTTCATGGACCTACCATTATCCCCCATAAAACCAGTGAGCATTAAGAAAGAACTGAAAGGAGTATAGATTGATAATGATAAAAAGCAGCTTCCCCAAAAAATAAAGGATGAATGTAACAGAAAAGCTACACATGTGTCTACAAAACAGCTACATTTCAATCCTTGGTACATTAAACACTAAGTTTATTTATTCAGACATTCATTTAACATCCTAAGCCTGAATATTTTGAGAAAATGTAATGTGCTAGAAAGAATTGAACATTGAACCAAATAATTACAACTGTCAATCTCATTGGTAATACAAAGAAGAACATCTTTGTAAAGCCTGTATTACATTCATTAAGGAGCACCACAGTGAATGATACTTTTGCTTATTTCTTAGGATTAAACCAATCTATCACTTTTTCTTTCTCACTATCTTTTTATCTACATTCTGTCTTCTTTTTCATGTTCATAATTGGAAAGTAGAAGAAGAAATTCTGTAAATTTTTGTGCACATATTCCTTAATATTCTTATTTTGGCTAATGATTGTCAATAATACCAAAGCAAGACTGGGTGTTTTTTCCAACAAATGTTATCTATTTCCATACTGCATGAGCACTTGGCTTTCAGAGAAGAGTAAAGAACAATATTGATAAAAACACGATTCTCAAAAAGAAAAATGATATATTCAAAATTAAAGCAAACCAACTTTCCCAGTCCTATTTTGACCTAGAACTGGTAAAGGAGAAAAGAGTGCAGAAGAAAGCTGAGACATCACTGGCACGTTTATATGGCACACTAAGGACAAAGATGTAAACTTGTCTATCCAATCCCATCACACTTTGCCATTGGCTTTCCATCTGGCTGTCACTTGTCAAAGCTCATGCCATAATAAATCAATAATCCTATCAAATGAAGCTCAGGTCATCATTCTATTACCTTTCCTGTTGGCAGAAACAAAACTAAGATGCCTTAAAGAAAGCAGAAATATTAAAATTATCTGACAAGAAGCTCCTCAATAAAAAAAATGATACGGTGAACTTCCTAATGTGAGTTTCTGGGACAACCTCCCCCCCCAAAGAAAAAAAAATTTGATGACTCAAACTGATGTAGAGGACACATTGTTAAAAAATATCAGGAGACAATTTTGCTCAATAATTTCTCTAATCTAAAATGTGTATTCATTTATACCTCTTAAACACTTTGAACAAGAATATTCCCTTATCACCTCCAACTCTATTATTCCATATATTGTGCTTTTCATACAAACAGCATGCCACAGTCACACTCAGGAGACATGAATGAGAAGCATAATAATCAACTGGGGGAGTATTTTTCCTGCACATGGATTATCCTGCTAAAATGAGAGAGGAGGAGAAGTAAGATAAATAATTAAGTAAAAAATAGTCAAAATGAATTGGATAAAATGTTGGAAATAGCACTGGAATCAGAAATTACTCTAGACATTCATATACACTGGTATCAGTGGCAACACAAATACAGAGAAAAAATGTAGATAAAAATCTCCTTCAAGTCAAGACAGATTCCTGGCTACTTCATGGATAAGTCCATATACTGTAGCTTCCGTAGCAACAATGTGGAAGTCATTTGCTATTGCCTTCTTCCAGAAGTTTTTCCAATCTAGCCTACAATACTAAATTTCTCAAAGGAATCTTTCCATATGTTAAGAAGGTCTAAGCCTAATTAGTTTCCAAATCATAATATTTGATCAGTTATTACCACTTGCTAAGATTTATTGAAAATCTGGGTGTTTTTACTTTCACTACAATAATAAAATTAAATTAAAATATAAACAACCCTTCCTCCATTATTTCCCTTGTAGTTATATTGCATTGTGGATTTCTCAGGGTTAATGCTTGCATGCATATCCATATGACTGGCTTGTGATGTTGAAGCATATAACTATATGAATATATATGTAAGTGATGCCTCCGAATGTCAATATTGCCTGATCAATTGGCCATCATGAATTATAAAATGCAATATTTAAATATAGCAGTTTTCCAATAACACTATAAGTTTGTCAGCAAAATTTATGTATGCTACAACTACATATTATCTCCTTTGAGAACAAACGACATTAAATGATATGCAGGAAAGGAGTAAGAAATACTGAAGTGGTTTTAACAGAGCTGGGCAGTCCTAATTCTATTTCCACCAGAACCTCCATATTTGCATCAATGAAATTTGTGTCAAATTACAAAAGTATTGCCCAACCTTGGAAGCCAGAGGTCCTGGTTTGTGAAATCTTTTATGACCTGTGATATTAATCTAGAAGGTATTATTTTCTACTTGACAGAGGCTAATCTTTTAATGAAGAGATTCTTAGTGTAAGAATCATGAAACCATTTTGGGAGGGCCAGGAGCCACATGAAAGCCACATTTTCTAGCTTACATACAGGATACTTTGAACTGCACAGAATTATGGATGGAGAGCTAATATGTAGAATCAAAGTGTACTGAAAGGTTCAATGGGATGAAAGAAGTAAACAGTGAAATAAAATTGCTACAGTACATTCTTTATTTTGATGTACGATATGGGAACCCTGTGAAAAATACAAAGAAGAATGCCAGTAGAAATCACCTATCAATGGCCAACAATGAGGCCCACAGTCTCAGAATTAAAAGTAACATTTTAATGGCAAATTTTTTCATGTAATAGACTGGAATTGTTATCCACTCCTATACAGATGAGTAACAGCCTGTCAGTTTATATGAACTGTCAGTTCAGAAAGACTATCACTTTCCTGTTGAAAATAATTTCTGAAGGCTTTGGGCATAGGCAAAACCAAAATGTTAGGTCCAGCTTTTTACCTGGGTACCAAGTCAATGACCAGAGTATGGAAGTGGTGAAAGAATTTATGGATTCAGACTGAAGGCTTATTCATGAAGTTGTCAGGATTCAGCAGATAATCACACACCTTGGACTGACTCAACAGAATTAGCAGGAACAGTCTTATCAGGAATCAGGAACATTTCTTGGCAGAGCACCTAGTTCCAGGAATGGGCTTTTAGCTTTGGAAAGTCAAACAAAGGAGCTCTGATCAGTTTCTTGAGAAGCAAGGCATTGAGTTTTTTAACTGAACCACACTTGCATCTGGCCTATTTAAGAGCAGCACCAGCAGCTGGTACTTCATTGAGAGCAACTCATCAACCTCAGTACTACAATCCTATGTCCTTGCTCTCTTACTTTGCTCCTTGCTCCTTGCCTCTCAACATTCAGATCAGCTAATTAACCTTCTTGGCATTTGATTCTTAGTCTTCTGGGGGTTGCATTTTTTCTCTGGACCAGTTAAATGTTTGATTCTGCACTGAATCTGCACTGAATTTTAAACTGTCTAGCTATGATGAAGGATTTTGCCTTCCTATACCTTTTCCAGGGCTTGTGTGTATCTGTAAAGCTGGCTGTCTACCTTCCACTGTATCTGATAGCATTGATACTCACTAGTAAACCATTTGTAAATTCGTATGGCATAAGTGTGTTTATTGTGAAACAAGGCAATATTCCTGATTGGCCTCTTCTGGACTTAAATCAAGGAGAAATTCCTTGGTTCAATGAGTTCTGGAGTTAAAATCTCAAAAGAGATGCCTGTATTAACACTGGCAAAATATAGTCTCCAATAATAGCTTAATATACCGACTGTTATGAAAGAAAAAGGATTATATTTCAAAAAATGAAATATATGTCTTATTAAAAAGAACCCACATAGCTTTATTTCCTACAGAATCACACAAATAGAGTGGTACTATAATGCTTAGTCAAGTAGAAATGAAGATTCTGGAAACGATGTTTAGATACAGGGATATGTCTATACTGACAAGATCAGTTGTGCAGAAAACAATTTTCTCTGTGACACCATACAGAAATGAAAGTTGGACTTTGAAGAAGCAGTTTAGAAAGAATAATGATGCTTTTGAACTTCAGTATTGAAGAAAGAATACAATGGACAGCCAAGAAAATAAACAAATCTATAATCAATCAAATCGACACGGAGTTCTCACTCATGGCATGACCAGGCTGAAATTATCCTACTTTTGACCTAACTGTCTGGAAAAGTCTCTAATACTGGGAAGGGTAGATGGAAAGAGATAGAGAAGCCTCATCAAGGTGGATGGACTACAGTGGTAATGGGTGCACTGGGAAGATCTGAAAGAACAGATTAAGAACAGATAGGGAAAAAAATCTATATCATGAGTTGACAATGACCTGATGACATATAATTCAGCAATCACTTTGTTTCTTTCAAATAATTGTTTATGCTTAAGAAGATTGGAAGCAGAAAAACTGTTGTTTTTATGAGTTGACACTGATTGGATCGCATATACTGTACTTAAAAATATCAAACATATCTTTGGGCTATATTTAAAGTGATGCTAAAATAATTATTAAAATGTAATAAAGTATTAATTGTGCATATTTATATTCTGCACCAATTATCACAGAGTTTGGAGACAATTAAGAAAAGATGGAAAAAGCATGGCTTCAATTACTTTCTTATATGATGTAATAGTATATATTAAGAAAAGCAATAGTTAGCCCTCATTTTATCTGCAGTTCCTTTGAATTTACTAGGGAGGTTTTTTATTATGTGGTAAAAGATATATATTCACATGCATTCTGCATATTATCACCAGAAACCTTAATCCAATTATTATGAATAGGAATGGCTGAGATTTTCTTAATCAACACTGAACTCAGTCATCAAAATCAGTAATCATCAATCATAATAAAACACACATTTAGTCACTGCTATTAAGCTGGGTAGAGCACTAGAAAAGGGGTCATTTTTTATAGCAATGGCAAATTACATTGCAATATATTTCCAGTTACTTTTAAATTAAACATAGAAGTTTTAAAAATGAAACATTAAACTTTTTTCTTTATTTTCTGTTTTCTTTTTAATTACAGGGTGATAAACTTTACTTTCATCTGTGGAATTCTATATATTTAATAACTGAAATATATTAGGAGATCAAAGCTTAATCTTTTTTGAGAGATCAAGCAATTTGACTTGACATACATGCATGTTAGTTGCAATTTAATCTTCATTTACAAAGAAACCCTGCCCTGCCACCAGATTGCATCTAGTATTAGCCAGTCCATATTTTACCATTTTATTGATAAGGTTATCATGAGGCACTCTAGGCAGGTCCAGATATAATATGTGTGCTGTCTTTTCCAATAAACTAGGTTAGCAACTCTATCAAAGAAGGAGATGAATTTAATCTGGAATGATTTATCTGTGATTAAACCATGCTGTTCTGCTAATTATAGCATGCCTAGCTAAGTGTTATTACTTTGCAGTATGTTCAAAGACCTTGTTCAATATACATTGTTAAGCTGACAGGTCTGTAGCTTTCAGAGAACACATTTTTCCCATTCTCTTTAATATGAGGGACAATATGTCTATTCTTCTGAGACATTATTAATCTTCTAGGAATTTACAAAGATTTCAATCATCTATTACTTTCTTCAGCAGTCTGGGATATAATCCATCTGTCCCTGGAAATTTGAATTTGTTTCAATTACCCTCTCCTTGTCTATTTTAAACTGCAGTTTCTTATTGACCTGGGGTCCTCTGGACTGCATTTCCCTTCAGAGAAAGATAGACACAATCTCATCAGCGGCACAAAATGTTATCATTATAGCAATTTCTCTTCAACCTCTCTGATGTTCCTTAGATTTCTAGCATACTCAAGGAGACTTTTAAAAAACTATTTTTAACATTTTTATAAGTCGCCACTCCTTTGGAATTTTTGCTTTGCTGTCAGGGTTTCAACAGTTGCAGGAGACAACTTTGTAATCAACTTTGTTTGGTTACATGCCTCTTCCTTCCTTGTTCTATACATACCTACTTTTCTCTTGATTATTATTTAGAGCACTGGTTTCTTTACATTTTCCCCTTTTTTTATTGTGGGCTTTATTTGTGACTGCATCTTTAGTATGTCATTTCATAGAATTTCCCAATCTGGGTGCTGTTTTCCTTCAGGACTTCAAAACATTGGATATGACATCCTTTCCTTTCAAAGCCAAATCCACTATTATGAAATCTGATATTTCAGATGAATGAATGGTTTTAAGCAGAGGACTACCTGTATGCAGTTTGTCCCTTCTCAGTTCTTCTTTCTCTAGTTATTGCACATTCTAGGATCACATGGTAACTTTTCCCCAAGTTGCCAGTCACTTTGAGCTTTTCAACCAATTTCTTCCTTTTAAAACAGATTAGATCCAGGAAGCAGAGCCCCTTGTTCTTTCTTCCATTTTCTCATATTATTGCAAATGCTGTGAAACGGTTGGAACATGATTGAAATGTTATCTTAAACTCTGCAGACATTATCAAATAATCATTTCTGATATAACAAAAAGGGAAATTATTAAATATATTCTGAGCTAGAGGTAAATGACTGGGAAAGGATTAAACTGAAGCCACCTATGAAACAGTTAAATTTCATGCTTGGGTTTATTAGAAAAAGAACTGAAAATGAAATGCATAATGTAATACCTTTGCGTAAATATACGGTGCAGTCACACCTGAAGTACTATTTATAAGTCTGCTTACTGCAGCTTAAAAATGCTCTCACATAGCTACCGGTATATAGGAAGGGAGAAGCAAAACGTTCAGACGTTTTGAAGAATGCTTTCTAATATGGATTGTTCCATTGGTTTAAGCTTATCATGCCAATTGTTTAGGAACTACATAAAGTATAAAGGGTATGCAAACTTTTCAATAAACAAATAAACAAATTATTATTATTATTATTATTATTATTATTATTATTATTATTATTATTATTATTATTATTATTATTATTATTATTATTATTATTATTATTAATTTAATTTCTATGCCGCCCTATTCCGGAGAACTCAGGGCAGCTCACAGCATAATAGAAATTACATACATATAAAAAAACCCTTAAGTTAAAAAAAACAAAAAACAAAAAAACAAAAAACCAATCATTCCACGAACATACACTGGCTAGGGGCAAGATGTTAGCTGCCCCAGGCCTGCCGGCAAAAGTGTGTTTTAAGCAATTTACGGAAGGCGGAGAGGGTGGGGGTGACACGGATCTCCGGGGGAAGTTGGTTCCAGAGGGCCGGGGCCGCAACAGAGAAGGCTCTTCCCCTAGGCCCCGCCAGGCGACACTGTCTGGCTGACGGGACCTGGAGAAGGCCCACTCTGTGGGCCCTAACCGGCCGCTGGGATTCATGAGGCAGCAGACGGTCCCATAAATAACCTGGTCCGATGCCATGTAGGGCTTTATAGGTCATAACCAACACTTTGAATTGGGTTCGGAGACCAATTGGCAGCCAATGCAGCTCGCGGAGTGATGCCGAAATGTGGGCATTTCTAGGCAAGCCCAACACTGCTCGCGCGGCTGCATTCTGCATTACCTGAAGTCTCCGAACATTTTTCAAAGGTAGCCCCATGTAGAGAGCATTGCAGTAATCGAACCTCGAGGTGATAAGAGCATGAGTGACTGTGAGAAGAGACTCCCGGTCCAAATAGGGCCGCAACTGGTGCACCAGGCGAACCTGGGCAAATGTTCTCCTCGCCACAGCCGAAAGATGATATTCCAAATTTAGCTGTGGATCGAGGAGGACGCCCAAGTTGCGGACCTTCTCCGAGGGGGTCAAAAGGTCCCCCCCCCAGGATAATGGACGGATAGATTGAAATATCTTTGGGAGGCAGAACCCATAGCCACTCCGTCTTGTCGGGGTTGAGTTTGAGCCTGTTGGCACCCATCCAAACCCTAACAGCCTCCAGACATCGGCACATCACTTCCACTGCTTCACTGAAATGACACGGGATGGAGATGTAAAGCTGGGTATCATCAGCATACTGATGATATCTCACCCCATGTTGTCGGATGATCTCACCCAGAGGTTTCATGTAGATATTAAACAGCAGAGGGGAGAGGACCGATCCCTGAGGGACCCCACAAGGGAGGAACCTAGGGGTCGACCTCTGACCCCCTGCCAACACCGACTGCGACCGACCAGTGAGGTAGGAGGTGAACCACCGCAAAACAGTGCCCCCAACCCCCAACCCCTCCAGTCGGTGCAGAAGGATACCATGGTCAATGGTATCGAAAGCTGCTGAGAGGTCAAGTAGCACCAGGATAGTGGATAATCCCTTATCCCGGGCCCGCCAGAGATCATCCGTCAGCGCGACCAAAGCAGTTTCTGTGGAGTAGCCAAGCCTGAATCCTGACTGTTGAGGGCCCAGATAATCAGCCTCATCCAAGGACCATTGGAGCTGGAGTGACACCACCTTCTCAACAACCTTCCCTATAAAGGGAAGATTGGAGACAGGACGGTAGTTGTTTAAAACAGCTGGGTCCAGGGAAGGCTTCTTGAGGAGGGGGCGCACAATTGCCTCCTTGCAGGGAGCCGGAAAGGACCCCTCCCTCAAAGAAGCGTTGACAATCTCCTGAACCCAGCCCCGCGTCACCTTCCTGCTGGCCGAAACCAGCCAGGAGTGGCACGGGTCCAATAAACAGGTGGCGGAGCTCACAGCTCCAATGGCCTTGTCAACTTCATCAGGTGCTACCGGGTCAAACTCCTCCCACACAACAGGATCAAGACGAGTCCCTGTCATCTCGACTGAATCATTATCAGCCGATACTGCATTCCAATTGGAGTCAAGGTCCATCCGAATCTGGGCAATTTTATCCGCGAAAAACTTATTAAAGTCCTCAGCACTACCCTGCAAGGGTGCATCAACTCCCCCCTGATTAAGGAGGGAGCGAGTTACCCTGAACAGGGCAGCTGGGCGGGATTCCGCAGATGCAATCAAGGCGGAATGATACGCGCATCTTGCCGCCTTGAGCGCCACCTGATAAGTCTTGATATAAGATCTTACAAGTGTTCGGTCAGATACAGATTTACTTTTCCTCCATCGCTTCTCTAGGCGTCTCTTCTGGCGCTTCATCCCCCTGAGTTCCTCAGTAAACCAAGGAGATCTCCTGGGTCTGCTACCACAGAGAGGTCGCAGCGGCGCAATCCGGTCAAGAGCCCCCTTCGCAGCCATATTCCAGGCCGTAACCAGGGACTCTGCCAAACTGTGAATGAGAGAATCCGGTATTTCCCCAAGCGTCCTCTGAAAACTCTCTGGATCCATCAGACGCCTGGGGCAGAACCACCTAATCGGTTCCGCCTCCCTGCAGGGGAGGAGTGGAGCCTTAAAAACAAGCCGTAGCAGAAAATGATCTGACCATGACATAGGCAAAATATCTAAGCCCCTTAAATTCAGATCATTGCTCAACTGTTCTGAGAGGAATACCATGTCGGGAGTGTGTCCCCTCTCATGAGTCAGACCCTGAACTACCTGAGTCAGGTTCATGGTTGCCATGGTGGCCATGAACTCCTGCGCCAACCCAGAGGATTCGCCGAGCGATGGAAGATTTAAGTCCCCCAAGACAACAAGCCTGGGGAACTCAACCGCCAGCCCAGCAACCTCCTCAAGTAGCGCAGGCAGGACTGTTGACACGCAGCTGGGAGGCAGGTACGCGAGCAACAAGCCCACCTGAACCCCTAGGTCCAACTTCACAAGGAGCAACTCACAACCCGCAATCTCAGAAACAGCAAGCCTGCGTAGGCTAAAGGTCTTCTTGGCTATAATAGCCACTCCTCCCCCCCTTCCCTGGGGTCGTGGCTGATGCCATACCTGAAACCCGGCTGGACACATCTCAGAGAGAGGAACTCCTCCCTCCGGGCCCAGCCAGGTTTCGGTCACACATGCGAGGTCGGCCTCCTCATCCAGGAGAAGATCATGGATGAGGGGAGCTTTATTTACAACCGACCTGGCATTGAGCAGCAGCAGCCTGAGCCCAGGGTCCGGATTTCCCCCATCACCAGTACTTCGGGCTGAACTCACAGGGTCGGAGCAAGGGATCGCTTTTAAACAGCGAGCTCTTGTTCCCCGGGAATGGCCTACCCTGTGGCCCCCGCCATATCTGCCTCTCCCCAGCAAGACCGGTATACTTTGACCCTCTATCACCCCAGAGCCAGCGCCCCCCTCCCCCTCCGCCTCTGCCGCGCCAGGCAGGCTAGCCAGTCCATCCCATTCATTCCACTCAACCACAACTCCATCCATATCATTAATTTATCCCACCCACAAAAAACTACCGTTTAAACAAACAATTTAAAACAATAAGCTAACCATCCATTCAACCCGATTCATTCCACAAACATTCAATCCCCCCCAGATCATTCAGCATCTAACAATTCAATTTAAAATGGTATTAAACAAGTTAACTATTTAAAATTTGGACAAACAACAGTTAAAAAAAACAGCTCAAGAACAGCTCAAATTGTAAAAACAGTAATAGTTGTAAAAACAGGAGTAGTTATAAAAGCAGGAGTAGTTGTAAAAGCAGGAGTAATTGTAGAAGCAGAAGTAGTCCCTCCTAAGATAGAACGTGTAGTAGGCTTTGAACTAAAAGATCCAAAACCAAAGCCCTCGGTAGGAGTAGTTGTAAAAGCAGTAGTTGTAAAAACAGTAGCTGTAGCTGTAAATCCTGCCGCAATAGTTGTAGCTGTTCCTGTATTAGTCCCTCCTAAGATAGAACCTGTGGTAGGCTTTGAGCTAAAAAGTCCAGAGCCAAAACCCACAGAAGGAGTAGTTGTAAAAACAGTAGCTGTTGAACCCAACGTCCCAAAGTTGGCTTGATTGAAATCACCTACAGCCACCAGCACTCCACCCGAGTAGGCCTGCTGCTGTTTGTAAATGGTAGTTAATAGATAATTCATGGCCACGGTTATGTTAGCATCAGGGGGTGTATATACTACAGTTATTATCACAATATTAAACTCACGAGGCAGATAAAAGGGGCCGCACTTCACTGCAAAAAATTCCAAATCAGGAGAACAGTGAGTGTCAATCACTTTAACATTTGTGCTCCAGTTATTATTTATGTAAACACAAAGTCCCCCTCCTCCTGTTAATTCAGAAAACATAGAAGTAAGAGACAAAATACAGTTTTATAAAACTATGCCTACGTTATCTGGAAAGCTGTTTTTCTCCTTATCTAATGATCCAGAAAGATATCTACCCAAAAATCTTTTTCCACAAGATAGTTGATAAACATCTACTTGATCCAAGAAAGCAACCTTATTTACAATGTATCTATTAGTCAGTGATGGCCAGAACAACAATATCTCTAGTCCTATATACGAAAGAGAGTAGTTCTGCTAATCAGTTATGGGGGAACTTCAATGAAAGCGTACAGTTGACATCGTCCAAGCTGACCCGGATTTCTTATTGATCACTAGGAAAATAGAATGTTGCATCTCTGTTTCAGTTGGGTTCTTCTTATGTTCTCTGATATAAAGCATTGCCATTTGAGAAAAGCTTGCTACAACCACTTGAAAAAAAGAAGAAATAGTCATCTGATTTACTATCTTAGATAATCAATGGTATCCATTATTATTTTCAGCGTAACGCAACTACACTCTTTCCACCAACCAGTGCAACTAATCCCCTGATGATGCACCAAGAGAATCTGAGTATCTAATTCCAAAAGAATTGAATTTATAATGATTTCTTTACTTATAACACATTAGACTACTCAAAAATGTATGCCACTTTAACATCACAGTCAGTGTTTCTAAAATATTCATGTGTTTACAAATCCATCTCCCTGAATGTAATGTTATCCATCTGATATTGACAACACATATATTATTAGAGAAAATTGAGGGACATGTTACAAGGACATGGAAAGGAATGAAAAGAACAATACAGGGAAGTGTTCTACGTAAGAGAAAAAAAATGTCCTCCCTTCACCTCAGTGGTGCAGACTGGCCTAGAATAAAAGAGCAAGAAACCAGGACATTCTGACAGGGGGAATAAAAGATGGATAACTATTCTGTAAGGAACACAAAAGCAGTCTCATAAAACATAAGATAAAACAAACAGATGAAAAGATTAACTCTCAGTAAAACTTAAGTCAGTCATTGGGTTTCATGTGGGAAAGGGGTTCATAAGCTCAATTTCATTTGTTCCTCAGCTACCACCCCCAAATAATATGTACAAATAAATATATAACTTCTCTTTCTCTCTCCCTCTCTCTCCCCAGTCCCCCCACCCCAAATACAAGCACACACTTAGCTTACATACTTGAGGCTAGTCATTTTCAGCCAATGCACCTCGCAGGCTTGTGGTGATGAACAAATAGCCATCTGAGTTTTTCAAAAGAAAGGTGAGATCAAATCAATCAATAAATAAAATAGTCACTGCTTCCAAATTTCTCTGAGCACATTGGCCTAGATAAGGTGAACAACTTTTTTACAATGAAAAGGAGGACACAAATAAATTGAAGAAAAAAATATCGTAAATAAGAGAAACATTTTATTCATTGCAATAATAATACAGATAACTTGCATGTGCAAAGTTAGTGGGCCGGGTGTTTTGGCGCGCTCAGCAGCAATTCCTATTGGCTTTCGAAAGCCAACAGTGGGAGTAGCACAGCTCATGCAAAAGTTGAAAACAAAACCCATCAAAAAAAGGTGCCAGAATGCCGTTCTGAGCATTCTGTGAGAGAAATAAAAAGCCCTGCAGATTAGTCTTCAAATATCGAAAAGGAGGACATGAAGGAGGACACTTTTTGAGGGAGGACAGAACTTACAAAAGGAGGACTGTCTTTCCTAAAGGAGGACGGTTGGTCACCTTAGTCTAGATCATGTATTTTTAAAAATTGAAGTTTTCAGTAATCTCTAAATGCTGAAGACTGGAAATTAATATATTTGTATACATATTCTGATGGAATGACATTTGTTACCCATGCTGATATTTGAGTGCTTTATACAAAGACCAGAATATATTACATATGTGTATTTCAATTGTTTAAAATGTATATGTAAATAATGTGAACATTTTGAGAAATTTTTTTTTTCTTAACTTGAAAATTAATTGCACAGAAATGATCTTCTCAATGAGCACAAGTGGTCTGGACATTGTATAGTTCAGCTTCCCTTGGTTGACAAATTATGTCTTTTTGCAATTTAAAACCCTACAATTTTATGAAATAGAGATATTAATGCCTGAATGTGGTGAGAGGACTTTGTGGATAGAATAGGGAGTACAGTGAGATTAATTAGCAGCCAATTTGATGCTCATGGGACACAGATACAAAAACATGGTTGGCCCCTAGGAAAGACTGATGAGACATGTCTGACAGGTTCTCTGCTAAAACTCTTCTCAGCTTTGGAAGATGACAGTGAAGATTTAGATGCCTTTGTGGCTTTGGATGAAAGAAATGACATTCAATTCACAGAAAAAAGCTTGAAATGCTCTTGAGACATTTGTATGCAAGAGATGCTCACAGATATCTACAGCAAGGGCAGTGAAGGGCCTGAGCAAAAGAGAGAAAGAAAATGAAAAAAAAAGTTGATACAATTGAATACAGATAGCCAAAATGTCCCTAAATATATGTGGTACAGTCAGTATGAACAGGGGAAATTGGAATGCTGAGCTGTATTATCTGGTATCAATTCAACAGTATTTATGGTGTTATGGGAAATTATTTGCCAATCTGCATTTGCCCAAGGATTCATTTTGGATAGGACTACATTTGTTAATAATTTTGTCAGCTTATAAACACATAATAGGATATCATAAATATAATTTAGCTACTTTAAATTTGCTCATAATTAATTTTATATCTTTGTGGATATTATTGCCATTGCTGAACATTGGCTTTAATGTACTTCCTTCTGCTCCTTTTGCATATTTTCTTGCTTGCTTCCAGAAATTAATTATTTGACCCTCTGCCTCTTTTGGATTTTATATTTCATTTTAATGAATGTCCTAATACCTGATCTAAAAAAACATTTTTTGTAACTTGCTGTGTTTACTCATAATATTATTTCCCATGTTTCTTCTTTTTCAGCTTGATTTGCAATCTATTCTAAAAATACTCCTTATTTCAGGCTACTAATCTTCTACCTTTTCAAATATCTGATGTCTCAGAAATTACAACACATGTCCAAAACAGCTTACAAGAGGTTTCCCTCAGGGACATTGGGAGATACCATTTAAAGGAATTACATATGCCCCTCAAGTACTTCTGATAATACAACCCTTATTCAACATCAAGAACTGAAGCCAGACTACTGGCCTCTCTTACTGTTTTACAATTGTAAGAATATTTATCAAGAAATAAAGTACTTGATTATACTCCAAAATCCCTACAATTGGGCACAAGATGGGAATTCTCATAAAGTTGAAAGAGATAATGAAATTCCATCATGCTCCCAGTAAAATGGCCTGGATTTAGTCTTAATCTAAAAATAAATCCAACCATCAATTTATTGTCATCTCTATCATCTCTATCACTCTATGGAACTAAATTCCAAACTGTCTCAGGATGAATTAATCTATCATCAATTTTACATCTGTATAATAGTAAAGGTCCCTTGAAAATACACCTGTCTTGAAGCAGTTTTGTTTCATTACCTGCTATTCGTAAAAGAAATTAAACAAACAGTGGCTTTGAGGTGAATCTGACACGTAATATAGCTGAATGTTCATCCCAGAGAGATTGCATGAACAGACTGCTGTTTGATATGATCAATTCTGAATCACCTAATCATGATAGAAAATCCATTTGCCATATGATAGCCAGACAGCTTGGACAAAATTTTCACAACAAATGTATTTCCTGCCATATCATTTTTGCTTATGCAAATTGTCCCAAACTTTATCGGAAAATGGGGCATTGCAATGCAAATTAATATATTAAAGAAGTGCGCCAGTAAAAACTAATACTGTGCCAAGCAAGATCTAGCTCAGTTAAAGCGAGGCAATGGTGCAGCTACTTGACTGGAAAAAAAACTTGCAGCCAAGAATCTTGGTTATGTCTTGTACTGACAAATGAGATTATATGTGATACCAGCACAACATCAGCATTAATATAAACAATATAATGAATAAATAAGGTATCCTGCCCTTAATTTCCAAGATAATTACAGGATAAAATGGATCTGTCACCTGACCATGGCCAGTGTCATACAACCTCTTGTTGCTAACTTGCTTATTCAAAGGGAATTCTTATTGAGACTAAATTAATTGATTTAGACTTTTTAAAACTCAAGCAACTGTCTCTCCTGGAATGGCTATGAAATTTCTATGAAGTTCTTTCCCCTTCTCCATTAAGGCTACTCAAACCGTTAGCAGCACTTGTTTAATATATTTTTCTTGTTTTCTTTTTTTAAGGAGATTATGGGATCAGTATTAAAGTTTCTACCCTGCGTCACTGCTATGTGGTAACTGGAAATAAAGTTGACAGTCTTTATGGATTCAGCCTAGATTCAGGAAGTAGTGGAAACTTAATTTTATACCAAGGATCTTAGTGTAAAACAATAAAATGCTGGATTTGTGCTCTAATGTGTTTCCTAGTAGATATGATAATCCACTTTGGCAAAGCAGAATAGTTCAAAGCCAGGTGATTATTTTAAGTTTTTTGTTTGTTCATTGAAATCTGAAAAAAACATTTGGCAGACCATGTGAAAAATGTCTGAAGGATTTATTAAACACTATTTAAAAGTCTAGCATTTTCCCTTTGTTTTGCGCTCCCAGACAGGTAAAGTTGATCTTCACATAGTTATTTCTTAAAGAATGAGAGAAAGGGGAAAAAAGCAATCTGAGGTTTTCTCAATGTTTTGGGCTTTTTAAAGTTAAAAAGGAAGCAATTATTTGGTTTACCTGAAATGTTTTTTTTTAAATGTAAGAAATTCCAAAATGCCTGCATGGGAGAAGAGGGATGGAATGAAGGAAGAAGATAGAATGAGCTGTAACAGACTATAAAAATGTAAATGGGTTTTATTGTAGGAATACAACAAAGATGGGCAAAAGTGACCATCCTTCTTTCTGGCTTTTGTCAAACTGGGGGATACCAATTATCAATAACTATATGAGTAAGTGAAGTTTATGGTTCTCACCTGAAGGTCAAATAAAAGAATATTTTATTTGTTTGTTTGTATCCTGCCTTTATTACTTTTACAACAAGGTGACAAATATTCTGATACACCTTCCTCCTCTTATTTTTGCCATAACCGCAAATCTGTGAGATGTGTTGGGCTGCAAGAGAGTGACTGGCCCAACTGGCTTTCATGGCTAAGGCAAGACTAGAGCTCATTGGCTTCTGCTTTCTACTCTGGTGCCTTCACCACTAGACCAAACTGACAATATAGAGACCCACAGGTCCCGTTATCGCTCAGATACATCTCAAGCTGGTTTGTTCTTTGATCCCAAAAGTTTGAACAAGCAATTTAATATTCACCTGCAAGTTTAGTCATGCATACAGCCTAATTCATTATCTTATCACTTGCTTAATCTCAGTCTTATTTCTTTTTGCTTCTTCTTTTCTGTGCTTGAGGAGTCTCTGCTAATTTTTCTCTTGGTTGTATGGTTTAAATAGTGGGTTTAGTTCTGAGCTGACTTAAGTTGTTGGCCTTTTGAACTGTTGGTTTTCTGAATTTTTCTTTCATCCTTGGTTTGCCCTGGGTCTTTTCATCAGCCTAAAAGAGATGAAGAGGATCTATAACTTTCCAGACCTCTTTGGACAAACTATATTGAAACTGAAATCTGTACTATTTTATTTATCAATAGAGAAACAAACGGAAAAAAAGAGGTGTCTTTAGAAAATGTGTTAAATTTTGTACAATTGTTTCAACTGTACATGTTCTTCATTCCTTATTAAATAAAGTTTCTTTTCCCCAAAGCAATTATCTTTTTAAGCAAAAGATTGTTAAGCAGTAATGGTCCCTTGCCTCCTTTAAAAATGTTGCTTGATGATGATGATGTTCTTACATATCTCCTCATACAAGATACAGTCCTTTTATGCATTTTCCTGTAAACTTACATTATACTGCAGAGACCAGTTAAATCACAAAGTAAGCCAATTCAATGGTAAATGAAAACCGAACAATTTCCCCTTACCAGCTAATTTACTTAGTTATCACCCTAAGGCATCAACACTATTTATTGCTATTACTACCAGCAGAAGAAGATTGTGAAAAATAAACAAACAATTAATTCTTGGCTGTGCTTTAAAAAAAAATTCATCCAAAACATCAAAAACATGTTTTGCTTATGTTTCATTGTGGAGAATCTCATATTGTTCTTTATAAGACAAGAATATATTAGCATGAAAACTGGAATAGTACATTAACATAATAAAAACATTCAGAAAGTCCCTTGTGGAGATAAAAATCTGTCAAAATGCAGGGATCAAACCTGAAAGTTATCCTCTCAAACTGTTTCCTGTTAGTGTGGCTATGCTGCTTGAGTATCTTGTGAATTGTAATCTAGAATATGTGGGAGCAAGAGGTTAGGAAAGATTAATATAAGAATAATGTTTTTCTGAAAAACTGAAGCATTTATTCTTTCTTATTTTCAATGTTTTCAAGGCTTTACAAGCATCAAACCCATTTAAAAATACTGTATATATATTTAAACTGCACCGCTGAATTCCAGTGGCAAAATGACCATTGAACTTCAAAGATGAAGATGACGGTGAGATCTTCAGATAACAAACACAAAATATGGACCTGCAGTCAATGAATACACCGAGAGCTGCTCATCACTATTTTATGGGGTTGCAAGCAGCTTTAGGAAAAAGTTTGGAGGAGGGGCAAAAAAACCTTGGTAGACTGTAAGTATGTGGAATAGATTATAATGGCAATGTTTTCTGGGAATCAAAATCAAATCATCTGACCAAGCCGCAACAGAATGGTATTTAAAAATATTCTCTAGAGTACATACATAATAAATATAATATGGAGCTTATTTTTGACCTTTACATGTATATGACATTTAAGCACATTCCCTTTTATTAAACTACATGAAACCTGGAAGTACAGGACTGGCTCATTTCTCTACAGAATTGTTTTTAAAGACTGGTAACTGCAACAATATGGGAGAAAGGACAGAATTTGTTCAATATAAATATTGAGATTACAGATTTCCTCAACTGTCTCTCTACAGTTATAAAGTTGAAAAAAGTAAAAAAGAGGAACTCTGAGAATTAAGTGAATCATTCAGTGAATTTTCATCATGGCCCTAGATCAAAACTCAGATTTTGATTCTGACCCCAAAATAGCTGTCCCAGTTAAGTCTGTCTGTGGAATGTCAGCCTCAGGAAGGATAAAGCCAGAAATCACTTCAGGTTGATCAAGCACAAGTGCCAACTGAGCAACTGTAAAAGTCAGGTGAGGATGACATAAGGCAGGGGTGTCAAACTGCTAGCCCACAGGCCAGATGCATCATGCCAAAACCACGCCTACCCCGTTGCTGGCAATGGAAAAAAAGTTGTGATACGTCACAACATGTCACGTGACGTTGCGAGTTTGACACCCCTGACATAAGGCCTCTCAGTCCCTGCACCAGATGAATAGAGAAAAGAGTAGAACAGTGAAGCTCTATATGGCTCTTCACCAAGCAATGGAGTAAACGTGATTATTGACAGCTGGCTGCAGTCTTATTTAAGAAACAATTTTAAGTCAGATTCTTTTTACTGAACAACTGATCTCTGGCTCATATATGTGATACTTGTGTGTGAATCCTACTCTTGAACCTCTGACATTTAGACTGGCTAAAAATCTTGACCTATCTCTCTGAAACGTGAATGGTGGTACTTCTTCTATGTACTTCAAATCAGACTTTGCTAGCAAGCCTTTTCCTCAGCCTTGAAGTAAGACTGATAATCTCCTGAGAAACCATGTGTGCACATATAGCTGAAATCTAAACCAGGACTGAGACTGTAATTTTAAGGAAAATCAATATTTTTTCCTTCAGTTCTAACTCAATTTGAATTGCTTATTGTCATTAACTAATTAACTAATTGGTTTAAATTATATTTTTACTGTAGGATTCTTGCATCTAATTATGAAATGCCAAGGGTATGCGTGCATGCTCTGTCTTTTATCGTAAATCAATTTTCCAGCAATTATCTCTAAATTCTAATTTTCCACATTTCAATTAAATTGCAAGGAAGACATAATGAGGGAATTCCTTATTTAATCCCACCACTCCCGCATCTTTCTGTGGAGCTGTTTTTGGAGACATTCTTTTTCCTTTGGAGAAATTTTGTGAAATCATCAACCTAGCTTCAAGTTTTAAAGGACTATTTCTGTCCAGATCTCACTCAAGAAAGACCCCATTATTGTGTGTGTATGTGTGTACAAGTATGTATATATGTGTACACACATAAATTAATTAGATACCTAGTTTTCAAAAAAAATGGCTAGAGGACACTTTTCAATAATATATGGTCAACAATTTGGGAAAGTCAACCAATTTGGAAATGGCTTACCATTCATTTCCGGGATATTCCTGTATTGGTAAAGTTTACTGTTTTATCTGATGTAAATGAATGATTGTAGATAAACTCTTCAGTCCTGCCTTTTCATTCCTAGTCTAAATGGAAATAAAGATAGTGATGAAGCTAATTCCAGTCTCAAATTAAAAAACTTATTGTCCTTCACCATATAAATACCTGGATGAACTTGTTGTTTTTAAAAACAATTTAGGATTACTATGCTTTTATGCTATTGTATAACTAATAGTATAATAAGAAGATATATTAATTAGCTTCCTTTTAAAAATGAGAACTGGCTATTGCCAGCTTTTAAAAACTAATTTTTTTAATCAAAATCAAATTTCACATTTCTTAAAGAATAATGCAGAATTGTCTCAGTAAATATATGATGAAAATAATGGCCTTCCAGCCTATATAGGATTTTTCAAACTAATGAAAAACTTACGTGGATTCATTACATTGAGGTTAAGGTAATTGGATTCTTCTTGAGCTTTTGCATTATTGACACAGTGATGTCTTAAGCAAAACTAAAATGGCAATGTTCTTAATCTTACATATAAATAGAAAGCAATTCTTCCTGCTTTGGAAAGTTTATCTGGCTAAATCATCTGAATCTTAATCAGTTGTCTTGATGATTAACTGAGTAATGTAATAATTCTGTTCTTGTTCTATGATTAACTGGATGACAAACAGCCAGAATGAACACTGTGGACAATCAATGTCCAATTTCTTATTTTAGTATTTTTAACATGAAGTTTAAATGAGCATATTTTATTAGCAGTCTGGCTGCTTACAATTTTATTTTGTATGAAAAAGCCTGAGGGGTTAGCATATCTAATTTAAAGGTTGTTTCTGTTTTTAGTCACTAGTAATAAAGCTAATGGATTGTAGTTGGGACAAAACAGATTGGGGTTTTTTTTGTTACTTGTTACTTGTTTCATGTAGCAATGAATAACTGATGTTTTTTGTGTGTAGGGGAAAATTAAAAGCATATTAAATACATTCTACTTTTTGTTTTTAAATTTGTTTAATGTAAACAAATCTCTCTAGATTTTCATGAAGATGAAGTATACAAATTGTAATTTTATTGGATTATTGATTAAGAATGTAGCTCCATATCCTCTTTTGACTAAATCTGTTGTCCTCAACAAGTTATCCTCTAATTCTAAAATTTTAAGTTTTTAGACAACCCAGCCCAGACAGTCTGTTCATAAACCATTGTTAACTTGCTGGTATGGTTGGTGGCCCTGTCTATACTCTGATTGCTCCATTAAACAATTAAATTTAAAAGCAAAGTACCAAGTATTTGTGAGTATGCTTTTTATTTTTATACACACATACACACACACACACACACATCAACACAAACATCTGTTATTAATTGCTACAGGAGACAAAGAACAGATACATAAAATCCAATCTATTTCATTTTCCCCAAATACAATCCATTAGCTTTATCGGTAACTGTCCCAGGGGGCTGACATGATCACTCCTAAGCATGTTATGGTCACAGAGCTGGAACATGATTGAGTTGAAGGGTATGAAGCAAGCAGAATGTCATCTAAAATGCTAGTGGAGGAAAACTTCTACCAAATGCAATTAGGCATACTCAGAGGTGGTGAGATGGAGAAGAAAGTTTTCTTGTCCATTGCATCTTCTCAGTGTTGTCCAGCAAAGCTTTTCCAGCTGGTATGGGAATTTGCATGTTCTTTTCTGGAAAACTGAATAATCACCTCTTTAGTTTTCTTTTAAAAAAGTCAATTTATGCTGCTTCTTTTCATCTTCTCTCTGTGATACTCTTCTTTCTTTCTCCTTCACTAAGAGCAGAGGGCTTCATTAGGAGGCCTCATTCAGGTTAAAATGTTTTAAATTTGCCTTATTAATAGTTCAGATTGAAATGTCCATGTTCCAGTTACATTACATTATTTCATTTATATTCACTTTATGAATCCTCATGGTAGTTCTCTATTTCCCATATCAACTATTTTTAATCACTGATCAAGTATATCTCCACTCAGTTCTATCTACATGGTAAAATAGGGTTAGTGGGCAATTCCTAAGAAAGTTTTGTTGTCTAGGTTCCTTTGAGGAAAACTCCAGAGTTTGCTTTTTAAACCCTCTAGTGGATAGCAGATTATTCCTACACATAATTTTAGTAAGCTTACCTTTGCTTTTAATTTTGATTTCCTAAACAGACCAAGTTATACAGTTTTTCCTTTATTACTCCAATTCCTCCAAGTCCAATTCTACAATTCTCCTCTTTCTCTTCTTCTATAGACCTTGTGGGTCCTTCATTCTCACATTTTTTTTGTGTTTGTCTCTGAAGTCTTTTATCCCCACCTCTTATTTCTGTACCTTTCTACTTTGTTTTTCACACACACGAAAGCCTTCCTTCTTACCTAGAATGACTTTCCTTTTTTCCATTTTTTAAAATAAACTTCCTTGCTTCTAGAAACCTTTTATAATATCCTCCAAAAATAAGTAACTTTCCCTAACTCCTCTGATTTAAAATAAATTTGAATCTACAAATCTTTGAATGCAAATGCCAGTCACATAAAAATGATAGAATTCATAATAATTACAAACAAGGCTTACTGAGCCTCTTTGTTGCCCTATTTCCATAATGAGACAGCAACCATTTTTAAAGGACAGAAACAGATGGTGTCAGCCGTTACCCACTTCCCTCCATTAAAGATTGGTCTTCAGTTAGGCTTTCCTGCTGTGCTTTGGAATAGTCTTTTCTTCTCACCTCAAATGTTCTTGTCCGTTTTGACTTCTTTACAGGCTAAGGCTGCACATTTCTCTTATGTAGGAACACTCTTTAACTTAGCCAAGAGTTGCCCTCATGTAAAAGTTTCTAAGACCTTGTCTTTACCATTTGTATTAAAATAAATCAATGGCTGAGTTTTGTTTAGTATGTAATAGATTGCTTGTTTGAAACCCAGCAGAAATTATTTTTTTAAAAAAATATTAATTTCCTGAGTGCTTAAAGAAAGGGCCAGATTCCATTTCTTCTTTTCTCCAGAAATATAAATTTAATTTTGCACTATGTCAAATATATATACGTGTGTCTGTGTAATAGTAAGATCAGGAAAAAGGAAAATAATTGACCACTGCTTTTCTGGAACTGAAAAGTAGAAAGAGAGTGGGTGGTAGCCTGAAGCTCAGACTGAATATTTTGGATTGAATTTCCAAAATGTTCAGTCCTGAACAGTTTTTGTAACTTGGTTTAGACTTAAGCCATAATAAAAACAGGATGGCTTAAATAAAATGCAATATGCCCCTAGGTGTTGCTGTAAAAAATATGAAAAAGAATCATGACTAATTTAATTTTAATGAGAACTAAAGGCACACAAGAATTAGGTTTAGGGTTTATTAAACAATGCCAAATAGAATTCATGGAAAGGGGGAAAAATCACAGGAATAAATAGCAAAACAAACGAACCATGTATAAATTTCAAGTTAAAGAGAGATTAATTGCTTTTATAGATGACAGATCCTTGGTGCTCTCTGAGCTTGGTTGTTTTCTTGTAGACATTTCATTACCCAAACCAGTAACATTATTAGTGCTGGTAAGGAGTGGCTTGCCCTGTCATTGTTGGTAGGAGTGATCTTAGTGGGTCTTTGGCTAGCCTGTTTACTTTTAGCTTGTTGGCAATTCCTTGATTGGGATATTGTTTACTTCTTGATTGTTGGTCTGATGTTAAGCTTGGTGTTAATCTCTGCTCATCATGGTCTTTCTGTATCCTTTTTTGTGGATGAGTTTGTTATTAATTTTCCATTGCATTTTCAGACTTGTAAAGCTGAGCCATCTTTCAGGGCCAAAGAGAATGAAAGAGATACAGTATATGCAAAATGTCTAGGCTAACATGTGAAATGAAGTTGATCCCATTTTACAAACTAGAGATCATAATTATCGAAAGAATGAAGTCTGCTTTTAACAGGAATTTTGAATTGCAAAAAGATGGTAATCTTGGGAATATTTTGGCTCTGGCAAGGGTAGAACATGATTTTTTTTTCTTTACTTCTTCCTGTTCTTTCCTTGCCTGAGAACAAAGAATGCTTTCTCCATCTTTTAAATTAAGATTTACAGCTACCTCCTCTTTTTCTCTTCACTAAACAACGGTTTCTGAGATGATAATCTTCTGCAGAGATTTTTCTATGGCACAGAAAAACCAGTCATTTGAAAGAGTAGATTTGGAGGAGTACATTGAAAGAAGCTACAAAGGAAGTGGAAGAACAAAAATAAACAAATTCTCCCCCCAGAGACATATACACACACATAGTGACTCACTTTAACTATTTTCTAAATACTTTGGTTTAGTTAGTGGATCATCTAAGTTGTAAAAGTTGTTTTAGAAGCTTTTGTAAACAGAAGCATCTGTATGTACGCAAGGAGAAAGATTTAATGTAGATAAAAGGACATTTGGAATTGAGCAGCAGAAGACTAAATTTGAACTTTTGGGCAAATGATGAACATGTAATTGCTAAAATGTGTAAACTTTTATTGAAATTTGAACAAGTGAAAATGTATATTAAAATGAGCTAAGAACTTTGGACACAATACACAGAACTGGGGAAAATAAGTAGTTAAAAGGATTGAAAATTACATTGACTATTTTATTATAACTTAAATAGGAATTTTTATGAAATTATAACTTGGTACATGAATTTAGGAAAAAATTGTCAGAAAGGCAAAAAATACTTCAAATTTATGTTGGAAACATTACAGCATGATCATTTTATCATGTCTGGATGACTTGTAAAAACCCCAGAAATTTCAGAGTTCAACTACATACATACATATTATTGAGAACTCAACTGAAACCAGAATTAATGGTCAGTCAATCAGAAAAGAGACATGGAAGATTATTTTTATATATGATTATTGCTTCAAGATTATATATACTACAATAGATTCTGAAATGTCGACAGTGGAGGAATGGTTGGTGAAGATGATAGCACTAGTAGAGATGGCAAAATTTACCTTTTTGATTAGAGAAAGATCAACAACTACGTTTATCGGTGACTGGAGACCCTTCATGGACTTTTTGCTGAAAAAAAGAATGAACTTGTGATTTATTTATTTAGAAGGGTTAGCTTATGGAAAGAAGGAAATTACGATAAAACTTAAAGAAAGAGGATAAAATATAAATGCATCTATAAGTGCTGTCAAAAAGATCAGAATCTACTTTATAATTTTTTGTTTCTTTTCTTATTTTGTTCACTGATCTTTTTTCATTGTTTCTTTTTTAATACTTTTATTGTTTTTATTTTTTTTAAAAAAATCTCCAATAAAAATTATATTAAAGACTTCCGGTTCCAAATAGCGGCGCTCGCAGTTGTGCAAGTAGATGGCTCTCCTCTGCTGCCGGTAGACCCTTAATCGTGTCAAAAAGCTGCCCTGTGGGGGCAGCTACTGGTGAGGAGGTCCTCATTGTCCTTGGGAGAGTGGCAGCTTCTTCCAGGGACCGAGATTTCTCCTTAGGGCCGACGGTGGAAAGAACGGCCAGTAAAATGGCCATTCATCTAGCTGCTGCAACCAGAAGTCAGAAGAACATCTAAACACAAACCCAAACTCTGGCTCACATACGTAGATGACACCTTCATAATCTGGCCACATGGGAAAGAAAAACTGGACAACTTCCTTACACACCTCAACAGCCTACACCCCAAAATACAGTTCACCATGGAAACAGAAGCTAATAACCAACTTCCCTTCCTGGATGTCTTAGTCTACAAGAAATCCAATGGCTCCCTAGGACACACCATCTACCAGAAGAAAACACACACAAACCGCTATCTGCACGCACTCTCACACCACCACCCAGCACAGATCAACTCCGTAGCCAAGACACTCATCTCCAGAACCAAATGCCTAGCTGACGAACAACACCTAAAAACTGAACTACACACTCTCACTAATGTACTAACATCCAACGGATTCCCAAGAAATAAGATTTCCAACTTAATCCAAAAAGAAACTCCCACTAAAATCCAAGACAGAGAACAAGAAAACGGAAAAGCCCTCCTCCCATACATAAAAGGCACCACAGACAAGCTCAGCAAAATCCTGCATAAACATAACATCAGGACAGCATTCTGCACAAACAGAAAAATATCCACCATCCTAAGAAACCCTAAAGACAAAATTGAGTTAGAAAATCAAGGAGTATATGAAATTCCATGTACTGCTTGCCCCACTACATACATTGAACAAACCAACAGAAGAATAAGTGCATGCATTGAAGAACACAAAAACTCAGTCAAAAAAGAGGAACCAACTTCTTCCCTGGTCGAACACCTTAAAGCCACAGGACATGAAATTGATTTCAAAAAGACCAGAACTATTGCCAAAACTGAACACTTTAATAACAGAATAATCAGAGAAGCCATCGAGATAGAAAAATGCCCTCACAGCATGAACAAACAAGATGATACCTCCCGCCTACCAGCCATTTGGAAACCCGCCCTTATTGACAAACGAATCCTTAACACAAAGAATGACACAGGATGCCACCACCACACATCCACGCAAAAAGCAAACCCCAACCCACACTGATGATGAGGCATGACCACAGACCAGGAGCTAGACCACAGCTGCATCATTGGCCACTTTGAACCCCTCCAGCACAACAAAGCCCCCACCCAAACAGAACACTCCCCCATCCAGTCAGAGCACAGCCAACCCCCCAGCCAATCAGAGCACAGCCAAGCCCCTAACCAATCAGAACACACCTCCACCCAATCAGAACACAGCCAAGCTCCCAGCCAATCAGTTCAAACCTCCACTGGCAGTTAAAAGGAAGAAACAGTTACAACCACACATTGCTCCTAGAAGCATAAGCCAAAAGTACCAGCCTGAAGATGACGAATGAGACTTTGTCGAAACGTCGCCAAGACACTTCAAATTCTACGTGGGAGAAAAGCCGAAGAACCAAAGACCTACATACAAACACCCGCGAAAACCTCAGAAAACAGCTCCCAGCCAATCAGTTCAAACCCCCACTAGCAGTTAAAAGGAAGAAACAGCTAAAATCTCACATTGCTCCTAGAAGCAGAAGCCGAAAGCACCAGCCTGAAGATGACGAATGAGACTTCGTCGAAACGTCGCCAAGACACTTCAAATTCTACGTGACAGAAAACCCGAAGAACCAAAGACCTACATATATATATATGTTTTCTGAGGTTTTCGCGGGTGTTTGTATATAGGTCTTTGGTTCTTCGGGTTTTTTCCCACGTAGAATTTGAAGTGTCTTGGCGACGTTTCGACGAAGTCTCATTCGTCATCTTCAGGCTGGTGCTTTCGGCTTCTGCTTCTAGGAGAAATGTGAGATTTTAGCTGTTTCTTCCTTTTAACTGCCAGTGGGGGGTTTGAACTGATTGGCTGGGAGCTTGGCTGTGTTCTGATTGGGTGGAGGTGTGTTCTGATTGGTTAGGGGCTTGGCTGTGCTCTGATTGGCTGGGGGAGTGTTCTGTTTGGGTGGGGGCTTTGTTGTGCTCAGGTTAGTCTGATTTACAAGGGGATTAGAGATGGTGAACTGCATAGCTGTTTGGCTTCGCGTTCGTGGTCGTGCCTCATCTTCATGGTGGGTGTCAGTTTGTTTCGTGTATGGATTGGAGGGGTTTAAGGTGGCTAATGATGCAGCTGTGGTCTGGCTTCTGGTTTGTGGTCGTGCCTCCTCATCAGTGTGGGTTTGGGTTTGCTTTTTGCCTGGATGTGTGGTGGTGACATCTTGTGTGGTTTTTGTGAGTGTAGGTCTGGTGTCATTCCCCGTACTATGGACTCGTCTGTCAATAAGGGCAGGTTTCCAAATGGCTGGTAGGCGGGAGGCATCATCTCGTTTGTTCATGCTGTGAGGGTGTTTTTCTATCTCAATGGCTTCTCTGATTATTCTGTTATTAAAGTGTTCGGTTTTGGCAATAGTTGTCCAGTTGACACGTTCGTAATCTGGCCACTTGGGAAAGAAAAACTGAATGGCCCATGGGCACAGCTCCCCCGGGGGCCTGTGGCACTACTGGAGGACCTCCGTCCATGCCGGTTGGAGCCAGTTCCAGGCAGTGATATTCACTGTAGGATATATATATATATATCCTATATATAATAGGATATATATATATATATATATATATATATATATATATATATATATATATATATATATATATATATATATATATATATATATATATATATATATATATATATATATATATATATATATATATATATATATATATATATATATATATATATATATATATATATATATATATATATATATATATATATATATATATATTGTTTAAAATTGTTGACAAAGAAATAAGGGATTTCTGATATAGCTATTTCGAGTTTCTTAACTCTCTTCAGTCAGACTCACCCTTCTGGGATTCGAACCTGGGCAGTCTGCATGCTAAGCAGATGCTTTAACCTATTGAGCCACAAGTTCTCTCCCGCTTTGTCAGTAGTCAGGGAGTAAGGATAGAATGATTCCTTCCTCCCATATTTGGGTTTACAGGGTGCAATCTAAAAAATAAACACTTGATATATATATATATATATATATATATATATATATATATATATATATATATATATATATATATATATATATATATATATATATATATATATATATATATATATATATATATATATATATATATATATATATATATATATATATATATATATATATATATATATATATATATATATATATATATATATATATATATATATATATATATATATATATATATCCTATATATAAACAGAAGTATATGTCGATCCGGCACGCACACACATGTAGTTCAACTTGCACAAGTGGTGATTGCTTGCCAGCCCACCACTCGTGCAAGTTGAGCTATGCCCGCACTCCAGCCAGCCACTTGCATGGCCTGATTCTGAATAGGCCCCGGCCTGGTAGTGGGCCGCAGCCCAGAGTTTGGGGACTTCTGTCCTACATATATGCATTAAATGCCATAGTTGTACAAAAGGACCAAATTTGAAGCACAGTAGCTGCTTAGTTATTTGTCCTCCTTTATCCCATTTGTGAATGCTTACTGTGAAGAAAATACAAATTCAACTACAAAACAAAAATATCTATTAAAACATGTTTTAAATTTTCATGAACATGTAAATTCTGATTTTGCTGACAGACTGATTAACAGGATTTATCAAAATACAGCTTGAAGTAAAGAAGATGTTCTTATTGGAATTACGTAAAATATCTTAATCACTTTGAAAATACCAAAATCTAAGAATCACTTTATAAAGAACTTCACATGTCTACATGAAAATCAGAAGCAAATGTTTTACTATGAAAAGTAAAAGGCCCAGCAATTTTTGAATTATTCAGAAGTTAAGCCATTAGTAATAGTAACATAACATTGTCATTTAGCTAGGAGAAAAATCCAAGCTAAAAAGAATAAGTTATCTATATCATCTTCATGCAGGCAGGGAAAAAATAGAAAAGTTAGTTAGCTAGTTTAGCCTAAGGAAATTATAACACAGCTAGTTATGATACAGAAGCACAATTATTGAAAGATTCAGATAGTTAATCAGCAGAGGTATGAAAATCATCTCAATGTAACCAGCAAATAATTTCAAGTATTATATGTTTCTAGGTGATGTTATGTTTCACTGTATTCCGTAAGAACTATGTTGCAAGATTTCAAAGGAGTGGGAGTTATTGGCTGAATTCCCTCAGACCATCTGTTTGAGACATAGCATAGGAAGTGAGCACATACAAAAGAGTAGAGCTGAGGTCTTCTAATTTAAAATAACTCTACAATATTGATGCCTGAAATAACCAAACCACATTCCTGGTATTTAATTATAGCTTTATAAAGTGGAAGGTTTTGACTTTTATTTCAAGGAAAATGGGTTGGGGAGGGAGCAGTTGATTTCAAGCAGAGTGCAATGATATGAGAAATTCAATCCTCCACATTTATCTATATTTCTGAAGAAAATATAAGTATTGCTGTTTTATAAATATAGGATGAGATCACACTTGTACTATTATGTATAGTTCTGGTCTCAGTATCTGAACAAGAAAATTACAATATTGGAAAGAAGGGGGGAAAGTGCCACTAGCTTGCTAGGTAGCTGCGTAGTCCAGAAAGTGGATAAGGAATAGGTTTCCATTTCTTTTGCAATGTTAGAATTCAAAGTTATCCAGATCTGGGATCAATAAAAAGAGATTTTCCTTTACCTAAGACATAATTTTAAAAAATTAGACTACTTTAAAGAGAGATTGAATAAAACCATGCAGAATTATTAAAAATTATAATTTCATGAGCTTTCAGATTTTCTGAAAGTAGGCATGGAAAAATGCAATTATTAAATCCCCATTTTCACAAAAATCCCAACATTCCAATATGAAGTTATGTTGTATTGATTTTCTGTATTCATATGAAATAATTCCATAGTATCTTGGTGACATTTCAACGAGGTCCCACTCGTCATCTTCAGGCTGGGGTCTTCGGCTTCGAGCTTGTGCGAGCAAAGTGTGATTGGAGCTGCCATCTCTCTATAATGGCTGTGTGCCCATTAGTCTTTTGTGTTGTAACGATCTGGGTAATGGGCTGTGTGATGACATCCTGAGATCTAGTGTAGTGATTAGTCTAATGGGAACACAGCCAGCACCTCAACTACTCAGGATGTTACAAAACAGCCGAACAATCCGCAAACAATAACTCCAACACAGCCAACCAACCCACCTACAGCAACTAAGCCAGCACTCCACACACCCCCACCAATATTTATAGAGAGATGGCAGCTCCGATCACACTTTCCTCGCACAAGCACGAAGCTGAAGACCCCAGCCTGAAGATGACAAGTGGGACCTCGTCAAAATGTCACCAAAATACTCTCAATCTTACATGGGAAAAGACCCGAATACACCAAGACCTGCATATCTGTACCCATAACATCAAGACAGCATTCTGCACAAACAGAAAAATATCCACCATCCTAAGAAACCCTAAAGACAAAATTGAGTTAGAAAATCAAGGAGTATATGAAATCCCATGTACTGCTTGCCCCACCACATAGATTGGACAAACCACCAGAAGAATAAGTGCACGCATTGAAGAACACAAAAACACAAAAACAAAAAAGAGGAACCAACTTCTTCCCTGGTCCAACACCTTAAAGCCACAGGACATGAAATTGACTTCAAAAAGACCAGAACTATTGCCAAAACTGAACACTTTAATAACAGAATAATCAGAGAAGCCATCGAGATAGAAAAACGCCCTCACAGCATGAACAAACAAGATGATACCTCCCGCCTACCAGCCATTTGGAAACTCGCCCTTATTGACAAATGAGTCCCTAACACAAAGAATGACACCAGACCCACATTCACGAAAACCATACAGGATGTCACCACCACACATCCACGCAAAAAGCAAACCCAAACCCACACCGATGATGAGGTACAACCACAAACCAGACCACAGCTGCATCATTAGCCACTTTAAACCCCTTCAATACATACATGAAGCAAACTGACACCCACCATGAAGATGAGACACAACCACGAACGCGAAGCCAAACAGCTATTTATTTATTTATTTATTTATTTATTTATTTCAATTTCTATGACGCCCTTCTCCTGGGACCCAGGGCGGCTTACAACAATAATACAATAAAAAATAAATTACAATAACAATCAACCCTCCTATCCAAAAGACATTCATTCCGTCCAAAACATATTCATACAGCATACAATCACAATCGGTACACAGTCATTGATGGAGGCACCTTCCTAGGCCCAGGGGCAGAGTATAGTTCATACGACCCAAGCCTGTCGGCATAAATGAGTCTTCAACAGTTTCCAGAAAACTAGGAGGGAGGAAGCAGTGCGAACCTCTGTGGGAAGCTGGTTCCAGAGGGCTGGGGCAGCAACGGAGAAGGCCCTTGCCCTAGGCCCCGCCAGATGGCATTGCCTAATAGACAGGACTCGTAGGAGGCCAACCCTATGTGCCCTAACCAGTTGCTGGGATTCATGAGGCAGAAGACGGTCCCGCAAGTAACCTGGCCCATTGCCATAAAGGGCTTTATAGGTCATAACCAACACTATGCAGCTATGCAGCTCACCATCTCTAATCCCCCTGCAACTCAGACTAACCTGAGCACAACAAAGCCCTCACCCAAACAGAACACTCCTCCAGCCAATCAGAGTACAGCCAACCCCCTAACCAATCAGAACACACCTCCACCCAATCAGAACACAGCCAAGCTCCCAGCCAATCAGTTCATACCCCCACTGGCAGTTAAAAGGAAGAAACAGCTAGGATCACACATTGCTCCTAGAAGCACAAAGCCGAAAGCACCAGCCTGAAGATGACAAATGGGACTTCGTCGAAACGTCGCCAAGACACTTCAAATTTTACGCGGGAGAAAACCCAAATTACCAGAGACCTACATACAAACACCCGCGAAAACCTCAGAAAACATATATGTGTGTGTGTGTGTGTGTGTGTGTGTGTGTGTGTTTGTGAGAGAGAGATTGAGAGAGAGAGAGAGAGAGAGAGAGAGAGAGAGAGAGAGAGAGAGAGAGAGAGAGAGAGAGAGAGAGAGAGAGAGAGAGAGTATGTCTGTCTGTCTGTCTGTCTGTCTATATATCTATGGAAAGGAAGTTCTAAAGGAACACAGTGGTTGCTATGTGGCCAACTGGACCTCTAGTCCCCACCAAGCACACTTTCCTGGGGATGGGACGACAGCCTTCCACCCTCTAAAAGGAAGGGAGAAGGGCTCCACTCCACCTTGCTATGCCCACCACCAGAGCAAGTGTGCCATTCCTCCCTGCCAAGTACGCCTTCCTACATTTTGTATTCCTACTAATAGAATACAAAAACTAAACAACCAGATCAAGAGATCCCTCAGTACCTCAGTGAGAAAGGCCAAGTTATCAAAGAATGCTTCTACAGATACCCCACAATATTCAACCTGGCATATCCCTCCATCCAATCATATATCTACGAGGGACCCCTACATACAACATTGAAAAAGAACTAACAAAAAAGTTTAGGCATCTGACAAGAGGAAGCCAACACTGCATTAACTCTCCACTACAGTGTCTTCAAACAATCAGGGATGTGTCTATAGATGAGGACAAAATTATGGTCTCATTTGATATCTACAGATCCAGAACTAGCCAAAGAATCCATGATTGCACTGCTTCACAGTACACCTGACTTAATTCAATACACGAAAATCAAAACTCCCAGGATTATGGATCTCATAAACTTCTGCTTAACTACCTACTTCCAATTTGATCGCCCAATTTACCAACAAATTAAAGGGACACCTATGTGATCACTGCTTTCTGGACTTATAGCGGAGGTCATCATGCAACATCTAGAAGCCATAGCACTTCCACAAATACAACCAAAAATATGGATCAGCTATGTAGATGACACCTTCACCATAATAAAAAAGAATCAATTAGAGAACATCCACAGAACCATCAATAACATTTTTAAAAGAATCCAGTTTACTAGAGAAGAAAAAAAAACTTCCTGGACACTCTGATTATCAGAGACCACAGTGGCAAACTTGAAATGCAAGTCTACAATAAAACCACCCATATTAACCAGGTGCTCCACTACCACAGCAACACACCAACCTCCCACAAGAGAAGCTGTATAAGGACTTTATTTAAATGAGTCCTAACTCATTGCAGCAACCCAGAACAGCAGAAAAAGGAAATGTAGCATATGTACAGCCAACTAAAGCCCTTCAAAATATTCTAAACAAACCAACCAGAAAAAAAACCAGGAGTCATCTACAACATACAATGTAAGAACTGCAACAACCACTATGTAGGATAAACAGGCAGAAGACCAGCAGAACGCATCCATGAACACCAACTGGCAGTCAAAAGGCATGATGAAAATTAATTAATTTCACAACATATAGACAGATTTAACCATAGTTTCAATTGGGAAAAATGTGATGATCCTTGACCCGGCCAAATCCAAAAATGCCAGGGAATTTCTAGAAGCCTGGCACTCTGACAAACCAGCCACCAATAGACACATAGACATTAACAACATCTATAGATTATGCAAAAGAGGCAATCAACCAGCCCAAAAGAGAAAAAGACTCCAGCACGTCTCTACCAGTAATCAGCTCTCAGATCAGCATAGATTAACTCCAACATCATCTTTAGACCAACAATCAAGTAAGCAATACCCCAATCAAGAAACTGCCAAAGAGCCACTAGCAAACAGCCCAACCAAAGAATCCTTTAGACTGTCTCCACCCACACAGACAGGCAAGACACCAGAATATAAACCGACAGCAAAAGCACTCCTTACTAGCACTGATAATGTTACCTAGTTAGGGTAATGAAGCATCTGCAAGAAAACAAGCAAACTCAGCAAGCACCAAGAACACCTCAAAGAACACCCTGTCTCAAGTACCACATTCTCATTTATAAATGGAGACAGGGAAATTAATGAATTTGCTCCTTTGCACTTTGTTCCTAAAAAATTAAACTGATGGTGGGGAGGACAGCTATAAGACCACAAAGATTTTTGTAGAGCACAGCAATTTCCCCTAAAATAGCTCTTATAAAGGGAAGTTATTATAAAATCTCCTCAAGAAATGTTATAAAAGTTAGTTAAGGGGGAAAAATGATTGTTCCTTAACAGATGTATTATGGAAAAAAAAATTGCCTGGCAGACATTTTTGGATCCTTATCAAATCCCCCTTTAAGTTAGCAATGGACCTTGATTTCTTACTTTGTCTTCATTCAAAATACACAGAAGCCTCAAGCATCTTTCTGATCATACTCCTTTACTTGTAGTTTTCCCTATGGGAGGATACTCCTCTGGAGGGGAGGGAATTAAAAGAAACACAAGTAGACAGTATGGTTGTTTAGAAATCAAACTCAAGGATACTTTTGCAAGCTACTCATTATTTTGAAAATGAACACTATGAAAAAGAACATTTTCCATAGGAAAAAATCCTACTCCAATCACATTATGCTAACCATTGATTTTGAATATATATGATTCTTCTTTGGAGGAATTATATTTATTTTTCCATACCTCTATCATGCTTAATCTGAATCATTGAACTTAATAATAAAGACTAAGATTCCTCTCTGACTCTACAAAAATGATACTGCCTGCAAGGGATCCTCATTATATTATGTTATTGTTATCTGGGGAATATCAAGAAAATAATAATCATAAAAGATATTGATATCTTATGTTTGATACCTATATCCATGTATACAGAATGTACGAATCAGTTTGTCTACTAAAGATGAAATAGCAGATCAACGGAAGATGAAATAGTACATATCTCTGAAGCCCAGTTCAGCTCACAAGCAATTTAAAATAATTATTTAATGAGCAGTTTTATACTTTACACTGCCAGTCTCAGCAGAGTTGGCAATTATTCCCTTTTACAGATCTATGAATTGCAGCCATAAAATCTTCATTAACAGTTTTAGACTAGAAATTCAATTAGAAAGCACATTTTTCAAAACACAATACATTTTATATAACTGATTATAGAGGCAAATATTCCTCCATTTTGTTATAAGCCAATAATAAAACACAGCCGATAACTTAAAACTTTTAATATCTTTGTTCTGGTAATCTTGTTTCTTTCTTTATTTTAAAGGTATACTATATCTGACCAAAAAATAGGATTACATCTCCAAATAATTTATTCAATAACAATTGTCTTTCACAAATTGGCTGCTAAAATAAATTTGCTCATCTGGTATGAAACATAAATCAGGAGATTTATAACAATACGATCCTTATTCCTATTGGTAATATTCCTTATAGCAGACATAATATTTGTAGATCATAATGCTATATAAGAGAAGCAAGGCCATCATACTGATTCTACTAACTCAATTGCTCTCCAGCCACAAGGGCAAAATAATTGGTCTGATGGAATTTTGAGGAAAAACTCACTCAGTCACAATAGCAACAAATAAGCAGCTGGTTTGAAGCTCTACTTTAGATTCCCAAAAGGAGCAATTCAGTGGTATTTTGAAATACTACAAAAATGGAGATTTCCCATTATGAAAGTTGAACCTGCCAAGAATATGTTTAGCCAAAGTTTACAGCAATATAATCATGCTCTGCATAGCAGTCTGTTAACACTCATTCCAAATGTATCTGGGCATGGCTGCAATCAATGGCAATTTTTTTACTGAACAATCTCTAACTAACCATAGCTGTAAACAGAAGCTCTATGTGGCAGCTGGACGACCTTGACTTTGACAACTCCATGTGTTAATTTGCCTTAGGTGTTTGTTTGTTTGTTTGTTTGTTTTGCCTTTTGGCTATTCCTCTTTTTCTACCGCAGAGGGATCTTGTACAATATTGCTTCTTTTGGAAATGGAGAGGAGTTTTTTGCCCATCAGAAATTCTATAGTCCAATATTTCTCAACCTTGGCAGCTTGAAGTATGTGAACTTCATTTCCCAGAATTCCCCAGACAGCTTAATAGCTGGGGAATTCTAGGACTTGAAGTTCATACATTTTAAAGTTGCCAAGGTTGAGAAACACTGCAGTAGGCTTTCTACTCCAATTCATTTGCTACAACACAAATCTGGTCAAGCAAATGCATAGGGAACTTTGGAAGATTTGATTTGCTCTTGTTTTTTTTTAAAAAAACTGATGAATCTAAAAGATCTAAGAAGAATGCTTTACTTCAGTGTCCATCATTTATGCATATGGAATTCCATTCTGTTACGCATATATGAAGTACTCTGTGTGTCTTATTTATACATACCTTGAGAAGTAGATAGATTCCAAGTGTTAACCCATTTACTCTGTAAATTAAATGAGTAGAAAGTAAAATATTATAAATCACAGTGATTCACTTCCATGTCTCAGAAGTAAACTCTCCATCTTTCTCATCTTTGTAATATTAAGTATTTTTTAATCTGCTCACAAATCTCTCTGTGTGTAAGTTACATTATTTGCACTAAATTGTCATATAATATTGATAATAATCAAATATTGATTGGGTTGGATGGACTTAGTGTTTGAATATTTTGAGTCATCATCTTCTGACCATTCAAATCTCCAGTTAATATTGTAAAGTCCTCTAGTCTGAGATTTACTATTTTAACTATGTATCTTCCATGCTGGTTATATATCTCACCTATGGTAGACATTATTCAGTGTGAAAGCACAAATTAATTATAAAAGAGTATGCTATCAATTTAATTCCAAAAGACAAGTCAATTCTAGTGCAAGGAGTTAACTTGGGGGGGGGGAGTTACAATATATAAAAATGTCAAGAGTGTTAACTTCTTGCTATCTGCACTTTTCATTCATGCCCACAGCAAAAATCATTAAAATGCTTCTTCAATTTCTGCCAAACAAGAAAAGAATAGTATTATTGCAACACAATCACTACTACTCCAAGCAACCACAGTTTGGCAGAAGACTTGCAGAAATGGTCCTCCAATAAACAGTTCTGGATAAAAGATAGAAGGGAGCCCATGGGAAGAAAGTATTTTAATCAGTCTCTCTAAAAGAAGAGATGGCTGTGACATTCAGAACACTATCAACAATAAAGCTGCTTGCACTCTAATAAAAAGAGATATATATTTGGTACAAAGAACCACCAGCAACATAGTAGAAACAAGAGGGATGATGTTGAACTCACCTCCATAAAATTTTATCACATCCAGAAACTCACAAAGTAGGTTAAAGAAGTGAAAAATGGTGTTGTATTGATAACTAAATCTGTTTCTTTTAAGTGCCAAATACATAAATCCATTTCCCCCAAACAATGAAATGATACAACCATGCTAACTTAATATAATAGCACTTCACAATTTTTTAAAATGAAATTTAAGTTATCAGTTGTAGGCTCTTCCTGGACCATGGAGTTCTGGCATTGGTTACCCATACCTTTATCCCTCTTTGGTTAACTAGTGCAATGCATTCTATGTAGAACTGCCCTTGAACACAACTCAGAAGCAGCAATTGGTACACAATGCAACAGGCTGCATATTTGCTTGAATTGCTAGTGCTACATAATACTGCTTTGAACGTACTGTATTAATTTTTAGTACATTTCTGAATAATTCTTGTTGATATACTGTGAGTTAAGAAGGAGGAGGGTGGAAGAGGAAATTAGCAGCCTGCGCACCGTTAGGATCACAAATCATATAACTAAAAATCAAAAACAGTGGTGATACATTCAGGGCAAGTGTGTCTGAGATTCCTTTCATCTCAGAATGTCTGGTTTAGTTCAGTGTAACACTTGTTTTGCAGCTGTCTTTTGCAGTACTCTTTTCAAACTGGGAAACTGTCCTATCTGTAAACAAATCACTAGTCTACAAGGACAGATTATTTATCTAGGGTATGTAATCTGTGCTCTTCAGGTAGAAATTAGGTGTCCAGTTCAGCCCTTCTACTCTATTGAGCTTCTGCTTCAGCCCTCTCTACCACAAAGATCCTGCAGGAGAAGGGCAGTGCGCACAACCATGGGATCTGGCGGGAGCTATGAACCATAAACACAAAGCTTTCGCTGTGTCCTAGCATAACAGATACAGTGCCCTTGCTGACCTTAATAGGGACATTAAGGAGATAGGTCAAGGTAGTTGTGATGATAACTCAAAAAAGCAGGGGATCATGGTCCAAGATGAAGAACTTGTTTTTGATAGGGAGAAATGCAAATCAGGTATTACACATCAGTCATGCAAGAAGAGAAAGGTATCCAAAAAGAGAAGCCACTTTCTGGTTGATGATTCAGTTATAAGGAATGTAAATTTAGGAAAGGATACAGAGGTTTCAAAAGTGGTAATGTGTCTTCCAGGTGCTACTGCCAGTAGGGGCAAGAAAAGTATTTTTTAAAATAGTCAAAACCAGCAAGGACTGTGATGTGGATGCTATTGTACATCTTGGTTCTAACAATCTGTCCCCAAAAGATGTACTCACTGTGCAGAATGATTTCCAGAGCTTGGGGCAGGAACTCAGCAGGATAGGCTCTAGGCTTACTTTTTCAGAGGTTTTACCAGTGTATAAAGAGCAAAATGGAAAAGGCCAGTGTATAGCAGAATTCAATATGTGGCTAAAGGAGTGGTGTAAAGGGGAAGGCTTTGGTTATATTAGTCATGATGTCTGTAGCTGGTCCAATGAAAAAATGTACAAAAGATATAGTTTGCATCCATCCAAGAAAGGGACTGAGTTACTTAGCAATAAATTCACAGATTTTCCGGAGGAATATTTAAACTAAACAATGAGGACATTGAGTTAATTGATACAGAACATCCCTGTCCCTGGCAAGCTAAAATTTATAGGGGTATCAGTGCATGGAACATAGACATATGTGTGGACAAGAATATCAACCTTGCTGTCAAGCAAAATCAAGCTTTTAATAGCAAGTGCCACACAAAGTGCACTAACCAAACAGGTGGTAAGAATAGGGAAACTCAGGCACCACACAGGTTATGTAGAAAGTAAACACGGGACCAGTCATAAAAGACTCAAATGTCTATACATCAATGCACAGAGTATGAACAGTAAACAGGGTGAACTAGAAATTCAAGGAAATGAGGGCAGATATGATATTGTTGCCATTGCAGAAATATGGTGGGATGAAACACACAAATAGAACACACAGGTAGAGGGATTTAAATTATTTAAAAGAGACAGACCAAACAAAAGAGGAGGTAGAGGTGCTCTCTATGTAAGAAATAACTACATCTCAGAACTTCCAATTCTGCACACAGTGCAGCAGTTGAGGGGTTCAGGACTCCGTATTCTCTGGCTGAGTTTCTTCCTGTTAGGAGACCCTAAATGGGCCAGAAGGAAGAAAGTCCCAGGGACCTCAGAGAGATGGTGGTCGACCTGATCAGTCCAGGAAAAGCCTTCCAGAAACCAACAGGAGAAAGGCTTGCCTAACTTCAGAGTCTAGCCCAAGCTGTAAGCAACCAAAGTCAAAAGCACTATTTTAAGCTGATCGTAAACAGCATGCTTGAATATGGGTAAGAACATCGATTTTCTCTATCCTACCTATTAACTTTCCTGAAGGGGAAAAAAATTCCCAAGAAGCAAAAAAAAAAAAAAAAAAAAACTCCGAAAGTGAAGGAGGGGGATTTCTGCCCCACCCTTTTGCTAATGGAAGTGGCAAATTAAACCTTTTATTGAGGACTAAAATCTGAAAAATAAACCAGTGCTGACATCTACTGGTGGATAAAGACTATGACAGCTACTTGTGACCTTCAAAGCTTTAATAACAGAGAACAGCTGTGACAAAAAAGAAAACTGGGCTGCAGATAAAGTGAGACTTACAAACTTTGGGGAACAAAAAAAAAAAAGAACTTTTTTGAACTCTCTGGTTTATAAGTATCTATTTAATTCTGACCTCAAAGCTATTTCCAGGGGGGGGGGTAGAAAAAATGGATTTTTGGTCATCATGGAAAATCAGAGATTTATAGAAAGAACTTACCAAGAAAAAATAAATACTTTTCAAGAGGAGACATATGATATGTTGCAACTAATTCAAATAACAATGATCTCAAACCACAAAGAAATCCAAAATAACTTTGAAAATATAAACCATCTCATCTCCAATTCAACTGTACAACAAAAAAAGTTCCAGGACAATACAACAGAGAAAGAACAGATAAAGCAGATAATTGAATACAAACTTGAAGATAGAGACTTAAAGACAGAATCTTACAAAATAAAGAAGTATGATTTAATCCAATTGGGGAAAAAACTTACAAGAAATACTGGATTTGGAAAAGACTACCTATATTTCAACAAAATAAACTTGAGGATAAGAAAAAAGATTGGATAAAATGGACTGCAGAGATGCCAGGGAAAACACTAGAACTGAAGAGACAAAAAACGACAAGAGAAGCAGAGAGAAAAAGAAGGAAAAAGATTTTCAACAAAAATGAGTGGGCAAATGCCTCTAACAAAGATACTGTACTTGACTTACCTTTTATATCTACAGCAACACCTATAAGAATATGGAAAGATTCTTTGACTCAGCAGAACATATTGATTAAGAAAGACATTGGACAAAAGGAAAAGGCCAAAGTGAAAATTAAGAAAATAGATGATGGGGCCTACCAGAGAGAATATTCAGAAAAGAAAAACCTATTTGAGAATGGTTAAAGAAACAGAAAAATTTTGGATGTAAATTTGACTTTAAGAGGGAAGAGCTCCTCAAGTAATATAGTACTTTCTTTTTTTTCTCCATTTTTTTTTATTTTTGGATATGAATAATATAAAAAAGTTTTGGAATGGCTTATATAAAGGAAATGTTTTAGATATCTAAAGGTAATTGACTTTAAGAAAATTATAAATGGATTAAAAATGTTTTGACTAAGAGCTAAAAGACTAGAGGATTAGATTTATTAAATGTAATATTTCAACATTAAATACATTTTCAATTATAGTAAAAAAGAATGAAATTTTTTTGGAAATAAATGTGTGTTAGCTTATAGGAAATAGGGATTTTAAGTAGAATGCTATCTTTTCATTTTATTCTTATTCTTATTCTTTCTCTTTTAAGTCTTATTTATTCCTTAAGAAAGATAAAATATTTGGGTTGGTTTACATGAGAAAAACAGATTTAAATATATTAAATGTAATTAATTCTGAGAAGATCTTAACCAGTAAAAATGTTTAGAACATTGTGGGAAAGACAAATGTAAACAAGAACTGTAAACAATATATCTGATGAGACAAGCAGAATGACTAGATAGAAAAGGAATATTATATTGATGTGATTATTATTTGTAGAAATATTAGAAAACTTTTTATATTTAATTTATCATTTATTAAAACAATAAGAATTGTATTTACTTAAGGTTGGTAAAAGAGAAGATTATAGGGAAAAGAGGAAATCAAGTAAAGAAGCTTGGCAAATTTTGAAAAATGAGATAATAAAAGCCCAGTCTAGCACAATACCAACAAAAAAGAAAAATAACAGCTCTCAAAAGAAACCAGCATAGCTACATAAAGAACTATCTGATAAACTGAAAGATAAAAAAGACAAGTATAAAAAGTAGAAAGAGAAGCACATAACTAAGGCAGAATATCAGCAAATAGCCCATGCCTGCAAAGATAAAGTGATGAAAGATAAGGCTCAAAATGAACTAATTCTAAGTGCTTGGGTATGGTTAGGAGGGCACTGACTTTTCTAGCCTGCCCTATCTATGTTTCCTGGTAAAATACATGGGAAAATCCCATTGGAGGAAAATTCCATTTAGGGTTAGGGTTAGATCACCATGAACCCATAGAGCAAAATGGAAACCACCAACAAATTCGGAGTGCTTGGGTATGGTTAGGAGTGCACTGCCTTTTCTAGCCTGCCCTATCTATGTTTCCTGGTGAAATACATGGGAAAATCCCATTGGAGGAAAATTCCACTTAGGGTTAGGGTTAGATCAACATGAACTCAGAGAGGAAAATGGATACTGCCAAGAAATTCTAAGTGCTTGGGTATGGTTAGGAGGGCACTGACTTTTCTAGCCTTCCTATACAGTATATGTTTCCTGGTAAAATACATGGGAAAACCCCATTGGAGCAAAACTCCACTTAAGGTTAGGTCACCGTGAACTGATAGAGCAAAAAGGAATCACCAAAAAATTCATAGTTCTATGGTATGATTAGGAGGGCACTGTCTTTTCCAGCCTATCCTATCCATGTTTCCTGGTAAAATACATGGGAAAATTCCATTGGAGGAAAATTCCACTTAGGGTTAGGGTTAGGTCACCACGAACTCATAGAGCAAAATGGACATTACCAACAAATCCAGACTGCTTGGGTATGGTTAGGAGGGCACTGACTTTTCTAGCCTGCCCTATCTATGTATCCTGGTAAAATACATGGGAAAATCCCATTGGAAAAAAATTCCACTTAGGGTTAGGTCACCGTGAACTCATAGAGCAAAATGGACACCGCCAACTAATTAGGAGTGCTTGGGTATGGTTAGGAGGGCACTGACTTTTCTAGCCCGCCCTATCTATGTTTCCTGGTAAAATACATGTGAAAATTCTATTGGAGGAAAATTTCACTAAGATCTCTTTTCCCAATCAACACTGACTGGAAATGACCTCAAAGAGTGGAGATAATCCAGGACAAGACTGTGCCCTCCCTGTTTCCAGTCTCTGAAGACATATCAGTATGATACCATGATCAATGATACCATCTATGTTCATCCCACCGCCTCTATGGATCATCAAAAAGCACAACCAATGTTATTTGTTTATCATTTTAGAATATCCAATGAATGGTATTTTATTCCCAATAAATTATATCGTAAACTGCCCAGAATTACCTTAAATAGTAGTGGTGGTATATAAATTTAATAAATAAATACAATAAAGTAATAAAATAACTAGTGTGATCCATGTAATTGTATATAAAGACTTGCAATATAATGTAGACACTGTGCTAATCATGATGCTTTTTTATTTATAAGGTATAGTATAGGAAATATATTTTTATACTGAATGTCCAAACACATAAAATAATAAGATCTAAAATCCAGCAAGTAGATGTATTTATATTAAATTTATATAATCCTATAGTCCTGGAGTTTTAAAAAGGAGGGAAAAAAACATATAAATTATTCACTGCTCTCCAAGGCTAAATTGCATTTTGATATTTAACAGCTGCAGTTTGAAACCACATTTAACCATAGTTCCCAAACCTGTACTTATGCCACTTTTATTTAATGCCTTTAAATTATTAATAAATAATAAATGATTTGATGTGGGGGGATTCTATGCAGAAATATCTAGGAATAAACCCATCCAATAGGATTTCCATACAAAGCTGTGCTTCTACTAAAATATAATTCTTACTCAAATACTAAAAGAAACAGGTTCAGTTGTAACTTTCCTAGAAAAGTGGCAAGTCTAACATTTCAGCAAGTTTATATTTTTCTTCAAAAAATAATTAACATATATAATTTAGGAAGTCAAGGGATAATAGTTAATAAGGAATAAAGTACAGATGACCCAGCAGAATTGCTCTGTAATATAATGACAATTAACTTTGATAAAGAAAAAAAGGAATCTTGTGTCATAGACAATTTGTTCTTTTGGCTGCAATAAACTGATTCATCTACCACTCCAGACCCATAAAGAGAATATGGGTTTCAAAATAGTTAGGAAATAAAAAAAAAGGGAAACTATGTATGTGTAAAATGGAATCCATTTAAATTTCAAGCTTCAAATTCAGTTGTAATCTTGCCTGTAGTAAGGAAAGTTGTAATCTTGCCTTTGTCAGATTTCATGACTGAGATGAATTTTGTTTGCCTGTTTAATTACTTCTATTTATGTGCTTGAGATTATGCTTTTCCTTTAAAAAGGAAAAAAAAGTTGCTTCAGTTATTATTTCACTCTGAACTCTGTTGTTCCAAAATAATTCTAGTGATCATTTTATTGTTTCTGAAGATTTAAAAAAATGCTGTCACAAATTGCCTAATTTAAACATTTATTGTCATTTATGGTCATTTGTGTTTTTTGATGTTGCTGGCTGGGGAATTATGGGAGTCTCCCCCTACATCTTAAAGTTGACAATATTAAAAAACACTGCACTAGATTATCTCAGGTATCCGAAAACAAAAGATAACATCTTTCTATTGATTTCCTCCCTTTCAAATACAGGTAGTCCTTGACTTATAACAGTTCATTTAGTGAGTGTTCGAAGTTACAACAGCACTGAAAAAAAGTGGCTTATGACCATTTTTCACACTTATGTGCATTGCAGAAGCCCCATGGTCACCTGGTCAAAATTTGGATGCTTGGCAACTGGCTCATATTTACCATCATAAATATGGTTGCAGTATCCTGCGGTCATACGGTCATCTTTTGCAACCTTCTGATAAGCAAAGTCAATGGAAAAGCTTCACTTAACAACCGTGTTGCTAACTTAATGACTGCAGTGATTCACCTAACAACTGTGGCAAGAAAAGTCATAAAATGGGGCAAAATTCACTTAACAAATGTCTTTGTTTAGCAATAGTTGGGCTCAATTGTGGTTGTAAGTTGAGGGCCACCTGGTATTTAAAAAGAAAAGAATATGATTGCATAACTGACAAAGTAAGCCCACACTTGGAATACTGCATCCAGTTTTGGTCACCGCGATGTAAAAAAGATGTTGAGACTCTAGAAAGAGTACAGAGAAGAGCAACAAAGATGATTAGGGGACTGGAGGCTAAAGTATATAAGGAATGGTTGCTGGAATTGGGTATGTCTAGTTTAATGAAGAGAAGGATGAGGGGGGGCATGATAGCAATGTTCCAATATCTCAGAGGCTGCCACAAAGAAGAGGGAGTCAAGCTATTTTCCAAAGCTCCTGAAGGCAAGACAAGAACCAATGGATGGAAATTAATCAAGGAGAGAAGTAACATAGAACTAAGGAGAAACATCCTGACAGTTAGAACAATTATCAGTGGAACAACCTGCCTCCAGAAGCTGTGAATACTACAACACTGGAAGTCTTTAAGAAGAGATTGGACAGCTATTTGTCTGAAATGGTATAGGGTTTCCTGCCTGCGCAGGATGTTGGACTAGATGACCTCCAAGATCCCTTCCAACTTTATTATTATTATTATTATTATTATTATTATTATTATTATTATTATTATTATTATTATTACTACTACTACTACTACTACTACTACTACTACTACTACTATTACTACTACTACTACTACTTCAAATACTGGGAAAAAGCAACAAAATGTTCAATTTGAAAGCAGTAGCTCCAACACTGGAATTTTTTAAGAAGATATTGGACAGCCATTTGTCTGAAATGGTGTAGGGTTTCCTGCCTGGGCAGGGGGTTGGACTAGATGACTTCCAAGGTCCCATCCAACTTTATTATTATTATTATTATTATTATTATTATTATTATTATTATTATTATTATTATTATTATTATTATTATTATTATTATTAAGAGACAATAAGACTATTGGAATGCACTGCACACATTTCTCTGTGCAGAAAACAATGTTTCCTCTATTTATCTGCACACATTTGCTGTTATAGAAGCTGAGACTATAGAACAGTGGTGGCGAACCTATGGCATGCGTGTCAGAGCCCAGAGATGGCAACCGTCCCTCTTCAGCCAGCTGCCCACTAACTCGCCAAGGTCCCACGTGGCTGGATGCATCCCAGCACGGCTGGTTTCCTTCCCCCCGTCCCACCCCTCCTGGCTTCACATGCTCTCCTTTTCCCAGGCACGACCCACTGCATCACCTCCTCAGCTGTCGGCTGGTTGTCCAGCTGAGAGGCAGCTTCTTTGAACTGCTGGCAGCGGGCTGCGGAGCCCCAGAGTGTGCCGGTCGAGCGGCCGGCAGGCTCTGGCTGCTGACAGACACTGTCAGCCCTCATGCGCTTGCTGGCCTCTGTGTGTGGGGGCTGATGGTGTCAGGCAGCAGTCGCCCTGGCCCCTTCATCACCTTGCCCTGTGACAATGGCACCCCTGCCCTGCCTTGCCTTGCCTTTCCTCACCCTGCAGGACAAGCCTCCTGCCTCCTGCCCACTGTCCCACCTGCCAGGGACCCCCTGGATCTCCCCCAACCCTGCCCGGCCCCCACAGGCATCCCTCCTCACGAGCAACATCAAGATGACCATGCCCACCTTGGCCACACCCACCCAGTCTGCCATGACCACCACAGCCATGCCCACCCAGTGAGCCATGCCCACACAGCACCCGGCAATAAATAAGTAGGTTTTGGGTTGCAGTTTGGGCACTCAGTCTCTAAAGGTTTCGCCATCACTGCTATAGAATGAAGCATTCTTTCCCCAGAAAAGGAGTGCCAGGATTCTAATCGTGTTATGCTTTGTATGTTCTTAGCATCTTTGTTTCATGTTGATTTTTATGCCAGGTTGATATCTAGCAAAGGCCTATACAGCTATAAGGATTGTAGAAAGCATTTTAGCATATGCTTGTAGCAAATACAAAATCAAGACTAGAGATATCCATTTGTCCATCCCATGAACAATTGTTGTCAACTGAACTGTATAAAAATGATGGAATGGAACACCACCAGCAGTTGCCAGTCTAGAATCAAAACAGAGAGATAGACAGCAAACAGGGATAAGAAGGCAGGTAAATAGGCACACAAAACATAGAGATATAGTAATAAAACACTATGTTAAGTAATTCTGTATTTAAATAAAAGCTGAATAAGTGGGAAATTCTTCAGGAATTCATAGGGATTCTCATGAAATTTAAAATGTAATCTGCATGAAAAATATCTATCAATTAATGGAGAAAAATATTTTTAATATTGGAAACATACAGTAGAATATATTTGCAATCAGCCATAAACAGTGTAGCAATTTAATAATAGTAGATAAAATTCACAATAATTACTTCTTTAAATTCTAATATTCTGGCTAGGGAGAACTCAAACAGCAAAGCACAGAACACGAATTTAGATCAACTAATCAGCACACAGGACACATATCTCCCTACAATGTGCAGTTGGGATTTGGGAGGTGTACACGTTGGCTTGTCAGAAGCCATCTGCAATCTAGGCTTACCCATCAACCCCTTTGCAGTGTAGGTAAGTGGTGATGCCTACATGCAGTTGTGGGCAACTCTAAAGCAAGCTTTAGCTATCAACCCTGTTATAATTCCAGAAGTCTGTCAAGTTCTGGTTATGTCACCAAGTCTGGGGGTCCCAGGGATCTGGAGATGTTCTTTGATGGCTCCATTGTGGCTGATCTTTTTACTTTCTCCATGTGGTTTCTGTATTTTAAATTTATAATGTTTGTTTCATTTTAATAATAACTTTTTATGTTTTTACATTTTGTTTTTATATGTATTTGTTGTTTTACTGATTGTTCTACACTAACCAGACTGCTTTTTGTGAGATGGGCAGTTATTTAAATGTGATAAATAAATAATTTAATTTGACAAATGTGTCTTTCTGGAAACCAATTGATCTGTCTCTTTCTCTTCACACATCATAATCACCATTGTTATTAATAAAATGGATTGTGTGAGCCTACTTCATATCCATAAACTTATTTCTGATATTTGTCCTAGGAACCAGTCATATCAACTTTTCTTACCTTTTTTCTGGATCTAGTAAAATATTATTGTTTTGCATTTAAAAATACTTTTAAAAATACTTTCCTAATGCAATTGCATACTTTTAAATACTTTCTTAATGCAATTGCATTACCTTCTTCAACCGATTTTTTATTTTATAAATATGTTTTCATAAAATCAAGATCATGTGAAGTGTTAATATCACTTTATAATACCTTGGTAAGGGTACACTTGGAATATAGCATCCAGTTTTGGTCACCATGATGTAAAAAAGATGTTGAGACTCTAGAAAGAGTGGAGAAAAGAGCAACAAAGATGATTAGGGGACTCGAGGCTAAAACAGGAAAAACAGTAGCAGGAATTAGGTATGTCTATTCTATTCTGTTCTGTTCTGTTCTAAATTAAAATAATATAGAACAATCAATATTGATCTGCATATGGGGTTCACAAGATTGTACCAACAAAATATAGCATTCAAGACTCTCCCTCCCTTTTTTTCTTTTTTCATATAGCATAATCAAAGATTAAAAGCTTGATGGCTTTATAAGCAGCATGCAGCCAAGCAAATAAACACACAGAACTTCAGATCTTTTCCTCCTGCCCCATTAGGTGACTTTTACACCATCCCAGTAGCTCATGATCACTACTAAAAGGAAAATTGTGGTTTGGAGCAGACTGATTGAAAACTGGACAAAGATTTATCTTGTCTCCTCAGTAATCCTGATGTTCATGTAAATTAATATATGTGAGAATCTAGCCAAAGACCCATACTGATAATTATCTACCGGATGGACCAATGGCTGATATACCACAGGCAGTTTACTATTTTCGGTATGAAAAGTACTGAAGATAAGACAACTTGAAAAAGAACTTTGGAGAGCTCTGAAAGTAGATCAGAGTTATTTGGATTGGCTTTTTAACTTTTATTCCACATTAGTGTTGCTTTGATCTATTCACTTAACTTTAATTTACCACATTCATGAAGATTAGGGGAAGGTAAGACTGACGACTGAAATAAAAGATCAGAAATTTACACTTTTGAATGAACTCAAATTAAACACAATTTACAGTCCTCTGAATTTTAAGATTCAGGTTATTTATTAAAAATAAGTATAACTAGGGCATTGTGCAGACAACAATGGCATGCATTAGGAAATATTGTTATAAAGCAAATATTCATTCATTCAGGTAAAATCTCAGTGAAAAATACAAGAAATATACTTGGGTTTTTAGTTTTATTTTTTAAAAGCAGCAAATTGATGTAGGAACTGGACAGTAAAACTGGATGATTGTGAAATTGAAAAAGAAAATGACCAATTTGGGTCTATTCTCACCTCTGAGCCACTATATGAAGAACAGACATATCAGAAAATAGGACTCTTACAAATAAGAATGTCTCAAAATCCTTTAGTGAAAAAAAATAGGGTTCTTGAGGAAGATGTGGAAAAGCAATGGCATGGTATCTAATTAGATTATATGCTTTGGATATAGCTGCTACTTCCAGAAAATTTAAAAGTCTCTTCTCATTTGAGAAATGTTGAAAAAAGCCACATGTGATAAGGCCAACAGTATTAGGGTTTTATACCAGGTATGGAAATGAGATTCTGTCCCACTCTACATTCTCAAATAGGCTCAAAAAAGTTAGATTAGGTTTATTGATGATAATCACGAAGCCACACATGTGGGAAATTCTCCATCTAAAATTTTGTTTTTTATGTATATTAGTCCCAAGTTTGAATTCTGGGTTTCTTCCTTCCACTTTTCCAAGCCAGTAGGGTTCACTCATTCACATTCATGAAGATTTCTGCCACATACTTCCTTTCATACGATGTAATTCTGTAATAAAAGCAACAGACATTCCTATATTAACAACTTTAACTCTTACTAGCAGAATTGGGAAGAAGGATCTTGCATATTTTATCATAGGTTGCTGCTTGATTTTACCCAAGAACTATATTATAGTGAATTCTCTGCTTTCCTGTATCTTACAGAAGACTTTAGTCTATGCATTAGAAAAATTAGAAAAGGGAAAGATGTCTTTTTCTAGATAAATCTTTTTCATATACATGCACCTCCCTGCCCATCAATCTGGGACTTCATATTGAGTATACATATAAGAATATGCCTTAATTTTTATAAAAGGTAAAGGAGTCCCTTCAGGTTTTACTCTGCTGATCATTGCTGACTCTAGGGGGCGGTGCTCATCTCCATTTCAATGTCCCTGAGCAAGCACTATCTGAAGACATTTCCATGGTCATGTGGCCAGTATGACATCATGGAGTACTGTTACCTTTCCATCAAAATTGTACCTATTTATCTGCTCACATTTGCCTGCTTTCAAACTGCTAGATTGGCGGGATCTGGGGGGAGACCCAGAACTCATCTCGTCACGTGGCACTTAGGTCTTTTCAGCCAACAAGTCCAGAGTCTTAACTGCTGAGCCACCAGGCCATCCATTTAATGTAATTGTAAGGCTAAAAGAAATATAATCTTAGCTATTGTTTTCTATATTCTTTAACACAGTTCTGTTTTCTATATTTCATCTTTAATTAAAGAGCTATAAGCTGTAGTATAATGTGAAAAACATCCACCTGGTGCATAATGGTAATATTTACATATAAGTAACCATACCAACTAATAATTAATCCAGTTCAGATAACAACTGTCCAATGTTTAAAAAAATATTTTCCAATTATAATATTTTACAAGTGCCAATGGGCTATTATAATACGACAGAAAGCTAAGCATTTTAAAATTGGGAAAACTGTTTAAAATACTATAATTCTTACATAGCTCACAAAATAAAAAATGCATTACTTGTATCCGAAAAATGCATTTTTATTATATCATAACCTTACTTATGAGGTACATTTTTTTAATGGAGTATATCTGTTAACTTGATTTCAAGTTTTAAATCTTTAATTACAAATAATACATTTTAAGTATAAAAAATAATCTGTACTTTAATATAATTTTAATTTTTCTTCTAGACAGAAATTTAAATCCTAGATAGAGGTAGAATTATGTGATGGTATATAATGATTTACTTTTGTAGAGAATGATCATATTCATTACTAATACATTGGCCTATTGAGATACAATTTGTACCACATAGTGTTGAATGGATATTCATAAGTTTTTACTTACAGGATATGAAGCAATACAGATTAGCTGCATTATGTTTTCAATATTATATGAATTAACTAAACCAGCAGAAAGCTCCTAAAATAAGGATTATTCTAAAATATATCATACTGAAGTTAGAAAGGAATGAGGAATTAGTTCAGTTACAAAGGCATAGCAAAACAAAAAGGAGATGAGAATGAGAAAAAGGGAGGCAGGGAAGGGAGGAAGGAAAGCTAATGCAGTTTACAATAATGTATAATAACTAATTTCAACAGTAGCAACTGGTGAAGATACCAGATTTCTATGCCTGGCTATGTTAGTTCCTGATTTTGAATGACTTTTAAATGAATAGATCAAACATAGTTATCTAATCTAGGTGAGCAACATTAAAGTTACTTACACTAGGACCCAAGAAAGATTAGCTTATTTTCTGGGTAGTCATAATCCAAGATTAAATGTCACACAACCGTTTTATATATATTTGTTTTCTGAGGTTTTCGCGGGTGTTTGTATGTAGGTCTTTGGTTCTTCGGGTTTTCTCCCATGTAGAATTTGAAGTGTCTTGGCGACGTTTTGACGAAGTCTCATTCGTCATCTTCAGGCTGGTGCTTTCGGCTTCTGCTTCTAGGAGCAATGTGAGATTTTAGCTGTTTCTTCCTTTTAACTGCCAGTGGGGGTTTGAACTGATTGGCTGGGAGCTTGGCTATGTTCTGATTGGTTAGGGGCTTGGCTGTGCTCTGATTGGCTGGGGGGTTGGCTGTGTTCTGATTGGTTGGGGGAGTGTTCTGTTTGGGTGGGGGCTTTGTTGTGCTCCAGTTAGTCTGATTTACAAGGGGATTAGAGATGGTGAACTGCATAGCTGTTTGGCTTTGCGTTCGTGGTCGTGCCTCATCTTCATGGTGGGTGTCAGTTTGTTTCGTGTATGGATTGGAGGGGTTTAAGGTGGCTAATGATGCAGCTGTGGTCTGGCTTCTGGTTTGTGGTCGTGCCTCCTCATCAGTGTGGGTTTGGGTTTGCTTTTTGCCTGGATGTGTGGTGGTGACATCTTGTGTGGTTTTTGAGGTCTGGTGTCATTCCCCGTACTATGGACTCGTCTGTCAATAAGGGCAGGTTTCCAAATGGCTGGTAGGCGGGAGGCATCATCTCGTTTGTTCATGCTGTGAGGGCGTTTTTCTATCTCGATGGCTTCTCTGATTATTCTGTTATTAAAGTGTTCAGTTTGGGCAATAGTTCTGGTCTTTCTGAAATCAATTTTATGTCCTGTGGCTTTAAGGTGTTGGACCAGGAAAGAAGTTGGTTCTACTTTTTTGACTGAGTTTTTGTGTTCTTCAATGCGTGCACTTATTCTTCTGTTGGTTTGTCCAATGTATGTGGTGGAGCAAGCAGTACATGGGATTTCATATACTCCTTGATTTTCTAACTCAATTTTGTCTTTAGGGTTTCTTAGGATGGTGGGTATTTTTCTGTTTGTGCAGAATGCTGTCTTAATGTTATGTTTGTGCAAGATTTTGCTGATCCTGTCTGTGGTGCCTTTTATGTATGGGAGGAGGGCTTTGCCATTTTCTTGTTCTCTGTCTTGTATTTTAGTGGGAGTTTCTTTTTGGATTAAGTTGGAAATCTTATTTTTTGGGACTTCGTTGGATGTTAGTACATTAGTGAGAGTGTGTAGTTCGGTTTTTAGGTGTTGTTCGTCAGCTAGGCATTTGGTTCTGGAGATGAGTGTCTTGGCTACGGAGTTGATCTGTGCTGGGTGGTGGTGTGAGAGTGTGTGCAGATAGCGGTTTGTGTGTGTTTTCTTCTGGTAGATGGTGTGTCCTAGGGAGCCATTGGATTTCTTGTAGACTAAGACATTGAAGAATCAAGATAGAGAAGGAAAGAGATAAGGAAAGAGAAAAAGAGAGAGAGGGAGAGTAAGACCAAGGGAGAGGAGAGAGGGAAAGAGAGAGAGTGAGGGGGAGAGGAAAGAGAGAAAGAAAGAGAGGGAGAGAGATAGGGAGAGGAAAGAGAGAGCAAGAGGGAAAGAGAGAGAGAGGAAGGACAGAGGAAATAAAGAGAAAGAGAGAGAGAGAGAGGAAACAGAGAGAGAGAAAGAGAAAGAGGGCCAGGGGAGGGATAGAGAGATAGAGAGAGAAAGAAAGGGAGAGAGAAAGAAAGAGTGAAAGACAGGGAGAGAGAGAGAAAAGAGAAAGAGAGGGAGAGACAAAAACACAGGGAGAGAGTGAGGGAGAGAGGAAAGAGAGAGAGAGAGAAAGAGAGAGAAGAAAATAAAAGGGAGAACGGAAAGAGTGAGAGAAAGAGAGAGAAAGAGAAGTTGAGAGAGAGAGAAAGAGAAAGAGAGGAAGAGAGAGGAAAGAGAGAGAAAGAAAGAGAAAAAGAGAGGAAAGAGAAGGTGAGAGAGAGAAAGAGAGAAGGGGAGAGAGACAGACAGGGAGAAAGAGAGATGGAGAGCAAAGAGAAAGAAAGAAAATGAGGGAGAGAGGAAAGAGAGAGTGAAAGAGAGGGAGAGAGACGAAAAGGAAATGAGAAGGAGAGAAACAGAGAGATAGTGAGAAAGGAAAGAGAGAGGGGGAAAGAGAGGGAGAAAGAGAGAGAGGGAGAGGAAAGAGTGAGCAAGAGTGAATGAGAGAGAAAGGAAAGAGAAAGAGAGCGAAGAGAGAGAGAGAGAGAGAAAGAGGGAGAGAATAAGAGAGTGAGGAAAAAGAGAGAAATAGAGAGAGAGGAAAGAGAGACGAAAGAGAGAGTGAAAAAGATAGAGAAAAAGAGGGAGGAAAAAGAGAGACAGAGGGAGAGGAAAGAGAAAGAGAGAGGGGGAGGGGGAGAAAGCGGAAAAAGAGAGAGAAAGAGGGAGAGAGAAAGAGAGTTAGGCAAGGAGAAAGAGAGAAATAGAGAGAGAGAGAGCAAGAGAGAGAGAAAGATGAAATAGAGAGAGAGAAAGAGAGGGAGGGAGGGAGAGACAAAAAGAAAGGGAGACACAGAGAGAGGAGAGAGTGAGCAAGAGAGAAAGAGAGAGAGGAAACAGAGAGATGAAGTAAAGAGAAAGAGAGAGAAGAAAGAGAGACAGAGAAAGAGAGAGAAAAGAGAGAGAAAGAGAGAGGGGGAGAGAAAGAGGAAAGAGGGAAAGCGAGAGAGAAAGGAAAGAAATAAAGAGAATGGAGAGAACAGAAAAAGGGAGTGCTACAGAGAGAGGAAAGAGAGGGAGAGAGAAAAAGAAAGAGGGGGAAAGAAGAAAGACAGAAAGAAAGAGAGTAAGATATAGGGGGAGGCAGAGACAAAAAGAGAGGGAGAGGAAAGAGGGAGTGAGAGAGAAAGAGAGATAAAGAGAGAGAAGGGGAGAGAGAGAGAAAGAGAGAAAGAGAAAGAGGGAGAGAGAGAAAGAGGGAGGGGAGGAAAAAAGAGAGAAAGAAAAAGAGAGAGAGGGTGAATGAGAGATGGAAAGAGAGAGATGGGCGAGAAAGAGATAAAGAGAAAGAGAGAGAAAGAGAGAAGGGGAGAGAGAGAAAGAGTGGGAATGAGATGGAGAGAAAAGAACGAATGAGAGAGAGAGAGAAGGGGAGGGAAAAAAGAGAAAGAAAAAGAGAGATAGAGAGAGAGGGAGAGGAGAGAAGGAGAATGAGAGATAGAAAGGGAGGGATGGGCGAGAAAGAGATAAAGAGAAAGAGAGAGAGTGAGATAAGGGGAGAGAGAAAGAGAGGAAAGAAAAAGAGAAAGAGATATGGAGAGGAAAGAGAGAGAAAGTGAGAGAGGAAAGAGAGAAAGCAAGAGAGAGGAAAGAGAGAAAGAAAGAATGGAGAGAAAAGAAAAAGAGGGAATGGGACAGAGAGGAAATAAAGAAAGATTGAGAGAGAAAGAAAGAGGGGAAGGAAAAAAGAGAAAGAAAGAGAGTAATAGAGAAAGGGAAGCAGAGACAAAAAGAGGGAGAGAGAGGGAGAGGAGAGAAGGGGAGAAAGAGAAAGAGGGAGAGAGAGGGAGAGGAAAGATCGAGTGAGAAAGAGATTTGAGGAAAGAGAACAAAGCGAAAGAGAGCAAGAGAGACAGGGAAAGAAAAAAGAGAGAAAGAGAGAGGGACAGAAAGAAAGAGAGGGAGGAAAGAGAGAGAGGCAGAGGAAAAAGAAAGAGAAAAAGGAGAGGTGGAGAGAGAGAAAGAGAGAGGGGAGAGAAAAAAGAGAGTGAAAGAGAGGGAGAGAGAGAAAAAGAGAGGGAGAGGAAAGAGAAAGAGGGAGGGGGAGGGGAGGGGGAGGGGGAGAGAGAGAGAGAGAGAGGAAAGAGAGATAGATAGAGAAAGTGAAGGAGAGTAAAAAGAAAGAGAGGGAGGGAGAGAAAGAGAGATGTGGAGAGGAAGAAGAGAGAAAGAGGGAGAGGAAAGAGTGAGCGAGAGAGAAAGAGATTGAGGAAAGAGATAAAAAAGTGAAAGAGAGAAAGAGAGACAGGGAGATGAAAGAGAAAGAAAGAGAGGAAAGAGAGAAAGAGAAAGAGAGGGGAGATGAAACGGAGAGAAAGAGAGAGAGGGAGAGGAAAGAGTGAGCAAGAGAGAAAGAGAGAGAGAAAGAGAGGGAGAGAAAAAGAAAAAAGAGAGAGTGAGGAAAAAGAGAAAGGGAGGGAGGGAATGAAAAGGAGGGCAGAGAGAGAGAAAGAGAGAGAAGGGGAGAGATAGAGATAAAGAGAAAGAGAGAGAGAAAGAGAGAGATAGTGAGAAAGGAAAGAGAGAGGGGGAATGAGAGAGAGAGAAAGAGTGAGAGGGATGGAGAGAAAAAAGTGCGGGAGAGAGAGGGAGAAGAAAGAGTGAGAAAGAGAGAAAGAGAGAGAGGAAACAGAAAGAGCGAAAAAGTGAGAGGGGGAGGAAAGGGAAAGAGAGAGGGAGAGGGAGAGAGAGAAGGAGAAAATGAGAGGGGGAGAGGAAAGAGAGAGAAAGAGAGGGAGAGAGGGAAAGGAAAGAAAAAGAGAGACGCAGAGGAAGAGAGAGAGAGAGGAGAGAGAGTGAGAAAGGAAAGAGAGAAAGGAAAGAGAGAGAGAAAGAGACAGGGAGATGAAAGGGAAAGGGAGAGGGAGAGAGAAAGAAAAAAGAGAGAGAGAAAATGAGAGCGGGAGAGGAAAGAGAGAAAGAAAGAGAGGGAGGGGAGGAAAGAGCGAGCAAGAGAAAAAGAGGGAGAGAGTTAAGAGCAAGAGGAAATAAAGAGAAAGAGAGAGAAGAGGGCCAGGGGGAGGGAGAGAGATAGAGAGAGAAAGAGAGAGAGAAACAAAGAGTGAAAGAGAGGGAGAGAGAGAAAAGAGAGAGAAAAGAGAGAGAGAAAGAGTGAGAGTAAGGGAGAGACAAAAAGTGATGGAGACAAAGAGAGGAAGAGGGAAGAGAGAGGGAGAGAGAAAGATAATGATAGAAAGAGAAGGGGAGATAGAGAAAGAGAGAAGGGCAGAGAGAGCGAGACAGGGAGAAAGAGAGATGGAGAGGAAAGAGAAAGAGAGAAAATGAGGGAGAGAGGAAAGAGAGTGTGAAAGAGAGGGAGAGAGAGGAAGAGGAATCGAGAAGGAGAGAAAGAGAGAGATAGTGAGAAAGGAAAGAGAGAGAGGGAGAGGAAATGGAAAGAGAGAGAGGGAGAGGGAGAGAGAAAGAGAGAAAAAATTAGAGGGTTAGAGGAAAGAAAAAAAGAGGGAGAGAGAGTCAGAGGAAAGAGAAAGAGAGGAAGAAAGAGAGGAAGAGGAAAAGAGAGAGAGAGGAAAGAGAATGAGAGAAAGGGAAAGGAAAAGAGAGAGAGAGACAGAATGAGAAAGGAAAGAGAGAGAAAGGAGAAAGAGAGAGAGAGAAAGAGAGAGAGTGAGAGGAAAGGGAAAAGGAAAGAGTGAGGGAGACGGAGAAAGAGAAAGAAAAAGAGAGAGAAAATGAGTTGGTGAGAGGAAAGAGAGAAAAAGAGAGGGAGAGGAAAGAGAGAGAAAGAAAGAGAGGAAGAGGAAAAGAGAGAGAGAGAAAGAGAGAGGAAAGAGAAAGAGAGATAGAAAGGTAGAGAAAAAGAGAGAGAGAAAGAGAGAGAGTGAGAAAGGAAAGAGAGAAAGAGAGAGAAAAATGTGATGGGGAGAGGAAAGAGAGAGAAAAAGAGAGGGAGAGAGGGAGAGAAAAAGAAAGAGAAAGAAAGAGAGAGGAAGAGGAAAAGAGAGAGAGAAAGAGAGAGATAGTGAGAAAGGAAAGAGAGGGGAAAGAGAGAGAGAAAGAGAGAGAGGGAGAGGAAAGGGAAAGAGAGAGGGAGAGGGAGAGAGAGAAAAGAGAGAGGAAAGAGAGAGAGAAAGAGAGGGAGAGAGAGGAAGAGGAAATGAGACACAGAGAGAAAACGACAGTGAGAAAGGAAAGAGAGAGGGGAAAGATAGAGAGAGAAAGAGAGAGAGGAAAGGAAAGGAAAAGGGAGAGAAAATGAGATGGGAGAGGAAAGAGAGAGAAAAAGAGAGGGAGAGAGAGAGGAAAGAGAAAGAGAGAAAGAGAGAGGAAGAGGAAATGAGACACAGAGAGAAAGAGAGAGTGACAGTGAGAAAGGAAAGAAAGAGAGGGGAAAGAGAGAGAGGGGTAGAGGAAAGGGAAAGAGAAAGAGGGAGAAGGAGAGAGAAAGACAGGGAGAGGAAAGAGAAAGAGAGATGAAGAGGAAAAGAGAGAAGAGAGAGAGAGAAAGGAAAGAGAGAGGGGAAAGAGTGAAAGAGAGATGGGAAGGAAATGGAAAGAGAGATGGAGAGGGAGAGCAAAAGAGAAAGTGAGAGAGAAAAGGGGGAGAGGAAAGAGGGAGAGAAAGAGAGGGAGGTAGAGGAAAGAGCGAACAAGAGAGAAAGAGAGAGAGAGAGAAAGAGAGAGAGAGAAAGAGTGCCGGGGGAGAGAGAGATAGAGAGAGAAAGAGAGGGAGAGAGAAAGAAAAAGAGAGGGAGAGAGAGAGAAAAGAGAGAAAGGGAGAGGGAGGGAGAGACAAAAAGATAGGGAGAGAGTGAGGGAGTGAAAAGGAGGGGAGAGAGAGAGAAAGAGAAGGGGAGAGAGAGAGAGAAAGAGCGGGGAAGAGAGAGGAATGAGCAAATGAGAGACATAGAGAAAGAGAGAGGAAACTCTCATATATTTTCTGAAACCATTAAAAATGCCATCACTAAAGTTTAAAAGTTGTCTGAGGTGTAGGGGACCCAATCTTGGAGAAAGTTTGGAGATAAAGTTTAAGGATATTTTCCCTATTAGGCCTGTTACTGTGGAGAAAGACAGATGCCATAGTCAAAACTTATGACCGTTTCTCCCATTCCAATCATTGGCAGTTAAAATTATAATCCACACCCCCCTTGCTCATCTGTGACATATGAAAGTTTCCAATCATATCATACAAGTATCAATACAAATACTTTAGTTCTGTTCAAACAATGGAGCTGATGAGCTTCAGTTTGACTGAATATTGTGAGAGATGGTGCCTACGGAGGGGGAGCTGATGTGATGGACTATAGTAAAGAAGCAGTTTCTCAGGAAGGAGGGTCAAACAAAGGGCAACAGAGCCCCTGGTGGGATAAAAGACGGAGGAAGAGAGTAAGGATAGCCACTCCCTAGAATCTACCAGGGTATATCAGTCAGGGTAAGAATGGTAAGGGTTTAGTCTGGCAAGATTCTGTCTATTGTGTGTCAGTAAATGAAGAGGTGAACTCTGAATTGCTTTTCTTCATCCTTGGCCTTACCCTGACAAATAGGTAGTTTGAATTAATTTTCTAACAGCTCCCATTTAAAAACAGTCTTGGTTTTATAGAAGAAAAAATATCTGACATTTACAGAGAAACACTAGCCTAGCTTCTCATTAAAAAAAAAGAAGACAAGTTGTACTGCTGACTTTAAAAAAAGAGCAGGTTATCCCAAATCTATTGCTATCATTTCACTTTTCCGCTTATTGGAACTACTATAAAGAGGAAGAACAGGATCATAACATGGAAGGGGAAAAGTCTTAAGGAAATGCTTCTGACATTCATCTCCTAATGGGGAAAATCTAGTTTGCATTCATGGATGCTTTTGTGTAGACACCTTTTCATGACTGGAGCAAAACTTTAATCAAATCAGTTCAATCTCAAAATGGCTTAACACTTAATGTAGCTTTTATGAATGTGTTACTCTAAGAAGGAAGGGAGGGAGAGAGGGAGGGAGGGAGAGAGATATTTCATTTGGTTAAAACTGATATTTTTGAGTTACAAATATCAATATTTTGTCTTAGTTTCCTAAGGAGAAAATTTATAGAGATAGAAAGACAGACGTTACTTGTTATCAATTGATATAAAACTTTATATTAGTTTGACATGCCTGCCTTAAAGCATGATAAATTAAATTGGATCTATAACGCTACTCTTCCTGTTATATATACAGTACTGCTGTTAAAATATTGTTTATCTGGAATGAACATTCTGATTCTGTATGTAGCTTCACACTTCTTCAATTATTTGAAAAGGGGACTAAGAATATGCATAATAGATCCATCATGAAGATCAACCTATTCTTCCAAAGCACCTGAAAGCAGGCCAAGAAACAATGGATGGAAACTAATCAAGGAAAGAACCAACCTAGAACTAAGGAAAAAAAATCCTGACAGTTAGAACAATTAATCAGTGGAATGATTTGCCTTCAGAAGTTGTAGGTGCTCCAAAACTGGAGGTTTTAAAGAAGAGATTCAACATTCATTTGTCTGAAATGGTATAGGGTTTCCTGCTTAAGCAGGAGATTGCACAGAAGACCTCCAAGGTCCCTTCCAACTCTTATTATTATTCTGTTATTTTGTCTTTTCACCAGGAAGATTATTCCAGATGTTTGTTGGCCCAGAGTAATACTGGGTTCATTGTACCAGGCATTTGAGCAAATAATACAGCTAAGAGCAAAGTGGGGCTCAACACTGTTTCTGCATAGAATTAAAAAGAGGTATGCTTGAGACCAAATCAAATGCACCTGCTGATAATCCACAAGCTGTTTTTTATACCATAAAACCACAAACACATCAGTTTCCTGATATTTCATCACTTGTTTATTGAACACGTGCACACAGCTTAGGCTAATACCACATAATAAGCATGGACCGAGCACTTAAATGTTAAATGCCACATTACTTTTCCTTGTTCCAGTAACTGCCCCACTTGAAAAATTCTTCAGCACAGTTACAAAGCCATAATTGGCCAGCTAGACTAACACTTCCTATAACTGAAGCATTTGTGGTCAGCCTCTTTACTTTCTTCTGGTAAGTATTCAAAGTAGGTATTAGCTAACTGCTGATTCTATCAATGGCTATATCAAGCAAAATCATAGACATGGTTTTTAAGATGGACTAGCTATCTTGCAAAAGCCCCCAAATAGTTTGCTCATAATTAATAGGCCAATTTGTGCAGTATCGAGAAGCCCACAAGTTTTCTATATCTGCATTAAAAGTTTAAAAAAGCTATATCACTTAGTTTCTGTATATAGAATCTTACAATATTATTTTGAACCCATATGTTGCATATGTTTCTCAATTACTTTCTTCACTTAGAACAGACATGTCAAACACAAGGCCCAGGGGCCGGATGCAGCCTGCAAAGTGGTTTCATATGACCCGTGAAGCCATCCTGGAAACAGTGAGGGAACGGCTCCCATTTCCTTGGCCCTGGCCCAGGCCAGACGGCCGGAAGCCAATATACAATTTTGTGGTGGCCATCTATGCTAAAATGCATTCAGTCTCCCTCTGACTTTGTCCTGGTATCCATCATGAACAACCTGGTTAAGGAGAGCAAGCACAGCAGCAGCAGCCTTGAGGAGGAGGTAAGTGCAGCTGGGCACCCCCTTGGGGAAGTGGGGCTGGGCTTGGTGCCATGGGTGCTCGAGGACCAGGCTGGGCATTTGACCTCTGCTGCCCAGGGCTTCGGGCAGCCTGCACCACCATCCAGTCCCCCCCCACATGGCCTGAGAGGAACAGTGAGGCTCTTCCAGTGGGCCATGCCTTGGCACTTGCCCTGGTCCCACCCCATTCTGCCAGAGACCCTCAGATCTGTCCCACTCCTGCCAGGCCCCGACAGGCACCATTGATGCGAACAATGTAGAGCTGGCCTGCCCACCCAGTAGGCCACACCCACTCCCTCCATGCCCACCCAGTAGGCCGCACCCATCCTGGCCACACCCACCCGGCCCCCTGAGGGCAATTGCAATGCTGATGCAGTCCTCAATGAAATTGAGTTTTACACCCCTGACTTAGAACTTTGCTTGGTTTTTTTGTTTTCATTTTTACACTTTATACAGTTAATATAGTGATACAGTATATTGTTTCATTGTAGATCAATGCCTTTTGATTTGAGTTGATATTGGTTTCATTTTAAATATTGGGCTTTAAGATTGATAGTCTGAATTTGATCTAACTGCCATCTAGTTAGAATATCAATCAAAAACTGATAATGCCATTATGTTAATGGCATTAACAGAATAAAAATATGAGAAAAAAGAGAAATAAGGGTGGATTTCTTTCAAATTTTATGAAGATTTTTCAGTGTTTTTCAAACTTGGCAAACTTTAAGATGTGTGGACTTCAAATCCAAGAATTCCCCAGTCACTTATGTTAAATTTTTTAAGTTTAGAAAACACTATTTTATATAATCAATCATATGAAACTGAGTAAGAAAATTAGTATAGCAACCTCCTCCAACTTGCTATCACAAACCAGTACGTTTGGGAATTCTGCCATTGTAATTCAAATACAGTACAGAGTTGGAATCAGAAGCTGCACATTTCCTATCTATAGTATGTTAATAAAATTGACCAGAAACACTTGTCCTATTGTTTTACCAAAAAATGTGACTATTGCCATATTTCCAGATTCTGTTATAGCAGCAATACATGTCAAGGCTATGATAAAAAAATTCTGCTGTGATCACTATTACAATATATACCACTTTATGTAACTTATATTTGATACATGTTAACAAGCTTAATATACTGTGTAAGGCATTCTAATGGCTTTTTTTAAAATAAAAAAATATTTCAAAAACTTGAAGAACCAGAAGTGATACTAATTAATCTTTACTTGCTAAAATATATGTTCTTACATGGATTACTTAGTCACACTTAAAATATTTTATAAAGTCAAGTGTCATATGTAAATATGGTAAAGTTTCTTTGCATACAGAATTAAATAGACAAATATATTAATGTCACATAGACAATGCTCTAGTATTCCATTGCAATATTATTAAAACAGGGAAATATCTTATTTAAAACAATTTTAGACCAGACTGAAATAGGAACCCCAAATATAATTAACAGTAGAAATTCATTGCATAAGACATATGTCATGATGGAGCATTGTGCATCATTATCTATCATGCTGCACTAGTGTAAGTTGGTACATAATATTTTTAGACTTTGCAGTCCAGAGTTGAGAGAGACTGAATAACCCCTATTCACTCATTAATATTAGATAGAATCATAGAATATGGTCCACAACCTTCTATGACCCACAACTGTATACAATAGCCTTCATTCCCTGAAAGCCAGATAATAACTCCTTATGGCAATCTTCAAACTCATTTTCCTATTGTCATAGGAAGTCATTATCAGAGGATGCTTAAAATCACCCTTTGTACTTTTAAATACAGAGAAATTAAATGTTAGAAGAAAAATGGGAAGAACCAGTGCATAAGCTGGAACAAATCAAATGGGATATAATTAGATTACATGATATTAAAACATAGAATTCTACAGGCTTTCAGGCCACATAATCTAGCTGTTGAATCATCTCAACACTACATCCTTGAACTGATAAGTGTAGGCAATAAGCAATCACAGTAATGAAGACATCAAAGAATTCTAGAAATTAATTATATATCTGTTGAACCAGAAGAATCAGCATGTCAAAACTGTTATGACGATATAAATGGAATTATGGGAGAAAAACTATAACACACAATAATTCGAAATTTTGGATTGGAAAAACATATTTTTCATCATGAATTCATATTGAAAAATGGACTTGGAAAAACCTTAATGGCAATACCAAAGAAATGGATTACACTTTAATAGTTTATTCATTTTTTAATGGAATGCTCAGTTTTTAACTGATTCAATATTGGTAGTAATAATTGACTGGTACGTGAACCATTAAAATAGCACTAAACAAGAGGAGAAAATGTCTGCAAAATGTAGCAGCCTGCACAACCTATCAAATATGCAAGAGTAGGAAGAATGACAATTATGAAATTGTTTCAATGGACACAATGAATTGAACAATGAGAACTTAGCTGAAGCTCAATTTTGTACCCTGAAATTCTGTTATAAACAGTCAATCCAATTGATGGTGCCAAGAAACATAATCCAGAAAGCAATTTATTAAAAGGGTCTAACCAAATGATACAGAAATAACAAGAATGGAAATATGAATAATCAGCCAGAAACACTGTAGAAAATACAAAACAAGACCATTAAAATATATTGAAATAATATATTCAAAAATAGAACATGAAAAAGAACAAAAGACTGAAAAAGACCAAATAAGAAATAGGTGAACAGAACAGAAAAGAATAACAGAGTTGAAAGGGACCTTGGAGGTCTTCTAGTCCAACCCCTGCTCAAGCAGGAAACCTTATACCATTTCAGACAAATGGTTGTCCAGTCTTTTCTTAAAAACTTCCAGTGTTGGAGCATTCACTACTTCTGGAGGCAGGCTGTTCCATTGGTTAATTGTTCTGTCAGGAAATTTCTCCTTAGTTCTAGTTGCTTCTCTCTTTGATTGGTTTCCATCTGTTGCTTCTTCTCCTGCCTTCAGGTGCTTTGGAGAATAGCTTGACCCCCTCTTCTTTGTGGCAACCCCTGAGATATTGGAACACTGCTACCCGTGTTTCCCCGAAAGGAAGAAGTGTCTTACTTTCTTTTTATCCCCAAAAGCCCCACTATGTCTTACTTTCGGGGTACGGCTTATATTGATTGGGAAACAATTGTCAGTTTTATTTTAAGTATTTTAAGTATAGTAAGTATTTTAAGTATTTTAAGTATTTAAGTATTTTAAGTATTTAAGTATTTTAAGCAGGAGGCGGTACTTTCGGGGTACGGCTTATATACACCCACTCGGGGGTGTCTTACTATCGGGGAAACACGGGTATCATGTCACTCCTCGTTCTTCTTTTCATTAAACTAGACATACCCAATTCCAGCAACCGTTCCTCATATGTTTTAGCTTCTAGTCCCCTATTCATTTTTGTTGCTCTTTTCTCCACTCTTTCTAGAATCTCAATATCTTTTTACATCATGGTGACCAAAACTGGATGCAATATTCCAAGTGTGGTCTTATCAAGGCATTATAATCAGACCACTCAATCACAACAAGTCAGCAAGAAATCTCAAAATTCATCAGACTTCTAATAACAGAACACAACTGGATACATTAATTATTTGAATTACATAATTCCAGCAGAAGTAGAAGATGCTATTCACAGTTTAGACAAATAAAAATCATTAGGCCAGAAGGAGTTTTCTCAAACCTTGTGGTACAAAAATGCACAAAACATTGACAACATTATTTATCTATGATTTACAACAAAGAAACATGTGCCAAAGTCATTATCACACACAAGTAAGATGATCAAAAATATATAAAACAACCTACAGATGGAAAATCTCTCTTTCAATTGTATACAAATTATTTCCAAAGAATTTGCAACAGAACTTGACCCAACTAGGAGAAGAAGCTGGTTTCCAGAATGGATTTATCACTGTAGATCATGTGCAAGTGATTCAGCAAATTATCAAATGTCACAATGAATATCAGCTACCATTTTGCCTCACCTTCACTGACTTTGAAAAAAAAGTTTTATTCTGTTAAATGGTATATTCAAAACCCTATAGAGGGAAGGTGTTGAAGTATCCTACATCACCCTCCTGAAATCAATATACAAAGACTCCAGCTAACATCCATATAAATGAAAAGTCTGCCACCATGAAATAAAATTTAAAAATAAAATAAAATAAAATAAAAATTAAATTAAATTAAAATTTTATTTTTTTAATTTAATGTTTAATTAAACATTTAATTCTTTAACCATCTTCAAAGATGAATAATGGTTTAATAATGATAGCAGCAAAGAAGACACAGCCATGTTCAGCAATTAACCTAACCTTTGCCAACAAAATTTGAAAACATGAATTAGATATATCAATAAAAAAATAAACCAGACTAAATTAGGTTTGGGAGCATGTGGACAATTCAAAAGCAACATGCCAGCTTGCTTAAGAAAGAAATGGTTTAATCACTGTATTTATTATCTATGCTGAAACGAAGTAGAAGAATAAAGGCAATTCTGTGTATAGTTTTTTAAATTAAGAACTGAATTGCAGTATGGAGAAAGTTTTTTTTTTTTTGGTTTACACAAAATGAATTTTCCTATGTGTTGAAGATATATATATTTGATAATTCATCTACAGATTCCCAGATTTTTTACAAATCATTTCCTAAATGTAAAGATCCTTTCCTTTGTGACTGTCAACATAACTTATTTTAATATCAGATCAAGAAGCAGAATATCTGAAGTTAATTGTGTAGAATAGAGAGATGTAAGCCTAGGCATAATTATTTTTATTTATTCATTGTCCAGTATAAATACATACATGTGCTTTCTTGATCAGAAAGTATCACTACATATTTCATATTTAAATTTTATTTATTCCTCTCCACATAGCTCTACTACTTATATATTGTACTCAATAAATTTTTCACATCAGTTTAGTCATGACGGCTCTAATCCTACCTTAAGTACAAAGCTAACTGGGTGACCATGGACCAGTCATTTTATTTGAGCTCTAGGAAGAAGGAAGGTGTCTACTAGGCATAAAAGCTGTATATGATACATCACAGGATTTTTAATATCTGCTTATGGGAAACAAAAGCAGAAGGATAAAACTAAGCTATTTAATTCTGCCTGTGAGCTTCTCATCTATATCAGATTAGCCACATAAAATAGGCCTTTGATCTAGTCCAGTCTTTTACATGCATACCTGTCTATTCTTTTCTCTTCCTTCTTTCACAGACAAAAATTATTTTATTAGACTTTTTTTTCCTCCATGCATCAGAAAGTTAACAGGCAACAAAAATATTGCTGGGAGAAAACATTTTACTGTGCTGCATTTACTAAAATTGTAATTAAAGAAATATTGCTTTCTGAAATTTTCTTGGAATTTTTTGGGAGACAGCATGGGAAATTCTGGGAGTTGAAGTCCACACATCTTAAAGTTGCTAAGGCTGAGAAAGAGCGCCTAAAGCATCAAAGCATTAATCAGAAGTGCATTTCCCTATTGTTGCATTTCATTGGAAAGGTAACAGATGCTAATCCTTACAGAAATATAAAAGATTGAAAGAACTGAAAAAGAAAAATCTCCAAGCAGTCCCCCTGTATTTTTACTTTGTCTTTGCAATCCAGGATTACCTAAACTAAAATCAAAATGCAGCTACCTAAGTGATTCCAAGACTTTTTGCTGCTTGAACTGCATTCATAGGTTAGTCCATTCACACATATATTTAAGTTTGCCAATTTATGAAAAATGTAAAATTTTAGACTTTTTCCTTAGTGTTTCCAATTAAATAATAATTGAAGTTAGGAGCTTCTTGGCGTGATCCCCTATTTTATTTTCTGATTACCTGTCGAAAACTGGCCAAATAATTGTATTTCTTCTATTTGCCTGAGTGTAGTCAGTGGAGTTTCATGATTCATAGTCTCCGAGTAAGTTTCTGTACTGCATTTTCCCAAAGTGGATATAAGACATAGCTTTTTTCTCAAGTCATTCTGATGGCTTACAGGCAGTGTAAATGCCCTACTACTGTAAAACATTGTGAAGATGTCTTCAAATAATGCAAGGATAATATCTTTTCTCCCGAAAAATGGGCAAAAAGGAACAGAAAAAAATCATGAGAACAGTTTTCTCATTTTAACTTTCTCACCATTTCCTTTAACACAAATGGCAAAAATCTGCAGCGAACTAAGGAGACAAGCAGAGAGAAAAAAAATCAATGAAAACTTGCTTCTCAATGATATGTTCCCTGGACAATATTACATTACTCATTTTTCCATATATATCAGGACAAACCTTTTTTTGGAAGGCTGGCTCCTTATTATTGACTTGATTTTTGTAGGTACCCAGTACCCAAATGTTTCATGACATGAGCATTTGCACTCTGAAATCTATCTGCAAGAATGTGGCTGATAAACTCTCTTGAGATGCTGTGCAAAGAGATAAAATTTTATTACCATACGTCTAAAGTTACTTAGGGAAGTCTGTCATGGCCCAGTGAGTGGATGTCTGAAGTTAATGAGCTGCTATCAGCAAGATGGGCTTCTCTGAGAGAAGCTAAGCTTCTGCAAAATGGTAGCCTTGGAACAAAAGAATCAGGGACTCAGTGGGAGGCATCATAATTAATAAAGGGCAACAAACACATTGCTGTTTAATCTAATGTGACAGTGCTACACTGTAGACAGTAGCAGCATGGGATTTCATTTACAAGGATGGTCTATCATTTGGTTACTCCAGAAAATTAGAACGTATCAATCTCATCAGCAGTCAAAATGGTACACCAGCTGCCAAAACCTGAACTACTTTAAAGTAACCCAGAAAGTTTGAAAAAGATAACTAAGGTACGTGAAGAAGGGAAAGGGACATAAAAATAAGTGATGCAATTTGTTGTCATTATTTCTTGACATTATATGGCTTTTATATTCTCACTGTGGTTCTCATAGGATTTTCCTCTTACACATGTTTGTGTAGTGCTTTGGATCTAGGTTTGATGAAAGTGATCCCAGTTGTTTGCACATAAAGAAGAGGATGAAATAAAAAAATGGCTGACAGCAATTGCCTTTGTGCTCAACCCATGCTGTAAATTGCAAACTTCTAATACTTTATTTTACTATCCCTAATGCTTCTGATTGAGTCTAATCCTTTCAAAGAATGGAGTAATTACTGAGAATAATAACAGATGGTATTATGAAGGAAATCTGTTATTATTACAGATAAAAATATAAATTAAAGAATGATCATTTAGCATTAGTAGACATGATAACTTCATTAATCCTGAAAATCATAATGCTACAAATATCTAAAATCTTCATAATTACTTTCCTCATTTATACAGTATTGAAGAATTAAGGTCACAATACCTTGGAAAAATTCTTTCAATCCATTAATATCCTGAAACTATATATTTAAAGTATTTTAATACTGCACATCTGAAGTTGCTATTACATAATATGTTGACTATTAATAGCAAGTAAAAATGTTTAGTTCTATATTAGAACAGGGGTCTTAGATAAGTAAGAAAAAAAATGAAAACTATCACTTGAAGTGAACTTATCCAATGAAGACAACACATTTTGGTAAGATGGTCACTTAAACATTAAACAACATAAAATATAATTATCAAAACATGAAATAGAAAATAGATTTGTCTAAGTGGAAGCAATTTGCTGTTAAAAACAAATAACTAAATAACTGCTGGTATGCACACATCTTTATTTATTAAACTAGTTTAATCAAGCAAAATTGATTCTACAGTTTTATATTAATTATAAAATCATAAAACTTGAAAGTACTGTTACTACTACTACTACTGGTTTAAATATACTACTAGTTTTGGAAATGGAATACATTGCAGCTGGCCACAATAGTAGGGATGTGTGTGGTTAGTCATGTGTAATATTGTAGTGCTAATTGTTGATATGCAAAATCAATAACTCTTATTCTTTTTCATAGTTTTTTATCTTTAAAACAGACTTTTAATAGACAGCCTTTCAAGAAGAGGTTGATTTTTAATAGCCTTTCAAGAAGATTATCTCTCTAAACAATTAAAAGCATTGTCATATTGGTAAAATTTCCTCTAGCTAAGCCGCCTTTCACTATCCTCCATTTGTTTGTTCTTCTCTTCTTTATCTCTTTCTCATCTTCCAAACTCTGTGCTGAAATTCCCTGCAGTGTTCTTATAAAAATATATAATTTTATATAAACCAGCAAGTGAGAAGCTGCAATCATCCGTAGAATGTAAGAAGAGTTACCTATTAGGACTGTGCAAAACTTTCCATTGGATGATCCACATTAGGCCTTAGTACAACTGAAACAATTTTCTTTGAATGGTAGAAGTATTTACAAGCTATTGTAAGTTGAAGACTGCCTGTAGTTATGGAAAACTATTTTTAAGTTTTATAAACATAAACCATCCAATCACTGGGGTGTTTGTATACACACACACACACACACACACACACACACATGGAGGGATAGTTTATGATTGTAGAAAAAACTGTAAAAAAAATCTGCAAACTAAACCTTCTCAACTTAGTGGATAGCAAGGAATACTACAGTTATAGACCAACTTATCTGGTGAAAATTGAAGAGGTAGCTGCACATTTTTTTCCTATTTTAATATAGTTCCTTCTACTTCAAAATATTTTCTCTATATTTTGCATTTCTTTCCTGCTCCTGTTTTACCCATATTTTCACACCCTCTCTCCCTCCTTCTGTCCCCCTACCTCTCTCTTTTGATTTTTAGTCACATTCTCTCAGTTGTTTATATTGCAATGTCAGGCTTGGGTAACAAGCCAGTCAGTCAATTTCTATTCCAAACAATGGATCAACACTCAATTGATCTGAAAAAAAGCAGATCTTGCATTTGAGGGGAAATGCTGAAAGGGGAAAAAAAAACTCAGTTGTATGAGTTTTGTATGTTTATCCATGCCCTATAAATAAATTACTGCTATTTTCCATTATAGCGTAATATTTCTATAATCATATAATCGCATTGCATTTGTCCATTTGGGAAAAAAGTCTTTGCAATTTGAACCTTCTGAAAAAATTTAATACGTTGGAGAACATATGTAGCAACTGTTAGAAAAACATGAGCTAATCAAGTGAAACGAGAAAGCATGAGAAAGAAAATCAAGATTGCCCAGCCTCAACTCTCTTTGGTTTAACAGAGAGGGATGAGAAAATACCGACCATCTTTTATTTGCTGATCTGTGACCTTTCAAGACTATGTTTACTCTATATAAATAGAATTTTAGTATTTCTTGTGAAATCTATTTTCTAATCTAGCTGAAATAGCTGCCAGACCCTCTTCAGATATATGATCAGGATGAGCAATATCAGTTTAATAAATTGATCTCTGATAGGCAAATCACTAATTTCAAATGTTTAGCTGGTAGCAGGGGCATCTGTGTGTATCTATGTGATGGGTGTGAATGTATGCTTGAAGATCCCTATCTCTTTTATATGCATCATCAACATATGTACACACAATAAGGGAGGGCTTTAATCACATGGTCACACTGTCAATGTTGTCTTTTTGCCCTCCATGTTTGAATGCCTATGACTGGTGGTATACTTGACTGGCAACTGCAGCTTGAACATTTACAATTTATGTTTGTTTTCCATTTATGTTTATCATTTCCAATATTGATACATATAAATCTGCTACTCTATATATTATGAATTTTTTATCAGGATTCTAAGACAGAAATAACATAATTACTAGAAAGCTGCATAATCTTGCAAAAATACTTTGAATGTTTTAAAGCAATTGTGATATTGAAAAATTAGTTTAAAATATCCCATCATTTCTATAATAACCAACACATATTTTTAAAAACCAGCAGGAAAAATATGCAGAAATATAAATCAACAAAGTATCTTCTGAAATATCTCAAATCCTAATTTCTTATGGTATGCAGTGAAATCCATTAGGTTGCTCAAGATTGTATGATTAAATCTGACTATTTCTTAAGCAACAGATTAACTTCACATCTTAAGGCTTATCTTTAAGTTTGTAATTTCTTATTTTGCTGTCACTGCACTGTTTGAATAATTTTTTTTGATGACTTATTTCATTATTATCATTTCACACAGTATATCTTGCATAAGAAAAATGAAGCTAATGGAAACAGAAAAATTCTATTGAATTCTCAACTCGTATTAGCAGGTGTTTTGCAAGTACTTGATTCTGCTATTTTAGCAAATATATAAAACCAAATCACCAAAACATCACCAAAATATAAGCAATATTTCCAAAATAACAAAGCACAGAATGTTTAACTGCAGTCATGGGTCTGACTATGTACAAGTAACCCATTTTCACTGTAGCTGTGCATAGTAAAGAATAAGAATAATTTACAACTTGCATGTGCGAAACAGCACAATAGATCAAACATTTCAGAGGGTCCAGCAGTTCATAGCAACTTACTGATTCCCAAGCAATCCATTCTTTCAGTCAAGTAATATACTTGCATATATGAATCAGGCTCAAAAAAGTAACAATTATCAGAAGCAATTCTGACCTGCAGTTCAGGCTCTCAACCCAACTTAGTCTAAAGCCACCCTGTGATTTAAAGGCTCTTTTATCTTTACGGGAAGGTTGAATGCACTCTTATTTTTCAGACTAGTCTTTTAAATTCAATAGCAATTGGAGAAGGCTAATCTCCCACTATAGCTATTTTGTAGCTGGGCTTTCAAATAGTAGATATGTAATCTAGAATGATGCATACCCTGCTATACTTGAACATCACTTTTGTGATGAATGTGCTTGATGCTTTTGCCCTGATAATAAAGTTTTAGGACTGGTTTACAAATATTTTATTTGAACTTAAGAAGCACACTACTCTTAGATTGCCAAATAGATCACAGTCAGATTAGATTTCCTGTCACAAGCAGCCACTCTTTTCCAGTAAACTATGTACTAATTTAAGCATTTTAAAAGTAAAAAGAAGAGAATATGAAACTTTTCTAAATTGGTATGGAAATAAGAAAAACTTTAGTATTTTTTGTTCCTTACAAGACTTTACATTTTATTAAGTTTCAACAGAAGATAAAAACAAAAAGGAGAAAAAAATTAAGATGAGAAAACTTCATGACATTGAGAATATTGATCTATGCTACAGGCTGGTAATTTTATGCTTAGGAAGAAGACAGAAATAATAAAGATTTTAAGAACTAAATCTGTATTATTTCTGTCTTCTTCCTAAGCATAAAATTATAAAATAAGCCTTGCAGTTCTAAAAGTGCAAGAGGGAATAATATTTTAAAACAAACAACATTGTTATTTATATGTACTTTGTCTATTTTTTAAGAAAGTGTTTTTCAACCTCAGCAATGTTAAGATGTGTGGACTTCAACTTACAGAATTCCTCTGCCAACATGTTGAAGTCCATAGATCTTAAAGTTGCTCAGGTTGAAAAACACTATTCTAGGACATTCAAGAAGAAAAAGAGTAACTCAAATTGTTCTTGGGCCACAGTAAATCTCCTATGAGAAAGGCCTGCAGCATCTAAACCTTTTCAGTATGTTACCAAGGAGATTATCAGAAATAATAGAGATATATAAAATCATAACCAGTATAGAAAACTGAGAGAAGTTAAAAGATGGAATCATTCATTAAAATTAAATATAGAGAGAGTTGGGTACATAGAATGACACACTTCTCTATATAACTATGCAATTCATTTATTTCTGGGGTAATAACAGCCACCAGTTTTTACATGTCTAAAAGTGGACTCAACAATCAGGCAGATTATCAACAGCTAGACATGTGTTTCTTGATCTTGGCAACTTTAAGATGTGTGGACAGAATGCTGATTGAGGATTTCTGGGAATTGAAGTCCCTACATCCTAAAATCACCAAGGTTCCAAACACTGAGCTACATTCCAAACACTGAGCTACATTCTGACAGCCACGGACAGGAAGGTATTGCAGAGGGTGGTGAGCACGGCACAGGACATCATGAGCTGTTCCCTGACTCCACTGGATGACATCGCCAGGGCCCATTGCCTTGGCAGAGTGAGGAAAATTCTCAGGGATGACTCACACCCTGGTTGGTACCTTTTAACTCTCCTACCATCGGGGTAGAAGATACAGAAACATAGCCAGCCATACCAACAGGCTGAAGAACAGCTTTTATCCATGGGCTATCAGGCTTCTGAATGGGACATAACTTTATAACTTTATGCATGACAGACTCGTGAGGCCGGCATGATGTGCAATTAGTTCACAGAGTGAAATAAGTTTAGGGTTTGTAGTCACTGTGAGTTTGTGGTGAGGGGGTGGCACAGAGGGAGGGTCAGCTAATTTCACTGTATACATATTATACTTCGATAATACAGTTATTATTATTATTATTATTATTATTATTATTATTATTATTATTATTATTATTATTATTATTATTATTATTATTATTATTATTATTCTACCTCCAGAATCAAAGGTAGGTCATTGGCCTGACAACAAGCAACAATGGTCTTCTTATATTCTTAGATAACTAACAATAAAAAAGTAACAGTCAAAATCACTGTTAATATTAACTGAAATTAATGCCAGCTGAAGCCATTAGATGTAAAGAGCAAAAGCAAACCATAAGTCAAAGTATTTTTTTTTAACTTACATTGCATGCAGGTTACTGGCTAATTTTGCTCTTCACATTTCATTCTTTGTCCTTTTCTACATATTGCTGCCCTGTCTATTATGCCGTGAATCTGTGTTATGATTATAGTTGTCAAGCTTATAGTTCATAATTATAATGAGTATAAGGTTCAGTCACATTTCTCATATATGAGATAATCCTGATTTAGGGGGAAAACATTGTCTTTTTTGTCTCATTAGGAAAAGTCAAAGAATCAGTTCAATTCAACTCTTCTGATGGGAGCAATGGAAATCATCATGATATATATCTCATGAGTCTGCTTGAGGATGTGGTTGACTTTAATTGCTTACTCAGACAATATCTCCCATTCTTGCTATGCTAATAGGAAACTCAACTAACAAGATTTTTCTGGACCTGTTTAAGATGCTCTTCCTTTTTCATCTGCTTTTTATAGAAAAATGCTTTTATGTTTGTTGCCATCCTCATTCTCTTCCTCATTATCAACAGAGTATACAAGGAGTTGTAAAAAAAAAAATAACAAGGCAGGGGCAACTGTGTAATCAAAGTCCTGCCTCTTTTTTAATGTTTTATTGATTTTTTTAAAAATTACAATCTTTAGTGCTTAGTAAACAACGTGTTGTCCGGGTTCAGATATTTAACATTAGTTTCTTCAATATAAATCTGTTCAGTACTACACATTCCAGTATTTTTTCCTTGATCCTCCTTTCTTCCTCATATTTTTTCCATTTTCCCCTCATTACACAGTACAATTCTTGGTACTATTGATGTATACAAAGTTAGATATAAACATCTTCATCATATTTTACTAATATTATACAAATAACAATATCAATTAATAAATAAATATCCTGTTTTTCACACTCTTGTTAAGGTTTGACTTCCCATCAATATTTGAAATATCTTTGTCAGTTATGATTTTCTCAATATTAATTACATTTTATATAGCTAAAACTTTTATTCATACCAATCCTCCTTTTCATATTTCCCATATCAAAAAAAGAAAAAAATGCTATTTTAATTCTAAATCATATATTTCATTACAAAAGTCTAATTATATCTAAGGGTTATCCATTCTGTTAATCATATTCAAACAAGTATTTAAACGTATAATGCCCCCTTATAGGTCAATTTTTTTAAAATCTAACTCTCGCTTTCTTTCTTTGCCAAGTAGCTTTCCAAGCAAGGCAATTAAATTGCCCAGAATTTTCTTTCTGTTTTTTGTGAAAATAGCTTGGCATGAGGAAGACAATTTAGGTAGGGTATTTTTTGAGGGGGGGGAATTTTGCCCATTTATATCCCTTAAGCAATTCCCACTTTCCTTCTCCCTCAATTTCTTTTTTAATTTTTTGTCTCCCAAGTTGTGATATTTCCCCTGACAGCTCTATATTCCAGTTTTTAAAATCTTCTTCCTTGTCATCAGGTGTATTTTGCAGACCTAAGGGGTAAAGGGTCTTTTGCATTTTCATTGTTATGACTAAGTCTTGCAGTATTTTATTTGTATATAGTAGTTTATATTTCCCTTCTTTTATCTCTTCCATCTCTAGGTCCATTTCCTCTGCTTCATCTTCTGATTTCTGGTTTATTTGTTCATATTTTGAAGTCGTTGTCTGGGAACTTTCTAGTTGTAGATTTAATTTGGAGATTTGGTCATTTATATTATCTAAATTATTTTTAGTCTCATTATGGTTTCTGTTTGTGTTCTCTTTGTGTGCGACAATTGTTTGGTGAATTAGTTGTAGCATAAAGTATATTTCCTTCTGAAAGGTGTTTGTTTTTTCTTGAGGCATCATTCCTGGAGATCCTCTAGTATCACCAGTCTCAGTAAGAGTAAAACAAAGTTTCATCTATTTTTCTGGTCTTTATATGTAGCCTTTATAATCCAATAGGTTCCAGAATATGGGTCCAGTCCTAAAAGCAATATTTTATAGTGATCCTTTGTCTCAGGTATCCAAAAATTGTCAGTCAGGCAAGGTTATAATCCACAATGTTCAAAGTGTTCAAAATGTTCAACCACCCTGAAAACAGCTCAAAAGTCTCTCCCAGTCAGACATAGTCAAAAGTCAAATTTTTCTTTCTTTCTCACTAGCTCTTGAGATTAAAAGTCCAAGCTCAGTATGTGTTTATAGTCCAAGAAGATCAGGGTGATAAGTATGCTAAAATATTTTCATTTATTGCCAGCTGTTCTCTCTAAATGGTTAATTAAGAATGACATGCTTGGTGGATTGTAGGTGAAAATATTGGTAGGAGTGGCATTAGATTGAAGCAGTCTGGGAAATTTATCCAGAATCTTCCAAGCCTCCTGTCATATCCCTAACTGTGGAAAAATATAGTTACACATATGCCTGCTTTAATGTATTCATTTCTATCACATACATGAGAAAGAACTGTTTAATTTTGTTTTTTTAAGGCACAGTAAAATAAAAAATGGAGAGTCAGTTTGGTGTGGCAGTTAAGGCATCAGACTAGAAACTGGGAGCCTGTGAGTTCTAGTCCTGAATTAGGCACAAAGCCAGCTGGATAATCTTAAGCCTGCCTCAGCTCTAGAAAGGAAGCAATGGCCATCCATTTTTGAAAAACCTTGCCAAAAAAAGTAAAGGTATCTTGTCCAAGCAGTTTCCAAGAATAGGACAAGATTGAATGGAAGGGAAAAAAGAATAGAAGACTGAAAACTCTGACATCTGGAGCATATTGATTTGGATCCAGATTTAACCTTATCATCCTAATAATCTCACTGAAACCAAAGCAACAGTTTAATAATGATTAACTTTCCACTAATTTCAGTAGGTTTACTTTTAGATGAGTATTCAACGACAACAAAATTAGATAACTCGCTGAAAACCTAATGGATCTTGGAACAGGTAGAATCTAATGTTCTTATTCATTGTATGTATGTCATATGTATGTAAAATGCTATTAATTGTATTTAATCTAAAGTTTTTCAGCCTTTAAAAACACAGGCATCTACTGTATACAGCAAGTGGTGTTCAATACCTAAAAAGTTTTGAAAACTAATAAACTACATTTTATACTTTAAAAATTAACAGATATGTCTGAATTCATGCTAAGCTATCATACTAATTTTAGCAATAAGGTGTTTTCATGCATATCAAATGTTTGTGTCATAACAGACTATAAAAATGATGCAGATGTTAGAAAATGTGAACTGGCATGTGCCATGGCCCTGTGGAATTATAATTATAGCCATCTTGGAATGTCTGCAGTTGATTCTGTTTTGCCAGTGATTTTGTATCACTTAAAATGTATTATATATTTATATGGAATTTAGAAGAATATAGTTGAATGTATAGTCACTGAAACAAATAAATACTGTTTAAATTCTAACACACTGATAAATTTTGTATTATAGAATCATGGTAAACAAGAATGATTAAAAACTAAATATATAACTCAGATTCATAGATCAATTTTGGACTCTGAAGCCTTCAACCGATTTTTTAAAACCTACCTATTATGCAGATGCCAACAAATTTACTACCACAATGTTAAATTACCATGCCCCGTGTTAAAATAAGGCTTGCCAATTGTACATCATTAGCACTTACAAATTCAGGAAAATATATTTTTTATATTGATTTTAGTCACTTACTGCTTTTCTGTTGGAAAAGAATACTCAAGATTGGAACACTATACTGCCTGAAGGAGATATTCAATATGGATTGCTTTCTGAAATCTGATGAGAGAACTACTAAGAGGTGAACAATTGATCATGGAAGTCTTTCCATATAGAGTTTGCCTGGTAGCTACCTATTTTTTTAAGGTTGTATTTTTCTGTGTTTTGAAATGTGATTTATTTTACCTTGGAAATAAGCTTAATCCTAATATTTTAGCCTATGATATACAGACAAGTACTAATCCAGTTTCCTTCCTTTGATCCCAAAATTCCAACAGCATATTTGGAATTCTGATATTTGCCACTGAACCCTTGAAACATTATATAAAAGGTATCTCCTTTCTATGTGTTTTGTTTCTCTTTACTGTAGGTTGGGAAAAATAATTTTACAGAAATAAAAAAATGCTCCATTTTTCATCACTCACAAGATATATTTTAACAAAAATTAACAAAATAAATTAATAAATGAAATAAAAACACAGACTCAATTGATGTATATGGTAAAAGCAACTCAGTCATCAGACAATTACCCGTAAACGTTGCCCATAAAAAAATCATGTACCTCATTCCTCATTACCTGAAGAACTGCCTCCAATGGGATTGGCCCACCCCATTCACTCTGGTAGAAGAGACATGCTGTGGATCTCATTGGCCAAGGAGAAGAGCCTTTTCTGATGTGGCTCCAGTCCTTGGGAACACTGTGCTCCTCAAAATGAAATGTGCCTCCATTCTCTTGGCTTTCTGAAAGGATATAAAAATCTGGCCCTGTCAAATGGCTTGAGGCCTCCATCCCAGAGGTAGTTAGTAGATTAGGAGAAGATTCCACCTCCATCCTATTACATATTGATTCCTTTTTATCCACTTTCTTATTAATTTTAGAGCTTAATGTTGTTAATTCTCTAATTGTTTGATTTTGTGTTTTATGATATTGTAAGTCATCCAGAGTCACTCAATAGTGAGATGGGTGGCATATCAATTTAATAATAAATAAATATAAATGAATCTTTTCATTGTGCCAATGACAGCAATTCAAAGGCTTTAATTTAATTTTCTAATTAAGGGTTTGCACTAATATATATGTATGGCACATACTGTAAGTATTTTTATTTGTTTAGGTTTTACGTTAATTACAATGGTAAAATATTTCCATTTCCAAGCATTCTATAACATAATACTATAAGCAGTGGTGGGATTCAAATATGTGAACAACCAGTTCTCTGTGTGGGTGCTGCTTCTAGAAGTCTATTCTGGGCAACAAAAAATTAGTTACCAGTTCTGCCAAAGTGGTGCAAACCGGCTGAATCCCACGACTGACTATAAGGCTTCCTGTAATAATAATATACTCTAAACTTTATGGGTTGTCTAACTCAATTCAAACTCTGGTTTGGGGTTCAGCTTGCCTTGAGAGAAGAAGAAACAGCATTTCTCCAAATAATGCATGCTATACTGACTTTGTTTGAAAACTCTGTGAGGTTAATTGAGTGGATATTAATGTAAGCCAGGCTAAAATTGCCTGTCCTGTAAATTGTAAAGCACTAATCCTCTGGATTTAATTTAAGGCTCTCCTATTTCATGCATCAGAGTAAATCATGTCATAGACAGTTTAACGAAGGAAATACTAATAAAAAGATAAGTTCATTTTGCAAAGTTGAATATAAATGTCTTTCAGTGCAGACATAACCTGGGTTGGCCATCTACCAGCAAACATAAAGGTTGTAAACCAGATTGTGTTGGTTTGGAAAAGAAACAAGTGGATGGAGCTAATCTCTAATTGTTAAATTTGCCTAATGAAATTGAAAATTTTAATGATTAATTCCCATTAAATATATATAGGGGATAATATAGTCAGAAAATGTTTTTATATACAGCCTGTTCATTTTGTGTTGCATGTAATGTAATGCCTTGTACTACTCTGTCAATATGTATATAGTATAGGCTATATTATAGCATAGCTTAGAATAGCAGACTACAGCAAAACACAATGTTTTTTAAAATATATTTAATGGTTACATGATTGGCCTTGGTAAAACTCCTTGAAAATATTTTCAGACTTATAATTAGTTGTCCAAGTACAAAAAGTAGCATGCCAATAATACTATATATGCATCAAATATGCATGACTGACTAGCTATAGGCAGAAATTGGGTGATCTGTAACTAGAGCGTACTAAAGAGGACATAACTGTACTCTACTGATCAAGCTTAAGGTTTATAAAGCCATGTTTTATTAATATGATACTATTTATGTACCCATTTAATCCAACTACATAATGAATGGAGACAAAGTTCAGTCAAACTAAATTAGCTCCATTCCCTTTGTATATGTGTCATTGACATTTGGATATACAAAAATGATGTAGCTTGGATCACCACACCATATTTGGCTCCTTTCCTATTTTGACCTTCTTCCCCATGCATAAATGCCACTCTAGGTGACAAATTGATTAAGGCTGACAGAACCCTGTCTTCTCTAATTATGTACCTGCATCAAACAGCAGTTGCATCAATATTATTTAACTTCATCCTCCTACAAAGCCAAATGGTTTTTTAAGAATCTAATGATTTTCTAGAATCTAGTTGAATCTAATCCACATTTTGTAAGTATAAATAGAGTATAAAGGTGGGATACAAATAAATAAACTTTCCTTAGGTAGCATTTTTGAAAAGCTATGTGACTACTATACATAGCTTTTTTAGAAAGCCCCCAGGCCTTTGTAGTATCCTTTGAAATTTAATGAATATTATTATTATAATAACCCTCTGTCAATTGTTAGAAGGAACAGAGCCTTAAACTTGATATTTTCTTGGAGAGAAATGTGAGAAAGGTCATTCCATTGCTATGATACATTTTATTTTTTTTCTTTTATATCATATTGTATTGAACTATTTCTGAAAGACTAGACTGATTTGTAAACAAAATTAACAGGTCCTGGCACATTCCTGGTATAGAACAGCATTCATTTTTCTCTTTGATGAAATAATAATGAAAATAATTCAGGAAGGGAAGTTATTTTGTGTTGAAAGGATTGTGTTGAAAAGATAAACTAGTGGCTAAGAAATGGTAAGTACAAACACAGTTAGAAACATGGAACCAACAATATTGCCACTATGTCACATTTCTCCTTATACATTAAAAAAGCCCCAACTTCAATACTAATAAAGGTGTCGAACATTTTCAGCTTTTCTATTTAGTTTTCTCAGACAATAAAACTTATTTAATAATTGGTTAAACAGAGAGAAATGGTTTTTGGATTAATAATGTTTCTGATATTCCTTGAAGTCCCTTATTCTTTGAATTAATGAAATGGAACAAAGTGCTAGAATCAGCAATAGAAATAAATATGGTACATCAATCTGAAAGGAAGCTGAATGAGTCTTTGGGAAGAAAAGAATAAATGTGAAGATATAATTAGTCATTGTAATTTGGTGTCAGAATGATGTGCACTGAAAGGGTCTATGGTTGGGTGTGCTAGTTCTATTCTTCTGAGTAAATACATCTGTCTTATTCATATTTGATCAAGGTAGATCATTTTATATATGATAATAAAATACATTGTATTTCAATGATCTTTAGAAATGAACTTTAATATATATATATATATGAAATACAATGCAAGGTATTTTATTGTCATATATACTATTGTATTTTTGTTACACTCTTTCCTGCCTGTTCACCAAAGTTCTGACTAGCATTGTTCGCATAGTAATTGTTCCATTAATATATGTTTAAATAGCATTCTTAAATTTCATTCTTAAGAAGTAAATAACTTTGTAACATAGAGCTTTTGAGTAAGCATGCTTAAGATTGTATTATCAATAGGTTTTTATCATATTTTATCTGTTTTTATTTGCTCTGTATTGTTATATTGACAGTCAGTTTGATGCATGGTTAACATATCAGGCGAGAAAGTGGAAGAATGACAGTTTAGTCCTGCCACATGCATAAAGCCAATTGAATGTTCCTGAGCCAGTCACTCTTTCTCAGCCCTGGGAAATGGGTAATGGCAAACCATTTCTGAAAATCCTTGACAAGATAACATCAGGGACTAGTCTGAAAACTTGACAGGAGTCAAAGTGATGTTGCATACACACATACACATAAATACATATGTAGCATTACTCCCTCAGAGGCTGCCAAAGCCCAGGCCCTCCTAGCCCTCCCCCTTCAGTCTTGCTCATAGTCACATTCTCAAAACATTGGCAATAATGTCCTTTTAGTGGGAGCTCACATAGAGTGAAGAGATGAAAGGTTCTTGTCATCAATGGGTTCACAGGAACAAAGATGACCAACCCCAATCACAGTAGTCAGTGCGTGACAGTGCTTAGCAGCCCCAGGCAGTCGTGACAATAATAGTCAGTAGTTTATAGTAGTTATTTGGGATGCAAAAGGGGTGGGGAAATCCTCCAGCTCCAGGCAGCAATGGGAAACATGAGTGAGGACAGTCGATGCTCCACAGCCACAGCTCGCTCCACAGAGACAGCTGCCCACAGTGTCTACACTTGCACCGGTGATAGAAAGCAAAGTTCAAATTGCCGCTAGTCTCCAAAATCACAGCGACCAGCTTTCCTTTCCTTCTATCAATGCTCATAGTCCCAGGTCTCTGTATGGCAATTCCCCTTCCCTCCCTTCCTTTGTTAAAATCTGAATCTAACACCCCATCAAACTTTATCTCTATCCTCTCTCCCTCTCCTTCTGCTCAGGATATTCCACCCCTCCGCGAAAGAAGCAATAAAACTCCACTTTCTCACTCTCTCTTTCCTTCCCTCTCCTTTAAAGAGAGGGGATCAGCTAAAACCCTCAAACTCCTCTTCGGCTTCACCTGGTCTCTCCCCAACTACAGCAACAACCAACCCCACCCCTTCTCCTTTTCCTTTTCTCTCCTTCCATGCCCGCCACGCCCAAACTGGCCGCAGCTGCCTGAGCTTCCACTTCCCTCTTTCTGGCCAGGCTCCCCACAAAGCCTCTCAGCCAGCCCCGCTACACATTCCCCCCACCTAAGAAGTTTCTTTGGTCCAAAGAATAGCGAATTTTCTACTAAACATCTATGTCATCCTGGAGCAAGTCAACCCTCATTTCGCAGTAGGCATCACTCTCTCTGTACTATGATTCAGGGCATCGTATATTAACTTCTTTACTGGGTGTATCACCCACCTTGGCACCATCCTCTTATAACTCCCCATCCCCAAAGGCACCTGGGACTGATGGCTCCTTCTCTAATTTTGATAATCATGGAACATGTGAAGTAACCAGTTCCATCTCTACCGGCTCATCTAACTCTACGACCTCCATGGTCAATGACCCCTTCTGTCCCCCAGACTGATCCACTACCTCAAGTCCCTGAGGGGCCCTCTCTCTTTCACGAACTTTAAGTATAGGCTCAGAAATATCGGGCCCAAATTGTTCTGATTCCACCTCAATACCCACAATGGGGGATATGATCCCAGTATCCCCCAATGACCACAACCAGCCTATAGAACTCTCTTTTTCTTCAGAGTCTTCCATTTCCCTTCCTGCAGATAAATCAGGTTTCGCCCTAGTTCCTAACCTTCTTCCTACTGTGTGGGGCTCAGTCACAGTGGTTGACTGGGTGAGTCATATTGCCTCATTCAAGGGCAATAAATGATTTCGATGCCATACTTTCAAAGGCCTTGAACTTGCCTCTGGTCGTATCCGATACACTGGTAGCCCCAGCAGCTTCTCATCAACTACATATATGTGGGAACCCACCGACCTGCCAATTTATGCTTCCCGGTGTCAGCAAATCCATTTTCTTCATCTCCTTGGACATTATTTATAGATCAACTTGGATTAGAACAGAGCGAGACGGATGCGAACTTACAGGAAATGCCGGACACGAGCCGCAGAAGTCAGGGGCAGCCTGGAAACAGCAGGAGCAGCACGCCGATGGAAGGCTCCATCTTGGGCGGATGGGAGGCAGGACAGCAGGGTGGGGCTTGGACGGGGGAAGGGCAGGGCAAGCCAAACGGAACTTTAACGACAGCCGGGCAGATGGTGGTTAGTGGATGGAGGGTGGGGATTTGGGCGTGGCACTGTTATATGAAGCACTGGGAGCAAACCACTCCCAGTGCTAACTTTATCTGTTAAGGAATAAAGACGTTCACTTGCACCACGTTCCTGCATTCCTGGTTTTTTTTCTCCTGGATGATGATTGATGGCGTGATACCCAGAGGGACTCAAATTCCTTAATAACACCCAATTACCAGACTGCAAATCGTGAACTCTCACTTTCAGGTCATAGTTCCTCTTATTCCACCATTCTTGAGCCCCTGGGGCCACTGAGGCTTTTTCATAAGCCCTCTTCAGATTCTTCCTCAGTCTATCTACATAATTACAATGTGCTGTAACTGAGGTCTCATCCATTGAGGTGCCAAAGACTATGTCCACAGGCAGGTGGGCTTCCCTACCAAACATCAACCGATACAGGGAATACCCAGTGGCATCATTCCTCATGCTATTATATGCATGCACAATGGTAGGAATATGTTGCGTCCAATGTTGTTTCTGTTCTTCAGTAAGTGTCCCCAACATATCCAAAAGAGTATGATTAAACCTTTCAGGCTGTGGATCTCCTTGTGGATGATAAGGGGTAGTATGTGACTTCCGAATGTCCAATAAGCCCAATAGTTGCTTAACAAGTCTACTTTCAAAGTCTCTCTCTTGGTCGGAATGTATGCACTGAGGTAGCCCATAATGTACAAAAAACTTCTCCACCAACACTTTGGCTACTGTAATAGCATGCTGATCTTTGGTTGGGAAAGCCTGGGCATAATGGGTAAAATGATCAGTCATGACCAATACATTTCCTTGCTCACTTGCATCCAGTTCCAGACAAGGAAAGTCAATGCAATCCAAATCCAAGGGCCTATAGCTTTGTAAATGGCCCATCGATGCAGCCCTCAAAGGCAAGGTCTTTCTCTGAACACAATACAGGCAGGACCGACAATAATCCCCAACTTCTGTCTTCATACAGGGCCAGTAAAATCGATCCAGTATTAACCTAAAAGTCTTTTCCGGCTCCAAGTGTCCATGTTCATCATGTAGCGCAATCAACGCTGCTTCTCGATGTTTCTCTGGAAGCAAAAGTTACCACTTTTCTTCAGGCCTATCTGAAGGGCTCCTCCGATAAACCACTCCATCGCGAAGCTGTAAACAATCCCACTCCTTATACAACACCCAGGCTCCTCTTGATCAATCAGCAAGTGGACCCTCCTGCTGGTCACTTCTCAGAGCTCTTTCAGCCAGGGCACAAAGGGGATCTTCTGCCTGGGCCCTCATCAGATCTTTCTTAGTCAGGGCAAATCTATCCTCCCCTCTAATCTGAACAGGATTACAATATAATTTGGGAACACCTGCAATAATAACCCCCACCGATTCAGTCCCAATTGCTCTCCTAGCTTGGTGCTCAACCCCTCGATACAGTGCTTGGATGCCATCAGGGGTCAGTTGTATCCACTGTCCAACATATATCCCTGAATCATGAGGTCTCCTTGCATCTCATACCCAGGTGATATTTCAAACTAAACCTAAATCCAGAAAGGGCAGCCAACCATCGATGCCCTGTAGCATCAAGTTTAGCAGTTGTTAGTAAATACATGTGGGTTATTTTCTGTCTTAACCTCAAACTCTGCCCCATACAGATAATCCTTTAACTTATCCACAACTGCCCACTTGACGGCCAAAAATTCCAACTTATGGTTAGGATAATTCTTCTCTGCTGGAGTTAAACCCCTGCTGATGTATGCAATGGGCTTCAACTGTTGTTCATGTCCCTGATATAACAACCCCCCAAGGCCATCCCGACTGGCGTCCACATGTAACTCATATGGTCGATTAGGGTCTGCATAGACCAGGACTGGGGTGTTCATAAGCCTCCACTTCAACTTATCAAAAGCTTGCTCACACCATTCAGTCCTTTCTGCCTGAATAGACTCCCAGGAGTTTCTGGGTCCCATGGTTTGATAGACCGGATAGACCCACTACTTCCTCTATTTCTTCGTTCTTTAACAACTCATTAAGTGGGCGAGCTATCTTTGCAAATCCTTCCACAAACCTCTGATAATATGAACAAAATCTCAAAAACAATTGCAATTCAGCCACATTTTGGGGCCTGGGCCAAGAAACAATTGCCTGGAGCTTTGGGGAGGTCTGATGCCACCCCCATGGCTGAGACAAAATGACCTAAATAAGTGACAGATGATTAGCATGTCTGGGTTTATATTTAAAAAACAATCAATAACAATTAGTTTCTATAATTCTATAGTCCACCTAATAGCTTTGCTTGATGTTATCTTCTTTCAAAAATGTTCTTTTGCCAACTTTGAATTAATACAATTCTTATTATTTGGATAAATAACAAATATGGACATTTTTCTAATATTTCTGCAAATAATAATCACATTGATATAAGGCTTATTTTCTAACTAATCATCTTGATTGCCTTATCACAGATCCTGTTTAAAATTCTTATTTAAATTTGTTTTCCCCACACTATTCAAAACATTCTTACTGGTTAAGATTTTCATTTTACACTTAAGTATTTCAGTCTTTTTCCTCATATAGGCCATCCCAATATTTTTACATTTCTTATATCTTAAAAAAAAGAAAAGAAAGAAAAAAAAGAAAAGAAAAAGAAATAAGAAGATAGTATATTACTTAAAATACATATCGCTCTTGCACTAATGTACATTTATCCAGAATTTTTCTCTTCTTTTTAACCATATTCAAGCATATGTTTAATCTTTAAGTGTTCCATTTAGTAAATTCAATTATCTAATCTTTTAGATCGGGGTCCCCAATCACTGGTCCATGGACCGGTACCGGTCTGCAGCATGCCAGCAACCAGTCCACATCAACAAGCAAAGTCCCATCTGTGGGATGAAGGCAGCACACAAAACCACACACTCTCTGGTCTGTGGAAAAACCTTTCTCCACAGAACCTGTCCCTGGTGCCCAAAAGATCGGGGACTTCTGTTTTAGATCTAATCAAAACATTTTTATTCATTCAAAGTTTTCTCAAGATCAATTTCACTTAAGTATCTAAAACTTTTCTTTTATATAAACCATCCCAACATTTTTAGATTTCTCAGGGCTGACATTAATTTTTAGATTTGAAGTGTTTAATCAAACTATTTGAAAAATGCTGTCATTATTTTGAAATGTAATTTTCACTGTTTCTCATATCTATCTGTCACTATATGGAAGATTAGCCAGTTACTATAGGTACTAGTGAGAATAGCATGAGAATAGCAAACTACCAAGACAAAGAAACAAAATAAACTGGATAATATTTAGGATGTACAATTTTGATTTGTTTGTTTGTTTTTCGTATAAATAAAATGTTTATATTAGCTTGAGAATCTATAAAGATAGATGAAAGCTCTTTTTCTATTTCTAAATCTGTTATTCCCTGTTGGAACGCTATTGCTTTTTAAATGGTCTTTTAACACAGTAATTTAACATTAATGCCCCAGGGTGAAGAAAGGAATATCAGTCCACAAAAGCTTTTTTCTGCAGATGTAATTTAAGCTAAATAATATAACATCAAGCTGATGTTGAATGCACATTTCCTTTCTTCATCCTATTTTCTTTCTTTACACAGAATAGTTGATTCCTTAACTCAGTTAATGATTTACTTTATGTAAAGAATACAACATAGGTCATCTCAAGAGATCCAAACAAGGCAGACAAAGAACCCTGTGATGAGGTACAAAAATATTAGTCAATATAAATTCCCAAAATAAAGATTATTGTCCAAACCAAGTACAAATCTGGATTCTTTTTGGATATTGACTGCAAAAAATTATCTGTGCACATTGGCAAAAGGAAGTTTGGCAGCTTTCTTAATTGGCTAATTAACATCACAAACTCTATCTAGAGAAAATTCTCCAGGCAAGTGGTATAGAGAGAAGAAGGAGAAATAGCTTAAAATATCAATTATTGGAAAGATTCAACTTGATTTTATTACTTCTACTAAGTGAAGGAGCTCTTTTGTATGATGAGGATTAATTCCAAATCCATTTTTAATACTGGTCTATTCATTAAATGTTATTATTTATTCTTCCAAATCCTTCACAGAAATCATAAATCTACTGGCTTGAAACAAACTACTATTTTGTCCTAAATATATTGTTTTATATTAAAATGTCTTTTATGTATATCATCTGACTTAATAATGCCATGCTTGACTTTACTAGCCATTGATAATTTAAATAATTAGCAAGAATCTAAAAGCATTTAGATTTTATATAATTTTATATTTACAGTTTTAAAATGTATGTTTTCATCAGTTCTTTTAATTTGTTATTTTAAGTGCATGAATTTTATTATAAACGTTTGGCTTTTTAAAATAATAAGTGTACAAATCTTTTTAATTTTTTTTAATAAAAATGAATAAGCTATGCAGAGAAAATACATTTCTTCATCATCAATTTCTTTTCCTACTGATAGATTTGATTGTCCCAATATTATTTTGTTTTTCATGGGCACAATATAAGTTATGAGATTCCAAAATGTTATCACTATGTAATATCATTCTGTGTCTCAGAAGTATGTATCATAAAAATGCTGAAATACAACTTGACAAAAGTCCTGCTGAGTTTTCAGTAATAAACAGAAAATACTTATGTTTCAAACAGATTACAATATAATGTTTGAAAGCTCCTTTGATATATAAATCAGATGACTTTTCCTGGATTATAAAGATGCTAAGACAGCTAAATATAAAATTACATGAAAACCTATATGCATGTCCTCCTTTGATCTAATATATAATGGTGTTAATTCAGCTCAGAATTAGTTATTAGGAAACATATTTGCATTACTTATTACAAGATTTGATTAGCTCCCAGCTTAGGAAATTGATTTAACTCAGATGCATCTGAGTTCACAGATTTGACATGTCAAACACAAGGCCCGGGGGCCAGATGTGGCACGCGAAGTGGTTTCATGTGGCCCACAAAGCCATCCTGGAAACAGTGAAGGAATGGCCCCTTCTGCCTTGGCCCTGACCCAGGCCAACCAGGAGCCAATGTACAATTTTATGGTGGCCATCTATGCTGAAACACATTCAGTCTTAGCTCCATAAGCCTCCCCCACATGGCCTGAGAGGAACAGTGAGGCTCCTCCAGTGGACCATGCCTTGGCACTTGCCCTGGTCCCAACCCCTTCTGCCAGAGACCCTCAGATCTATCCCACTGGCCACACCCACCCAGTAGGCCACACCCACTCCATCCACACCCACCCAGTAGCCTGCACTGACCCTGGCCACATTCACCCGGCCTCCTGAGGGCAACCACAATGCTGATGCAGCCCTCAATGAAATTGAGTTTGACACCCCTGCCCTATACCATTTCTTACAAATGGCTGTCCAGTCTCTTCTTAAAAACCTCCAGTGTTGGAGCATTCACCGCTTCTGGAGGCAGGTTGTTCCACTGGTTAATTGTTCTAACTGTCAGGAAGTTTCTCCTTAATTCTAGGTTGTTTCCCTCCTTGACTAGTTTCCATCCACTGCTTCTTGTCCTGCCTTCAGGCGCTTTGGAAAATAGCTTGACTCCCTCTTCTTTGTGGCAGCCCCTGAGATATTGGAACACTGCTGTCATGTCTCCCCTCGTCCTTCTCTTCATTAAACTAGACATACCCAATTCCAGCAACCTTTCCTCATATGTTTTAGCGTCCAGTCCACTAATCATCTTTGTTACTCTTCTCTGTACTCTTTCTAGAGTCTCAATATATTTTTTACATCGTGGTGACCAAAACTGGATGCAGTATTCCAAGTGTAGTCTTACCAAGGCATTGTAGAATGGTATTAATACTTCACATGATCTTGACTCTATCCCTATGTTAATGCAGCACAGCACTGTGTTGGCACTGTGCTGTAGGTGAAGATAAACCTGAATTGGTTAATTAACTGAACTAGTACCTTAAGCCAAAATGTTCTGTATTAATCTATTTATTGCTTTGTATTTTTATTATTTTTCTCATACTATCCTTTGACTTTTTTATTATTTTTGATAATAACAAAGATACAATATTGCAGAAATCAAAGCTCTAACTGTACATTTGTTTATATTTTTAGGTGTGGGTTTTTTCTCTCTGCTTTTAACGTAAATTATAGTTTTATAGGGGTTAAGGGTCCACAATAGCATGAAATAATTATTAAGCATTTCTGTGACTTTCTATGTGTCAACTATGTCCTTAATCTTTTTCACCTTAAATCATTCTGTTGCATTTACCTTGGGACTAATCCCAAGAAACCCACTAGAATACAACAGTAAATTAAAAACTGAGCAAAGAGTTTCAACAGTATTAGTGACACTGAATATACTCTCAGGAAAGACTGACTTTGACCTTCTCTCTGCTACAACAGTTAATATCAACTACTCAATAGAGGCTTTTATTGTCAGGCCTTGGAGATAATTCATTTAAATCTCTCAGCAGTCCATCTGCAGAAGAAATGCACAAATAGGGGGCATTTGAAATAGCCTTTGTCGATCAATCATAGCCCCAAAAGGCAACACCTGAAACTGCGGGCCAGCCATTAGGGGATAATAGAGTCAGCTCATCTTTGCTTCATTCCTTCTTTAGGGACATATCTGCAAGCTGTGATAGTCTATAGCCTGCAGATTTAGTAATTCAAGAAGCAGATGGAATCCTTAATTGCTAGAATGACTTATATATAAGTATTTCACTTACCTTTATGTAAAGGTCTAGGCTTTCTCATGTGATATTATCCTTGGAACTTTGCTGCTTTCAGACTTGACCTGGGAAAAGGAACAGATTTTCTGACAATAACATTATATATCAGAATTTCTCCCTGAGACTTCAATTAAATAATACTTGTTCCAGGTACAAAATATGTTGAATATATGCCAATTCAGTATCACCTTAATTTGTGGAAGGTAATATAAGTTTACACAGGAGATCGTTATATTAGAGTTATAATGATCCTGCCTAAGATGTGATGGACATTTTGGAGTGCAGGCAAATACCTCTCTGAAAATAAGGTCCTGCATCTAATCTATCCTATAGGCCAAGTCAAAATGGTAATAAAGAGCACTTTCCAGTGACTGGATGGGACAGAATATACCCACAGCAATTTAAGAGCTGATACTCAGATTAATATAAAGTATAGTAGGCATTTCCAAAACAATCAACAAATGCAGTTTACCCTCATTTACCAGAAATACAATATTTTTCTTTATATGGAATGAAAATAAGAAAGAGAAGCATAACTTTCCCACCCTACATTCCATACATATAGATTTTCCAATTGAAAGTAGTGTACTTGCTGGAATTCTTGGGTTGTTGCTTTAACTTTCTTTTAATTAACTCTTACTAATCACTAATCAGAACTCAGAAATGCTTTCTGAGTCCACATTTCCAGTCCACACTACTGCAGAAGCTGCAAAAATAGCCTCAACAGGTTAACGGGAGATTGGCGATGCCCACCTATGACCACTTCACCAACAAAATTATGAGTGAAATATTGTATGCTATTCATCTACCAAGATTTGTTCCAGGATAAGATGAAAAACATTACTTTAGACCTGGAGCAGCAAAAGACAAATTTTGGATATAGTGGATTGGAGATTTATTAATTATAAGAAGCTTATAATAATTAATAATAAATAATGTTGAAAAAGAACATGAGAAAATCATATGCAGCATTAAAAAGAAAACTCCCAAAGGACTTCACAAATACTCTGTCCCCATTATGGAGCTATGTGGCAGTAGAGCCATGTCCTAAGAAACATCTGGAACATTTGAAGAATAGGAACCATATATATCTCTGATGAGCTAGAATGAAGGAGGCATTGTGAACTTGTAGTTTCAAAATATAGAGGGGGTCCCAGTGTCCCATTTGTGTCCCAATTAATGTAAAATGAGGATGAAATATTTACATATGAGACCATGTCTGAGATCTATAAAAGAATGGAGCCAGATAGGCACTCAGTCAAGATGATTACCATGTGTCTACTTCTTGCCCTTTCTATCCATTCAGAAAAGAAAAGCCTGTGTGGAATAATCTACCAGTGTAGAGAATCAGAAACATGATCTTAAGGGAAATAGGCAAGAACTGTTATATAAGCAAAGTGAGTTGAATATCAGCCCTTCCAGGTAAACCAGGCAAAAAACAACTATATAAGCTAGTTTATTGTAAGACTACATTAATAGGTTTTTGCTAGTCTGAAGGTACATATCTCCTGCCACCCCTTCTTACGACTTAATCAATTAGGGAAGATCCTTCCTACATTTCTTCCTCTCACTGTTAACCTTTTGGGAACATCTCCCCTCTCTTATTTGATTTTTGACTAGATAACATCTCTCTCACACCATTGCACTGAAAAATTTCTTAAATTCTAGGAAACAAGTCTGTATTTGGAAAAAGGCAGGCTCCTCCCTATTCACTGGGATATTCTGTTATTACACTTAATTTCAGTAAAATATAGTTCTAGCCTTCATGTAAACTTTGTTTCCTGATCTGATCTACTCTGAAGAACTAATGTTCATTGACTACTGTTTCCTTTCAGCCACTGTCCCTTCCACAATCATCCTTGTACCTTTCCATCCTAATGAGGACTACAGAAATGGTCTTGGAGAAGAATTCAGCAACTGTAATGGAAGCATTAGCTTAGCCTAAATAGGTAGAAGGAAGGTGAAGAAAAAAGTCAAGATTGTATAGGAGAAGAAAAAGAGAATCTCTGTCAAGTTTTCAAGATTTTGTTATATCCTGTAACAATAGAGTTCCCATAGGCCTTGTGATGTCTTCTTTTCTGACCTGATCTATCTCAAACAGATGACACATTCCTTTCCCAGTTGTTTGCACACATGAATACTTTCACCTCATATTTCCACATTATCTTCTTTGACACTAATGCAGAGCCTTTCTTTTTCCTTTTTTCTTCTTAGGGCACCACTGTACCTCTCATGCTATAATAATCAAAACAATTGGCAACACTTTGTCCTTTGTTTCTACATACCTATTAAATCCATGGAAACTTTGTAGCAAAGAACTGATAGCTCATTTCAGACAAACAAAGGAATAAGGTAATGGCAACCTAAAAATGAAAAGAGAGGGGAAGGTCATAATATTTTTGGTAGGAGATAATAAAACAAAGAGAAAATGCTTTACCCAGCATGAGCAGAAAACAAAAGGCTTCTAATTTAAAGATGTAAGATTTGAGTGGAGCTTGATATGGTATCTCTGTATCTGTCTGGATTTGTGATTGTTTCCAACTCTTTTTCTACTTCTCCCTCTAATTCTAGATCTTTCTTTTACCTTCACTTTAGATCTTTATCCCAGCAGAGAATATAGTCACTAAGCAGTCTAGAGGAAGTGGATACTGAGTGCAGCAACCAGCTGATGGAATGGAAAGGATGTGCCAGACCCTACAGCCAATCAGAGTGGGGGCTGCTGCTAGAATGGAACAAAGTGTTGGAGACTGTCAACTCTGAAGGCAGCTCAGGTCAGAAAATACCATTTTTGAATTGAAAGTGGAAAATGCTGTATGAGATGCATTTGTAATGGGTTGGGAAGGCAGAAACATGTCATCTGCCTTGCACTCAGGAAGTTGTTTGTGACCTGTACTTATGCAGAAAATATTGATCTGGCTCATCAAAAAAAATTCTAATCTACCTACATGGTCACTAGGAGACAAAAGTTATGTGTTGGCACTCAATCAATCAATCAATCAATCAGTCAATCACTGTCCCAATGATATTTGTATTACTCCTCAAAATACTATAGGATTCTTGGGCTCTCTGAGTTTGGTGGTTTTCTTTCAGACGTTTCATTAGCAAACTAGGTAACATCATCAGTGCACTGCAAAAAAAGCCACTAATTTCAGAGAATCCCAAGGATCCCACATTTAACTCTGAGTTGCAAATATTCTCTTCTATCATTCCTCAAATGATATTATTTTTGATGTTTTTTCTTAAAGTGTTTTTGTAAGAACTTGTTTCATTTTATTAAGCATATTAATAGCTTATGTCATAAAACTGCTTTTAAATCTTCTGAACTCTCTTTGAACTATTTTCCCAGATCTTGCTCACCAGACTTTATGCTTATCCCAGGTGATAATAAAAAAAAGCATGGATTGGACTTTTCCAAGGTGATAAAAGAAGTAAAAGGAGGAAGAGAGGAATAGATTGCCCTATGGAGATTTAAAGCTCCAATCTTGAAATCTATCTACCTATCTGTCTAGACAAATACATTCATCATACATAGTGTTGGCTTTTCAAAATAACTGGGTAAATTATTTTATATTTATATTATAAGTGCAACTATAATCTATCTTGGAACTAGGCTTAGTCAAAAAAAATTTCCAATTTTCAAACAATATCAGAATCACTTTACAGAAATGTACCACTTGTATTTTTAATTATTACTTCATATGGTATCTTATTAGACCAAATGTATGTCTTCCAAATTTTATCTGATGTAAATTGCTGTCCCTTATAACATCTTGTTAAGTAAGATATTTTCTTCATACCTAGGTCTTTTCTTATATGCATCTAAGCACAGCAAAAGAGTGGATTTACCACATTTTTTCTAACATACTTTAACTCCATTATATTGCTTTCATCTTGTCCCAGGCCATGAGAAACAGGCTTAATTTGTCCTTCCCTTGTATTTCTCCTGTTCCTTAACATCATCCAAAGGCAGTCTCAAGATGCAGAAAGTCAGTTAGGTAGTTCAACATTTAACTGTGTTGGTGTTAAGTCAGGTGGCTGACACTGACTGAAAATAGAACAATAAAGGTAAGACAGAAGTCAGCAATCTGGATAGCAAATTTCATATTGGTTCAAGAATGTGTAAATGACCCCTATCAGTTATTCAGATTTCAATTCTTCCACACTGGCAACCATCTTATCAGCTCTTCTTAGTTCTTTCAAATCTCCATTAAATCTTTCCCTAATTATAAGGAAAACAAATCAGGATACATGAATGATATATTAATGCAAATCATGAAGCTTACCCAATTACACAGGTTGTTATTTTGCAAATCTAATGTCTATGCTGCTGTACCTTTTTTACACATTCCTAGAATTTGTCCTTCCAGCAATCTCTTGTTTTGTGTGCCCATTTCAAAGGAACAAGAGGGAGGAAGGGATGAGAACAGTTTATTGCAACTTAATTAGGCTCTAAGGATTCATTCCACTAATTCGAGTCACAGGAAGGATAATAAAGCACAGAGGGAAGGTAACAAGATATAAATAAGTGCAAAAATCTAAACAGCATAAATATAACTGAAATACAAGCTGAATATTTGCTTTTGAAACTTATATTCTTGTCAAGCACAGATTTTCCAAACTTGTATTTGCATTTGGTCAACTATATATGAGCCACCCAAATACTTTAAGGAAACAAAAAAGCTTTTGAAGACTGAGAGATCAGAATGAACAAATGATAATTGTGGAACCCAGATAAGATTTCATTAGGCACTATATCTTCCAAGTTCCATGCTTCTAAAACCATTACATTTCAAAAGAATATCTAATAAATACTTAGAAGCCTTCTTTTAAAGTCTTATGGACAATAAAGAGAACCAATAAAAAGAGACATTTATTCTTTTGCAGTGTATTTGTTTTATAATTTTCTCTTTATAGACGGAGAAAAAAGTGATGACAATTTGGAATACCCACTGCAACCTCAACTGAAATGTCTGAAACTTGCTTATGAAACAGACAGGAGCAATGTGGTAACAAATCACCTAGGGCACAATTTGGAACCCACTTCCACTCTCAATATGTCAGTGCACAATGAACTGTACAAACAAGAGTGATTTATTGAGTAAAACCTAATTAATCCAACTAACATTGGATGTTCAGATGGAACTCAAAAAAACCCCTATTTGTTTTCTGCTTTTTTTTCTGCCCAGACAATTTGTCAAGCATTATCACTAAGCCAATTGCTTACCTCACTTTTTCAACTATCAGCAACCTAACTAGACATTCATAAGGGTAGTATAGCACTAAAAGCAGAGATTTATAGGGGCCATGAAATCTTGAGTTGTTGTTTTCAGAAGTGTAGTAGACCTGGCTGAACATTTGGAAGTTTCTCATCTGACTATGACACACAGGCACAACCTCTGCCTGACAATTGAACATCAAGGTCATTATCTTTTCAGAGGCATGTGATATTGTAGAAAAGTATAGGATCCATCAGATGACACTGTTCCAAGGAAGAAATCCAGAACATGCCTACCTTGTTAAAGCAAGTGATGTTCTAAAAGGTAGTCTACATAACCTAGTCCAACGCTACAGTACCTGGGGCTTTTTGGATGATGATCAGCAAATTGAATTGTATCCAGAAGTCAATCCTGGATGAGTTTATTGTCAGTCATCTCTAAAAAGTTTAATCTTTAAAATGACATTAAGCAGCAGTAGCCACAATATGATCTAAGGATCAATGACTGGGCATTGGGAACAGAACACATTACTAATATAAGACCAATAAAGCCATGCTGTTCTTGGCTTTAAAAAAAATTGTTGGATCTGGCTTTTCCTCCAGGTGTTTCAGATTCTATTGAGTGGAGCCACCTTTTGTTTATTTAATTGTCCCATTTAGTCATTATTTTATAATTTACACATTCATTGTTTTTTTGTTTGTGTTGGTTTCTGTGGTTCATGTTGGCTGAGTTGAGCAGCTCCATAACTCCAATCAATCAAAGAAACACCGGGACTACCTTTCCCATAAACAAACTGCTCCATGACTCCCACCACACTTTGCATTGTCCATTATCACCACAACCGCCCTGCAGGCCTGCCACCTTATCTTTCCCCAAATACTGTATATTAGTTTCTCCCAACTCTTGCAGACTCATTTCCTAGCTCAAGGATCTCAATAAATCCACAATAAATCCACTGGTATATTCAGTGGTCTAGCAGCACTTGCATGCTTCTGAACGGTAATCAGTATTCTTCCCCACAAACCACCAGACTGTCCCTTTTCCCCAAATCTTCCATCCCTATTATGACCTGTTCTCACCAGGGGAACTGAGGCAAGAGTAACCTCATAAGTACTAAATAACTTCTTTTCCCCTTTCCCCTAACCCCTTTCCTTCTTTCCAAGCAGTAGACTGGCATGTCTTATCTCAGGATTCAAATGAGCAAATATAAACAGGAGAGGTTCTATAACTGAGTTGTAAAGCAAATTGCAAACTGTACTAGTGCAAGTTTCTGTTATCAACCTAAGCAGAAGTGGCATTCATTTATGCAAATTATTGCATAAAGTAATAAGCATGGCTAAAAATTGCTTATATTAGCTGTCACATTTGGAGCTTCTGAAACCTTTCCCCTCAAAAATTATAAAAAACTATTATCAATCCTGAAAGAAAATGCTCATGTATAGTTAATTCAAATGCCTCTTAAAATTAAATTGGGATTCAGTCTAGTGACTTGATCAATCTTCATGTTGCAAACTAGAACTTGTACTTCATTATGTGTAGTTAATCATTACAGGGGAAAAAAGAGGTTTCTTCCCCTTGCAAGAACAGATGAAAAATTATTAAGCAAATAAGAACCACATTCATTTTCCCCCTATCTGATGCAGTCTGGTGCATTGCTGAAAATTAGGAGAACTGAAAGCTAGTCATGCTACATTTTATAAGACCACCTCCATAACCAAATATTCCTAATTATAAACATTTAAAAGAAGCAATTGATGAGATTTTTCAAAATCTCCCAAGCAATAGCAGAATTTGTATAAAGATTAAAGTAGGAGCCTCTATATTGGTGTAAGAAATTGCATTAATAAAGTTATTCCATATCACTGTAAAAGGCAGCACTACTCAAAGGTCAGTCATTTTTTTTAACTTTCTAGATGAAGAGTGTCTTCAGGAAAGAGGTGTTAAAAAGTCAGCAATGGAATCATGGAACCATGGAATCAAAGCCTCATCACTTGGACATATGTAAAAATAGGGAGTGCTTTGATCATATGGTCATCGCCCTATCTTGACTGTTTGAAAAGCCTGCTCCCACTGTATTCTTGATAACCATAAGAATAAAGAAGGAAGGAATATTGTACATTTTTATTCAGATCCCAAGTAGGTTTCTGAAACAACACAGACAAATATGACAAAAGTATGACCAACACAGGAACTTCAGGAAATGGTAATAATTGTTTTATGATTGCTTTATGGTACCCAGGCGGTTGTCTGGAACTTCTTTAGTTTATTTCTTCTGCACATTATTTTACAGTGCAGATGCAAGCAGATTCATCAGTAACTGGACAATAGTTTCTGCCATTATTTTAAGTCAGCATTTCATAGCACCAAATCAAGGGAAATATTACATTATAATCACTGCAATTTTGAAAATATGTAGCTAGAAATAAAGCCAATGTTTACGTCAATGAGATCATTTGGGGACTTTTAAAATTTATTATAATATTAAGCATGATGACTAAAGCACAGTGCAATCTGTGGCAGAAGATATACTGTATTATTTTCTGTTAAACATTTAAATGTTATGTGTGTTCTCCATAACTAGCTCAGCATTTCTCTTTCTTAATCAAAACTTAGATAGCTTTTTTAATTAATAGCTAACCCTACTTGATAAAACAATTTTTTTCTGCAAGAGAAATGACTATTTTATGAAATGGCTTATTATATAAATTGCACCTTATGATCTATTAAATCTTCATGCATATAGATAAGGGTTTCATGCATGAAAAAAATAAAAATAAAACATGAACTTATACACTCCTGGGCAAAATTGTAATTATGTGTTTCTAAAATATGTCTCAAAGATATTCTCCTAGTGAAATATATCTTCTCCACTTTAAGAACAGCTAACACTTTTGAAAACATCTGAAATTGTCTGATATACTAAATGAAATATGTTGCATTCTCATATTTAGAAATTAATTTCAATAAAAGAAAACAGTCTTTTGCTGCATAAACTTTCTGCATAAATGACATATGTGCACATGTGTATAACATTTTATTATTATTATTATTTTTAAGAGAAAAACTAACAAGAAATAATGTTAAGAGATAATGTAAAGAAAAAAGCAAAGAAAAGTGCAAAAAGAAAGAATAAAAAATAAAAAAGTAGCTTCTGGTTTTCTTTGCAGCAATTATAAGAACAAGTACAAAATTACCTCTTACTCTACAGTTACACCCTTGCCCTCTTTTTCTATAATCTCTTTTTTCTAATCATCAAACCCATAAATCATAAGTCTATTTTTTCCATTTTACACAAGAAGTCTATTAAGGGTTTCAAGTCAGCAATAAATGTATATGTTGCCTTTTTTGTAATCAATGAAATCAATTTAGTCATCCCTGCAAGTTCCATCATCTTCACCAACCATTTCTTCATTGTGGGTAGTGCTGAACCTTTCCACCTTATATGTGGTAATCTTGCTGCAATTATCACATATAAAAACAAAGTTCCATCACTTTATTCCAGTTATTTGTCCATTAATCCCAAAAGAAAACTCCAGTTTCAATAGAACATTAATTTTTATGATCCTCTGAATTTGTGTATGTATTTGTTTTCAATTTTTTTTAGATTTTCACACGTCCACTAGTCATGATAAAATGTCCTTCCATGTTCACATTTCCAACATAGATCTGAAGTACCTTTATAATTTCTAGACAATTTCTCTGGTGACATATACCAATGATGCATCATTTTAAAATAATTCTCTATTAGAACATAAGTTAAATTTCAATTCTTTCAGCCATATATTTTCGCATTGATCCATTTGTATATTGTGATTAAACTTTCTAGGCCATTCATCATACATTTTTACTTGTTCTGTTTCAAATTTTAATAACGTTTTATATGTTTTGGCAATTATATGTTCATCACTTATAGACAGTTCAAACTAAGTCTGACAATGTTCAAAATCATAAATTATTCTGTCTACTTTAAACCTTTCTAATAGCTGCAAATTGAAAAACAAGTGACAAGTATGTCCCCATGCTATCAGACATTCTCTTGATTTTATTTTACATTCCCTTTGACAAATTTCAAAACTTTTAGCATTTTTCATATAGAAAATGCTTGTTGTGCTGAGAGCACATTTTAAGATACAGCCCGAATTTACATTGATTCCATATTCTTAATATGGCATGCCTGACATCATAATTTTTAAAATCTACATTAATTTTAGCTTTGTCATACCACAAATATGCATACCTTCATAATCTCAGATCATGTCTCTAATCAGTATTTCAAGTACCAGAATAAACAGGAGAGGGGACAATGGGCAGTCTTATTTTGCTCCTTTTTGAATCTCTATTAACAATTATTTGCATTTGGAATAATGGTGAATATCTGTAGCTCGGCTGTAGAATGAGGTTGAAGGTTCGTTCATTGAATTTGTTGGTTGGTTTCTGAATGTTTTGTCACCAGGCTAGGTAACATCTTCAGCAGAGATTAGGAGTCAGTGTCAGTGTTCATCTGTCAGTGTCAGTGTTTATCTGTTTATAAGAGCTTCAGGTGTGGATGTGTCAACTGAGAGTCTGTGATGAGTCTTGTGATGGGTCAGGTGTGAGTCATCAGTGAGTCTTGTGATGGGTCTTGTGATGGGAAGGTTACATCAGGTCAGGGTCATTGGGAGGTGAACTGCTGGTGGTAGGGGGGCTTGTGTCGGTTGGTTGAAGGTTGGCTGTGAAGTTGATTTGGATTCTGAGGGGTTCATTGGCTGGTTGTAGGTCAATGTGTCTATTGATGGAATTGCTTGTGGAGTGCCAGGCTTCGATGAACTCATGAGTGTGGCAGGTGGTAGCATGGCGAATGATTTTTGTGTTGTTCCAATCAAACGGGTGCTATTTGGTGTTGGTATGAGTGGAGATTAAGGATTTGGGATTGTGACGTTTGACTGCCAGCAGGTGTTCATGGATCCTATTTTTTAATTGACATGCTGTTTGTCCCACATAGAATTAGAAACTATAGACCAATTAGTCTGACATCAATACCTGGGAAGATACTGGAAAAAATAATAAAAAACAGGTCTGTGAACATTTAGAAACAAATAAAGTTATAATTAATAGCCAGCACAGGTTTGTTAAAAACAGACCATGCCAAACCAATCTTATTTTATTTTTTGACACATGAATAAAATTAGCAGACCAATGAAATGCTGTGGACATAATATATTTAGACTTCAGTAAGGCATTTAACAAAGTAGACCACAACCTACTTCTTTGTACGCTAGAAAAATGTGGGATTGACAGCATCACCACCAGATGGATTTGTAACTGGCTGACAAACTGTACTCAACGAGTAGTCCTTAATGGTACTACATGTACTTGGAGGGAAGTAAGCAGTGGAGTACCACAAAGTTCTCTCTTAAGCCCAATACTCTTCAATATCTTCATAAATAACTTAGATGAGGGAATGGAAGGGGATCTCATCAAATTTACAGGTGACACCAAGCTGGCAAGAATAGCCAACACCCTGGAAGACAAGCTCAGAATCCAAAAAGATCTTGACAGACTGGAACAATGGGATCTATCTAACAAAATGATATTTAATGTGAATAAAAGCAAGATTTTACACCTGGGCAGGAAAAACCAAAGATACAAGTTACAGATTAGGTGAAACCTAGCTCAAAAACAGTAACTGTGAGAGGGACCTTGGAGTCCTAGTAGATAACCACTTAAACATGAGTCGGCACTGTGCCGCAGCAGTCAAAACACCTAATACAATGTTGGTTGTATAAATAAAGGCATAGAATCAAAATCATGTGAAGTATTAGTACCGCTTTATAAAGCCTTAGTAAGGTCACATCTGGAATACTGCATCCAATTTTGGTTACTGCATTACAAAAAAGATGTTGAGACTTTGGAAAAAGTGCAAAGAAGAACAACTAAAATGGTTAAAGGCCTGGAGATTAAAACATATGAAGAACGGTTGCAGGATTTAGGAATGGCCAGTCTACAGAAAAGAAGGACTAGGGGGGAAATGATAGCAGTATTCCAGTATTTGAAAAGCTGCTACAAGGAAGAGGGGGTCAATTTATTTTCCAAAGCACCAGAAGACAAGAAACAATGGATGGAAACTAATCATGGAGAGAAGCAACTTGGAATTAAGGACATCTTCCTAACAGTAAGGATAATTAACCAGGGGAACAGCTTGCTCTCAAACGTTATGGGTGCTTCATCACTGGAGATTTTTAAGAAGAGACTGGACAGCCACTTATCTGAAATGATATAGGGAGTCCTGCTTAAGCAGGGGGCTGGGCTAGAAGACCACCAAGGTACCTTCCAGCTCTATTCTTATTGATTGGTTGCAATGATTACAGTTGATTTTGTAAATTACATTGTTTCTTTCATCCTTCTATATCTTATCTTTGGATCTAAGTAATTCTTGCCAGAGTGAGTTCATAATTATTTGTGTTTTCAGTGAAGTATATATCAATTGCATCCATTTTATAAAATTTTCTCCAAAATTCGTATCTTCCAAATTGCCAATGACCCTCCCTGCACCTAAAGAAATCATGCAGCTTATTTTTCATTGTGTTGCTCCAAATATTCCAAAATGTCTAACACAATTCTAACATTGTCCTTTAACTGTCTTTTAAAGGAAAAAACCCACTTGATCTTAATGAATCAGTTCTTGAAAAATTATTTTCAGTCCTTCAGCTATAATCATTGTGAACAACATATAGTCATTCTTCAACATTCACATCAGTGCAGAGCAGGGGCATCCAGTCTTGGCAATTTTAAGACTTGTGGACTTCAACTACCAGAATTCTCCAACCAAAAGTCCACAAGTCTTAAAGTTGCCAAGGTTAGACTCTAGAGCAGGGGTCCCCAAACTATGGTTCGTGGCCCACTGCCAGGCCATGGCCTACTGGCCACCAGGCCACATGACAGGCTGGCCAATGCGCGCATGTGTGTGAGTGCACACACCTCCCCTCGTTCTAGAGCCCACAGACCTATTTTTGAATGTGCATAGTGTTAGCATAGGCGGTGGATAGTGCATGCATGCATGCGCAAACGGGGCTGCTAGTGCTATACAGGTTGTGCGCCCCATTCGTGAATGTGCTCGGTGCTAGCAAGGAGGTTAACGCCAGCATGCATGCGCAAATGTGGCTGCTAGTGCCAGGCAGGTGCACACGGCTCCATTTATACATAACCCTCTTTGTGTGCACGCATGTGCACACACGCAAATTTTACAGTTGCTCCCTTTCATTCCAGTCTGCCCGCATGAAAAGGTTGGTGACTTCTGCTCTAGAGTTTCTTGTTAGGATCCAGTCTTGTATCTCTTTATGTATTACTACTACATTGGCCTGTTTCAAAGTATCTGGCATCTCTGCCTGTAAGATAATTATTATGTATGTTAGAGATTGAAAAGTTTGTCCTCAAAACATTTATAGTACAAAGCCAATAAACCATCTGGTTAGGGAACTTTTCTGGCTAATCTTTTTTTATATAGCTGCTAAAACTTTCCTTATTGTTATAGGTGTATAACAGTAGACTTTGTCTTTGCTATTTAATCCTTGCTAGATTTTGTTTTCTAAGATATTCATCTATTTTCTCTAAAGAATATCATGTCCTTTATGCAATTTAGAATAATACTGATTAAATGCTTTAGCATAGCAGCATTATCCCTTAATACAGTATTTTCCAGTTGAAATTCTATTATCATTTTCTTTTCTCTTTCTTTTCATAGTTTATATGCCAGTCATTTCCCTGAATTATTTGCACATTCAAAGTGATTTTTGATTAAATAGTTCATTTTTATTTCCATTTATCTTATTAACATAGATAGCTATTGCTGTAAAAGCTTAATTTGTTGGGAGATACTTATCTTCCCTGGAGATTTTTTGAATTCTTTTTATCTTATCCAAAATGTTTTGTGTTCTCTCTTGGTTCTTCAAGTTTAATATTTAGCATTAGATCCTCCCGTGCTATATAGCATATCAGGCTTCAGAAGTTCAATATTATGTTGTATAAGCTAACCTCTGCTAAAAGCTTTATTTGCACTCCAAACCATTTTTAAATCAGTGTTTTATTTAAATTAAGTTCAAAAAATTATTTTATTTTAACAATTCTCTACTATTGCTTCTTTCTGTAACAATGTTTCATTTAATCTCTGTCTAAAATAACTAGGTTTTCTTTTATAAACCAGACACAATTATGATCTGAAAAGTTATTTGGTAATATCTCTGTTTTAGATATTTTAGTAGCAAAGTCCTTTAAAATACAAATCATATCTATTATTGAGAAGGATCTATGTCTTTCTGAAAAATAGATATATTTTCTTGAACTGCCATTTTACAGTTGGCATGTATCAACCAGACCTAAATTGTACATTATTTTTTTTAACTGTAACTAGTTATTTTTCTTCAGAAGTTCTATCCAGTTGTGGGGAAATAACTCTATTCCACTCCCCATCAAATACCAGTTTTTCATAAGCTCCACTTTCTCCTCCCAACACCATAGTCTTAGCTCTGTGGAAATTAATTTCCACCCCAACAAATCTATTAATGGCTATCAGTCAATACAAATTCTGGTTTTAGCTAAGGATTTATATACCAAAACAACTCCATTTCTTCCTTTCTTTTTTGATACATGGTGTGATAAATTCTTTCCCAATTTTTTATAACTCAAATATTGTATATCTTTTTTTTAATATCAGTCTCTTGTATGCAAATAATATCTTGTTTTAATGTTTTCAAATAATGAAATGCTTTTTCTCTCTTTAGAGGAGTATTTGCTCTATTTATATTCCATGTTAAGCCAAAAATTTATAAAAAGTCAATACTTATAGCACTCAATTCAATGTCATGTTTTCAGAATCCTGTTGTGATTTTTGTAAAGTCTCTTCTGACATCTCCATTCAAATCTCCTCCAATTATTATTTAAATCTTTCTAGAAACACCCTCACCTTTGGAAGAGAGTTCATTCAAAATCTCTGTATCTTAATCGTACATTACAGCACATGGAAAACAGATAGTTTGATGATGGTTTATTTGTCTTAGCCTTAGAATTCTGAGCTGCATCTGCTATGAGGTAGTATGACCTTTTCAGTTGAATGGCCGTGATCTATTTTTATTTCGTTTGGATTTATTAATTGATGCCAGCCATAAAAGCCTATACTGATATATTGCATGTTACTATCCTATGGTCCATGTGGTCATGAAGAGTAGGATATGATTTAGCAACTGAACAACATGTTTGGTCCAGACCAGACACCAAATCTGCTAGAACTGAGATTACAGATGATCTTAAACTGACTAAACCATGGAATCTTTTGCTTTTCCTCTGCAGATCCCTAATTCTTCTAGCTGGACAACATGAAAATATGTATTATATCACTGGCTATTTGCAAAATGACCCCTTAAAAAACCTTGGGAAATGAATGAATATTGTATGCATGCTTGTACAGATAATTCCTGTTCATAGAAAGTGGGATGAGGAGCTAATGCAACTTGCATATCTTCACAAACCAACTCTTGTATAATATAGGAAAAAGATATATTAAGTAACTTTCCATATTAAATTTCAAATTATTGTCTGGACAATCTAATACATTGCTACAGAAATACCATGCCCATCATAAAATTACTCATCTGAAATCTAAGCTAAAGGATTTGAGATATCCAGATCAAAGGGGATTCTGCTGCAAAGCAAACCAAATGGAATAAAGCTTGACAAGACCCAAAATTTACTTACAAATGAATGAATTTCTTCACAAACTCTCTGTAGAAGTGCATGAGATAGAAAAGGGTCAGATGATATATTTGTATAACTTGCTGATAATCAGAGTGTAATTTTATGAGGGCATATATTAAATTGTGTAGTAGCCTTGCTGCTGCTGTTTCCACAATTTGTTCCACATTAATCACATCACATTTAGGTACCATCCATCTCACTCTCAGAGTATAAATGTTAACTGCATCTGGAATTACAGATAGAGTCTTATATATGCCCACCTATAAATAAGAACCAATGAGTTCAACCATATTTAAATTTAAAAAATTGGAATCTGAGTACTTTTATATCACTGGATTCACTTGTGTTGTTATATTATTGAAAATGTCTCAGTATTTTAAAGAGACTACTAACACAGATTAAAAGACAGTTGAATTATTTGTGACACAATTTATTATATGAACCACATCACTTTAAAGGACCAGTTGGGGAAATGGAGTGCTACTATTAACAGGTATCTGTTAAATAAAGTATGTCACTGTAGCATATTATTTACTTAATTTGTTAGGTATGGTATAATTTCTAAAACCAACATTTAAAAAAATGGTTTAGGCAAGTCGATCTAATTAAACATATGTCTAGACTATTGTTCATCATAAATCCAAGACCAGCTTTTTAACTTCTTTCAATCAGCCCAACTCTTTTTAAAATGAATATGTTTAATAATATATAGTGAGTCAAAAAAAGCCCCCAATATTATTGGGCTAAATTGGTTAATTGACTTACATTTTGGTTTCTTTTTTACTTTTCATTTTAACTTGAATCCCTTGATAAATAAAATATATTTTGTCAAAATGCTACATTATTTCATCATTCCTGGAAATTATAATTGTTCATCATTCCTGGAAACTATTTATAATATGTATCACTCATCACGTTTCCAGGAAAATCTAAATCTAAATGGAGGAAGAAAATTAATCTATATGACTTATAGGTTGCTGAAAGGAAGGATGTTAATGGAAGATAATGGAAACTACTGGAAATCTTCAGACTGCACAATGCACGCACTTCAGGTAGAAGGGCCATTTAAGAATGACAATGAATCAGTTATTTAATATTTAATATATTACAACTTCTTTTTAACTCTATGAAGAAAGTTTACTCATAAATTCCTTTGGAACTCAAAATGAAATGGCTACACAACTTCAAGGGAGAGAGGGGGAAATTAGGGGAAATATCTTAGCCTCAGAAGACAAAGTTGTGACATTTTTTTAATTAACCTACAGACAAAGTTTCAGCAAATTAATCACAACTAAAACAATGCTTTGTTTATTTATTTATAAATAAACAAATTTATAGTCAACCATCCTACAAAACAAGTGATTCAAAGCAGCATACAACAATGCTAAAACAATGAAAAATACCTAAAACATATTATTAAAACATTCTAAACTATAATGTAAAAGCTAAAACAACAATAAAAATGGGTGAAGGGATGTTAATAATAATTGAACAACCCACTACTTCAATGGACCCCTGGGGTCCCTAGGCCTAATGCACAACCAAAACTTGAGGGACCTTCAGAAGATCAGAAGTGAGAGAACCAGCCTCATCTCAGGGTGGAAAATATTCCACAATGTAGGTGCCAGAGCAGGAAAGGCCCATCACCTAGGACTGACCAAACATAGCTCCCTAGATGACAGAATCCCTAACATGCCCTCTCTGTTGGATCTGGTGGGACAGGCTTATGAAATTGGAGAAAGTTGATCCCTCAAATAACCTGGTCCCATTCTACCCAGGGCTTTAAAAGTCAATACCAAAACTTTGAACTGGACTTGGAAGCAAACTGGCAAATAAAACAGCTTGCAAAACAAAAGTATGACATGTGTTCAACCAGAAATACACACTGCAGCTCATGCCACTGGATTCTGCATAGGCTGAAATTTCCAAAGTTTCAGTTATCCCTTTATTCCAAGTATCAACCAAGACTTCAGATGGACTGCAATAGTAAATAGAACAACCCCCAGTATACTCTGAAAGCTATCCACCACTAGGGGCAGACATATTTAATATTCTGTTATTCTGTTAGTCTATTAATGGATTCAGCCTCCCTAAATTGTATAATAGTACCAGAGGATCCAGTGGTAATCAGAGTGTGATCTGACCTCTGATAGGACAATGTGTGACCATATAGGTCTGGATGACCTGCTATATGGAATAGGCCCAAGTTTGTCATGGACACTTGAACCCCCTCAGATTACACTACCATGAAAGAAAGATTACAGTTCCCCAAGACAATAAATCTGGGGAACACCACTGCTGAACCAGAAATGCAGTCAATGAACTTTGGCAGGGAGGTTGCTAGGGAGCCGGGAGGCTGGTACAATAGCAACAGTCATAACTGATCTTTAGAGCTCAACTGAACGAACAGGGTCTCACATCCAGTAAGCTATGGGAAGCATTCCTAAAAGCCATAAGCAATTCTCAGATGACATAAGAATTGTCACATTACCACCTTTGCCCTAGGTGCTCGTTTTTCATAAATAGAGATTTTAGGCCTACCAAAAGCTCTCTTTTTGCAGAGACTATGTTTTGCTTGAACAACTGTAACTCCTACACAACAGAAAATTATCACAAAATGGAGACAAGATCTTTGAAAAATCTTGATGTGATTCTCCACCCCACTCCCTAAGATATATTTAAAAAAGGATGAATGTGTATCATTTATGTAAATCTGTATGATCTTGAAACTGTTTTTACTACTTGAAAAAGTGAAAAGAGATTCTGGTAACATGAAATCAGGGAGGGGGGAATCTAAAATATTCTGAAGTATGAATTGCCTCTGATATAGGTAAAGGACAATTTACTTGTTTCCTATGTTACTTTTGCCAGAATAGAATTAAATATGGATTCTTGCCTCCCCTGCCTTTTCAATCAGCTATTAGATAGAAGTATACCATAAAGATTCATTTGTTTGAGTGATCTGAATTTTTTTGCAAGCAAATTGAGAAGATAGATATAGCATGACCCTATAAAACCTACAAGTTTGTGAATGATATTGTTTGCTTTTACAATCTGTATCAAGTCTACACTATCTCAAAGCAACACAAAATGATCAGCAACTCCTAACTGATGTTTCAAAACCTAAGCTGATCTGGCTTTGTGACATTGTCCACTTGCAGCCTGTGATTGTTTGCAATTATTTTACAAAGAAAGAAGCCATAGAAAAAAACAAACAAATGTTTGTTTTTTTCCTGACAGCAGGTTGGTTGTTTTAGGAAATATTTCAGAGGGAGACATATTTTGGAGTTGAATCTTTCTAGTGTTTCTGTAGTTGCTGTCAAGTTTTTCTCTTAATCAAAATGGAAGTTTCCATTTTAAGCAAATTTAATTTCCAAGATATAATTAGATAGCTGGTGGTAAAATTAGGGATTATATTACTCATTGCTGAAATTAAAAGAATAATTATTTTCCCAGGTTCTATAATAACATAATTGTACTCTCAACCCAGTACTGCCAGATGATAAATAGATAATAGCTTCCATATTGTTTTCAGCTGAGGCAGTTGATAAATATAAATTTCAAATAAATATCTATATTGCAATATATGCTTCAATCTATCAGTACATGGCTACATAAAATCTGCATGGAAATGTATACAAATACTGTACTTCTATATACATTAAGGAAGATTATACACAAACAAATTCCAACTGCTTTTTGTCTGAAGGCAAAAGTAGTGATTTATATTTATAATTTGCTGATTTAGTTCAGACTGGAAGATCGCAGGTAAAAATGAAAAGACATGGGAAATTATTGGCTTTTCAGTTCTGAAGGAATATAGCAAGGGCTAATATCTCAGCATGATATCCAGATTAGCCAAGTATAGCATTTGATTTTTAAAGCAATAAAATGTGCATTATTTATAGTGGCATCCGTAATCCTCAGAGAAGTCAGTTTTTAAATTCCCTCAAGGTATTACATAATTTTTAATAACTGAATATTTGGTGGCTTATACTCTTTCCCCTAAGATAATCTATTATTCATAATCACACAACAATCAAATATTTTTGGGAAGATTATAAAATAATGTAATAGATGAAAGAATGAATCAATAAAACAATGACATAAATAAACAATTTCATGATCATGAACTATCTATATTATCCAGTGTTAAACATATGTAAGTTCTGGCATCTCCACGTTCAGCTGAGTCAATCCAAATTCCATAGTTGGATATTTGTTTCATTAGTTCTTTTAACCACTTTGGGTACTTACTGGAATGAAATAGAAATCAAATAAATAATAATTTATTACCACAACTGGCAAAGAGAAATAAAGTGGCTCTGTCACTAAGGATTACCTTGCTAAAAGCAGCTATGTTCAAATCCTACAAGGACATTTAATTACATAGTCTTTTAGAGTTCCAAAATATTTTCCTTATATGGTTCTCCAATGCTATATAGTTGAATTGTTGGTCTTTCTGTTAATTTTTTTTTGTTTTGTTACAGAGTTAGGAATTGATTTGTTACTTTGTCAAGAATTCCCTGTAAGTTGCCAGCTCTATGAAGTGTAGGCAGATGGATGGTGATTGGACTTTCTCTGGGCCTGGCCAGAAGCCTTTGGCATCAATAGCACAACAAAGGGATTTTTACTTCCATTTTAAAAGATTCATGAAGCATGGCAGATTTTCCTTGTTGTTTCATTATAACAAAGGATGCTCAATCACATTGAATTAGTATGAATTAAGGTATCACAGCATTGCTATTTGACTCTGAAACCATTTAGAACATACTGTTTAGGAACTAAATCATAGAATCATAGAAGGAATAGTTGGAAGGTACACTAGAGACCATGTAGTAGTCTTGGATTAAGCTCTTTCAGAAACAGAGTTGACCAGCTGTTGAGCAGTCTGTTCAATAGTTGAACACCTCCTAATGCTAGGGGATTTTTACTAAGGCCCTTCATTCCATATAATTTATGACTCATGTCCATTTGTTTGCAGAACAATAGCACTACTTGTTCAGGTAGATTGACTTCTTTCCAAAATATATGGCTTTCTTTGCAACATAACATATTTGTCTGGTTATTTTGTTTAGGCTATTTTCTATTAGCTGAGCTCTGGAGAGTCTTTGGCATGAGTATTGGATCTAACACCACATACTAAACCAGAATGTTCATTAGTTATGTTATGATCCAATGTTATTATCACATGCAATATAGGCCTTTCTTAGTCATTTTGAGCTCATTCCAAATAATATAATATAATATAATATAATATAATATAATATGATATGATATGATATGATATGATATGATATGATATGATATGATATGATATGATATGATATGATATGATATGATATGATATGATATGATATGATATGATATGATATGATATGATATGATATAATATAATATAATATAATATAATATAATATAATATAATATAATATAATATAATATAATATAATATAATATAATATAATATAATATAATATAATATAATATAATATAATATAATATAATATAATATAATATAATATAATATAATATAATATCTTATACTCTTTGGATGGTGAAGTTCTGCGGCTGAATATTACGAACCCGTCAACTTTTCTTCCTTTTATATTCTAGCTCTTAATGGCTCTGCCCTCGTTGAAGCTGAATTAGTGTACTTGGTAAGTATGCTATGAAAAGCCCATTTTGTAAATGTCTGCTCGATCATTCTGAAGAGATGACTGCATGACTATTACACTGTAAATCAAATGTGCAACAACAAACAGGTAGGCCTTTTTATTAACAGTCATGGAAGTGTAACTCACTGAATTGCATAAAAACCTTTTATTAAGTCTGACAATCCTGCCTGTTCAATAACAAAAGTACACATTTCTGACTACATAATCTTGAATGCTGTATTTCAAAACCTGAACAGATTTCTGAGAGTTAGTTACATGTACATGAAGAACACATCTGCTAATCCTAAATTCAAACAATACCGTATACTTTAAAAGTCACTTTAAAAATACTTTCTTGTGCATATGATATATTTTTAACAGCATTGTAATATTTTTCCATAAGCAACTTTTGGAAAGTACATTTTACACCCATAATGCTCCCATAACTTGGAGACAAAGACAAAAGCTATTGTTTTTGAAATAGTTCCAAATGAGCTGAGCAGACTATAACACTGCAATTTTAATGAGATCAATACATCGGCATACAAACTGCAAGACAGAAATCCAGCCTACAAAAAATTAATTTTTGCTGTTAGGAATACAAGAAAAATATGTTTTAAAAAATATCTTAAGGTTCCATTGTACTCCATGAAGATTTTATATAAACGTTAGTGGACTTGAATTCTTCAACTTGCTAATATTTGCTAAGAAATGTTTGCATTCTGTATCACATGTAGTATAAGAATTATTGAGCATTTTTGTTCCTTGCTTTTTTCTGGGTGTTATGAAGTTACATTTTCTAGCTTTGAATGGTTTTCCAGATTGTGCATGTGTGTACCCCTGCACTGATGAGTACATGGTCTGAATTTAACACTCTTCTTAAAGATTAAAATATTAATATGAAGCTACTGAGTACGGTGAGTGGCAGTATGGGTTCACACATGTCCCTATTTTCTGCATAAAAGAACTGATGTGTGAATTCTCCTACATTGAAGGAAAACTTTTTTTTAAAGAATTATAACTCAGACATACTAAATGAACATTAAGTACCATTTCAAATAATAGCTTGCCAACAATATTTGTTCAAATGGTATATATTCAGCTGGAATAATGGTGCACAATTTTTCTGAGTTAAACTCTTTCAAATTTGAAACGTCTTGTTTGTGAAAAGCCTTTCTGAGCTCAGTGCTAATTCTTTTAAATATCTCAGGGCATCCGAGAAGCTTGAAACAGCTGTTTTGAATTCAAAATGGTTTGACTAAAATGTATTTTAACCCTCTACACTGGAATCACTGAGCAACTATATGGGAAACTGAGATCCATTTCGGCCCACTATTTGTGCATATAGTTGAGTTCATTTGCAGATCACATTTAGTTAGAATTAGTACTTCTGATTATCTCCATGAGATCATTTAGAAGATTTTTTAGGATCATCTCACATGCACATATCATTTGTGAAAAGCAGTGTCTTCATATGAGAATTCAGTACATGATCACTGTCTATGGAGATTCTCAAACATCCAAATCATGGTTGTCCCAAAGGTTCTTTTCCAAAAGGTAACTGGACTTTCTTGGTTTTTCCTTGAGAAATGAAGAAGCTTCCTGGATGAGAAGTTAAACGTTCTCACAGAAAAAAACAAGAAAATCCAGTTGCCTTTTAGAAAAGCACCTTTGGTACATGATCACTGCTTTTCTTTTTTCTTTTAACCTGCTCTGTTTCTGACTTGGTGATATCCCTGTTAAACTGTGGTGACCTAAAGTATACTGTAACTGATTGCACTTTAAATATGTATAAGGGCATTGCACTATTGACAATTTTACTGAAAATTCCTTTTCTAATATTCTCCAGCATGTAAAACGTTGTCTTCACAGCAGTCAATAACTTTCACGTTAATCGAAGTCTACCACCTCTACAATTTTTTTATTACATCTGTTTAATTTCCATTCATTAAATGTTTTCTTTGTTGCAGCATGTAGAGATATTTTTATTACAATGGGTAGGAGTAGAGAGTCATGGTTCTTCTGATATGCCATAATCATAATAATTTATATTACAATGAAGCATTATTTAAGAAGATTGGTATATTTTATCCTTAGCATGGAAGAACTGCTGAAAAGACCAATTCTTTTGGTGATATGGCTTAAAATGTTTCCTTATCTTACATAGATGTGAAATTAATTTACCTTTGCATTAAAGCTTAATTAATAAAATTCATCTGAAAGGAAGATGGCAGGAGCAAATAGTACAATGAACACATGATTTGGAGACTTATTAATATATTTTCAGCCTTAGATTGTACTTTCTCAAAGGCAAATAGAATTTAATTTGTACATTTGTAATTAATAATTCACAATTAATCTGTTAAAACTCATCTCTGCTTTAGATTAATGCCTCTTAAAGAAAGAATAGGAGCCCTTTGAAGGCTGAATCTGGCTTACAAGACTTTTCCATACAATATGGGTAGGCCTAGAAATATACAGTATCCACCCCTGAAGGCATCGTTCCCTCAGAAAATTGGGAAGAATGAGTTGAGCATCTTGGAGAAGGTGCTTCAAGATGCCAAAAGGCATCTTACAGCACTATATTTATAGTGTAGAGCTACAAATCCCAAGACACATTGCACACAAGATTAAAGATAGGCTGAGGAAGAGAGAGAAAATGGAGAACTCTAGGAGTGTAGTCGAAAACTGATACATATTCAAATGTTGGAAAATACATTCCCTTTGAAAAAAGTCAGTCATTGACTATGAGGATGGGAACTTGGAATGTCATTTAATCATGACTTATTCTGGTTTTGTGACCCCAGGTTCTGAATGTGAATGTAGATGCCTATATACAGAGTACAAGCCATAGACATTCCTATCAAACTGGGCAAGGCAGAAAAGGATATTTGCATGGCTACCACTGTGCATTGTTTGGAAGCTGCAGTAAAATGATTATTAAAAAAATATGAGGGGAAAAGGTAATTTCCCGCGAATTAAAACTTCTTGGGACAAATATTTTATTCCAAGAAGAAATGAAATGAAGGAATACTTGACATTTAAAAAAAATAAGTACTTCTTAACTGATATTAATGTATTAACAAAACATGGCATGGAAAAGATTTGATATTGGATTAAGAGTTACTATGGACATATAATAGAAAGTGCTCAACAAGAAATTCACTCAATAACAGGAATGAAGTAGCATTTCTATAGACACTTCCATTAATTGTGTTCATTAGCAAAAAGTAGTGAAAAGGCTGGCAAATACAGTGAAAAGGTGGTTGGGGACACATGTTCAATGATTCAACCCAATCATAGGGAGAAATCACCTGACCAATAAAGCGTTTTTGACCTGCATAGAAAGGAAATTCTGTAAAACATTTTACAAATGCTGCTGCTACTCATTCTCAACTAGATCCACTGTAAAATAGTACAACTTTTTGTTTAAAGTACCTGGACAAATTGCTGACTATCACTGACTAGTCCATTGTGCTTCTTGCACAGAATCTGAAATATTTTGTAGTATGTGTGTGAATATGAAATTAAACAAAATATTGATGACTGAACTATAGAAAAAGTACATATAAAAATGTTTACTATGTTAGATGCTGAGTCATCCTTTGAACTACTTAATACCAAAGGAGGTAGCGTTTTGAACATGTCAAACATCTTAGAAAGGATCCATCTCAACAGTGAGATAATAGTCTCTTCTATTTCTGAAATTACGACATTTCACAATACAGATATCACTGCTTAATAATTACAGTTGGACCTGCAAGTCTATTGCTAAGCAACACATCTGTTAAGCAAAATATCATATGATCTCAATGGGCTTACAACCTCACTTCTGTTGGAATTGTTAAGCAAACCATCTATGGCTTTAAGCAAGACATGATATGACTTCTGTTGTGGTTGTTAAGCAGGTTACCTATGGTAGTTAAACAAGACATCTTATGAACATTACTTATGATTTTATTGCTGTCTTCTCTATTGACTCTGTCTGACGCTTGCCATGAAATGACAATCACATGACCTTAAGACATTATGATGGTCACAAATTCCCATCAATTGCATAGTGCCTGAACTGATCACAGGGATACTTTAAAGTGCATAACTGAGAATACTGGTTGTAACTTCAAACATTCTCTAAACAAGACAATTGTTAAGCAAGGACTATCTATAATGACCCAAAGAGGCAGGATAGGGAGAGCAGCACAGGAAAAAAAATCTTCCAATTAATTTAGCTCCTGGGATGACAAGTAAAACTGGACAGATTGATATAATAAATTAATATCTGCAAATTCTATGATCCAATTATAGATGGAAAGGTTGGGGATTAGGTGGGATCTGTTGTTAATCTATCAACCATCTCCACTGTGATGCTCCCCCACTGGGGTCCCAAGCTAACTGGCAGGTCTTTAGGCCCTTACAAAAGGTAGGTTGGGGCCAACCTCCAAGATGTTCCAGAGGGCAGTGCAATGGCATAAAAGGCCCTTCTCTTGGATCCCACCAGCCAGAGTAATTGAGCTGACAAGGCCCACAGCATGACTCCTCTGCCAGCATTGGTGGGATGGGCCAAATTAAGTGGGATGAGGTGGTTCCTCAAGTAGCCTGCACCCATGCCATGATGGGCTTTAAAGGTGATTACCAACACCTTGAATTGCACCCAGAGGCAGACTAGCAACCAATGCAGCTCATGGAACAGTGGTGTTATATGGGCGATTCTTCAGGCCTCAAGAACTATACATGCCACAGCAGTCTGCACCAGCTGTAGTTCTGAATGCTCTTTAAAGTTAGCCTCCATGATTTCATGAAGTTATGTAGTTTTGTAGTTATGTTTATGAATCTGCTTCATCTGTGGAATATATATGGGTTTACTTAATCATTCTCACCTATGATTGTTCCAAAGCACCAGCTTGCCATTTAACTAGGAATTAAGATAAAAGAACCTATTAAAAATAATGACAATGATAAATCAGCCATGTCATAAGGGGAAAAAAGTTTGCTATGTTCTTTCCTTCACTTTTCTCTGTGCATGTTTTTTTAACATAAGCATTCCTATAAATATTTGAATATGCTCTTAATAATTAATATCAAAATATCCTAGAAAGAATCTATCCAACAGGCTGAGACTGTCTGTCTCCTTTGCAAAGCTTAAAGCACATGTCTTACTAACTTGTTAGAATTCTTTGAGGGTGTAAATAAATACATAGATAAAGGGGCCCCAGTTGATATTGTATATCTTGACTTTCAAAAGGCTTTTGACAAAGTCCCTCACCAAAGGCTCCTAAAAAAGCTCTCCAGCCACGGAATTAGAGGACAGGTCTTGTCCTGGATTGGTAACTGGCTAAATTGTAGGAAGCAAAGGGTGGCAATAAATGGACAATTCTCCGGATGGAAAGAAGTGAGAAGTGGTGTACCCCAAGGTTCAGTTTTGGGGCCTTTACTTTTTAATTTATTCATCAATGATCTGGATGTAGAAGTTAATAGTGAGGTAGCCAAGTTTGCTGATCACACTAAATTGTTCCGGGTTGTGAAAAGTGAAACTGATTGTCGGGAGCTCCAGAAGGATCTCTCGAAATTGTGTGAGTGGGCAACAAAGTGGCAAATGCATTTTAACCTAAACAAGTGCAAAGTTATGCACATCGGGGCAAAGAACCCCAATTATACTTACCAACTGATGGGGACCAAACTTTCTGAGACAACCCAAGAAAGGGATCTTGGGATTTTGGTGGACAGCTCGATGAAGATGTCAACCCAATGCGCAGCAGCAGTAAAAAAAGCAAATTCCATGCTTGGCATGATTAGGAAGGGAATCGAAAATAAGTCAGCAAGTGTTGTATTGCCTCTGTACAAATCGATGGTGAGACCACACTTGGAGTACTGTGTACAGTTCTGGTCACCGCACCTCAAGAAGGATATAATGGAACTGGAAAAGGTGCAAAAAAGGGCAACAAGAATGATCAAGGAAATGGAGCGCCTCCCTTATGAAACCAGATTGCAACGCCTTGGTCTCTTCAGCCTTGAAAGACGGCGTTTAAGGGGTGACTTGATCGAAGTGTATAAAATCATGCATGGGATAGAAAATGTGGATAGAGAAAAATTCTTTTCTCTATCACACAATACCAGGACAAGGGGGCACTCCCTAAAGCTTATAGCTAAGAAAGTGAGGACAAATAAAGGGAAATATTTCTTCACCCAGAGGGTCGTTGATTTATGGAATTCACTTCCTGAAGGGGTCGTGACAGCTGTCAGCCTTGACAGCTTCAAGGCAGGGCTAGATAGATTCATGGATGCAAAGTGTATTGGTGATTATTAAAACAGATGTCCATGTGCCGCCTCTATGTTGGTTGAGGCAGGCAGGATTCCCTTGAGTACCATTTGTTTGGGGGTCAAGGGAAAGGGAGGGTTTTGCCTTCTCTTTCTGCTCAAGATCCCCATGTACATTTGGTGGGCCACTGTGTGACACAGAATGCTGGACTCGATGGGCTTTGGCCTGATTCAGCATGGCTCTTCTTATGTTATGTTCTTATGTTCACTACTTTCATGTATTGCAAAATAAAACAATTGATTCCCCCCTCTTGAGGTCATGAGAATGTACTAAAGGCCAGATTTTACTGGCTTAATAGAGTTTGTGGCATGCCAATATCCCTGCATGATATATGTGAGAGGTGGTGCCAACAAAGGGGTAGCAGGTGTGATGGACTACAGTGAACCAACTGTTTTCTAGGAAGGAAGGAAAACATTCCAGACAGGAGGACCACACAGGAGGCAGCACACCCCAAAGATTGATAGAAGACAGAGAAAGAGAATAAGGATAGCCATTCCCTAGAAACTCCTAGGTAGGAGTGTTAGGGTGAGAGTTTAGTCTGACAAAATTCTGCCTATTGTGTGTCAGCAAATAAAGAAATTAAGTCTGGCTGAATTGCTCTTTGTCATTCTTGGGCTTATTCTGACAGTATATTTGTAAATGACGTTTGATGGGAAACCAGAAACATAATGAGTATCTTACCATTGATGTTTTCAACAGCCCTAAAGACTCCTGAGAAGTCTGGCTTTCTCTCTCATACCAGGCCCAAAAGGGGCAGAACCAGTTAGGCCCAATAGTATATAGAAATCTCCCCTAGGCGAAGAGTAGGACGGAGATAGGGAAGGAGGGAGGAAAGTAGAAAGAAAGTAGAAAGAAAGTTGGTAAGAGGGGGGGTGAGTAAGGAGGGTGGAATATAGAGAAGTAGAGAAGGAGGGAGGAAAGTAGGTAGTTAGTTGGTAAGTGAGGGGGGAAGGTTAGGGTCGGGGTGATGTGGTGGTGGGGGTACCGAGCAGTAATGTTAATTGTGTGGTATGATTATTTTCAGTTGAGTTATTAGTATTAGAAGTATTGAAAAATGTATTTATGTTTTGTTTATGGATGATTGTTTATTTTAACACTATGATTTGATTTGAGTAGTTTCTTCTTTTTGTAAAAATTAAAAAAATTAATAAAATATATTTTCAAAAAAAAAAAAAGAAATCTCCCCTAGGCAGAAAGGCCCAGCAGCACATAGGCCTCCTGCCTCTCCTCCATGGCTCCTTTCTCCCCCTCCACCACTGGCCTTTCTTCTGCCCCACCATGCCCAGGTCCACTTCCCTTTCCCTTTAGTTGAAGACAGGTGTGCCCAGACTCAGCTAGAAAGCTAGCAAAGGCAATTTTTTTCCAGGCTAGAGAGACAATCTTTCCCAAGGTTGGCCAACAACAGGAAGTCAGCCAGTGAAGCTCCTGTTTGCCAAATGCCTCTCTAGCCTTCCACCTGCAGACGTCTCCACACTGTTCACTAACTTTAGAGTTCTCCATGAGTGTCTTTACAGCATCTTGTAGGCAAATTCCAAAATAGCTAATCTAGAATTAGTTTGGCTAGTGCTGGAGGAAAAGCATCTAGTGAAATCTTCTCCTATAGCACTTGCATAAAACAATATGAGACCACCAAAAATTATTTATCAAGGTGAAGGTAATTACCTCTTCCATTTAGCAAATCACATTGATGTCCAACACTTTGTTAAAGCAAACTGAAGTTGTTTTATACAGATCTATTTTATACTGCTAACCCTGCAAAAAAATCTAAAAATTGGTACTAAATTTAAGTTGCAATCCTAATGGGCACAACAGTTGACCTTAGTTTTTTTTTCTTCTGCTCATGTTGATCAATACAATTATCTTGCATTTTTCCCTGTTTGTATGATAAATCAAATTAATATAAAAGCAATACTAGATCATCCATAACACAATGAATCAATTAGTTCCTTCCAAATAAAATGAAAAAATGTAGAAAATGAACATATACGACCTTCAGATCAATTTTATAATACATAGATCCATAGATCAATGAATATATTTATTATATATTAATTATATCAGACTTATGCAAACAATAAACCTATTATAAATTATAAATGCTATCATTTCAAGCCAAAGTGAAAGAAGTATCAAGATCAACATCCATTTTGGGGTGCCTGACTATGCATGACTAATTAATTTTTGCATCACACAATTTAATTTGATAGATTTTTAAAACTAGGCACATTTGGCTCACAGTTAAAAGAAATATGTTAATGGAAGTCAATTAATAATATTGAAACTGATAAATGATTGCAAAGATATCTCCCCTTATTGAGCAATTTGCCCTGAATATTCACTTAGTGGAAAAAGCAATCAGAAAGCAGTCACAGGCTGGACTTCTAGAGAAAAAATGGCAAACTGAATATGGCTCAACTAACAGTGCAGTCAACTACCATGACAGAATGAAGAACTGGAGAATAGATTCTTCAATAACTCACTTGAAATACCCCACAAGTGCTCCATACAGTTGCTTTTCATGAGAAAACCACAAGACAGTGGTCTCTGGTGGTTTTACAGTTGTAAGGGATGAGGGAATAACTATGCTCAACTGACAGTTGGCACGTTTTAAGGAAACTAGATTCACATACCGGTACTTCTTTTTTAAAAAAACAATTTTCAGATATTGGTTGTTAACTGTTTTGAGCTATAGGGAACATTTGGATCAACAGGTTTTACAGCAGTGGATGAGTTTCCTTCAATTCTTAGTAAAAGAAGTTTTAAATGCAAGTTTAAAGATTTAAAACAATTTCTGTTTTGCAAATGGACCAGATTTTGGAATTAATTATAAGAATCCTTCCTATGGAAAAAAGAGTTTGTTCTGTATTCTCTTTTTAAAAAAAAATAGAATGACCCTTTGAAGAGTTGTTATTAAAGGAGTCAAAGGAACTAAAAGGAGCTAAAAGTACATTTAAAGGAGAAGAACACTTAAGCTTGACTTACTAATACAGAATAAAGTAAAACATTTTAATGTTAAGACTGCTGAGGTCATCCTGATAATTCTCTCTGCTTCAGTTAAGTGATGCTGTTAAAGAAGTTTGTGAGAGTGCTGAAGAACCAGGCTTCAGCACAATTGTGGCAAGACAGAGTAACTGTGAGTTTTAACATCCACGGATTCCACAAATTTTCCATCTTAATACTGCATGGAGGTGCACCTCTCCAGTCAGTTGGTATGTAAAATGGGGCCCTTCTTGGACGGTTGACCCTTGCTTGAGGAGCAGATGCAGTTGTGATCAGTGGGCTTTTGCATAGGTTCATTTTGTGCATCAGTTGTGCCCAATACTAGATTATGTTCATGGCGACTGACACCCTAGTAATCCCAATAGGACTGTTGTAATTTGCTGTAAATGGGACTGCCCTTGAAGAGTAGCTGTGCCAGAATACAGAAGTGGAGGCGGTTTGGGGCATTTCTCATTATACTCACATAACACTAGTTCTTCATGAGTTACACTGCCTCCCTGTGAGCTTCTGGTACAATTCAAAATGCTAGTCTTCACCTATAAAGCTCTCCATTGGCTAGGACCAGGTTAATTGCAAGACTGCCTTTCTCCAATTGCTTTGGCCTATTCCATCAGATCTAATAAAGAGGACATGTTCTGGATAATTTCTATTGAATAATGTTATCTTGTTGTATCCTGAAGTCATGCCTTCTTAGTGACTGTGCCTGCCCTGTGGAACGCCACCCCCACTTTTCATCAGAGAGAGAGAGAGAGAGAGAGAGAGAGAGAGAGAGAGAGAGAGAGAGAGAGAGAGAGAGAGAGAGAGAGAGAGAGAGAGAGAGAGAGAGAGAGAGAGAGAGAGAGAGAGAGAGAGAGAGAGAGAGAGAAGACATTTATTTTAAATGCTGTTTTCTCCACCAAATCTTCAAAACATAGCAAGCTTTCTTCAGAAGAGATCTACACAAATTCTTTCATAATTTTTGAGTGCTTCACCTTTTTAAGCTTTGCAATATCCTTTGGGATGGCTCAGTGACTATAATTATACAGAGTATTCTAAATCATGGTCAGATGATTACAAGCATTACATTTCTGACAATTTTGTCTTTGACTCCTTTTTTAATGATTCCTAATATAGAATTTGCTTCCCATCAATTTACTTGGAACCAGCATTAAGCTAATTAGCCTGCAATTGCCTGGATTTCTCTTCCACCCACCTTCAGATCGTGCTTATTAAATTGGCATGTTACTAGTTGCCTTGTGCCTCTCCATTAGAACAGCTGATGATAACAATATATTCCTTTAAAAAAAGCACTTTCATATTTGACTTGTTAAGAAATCTAGTGTGAATATTTCCTAGTTCCAATGAATAGAATATTTCCAATTTCATATTTAACTTCTGAAATAAAATAGGCAATCTTTGTTGACTAGGGCTATCTTGGAGGGCAGGGAAATGGCAGAAACTAGTTGAGACTGCACTATGTATGCATACCAACAGGACCATAATTTTCTACTTTTTTGATGGATTTGGGGTGGGGTTTTCTTTTGTTTAACTTATCTGTTTCAACCCCATTTTACAATCTGTTCCATCATTTGAGTAGAAAACTATAGCATCAACTACTGACAATGCTTGAGGAAGGGACTATGACAGCTTGAATAAAATTGATTCAGGAGTTTCAGAGTGCCTATGCTTGATCTGGAATTTCATCATTCAAAAGTACCTTTTGCTTTATTTTAACATTTTTATACTGTTATTTATTATCAGGAGATAACATAAATTTCAGACAGAGGATATGCTACAAGTTAAAGTTTCATCTCACATAATTTGCATTGGTGATCTAGTCTGAAGAGAATTTTTAAGCAAAACTTTAATGAAGCATGAAGATAGTATAAATTAGTTTTAATAAATGCTCCAAGAATAGGGAACAATTCTATAATTTATATTTGAATGTACTTTCGATCTAGGAAATTATGCTCTTGTGTGCATAGCATATTTGCAATAATGCATGCGATAAAAACATTGTTTTCAGGTCTTGTCATTTGTTGCTATAATTAGAAATAGTAAATTGTGATAGCTCACAAATAAGTTGGTAAGATTGTTTGGAATATGAAAAAAGTATTCAGAGTCATATCAATAATGCTATTTTCTATGCAGCCCTGCCTTTATTCCTTCAAAGTCACTGATTAATATGTGTAACAATCGAAGCAACAACCATGGATGTCTTTGTGGTCAATGCAATATAATTTCAGGTGTACTTCAGCCCTACCAGAATATTGCTATGCTTTCTTACCAGTGAGGCATATTCAAGAATAAATCAGGCTAGCTGTTCCTCTCCTACAATCACAGAGTTCAAGAAGGTGCACAGCATGAATATAACAGAAGTTGGAGTGCAAGTTTATTGTAGTTGTTCCTTAGTTACTGAGCACTTAAGATGTAACTAATTAACACCTTGGGCTACTGTAGCTTATAAGAACAGGTTAGTTCTTAAATAATGAGTGTGCTTGAGGAAAATTCCAGCATTTAAAGTTCATGAATTCAGTCTGAGTTTGCCAATTCATTTTTTTTCCAAAAACTGCTTATTCTTTAAATAAAGGGAGCAAGACCCGCATATGTTCCCACAACAGCACAGTTCTTTTGACTTACACTTAATAATAATAATAATAATAATATATAAACTGAATAGGTGTTTAGATATGTAGGACCTCTGCCTAGCCCTGGCTGTGCTTGGATCAAGTATAATTACAACTTGGATGATTTTTCTGAATGAGAGAACTTCCTTGGACTTGTATACTACAATGAGAATTTAGAAACAAAAAATAAAAAAGACATAACGCCTGAGATGCTAACTTGCTTCCCATTCTACTAAAAAACTAGGTGGATAGATCCATGACTTCACAAGAAGTTGAACCTGATTTGTAAGAGGCTTTATTTTACTTCATTTATTATATAAATGCTCAAGCACTCAGAAAAGACTGTGTAAGGGCCATATGTTCTCTTTGTTGTACCTTGTAAGCTTTGCATCAACATCCATCCTTCTGTCACTATGTTAAGTTGTGAAAAGCTACAGAATGAATTCTTATCTGTATCAGAAGGCTCCATAGAGGATTCTAAAGCAGATGATAAGCTACATTTGTACAGAAAAGTTAAGATGAGTAAGATATTTCCAATTCAAAATGTTACAAGCTTGAAACATTTTGCATACTTCCAATTTCTGATGTAGAAATGATGCTCCACAAATAGGGAGCAGTGAGACTAGAATGCAAGAGTGAAACCTGCAGGCCTAGCATGCATCCCTACACCAGGGGTCTTCAAACTTGGCCCTTTTACGACTTGTGGACTTCAACTCCCAGAATTCCTCAGCCAGCGTGTGTGTCTGAGGATTTCTGGGAGTTGAAGTCCACAAGCCATAAAAGGGCCAAGTTTGAAGACCCCTGCCACACACTGTCCCTCACTCCATTGTGGTTTAATGAATTTATTGCTAAATAGAACTTCAAGCTTTCTAATGGTTTTCCCTATTTTATTGAATCAGTTGGTCTGGTTTGTGTTGCAGTCCTGAGCTGCATTTAGAAAATTTGATGATTTTATTATTTTTTTTAACAGAATTCAAGAGTAATCATTCAACAAAAACATGTTGTCTTGAGTATCTTATTCACTAATACAAATTAAATTCCTAATCCCTAAATCTTTTCTCTAACTATTGATAAAATAGATCCCAAGTTTGAAAATATTCTGTTTCTCCTTTTTCTTTCAACCTTAAAGTAAGTTTGTCCATTTCCACACAGTCTAGTATTTTTTTGATTATTTCTTCTTCTGGTGATATTTCTTCGTTCTTCCAATATTGTGCAAATATAATTCTTGCTGCTGTTATCTCATGTAGAATCAAATATGTACTTTGCTTATCAAGTTTTTCTGGCATTATACCTAGTTAAAAAAAGTTTATAGCAGCGGTTCTCAACCTGTGGGTCGCAACCCCATTTGGGGTCGAACGACCATTTCACGGGGGTCACCAAACAATGCAGTCCGCCATTTCCCCCCCTTTTCCTTAGCTGTGCTACGCCCTTATTCTATTGGCTTTTGAAAGCCAATAGAATAGACTCTCTTGAATAGAGTCTAATTCTATTGGCTTTCAAAAGCCAATAGGAATTGTCCAGTCTGTCTCTGCCCTGCTGAGCCCGCCAAAAGTCCCAGTCTGCAAACGATGCTGCAAGTTGTCTGCAGCGAAGGCGAGCTCTCTGGAAGTTTCCACCCCTCCCTGCTGAGCAACTACTAAAAATGTAAGTAAAAGAGGGCCAGGGGTGGGAGGTGGGAGGCCGGCGGGTGCAGGGAGGGTTGCTGGCGTGCGTGGGGCCTGGCGGGTGCCTTACCTCCCTTGGGCTGGGCCAGCTGGTGGCCCAGCCAGTGGTTGCCCTGCGCCATTGCTGCCCCTTGCCAGCTACGCCTCGGCTGGCGCAGGGGGCGGCACCACGCATGCGCAGCGCTCCCGGGCAGGGAAATACAGGTAGTCCTCGACTTATGACCGGTTGGGGGTCGCGGCATTAAAAAGGTTGAGAACTACTGGTTTATAATCTATGTGTTTCTCTAACATTTTTTTCTAACCAAATGTGGATTATTGTCCAATATCTCCTTGCTTTAACACATGTCCACCACGTATGATAATAAATACCTGGTTTGTGTTTACATTTCTAACATTTTTCTGACATATTTTTAAACATTTTTGCTAATTTGTTGGTGGCAAGTGCCATCTATAGAACATTTTATACACATTTTCTTTATATGAAGCTGACATTGTCATAGTTTCTTTCCCACAAACTTTGCTACTTCTCTATTATATTTGATGATTTTACTGCAATATTTGGAAATCTTGTGCCACAGTGGTCACTGGGATAGTGACTCAGTCAGGTACCATCAAGATATTGTCTCAGAAGATTGCAGAAACAATAAATTCAGCAATAAAATATTGCATTAAAGAGTGAATTATAGATTAATCATTTTGTGTTTGGATTGCTCAGTATCTCCTTTTCTTGATCCTACACATGTGTTCTCATCGCTCTATTTAGGAGCAAATGAGAGCAAATTAAAATGGTATGTAACACCTGCCATCTTGTATTTTTTTAAAAACTTGCTTAGAGTATTGTTTCTCAATTTAGCAATCTGTGGACTTCAATTCCCAGAATTCCCCAACCAAAGTTGAAGTCCAGACATCTTTAAAATTACCATGGTTGAAAAACACTGGCTTAGAGAACTACTTTCAGAATACCATTGTAGAATATTGAAATTGTCACATTTCACTAGTCCTTCGGGAGGGGGGCGGTATAAAAATCGTAAAATAAAAAAAATAAAAATAAATGTACCTAGTTTGTTTACAATGTATTTAAAATTTAAGTATTTTCCAAACAAATTATCAGTTTCTCTCTTCCAGTGGCTTTATATTTCAGAAGGAAAATCCCAGTTCATCAGCTACAGTGTGTAGTTTGGTCCTTCTCTGGGGGTTTGTTTGGTCTTTGTATTCCATGATAGCACACCAATAGGATATGCTTCTTTCACTAACTCATTTATTTTCAGAATGGGTCCTTTAAGGCCTTCTTCTCATTTAGCTCTCTAGCTCATGAACTAGAGTCTAGACAAAATGATTCATAGCTCAATAACAATGGTTAATGTTGCAATGTCACACATGGTCTTGTAATGCTCCCATTTCCACTGACAGGAAGCATGGTGTGGTGAGTAAATGAGGTTGATTTGAAAGCAGAGCACCAGCTGAGTAAAAAATTGTGCATGTATGAATCTACTTTTGTAAAATGAAGTAGTCACTGGTTGAATGCAAAATCTGAAAGTTGACTCTCTAAAGATGAGTTGATGTGTGCTGTTTTTAGCTAGCAGTAATTTATTAAAGTTATAGCTAGTGAAGAAGCCATAGAATAAGATGTTCTGCACATTTTCCTAAGGACCTGTTGCAATATTCATGAGCAGGAAGAGTCATGTGGTAACTCAGTCAGCCAATGTGAGTAAAGTGCTACTGAGTCTGTGCAAAAAAATGGTATTGAGTTACTAGCTGGATTTTTTTTAATTCAGTCTCAGGTCTGTCTTGGTATCTCTCTGTAAGAAGTCTTCATTGTGCTATGTTGTGTAAAGAAGAATGTATGGTATTGTAAATATTTTGATATGAATATAAAGAGGTTATTTGAATCAGCTAAATGCAGTCAACTGTGAGAGCTTCTGATTTATTTTTACCAACAGAGAAATTAAAATTCTCTAACAGGACCTTTTCAACTATATTTAAGACTTGTTTCTTCTAAGATGATAACAGAAGAGGCTTCCATTCACTACATCTCTGAGGAATACCCATTAGGCTATCACTGTATACTGTAGATACAGGAATAAAATGTCATTTTAATGGTCCACATAAAAATAAAATCCACATTTCAATAGTTTTATTAGATATTAACCAAAAAGTAATGGCAGGGGTAGAGAACTTACCATTTTGTTAAATTACTGTGGCCAGAATCCCTCACTAGCGGTTATGCTGGTGGGGATTGCTGGGAATTGTAATTCAGCAACATCTGGAAGGAAACAAATTCTCAATTCCTGCTGGGTTAAATAAATGGTTTCAGAGAGAAGCAGGGCTCTTAGTCTATTGCAGTAAAAAAATCTTGCAGCATCTGAAAGGTCATATAGGTTTCCATGGATCATAGTTCACCGTTCTTGGTGGGCATATCCTGAGAGAGTAGTATTATGTATATACAGCCACTGTTGTGAGAGAAGGGAATTGTAAAAGAAAGGTCAGAGGATAGTAAAATGTAAGCGGTGCAGAATTGAAAATGTCCTGTTGGTAGCTGTCCTTGTTACTGGATGTTTAATAATAACTTAGATGTCAGATGTTACTTTAGTGCATAAAACCCTAAAGCTCCCTTCCTAATTGTATTACGACTGTGGAGGTTTGAATAGGGGTATCCGCTCCATGAAACTTCAAATGAAGCGTATCTTGAAAGTGCTTCAACAGAGCAAAGCATCTGCTTCCCCAGAATCAAAGCACAAAGCTTTGCAAATAGGTCTCTTTTTTTGTATCCATTTTGCATGTGCAAAAACTTTGTTCTTTGATGCAAAATAGCTGATTTTGAGCTATCAGCTCTTCATTGATGTTTAGGGTAATAAAATTCCTTACCAAAGAAAAGCACTTCTAACTCACACATTTCTAAAACCCACTGTATGTTCTAAGACAGGGGTGTCAAACTGCCGGCCCGCGGGCTGGTTGCATCATGCAGAGGCTGCACCCACCTTAGCTCTGGCAATCCAAAAAATGTTGCGATATGTCACGACACAACATGTGACATGGCAAGTTTAACACTCATGTTTTAAGGGGTATATGCTGTTGAATACAACTGCCATCCTTACTAAAAAGTAAATTCCACTGAACCTAATTAGCATTCTCTGTATGTACAAGCTTAGGATCACAAAGATCAGTCAGTATACTTTCATGATATTTAAAGCCCAATACACATTTTATATGCCATAATAATGCTGGCGAGTGATCAGAATCAGGGGTGGACAACCAAAGGCTCCTGAGAAGTTGTTGTTGTTTTACAGTCCTTGGTTCCTAAAAACTTGGTAAACTTATTAAAACAGAGCACACATGCTTGCAGTTTTAAAACAGATGCAAAAAATAAATGAGCATATAACAATTTACAAAGGAGTTCTCAAAAATGCCCACCAAAAATTGGTCCATTTCTCTACTGTTAAGATGCAGTTACCAGATTGTGATATTCACATATATTATATACTTTTATAGCTATGTTATGAAGTTTGCTCAGTTGCTGTTGATTTATTTACTCTATATATTCAAAATTCAACCTAGAAAATTATCTGACTGTTCTTAATGGCTGAAATATGCCAGCATGCATAACTTCCTTAAATAAACCTAAATATTTGAAGAGTTACCAGAGACAACCATCTAACCATCTTATCCTATTTCTTCTCCTTCTCCTTTTGCCTTTTCCAACCTCAGGAATTTTTGCAATGAGTCCTCTCCTCTCATTTGGTGGTCAAAATATTAGATAGATAGATAGATAGATAGATAGATAGATAGATAGATAGATAGATAGATAGATAGATAGATAGATAGATAGATAGATAGATAGATAGATAGATAGATAGATAGATAGATAGATAGATAGATAGACAGACAGACAGACAGACAGACAGACATGATTTAAAGCTGAAACATAAATCCAAATGCTATAATAGTAGAAAACCAGATTAATTAAGCTAAAGTAAGGCCCTGAACTGAGGATCACGCATGTAGCTTACTGTGCTAAATGGCACAGGAGACCTTTATGGCTACCAAATCAGTGCAGTGACATTGTTGAAATAAAAAGGGGAAAGTTATTTTTTTCAAACTTTTCTTCTCTCTTAATGCAAGTGGACTTGTTTCTTGTTTTAAGATGTGTAACCACCTAGTGAAACTTGATTGTTTTATGTGCAAGAGACAACATACAGCAGATGGTTTGTTTTTTTCCAGAGCAGTCTCTTGGGATGACTTTAGTTATGCCTCAACAGTTTGGAATACATCTCATGTCATGGTGTTTCTTTAGGGTAAGATTCTTAGCCGAGTTAAAGATAGGAAGTAAGTACTGTTAAAGAAAAACAAGGACTAGGGGCATAAGAGTTAATGCTCAATGCATATTGCTGCTAATAATAACATAAAAACTGAGTATGTAAGGATTTTGGTCCACCACCAACCCCCTTGATTGCAGATTTGCCATCCTTCTTGACTTCTGAGGTGTCTTCCAGACATGGAAAGCATTACCAATGAAAAGAGTTGTAGGCAGAATACTGGAGGATTCTTAACAACAATAATGGAAGAATTAAAAAAAAAACCCTCTATCCTACAATGGATGGGTAAAGTAGTTGGGTAGAAGACCTAACACATTCATGTTCTTCCAAGAATAGTTTATCAGTCTACTAATATTTGTATAAGAATCTGATACTAGAATATAAAATATTTATTGCAATATATGGTTTCCCTTTAATTGGTCATTTTGATTTATTTATGGGTTAATTTTTTTGGGGCTACTTCATGTATATAGCTACACACAGATGGAACATAAAGCTTAAAGTGAATAAGTGAATAAAGTTAAAAGTTATTAAGATTAAGTATAAGCAAACTTTTCTGTGTAGGCTAGAGCTTAAAAGTGTATGATTAATTGCTACAGTCAGGTTACTGACATTCAAGCTTTATTATATGTTCCAGAACACCCTGTCCAGCAAATAATCAGCAACCACTACAATCTCTGTCAACCCTGGTGTCAGGATCCCAGATGTGTTAGCATTGGAGCCAGAATTTCAGGTAAGGATGCTAGTAGACTGCAGGCTAGAAAATAGAGATAGTGCTTATCCAATATGTATAATAAGGTCAACAACAAGTTTAGAAATTTCCTTTAGTATGCAAAGCTTGGTTAGCTTGACCATTTTAGATTTCTTTATGGCTTACTATGTCATGGTGTATTTTATTAATTATTAGGCCAATATAAACCCAGAAAAGGACTTCATTCAATAACCAAGTAAAGTGAGTTCCATGAATATCACATAGGAACTATATTCTCAACCTGTCTAGAATGGATTTTGGGAAACTGGTTTATCACACATATTTTATTTAGAAATTAGCTCCACAGAGTTCAGTAGTATTTATTTTCAGATGGAGTTTAAGCTTTCAAAAAATGTTTCTTATTAGCTGTCATGTTTTTTGACATTTCAGGTTTCTGAAACTGTGTTGTTGTTTTTTGTTGTGACCTTTTCTACATATCTTATTTTGCATTGTGTTTTTATAAATCAGTAGCACTTCGTAAAAAGAAAAAAGAACCTGAAAGGAATCTGCCTAGATTTTCAGTTAAAACAATTTGATTTGAATAAACACTTGTTGCTATACTATATTTTTTAAAAATAAAATTTAGCAAAGTCTTCAAAATGTGAACATATGCTTTTGTAAGCTGACATGTAAACATTCTATCTGACATTGTTTGTAACTTAATATTTTTAATTGGACTAAGGCTTAGGCCTTGATGTTTGCATCCTTGTCTTTCTGCCGAAATAAATATGTGAGAATTGCTTGGCTGTATAGAATTTGTTCACTACATAAAAATAACAGAAAAGCAGCAATCAGATTGACTGAATACAATACATTATTTTTTTTAAAAAAACCCACTTTTTACAGTACTGCTGTTCACTCCAATTTTGCTTTCAGCTTGAACACAATGAAAATAATCTTAATCAGACAGATGTCTTATGCAGGGGACAGAAAAAGGAAGGGCAGTTCTATTATTCATCTGAACCTCCTGGTGGCTATTATTGACCATTATCCTGTTGGATAACTGGGGCAAAATTATTTCTGGCTAAATATGTGCCCTATCTGTAGGAGTCTATTTGGCTAGAAAAATTAGAACTTTTTTCCATCATGTACCATCTGCTATGATCTTTGTATTAACTTAAGCTTTGATTATGTCCAGATGAGTCTATTGCAATGTGCTTTAAGATACGTCAACATTTTTAAGACATAGGAAGTCCTTAAATGTCCGTGGCAAAAGTGTAATTATGTTATTGTGATGGCATATTCAACCTACCAGATTTACATCTACATTAAAGCTTCCAGGTTAATGGAAAAACACTAAACATTTTCAATGCAAATCACACGAGAAATTGATTCTGTGATGTAACCCTATTTAAAAATAGCAGGGAAGATGTTTTATGGAATGCTTGGACTAACAAGGAATTAACACTTGATTTTTAATGCTGTTTTAAAGACCTTAAGAGACTGCATATATAATATGATCAGTCTAGAATATTTGTTTTGCAATACAGGTAGTCCTCGACTTACAACAGTTCATTTAGTGACCATTCAAAGTTACAACAACACTGGAAAAAGTGACTTATGGCCATTTTTCACACTTAACAACCATTGCAGCATCCCCATGGTCACATGATCAAAATTCAGAGACTTGGCAACTGATTCATATTTATGACAGTTGCAGGGTTCTGGGTTCATGTGATCACCTTTTGTGACCTTCTGGCAAGCAAAGTCAATGGGGAAGTCAAATTCATTTAATAATTGTGTTACTAAACAATCAGAGTGATTCACTTAACAATGGCGGCAAGAAAGGTTGTAAATTGGGGCAAAATTCACTTAACAAATGTCTCAGTTAGCAATTTTGGGCTCAATTGTGGTCACAAGTCAAGGACTACCTGTATATATCATTAGAAGACCTTGAGTTCTAGTCCCTTCTTAGCCACAAAAGCCATGAATCTAAGGTTCGTAGAGAAACTTAGAGAACTAGGGGGAGAAGTAAGGAAGACTTTCTCCAGTGTGTCTGACAAATTTTGTGATGAGACATTTACTCATTCACTTAAAAATATTGGGAACCTCTGATATAAGATATTGAGACCAAAATAGAAGGTGAATAATATTTTTAACTGCTTTTAATGAGTCTTAATGGTTGAATTATGTTGATTGTTAGTTTGTGATTTAATTGTGTATGCCACCCAGAGATATATGCAAATGAGATGGCTGGCTATACAAATTCAATAAGTAAATAATAAATAGATAAATAAGAATTTTTTTATATTATAATGCATTCTTCCAGATGGGCCAGTCATTTTCTCTCAGCACAACTCATTTTGCAGGGTTGTTGTTCTGGGGAAAATAGAAGGAGGAAGGTATGTCTGGATATGTCCTGAATTATTTGTGAAAATAATAAAGGCAAAATACAAAGAAATTTTGGCTTGAATGTTCTAGCAGGAGGAATAAAGGGGTGATTTTTTTAAAAAAAAGTTTGTTTTTGCTATTGGAAATGAAACTATATGCTTTCTCAGAATGAATGTTCTAATTTATTTATCCGATATATCAAGAGTAGGATGTGTTAATGTGGGGGTTTGGCAGAAAAATACTGCTTTGATGGAACACTGAATCTGACAACTCTCACAATAATAAAGACAACAGATTTTGTATATGCAGAGATGGATTCATGATGCAAAATAACTTATCTGCATATGCATACAAATTTATTCTAACTTTATTTATGGAAGTAATTTTACTCTGTTTTTTATCAAAATGAAAAAGATCATAAATACTCTTTAAGGCAGAAGACAATTATTTTAACAGAATAAGAACCACACACTAATTATTTGTGCAAATCTTTAGAAAGAGATGCTTTTCAACATATAGGAGTAAATACAAAATATCTATATTCTAATTGCTAAAATACCTGTAATCATGCCCTGCATGGCTATTTTAGATATTAATCACATCTGACTTTGTATGAATTTGCATGCATGTTCCTTCCACTTGGCTGGGAAAAAGTAAAGTGAAGTACCAGTCTCTGTTTTAGGGGCTTCTGTGTCACCATCCCATCTGGCTGGCTTCATCCTCCCAACCGGGATTTCAACCTTCATTTCTCCCCTCAACCAGGAGAAAGGCCCAAAGCACAAGGATGTTCTAAGCTTTGCAACCAACAAACAGTTGTCCAAAGGTTAAGGTTATAATTCTTCTGAAATAACCAGCCCTGAAAAGATGGCTTAATAAAGTAAACGATTTTTATTTTATTTAAGCACTCAGCAATGAGAGTAACCTGGATGGTGTTCAGCTCAAAGAAAAGAGTTAGAATTGAAAGAGCCTACACAGACAAAGAAACAAGGATTAGGAGCATCCAAAATGGAGATTAAGCCTCTAGGAAAAAAAGCTTTGTAAAGAATCTGGCATACTTTTAACACGTTCAAATGGAAATAAATCTATGCAACCTCAGCGAGTTAATTATTGGACAAGGATTTCTGTGGGTTTTGAATGTTTTTCCGAATTCTGGAAGACTTACATGCTGTTTTGAGTTGTAATATATTGGATTACTTGTAAAAAGAATGTAATGAGTGAATATATGGAGCAATACACATTTGAGAGTAACTTTCTATTTCTAATATAATCTTCAACCTACTGTGTATTTGTGTTTTATGTTGTGATTTGGGTTTTATGTGGTGATAACACAACATTGTGTTAAAATTCAGCTGAAGGTCTCAATGGTCCTACTGTAGTAATTTATCAGTACAGCCTTTAAATAATTTAAAGTTGTTTGGAAATACGTTGAAAAACTGGAAAATATGGAAACATAAGCCTGATGTAGGGAACGGAGCCATTAAAAAGAATGAGAAATTGCAAGCAGCTTTGGTTTGTGTAGTGTTATGGGGTAGGAAGCAACAGAAGTAGTAATACATTCTAATTTAAAGAGGAATTTGAGAAACAGAAGCGATGATTTGGGATAGTTTGAGAAATGTGAAATGGTTATGGTGTATCCCAAAAAATAAGCATATATCTTTTACTAAGAGTCAAAGAGAAAGTGTTGATATCATGCCTAAATCAATCAATCAGAATAGAGCTGGAAAAGACCTCGGAGGTCTTCTAGTCCAATCCCCTGCTTAAGCAGGAGTCCCTATACCACGGGTGTCAAACTCAATTTCATTGAGGGCTCCATCAGCATTGCGGTTGCCCTCAGGGGGCTGGGTGGGTGTGGCCAGGGTGGGTGCAACCTACTGGGTGGGCGTGGATTGAGTGGGTGTGGCCACCTCTACATCGTTCGTGTCAAGGGTGCCTGTGGGGGCTGGGCAGGAGTGGGATATATCTGAGGGTCAGAAGGGGGTGGGATCAGGGCAAGTGCCGAGGCATGGTCCACTGGAGGAGCCTCACTGTTCCTCTCAGGTCATGCAGGGGAGGGCTTATGGAGCTAAGACTGAATGCGTTTCAGCATAGATGGCCAACACAAAATTGTACATTGGCTCCCAGCTGGCCTGGGCCAGGGCCAAGGCAGAGGGGGCTGTTCCCTCACTGTTTCCAGGATGGCTTCATGAGCCACATAAAACCACTTTGCGGGCCGCATCCGGCCCGTGGGCCTTGTGTTTGACATGTCTGCTCTATACCATTTCAGACAAGTGGCTGTCCAGTCTCTTCTTAAAGACCTTCAGTGATGAAGTACCCACATAGTCTAAAGGCAAGCCATTCCACCAGTTAATTGTTCTCACTGTTAGGAAGTTTTAATTAATTAATTAATTAATTCCAAGTTGTTTCTCTTCTTAATTAGTTTCCATCCATTGTTTCTTGTCTTGCTTTCTGATGCTTTGGAAAATAAGTTGAACCCTTCTTCTTTGTGGCAGCCCCTCAAATACTGGAATTCTGCTATCATGTCACCCCTAGAAGGACTAGAGTTATAACAGATAACAGAGTTAAAACATTTAGTGCACTCTTGTGACTTTAGACATTTATGTGACATTTTAATTAAGGACTGTATAATATGTGGAATAAGATCAGAAACAGTAAGGCCAAGATAAATCGTTTATCACTGTAACACTGTTGTTGTTTGTGGAACTGAAGAGATATTTGCAATTCCATTAAAAGACTTTGCAAATGCTGATAAGGAAATTGATATTTGGAGGAATGAAATGGAAACCTCTGCAAAAGTTAAATCCCAGCCAAAAGTTGTAATGCCAACGATCAAAGACTGGAAGCAGGAATTTCTCAACTTAAACAAAAAAAGTCCTACTGTTAAAATAGAATATGAAAATATGGAAGGCTAAATATTTTTTTTTAAAAAAATGTATTGTACTAATAACAAAAATACACTAAAACATCACATGCATTCCATTAGATTCTTTCAGGCCAATTTTTTATTGGACTGATTAAAAAGGAGGGTATAGAAGTTGAATGGATTTAATTATTTTGAAAATCAGTAAACAAGTGTGCAAAGTGGAGTATTTCATTCATATACTAATGTCAGGTGGTAAGGTCAACTGATGACACAAAGACTGAAGTGATTGTTAACACACCAAGCCCATAGAATAAAACTAAACTTCAGCAGCTTTTACATATGTCTAATTATTTGACACAATTTGTTCCAGGAATGGCTACTGTAACAAGTCCTTTAAGGGAATTGCTGTTTCAGCATATGGAATTTCAGACCGTGGCTATACACAAAAGTCCATTAAGTAATTTGAAAGCATTTTTAGTAACAGTATTAAACTAAATACAATAAAAACAATGGGGGATGTTAAGGCATCTAGTTTAGGTGCACTATTGCCAAAAGAAGGATTTCCAAAGACATGTAAGTCTAAAGTCGCAGATGCCCTATCTGGAGTTTCTTAGGTAGTATCAATTATGTGTGGATTGTTCTGATGTTGCAGTATAAATCATGACATTTTTTCCTTTTCCTTTTTTTAAATTTATTTTAAATAATTATTAATCCATATTTAAACATAAGCAAAAGATGAACAATTCACCTCACACAAAACAAAAAGAAAAAAATTATTCAAGTATTTTTTTTTAAAAAAGAAAGGACAACTACCATGTTTTCCCAAAATAAGACCTATCACGAAAATGAGCCCTAGCTTGATTTTTACATCTAATATAAGCCCTACCCCCAAAATAAGCCCTAGTTAAGACCCCACCCACTCCTTCCCACTGTCTGGTTGTATGAGGTGGGACAAGGCACACCCGTAAAAATCAAGCTAGGGTGGGGACGGGAGGGTGGAGCTGCCCCATGCATCCCACACTCACTTACCTCAGGACCACAGCAGCCAGGCCTTCCATGCCCTGACACCTGTTGCGCTGCTGGCTGATTTCTTCTGTGGCCGCTCGCAGCAGGATACCATATGGAGTGTCGCACCCGTGCTGCCGCTCGTGTCAGGGTCTTATTTTCAGGAAAACAGGATATATACCAAGTTCATCAGATCTAATAAGTTTTTAAAAGGGGAAAATAAATTACAAAATCTGTCCTACATTTTTTTCCAAAGGGAGAGATAATGATGTGACATCTGATTTGCATATATCTGCAAAGAGAATTTAAAGTATTTAAAGATGCTTCATCGAATTTTAAGACCTTACAATGTTTAAAGAATACAAATGCAAATTTACTTTTAAAAATGAAAGAATGATATTATCTGAAAAGTTAAGCATTCACATCTTGAAATACGGTAATAAATGAGGTCATTTAGGTATTGAATTGAGATTTGACAAAATCTGAAGATGTTGTCTTTGGACCAGGAATAAATACTCAGATAAAAACAATTGAAAGACTTTTGGCAACTGTGACTATAATAAGCCAATATAAATTACTTATAGTAATTTTGCAAAAGCTAGATATTGATATTAAATTTTACCTAAAAACCATTTCATAGTGGTAGATTATTATTCTAAATTTCATGAAGTTGGTTTGGAAATTATTTAGATAAATTATGGTTTTACATTTTAAACCTCTCTTCACAACACATGAAATCCCTGATGTTTGAATATTTGAAGGGTTGAGACTTTGTGTATACTAGTTTCAGTTCATATTATGCTCACTCAAGTGTGTTTTTATAAAAGACTATATGAAGGGAATCTTTAAAAAGTCAGTGTGGATGGCTTTATTTATTACTTGGGTCTTTATAGAAATAATTCTATTTTGGACAATAAATTACCAGCATTGTTATTGATAAGGGAGATATGTGAACAATTGAATCAGAGACAAGAAAAACAAAATAATTTTAATAACTAGAGGCTCAATTTTTACCACCTCTGGTTGTGGTTGATCATGTGTAACTTACACATAGTGGAATGTAGAGACAAGTCTAAATTTTAGAACATCAAATTCCTAAATCCTACTCTCTGTAAGCAGATGAAAGAAGAGTTTATTAATAATAACAAAAGAACCTAAAGAGATATGACCAATGAAATCCAGTTGGTATTATAAGTTTATCAGAAATTGAGAAGAGTTCAAACTGAAACCATGCTTTCTACCAAGGTTTTAGATTACTCTTGGCAAAGAATATGCTGAAATATCTTCAGTATAAATTCTGTTTTTTAGGATCAATCATCAACAGTAAAGAAACCAGTAAGTAAGAATTACACCACATATCATCACTTGGTAGGACAGCAATGAAACTCTTGGAAAAGATATTTAGATGCCATGATGTGTCTATACTAGTGTTTACCAACCTTAGCAACTTTAATATGTGTGGACTTCAATTCCCAGAATTTCCAAGCAACTCTACAAAATCAGAATAGTACAACCAATGATGTTCCCTGTGACGCACTATGGAAATGAAAATTGAATTTTGAACTTTGGAGAAGCATAATAGAAAGAATATTGATGCTTTTGAACTGTATTATTAGAGGATGCTCCTGAGAATACCACAGAGAGCCAAGGAAACAAATACATGGATCATTGAAGAAATTCTCATTTGATGCATAAATAGCCAGGCTGAAATTATATTTCAGAATATATTCAGAATTATATTTCACAATAATGTGAAGACCTTTCTGGAAAAGGCTCTAATATTGAGATATGTGGAAGGAAAGAAAAGGAGAGGACAACCAGCACAAAGTGGATGGAAATACAGAAATGATAAAAACTCTAGTAGAGGGAAAATGGAATAAATGCAAGGGTAGTGGTCTTTCAATTACATAACCATACACCTACTTAGGAGGGATGTGCAAAGAAGTGCTGCTATGTTTTAGTAGGGTACTATGGCACAATATGCTTCCCCATAACAGCTTTCATCCTTTGATACATCAAACTAGTCAGTCCTGTTGAAGCATTGGGAGTGGGGCGGGAGAGCAGTGCTGATCCATAATTATTGGTCACTGCAATTATGGGCCTTCTGTGCATTCTCTGTGCATGCACACAAATCTTACTTGTTGGTAAAAGAAATATCGTGCAACCATTCCTCTCTGACATTTGGAAATGAGACTGCTTGTTTCATTGAAATGCTTTGAAAGGCTTCTTGAATCAAAACTTCATCAAAGGAAACATAGCATAAAGCTTCTCCTACTGAGAACTGTGAGGTCTGTTATCCCAGAAATGATATTTACTGGATTATTTCTGTCTGTTTGACACAGTTAATTATTGAGGACAGAGTGCTCATTTTGTTCCCCATACATTATTCACCACTAAAGTGACATCAAACTCACTCGATAGACCAGACAATCAATTCCACAACAATACTAAAATTAGACTTTGTTGAAACAGCTTATAATATAAGATTGCACATCTAATTGTGCTATCCTTCCCTTCTTCTTATACCCAGTGAACAAAGGAGATTTTAGCCTGAGCCACTTCTGAATATTATTGTTTCCCAGTACTTAAAAAAAAAGTATCAGCCCCTTTTTGTCTCAGTAAAAATTCTTGTGCACTTGTGACAAGGTCATCTCTTTTACTCTCAATAGTTGATTTATGAACTGCTCTTTTTAATGTTCTATAACACCAGTCCCCAATCTTTTGAGCACCAGGGACTGGTTCCGGGGGGGGGTATCATGGACCATGGAGACATAGTTTTGCATGCTACTTAGATCTCTCGCACGTGTAGGTGAAGCTTTGCATGGCCCGATTCTTAATGGGTCATTGACTGGTACCAATCCATGGCCCAGGGTTTGGGGACTCCTGACCAATAGAAAGTAAGATATCAACATCATGATTATTGTCATCATGCATATAAGCAACAGAAGTCCTGAAACTTTTGCAGCATATGGTTTAGAAAGGTATCTCTCAATATCAAAAAGTGGCAATATTTATGCAGGATTTCAATTATTAGACTTTCCAGCCATATCTGGAAATGCTTTACCCTGTTCTGTTCTGAGCTTTTCCTCTTATAAATTTGTCATTTTTATTCTGCTCGGTTTCAACATACAGTAAATTAAATTAGTAAGCATCAGGAATATCTTGGTGCATTCACTGTAGTATCAGCTCAGAGGATCAGTATTGTTTTCTTTTTGCTGTGTGCTGATTCACTAACTATGACTTAGCATTTCCCACTGAGACAACCATGCCAAAATAAGAATATATATTTTTAAAAGAAATCTGCCATGGTGAATTTGTAAAAAATAGCAAAACAGATTCAGCATGGCAAAAATAGTAGCAATGAATAGAATCCATTAGTAACAGTTCTTTGAATTAAAAAAGAACTGATACAAACAAATCACTTGAAAGTTGTATATTAAAGTGTATTTGGGCTTTTTTAAAGGAGTTACTTAAGGAAATTTATATGACCAAAGAATCCACAAAGAAATAAACAAATCCTGGCTTCAGGCATTAAATGTCATTACGAACAGTGTAATAAAGAAAATTTATATTTAACAAATTAGGGAAAAGATGCAGAACAAATGACAAATGAATGAAAAATGTTTCTAAAACCTTTTCCCCAAAATATAAATTTATTTAACTCCAAAGGCTTAAATGATACTTTACATATGACACTAAAACAGATGAGATTTTTAGTGATATACAATTACAGTACTATTCTAGTGCTGCTCATTTCTATTTGTCATTGTTTAGTCACTTCTATGAAATTCATCTGAATTTTTCTGTTCTCATCCATCTGCTTAATCAGAAGGTCCAATGTTTCCCCAGCCTAGACATAAGTTTTTGTTTAAATTATTATGATCACTGTTCAACTGATATTCAAAACTACTTTTTATTTTTATTTTTTTCTGGAAATATTAAAAATATTCAGTCATATTATATAGGCTGTTAAATGCATCCTAAATATTTCATTATATTACACAGCAGTACATTAATATTAAATTAAACAAAATACTTTTTTCACCTTGTACAATGTCTTTAAAATATATATCCCATTTCATTATTTATACTTTTCTATCTACCTTGATATTCCCATTCTGTAAAGCCACAGTTCACTGTAACAAAATTTATTACTACTGTGTTATGACAGTCTGAAGCAGGTTTTTTTGTTTTTAAAAAAACTCTACCATCTGTCATAATTAAAAGCAATAAATCTGTGGAAATTAGATCATACTATTAAGAACATGTGCTGATATGTAAGACTGAGTTTGGCGTAGCAGTTAAGACATTGGGCTAGAAACTGGGAAACTGTGAATTAGAGTCCCATTTTAGGCACAAAGTCAACTGGGTGACATTGGATCAGTCCATTTCATCTGAAAGCCTGGGAGAATAATCAGGTCTTCAAGATCTTATGGAATACTAACAGGATGGGAGCCAATGGATTGCAAGGGGAATCTCATTCTGAAGAGCAGGGACCATAGAAAGACAAGGCACATTTCCTGGGTCCTAACAGATTGCACACTTAAATCAAGAAAGCCAGAGTGTGTCATCTTTGCCAGTATATATTGGTTGGACAGCAAGCATAGGAGTTGACAATCTCAAATAACATGACCCTATCCATAGTTAATAGTCAGACAAACATATGATGGGGAGATACAGTTCTGAAAATGAAGAGCATTATAGCTTGTAGATGAAATGGGATATATATTTTAAATGTTTCATTTTTCCTTCTGTTTTAACAGATCATAATATCTGTTTAAGATAGAGAGCTCTGCAATAGGAGGAGCCAAATGTTACTGGAATCTAAGACTGCCTAGAGCAGAACCCCTGGCCAGAAAGAGTCTGCATTTGTCCTATTGAGAAATGCTTGGAGATTCTTCTCATTCCCTGTAGCTTTGTTCCCTCTTTTTTTCCATGCATGATATGATCTGGCCTTGAAGGACAAGTTTCGGAATCAGTACCACAAATATAATATTTCTCTCTCCTTTTCTAAACAACCATAAGAAAGAGTATTGGAGTAGAAAAAGAAGCATCTTGGGCCCACTGTTGCAATTTAACTCTGCACCTTTTTTTTATTAGCCATTCACAAACTAAAAGTCACTCACCGTAACTCTTTTTTACTCTTAGCAATGATAGATAACTTTAATTAGATATTTGGAAAGGTAATTAGAAATTACATATATGGTTACACTTCAAACCTATTAGCAGTGAAGGCAGTATATATAGTTCAAAGCTTCCCTGCATAAGTATTAAGCGAATTAGAAGGCTTAATCACTATGATATTATTTTCTGAGCTGTGCACTGCTTTATTTCAAAAAGGACTTAGAATTTATAACATTAATTTGCCAGACATTTTATGGAATCCCTTCCTGAAGTCTAACTAATTTTTCATTCATTGCACCAAGTGCTACACTGATCTCACTGGGAATGAGGGAAACTTTTATCCAATAAATGCGAAAAGATGCAGTTTGATTTCTGATATTTCAGACAGCTTTATTAATGGTGGCCAATGCACCTGGCATCCTGGTGGCAAAAATGCTAATGTGATCAATTTGTAATTTTATGCACTGCTCATGTTTATCTGTCAAAATATTAAATTTTGTTCACATAATTTGTCCTCAATGAGTCACTCACAGTGACCTTAGTGAAAGGCAATTTGTGTATTCTAATAAGATATCAGAAGGTGATTTTTTTATTGATTTAATGAAGTCATACCATGTCATCATTTTTTTTAAGATTAAAAAGCACAGCATGTAGGATAGGGGAAGTGTCTACTATAGTTAACAAACAGACATGAATTTATTTCCTATTCAACCATTGATTTTTATGTAATACTATTTTTTTCTATATATATATAATTGTTAGTGGAGCTGGGATACCGGAACAACATGTTCCAGGATCGATGCTCCTTCAGCAGCCTTTTAAAATTTCTCTTTCTTCTAAGGGTAAAAAAAATTGTGAAAAGATTATTAGAAAACTATATCTCTTGAGATATTGTGAAAGAACAGTAAATTGTTATTTATTTTTATGTTATATTTTTATTTTTATATTTTTCTTATTCTTAGGGCATACTTAGAAGGATACTTCAAGATTTCAAACAGCTCAGACATCACACTAATATACTGTATTTAATCATTATTTATTGAATAAACCCCAGTTAGTGAGATTCATAAAAGAAGCTTAGCCGTCGACAAGGGTGCCCTGAAGTGACACCTTTCAGCCTTTCTGTCTCATTTACTAAAACAGCTTACACAGCTCCACCAGTTTTGTTAACGAGGAAAAGGGAACAATATTTTGTAGAGCTGGGCAGAGCTTCATTTCCATGGGGTTTTGACTGAAACATTCCTTTGAAGTGTCTTTTGCAACTGCTTGTTTTAAGGAATGGATTAGCCATGCTGCTTTGCTTTGCCTTAGTAAAACAAAATTCGGGCTTGCACAGAATATGCAAAGAATCCACATTTCTCAAAGTGAAGTGGGCAGAAGGGATAGATCAGCCCTGTTTCTTTCTTCTAATTGAATAATGATGGTGAAGGGTTTTAGGCATATGCTAAGCAAGTTATTGCTTAGGACCTCATGGTCTGAAAGATCTTTGCAAAATGTCTGATTCTTTTGTTTACACTTTTATTAGATGTGAAAATTTCCATGAATCAAACTGCCCAAAATGGTTTACATGATCTTCATTAATTAAGATATGGTTTGTTTCTGCATTCATTCGTACCTTCTATTCAAAGAAAATTCTTTGTGATCCCCAACACAGATTTGTTATGCATCTTGGTGACAGTTTTACCATGTTCAACTGTTATATATCCTTATTCCCTATTAGCCCTTGCCAAATAGAGCCTACAGCTTTGCCATAACTTAAGGTATAACTAAATCTAAAATTCAGCCCCAACAGTGTATAGTTCAGTGATGGCGAACCTTTTAGAGATCGAGTACCCAAACTGCAACCCAAAACCCACTTGTTTATTGCTGGGTGCCAGGTGGGCATGGCCCACTGGGTGGGCATGGCTGTGATGGTCATGGCAGATTGGGTGGGAGTGGCCAAGGTGGGCATAATCACCTCGATGTTGCTTGTGGGGAGGGACGCCTATGGGGGCCGGGCAGGGTTGGGGGAGATCTAGGGGGTCTCTGGCAGGTGGGGTGGTGGGCAGGAGGCTCGTCCTGCAGGGTGAGGTGAGACAAGGTGAGGCAGGGCAGGGGTGCCATTGTCACAGGTAAAGGTGAGGCAGGGGCCGGGGCAGCTGCTGCCTGACACCATTGGCCCCTGAACACAGAGGCCAGCAAGCACATGGGTGCTGGGATGCATCCGGCCATGTGGGACCTTGGCGAGTTAGTGGGTGGCTGGTTGAAGAGAGACGGTTGCCATCTCCGGGACATGGCGCGGAGGGCGGCACACATGCCATAGGTTTGCCACCACTGGTATAGTTTATGCAGCCCAGTAAACATTGTATAATGAACACAGACCCTCATGAAAGATAAGGCTATACTTTGTACACTTCAAGTAACAAAAATTGATTGTTGTGCACTGTGCAGAGTCACTTCTGGTGAGATGGGTAGCTATATAAATTGGATAAATAAATAAAAATAAAAATTTGTCTGGCCCAAGGGAATATTATCTGTATATTTTCTGCATTAGAAGTAAACTATATCTCTGACTTTTTTTTGCTTTATCCTTTTGTCTATATTTTATTATGCTAAATTACCTCCATCAATTCATTAAAATGCATGATTATTGTGCCTACTTTTGTTCAACTTTTTTCATTAGCTACCATTTGTCATCTTTTAAGATAAACATGGTCAATAACTATAAAAAAATAATAGAAATTTAAATACATTCAATGCCAATATAATTATCTTGGGAATCATTCCCAAAGATGAAAAATAATAATAGTAAATATTCATTTTATTCTTGAAAGGGTTTTTCATAAAAATATAATTAAAGTATTACAATACATATGTAGAGAAAGAAATATACTAAGAGAAGTGTTATAAAAAGCCAACTTACAATCTTATAAATACTGGGCTTCATGCAAGGTTGGTATTGAATACTAAAATGAATGAAGATTGGTTGCAGGAATTGGATATGGCTAGTCTAGAGAAAAGAAGATTAGGGGTGACATGATAGCAGTGTTTCATTATCTGAGGGGTTGTCACAAAGAAGAGGGGAGTCAAAGCACCAGAAGGCAAGACAAGAACAATGGATGGAAACTAATCAAGGATAGAAGGAACTTAGAATTAAGGAGAAACTTCTGAAGAGTGGGAACAATTAACCAGTGGAACAGCTTGCTTTCAGAAGTTGTTGTAGGTGCTTCATCACTGGAAATTTTAAAGGAGACTGGACAATCATTTTTCTAAAATGGTATATCTCCTGCTTGAGCAGGGGATTGGACTAGAAGATTTTCAAGGTTTCTTCCAGCTCTATTTTGTAACTAACCATACAGTAAACAGTTATTATTTAATATAAGTTACACAAGGACTTTGTTGATATCATTTTGTTTGTTTATTAAATAAATTTATACAGCCACCCAACTCACATGTAGATGACTCCATGTGGCTTACATATATGTATTTCAATTACATATCATAAAATAAAATGTACTACACTAAAATCTTTTGTAAAGCTCGTTTTGGAAAGTGATCTGCAAATGTATTGATTGGGTTGAGAATTTAGACTGAAATTATTTATGGCAATTGAAGCTGTACCAAGCTAGAAATCATTATATATTCTTATCCTGGTCCAGAATTTGGACAACAAATGTATCATTTAAGATGTTACACCTTTCAACCCTGGAGGGTTACTTGATGATTTGGCACCTGTCATTCTCTCTCAGCACAACCTATCTCACAATAGGACCCAGGACTTAGGAGGATTACATGTTTAGGCTTCTAAATAAAAAGCAAGATATAAATTTAATAAATTTAAAAAGTGTTTCCCCATGATATTCATAAATGAATCTTTTGTGCATATCATTCAATGGCAGGAATCAATCTAAGGACTCTGAGAACAAAACTGAAATAAAGAATGGTTTCTCAGCTGAAGTGAGCAGTGTTAACTGCAACATTCTAAACAGATGGTGTAACAGAGTACTGATATGTAAATGCTCAAATATAAGAATTTATTTCCTAGTGAGCAAAGCTGAGAACATTATCTGAAAGGCAAAGAATAGCTGAAAGGAACAGCAGCTCTTTTTCTTGTTTGTTTCGCCTGTCAAAAAGTAGAATGCATTTGGAGGGTCTTGTTTAGTTCCAAATGGCAAATATAAATGACACATAAATAGAGTATTATGATCCATTGGTCTCCTCTGTGTGCAAGTGCTCAGTGCAAACAGGAATGGTATATCAGAATTACCCTATTTATCTGAATCAAAATAGTCAATTTCTATGAAAAGTGAAGACCTGCTTGAGTTCAACACTTTCTTAACAACAAAAAATAAATGATTTGATAGAACCTTCTTCTGCAGTATTTTGTCTTAAGCTAGATAATAGCCTTAGAATTTCATGTTTAGATTTTTCAAGACCAGGCAAGTTCAGCCAGAAAATGAGATAACCCTTTATGCCTATGCTACTGAGAAGAACTGATTTAATTAGATTACACAGAAACTATATGTAGATAGAACAGCTTGCAAAATTGGATCATGGTGAGGTTTATAGGTAACAGCTAAAGTAAGTGTTTAGGTAATCAGTGGAAGCTTATTGAAATATGGATAAAACATTCAAAGCAGGACAATTTTTATTTTCACATGGGTGTACTCAGACCAAATGATTCTAATCACCTTGTGAACAGGGGTCAAGGCTTATGTTATACATATTATGTGGAAACTGTCTATATCAGTGTTTCTCAATCTTGGCAACTCTAAGATTTATGAACTTCAACTCCCAGAAGTTTCCCAGCCAGCCAAGAAATCCACACTTCTTAAGTTGCCAAGGTTGAGAAACACTGGTCTAAATATTTGGCACCCAAAATGTTTGATTCAACTTGACAAGACTCTTCATGCCATGAAGGTGACATGATTCACTTCCTTGTTGGTGTCGCTAGATAACAAAATTTCACATTAACCATAAAGGCAGTCTGCCGAGGAATAAAATACAATGCATCTGTACTTTCAACATTTATATTCAGCATGTCCTGTTCAACACTGATCTGGAAAGACTTTATATGATAGTAGTGATAATGTGATCTCTATGGGAGATGGTTTTCAGCAGTTGTCTCATTAAATGTAAAATAGATATATTGATGCTTAAGATCAATCTGTTTGACTGATCACCTTGTTTAGTAATAATCCCATCAATCCCCTTCAATGCAAGCATACTTCTCAAAATATCTAATAAATTAGAGCCATAATCTTTAGTGTCATCTGAAATCATTTTCTATTTTCCTGGGTGTTATTGGTTCAGTAGAAAACTTTAAAAAGTTAAAATGTGACTACAGGGTTCTGACCAGAGGCCACCTACAGAGGAGATCAAAACAGTCAAAACAGTGGTCATGACAACTCATAATAACTTATTTAAAAGAATGGCTCTCTGATCAACAAGTCATCTTGATTTTTTTTAATACATTCCCTTTAGGGCTGACCATTATCCTGGAGAAAACAGCTTTAGCTGTAGAAACCTATTTTGTAGAGCCAATCTGAATGTTCTATAAATTATACATTGCCTACCAATCAGAGACCTTGACCTTACAGCCCCCTTTCCTACTTTTGAAAAATGACTGAAATCTTCAAAGAAGTGGTTTATTGGAGTTCACCAGATGAATTCCCAGCTTAAAATCTCACATCTTTGAAAGTGATTGCTTTTGAGGTTGTACTTGTCATGTATTATTCCTTTTTAATTTTGATTTCATTGGTTGATTGCATTATCAAACTTGAAAATGTATATGATCTGAGTCATCTATTCCTTCACTTGCAATTTTTTTTTCCAAAGTCAGTCTGGATTCAGAGAAAAAAAAAGTTAAGAACCTTGAGCTGAACTTTTTTCTGTATTTAAAATCTCCCCATTTAAATTGTATCAATCTTGGATGTAATTATGAAAGATTCAAAAGCTTCATTTTGATAAGTATTCCTGTGATTATGATTAATTGCATCCCAAATTTTCACACATGTACAAAATGAGCAATTAGATATAGTACACTTCTTTCCTTACCACAAGACTAATAAGTTAGCTTATAAATAGTGACAGGATCATTTGAGTGTAAGAAACCTCTATATTACTTCATATCAGTAATATGATATGATTTTTGAACATTTGCTCTCATCTAAGGAATTTTAGCATTTCCACAGACTTTCTTTTTATTATTTTAATGTGAAGTCAGGCACAATGTTACAAATTGATTTTGGAAGTTCCACTCTTTAGTTTTCATTTCAGCCTTTGTACAGCTAGAATTTTATTGTGTTAAAACACAGTGTGATGTACAAAGAACATTATTATACAATGCTCTTCTTTCATTCCATAGAACTTTTTCATTTTAGTCCCTTCACTTGTTTTGGAAACAGAAGAGTGGCCTTTTCCTTCTTTCTTTTTAAAAATATTTTTTACATTCATGTTTTTTGAAATGTAGAAGATAAGGATAAGACGCTACTTGTTTCGTGCTGGATTTTCATCCCCTTGATATAGTATTCCAGGGGTTCATTTGAAATGCCCTTCAGATTTCATTGAACCAAGTTGAATTGTCACAAGACCACTCTTCTCTCTCCTGACCCAAAGGCCACATTAATAAAAAAAAATGCAAAATACAGCCACTTATATTTACATATTATATGTAATTTATTTGTATTAGGATCTTTTAGAGATGTGCAATTATGTGCAAAAATAAACATATATAATAAATCCTGATATTATGGTAATACTATTGTAGTCTTATGTCATGTTTCACATGTACTGTTGGCAATTATCAAAACCAAACACTTATTGTGTATCTCTGGGAATGATTCTATACAAATATATATATTTGTTTTCTGAGGTTTTCGCGGGTGTTTGTATGTAGGTCTTTGGTTATTCGGGTTTTTTCCCATGTAAAATTGTAAGTGTCTTGGCGACGTTTTGACGAAGTCCCATTTGTCATATTCAGGCTGGTGTTTTCGGCTTTGTGCTTCTAGGAGCAATGTGTGATTGTAGCTGTTTTTTCCTTTTAACTGCCAGTGGGAGTATGAACTGATTGGGTGGGAGCTTGGCTGTGTTCTGATTGGGTGGAGGTGTGTTCTGATTGGTTAGGGGCTTGGGTGTGCTCTGATTGGATGGGGGGTTATCTGTGCTCTGATTGGCTGGGGGAGTGTTCTGTTTGGGTGGGGGCTTTGTTGTGCTCGGGTTAATCTGAGTTGCAGGGGGATTTGAGATGTTGAGCTGCGTTGCTGTTGTTTGGCTTCGCGTTTGTGGTCATGCCTCATCTTCATGGTGGGTGTCAGTTTGCTTCATGTATGGATTGGAGGGGTTTAAAGTGGTTAACCATGCAGCTGTGGTCTGGCTTCTGGTTTGTGGTCGTGCCTCATCATCGGTGTGGGTTTGGGTTTGCTTTTTGCGTGGATATGTGGTGGTGACATCCTGTGTGGTTTTTGTGAGTGTGGGTCTGGTATCATTCTTTGTGTTAGGGACTCATTTGTCAATAAGGGCGGGTTTCCAAATGGCTGGTAGACGGGAGGTATCATCTCGTTTATTCATGCTGTGTGGGCATTTTTCTATCTCGATGGCCTCTCTGATTATTCTGTTATTAAAGTGTTCAGTTTTGGCAATAGTTCTGGTCTTTTTAAAGTCAATTTCATGTCCTGTGGCTTTAAGGTGTTGGACCAGGGAAGAGGTTGGTTCCTCTTTTTTGACTGAGTTCTTGTGTTCTTCAATGTGTGCACTTATTCTTCTGTTGGTTTGTCCGATGTATGTGGTGGGGCAAGTGGTGCATGGGATTTCATATACTCCTTTATATTCTAACTCAATTTTGTCTTTGGGGTTTCTTAGGATGGTGGATATTTTTCTGTTTGTGCAGAATGCTGTCTTGATGTTGTGTTTGTGGAGGATCTTGCTGATTCTGTCTGTGGTGCCTTTTATGTATGGGAGGAAGGCTTTGCTGTTTTCTTGTTCTCTGTCTTGGATTTTGGTGGGGGTTTCTTTTTGGATTATCAACCACGAATGCGAGCCAAACAACAGCAACGCAGCTCAACATCTCAAATCCCCCTGCAACTCAGACTAACCCAAGCACAACAAAGCCCCCACCCAAACAGAGCACTCCCCCATCCAATCAGAGCACAGCAAACCCCCATCCAATCAGAGCACAGCCAAGCTCCCAGCCAATCAGTTCATACCCCCACTGGCAGTTAAAAGGAAGAAACAGCTATGATCACACATTGCTCCTAGAAGCATGAAGCCGAAAGCACCAGCCTGAAGATGACGAATGGGAGTTCGTCGAAACTCCGCCAAGACACTTCCAATTTGACGCAGGAGAAAACCCGAATAACCAAAGACCTATATATATATGTTGTGAGTGTCTCTGGCCAGGCTGGTTACTTCTCAGATGATGACACAGCACCGGCAGGCCCTTCTGGGTGTTTTCCCCTCCCGGCAGCTGAGCCAGATAACGAGGAGCTTGGTATGCATGCTGAGTCAGAGGAGGATGACTCAGATGTGGAACAGGAAGCTAATTGGATTGATCCACGATACAGACGGTTTGATAGGCGAAGGGGTCAGTTGGGTGGAAGACGGACGTGACGTGTGGGAGGCTATATTAGCAGGGAAACGGAAGCCTCAGCCTTAGTCACGAGCAACGTTTACCCAAGGAGTGGCCTGGGGGAGTTCGCAGTGAGTTGTAACTGAGTCTCCTAGTGTGTCTGTTTAACTTGTTGAATAAAGCAGTTTGCCTTGAACTGCCTTCTTGTGAACTGTGCTAATTGACCAAGTCTTAACGACCTCGTTAAGTGTACTCCTGGGAGCTGAGAGGGGCTAGACAGAACAATATATATATATATATATATATATATATATATATATATATATATATATATATATATATATATATATATATATATATATATATATATATATATATATATATATATATATATATATATATATATATATATATATATATATATATATATATATATATATATATATATATATCAGTGGTACCTTAGTACTCAACTGCTTTGAAACTCATTGAATTTGGTACTTAATGCATTTTGACATGAAAATTTTGCCCCAGTACTCATAGTTTATTTGAATACTGGGGTAATCATAAGCTAGAAATTGTCAGTGTCACTGCTTTGTAACTCTCTACATTATTTCATATGGGGAAAAATTGTTTGGTACTCATCATTTTTGATACTCATTGCACCTCCCAGAACAAATTAACGATGAGTACCGTGATACCACTGTATTAGGAACAAAGCCAATAAAGTTAATCTTTCATAAAAGGTATGAATATAAAATTCTTTACTGCTTTTGAAATTTTGGATGGTTGTCATTGAATAAGAATACAGTATCTCAATCTTCTCATTATGAATGGGGAGTAGCAGACTAAAGAGCAGTTCTACTAGCTCTGATTTCCAGTATGCATACAGTGGGCTCTTTAGAAGGATATTAAAACAGTCCTATATCAACCTTATATTGAAGTACTTTGTCTTCATATGGAAGATTGGAATATCAAGGTAGATTCCCTACCTTGGGGGGGTAATTTAACAATAATTATTATTTATTTAACACATTTGTATACTTTTTCCATTTGAAAAACTGTATAACTAAAAGCAATATATGAATGGCTGGCTTTTACAGAGTTTATATTTCAATTTCTGTCATTTAATATATCTCATTTCAAATTGTGATGGCCTGGTGATACTATATTTACACCAAGTCTACTTTGTTGTGTTCTATGTCTCACTACAAGCAATGCTTTGACACATTTTTGTTACCTTGCTTAGAATTTAGCAGTAGCTAAACATGACTATAATTAAGCTGTATGAGAGAGTTAATTTTGTATAAATTTCACAATTTTTACCGATATAGAAATCCACAGTAGATAGATAAATTGTTATACATTTATGTATTTTATGTTTTTTACTATTGGTTTCTCCCTCTGGTCATTTGCTGAGAATATTTTTTCCTTCTGAAATCCAGCAGAAGAACAAAGAAATAACCTCTCATTTTACATATCATCCTTTTAGTCCTTTTAAGGATTGTTGAATGAGTTTATAGTGTTTTTTTATTTTCTTCCAAAGCAAATATGCAAGGGAATAGCTAACCACAGCCCAAAAGATAGTACTGCTGTATATATGCTGCTTTTGAAATGAGCTGCAAAGTAATCACCAGATCCAATCTTCCCCAAGAAGAACAGTTTAATAAGCAATTATTATTTGTGAGACAATCCTCCTGAGAAATAGCTGTGCTCTTTAGCTTTTATTGTTTGGTGTAATGGAAATTGACATGAAAAGAAAATAGTAGAGTGGGTTTTTTAACTATTTGTAAAAGAACCAAAACATTAAAATGATGCTCCAGTGACAATTTCTATTCTGCACAATCGGAACATTAGAGATCCAATAGTCACCTTGCTCCTTAACACAACACTTGCATTGAAGAAAATACTTCCTATTGAAACTCTAAATGCTGATGGAAATGTGTATTGATTTTCCTGAAAGGGGTGAAGAGATTATTAGGAGGAAAAGGAAAGGAAGAGGCTGATAACTTCACATCTTGTATTCAGAAACTGTTGGAATTCAGTCATTATTTATCGATCTGCTGAAAGCTGAACAAGCTAATGTGCTGAGGGCAAAATCCTACAGAGCAGACGAGCCATAATCAATGTGAATGCGATGTTACTTGTGTTTCTCTCATCTTTTGCAGGGGTGATAAAACAAAAGACCGTGACACATAAACTCATTGAAGTAGCAAAGGAATGAACTCTGGCAGCTTGAGCCTCTTAGACCCAGGTGCCTCATGGAGAAATAACCCCTCACAAGTGTAGCTAATCAAACTAACTTTAGAAAGGTGAAATAATGTTCATTAGAGGAAATGAAAAAATATGATCATTTGAAGAATGTATATAGATAATACCAAATATATCAGACAGTGAAAGCCAGATGGCTTGTATATGCTGGTTTAAGGATGTAAAAACACAATTTGTATGTTACAGTCCTTTCCTTCCTTCCTTCCTTCCTTCCTTCCTTCCTTCCTTCCTTCCTTCCTTCCTTCCTTCCTTTTTCAAGTTGGGGTTTTCTTAGCTGAAATCTGCAATATAGCAGAAGTATTCTTCTTTTTGTAAATTTGTGTTCTTTTCTTTACAATTCATTTGACTACTGAAATATTATCATACTGCAGAGATTCTGGAATTCATTAACCCTCCACAGCTGACTTTCCATCCATCAGATAAGTTTCCTATGTTTTCTATATAACCATTTTTAAAAGCAAAAATCACAAACCAGACAACCTTTAAAAGCCAAAGAAGTTTTTATAAGCATAAATAAACTGTACTGCATTTGTTATATGACCAATCAGACTCTTAGGAGAAGGAAACCATCATGGGTAAAATAGTGGTCTGTGCATAGCATATACATGTACATACACAAATAAAGAGATTCTAAGCAATTGGTCTAGTTCAGCATGATTTGTAGGCATGAAATATCAATAATCAAAAACCAGTGCTGAAAAATGCTGTAAGAATTCAGCTTATTTTGAAAGAATGTTGACTGCTTGTGGACATGAGTTTATAAGTGTTTATGTATTTCTCTACATTTTATTTTTTACCATTATTATGAAAGAATAAAAAATAATACACATTTTGAATTGATAGGAAAAAGCAGTAAGAAAATGAAAAATAATAATAAAGAAGATATTTCACAGCTTCTTAATACCAGTTGTAAGTGCATTTATATTTTATCCTCTGTCTCTTTAAGGTAACATAATTTCCTTCTTTTCATAATCTAATTTTTCTAATCATCAAGTCAATAAATTAGCAGTTTATTTCTTTTTCTTTTTCCAGCAAAGGGTGCATAAGGGGGTATCTCTGTGATTTTATGTGTGTATCACATGTATGTGCTCTGGGGATGTTGTTATCTATGGCATAAACAAATGTTAGCCTTTGGACATTGATCAGAGTAGGAATCAGTCACAAGGAACACTAGAACCAGAATCTTCTTATGCTTTCCTATTTTCCTGAGTTAAAATCATATCTTACTAACAGTTGCTATACACTAGACTTAAAGTATTTTCTGTATTTCTCTGCAACAATGTCTGGGACTTTAGATGTTACAGAACCAAAACTCCCAACATTCATCCTTACATTGGTAATGCTTCCTTTCAATACTGGAATTTGTAAAATATCAAGTTCTGAATGATCATAGATTCCTTCATGATTTCATGTTTATCCAGTCCTCTTCTGATATGAGGTCATTAACACTGGCTTTAGCCTAGATGAAACAGGCATGCAGATTCTTACTTTGGTTATTCTTGGATATTATTTTTCATGAACTTGGACAATGTTGTGTTGGGTTCTCTGGATGATTTTGACAGGATGGCCACTTTTGAGGAAATTCACTATTCTCCCCAATCTTCTGCATTTCAAAGTGATGTCTCCGATTTCAAATCAGCATTTTATGCATGTTTTTGTAATCCTTTCCGGAAAGATGGGCATCAATACCTATTATGAGAATATTTGGAGTGATAAATGGCATACTTCTAGAATCTGTGTGCAAGAATTTCACTGTGCTGAAGGGATCCAATCTTTGTAAAATTTATATAGGGCAGCACTGGTCCAAAATCTGTCCTGATTGTTTAAGGAAACATTCACACAAATCATTCTAAATAATCTCTTAAATGGTGGTTGTGGTTACATTTTCACAATTGTATATTATCTTATATTGGGTGATTTTGTTTATGAAATAACTATTATATATATATATATATATATATATATATATATATATATATATATATATATATATATATATATATAGAGAGAGAGAGAGAGAGAGAGAGAGAGAGAGAGAGAGAGAGAGAGAGAGAGAGAGAGCAGAACTCATATAATGCTGTGATAACATTCAGCAAAGATATTGAAAAACATTCCAAAACTCTGATAAGAAGTAAATACTTTCTTTTTAAAAATATTTTTTTATTAAATTTTAAAAACTATTAACAAAATTATAACATAATAACATAATAACTCAACTGAAAACAAGCAAATAACATATTTAACAATCACTACAAATAGCTGCTCGGAACCCCCCCCCCACCACATCCTCCAACAACCTACCCTCTTCTATCCTTCTAACTACATACTTTCACCTTTCTGTACATCTTCCCTCCACTCACCTCTATTCCCTATATCCACCCTCTAACCCTCTACACATACCTAACCTTCACTCCACCTTCCTCACCATCTAATGCGGTGTCTAGAGTTTTCCCGAACGCCCTAAAAAAGAAAAAATCTATTCCCTTTATACCCCCAACTACAGTTGAGAAACATAATCTATTACTTATTATCTCCCTCCCCCCTCCCCCCAGGCTTCCCAGAGTGAATACAGAGTAAGAACGCAAGAAACCCCACTAAACTACTATTTTATAACTATTTTATAACTATTTATCTGTATATCAAATCTAGTTCTTTCAATTGATATTTCTTTTGCATATAGTCAATCCATTTTTTCCAGTCCATCAAAAATGCTTCATTTGAGTGGTTTTTCAGGTATGCTGATATCTTAGCCATCTCCACAAGATGGGTAACTTTTAGTGTCCATTCTTCAATAGATGGTATTTCAGATGTCTTCCAATATTGTCCCACCAACAATCTTGCGGCCGTAATCAAGTTCAAGATCAGCTTAGTCTCTATGGTGGTACAGTCCTTTGTAATACCCAACAAGAATAACTGAGGTAAAAACTCAATACGCTTTTTCAAAATATTTTGAAGAATCCACCATATTTTTATCCAAAAAGCCTTAATTTTTTTACAAGTCCACCAAATGTGAAAATAAGTAGCGTCCATAGAATCACATCTCCAACATTTGGGTTGCATATTCTTCACTTTGACACATTGAGGTATTTCATTCTGAAGAATTGACATGCTGTGCCTTGTTAGAGTTTTGAGTCAGGGCCAATCCTCAATCAGATGCTTCACTAAACAATACAAGAATTCATTTGTCAATTGCAATGAAGTGACACAACTCTTCCCCTCCAGTGTTTGGAAGTGGAGGACCACAATTTTTCATTGAAGTGCTTCAGAGGAGCACATAGACTGAAGATTTATCAAGCTAATTCATTTCTTTAAAACTCCATTCTTCTGTAATAGCCTATGGTCCTTGGGGATAGTTCATTTGATCTTTCTTTTCCCAAGAGGAAATGACTTGGGTTTTATAATTATATACACAGAATTTGAACCTGAATAGTAAGATTGGCCTGTGCTGGGGGTTTTGTCTCTTTCCATTTTAAATATTTATCTACAATAATATTTTATACAATACTTGTAGACTACTGCAGTAAGTAACTACTGTAGCTTGTGCTGTGCATACTTCTGAATGAAATAGGTCATCATTGCAGGTCTATCTATACTCACTCTTCTCAAATTTAATTGCATCCTGGGAAATTGAGAGCAAATTATACTTCTGAGACAAAAGCCAAGCTACAATGATATTGGAATATTTTCATCAACACCTTTGGGTCCCATAAAAAAATGATTATTTTTGTTTGAATGTCACAAAAGTTTTGGGAGATCAGGAAATTTGCTATGGATGATAGCTTTAATGAGTGAGCTAGGTTTATTTGTTTTTTTCCTTCATTTCTTTAGATTTTCAGCCTTCAGAATATACCTATATCTGTAAAAACAAGTGCATAAATAGTTTTAAACCTTTCTTAGTCTGTACACTTGCAAGGCATTAGGCTTGGGAAAGTTATTATTAGTATTTTAGCATCAGCTAAATATTTGCTAGTATTTACATTATTTATTAAAGTAATCATTGAGCTTTATTTAAATGAAATCTATTTCAAACTCTTGTACACTTTTTCAGATATTCTTATTCTGACAGTGCTATTAATGTAAGCAGTGAAAATTGTTCAAGAACACCAAACCAGTTTTGCTTCTGTTTGTCACAGAATGAAATATATTTTATCATTAATAGAATATATAACCTGACCACTATATCTTGCATCTTTTTCTATTTCTCAGCCTAGTTACAACATCAGTGAAAAAGTTGTGGAAAATGACTATAAATAATTGATAGGAAGATAGTGGAAGAGAGACAGACAGATAGACAACTAGAGACAGTTTGAAGTAGTGGTTAAGGCTAATCCCTGCCTAAGATATGAAGCCAGCTGGGTGGTTTTCTCTCAGCTCTAAGGAAACTGCAGGGACTTGTCCAAGCAGTTGCTAGGAAGACCAAACTGACTTTAAAGGGGGAAAAAGTCATGAAGCCAGATGGGTGTCCTTGGTCTAGTCAGTCTCTCTGCAGTGGCTCCTAGGAAGGAGGCAACAGTAAACTACTTTCTGCCAGGAGTCAACACTGACTTGAAGAATATAGATATATATGACACAGACAGAGACAGAGATGATAGAGATGATATAAATAGAAATGATAGAGACAGAGACAATAGGTATACAGTGACAGAGATGCTATAGAAGTGATAGAGATGAGATAGAGATGATAGAAGTAGAGGTAGAGATAAAGATACAGATAGAGATAGAGACAAAAATGATAGAGATAGAGACAAAGGCAGAGATACACATAGAGAAAGTAAATTTAGACTTCCAGTTAGGTGTAGCAGTGTAACGGGCGCAGGAAGATTGGGCTCTGTCTTCCATGTTCGATTTTGCCCCACTGGGGACCCTAAAAGGGTCAAAAGTCACCCTGGAGAGGGGATGAAAAAGGAGGAGACCCTCATTGATTGCAGAGGGGCAGCAGCCCTTCCATTTGATCTGAACTGCTGACAACCAGAGAAAATAAGCACTAATGAGCAATTTTTGAGCAATGTGGATGGAACTGGGTGAGATTTTATCCTCTTTATGACTTTAAGACTTTTTCCTGGAAAAAAATGCCCAAAGCAAGGAATCCCCCCCCCCGATGAGAGAGGGAAGGGGAATTTCCACCCCATTCCCTCAGGAAAAGAAAAGCAGTGAACTAATTGCTTGGGGGATAACAGAGAAAATTACAAGATTAATTTGGAATCAATACATATATATACCTTTGAAATTTGGGGACAAAAAGTGCTTTTGAGACTTTTTTAGAAAATTTTTTTTGAAAAACTTGCAATATAAGTTTGGATTTAAAAAGCTGACAGATGGCATGAATGACATCTAGTGGTGAACCACGGCACTACAAACTATTATGCTTAAAAGAAACTTGGCCCAGACTTAGGTAAGACTTTTTTTTGTCCTTGGAAACTTTCACTTTTGAAGACTGCAGCTGGGAAAAAGGAAAAAAAATTCTTGGGTTGCTTATCTGTCTGGCAGAGATGATGAACTATTTTGAAACTGGCCTGCCTGGATTATGAATACAAATACTAACTGACTTTTAGAACTGTGTCATGGAGCTATTTCCTTGTAGAAGAAACATGCATTACTGATTGAGATGATGGAATACTTTTGATTATAAACCTTTGATTGATGAACAGCTTTTAATTGTTTTTTTTCTCTCTGGACAGAAAGGATATGCTTTTCAGAAAACTAGAATTTTGCTTATAATTGTTTAGGGGAGGCTTAAGGATGGACTGATAGGCTGGCTCAATAATTTGGAGTTCAAATGACAATTAACTGAACCTTTTTAAATCCCTAAATAGATTGGACTATAAAGACCATATACAAAAACAAAATGGATTCTCCATACTTAGCCTTAAATGGTAAAAAACCATCCCTAACACTTGTCTTCAAAGCCCCCAGCTTGACATACCAACAAGAAAATGTTGATGAATCTCAGAAAGAAACTCTTTCTATGTTGAAATCAATACAAGAGACAATTGCCTTAGCTCATAATGAGACTAAAAATAACACAAAGGAGATAAAAGAACAATTTTCTAATCTAAACCTACAAATTCAGAAAATGACCACAGAGAAGGAACTAGTAATCCAGAAAATACAAGAAAAATTAGAGGAAGTGGATCCAAAGATGGAGGACCTAAAGGAAGGAAGCAACAGACAGACTCAGACAAACAAAAAATTAGAAGACGTAGCTATAATACTGGAAATGGAAAATATATCTTACTTGTCAAGATCTGAGAACACATTTAAGGATAAGGAAGAAGAGCTGACTGAATGGAAGATAAAGCTGTTAGGAGAATTGTGGAAAATTGGAGAAGGAGAGAAGCTGTTTAATGAATATAAATGAGCTGAGCATTCTTCCAAAAACACTTTAATCAAATTGTCTTTCTTATTCCAAACAACATACACCAAAATAGGGAAGAACTTCTTGATGATTCAAATGCATTGACTTGGAAAGTTAGTTGGCAAAGGAAGAAAGCTAGAGTAAGACTGAAGAAAATAGAGATTTGGACCCATTAGACGGGATATTATATTATTAAATAGATGTCTGAACATAGATAATTATTAGAAATAAAAGTATTATTATAACTAGAAAGATAGGATCTGCAACTAGACTACTATATTTTGATATGAGAAACAAAATATGAAAATGATAACAGGGTCTGAATAAGGAAAGTTTTTGGTTACCTAAATATAATTTATTATGAGAAAACTATAAGCGATAGAGACACTTTGAACATTGATGGAAAATCAAAATTTTAAAAAAGCAGGAAAAACAGAATATTGATTGAACAAATGGATTTTAAGTACAAATGCAATTGAGATATGTTTTGATTAGAAAAGATATTTTAAACTGACACTATTGATATTATGTATAATATTAGAAAAATGTGATAAAGATGTTGATATTCAATTGTATATGTATTAACAGCAATAAGAATTGTATTTGGAAAAATGTATACACCAGAAGAAGAGAGGAAGTACTGGATGGTGTAGTATTGGATCTAGATTGAGGAAGTTAACATGTACCACTGAATTACTAATGGACCCAGTCAACACATTGTTTGTTAAGTACTTTTATGATTGCAAAACTAGACAATTAATACAATATTTATAACAAATAAATAAAATAAATAATAAAAAAGAGAAAGTAAATTTTATTACCCTATCCTTCATTCATATCCTTCATTTACACATTTCTAAGACCATACCTCTAAGTACCTGTTTTGAAAACATTGGTCCTACGTCACCCTCACAGTGATCATTGTTTCTACTACAATAACCAAAGATTTCTCTCTGCTACACAAAGCCTTTTATAACACTGTCTAGCCTATATATCTATACATCTAAGCCTAAGTTCTTTTATTTGAATCAGTTGTGGTTAGATAGTAATAAACCACGAGCTATGTTATCAAACATTCACCTAATCCTGAGCTCAAAATCTAACTAAGTTCTCATCTATCAAAACTATTATGTTTTGACTAGAAAAAGTTAAACCATTCTCTTACACAGTGTCCCAAGCATGGGTGCAAAAATTCAGATAACCACAAGAAACCTTTTTTTACTGCCAATTGTTATTTAGATTTCTATAGTTCAAAAAAGTAATCTTATTCTGTAGTCATCTTGATTCAGAATCACTTCCCCCCCCTTTCCAGGCATACAGAATATTGAGAAAGAAAATTAATACAAATTCTTTCTTTCTTTCCTTCAACATGAATCACTGCATAGTGGTTTCAATTTTGATTGGTATCTCACATCTTTAGACTAATTAAAATCATTAGAGTAAGCTGTGTGCTGCAAAAAACAAACATTATCTCTAAAGAGGAAATATTTGGGATCTGAAGTAAAAATGAAGATGCTAAGGGATGAATTGTTATAAAAAAGATGACCTATTACTAAAAAAAAGTATGAAAAATGCATAACTTCAAGGACATCATGACCTTTTCTTTAATCCTGCAAACCTGTTATTTGAGTGGCTTAAGTAGATTAAGTGATGCTAAATGAACACAAATTTAGAAACATCACTGTTTAGAAAAGAATTATGCAGATCAGATTCCTTCCTAGAACAATGCTCATCCCTCTTTTTCTGGGACCTATATCCGAACAGATGTACTATATGATGAATAAACTGTTGTGTCAAAGCTACTTCTGGTCTATCATCTTATTTCTTTAATTTCTTACTTAGTTTTCCCACTATTTCTTGGCAGCTGAAATGCACAATGACAAGGAACTCCTTCCAGAATACCTGTGCATTGAATAAAATCTCATGCTGAATGAGGTCACAGGGCTGCACATTAAGATGAATGCCAAATAATCAGGCATATTGTGAAACACTGTTTAGCATCTGTTACCGCTGGGTATCCCCACCAGACTCAGCTGGGTAATATAGTGGTAATGAGGGCAGGATAGGGGGATATTGCAGAGATGAATACAAATTATGAGTGCATAAATTTAACATTCTAATTGGCTTTTATAAGACTTGTTGTCAAAGGCAAATTTACAGCAGCTTTTCATGATTATTCAAATGTTTGGTTCTCAACTTAATTCTCCTTGTATGGCTAGAGTACACCGTTCAGGAGAGAAATGAAAAACATGCCCAATGTAGCACAAAAAAAAATTGCATGCTTACAAAGCTTCAATCAGATTTTCACTGGGGCTTCACTGTGGACCATTTCTGCCAATAAACAGTTAAGGGCAGAAATTTTGTCACTAGATGGTAGCCTTTTATGCCTCCTGTGCAGTCACCTTGGCAGCACTTTGCAGGACTACAGGCATGTAAATCCATTAGGTTTTGTTTTATTTATTAATAGAAACCTCTGATCAACAAAGCATCCATTCACAAGAATACAGATATAGCACTAAACATTTAATTTATAGGAAATAAAAGTCATGATAGTTGCAATTTTTTGTTTGAAATTATACCCTCAGCTCTGTGGTGTAAAGAGCAAAAGTTGAAATGGGCTTGAATGCTTAATGAGAAATAATCAACATTTTATTTGTTTTTATGGAAAAAACCCACAACACTTATCACAAAAATTAAAAAAAGTCTGCCTTCTAAAAAATGGGCATGCCACATTCTCTAAAGCAATCATTGTGTAAAAAGACACTTGAGTTCCCAAGTCTCAGATGTGCTCATTGACCCCAGAGTAGTAATTAATAGGCATCTAGTCTAAGCCATAATGACTTCATCTGTTGTGATATCATCAAATAAATGATGTGAATTGTGTATTTTACGCCATTTGTGTGATGAAGGTATGAGAAAGATTAAGTGCCACGGTAGTTAGAATGCAGTATTCTACAATGCAATCCTGATGGGGCTCTAGGTTAACTCAGCCTTCCATCCTTCCGAGGTTGATAAAATGAGGACCCAGATTGTTGGGGGCAATATACAAATAATGTTTCTACATTATAACCCACCCAGACAATGCTGTAAAGGTATACAAGCCTAAATGCTATTGTATTGCTATTCCATTCTATTCTACCAACTTAAACTGTAATTCTGCAGCTCAATACAGCTACTGAGTTCTATTTTTTAAACAAACATTGCAATTTATGATTTGAAATTCTGGGAGCAAAGATATTACATAATGTATAATTTTTATACATTACAGCAATAATAATTTGTGATACTCACAAATTGTTATTGCTGTAATATTGATAGACATTTAGTAGATAATAGCTCTAGTCAATTTTTTACTGATTGCCTGAGGATTTCAAACTAGATTGGGATACATCAGGCTGTGCCTCTGCTCTCTATTTCTTCTGTCTTTCACCTGTCTTCAAATGTCCTGAGCTCTATTGCTATTCATACAAATGTAAGAACAGCTTCCCTTCAGGCTTCCTACTGTATTTACAAGTTATTTATTTATTTATTTATTTTTCGGACTTATATGCCGCTCCTCTCCGAAGACTCGGAGCAGCTCACAACATAAACAAAACAATATTTTATAGACAGAAGTAGGCAGGGTTATCTGTTCTTCCCTATTTCTTGGCCTTGAATGACGAAAACTAATAATCATGTGTTTTTCCTTTTCATTTATGTATGATTGATGAGTGTATATAATTGTTAATCATTAGCCATTTTCATTAAAAAAATCAAAATAATGAGATGTACTAAAAATAATCTGAACTATTAGTTGGTGGAAGGAAGGACTGAAAAAACCAACACAGAGGTCATGATTCCAATATAGACAGTTTGTTGCACAATTCTGTAAAATAAATCATTTGAATATACTGTATATCCTCTTTCAAAAATTACATGGAAAGCCACATGTGATTTTCCAGATGTGTAATACCTTTGGGGGCCAGAACATTGTTGAACATCACCAACTGTCTTGCTGATGGACAATTGTGACAAATGCTGTATGTACATACATACAATGCATTAGCTTTATCTTTTTTGATTTGTTAGATATATACTATGCTGTGATTAAAAATTCCTGCAGTTTTTACATCTGTTGTACTTACAACAAATCATTAAAGTTTAGGTATCATACCATGATCTATAAGAAGCTATTTTTTCTTCAAGTAGCTGAATAGTATGTAAGTCTGCAAAAATCCCTACTGAGTATATACTACAAGTGTTTAATGATGTGTAAAATATATTCCACTGTGAAATATTAAAAATAAGTTGAAATTAAGGAAAATCTCTCTTGCAATGAAATGGAGTATCTGGAGATTTTTATACATCTTGCACACATACACACACATAAAAATAAATAAGTTTATACACATATTATCAGAAGAATACATCAAACACATTCTCACACACATTGTATATATGTGTGTGTCTCACACACATTGTGTGTGTGTGTGTGTGCGTTTGTGTGTGTTTGATGCATTCTTCTGATAATATGTGTATAAACTTATATTATTTATTTTTATGTGTCCTAGAAAAAAATTATTGTGGTGGATGGGGAAATTGATATGTCTAAATAACTACCGAATTGTTTGGAAGCTGATATGATGTCTGTTTTCTTTATCTCTCTTCCCTGTCTACCTTTTAGGGCACTTATCTTTCTTAGGTTCTTTTCATATGTGATAGATTTCAATTTCCTGAATTTCCATGTGGCAGAGCCATATTCATTGGGAAACCTATGAATTATTGTTCAATACATCTGAAGGATACCAATGTGGGGAAAAGTGTTTGAGAGTTCTATTGGCGGTGGGACTTTCAGATGCTTAATTATTACACAAATTATTTAGTAACTAAAAGCAACAATATATCTAATAAAAAGTGAGTTAACAGGCAAATTGTTTTGGGGACAATTTCTTAGTGGTGTCAATTATTTGGGAGATGTTGATGAGGGATGGCTATGGCTTTACAAAAATATAAATACAAATGAGATAAGAGTTTTTCCAATGAAACAAGGAGCTCTTGATCTGTATTACAATTTGTCTTTAGTGAACAGATCAAATTCAAAGTTCAGTAAGATGTGGTCAGCAACTGTTCTACAAGTAATGGTAGTTCTCAATGAACAGAACCTGTCAAGTTACTTAGAAACCAGTTCTGGAGTTCTGCCAGCTGCACACTTTCCATGGTCACATGATTGTATTTATGGCACTTGGCAACCAGCTTACCTTTATGGTTGGCTGCAGCATTCCATAGTCACGTGATTACAATTTGCCAGTTCATGGTCTTATTGGCCAGTTTCTGGCAAAAATGCCCATGGAAATATATAGATTTGTGACAGTGGTAAATATTTATAGCTTGGGTTCAGGATGAGGGTAGATATTCATTCTCCGACTTTGTGGGTTGGTTTCCAAACATTTCATTACCAGGCTAGGTAACATCTTCAGTGGAATTTAGGGGATATCTGTGTCAGTGTTCTTCTGTTTATAAGGCTTCCTGTCATCAGTAGGTTTTGTCATGGTGAGGTCAGGGTCATATCAGGTCAGGGTCTTATCATGGGTCTTGTGGGTCAGTGAGAATCTTGTGATGGGTTTTGTGATGGGGAGGTTATATCAGGTGAGGGTGATTGGAAAGTGAAGTGCTGGTGGGGGGAGCTTGTGTGGGCTGGTTGAGGGTTGGTGTTGTCTCTGATTGGCTACGTGGTTGATTTGAATTCTGAGGGGTTTTAGGCTGATTATAGGTCAATGTATTTGTTGATGGAATTGCTTGTGAATTCAAATCAATTGCACAGCCAACCAGAGACAACACCAATCTTCAACCAGCCCACACAAACCCTACCCAACCAGCATTTCACCTCCCAATGAGCCTCACCTGACATGCTCCCATCACAAAACCCATCACAAGACTCTCACTGATGACCCACACCTGATCCATCACAAAACCCACCACAAGACCCTCACTTGACACACCCACACCTGACCCATCACAAGACACTGACCTAATGTGACCCTCACCTGATGTGACCTCACCATCACAAGACCTACTGACCACAGGAAGCCCTTATAAACAGAAGAACACTGACATCTCCTAACTCTGCTGAAGAAGTTACCTAGCCTGGTAACAAAACATTTGGAAATCAACTCACAAGCTCAGAGAAAAAAACCCCACCTTCATATATAGATCTGCTTGATGTCTGCAGCAAAAAGTCATGAAATTAGGTAGATGCCTTGACATGAATGTCGTGATTTACAATGCAATCCAGGCTCCCTTTGTAAGTCAAGGATTACTTATAGCAATTCTAAATTACAATACATTTTCCTCTTTTGTACATTTCTCACAGAGTACCTAAGGATCTCCATAGCTGATCAGACTGCTTTTTTATGATGTAAGCAGAGGATTGTATTCTAATATGGGGCAGCTGCTTTCCGTATCCTCCTGTCTAAGGAGATTGCATGCTTTGGTTAGTGTACATTAGTCCTAGGGAGTGTAAGCACAAGCAGCTCATTCAAAGTGACAGATCCATTTAATATGATTCACCAAGTTTTATCCATTCATAGTTTCCCAGCACATCATGTTCCTGCCCCTGTGCTGCTTGGGTAAATTGAATTTGTCACTGGGAGACACAAGCTCCACAACTACTTCTGTCTTTGGATCATTACTCAAAGCCAGGGTGGACAAGCCACCACACAAACCTTAGCAGAATCATAATAATTATCCAAATGAAGCATAAAACTCCCATCTGTTATCTAGCTCACTGATGTCATCTGGGTTATTTTTGGTGTAAAGGTTTGCCATTCTTCCTATCACTTAGGTCAGAAGAGGAAACTATAGGACTCCTGCCTGCCTGCCAATATCCTAAACAAATAAGTCTTGCAAAATAATGCTGGCACCAAGAATCCCAGGAAGTGTGCAAAATGGCACAACCTCAATGCATTATTTTTTTTCTATAGGACAACAAGTGAAAACTTCTCCATTACTCACTTGTATTAACTGATTTCTTGAATTATTAAAAAAAAACCAGTGTCATTTTACCTCTACAGCAGGGGTCCCCAAACCCCAGTCCGTGGACTAGTACCGGGCTGCAGCATGCCAGAAACCAGTCCTCACAAACTAGCAAAGCCCCATCCATGGTATGCAGGAAGCACACAAAACGATGCACTCTTTGGTCCATGGAAAAACCTTTCTCCACGGGAGTGGTCCCTGGTACCCAAAAGATTGGGGACTTCTGCTCTACAGGAACCAACTACCAATATCCAAAACACTAATAAGACATGAGAAGTACTTTGTAAACAACACATCATCAGTCTTTACACAATAGGGTTCCTTCTGAACAGAGGCTGGCAGTGCAGCACTCCAAGATGAAATGGCTGTGAAGAACAGCTACTTGTGACTACAGAGAAGGGGCATGTCTGCAAAAGCAGGTACTGTAGTAGCTAACTGAAGTATAGGCATTGTCTACAGAAGAAGGAAGCAGTGCAGACACATTGAATAGCACTAGCTGCAGTTCAAAACCAGAACTTTTGATATGGAGTAAAAAGAGAAAGTATGCACTGTTCTTGCAGTATGGATTCATATTCTCAGTTAGTGGGGAATTTCATGTCAGAACAAGCAGGACCTGCAGATGAGTACAAAGAAAGCTTGCAGGACCCAAATGGAAGAAATGACACGATACAGAGCAGCATTAAAAACATCTAAAACAGATTTCTGTTTCTGTTTCTCAGATTTAATAGCATAAAGGTCTCTTTGAAATGTTATTGGCACACTTCTTCAAGGAATGCTTCATGATTTCAACAAGCAGCCTTGGCAAACCTCTTTGGAGATTTCACAGTATGAATACCACCTCTGAAATGCTCTTCTCCAAAGGTCAGATTGTACATCATGTTAATCATACACATTCTATTTTAAGTATAGAATTTTTCTTTCACAAACAGCCAGTGCAAGAAGGAGAGATGATTTGATTCAAGACACAGCAATGGGTTAGACTGGAAAGGTTTTTAATCCTCCATTCTGTTGGAATTCTATTTAATATGAGGGTATCCATCTGCTATTAGAAGTCATGGGGGAAATGAATGCTGAATTCAGCTGGAATTATTTTATCTTATGTATAATAGAGGAATGAAGTAAAATTGCCATCTAACCAAAGGGGAAAAAATACCACCTCATAATAATAACATTGTATCTTCAAGTCACTCTTGACTTCTAGTGACTATCTGAACAAGTCTATGCAGTTTTATTGGCAACATTTTAAGAAGTGCTTTGTCATTGCCTTCTCCCTAAGATTAAGAGAGTAATACATCCAATGTCACCCAGTGGACTTTGTGCCTAAGACAAAATGAGAACTCAGTCTTCCAGTTTTTAGTTTGGTGCTTTTAATCTCTACACCAGACTGGCTATCCTTCCATAATCTACCAGAGCTGCAATCCAGTTCTGACTTCACTTAAAAGGAAAGGATAAGTTTTCTGAGCTTATGTAAATATATATATATATATATATATATATATATATATATATATATATATATATATATATATATATATATATATATATATATATATATATATATATATATATATATATATATATATATATATATATATATATATATATATATATATATATATATATATATATATATATATATATATATATATATATATATATATATATATATATATATATATATATATATATATATATATATATATATATTTGAATGGCAAAATAGAAGGTGGGGGAGGACAGTAAAAGAATAAGCAAGGGAATTGAGGAACACAGCTATCAATTGTTCTGTAAACATGTCTTTATTATGGAGTTGGCGTTTGGGGCTATCAAGGAGAAGAAAAAGAGAACTGGATTTTTATCCTTATCAAGTAAACATTAAACTAGTGCTGTTGAAATGGTAGGAGATTCACAGGAATGGAGGGAAGTGATAAACGTAATCGTTTGCATATACAACTTTCTTCTCTGGGGCACTCTTATTTGCAAATAAAAGTTGTTCTTATGACAATATTGGGCTATCACATGTTAGAGACTCCAGCTGCTTCATAGTACTCCAGATTGTAGCCTGTGGCTTTGAAGACTACAAACTAGGGACTGTCAAGGTGGATTTTTAATGAGCCATGAGCCTGTTTTTCTCTCTCTCCCTCGATCCTTGGAAGGCTTATTTTCAAACAAAAGAACTTTCAAATCTGATTATTATTTGCCTTCTAGCCTAACTGAAGAACACAAATTTTGATTAGCACTGCTTAATTGGTCCAGTTTCCCTTCCTGGGTAATTTGCTACTGACATAGATATATTAACTTTATGCCTATAAAAATAGCAACCTGCATAAAAATGTCAGCAGTACAGTACGTCATTTCTGATGGCTATTTACATTAAAAGTTGTTCTACTTTAAAGAAACACTTAAGCAGTTGAAGACTGTGCAGAAAGAAAAACTTGGAATTCTGTCTGTTATTCAGCATACCATCTAATGGCCAATCTGATAGTTCTGTGATATTTGACCTAGCAATAAAATTCAGTTGCCTAGAAAAAAGGTAATAGCTTTCCCACTTTTTCCCAGATGCTATTTGACAGCATTTTCAAAACTGGCATTCAGCAAATAAGTTGGGCTAGAGCAGCGGTTCTCAACCTGTGGGTCACGACCCTTTTGGGGGTTGAACGACGCTTTCACAGGGGTCACCTAAGAACATTGTAAAACACATATTTATGATGGTCTTAGGAACCGAGATACCGCTCCTCTATCTGGCCGCCACTGCCACCCTCCTCCTCCTCCAGGGTGCCCTTCTCCTCCAACAGCACCTGTTACTGCTGCCGCAGCGCCATCACGCGTGCCCCCGACGTCACCCTGGGCTGGCTCAGCTGCGTGGGTGGCTGGGCTGAACCAAGCCGAGTCTGGTGCTGCTGCTGGGCTGCTCTGCCACTGCTGGCTGAGCTGAGCTGTGGCGCCGAGCTGGTCCCCACGCCTCCTAGTTGCTCAGCTGTGCTCCACCCCGGCAACTCTCCGTGCTGCGCTGTAGCTTCCCCCATGCCACCCGGCCCACCTCCCTCACCGTCAGAGGCCACCTCGGCCCTCTGGCATCTGGCACGGCCCTGGGGCTGGCAGGCAGGAGCGGCTCCTTCCCGGCTTGCCGGGCTCCGGGCCTTGGAAGTGGCCAGGCGGTGGGGAAGAGGGCGAGGTGGCGGCGATGCCCACATGTGTGTCGGAAGCCAGCCAGCCAGGCCGGGAGGGGAGAAGTGGCACCTTCCGAGCGGGAGTTGGCGCTCTGGCCGTGCCACTCTTGTGTGCAACAAGTCGGGGTAGGATCATGGTGGTGAAGGGCTGTGTGGCATGGAAAGGGACTCCCGCAACCCCGCCGCTGCGATGGCACTCAGGAGGCTGGAGGGGCAGGCAGGTCCCGGGGGGGTGGCTGGGAGAGGGCAAGAGGTGCCGTGATGAGGATGGGGGGCTCCATGTTGGCAGGCGCAAGAGGGCGGCTGGTGGCTCCGAGGTGCACGGGTCCTCTGCACAGCTTCCAAGGCCCCACAGGTGCCGCCACTTGGCTCTCCACTAGGCTCTCCGCCAGACTACCATCTCCAGCAGCCCTAAAAAGCACTGTGGAAGAGTGGGGAATGCTGGAAGTTGCAGCTCATTCTGGGAAAAAATGACTCTCCAAAGATCGATCCTTCCTTCCTTCCTTCCTTCCATCCATCTCCTTCCCTTCCCCTTCAATCTTCCTTCCTTCCTTCCATCTCCATCTCCATCTCTTCCCCTTCAATCTCTGTCTCCTTCCTTCCTTCTCCCTTCAATCTCCTTCCTTCTCCATCTCCTTCCTTTCTCCTTTAATCTTCCTTCCTTCCTTCCTTCCTTCCCCCTTCAATCTCCTTCCTTCTCCATCTCCTTCCTTTTCCCTTCAATCTTCCTTCCTTCCTTTCCCCTTCAATCTCCTTCCTTCTCCATCTCCTTCCTTTCCCCTTCAATCTTCCTTCCTTCCTTCCATCTCCATCTCCATCTCCATCCCTTCCCCTTCAATCTCTTTCTCCTTCCTTCCTTCCTTCCTTCCTTTCCTTCCTTCCTTCCTCCTTCAATCTCCTTCCTTCTCCATCTCCTTCCTTTCCCCTTCAATCCTCCTTCCATCTCCATCTCCATCCCTTCCCCTTCAATCTCTTTCTCTTTCCTTCCTTCCTTTCCCCTTCAATTTCCTTCCTTCTCCATCTCCTTCCTTTCCCCTTCAATCTTCCTTCCTTCCTTCCCCTTCCCTCCCTCGCAACATTTTTGAGAAAGGAAGAGTAAGCTTATCCAGCAAGCATTGCTATATTGTTTTTGTGATTAATCACTATGCTTTAATTATGTTCAATTCATAACAATGAAAATACACCCTGCATATCAGATATTTACATTACAATTCATAACAGTAGTAAAATTACAATTATGAAGTAGCAACAAAAATAATTTTATGGTTAAGGGTCACCACAACATGAGGAACTGTATTAAAGGGTTGTGGCATTAGGAAGGTTGAGAACCACTGGGCTAGAGCATTCCAACCTTGTGCAACAATGGTACTGCTGATTAGAGGAATGACATATGGTAATTTGATGTATTTATAAGGTCCCTTTATAAGGGAGACGGATGATAAAAGGAGAAAGTGTTTTGGACTCTGTTGCTCATATTGAACAGTCCAAATGTCTCACTTCCTCAATACAAAGATTCAGATCTGTGCAGAATTGCAGATTGTTTTACATATAGCCCCCAATATTCAAATAAAATAGGGACAAATTTTATGTATGTATGTATGTATGTATGTATGTATGTATGTATGTATGTATGTATTGTATTTATTTATTTATTTATTTATATTAGATGCCCATCTTTCCACAAGATAACTCTTAGTTAGCTCCCTATTCTATTGGGAGCTATTCTAACCATTCATTCATTAATATTTCTCATCCTAAAAGCAGCTGTCATGGCAAAGAATGTGTTCTCATGACTTTTTAAATGTATTTTAATAGGTTTTTTGGTAAGTTCTTTATATAATGTTTGTTGTTGCCGTATGTCCCACATTTATTTTTTCCACACTTTTTTTAAAAAAGTTCTTAAAAAAAATAGTGAAGTGTAAACATTTCTTCAGTGAAGGTTAATCCTTCCTCCCATGAAAAGTCCATCACATACGCTTACCAGTGTTGTTAGTCATACTGGGAATCTGGATTAGTGCAATGTTTTATGTCACAGGGACAACAGATGTTAAGACTAGAGATCCCCTATACTAACTTGAGGGGAAAAAATATGGCAAATCTAGATAAGCTTACCCAGGAGAAATAGGAAAGTTTAACCAAAGTAACTCATTTTAAAAACAAAAATAGCCAAAAAGAGGGTATATTATTTGTAGTTCTGTCTGCAAGAGAGTTGCTGATTATCTGCTGATATTTGCTATCTATATATGAATTTGAAAGTACTGTACAGATATATTATCATTTACTGTTGTTCCCTAAGAATCTTTTCAGAGGTAATAAATATGTGGTGCAGCCAAACACCTTCTGCTCAGCCAGTTCCATCCCAGTTTTGTAAGAATCATAATGTGTGAGCCAAGTCTTTTGTTGATGTAGTTGAACCATCCCTGACCCACTCTTAGTAATTGCAGTTAGTTATTAATACATTTCTAATATAGCATCACGGAGATGGACTGCTGTTTTGAAAATAGAAAATAATTTTAAAAATACTACAGTTTCAGAAATGCTTACAAATGTAGTTACATCTATAATTTAGGTTGACTTTAAAGATCACATTTTCCATTATAACGCCCCCTCCCCCCATCTAAGTTAAATGTCTAATTTTCCTTAATGGTGGTTCTTGTTTTAAATGTAGCCTGCTTCCAGCCCTTCCTGGCACCTAATCTCAGATACTCAAATAATATTCAAGGCAGCTTTAGGAGAGGTGAGGTTAGAGAATATAAGGTGAAACATATATTTGAACACTATCCCTTCTGTACTTGTATGTCAACACTGTCTCTGAATAAAGATTGAAGTCTAGAAATATCTAGGCAACCAAGTGTTTGCTGCCAAGGGATCCATTTAGACAGATTTGAGCTAGAAACGTTGAGTAAGATATTTCTATACTGTGACAAGTCTGTAGCTATTTACATTTTATGATCTCTGATTTCAAGCTGCTTCTGATGTGGATTTTCCCTATGTGAGTTCAATGACTGTGTATTTTAGCTAACAGACCAATATCATCTAATTGTCTGTTCAGAGTCTCAACCTTACTTGTGTATTTTTGGGATGCTGTCTGTGATTTCCGCAGGTCTCTATTTTTATCTTCTGTACCACGGATTGTTTTACATGTGAATTCTTAAATGTAAAAAGGAGCTTCTACCTCTTTCCTTTTTGTGACAACTGCTGGGTTGTCAGTTTTTGCAGTGCTTTGCTCAGTGTATGTATCACCATCCTTCATAACTAAATTGCTCTGAGTGCTGCACTGAGAAAAGGCTTGCCAAGGTTTTGTGCAGAGCTGCAGTGACCATGAATATAGGTTTGAATCCAGAATCCCTACACAGTCTGATCAATAGGGAAGCAAGGCAAGTATTGCCTAGGTGGAAAACACAGCTTTCTGGGGGAATGCCAGAAAAAATTCTTCTTGGCTGATCAGCCCAGCTGGAAATAAAAGAATATGGGGAAGAGAAAAAGGAGGGATGCCCACTCACCCCATTTTGTAGCAGCCACTCATAATTACACCAATGGTAGGCAAGCCAGTTGGGTGGCAATTACTGAATAGCTCAAGTATCAGTGCCAAGTATGTTTTTCAAAACACACACTTGTCCAAAGCAAGTAATCTGGTCAGTCAAGTTAAGGGATATCAGCATTTATACAGAAACAGAATTATAAGAATGGGTTCTGGTAAATATAGTGAGTGGTGAGCCTAATGGGTAGCTCTGGGGACAAGGACTGTTTCATAGAGCAGTGGAATAAGAGGAGTTATAGGTAGAATAGAATAGAATAGAATAGAATAGAATAGAATAGAATAGAATAGAATAGAATAGAATAGAATAGAATAGAATAGAATAGAATAGAATAGAATAGAATATCTTTATTGTCACTGTGTAACTTACAATGAAATTAAGTGCACAGTGCATACTGCACACAAGTAAAAACCACAAATACAATCATACATTATATACACATATCCTACAAAAATCCCAGCCAAGCATAATGCAAGGACAAGAGTAATTGTCTATGAAGATTCTTAGTCATCCAGATCATGGTTGTCCCAAAGGTGATTTTTCAAAAGGTAACTGGACTTTCTTTGTTTTTTCTTGAAGATGATTCATGTTCATCCAAGAACTGCAGATGCTTCTTGGATGAGAAGTGATATGTCTTCAAGAAAAAACAAAGAAAGTCCAATTGTATTTTGAAAAAGCAACTTTGGGACAAGGACAAGAGTAGTGAGAGAAAAACATGTTGGGAAGGGGAAAATATATACTCTGATTAGAAGAAAGAAAGGAGGAACAGCATTGGCTGATGATGCTTTTTTTTTAATTTCCCACCTCTTCTGTGATTCTGCAAAAGTGACTCTATTTTCTCTTGGATATACCGTCCCTCACATACACGCACACCATTATTTTTTTCTCCTTTTTAAAAAAAATACCACACCTTTGTCCCTGATTTTGCAACTAAGCTATTTTGCTAAGCAAGGGGCCAGGTTCAAGCCATATATTCTCAGTAGATTTTCATCCAACAGAGCCCCTCTGCCATCCAGAACACACTTTGAAAAATGATTTTATTGTTCAAATGATGCTTCTGATTTTGCTGTAGGGATGATCCCTCTCCAGCAGGGTGGAGACTTTCATAAGGATTTCTGCTCTGAACCTTTTACTCTATCTCAGAGGCTCACATAGCATTAAATAAGATGGGCAAAAATGCCCAATGTCCCTGTGCAAGCATAAATAATTTGTTTGCTTCAGCTCTCCTACATCTATGACTGGAAAGCTTTGTCTCCACCCTTCCTGTCAATACAGCTTCAATCTGTGATATTCTCTGAGCCAGAAAATGCACTTCTCACTTTAAGAAGCAAATCCACATACTTCAGCAGCAAAATGCATATGTGTGGGCTCAGACAGATGCCTTCCACAGAGATCCATAATTAATTCTCCTCCACTTCTTGGGAGAACCATGACTAGTTCTACAGGGGGGAGGATTTCATAGCTTTGGCACAAGAGGAGCCCAAATGGACATTAAGACCACCTACATCACCTGAAATTTTATGACTGCTATAAAGCTGTACAAGATATAGGGCTGGGTTACTTGGGAGACTATCTGTCTCCCCTAGTGTCTGCCCTACCAATTCAATCCAGAAGGGCCAGCATGCTCCAAGTTCCATCAATTAAACAATGCCACATATCAAAAGTGCACTTTCCCAAAAGTGCACTTTCTCTGTAGCAGTACCTGTCCTCTGGAATGAGGTTCCCCTTGATATTTGAATGGCTCCCACCTGGATATTTCAAAGGGCCTTAAAGATTAAGCTCTTCACCCAAGCTTTTGAAGAAGATGCTGAACGTTACTTGTATTCAGACTCAAGGTTTTAATTTTATATATCGAAAACCTCCAGGCACATAAGTTTCAAGGAATATGGTCCCATTCTACTTTACATACTAATAGCAAGGATGGAAATATCACTTAGAAAAGAGTTGCTAAATCATCTGAGATTCCCCCTTAATATTTCAACTGATGAAATATTAAGTTGAGTAATTGGAAATATAAAGCTGTGGTGGAATCACCTTAAAGTATTTGTTAAAAACCTGTTGCCTGACTGGTGAACTGTCCACATTTGTCCTATTATTACTTTATTTAAGATTTTAGTTTGCTCATCTATCTGTAACTCATAGCTGCCTTCCTGTGAGAAGGGTGATATATGTCTTCCCTCTTCCAAACTTTTTGCTAACATATCTTGTTTTTCAAGCCTAATGACATGCCAATGACAAGAAGACTGTAATTAACTGATGTTTAGACCATCTTTGGGAAATACTAGATACTTCCCTAAAAAACTAAAGAAAACTAAATTTCTTCTCCTCTCCTCCTCCTCCTCCTCTCTGAATGGAAACAAGTTCAGTATAGAATACTGTTCAATATCCATGGAATGCAATGAAAAAAATGGAATGTGGTGGAAAGAGAAGAAACTCTTTCTTTGAGGATGCAAATATTACTACAACTTTTTGTTTCAGGTTCTCATTTGTTATACCCTCCTTCTGAATTATCAGTCCATTATATGGAAAGGGATGTTCTATCCACATGAAGGGTTAATGCTCATCTCACTAATCTGCCTTTGCCAAAACATTCTTCTACTGTCTGTATATCTATTACCTACAATTGCTAAACAAAAGGAAACTGCTAATTTATATGTATCTATGCAAATTTTCAAATAAAGCATTTATTTAAATGCTATGCAAGCAAGATTAAATAACAGCCAATCAAAAGAAGCCAATTAAAAAATATTTTTCACAAAATTTGTACCTCAGCCAGGTTTTCTGAAATCAGTGACTCTCCTTCAATGAATTTTCTCCTGTTCCAAAGTCTGCTTTCCTTTAGCTAATTACTATTATCTATCAATCATCACTATAACCAATAATTATATTGGAATTAAATACAGTGTACATTAACATTAAAAAAAAGATATTCAAGGCAGCAAATAATCCTTAAAATTCTATACCTAATTACTATAAAACTCAAAACTATATTATAAGCATGCTGAAAGTATGAGAAAAATGGTTGAGGACTTAATTTATTTAATATTTTTAAAAAAACCCAGAAGATTTCCATTTGCTGCTTAACCAAGGAATCTTTGGTTTTTAAAAGTCTGAGACTATTCCTACAACTTACACAACAATAAGGTTGAATTTTTCAGTCAAACTAAAGTTAAGTCAACTCTTCTAATGAAAGTAAATGAAATTCAATGTAGACAAAAACAACGTTTTATACTTGGGCAAGAAAAAGCAAATGTACAAGTACAGATTAGGTGAAACTTGGCTCAATAGCAGTAACTGCGAGAAGGATCTTGGAGTTCTAGTGAACAATCACTTAAATATGAGCCAGCAGTGTGTTGCAGCCACCCAAAAAAACCAGTGGAATCCTAGACTGCATTAATAGAGGGATAGAACCAAGATCATGACAAGTGTTATTACTGCTTTATAAGGCCTTGATAGGACCACACTTGGAATACTGAATTCAGTTAGGTCACCACAATATAAAAAAAAAAGATGTTGAGATTCTGGAAAGAATGCAGAAAAGAGTAACAAAGATAATTAGGGGGCTGGAGGCTAAAGCATATGAAGAATGGTTGCAGGAATTGGGTATGTCTAGTCTAATAAAAAGAAGGCCTAGGGGCAACATGATAGCAGTGTTCCAATATCCAATAGGGGTCAACCTATTTTCTAAAGCATGAGAAGGCAAGACAAGAAGCAATGGTTGAAAAGTAACCAAGGAGAGAAGCAACCTAAAAGTAAGTAGAAATGTCTAGAGAGTTAGAACAAGTAATCAGTGGAGCAACTTGCTTCCAGAAGTTCTGGGTGCTCCATCACTGGAGGCTTTTAAAGAGATTGGACAGCCATTTATCTGAAATGGTATAGGGTCTCCTGCTTGAGCAGAGGGCTGAACTAGAAGACCTCCAAGGTTCCTTCCAACTTTGTATTCTGTTAAAGTCCTCAACAATTGTAAGACTACTGTGTATGATTATGACTATAATGTTAGCACTGATGGGCAAGAATCAGCCAAAAAATATGAACATTGACAAAGCCTATTTGTTAGGATGGAAGTTGAATCTCATGCCCTGAAAATATTATTTTAGCTTTGCACTCTTCAGCGCTAAGGCTAACATTATATGAAAAACATTTTATGCCTGATGAACTAATCTAATTCTGATGCTAAATGGTAAGCTAATTATCCATTATTGTCACATCACATGATAGTCAGAATATATTTTGTTGATCACTATCCATTTATTCATTTGAGAGTGAATAGGTAATCCACATCTGCCGATTTTAAAAGCTATTTTCCCCCATTTTTTCATGTCTATATCTCATACTCAGAATGCTTAGAGGATAAAAAGAGACAGGAGCAATGAATACAATTTTGCTGAATCCTCCAATCTCTTGTTTATGATTACAGTCCAAAAGGGAGATTTTAAATTAGAAGACACACTTGACAGGGATGTAGATTAATAAACCTAATAAATTCTAATTAAGTTCTTTAACTACAATTGAACAGTCCAAATTTGAACATGATAAGCTTAATTACAATCTACTTTAGAATGTAACTGTTTCTCTTTTTCATAGAGCTAGAACAAAGAGTAACATTTTTCTTAAATATTTTCACTGCTGGGTGATTAATTTCAATTTATTTTATACCAGGTAGAAATTGTTCTTGTGTGTGGTATTGTTATATTAAATAAACAGTAATAAAAATGCTAATGCCATAATAGTAATGGAAAAAATAATTATTGAATTCAACTTCAGTATTACTCAAATAATGATAGATGATGTAATGTGAATTAACAAATGAACAGTCCATATACAATATGAAACTAAACTTTAGGGGAAATAATACATAACTAAGTAAATAAATTCCTTAAAAATTGCATTTTTCTCTCTAGTTGCTCCCTGATTTATTATTATTATTATTAATAATAATAATAATAATAATAATAATAATAATAATAATAATAATAATAAAGTTGGGAGGGGCCTTGGAGGTCATCGAGTCCAACCCCCTGCTCAGGCAGGAAACCCTACACCATTTTGGACAAATGGCTGTCCAGTCTCTTCTTAAAAACTTCACGTGTTGGAGCATTCACTGCTTCTGGAGGCAGGTTGTTCCATTGGTTAATTGTTCTAACTGTCAGGAAATTTCTCCTTAGTTCTAGGTTGCTTCTATCCTTGATTAGTTTCCATCCATTGCTTCTTGTCCTGCTTTCAGGTGCTTTGGAGAATAGCTTGACTCCCTCTTCTTTGTGGCAGCCCCTGAGATATTGGAACACTGCTATCATGTCTCCCCTCGTCCTTCTCTTCGTTAAACTAGACATACCCAATTCCAGCAACCATTCCTTATATGTTTTAGCCTCCAATCCCCAAATCATCTTTGTTGCTCTTCTCTGTACTCTTTCTAGAGTCTCAGCATCTTTTTTACATCATGGTGACCAAAACTGGATGCAGTATTCCAAGTGTGGCCTTACCAAGGCATTGTAAAGTGGTATTAATACTTCATGTGATCTTGATTCTATCCCTCTGTTAATGCAGCCCAGCACTGTGTTGGCTTTTTTGGCAGCTGCAGCACACTGCTGACTCATATTTAAGTGATTGTCCACTAGGATTCCGAGATCTCTCTCACAGTTACTATTATTGAGCAAGGTACCCCCTATACTATACCTGTACATTCGGTTTTTCTTGCTTTTCTTTTCTCTGTACATTTGATGAAGATGATGAAGAGCACTGGGCTCAGAACAGAGCCCTGGGGCACCCCACTATACACTTCCCTCCATGTAGATGCAGTTCCATTGAGGACCACACACTGAGTACAACTGGTCAGCCAGCTACAAATCCATTTGGTGGGGATGCTGTCTAACCCACATTTTTCTATCTTATCAAGTAGTAGGTTGTGGTCTACTTAATCATATGCCTTACTGAAGTCCAAGTAAATTATATCTACAGCATTCCTCTGATCCACTAATTTTGTCACCTGGTCAAATAATGCAATAAGATTTGTCTGGCATGATCTGTTTTTGACAAACCCATATTAGTTTTTTATACTGACTTTGTTTGCCTTTAGGTGTTCTCTGATTCGTTGCTTGATCTAACTTGTAGGCATTTTCTTTATTAATCATCTCTTGTTGTCAAGTCAATAGTTGGGTGATGCAAGACAAACATAATATTATAAAATTTCATCCTTGAACTTCGAAAGCTCCATTAGCAATACTGGAAATACATCATCCTCTAAGTAAAGATTGTAGAATAGCTATTTAGAGTGATAGAGATGCACAGTATTCCCACATTGACCTTTGAAAATAATTACAATGCTGATTGCATTTTGTGTATTCTAGCATCAGGATCTTTATGAGTATCTGTCATTTTTCAGGAAATTAAAGTCCTATAAAGTTATGTGCATAGAAAACATACACATAAAGGAATTTTCATTATGAAAGATAGAATTAAAGGGTCTTCAGCACAAGAAGCATTCTGTAAAACACAAACTACAGATAGGGAGAAATGATTAACATATCAAGACATATTCACACAGGAACATAAAGAATTTAAGACGAATCAAGAGAAAACATATGACAACAGAAGGACATAATTTTCAATGATTTTCATATGCTTAATTAAGAGAAAGGTTTAATATGGAGGAAAAGGCACCTGAAATTAAAAAAAAACCCACAGACATTGAAATTGAATTATGTACAAATTATGAACATGTGATAGCAAAAAAGTATAAAGTTGTTAATATTTGAAATAGAAGGTGAACAGATGAAAGACTGCATGACAAAATGGGCTATTAATTGTAGAATCTAAAATGCATATGGACATTTGGGAGAGATTGTGGGTAGCCGGTATCTAATTTACAATGTGTCATAATTTAAGATTAAACTTTTAGCAAATGATGTATTCCTGGTATATGACACCATATAAATCATACAAAATGTACAAAAGTATTTACAACCAGTGTCAGAAATGTGTAAACAAGAGAGAACATTTTACTGGGGAGTGGAGGGGGTATAGTGACATGAGGGTGTTGAGAGCTATGTGGATAGAGAGCCTGGAGGAATCTCCCCTTATCCCTGGTAAATATTGTTCGAGCTGGGATATGATAAGAGCAGAAGTTGTTCTGTTAAAAGTGATTAATAAATGATTAATAAACAAATTAAAAAACACACATAGACTAATTCACAGCATAGCAAAAAAACAACAACAACAAACAAACTTCCCCTAGCATTTGCAAACGTTTGATCACCAAAACTGAAAGTGAACTATAAGAAACTGTTTGGAAGAGAGAAAGCAGCTTGTCATCTGGGAATGAAGATATGAAAGACAGGAGTAGTTGCTCTTCACCTATGACAGTGGGACATTTCTAAAATCCAGTGTGAACTCATAATCTAATACTTTAAATGCTGCCAATAAGAGGGTAAATGTGCCAGCACAAAAGAAAATTCTAGCAGACACATTTCAACATTTGAATGTCAGCATATTGTACCACCAGGCAATTTAATCATAGCTAAAAAGCGCAAGAGCACTTAGAGTGCCAGCTGAGAGGTATTTAAAGGGCAGGGACCAGACAGTTGGAATTACAAATAAACAAAAGAAAACATTCAAAACGTAAGACTTAGCCTTCAGAATTCCTTGCCTGATGTATGCCCAAATTTATGTATTTATTCCGAGAATAAGAATTTCACATACACAGTTTTGTTTGATTATCTTGTCTCCATTTTTAATGACTCAGTCTAGCCAGGGCGATTCACTAGGGTAGGAATTGAAATTACAAAACGTGGGTTTGGTGCAAGCTTTTTTTTTTTTTTCTGTCTGCATCACAACACTCTATGTAAGTCACAATGCAAAAAAAAATATTTATTTTATTAAATTTATATAGCTTATTCTGAATACATTTTAACCTAGCTTAGTGTTACCTGGTGGTCTCTTATTTAAGTATCAACCCAATCTGACACTGCTTAGACTTCTAGAAAGCTAACGTCAGCCAAGTATTGCCTGTCTCTACTAAGACATGTTGATATTATATCTAATTTAAAAAGAAATCATAAATAATCTTTAAATATTTATTTGCTGTTCTTTATTATTATGTTTATTTGCTGCTCATCTAGTTTCGAAGTGACTCTAAATATACAGTAAAATAATAAATTAAACTGCAAAAAGTAGAAGGTGACCAGTGCAAGAAGTAGCAAGTGAAAAGAAGGACTGCAATCACTATCCCTGATCAGAAAGGTGAACACTTCATAACCAGTTATGCCTTCCCAAATTGTTCTCTCACCCCAATACATTTTTCCCCGTTTGAGAATCTGTAAACAATATGGTGATGCCAATCAAAGATGTTTGATTTGAGATAGGTTATGAAATGGATTGAAAACCTCTCTTACACATGAGTTTTTATGGGTTTTTTGTTGGCAGTTTTTAAATGTATGTATGTGCATGTTTCCATATAGATATAGATGTAAGAATGCACCTAAAGCCATTTTAAAAAGAGTGGCATAACTATTTGAAATACCAATAAACAAATCATGCATAAGATCATTTTTTTGTGAGTCATTTCCATTAAATTCAAGATAATCCTGCTTTTAAGGACAGTGGCAAAGTGAAGGCCATCTGGAGAAGTTTTAAAAATTAAATGCTAGTTCTAACACTCAAGTGTTACAAGGCAGCATTGAAAAAGGTAAATGGCTTTAGCCTTCCAGAGAGTTGATTAACACTTCAAGAGAGGCAAGAAACAGCTTGATGCATGCACATGCTGTGCTGATTCCTGTTGTATATAAGTAGTATCTATGGATGGCAATCCATGGCTTTTTATTGATTTCCAAAAGTAGACATTTCTTTTTGCAGACTCTCAGTGCATATACGTAGTATTTGCATTATTTCATAAGAGTTTAATAAGTAGGAGCAGAGAACTCCTCTGAGGGGTAATGCCTGTATTGAAAGACAGTGACAAAGTTAAGGATGCCTGGAGAAGCTTAACTACACCTACCATGTTATGCTAGAGTCTTGTGTGGCCTTCTGGAATAGATATTGGAAAGGAACTGCAGTGGGAAAGGTCAATGACAAAAACTGTATCCCAGTCTCATAGCTTAGCAAAGGCAAGTCTCTTGCTGAAAAGTTATTTTATAAGTATGAAAGAGCATACAATCTGCAACTTTCACCTGCCACTATTTTTTTAACAAATTTGTTAACATTAATCATAATATAAATCATTTATAAAGTGAAAGAAGAGGATTGATTAGGGGGGAAAGGATATGCAATTGGATGAAAACTTCCTTTATAAAGTGTTCCACTTTGACTACTCATTTTTATGTAGACTTTTGTTCCTGTGAGGACTACATGTCCCATATGTCTCATTTTTGTCTGTCAGCCTGGAAAAAAAATAACTGTGTTGCACTTTTTTGTGTGTGTGTCTATATGTATACCTTATAGTCAGTGATGTAGTGTGTGCTTGGACAAGTCCCTGCAGTTTTCTTGGCAAAATTTTATTTATTTATTTATTTATTTATTTATTTATTTATTTATTTATTTATTTATTTATTTTTGCGATTTCTATACCGCCCCCCTCCCGAAGGACTCGGGGCAGTGTACAGCCCAATTAAAAACATCAACATACAAAAAGTAAAATGATTAAAAATGGATTAAACAATTTGGCCCAGAAACATTTAAAACCCAATACATTATCTTAAAAGCTCGATCCCCTAAAACAATTATAACCTTGTTGGTACTGGAGCTCCTATCCCAGGCCGGCTTGTCGAAAAAGATGTGTTTTTAATTCTCGATGGAAGGAACGCAATTCCGTCATCGTAAGGAGTTCGGGGGGAGCTCGTTCCAAAGCGTTGGCGCTCCCACAGAGAAGGCTCTCCCCCTGGGGGTCGCCAGCCGACATTCTCTGGCCGACGGCACCCTGAGGAGACCCACTTTGTGGGAGCGTACCGGACGGCGGGAGGTATTTGCTGGCAGAAGGCGGTCCTGTAGATATCCGGGTCCGATGCCATGGAGGGCTTTAAAGATGGTCACTAACACCTTGAAACACACCCGGAAGACCACCGGCAACCAGTGCAGCTCGCGCAGGAGCGGTGTTACATGGGAGCGCCATAACGCTCTGGTCACTACCCGCGCGGCCGCATTCTGGGCCAGCTGAAGCCTCCGGGTGCACCTCAAGGAGAGCCCCATGTAGAGAGCATTACAGTAGTCCAGCCTGGAAGTGACGAAGGCATGAGTAACTGTGCATAGCGAGTCCCGGTCTAGGAAGTGACGCAACTGGAGCACCAGGCGAACCTGATAGAACATCCTCCCGGCCACGGCCGTCAGATGGTCCTCTAAAGAAAGCTGTGAATCCAGGAGGACTCCCAAATTGCGAGCCCTTTCCACGGGGGCCACTGTTTTGCCCCCAACGGACAACGAAGGAATCAATTGACTAAACCGGGATGACGGTAGCCACAGCCACTCGGTCTTGGAAGGGTTGAGCTTGAGTCCGTTCTTCCCCACCCAGACCCGCACGGCCTCCAGGCACTGGGTCAGCATGGCAAGAGCATCGTTGGGGTGGTTCGGCGTGGAAATGTACAACTGAGTATCATCAGTGTACAGATGGTACTCCACACCAAACCCACGGATGATCTCACCCAGCGGTTTTACATAAATGTTGAACAGTAGGGGCGAGAGGACCGACCCCTGAGGTACCCCACATACGACCTCTGACCCCCTGTCAACACAGATTGCATCCGGCCGGAGAGGAAGGAGGAGAACCACCGCAAAACAGTGCCCCCTATACCTAACCCCTCCAACCGTTGCAGCATGATACCATGATCGATGGTATCAGAAGCCGCCGAGAGGTCCAATAGCACCAGAGCAGAGGAACAACCTCTGTCCCGGCCCGCCAGAGGTCATCCACCAACGCGACCAATGATGTTTCCGTGCTGTAACCAGGCCTGAAGCCCGACTGGTGTGGATCCAGGTATAATGATTTTTCCAGGTGTCGCGGGAACTGTCGGGCAACCACGCTCTCGACAACCTTCGCAAGAAAGCGAAGGTTGGAGACAGGACGATAATTTGATAAAACAGCTGGATCCAGGGTAGGCTTCTTAAGGAGGGGCCTCACTACCGCCTCTTTCAAGGTGGCAGGAAAGACACCCTCACTTAAAGAGGCATTAAAAATTGCCTGGAACCAGCCTCGTACCACCTCCCGGGATGCCAACACCAGCCAGGAGGGGCACGGGTCCAATGAACAAGTGGTCGCCCTAAGTCCCCCGAGCAACCTGTCCACATCCTCGGGAGTCACGGGGTCAAACTCAGCCCAGATAACAGTCTCAAGACCAGACTCCGTCTCTCCCATCGGACATACCCAGTTGAAATCAAGGCCTTCCCGTATCTGAGCGATTTTATCATGCAGATATTTTCCGAAATCCTCAGCCCTACCCTCTAAGGGGTCTCCCCTTACCTCCTGATGAAGGAGGGAGCGGGTCACCCTAAACAAGGAGGCTGGGCAGTTATCTGATGACGCAATAAGAGCAGTGAGGTAAGAACACTTCTCTGCTTTTATCGCTGCTAGGTAGGACCTAATATGGTCTCTTACCAGTGTTCGGTCAGATTTGGCACGGCTCGATCTCCAACTGCTCTCTAGGCATCTTTTCCGGCGTTTCATCTCTCTCAACCCCTCATTATACCAAGGGGCCAATCGAGACGTACGTCGAATCAGAGGCCGCAAAGGCACGACCCGATCTAGAGCACCGGCCACAGCCCTATCCCAAGCTGCCGCCAACTCTTCGACTGAGTCGTGTATCCGAACCTCAGGAATTGGCCCAAGCTCTGCCTGGAACCACTCGGGCTCCATCACCGCCAGGGGGGGTTCCATCTCACTGGTTCCGCCTCCCTGCGGTGGGGTGCAGTGGTCAGAAAGTCCAAGCGAAGGAGAGAGTGGTCAGACCATGATTTCAGAAGTAGTTTGCCATCACTTGCTTCTTAGGGCTGAGAAAAAGTGACTGGCCTAAGGTCACCCAGATGGCTTTGTGCTTAACATAAGACTAGAATGTCAAACTTTGTACCTATTTACTATATTTAGTTCATATAATAGAAGGGAGTTTGTTATTTTAAACAGGGGTGTCAAACTGCCGGCCCGTACAGACACATCATGCGGAAGACGCACCCACTCCATTTCCGGCAATGGCAAAACAGTCCCGATACATTGCGCAATGTCACATGACATCGCAAGTTTGACATGTCTGTTTTAAAGCATCTGAACGAGAATATTTTGAATCTCAGCACTTTTTAAAATCCAAAACTTGTGGTTCTCCATTTTATTTTCACCACTGCTATCTATGTTATGATGAGAAAAGCTAAGCTTTTCTAGTAATTTGTGTTAAATAATATATTCTAATGACAGGAATAAGTAAATCAGAACACAGCAAGGGAATTAATTTACAAATATAAAAATCTATTAAATAACCATTTAATTTCTCTTGAAAGTACATCTCGTAGAACTGCTCTCACAGTACACATACTGCTTGTTTCCATTTCTTTCATCCCTAGGAATCAAAGTACATATTTGATTTTCTTCTTGTAAAAATACAGAGTAGCCAAATTAAAGTCATATCATCTAAATTTCTATTTGAGTTACATCATTCCTTATTTACTTATTGATTCAGCCCAAGAAAGTAACACAATGTAGTTATATGCAAGTATATCAGAAATAAATCCTACAGACTTACATCAATTGAACTGAGTTTCAAGGATAGGAATAAGGATAGGAAAGAGCTTCTGTAAATTTTGTGAAAAAAAGTGTTTTTCATAAGATCTTGAACAGAAGGGAATTTGAGGACATTCCCAAATGGATGGTTTCTACTGGTACTAATCTAAGGCTACTATGTCATTACTTAGCTCCTTGGAGGGAGATGGGTGGTTAAGAAATAGAGTAAATAAATAAATAAACAAACAAATAAATAAAGAAATAAATATCCATCTTTCCCACTTAGCCATTTTTTTGTTTTCATTTTTTGTGATACACTGAAAATATTACTAAATAAAGATAATAACTTTAGACTCTCCTTCCCATAAAATTATCGATCAGATCAGCTTTATTTCAGTCTTTAGCCAGCAAAGCTATTCAATTATATATATATTTTTTAAAAAGTCCCACATAAAGTATTTTAAAACTCTGAGAAATTTAAACTTTGAGCTCTCCAGCCCCACTTCTCACTACAACTTATGTTGATGCAATATTTTTTTCAATGCAATCTTTTTCCCATTGATTTTTGTCCATTAATTCATGGAGCTGGAAGAGACAATTCAGCTACTGGTTAGAGAGACTTCCTTATAGCTACTCACTTGTGGAATATTGTTTATAAACTTTTTTCCTACCATTATTTTGCAACAACACAAAGCCACTGGAAGAGATTATGTGTTGTCTGGAATATGATAGTGTCACATAAGCTATGTATGGAAGTTAGCTGCCAAAACATAAACCCAAGTAAGACAGAATGATTTGTTCATTGAGATTCCTGTGTCCCTCTCATTTTGTCTATGACTTAGCAGGATCATGGATATATACGTAATGGTGGATGGACAGGTGGAGTTTCTGGTCAGCAGCACATTTGTCCAATTTTAACTAGTCAGTCACAGCTTTGTACAGATGAACATTGCAATGGAAGTCATACCTTCCTCTTAATTGATCCAAACTATACTGTAAGTGTTCTATTTGGAATGGCCTTTGAAAACCACTTGAAGCTGAAATGTAGAAAATGATGTGCCTCATTTGCTGTCAGATTTTAACTACCAGAAGAATGTTTGTCTTTGCTTAATGTTCTCCACTGGCTATCAACAGGTTCCTTAGTTCAAACTGCTGCTTTCAACCTATAAAATCCCATGTTACTTGATTCCTGCAGGCTCACTTTCTTCAAGCAGAATTAACCTATCCAATGCATTCATTTTTGAAAAAAACTCTTGATTATACTGCATTTTCATGAGATGAGGGTAGATAAAGACAGAAAAATGTTTCAATATTATTATTATTATTATTATTTATTATTATTTATTTAATTTCTATGCCGCCCTATTCCGGAGAACTCAGGGCGGCTTACAACATGATAGAAATTACAATAAAATACGTAAATATAAAAACCCTTAAGTTAAAAAAGAAACCAATCATTCCACAAACATACACACAAACATACACTGGCTAGGGGCAAGGTGTTAGCTGCCCCAGGCCTGCCGGCAAAAGTATGTTTTAAGCAATTTACGAAAGGCGGAGAGGGTGGGGGCGACACGGATCTCTGGGGGAAGTTGGTTCCAGAGGGCCGGGGCCGCAACAGAGAAGGCTCTTCCCCTAGGCCCCGCCAGGCGACACTGTCTGGCTGATGGGACCTGGAGAAGGCCCACTCTGTGGGCCCTAACCGGCCGCTGGGATTCATGAGGCAGCAGACGGTCCCGTAAATAACCTGGTCCGATGCCATGTAGGGCTTTATAGGTCATAACCAACACTTTGAATTGGGTTCGGAGACCAATTGGCAGCCAATGCAGCTCGCTGAGTGATGCCGAAATGTGGGCATTTCTAGGCAAGCCCAACACTGCTCGCGCGGCTGCATTCTGCATTACCTGAAGTCTCCGAACATTTTTCAAAGGTAGCCTGAAGTAGAGAGCATTGCAGTAGTCGAACCTCAAGGTGATAAGAGCATGAGTGACTGTGAGAAGAGACTCCCGGTCCAAATAGGGCTGCAACTGGTGCACCAGGCGAACCTGGGCAAATGTCCTCCTCGCCACAGCCGAAAGATGATGTTCCAAATTTAGCTGTGGATCGAGGAGGACGCCCAAGTTGCGGACCTTCTCCAAGGGGGTCAAAAGCTCCCCCCAGGCTAATGGACGGATAGATTGAAATATCTTTGGGAGGCAGAACCCATAGCCACTCCGTCTTGTCGGGGTTGAGTTTGAGCCTGTTGGCACCCATCCAAACCCTAACAGCCTCCAGACATCGGCACATCACTTCCGCTGCTTCACTGAAATGACACGGGGTGGAGATGTAAAGCTGGGTATCATCAGCATACTGATGATATCTCACCCCGTGTTGTCGGATGATCTCGCCCAGTGGTTTCATGTAGATATTAAACAGCAGAGGGGAGAGGACCGATCCCTGAGGGACCCCACAAGGGAGGAACCTAGGGGTCGACCTCTGACCCCCTGCCAACACCGACTGCGACTGACCAGTAAGTTAGGAGGTGAACCACCGCAAAACAGTGCCCCCAACCCCCAACCCCTCCAGTTGGTGCAGAAGGATACCATGGTCAATGGTATCGAAAGCCGCTGAGAGGTCAAGTAGCACCAGGATAGTGGATAATCCCTTATCCCGGGCCCGCCAGAGATCATCCGTCAGTGCGACCAAAGCAGTTTCCGTGGAGTAGCCGAGCCTGAATCCTGACTGTTGAGGGCCCAGATAATCGGCCTCATCCAAGGACCGTTGGAGCTGGAGTGACACCACCTTCTCAACAACCTTCCCTATAAAGGGAAGATTGGAGACAGGACGGTAGTTGTTTAAAACAGCTGGGTCCAGGGAAGGCTTCTTGAGGAGGGGGCGCACAATTGCCTCCTTGCAGGGAGCCAGAAAGGACCCCTCCCTCAAAGAAGCATTGACAATCTCCTGAACCCAGCCCCACGTCACCTCCCTGCTGGCCGAAACCAGCCAGGAGGGGCACAGGTCCAATAAACAGGTGGCGGAGCTCACAGCTCCAATGACCTTGTCGACTTCATCAGGTGCTACCGGGTCAAACTCCTCCCACACAACAGGATCAAGACGAGTCCCTGTCATCTCGACTGAATCATTATCAGCCGATACTGCATTCCAATTGGAGTCAAGGTCCGTCCGAATCTGGGCGATTTTATCCGCGAAAAACTTATTAAAGTCCTCAGCACTACCCTGCAAGGGTGCATCACCCCCCCCCCCGATTAAGGAGGGAGCGAGTTACCCTGAACAGGGCGGCTGGGCGGGATTCCGCAGATGCAATCAAGGCGGAATGATACGTGCATCTTGCCGCCTTGAGCGCCACCTGATAAGTCTTGATATAAGATCTTACAAGTGTTCAGTCAGATACGGATTTACTTTTCCTCCATCGCTTCTCTAGGCGTTTCTTCTGGCGCTTCATCCCCCTGAGTTCCTCAGTAAACCAAGGAGATCTCCTGGGTCTGCTACCACAGAGAGGTCGCAGCGGCGCAATCCGGTCAAGAGCCCCCTTCTCAGCCATATTCCAGGCCGTAACCAGGGACTCTGCCGAACTGTGAATGAGAGAATCCGGTATTTCCCCAAGCATCCTCTGAAAACTCTCTGGATCCATCAGACGTCTGGGGCGGAACCACCTAATTGGTTCCGCCTCCCTGCAGGGGAGGAGTGGAGCCTTAAAAACAAGCCGTAGCAGAAAATGATCTGACCATGACATAGGCAAAATATTTAAGCCCCTTAAATTCAGATCATTGCTCAACTGTTCTGAGAGGAATACCATGTCGGGAGTGTGTCCCCTCTCGTGAGTCGGATCCTGAACTACCTGAGTCAGGTTCATGGTTGCCATGGTGGCCATGAACTCCTGCGCCAACCCAGAGGATTCGCCGAGCGACGGAAGATTTAAGTCCCCCAAGACAATAAGCCTGGGGAACTCAACCGCCAGCCCAGCAACCTCCTCAAGTAGCGCAGGCAGGACTGTTGACACGCAGCTGGGAGGCAGGTACGTGAGCAACAAGCCCACCTGAACCCCTAGGTCCAACTTCACAAGGAGCAACTCACAACCTGCAATCTCAGAAACAGCAAGCCTGTTTAAAGGTCTTCTTGGCTATAATAGCCACTCCTCCCCCCCCTTCCCTGGGGTTGTGGCTGATGCCATACCTGAAACCCGGCTGGACACATCTCAGAGAGGAACTCCTCCCTCCGGTCCCAGCCAGGTCTCGGTCACACATGCGAGGTCGGCCTCCTCATCCAGGAGAAGATCATGGATGAGGGGAGCTTTATTTACAACCGACCTGGCATTGAGCAGTAGCAGCCTGAGCCCAGGGTCTGGATTTCCCCCATCACCAGTACTTCGGGCTGAACTCACAGGGTCAGAGCAAGGGATCGCTTTTAAACAGCGAGCTCTTGTTCCCCGGGAATGGCCTACCCTGTGGCCCCCGCCATATCTGCCTCTCCCCAGCAAGACCGGTATACTTTGGACCTCTATCACCCCAGAGCCAGCGCCCCCTCCCCTTCCGCCTCTGCTGCGCCAGGCAGGCTAGCCAGTCCATCCCATTCATTCATTTGCACCAACATTTAGAACAGTTTTTCTAGGGATGTGAATGTAGCTTCTCCTGTGATGGCCTTTTGAAAATCAGTGTTCAGTCTATTCAAAGGCTTAGTGATTTAATACTATGTTCTGTGTAACTGTGGATTGTGAACAATGGGATTATTTTTATGTAATTCCATTATAGGATTGTTTATAATGCATTACTGCTTGTGATTTGTTTTTATCATGTTTACCATATTTTAGTGCTTATAATGCTTATCACTTATGTTTTATTGTTTGATATGTTATCTTGTATTGCAGTCAGTTTAATCACTGTTTCTTCTAATCCAGGCATGTCAAACATGTGGGCAAAACATGTCCCAATATGTCACAATACGGCCCATGAGGTGATCGGGTTTGACACCCCTTTTGTAATTTGTCAGAAGGATGAATAATTTCAGCAGCATACAAATTCAGTATTAAATATAATCCATTGCTTGGTGCAGGAATTTACAAGGGAAAATATTACTGATAGATAACTGTGCAGTTTTACTGCTGCACCTACAAAGTTACATTGGATGGGTGTAAAAAGGGTTCTCAGATATTTAAAGGGAACCATAAATTTGGGTCTTCAAATACAGATTACTGAGGAATTGAAATTAAAGTGTTATGTCGATAGTGACTATGCAAATGACATAAACACAAGGAAATCAAATTCTGGGATTATAATATTATTTGGAGGGACTCTGATTGGATGGAAGTCCAGAAAACAAGCAACTGTTGCTATTTCAACAGCGGAAGCAGAGTTTATTGCTTTATCTGAATTGTGTTCTGAAGTAACACGGTATGTACAGTTGTTGCAAGATTTAAATATTAATGTAAAAGAATCTGTAAAGGTATTTGAAGACAATGCTGCCTGTATAAAAATGGCAACTGGTGACAGGGTGAAGAACAGAAGTAAACATGTAGACATTAAGTATTGTAATGTCAGGGAAGCTGTAAAAGGAAAATTAATTAGTTTACCTCATTATTCTTCTGAGGATAATTTGGCAGACATGATGACTAAACCATGGGGTGGTGTTCACTATGGAGAATGTATTAAGTCAATAGGTCTGATGTCTCTTCCTGTCATGAAGGGAGGAGTGTTGGAATATTCATGAGCAGGAAGAGTCATGTGGTAACTCAGTTAGCCAATGTGAAGAAAGTGCTACTGAGTCTGTACAAAAGGTATTGAGTTAGAAGCTGAATTTTCAGTCTCAGGTTTGTCTCTATATCTCTCTGTAAGAAGTCTTCATTGAGCTATATTGCTGTAAAGAAGAATGTATGGTATTGTAAATATTTTGATATGAATATAAAACGGTTATTTGAATCAGCTAAATGCAGTCAAGTGTGAGAGCTTCTGATTTATTTTTCACCAACAGAGAAATTAAAATTCTCTAACACAGAGTATCCCCACTTTCATGGAGAGACTGTGGCCCATGATTGTAATCGTGGTCTTCTCCCCCCCCCGAGAGCAAAGCCAGGAGCGGAAGTGTTGCTGGGAAGCCTCCAGCGTAGTTGATCGATGTGCTGCCTTAACACATGACCATTGTCCAAGGCCACTTCATATGACAGTGGCCCAGAGACCTTGAATACCACTGCAGTCACCCAGAGATGTCCAGGTCCATAGTTCCTTGCCCAGACCGGATCGCCCACCTGTAGTCTCCTAAGTGCCCGCGGCTGTGACACCAGTGAAGCCACCCGGTCTGGGTGCAACCTGTCCAGTTTGGTAATGGGTCTGCGACCCCAGCGGAGTTCAGCTGGGCTCTTCCCAGTGGCAATACAAGGTGTGGTGCAGTGGCAAAGAAGAAAGTCAGCTAACCTATGATGTCAGTTACTGTGAGTGATTCTCTTTAAAGCATCTTTGGTAGTACGCACCAGTGCTCAGCCTGGCTGTTGGAAGCTGGATGGAACAGCGCAGATCATGTTGGCTTGAAGAAAAGAATGAAACTCAGAAGATGTGAATTGGGGTCCGTTGTCGGAGACAAGGACATCTGGAAGACCATGTGAGGCGAAGATTCCTCTCAGCACCTGGATGGTCCTAGCAGTAGTAGTGGAGGAGACAGGAACAACCTCTAGCTACTTGGAATGGCTGTCCACAAGGAGAAGGAAGAATTGTCCCTGAAAGGGCCCAGCATAGTCAATATGTACTGTTTTAGAATCAGAGATATCGAAGCAAGGCAGGAGTAACAAAACACCTTCATTATTGAGATCACAAACAGAACAGAACAGCAAACAAAATGGTGCTGGCCCTTTTATACTCCCTTTGCAGGGACAGCATCAGCCTATCAATGCAAGGCTAGTCTCCCACCTTGCACATGCTCACAAGGCTGGAGACAACCTGTCTGGTCCCAGGCAATCACATGGTCTGCCCGGGCCTTCTGCAGCCTCCTGAGCCTGCTGAGTCATTCAGCAGGCCCAGGACATAACAGCTATGACTTCAGAATCATTCCCTTCCACCTTCTCAATAGATGACTTAAATTTTTTCTTGTTCTTTTTTTAAGCTTTCAAACACATTCTGTTCAGTCAGGTGGGGAAAAAAATGGGTGGACTTATATATTCTCTCACCAAACTCCACTGACAATCTATTTGTTTTCCTAGTACAACTAATATTCTTTGTATATCCTCCGCTTACTCATCAGAAAGTAATTAATTACCTGCAATAGGCAGTCAACAGTTATTGGGAAAGTTTCTTTTCCACTCTTCACAGCTGACAACATAGTGCCTCATAAAACGTAAGTTCTCCAGTCTCTTTTTCTGTCTCTTTCTCCAGATAAATTTTGTTGACAATCTCTTGTTTCCTCTTCCTGGAAAACTCTTATTCCTTGTTTGTTCTTTAAAATAAGACTTGGAATTATAGTTTAATTGATGAGTTGAATTATCTTAAATGAAATGTATTTAATCATCTATTTAAAATTATGAAATATATTTCGGAGGCCTAATGGAATTGCTTTCCTAAAAATATTCTATCACAATGTCTCTATACCTAGTATATAATAAGTGAAATTTGTTAGCCTCAAAACAGGAAATCATTTTTTTTATTAATCAAACCAATAGCAGGTTTTTTTCCTGTTTCCTACCTGCCACATCCATGTAAACCAAATCTAAAACCTCGAAATTGATTTCAACCTTCTATTAAATTGAACTTCAGGGTAGATACCTGATCAGAGAATCAAAAAAGCAATAGGAAAACTACATTAATTGTTCTAGAGGAGAGAGGGGAAAATAACTATTTGAGTTATGTTACAAATTGAGAGGCTAATCTGATTTATGATACAGAATTTTCCTTTTCCCTTGAATAAAGATAAATGTTAGTAAAGGCAATCTTCCAGTGGAAAGAATACCTTCATATGTGCTAAATAGACAAAAAATTGGGAAGCAATCCCATAGCTGGTAATTATCCTGAAGCTCACTCTCTGCACATTTAGAAAACACTTTCTAAGTAGTTATTCTAGCCGCATCATCACTAGAATGTAACTACAGTCCCCTGCCACAGAAAAGCATGTCATCTGATTGTCTCAGCCACAACACTTTGAGGGTCAGAATAGAATTTGACAGATATTTCAAACCAGGATTGTTATAGAATGCTGTAAAATAAGGATTGGGAGGAAAATAAGCCCAGCCAATTTCAGAGGAAAGCAATCCATAGTCATTATCCAGAATTGTTAAAACCAAAACTGTACTTCCCTTTAATTCATTTTTAGGCAAAGCAACAGCACTAGAACTTAGATTTGTATACTGCTTCATAGTGCTTTACAGCTTTCTCTAAGCAGTTTACAGAGTCAGCATATTGCCCCCAACAATCTGGGTCCTGATTTTATCAGCCTTGGAAGGATGGAAGGCTGAGTCAACCTTGAGCTGGTCAGAATTGAGCTGCTGGCAGTCAACAGAATTAGCCTGCAATACTGCATTCTAACCATTGTGCCACCAAGGCTTAAAGACAGTCTGTATTAGGGGTGCTTGAACATACTACTACTTACTCCTTTACATTTATTCTCCCATTACAACCAGGAAGTACTCTGCTATCATGGCCAAATTAGGCAATATAAAAGGAACAGAATTTGAAGGTGCTTCAAGTCTTGGGAAGAAGATAATCATAAGAGATTGGCTGAAACTGGTTTGGGAGGAATTTATTGTCCCATTGTCATATGGAAAGAATTTGCACCCAGCCTGATAGCTGTGTAAATGATTTAAATATTCATTACCCACAGCAAATATACTTTCAGATTATCTAAAATCAGCCATAAGGAGGCCAGACACAGTAATGTACAACACTGAGAAAGTATGTGTGACTGATGGACAGGTCTTAGTAGCAATTCCTTGTACCCAAATTAAGACTTTTCTCATGCGTTCCAAAGAATGCCTGATGGAAGTTACACACTATTTAATGACATAGCATTGCAAAAGGACTTGTAAATGATACTATCCCTTCTACATTACCTATGGAATTGGTATTGCTTGGAAAGCTCTGGCCACATAATTATTTCTGATTTTAGCAGAATGTATGGATGGGTACTCATGCAACATATTCCATGCTAAAAGGGCCCTAAAATGCTGGTAGAAAATAAAACCAGCAAGCCCAGATGCTTAAGTCATTAAGAAGCCTTTAGGAGGCCACTGATCAGATCTGCAGGTTGCAAGTTGAGGCTTCTCTATTCAAATTAATACTTTTGCTAGACTTTTTTGTGGACTCTGGGATGCATAAATTTGTACAGCCAAAAGCAATTCTAAATTAGGCTAGACAATGCAATATTCCTGAATCCTATTCAAGGATAAGTCTATATCTCAAGATAATGATATGTATCTTTCTGATACATTTCAGAGTCCCCTAAATATTGTACATTAATTGCATCAGCAAGCTGAGCTTCTTATGTGATCCACCTCTTGAGGTAATTGCAATCCAAGGTGGTAAAGTGTTGCAGCCTGAATCAAGGGCCCTTTGTAAGGGGTTAAGACAGTCAGTAAGCATTACAGCCCAGTTTAAGGGATATGTGCAATTGATGTATTTCATGACATGATGACATGAAGAGCTGACATCTCTCTTAACTCAGGGACCCTCAAGACCTGACATCTCTTGAGGGTCCCTGAGTTAACTGACTAGGGACAGTCATGTAGCTAGTAATGAAGCTAGCAAAATATTATATTTTAGGATTCAGGCTCTCTGCTGCACCAAAATATCATTTTAGTAAAAACCAATAATGATGTACTGCCAATTTCTCAAAAACTGAAGTGTCGAGTGTCTTATTGTTACTTCTCTTCCTTATCTGCCTCTCACATGGCCTACATTTAATGCATCTTGCACAGTATTCAGCATAATTTACAGTGCAGAGTTTCTGAACAAAATCACGTTCCAAAAAGCAGGCTAAATGAGATATCAATTGCATTTCCATAATTGTTTATATTCAAAAAGCTCTTGCACTGAGCTAATTTAGAGTTTTTATGCAGAAAGATGACTTTCTATGAAACTACAAGGTTTCATGTGTAAATTTTAACTAAAGTAGAATTCAATTAAAATTAATAGTATTGAATTATAATACTAAATTAAATTTGGCTTGCATTTATGCGCACTTCATGATTATTGGCTAACCAAGCAATATATCTTGCTGGGCTTTATTTTAATTTAGCCTGAATTTCATTTTTTTTATATATAAAAAGTTTTTCTAATTAGAAATCCAATGCCAAATTACTCATGGAGGTTAGCTATGGATTTTTTGTTGACTCAAAGAAACCTAGCTGATTCAATTCCACTCTGGTGGCTTTCTATTGCTGAGACTTTTCTCCAAGGGAGATAAACTAGACCCTCCATTTCCACAGATGCCAGGACAGCCCTTTGGCAGCCTTAGCATCTTGGCAAGAGAACAAACCTTGAGCTGCTTTGGCAGATCTTGGTTCCTGCCAAACAAGTCCAAGATCCAACATTTTCAATTAGAACTTAAAAGCCTTCAGCTTAAGTTGCCAGATGCCATTAAGTCCCACCTGCAGCACAAGTCTATTAGCAAATTGCAGTATAAACAGAGTTATAGACTTTCTGATGCTACACACTGATCCCAGTAAAGCACTAATGCCTTTAAGAGCAATGTAATAAACAGAAAGGTTTTTTTATCAGTAAGGATAAATGCTTTAAAATATCTCATTCTGTCTGACATGCAATTCTTGACAGCACAAGAAATCTGACAGTAAAGAAGTATCATCATATTCAGTTGCAAGATGCTATTACTCTTATTTTTGTTCTTGAACTTTGGACCTACTTATGAGAATAAACTGTTTACCATTTAAATATATAAATAAAAATTGCAGAAAATGGCAAGGATGCTGCATTTGGGATAGTCTTCTGCCTGGATGCACTGCAGATTGCAGAATTATCCACATAAGACCAGAGATTTTGCTGTGCAAGGATCTTACAAGAACCTAATATAAGGTTCCTGATTTTAGGTCAGCAAGCATTCCCACATTAGACCTCTTTCTGTTCTAAATCAATTCTGGGCCTAATTTTGCAATGTGAGTTTAAGAACTGGTGTGATTTATTTCTTACTCAGGTCCAGTGTAGTTGAAAATGCAGGAAATATTTTATTTAAAATGCTGCAACTTTGTGGAACATTTAAGTGGTCCACTTCCTCTGTTACTTTACCTTATCCTGTCTTCCAGTTCCTGGATTTCTTCTTAGCAGAGTTTTCAAAGTTGAAGGTTGCTTGATGGTTTTCAAAATCTCACACATTACTTTTATATGTGCTGTGTACAGAAACACACTCAACATGGGAAGGATGTGAATGGGAGTCAGGAGAGAGAAACTTGTTTTCAGTTGCATATAATAAGGTTAAGATAATTGGTTTCTACAAGACAAATTCTAATTCTGTGTTCTCAGCATTGTGCAGTTGGCAAAAGAGAAGATGATTATGGTTGTCTTCAATACCTCCTGGTAGATTTAGAAGACTTGTGATCTCTATTCAAGATGATTTGAAAAGAAAAAGATACTAAGTAGTACATTTCTTAAGAAAAAGATTACTTTGCTAGTATGTGTTCTGCAAGATCAAAACTACACAGATTTAAAAAGATTGCTTGCTAGTCACACTGAGCCTTATTTCTTAATGGTGCATGTACTTTAAAAGGTTGGATGCATCAAGCATAAACAAATTATTTTAATCTTCTGACTAAGTACCACCTATAAATGTCTGAAACCAAATATATAACATAATTACAGCCTTATCAAATGTGTTCTGTCCCTGAAAATTATTTGCTTTCTTAAATAGACAATAAACATCATGCATTTAAAATGTGAAATGAAGTATAAAAACAAGTTCAGAAAATAAGCACTTAGATTGTTTACCGTTTACTGAAATGAATGTCATGATTTCTATATGAAAGAGAAAACTAAAATGTTTGTCATGATTTAATATCTAAATCGTTGTGGTTATGAATATAGGTTTTATTATCAGGCTCAAATTTGTCATATGTTTAAGAGCCACATTTTCATGCAATTTAGACATAACACTGTCTAGTGGTAGGTTGAGATCTCTTGTATCCTTGTGACATCAATAAAGAGAGGCATTCATCTATGTAATGAAAAAGATTTGATTTGCACAGGAACAAGCACGTAGGCTTCCAAGCAATTCTGAATTTGATGTCCTGAGCATTTTTCACATTTTCTTGACTACAGGTATTATCAACTAGTAAAATAAGTAAACATTGAAGAGAGGAGCCTCTTTAGTCTCTCATGTACGCTTTACAAGATTTTCAGATCTTCCTCTCAGCGGCTATACATACAATTCTAAGCAAGAATCTCTTTCTAAGATTGTATCACAGTTCCCTTTTTTCTATAACCTAGTCTTTCTAATTATCAAACCATGAGTCACAAAATTAGTTTCTTTTTTGTACAAAACGTCCATAGAGGTTTCCAGTCATTGATGAATGTTAATGATGACCTTTCTCTAATCAATGAAGTTAGTTTGGCCATCTCATCCAGTTCTGTCAACTTCACTAACCATTCCTCCATGGTGGGTGATTTGGAAACCATTTTTCAGTTTAGCTTGCTTTTTTTCTCCTTTTCTGTTGGCAGACACATCACTCTGATGACTAATAATTAATTTATAACCAACTACTGTGCCAAGCTTTTTTCCACAGGAACTTTTATTAAGCTGGATCTCCTCCCCTCCCACCATATACTTGCACATTTCAGGACTGCTTCCTAAGTGCTTTTGATCTTGTTCCTTTGAATTCCATTTCGTTATGTTTATTTATCAGCATGCTTGCTGTATTTCAGTATTTTACTGAGAATAATTTATTTTTTATATGAACCTGCTTGCAGGTGATAGAGATTTTATTATTAAAAGAATAAACTATAACATTTAAATGCCTTTCACAAATCCAGCCCTATATCTATTATTCAAACCTGCCAAACTTTTCATGGGAAAAGTGTCCATAATGTATTTACATCAGTTGACAAAATATAACAGAGAAAGAAAGAAAGTATAATAATTTCATCCCAAATGATCTCCAATGCATTATCATGGAACCAGTGAAATAAATTTATTTCTAATTCCTTGGGCACTTAGGGGAAAAAATAAAAAAAATACACTTGTATACATTGGGATATGAAATTATATTTTTCTTAGCATCTTTAAGATATTATCCCAGATTTTTTTTCAGAAATAGTCCTTAGAGAAAGTTTAAAAAGAGCTATAGAGTACAAAGAGTTCCATGTCTCTGCTTTTTCCTGAGCAAAAAGATATAAATGACAATTAACAGAACTCTCTTCTAAGTGTGCTAAAGACATTACTTAGAGGAAAGCAGCAAATACTTCCAAGAAAGAAAACTCAGAAAAATAATTAGGCCTAAATTATTCTAGCAAGACAGTGATATTGAGAGAACTGCCTACCCTTTATATTACATATGGGTCTCTTAAATCTTTGGATGTGAAGTTTTACAGTGACTTTGAAAGAAGGCAAAATATGGTTAATGTTACTACAATATTGCCTTTGTTTTCTGAATAACTGGTCTGCATTGTATAGTAGATATAAAAATAATGGACTAGGAAGCCTTACTCATAGTGACTCCTACCTTAATCACTTCCTATTTGAATTTCAGGTCTACTTGGGGCTACTTGCTGGTCTAGATTGCAGCAACACAAACAATTTTTGGTATTTCCTATTGCCCCTACCTAAATCATTACTTCCTTGGCTCATTGTGTGTTTTCAAGTCCCCCCCCCATGGCATAAGGCCAGGATACTTGCAAGGCTGCCTTTCTCTTATTGTTTCTGCCAACCCCAACAAATCTAATAAAGAGGCTATACTATGTCGTCTCATTAGCAGCCCTTGCCTTATGGAATATCATCCCCCAGAAATTCAGATGGACCCACCCTATTAGCCTTTTGTAAAACACTGAAGGCCTGGCTATTTCCCTGGCATTTGGGTCAGAGTGTTGACGATGAATGGGGTTAGCAATTTATCCTTGGGCCCTGGGACACCATGGCTGTGTAAGATGGGTGGCTATATAATCAAACAAATATACTTATAATCTAAGTATAATTCTGAATGGCTTTTAAAATAGCAATATTCAAGCAGTCTTAACTTTCTACACTGTCAATTCTTTATGGAATTTATCTTCCTGTAAAGGATATGAAGATAGATAACAAATTGCTCCACCATTTGAAAAATCACAATTACATTAATTGATAAACCTTTAGTGATCAAGGTGGTGGTGGTCAGCATATTGTTTCAGTAAGGGTGGCAAGTGCAACACATTAGAGATGACACAGACTGAATGGAGCTATGTCACACTATGGCTTACTCTTCCTGGGTTTGGAGAGGGTAGGGTAAATTCTTATTTTTAAAAAAATTAGTTTCCTGGCTGAAAATAATGGGACACTATGCAGATGGATTCTTGGTGGTTGTATTCAGAGAGGGTTCCAATGTCTACCAAAATAGAGCCTGGAAGCCACCTGTGGCCTTGGAGTTTTGACCGGCCCATCCTTACTTTGTTGTTGTTAGTTGCGAAGTCGTGTCCAACCCATCGTGACCCCATGGACAACTTTCCTCCAGGCCTTCCTGTCCTCTCCCATCTTCTGGAGTCCATTTAAGCTCATGCCTACTACTTCAGTGACTCCATCCAGCCACCTCATTCTCTGTCGTCTCCTTCTTCTATTGCCCTCAATCTTTCCCAGCATTAGGCTCTTCTCCAGTGAGTCCTTCCTTCTCATTAGGTGGCCAAAGTATTTGAGTTTCAACTTAGGATCTGTCCTTCTAAGGAGCAGTCGGGGTTGATCTCTTCTAGGACTGACTGGTTTGAATGCCTTGCAGTCCAAGGGACTCGCAGGAGTCTTCTCCAGCACCATAGTTCAAAGGCCTCAATTCTTTGGTGCTCAGCCTTTCTTATGGTCCAACTTTCACAGCCATACATTGCAACTGGGAAAACCATGGCCTTGACTATATGCACTTTTGTTGGCAGGGTGATGTCTCTGCTTTGTAGTACTTTACTTTTCTGAAATAGAAATATAGATATAGATAATAGACGATAAATGACAGATTGATAGATGGATACTTTCCTGTTTTGATATTATTTGTCTTTCTGTCTATCATCTATCTCTATCATCTGATTTACCTCCTGTCTTTAATAAGCACTTGGGGTGATTTTAAAGAAATCAAAACTCAAAGAATGCTAACTGTATTAAAAATATTTCCAAAAAGATGTATCTTTAAATTCCAGGAGTAGAAGCTAAATGAAACTCTCTAGGAATTTATATTATATAAAGCCATAGGAGAGAAAGACACGGCAACACCTAAATATGATTCACAGTGTTAACTCTATATCCACAAAGTCTTTAGGAGGGAACAGGCATCTATTGATGCTTGTTAATGACATTTCCAGTTATATATCACTTAGTTGACTGGATAGAAAAATCAATACTAGAGAAATTTACAGCATATCTCAACAGTCAGGAATAGGTTTGTAAGAACATCTTAGATTCTGTGTTTAGAACATCAAAACCATACTAAATGATGCAGCAAAATACTTAAACATAGAGGATAATGAGCACCTTACAACAATATCATGTGTCCTGTTCAGAATAGAGAAGCAGAGAGGAATAATGTGTTTCTTTTTAATGGAGAATGTCTTGTACCAAAGGTGCATTCTGATTTACTATCTATTATTAACTTAGTCAAATGCATTGCCATTGTTGTATGTTATTAATCATCCTATCTAGGGTGGAGTCTTATCTGGTTATCTGGGAATGGTTTGAACCTATTAGACCTAAGGAAGTGGACATGGTCCTTAAGACTATGAGTATATTCTTTAGACCCTTGTGAAAGCAGCCATGGGAGGGGTTGTCATATGTGGGTCCTAGCAGTGGTTAATTCTTCTTTGAATGAGAGTTGTTCCTTTACCTCTTCTGGAGGCTTTGGTTCATCTCCCTCCTCAAAAAAACACCATTGCACCCCCATGCTGGACAATGCCTGTCCAGGATCCAACCTCCCCCTTTGGAGGAAAAGTGATCAATAATATAGTTGCACAACAGCTCCAGAGGGTCTGGATGAAGCAGATTATCTGGTTGCTTTTCAATCAGGTTTCAGACCCAGGTATGGAACAAAGATGGCTTTAGTCATATGCTGGGATGATCTCTGGCATGGGCAGGATGATGGTGGTGGGTCTGTCCTTGCCTTACTTGACTTTTGGAATATTGATGCCATTGACCATGGTATTTTTCTGGATTGGTTCAAAGGATTAGGGATGGATGGCAAGGTATTGCACTGGTTTAGTTCCTTTCTCTGGGATCAGTTCCAGTGGGTAGTGATTAGGAAGAAGAAATCTTGGCATTGGTCTATGATATATGGGGTGCCACGGGGTCAGTGCTCTCAAATTTCATACCTTCATGAGAACACAGATTAAGCTCACCTGTCACCATGGAGTACAATCATGACTGTGCATCTCTGGTTAATTAAGGGATGGTATGGATATTCTGGTTTTTGAGACCTCTGGTTCTGGGACTATAACATCTTTGGTAATGGATAGTGTTGCACTGCCTCCCAAACACACCCTATGTGCAATCTGGGAGTTCTCCTAGATTCATGACTTCTGCTTGAGGAGCAGGTAGCAATTGTGGTTAAGAGGGCCTTTACACAGCTTTGTATTGTGCACTAGTTGCTTCCATTCCTGGATCAAGGGGCCCTACTCTCAATCACTTATGTCTTGGTCATCTCCTGGTTGGACAATGTGCTCCGCATGGGGCTCCTCTTGAAGAGTATCTGGAAACTTCAGCTGTTGTAAAATACAGCAGTGTGAGCAGTTATCTTGTTCCTGATAAAGCACGTTACACTTTTGCTACGCAAGCTGCATTGATTACTAGTTTGTTTCCCAGTTCAGTTCAAAGTACTGATATTGACCTTTAAGTCCTACGTAACATAGGAGTGGGATATCTGATGGACCAGCTCTTCCTGATTTCAAATGCCCATTCCACCAGAACTATTAGAATGAGCATGCTATGGATTTTGTCATCAAGCAATATTTGGTGGACCCTAGGCAACAGGTCTTTTGTGGAGTCCACATTGTGGAATTTTCTCCTTCCAGATATGAGGTTGACATCATCACTTCTGAGCTTTCAACAAGACTTGGGTGTGCAGGGTGTAATAATGTACTCAACTGTAATACTTGCAATATATAAGAATGACATATTTATTGATATAAGAGGGGTTGCTCAGGCAGTACCTCTGGACCACATCTGGAGGGGTTGGAGAGTGAGGAGTGAAGGATTGGAAGGAAGTAGGAAGGTTGTAGGAGAGGAGGGTGGAGAGTGAGGGAGGGAGAGAGGGGAGGGGGAGGGAAGTAGGAGATAGGGAGGAAGGAAGAGGGGGATGTGATGGAGGGGGTGCTGCCGAGCAACACCCATAGTTATTTAAGTAAAGTTGAAAAAGATTGTATTAAGTTGAGTTGTATTCAATTTGACTCTTTGTTTATAATTATAAAACCAATAAAATATTTTTTTAAAAAAAGACTTGGTTGTGCCAAGGACCCCATGGGTTAACTTATGAGATGGCTCCATTATCATTGGCATCCCTCAATCTACTGTATTATTTTTCTTTCCTTGGTTTAGTTTTTCTTTTCTTTTATTGTTTTTAATGCTTTTAAATAAGTATGTATAGTGGTTTTAGATAACCACTGTTTTATTGGACTGTTATATGTTGCCCAGAGTCACTTTTTTTGAGATGGACAGTCATATAAATTTGATAAAGAAATAAATATATTTTATCCCTACAATATTTTTAAATATTTGGATAATTTTATGTCACTTTTGTCCCTGTTTTTAAAATTATATTATTTATATCACATTTCATTATATAACAATGCCTTACATTCTAAATAAAATTTAAATAAATTTCTGTTCTTGGTAAACTTAATTCGAGATTATTCCCTATCAATTGTAACAATACAGAACATGAGGATTGAACAAAAACACCTTTCCCTGGTTTTGAAGAATCAGGTGGAAATGATCAGAGCTTAGGTTATGATAGTATTAGAAAAGGAAAATTTAAATTTGTGGCTCTAGCACTATTAGTTTAAGCTTAGAAACAGAAAAAAGTATACTTCAAAATGTAGCACTTTTAGATAAAAGGAGAAGAAAAATGTCTTCTTATACTTTGGGAATAAATCTGGAATGACAAAGTTTATTTTACTAAGAATAGACTACGAACAGGCAATATCTCTTATATAACATGTTATAGATGTCACACATTTATGCAGAGTCTGTAAACTCCCTCTGGAATAGTGGATAAATTATTGTTTATAACCCCTGTCACCCCTTACACAACAGGTTTATGCGGGGCATAGAAAAGCCTTTACTCTGGCATGAGATATTAAAAAGTACCCTACTCAGAACAATTCTGCCCTTATGGGATGGGAAGATAGAAACAATTGAGCATGTAATACTGATTTGCCAAGATTATAGCCATATATGCAGCACCTATAATACACCCTTGCAAGTAGATTTTCGAGGTCGCCTCAGGCATTTCTATGCATTGCTTCAATTGTCTGATAGGATGATTCTGACCGTAACATAAGGTGGCAAAATTTTGTGTGGTAACTTCAGACACTGGTGCCTGCAGTGCCTGCAACAAAATTGTTTCTCTCCTCAGTTTTTGTCTCTTCATTTCCTGAACTGTTTGCTTCCTTCTGGTTTTGGCACCTGCTTAAAGATTATTTGCTTTATGTATTTATATTTATACTGATTTGTTTTATGAATTATTTTTTAACTTATATAAGGAATTTTTGTAAAATATACATTTTAATCATATTTAAATCACACTTTTAGTAAATCCAGGATTCTCTATGATGGGTTTTGTTTCCCCTACATTGTATCATCCTTATTTGGCAAATTATAGTTTTATATTTCTATATATTTATTTATATTTCTATATAAAACTATGTTGTATAGTTTTATGCTGGTCTTTAGCTATAATAGTTACTTTACATAAATAGCAAGCTCTGGTAAATAACAGAAGGCAATAGTCAGATTTATTTTTGTTTATAGTAAGAGACTAATATGTTTTCTCTTTTTTGTAACAATGTCTTGAGCTTTGGGGAAAATGTAATTTTCTAGTAGATAAGTGTGGTAAAAACAATATTCTGCATTTGAATAAGATGGTTTATAATTATAGAAGAAACGGATTCAGTATAAATATATTGATATTGGAATCCTATTTGGAATTAACTGTATTAAATTCAACTTTGCTGACATCTGGTGGGAGTCATAGTAGCTATTGGATTAAATATTTTTTTAAAAAAACATGAGTGCAATTAAATTGGTAATATTAATAAGAATTGTGAATTCTTTGAAACTATTTCCGATGTCCCTAAATTGACTACAGCAACAATATTTTGTGTTTGTTCCATCTTTGTTCCCGGCTCCTTTTCTCTTTCCTTGAAATAGACCAAAGAGAAATCTTTACTGCAAACTAATCAAACTCATAATAATATTGCAGTTGTGTAGGGGCTTGTTCATCTGTTTAAGCCAGACTTGGCAATATGCTCATTAAGACAGCAAAGAGAAGGCATAATTTGAGAATTATTTGGCCTTGGCAAAGGCTGTTCCTGTGGAGATTAAGTCTAAAGAGCAACAGATTTTTGAGAACACAGGTGCTAATCCATGGAAGCCTCAGCCTGCTTTCTCCTACTATTGAAAAGAGAGGTTAAATAGGATTTTCAAAGTCTGTCGCTGTGACCAGTAATTAAGATCTAGCTGGAGGGAGGGGCTCATTGCTTCCTTTTGGCTTTTAAATCTGAATTTAGTGCACAAGGGGGGAAATGGGAAATTACCAAGTAGGAATTGGGAGTAATGAAGAAAAATAATAGGATGCTGCTAAAAAAAGAAGTAGTGATTACAGAATTATAATGTGTAATTCAAGATATTGTTTTTGGTAATATAAAGGAACGATTAGACGAAAGTCTGTATGTGATGGAGGGAAACAATAATATAGAATCCTGATTGCTAGAAAGAGAAAATTAGATTTCAGATTTGGAATAGGCTGTTAGATTCATAGCATTAGATGGTGGTTAATGAACAGAATGATAAAATGGAATAAAGGACAAGGAATACTATAAAAGAAATGAAGGAAGTTAATGAAAAGGGACAAAGGACAGGCAATGTCAGATAAGTTTTTAAGAAAAGTAATTTTTAAAAGACGAATTGTAGAAATAAAGCATAGGTAGTACAAAAGGAAGGATTGTGTGAAGGTATTTGAAAGATGATCAAGTCAACTAAAAGTGACTGGATTGCCATTAAAAGATTGGCCATTACCTAATGGGTACAGTATATTTCATATTATTGTTTGATTGATTGTTTAATTGAATTCTCTTGAGCCTTATCTAATTTCTAGCAGATGATACCTGTTAGTTGAGAATATTCTTGTCCATAGGTCTGAACATTAAATCTGCTTAATTGGAACTTTAGTGTAGTTCTGTACTTTTACATCTGACAGGAGGTAATGTAACATCAGGGGCTGGGGGTGGAGACTCTTCCATAAGGTGGGTGCCAAAGCAGTGAAATGAGTCCTAGCAAATGATATCTACAACATGCCTTCTCTGCCCTTTTAGCAGAGTCAAGGGCAGCCAAAGGAAGCCAAGTGTACATTGCAGTAGTCCAATCTGGAGGTGACTAGGGCATGAATGACTGTGAACAGAGTCTCCCAATCTAAGAACAGAAAATGGTGCAAATGGTACACAACAAGAAGCTCTGCATAGGCCCTCCTAGCCACCACTGCCACCTGCTCTTCAAGCAGAGATATTGAATTTAAAAGAACTCCCATACTTCACAGAGGGTATGTCTGGGGCAATGCGACCCCACCAGGGATGGTGTAGTGCTATAACTAGAGGATCCCAAAACTCAAAGCCACTTAGTCTTCCCAGGGTTTCAGCCTGTTGTTCTCAATCCATTTACAGCCTCCAGACATCTGAATGTATGTCCATATCACCACTTAATTCACCAGGGGCGGATATGTAGTATTGGATATTATCAACCCATGATAACATATGAGACAACATATGAGTTCACCCAGGAGCCTAATGTAGATATTAAATGAAACAGATAACACTGAACCTTATGGCACCCCACATAAAGGGAGCTGAAGGCAGGCTCGTTCCTCCACAATCACCACTGACTGAAATTGACCCCAGAGAAAGGAAGCAAATCATCATAGCACTCTGTCACCATGCTAATCACCTGGGCTGATCCAGAAGGTATTGAAAACAGCCCAGAGAGCAAGTAGGGGAAGTATGGATGCACAACCCCATCCCATCCATGCCAGAAATCATCCAAAAGCATGATCAATAACATTTCTGTCTCATACTCAGATTTGAATCCTGACTGAAAAGGATACAGATAATCTGCTTCCAACCATCTTACCCAAAAAGGAGAGGTTAGATACTGGAAAATATTGTCTAGTATGGTAGAGTCCAATGATGGCTTCCGAAGGATGGGGGAAATCAAGGCCTCTTGAAGAGGTAAAGGAACAAACCCCTCACTGCAGAACCACTCACACAATCTCTCCCTGGCCATTTTAAAAATTCAGGAGGAGCATGGGTCTAAAGAGCAGGTAGTTGAGCTCACAATCTTAAGAGCCTTGATAGGATGGATTGTTTCTATAAAGGAAAGAGTTTGTGTGAAAAACGACAATGAAACAGCAGTTTCCCAGGAAGGAGGGAGCAAGAAGAGGCAGCACTGGAGCTGGATCAGAGAAAGAGATTTAGAACAGCCACTCCATAGGATTTCACAGGATATAACAGTTAGGGTTGGAGTGATATAGATTTAATGTGGCAAGATTCTGGCCATATGGTATGAATAAATAAAAAACTGAACATTGGCTGGATTGTTCTGTGTTGTTCTTGGGCTGTCCACTTCCTCAGGCCCAACAGATTTAAACCATTTCCAGATAACTGTGCATCTCCTCTGGACTTGCAATAAAGGCAGCATCCAACTGCTAGCAAATCAGATATTAGATTGTGTGGCAGACCAACAGGAACAAAGCCCCAGCAGATGCCTCAGCACCAAACCACCTCCAGCAACAGCTTTTACCAGAATCTGCTTCCACCAAAAGCAACCCGCAGCAGCATTCCACAGCATTCCATAACAGCTTGCTTCTCAACTCACTAGCAGTCATTCTTAGCATCTAGCAGCAGTCCATTCCTCTGGGGAAAAAAGTCCAGAAGTCAGTAGCAGGTCTAAAAAGCTAGTGGTCAGTCCAAAACCTATTGCCAAATCCAAGGATGGTGCAGCCAGCCAACAATGGCTTGGAAAGGGCAGCCAGCGAAGCATTAAAAAATGCAGTGAAGTGCCATAAAATGACAAGCAAGCAAATTATATTACTCCCGTGTGGGGTGCCTCAGGGGTCGGTTCTCTCCCCCCTACTTTTTAACATTTACATGAAGCCACTGGGTGAGATCATCCATCGGCACAGAGTGAGATACCATCAGTACGCTGATGATACTCAGCTGTACATTTCCACTCCTGGCCATATCAGTGAAGCGGTTGAGGTGATGTGCCGGTGTCTGGAGGCTGTGAGGGTTTGGATGGGTGTTAACAGATTAAGGCTCAACCCCGATAAGACAGAGTGGCTGTGGGTGATGCCTCCCAAGGACACTTCCATCTGTCCTTCCATTACCCTGGGGGGTGAATCTATAAACCCCTTGGAGAAGGTCCGCAACTTGGGAGTCCTCCTCGATCCACAGCTGACATTGGATCATTTGTCGGCTGTGGCAAGGGGGGCATTTGCCCAGGTTCGCCTGGTGTACCAGTTGCGTCCTTACTTGGATCAGGAGTCTCTCCTCACAGTCACACATGCCCTTGTCACCTCGAGGATCGACTACTGCAACTCTCTCTACATGAGGCTGCCCTTGAAGAGTGTTCAGAGACTACAATTAGTGCAAAATGCAGCTGCGCGAGCAGTTGTGGGCCTTCCGCGTTGTGCCCACATTTCACCAACTCTCCGCATGCTGCATTGGTTGCCTATTGGTCTCCGAGCCCAATTCAAGGTGTTGGTTATCACCTATAAAGCCCTTCATGGCATGGGACCAGGATACTTACGGGACCGCCTTCTGCCACATACTTCTCTACGACCAGTGAGAGCGCACAGGGTTGGCCTCCTCCGGGTCCCGTCAGCGAAACAATGTTGTCTGGCGGGCCCTAGGGGGAGGGCTTTCTCTGTTGTGGTGCCCGTCCTCTGGAACCAACTGCCTCCTGAAGTCCGCGTTTCTCCGACTCTCCCAGCCTTCCGGAAAAATCTAAAAACTCATCTTTGCCGGCAGGCCTGGGGATGATTGTGGTTGATTGTTGAATTGAATGTGTGTTTTATTGTATTTTTTAGATATCGTTGTTTGGGTTTTTTTAATTGTAATTTATTGTTATATATATGTTGTTAGCGACTCCGAGTCCCCGGAGAGGAGCGGCATACAAACCCAAATAAATAAATAAACAAATAAATAAATAAATAAATACAGCAAGCAGCTGTATTCTGTCCTCTGTCCTCTGGCATGCTGCACTCTGGTCCAGTTTAACCATTCCTTCAGCCTCCAAACATTCAACTGAACAGTCCACACCATACTAGTAAATGCCTCAAACATAATAATAATCCACAAACACAAAGCACAAACCACATAAACAATCATGACAATAGCCCAACCACTCCCTCTCTCTCTCCCTATGACTGTCACCTTCATCCCAAAGCATCATTATGTACAAGATAAACAAAAGAAGGAGCTTGTGGTGAAAATAGTCCAGCAGAAGCAATGGTGGTAGGGAGTTTGATCAAATTGCCACCAAGATTCATTGAGACATGATGGGAGTTGTAAATCAATGGACTCTTATGGATTGATCCACAAACTGATAAAATACGATGTTGAATATGCAGCACCAGAAACCTTCATTCTTTGTTTCTTTTATCTAGAGATCCTTAGAAATAGAAAGAGCAAACAAGGTATTATCTCTTAGCTCCTCTCTTAGTGTTTCAGCCAGGGGAAAAGAAATAGGAAAACACTCTCGGATTTTCAATTTTCCCATTTCTTACTGAAATAATATAATTCTTCTTTCTTTCTGAGAACAGAAAACTCCAAAAGTCTACAAAAATATAGACTTTTGTATCAGAAAATGTAGCATTTTTAATAAGCCTATATTGTCTTTTTAGATTTTAAACATCTTGCTTTGGATACTCATAATGTGTTTCTCTGTGTGTGTTTTGTTTGTGTGTGTGTGTTTGTGTGTGTGTGTGTGTATTTCCTAAAGTCTATGGGGTCCTGATCTTGCTGTCCTTCAAAAAACCCAAAAAGTTCTGGCTTTCCAGCAGGTGCTCAGTTATGGGCTGATTTTGATTTTCCTTGGATCGTTATTTTCTATTTAGTTATCTTTAATGCTATATTTTAAAATGTCATATATTAGTCATTTTGATTATCATGTGGCCATACAAACCCAATGAATAAATAAATAAATAGCAAACAGTGTTAAATATGAACTTTAGTGAATGAAGTTCAGGATTCCAATATGGAGACCTTATACAGATATGATAAGATATCACCCCCCAACAAATTCAGAGCATCATTGGAATTGGTACCCCTTCTTCTGAGATTAGTACCAGCCACCAGCCACTCAGTGTATGTAGTAGAAAATGATCTGTCCGCGTGGCACGGTTCTCCACCATCAAAAATACACCTTGTTGCCATATACCTTGAGGCTATTTTAATAATAAACATAAGAATATTATCACCTTGATATATTAAGGTCTTACTATGCAGAATAAAGGGCAGGTCATATTGGTTGCTTTGGAGATACTGTGTATTTTTGTAAATGTAAAAGTTTATATATGAATTAAACAGAGAGTTAATTAACTGTGCTAAGACAGTCCTTGAAATGATAATGTTATTTGAATTTTGATCCTCGTTAAACTTGGAAATCACAAATGCAAAAATGATATTTAATGCAAACCATCCTTATAAATGCTGATTTTGTGTTTTGAATGCAAAAATCAATCAATAAATATAGATGTGTTTGCTTTGTGTAGACTGCAGCAAAAAAAATCATTTTAAGCAGACTATATGATTAGATATTATGATAATAATCTCTAATTCTAGTAAAGTCACATTGCAACTTGTTTTATTTATGGAAAGAAGTACATGTTGACATATAATAAAACAACAAGCTCAAATGAATAAGATACAGATTTTTGTGCCATCTTGGAATAAGCTATTTTATAGGAATTTGTAGGCTTTCTTGGAAAATGTTCTGTGAAACTCCAGTTTTCCTCTCAGTTTGAAAAATCTTACACAATTGATATATGATGCTTGCCTAGAGCTTACTCAAACCTCAGAATGACTATTTTCAATATCCCTTCCCATCAAGTTATCAGTCATTATCCAAAATCACAAATGTAGCAAAAATGAAAGCTTGCACAGTTAATGAGTTACCCTGACATTATCAAACAGTTGGATCTTCATTCATTAGGCAAGTTCAATAGGGTGCTAAATTAGAAAGAATCGGGAAGTAGGGTAAAACAGCATTGATAATAACTGAAGCGCAAGGATGCTAAAGTGAATACTAATTTTCTTCTGCTCAGACTGCAGTATTAACTTCTTTGATAGAACTGTCTTATCCATTCCCATGATGCCTCTATACTTGTTTCAGCTCAAGTTATGCTTTTGGTTTATAATTGCCTTCTTTGAAACTTCCTTACCAGACATTTTCAAAGTCAGATTTACTTAAACACAGCTTCACTTTGTCACATCACTATGTGACAAGATGTCATGAACTTTTCTGCTAGTGCAGCTCCTGGAGCAGATGTACAATATGGGCATACCAAGATGCCCCTGTAATTTCTTGTGCCACTTCATTCTGGACCAGCTACTATTTCTAGATAATCTTCAAAGGCAGCCCCATCTAGAAGACATTGTAGTTAATCCACTTGGGAGATGACTAAAGCCAGTGTCTCCTGGTCCAGGAAGGGACCAGTTAGCATATAAAATGAAGTAGTGTAAAAATTCTTCTGGCCATGGCTGCCACCTGCTCTTCAAAGAGAAACAAGACCCTTAAGTTTTATATCAGTTCTGTTTGGAATAGTTCAACCTCATCCAGAACTAAAGATGGAAAAAATGTAGAACCAGGAGATGCTAAAACCCACAACCAGGATTCAGGGCTTAGGTGAAATCTGTTTTTCTCCATTCCCTGCAAACCTTCACAGCTTCACATAGCCACCCCAGGAGAGAGATTAGAACTGGGTTTTATTCAAATACTCATGATGCTGCACCCCGTGTCATCGGATGATCTCATCCAGAGGCTTCATGTAGATATTGAATAAGAATTGGGAGATTGTCAAAGCCCAAGGAACCTCACAGAGAAGGGACCATGGGCTAGATCTCCCCAATACCATTCATATGGGATAACAAGGTCTGAACAAGAGAGGAGGACCAGTGTAGAACTGTATCTCCCACTTATAATCCCCCAAACTGATCCAAAAGGATACCATGATCAATGATATCAAATACTGGTAAAAGATTAAGAAGAGCCAGGGTGGATGCACTGCCCCTTTACTGCTCTCATCCGAGTTCATTCACAAGTGCAAGCAATGCTATTTCAGTACCATGCCCAGGTCTGAAATTTGATTGTAAAGGATTTAGATTATCCATTGCTTCCAGAATTCTCTGAAGTTGCTATGCAATTACCTTCTCAACCTTCCCTAATAAGGGAAGATTGGAAATGGAATGAAACTATAGTCTCTTCAAGCAATGGTGGAACTACCCTCTCTCAAGGATGATTTCAGCACCACCAGGATTCAACTACATATCTCTAGGAAGCCTTAGCAAGCCAGAAGGGACAGGGGTTTCAACACAGAGGTAGCTGAGTTAAGAATTCCAACAACCCTGTCCACTTCCTCAGGATCCACAAGATCAAGCTCATTCCAAATAATCAGGCCAGACTGCATCTATGCAATGCTGGGTACAAATGGCTTTTAAAACTATCCATAAATTTTGTGAGCAGAGAAATTGGCAGATGAGTCTTCTGAATTTTTCCAGGCTCTGGAGACTTTTTCTATAACTCCTCAGGCGAAGGACTTTCTTTTGGCAGTGTTATTACATCATTCTAAAAACATTCAGTGGAAAGAAGTTTCTTAAGATGTCTTCTTTTGGGAATTAACTCTAGTGTGAGAGATCAGCTAAAGAAATGGTTATACAATGCCAGATGACAGTCTCAAATGTTCCTTAGCCACCTGACACATAAATAAGCACAGAACTCACATATTCCAACCATGGAGATATCTTTGAAATCTTTTTTTTTCCCTTTAAAATAATTTCTAATGTAAACTCACTTTCATTTGATGAGAACTTTTCTGATCAGACCTAAAATTAAATCAATACAGTTTAAAAATGTGAAATAAACTAAGTTCTCTGGCATCCCCATCTACCTAATTATCTTGCATTGATGTCCTTACTACAAAAGAAAACAATACAACTATAGTATATAACCGGCTTATGGTTCACATGAATTATATTCAGACATCTGTTTCTAAGGGAGCTTTGTGGATTCATTTCTCTTCTTCAATATAAGTAGCAGAAGCCAGTATAAAGCTTTATTATTAGTTACCTGTCCTTGTTCAGCTAATGGTTAAGAAGCCTGATCTGGATGTCTTTAACTTCAGCTTTGTCTAGTAAACATTTTCATGGATTAATCAACCAAATTTATAGATGATTGGTTCCTTCCTCTAATAGCTCTAATTAGTGTTAGAAAGAAAGGTTTTGGGTATTAGGACTCTATCAATGCCAAAGCTTTAACTAACACAACCTCTGCCTCATTGGGTCATCATTTCAGAGATATTTCTTTACCTAAACAGAGAAACAGAATGACCACTTGTGGGCAAAAAACAACAACAGTAAGGCAGGAGCGATTTCCAACATTCTGCTGGCTTCCCCATTGAGATTCCCTGTGTGAACCTGGCAGAAAGCTTTAGAAAACTTCCTGCCTGCCTGCCTGCCTGCCTGCCTGCCTGCCTGCCTGCCTGCCTGCCTGCCTGCCTGCCTGCCTGCCTGCCTTCTTTCTTTCCTGCCTTCTTTCTTTCTTTCCTGCCTGCCTGCCTTCTTTCCTTCCTTCCTTCCTTCCTTCCTTCCTTCCTTCCTTCCTTCCTTCCTTCCTTCCTTCCTTCCTGCCTTCCTGCCTTCCTGCCTTCCTGCCTTCCTGCCTGCCTTCCTTTCTTCCTTCCTTCCTTCCTTCCTTCCTTCCTTCCTTCCTTCCTTCCTTCCTTCCTTCCTTCCTTCCTTCCTTCCTTGTGGGTGAGGGAATGAGGGAACTGCAAAGCTGACTGGAAAACTGTCACAGAATGTTGAAAATAAAGAACATGTCACTGCAGCAGGCACAGCACAGCAGCAGCCAGTAGTATTGAAGCAGCCACAACTTTTCCAAATTTCATTCTCTTGGGAGTCATGGGTTCCTCATCTGGACACATTTCATAAATTAGCCTATTGGTTCACCTTTTTGCCCAGTTAAAGGTCATGACAATGGGTGTTCTAGTAATAGTAAATATATCGGGAGAAGGAGAGAAGCCTAAGAGGCCCTCCCTGTTGCCAATCATGGAATGCCCTGTATGAGCACTAAAACTGCCAACAGCACTGGCAACGTAACAGTGACATTTTGCATGTTTGCACAAGGCACATTAGAGTAACAGCTGCTTAGACAGATTTCTGCGGTTTTTTTACACAACTACTTCCCAATGTATTTCTGTCCTTGGCATTCCCTTTCAAAAATAGAAAATACCAGCTGTTCCTTCTGTCTGCCAAGGCTGAAAACAGCATATCTTCCTTCTCTCACCAAATAAATAACTTATTGACACATGCTGCAAATGCTCAGCTTTGCAATGGATTCCCTTTCCAACTAAAAGATAACAATAAAAAAAAGACAGTAGACTATTTCCTCCCTCCAGCAGAAGACTGTTGATCTCCTGCAGACATGAGAAAGCGAAGTTTAAAGGCTACAAATAGTGATATAACATTACTCGGTGACTGCTGAACTCAGCGGTTTCAATAAGATGAAACAAAGAGTGCTCACAAAATTGATGTTTTTAGCTTACTTTGTGCTCCAGGAATACCTGTCAAAATTTAGATCCCTATATTGCTCATTTATTTTTTTTTCAAGGATTTTCTGTTTTGGGGTAAGTTAACAAGAATGAATCCTGTCTTGACAGAAAGATCATTGATGTAGCTTGTGCTTTCCGGGAAAGGCCTCTTAGCTCAATGAAAGTACTTGGAATAAGTAAGGTTAAAAATCACTGGGATCTCTTTATATTTTATACTCACTGCTATCTTTCTTCCATATAGTGTTCCTTAGATCTACTGTATTATAATTATTGTAATTCCTAGCCAATATGGCATATTAGAAATGATGGGAATTGTTGCCAGACCTCTGTGTTGAGCAAGAGTGGTATACATCAGGTTAATTAGATGCTCCTTCATGGCAAAGAGAAGTTTCTTAATCAGAATAGAGCTGGAAGGGACCTTTGAGGTCTTCTAGGTTTTAAAAACCTCCAGTAATGAAGTACCCACAACTTCTGAAGGCAAGCTGTTCCACTGGTTAATTGTTCTCACTGTTAGGAAATTTCTCCTTAATTCCAGATTGCTTCTCTACTTGATTAGTTCCCATCCATTCTTTCTTGTCTTGTCTTCTGATGCTTTGGAAAATAAGTTGACTTCCTCTTTGTGGCAGCCCCTTAAATACTGGAGTACTATAGTCCTTCTTTTCTATAGACTGGCTATATCCAATTCCTATAACCATATGTTTTAGTCTCCATGCCTTTAATCATTTTAGTTGCTTTTCTCTGCACTTCTTAACTTGAAGACAGCAATGAACACTTGCAAGGATAATTCCTACTTTCTGTTTTTAAAAGTTTGTTTGGACCTTATTCTTTTGCTCTTTCAGTGACATGGATAGGGGTAAATTATTTTCCTTTAATAGTATGACCCAAATCAAGTAGATATTGACTAATGTTATAGCTCTCTTCCCATGTAATTCCATCTGATCTGATTATCTGAAAATATTGCTATAGAAAAACAAAACCAATAATTTGCCCCTGGAATTCATCTTGCGGAAGGAGAAGAGGAGAAAGCAGTATTGGTGAAGCAAACTATGGACTAATTTCACTTTACTAGGTAAGCACTATAAATTGGGCTTATTTGTAAATTATACCCAGGTGATTATTTATTTATTTATTTATTTTATTTGGGTTTGTATGCCGCTCCTCTCCAGGGGACTCGGAGCGGCTAACAACATATACATAACAAAAAATACAATATAAAAAACCCAAACAGAATATCTAAAAACCAATACACACACATTCAATACATCAATCAACCACAATCATCCCCAGGCTTGCCGGCAAAGATGAGTCTTTAGGTTTTTCCGGAAGGCCAGGAGAGTTGGAGAAACGCGGACTTCAGGAGGCAGTTGGTTCCAGAAGGTGGGCGCCACAACAGAGAAAGACCTCCCCCTAGGGCCCGCCAGATGACATTGTTTCGCTGACGGGACCCGGAGGAGGCCGACCCTGTGCGCTCTCACCGGTTGTAGAGAAGTATGGCAGAAGGCGGTCCCGTAAGTATCCTGGTCCCATGCCATGAAGGGCTTTATAGGTAATAACCAACACCTTGAATTGGGCTCGGAGACCAATAGGTAACCAATGTAGCATGTGGAGAGTTGATGAAATGTGGGCACAGTGAGGAAGGCCCACAACTGCTCGCGCAGCTGCATTTTGCACTAATTGTAGTCTCCGAACACTCTTCAAGGGTAGCCCCATGTAGAGAGCGTTGCAGTAGTTGATCCTTGAGGTGACAAGGGCATGTGTGACTGTGAGGAATGACTCCCGATCCAAGTAAGGACGCAACTGGTGCACCAGGCGAACCTGGGCAAATGCCCCCCTTGCCACTGCCGACAAATGATGATCCAATGTCAGCTGTGGATCAAGGAGGACACCCAAGTTGCGAACCTTCTCTGAGGGGTTTATAGATTCACCCCCCCAGGGTAATGGAAGGACAGATAGAAGTGTCCTTGGGAGGCATCACCCACAGCCACTCTGCCTTATCGGGGTTGAGCCTTAATCTGTTAACACCCATCCAAACCCTCAGAGCCTCCAGACACCAGCACATCACCTCAACCGCTACACTGATATGGCCAGGAGTGGAAATGTACAGCTGAGTATCATCAGCGTACTGATGGTATCTCACTCCGTGGCGGTGGATGATCTCACCCAGTGGCTTCATGTAAATGTTAAAAAGTAGGGGGGAGAGAACCGACCCCTGAGGCACCCCACATGGGAGTAACCTAGAGGTGGACCTCTGGCCCCCCACAAACACCGACTGCGACCGACCAGTGAAATAGGAGGAGAACCACCGCAATACGGTGTCCCCCACTCCCAATCCCTCCAGCCGGCGCAGAAGGATACCATGGTCAATGGTATCGAACGCCGCTGAGAGGTCAAGAAGCACCAGGATAGAGGACTGGCCTCCATCCCGGGCCCGCCAGAAATCATCCATCAGAGCGACCAGAGCAGTTTCGGTGCTGTAGCCAGGCCTGAACCCCAACTGCAGAGGGCCCAGATAATCGGCTTCCTCCAGAGACTGCTGGAGCTGATGTGCCACCACCTTCTCAGCAACCTTCCCCACAAAGGGAAGGTTTGAGACCGGATGATAGTTGGTCAAAATTACTGGATCCAGGGAAGGCTTCTTGAGGAGGGGGCACACAAGTGCTTCCTTTAAGGGAGCCGGAAAGGACCCCTCCCTCAAAGAAGCGTTGACAATCTCCTGGATCCAGGTACGTGTCACCTCCCTACTGGCCGAAACCAGCCAGGAGGGACATGGGTCCAATAAACAGGTGGCAGAACTTACAACTCCAATGGCCCTGTCCACTTCCTCAGGCATAACAGCCTCAAACTCACCCCAGATGACCGGACAAGAACATGCCCCTGTCCCCTTGACTGAATCATTATCAGTAGACTCTGCTACACAATTGGAGTCTAGGTCAGCCCGGATCTGAGCCACTTTGTCTGCGAAACAGTTATTAAAGTCCTTGGCACTACCCTGCAAGGGAGCCTCCGGACCCCCTGGGTTAATGAGGGATCGGGTCACCCTAAACAGGGCGGCCGGACGAGATTCTGCAGACGCGATCAAAGCAGAAAGATACAAAGATCTTGCCGCCTTAATCGCCTTCAGATAGGCTTTAATAAATAAGCTCAATCTGGTTCGATCAGATCCGGACTTACTTCGTCTCCATCGCTTCTCTAGACGTCTCTTATGGTGCTTCATCCCCCTGAGTTCCTCGGTAAACCAAGGAGACCTCCTGGGGCCAGCACCATGGAGAGGTCGCAAAGGCGCAATCCGGTCAATAGCCCTCTTCGCGGCCGTATTCCATGCCGCTACCAGGGACTCTGCCGGACTGTGGATGAGGGAGCTCGGTAATTCCCCAAGCACCGTCTGAAAACCAATTGGATCCATCAGGCATCTGGGGCGGAACCACCTAATCAGTTCCGCCTCCCTGCGGGGAAGGATTGGGGCCTTAAAATTCAGTCGAATCAGGAAATGATCGGTCCATGACAAAGGCAAGATATCTAAGCCCCTTAAAACCAAATCATTACCCAACTGCTCCGAAAGGAAAATCATATCCGGGGCGTGTCCACCTTCATGCGTTGGACCCTGCACTACTTGGGTCAGGTCCATGGTTGTCATGGTGGCCATAAACTCCTGTGCCAATCCCGACGACTCACCAAGCGACGGCAGATTGAAGTCCCCCAAAACCATAAGCCTGGGGAACTCCACTGCCAGCCCAGCAACCTCCTCGAGTAGCACAGGCAGGGCTGATGCCACGCAGCTGGGAGGCAGGTACATAAGCAATAAGCCCACCTGTACCCCTAGGTCCAGCGTCATGAGGATGGACTCGCAACCTGGAATTTCGGAAACAGTGAGCCTACGTAGACTGAGATTCTCCCGGGCCAAAATAGCCACTCCTCCCCCCCTTCCCTGGGGTCGCGGCTGATGCCATACCTGATAACCTGATGGGCATATACCCGTGAGGGGAACTCCCCCCCCAGGGCCCAACCAGGTCTCAGTCACACACGCCAAGTTGGTCTCCTCATCCATGAAAAGATCATGAATGAGGGGGGCCTTATTGTTAACCGACCTGGCATTAAGCAGCAACAACCTGAGCCCAGGGCCTGAGCTACACCCATCACCAGGATCATGGGGAGAGCAAGATTTTTCAGAAGGGCCAGAACAAGGAACTGCTACGAGACAGCAGGACCGAGTTCCCCGAGTGCGGCCTACCCTCCTGCTCTCGCCATACCTGCCTCTTCCCTGAATGACCGGTATACTCCAGCCCTCATTGACTCCCGAGTCCGTATCCCCCCAGCCCCCAGCCTACCTCAAGCTCGGCAAGCCTGTCCATTCATCTATGACACATTCTTCAAACATAACTCTATCCCATGCATACATCACCCACCCCCAATTTAATAAAGATCTTTAATTAAGATCTTTAATAAAGATCTTAATAAAAAAACTCATTTAAGAAATGGAAGGCTCTTCCTACCGAGGAGAACAGGAGGGATCACAAACTCTGGCAGATCAAATGCAAGGCGATAATCATGAAAGCCAAGAGAGACTTTGAGGAGCACATAGCCAAGAATATTAAAAAATAATAACAAAACCTTTTTTAAGTACATCAGAAGCAGGAACCCAACCAGAAAATCAGTTGGGCCACTTGATGACAATGGTCAGAAGGGGATAATCAGAGAAGACAAGGAGATTGCTGAGAGGCTAAATGACTTCTTTGCCTCCGTTTTCACCGAGGAGGATAGAGAACATTTGCCTGCCACTGAATTAGTTTTCCCAGGGAGGGAAATAGAAGAATTAAACCTGATAGAGATAAACAAGGAAGATGTTCTTGCATGCCTTTCTAAACTAAACGTCAACAAATTGCTGGGTCCAGATGGCATCCACCCTAGAATTCTCAAGGAACTCAAGTGTGAAATTGCTGAACTTCTAGCTAAAATATATAATCTTTCTCTAAGATCAGGCACTGTACCGGAGGATTGGAGGGAAGCAAATATAACCCCGATCTTCAAGAAAGGATCCAGAGGTGATCCAGGAAACTATAGACCAGTCAGTCTAACCTCAGTTCCAGGCAAACTGATGGAAACAATTATTAAAGATAAAATTACAGGGCACATAGAAAAACAGGCATTGCTGAAAGAAAATCAACATGGTTTCTGCAAAGGCAAATCATGTCTTACTAACTTGTTAGAATTCTTTGAGGGTGTAAATAAATACATAGATAAAGGGGCCCCAGTTGATATTGTATATCTTGACTTTCAAAAGGCTTTTGACAAAGTTCCTCACCAAAGGCTCCTAAAAAAGCTCTCCAGCCACGGAATTAGAGGACAGGTCTTGTCCTGGATTGGTAACTGGCTAAATCGTAGGAAGCAAAGGGTGGCAATAAATGGACAATTCTCCGGATGGAAAGAAGTGAGAAGTGGTGTACCCCAAGGTTCAGTTTTGGAACCTTTACTTTTTAATTTAGTCATCAATGATCTGGAGGTAGAAGTTAATAGTGAGGTAGCAAAGTTTGCTGATGACACTAAATTGTTCCGGGTTGTGAAAAGTGAAACTGATTGTCGGGAGTTCCAGAAGGATCTCTCGAAATTGTGTGAGTTGGCAACAAAGTGGCAAATGCATTTTAACCTAAACAAGTGCAAAGTTATGCACATCGGGGCAAAGAACCCCAATTATACTTACCAACTGATGGGGACCAAACTTTCTGAGACAACCCAAGAAAGGGATCTTGGGGTTTTGGTGGACAGCTCGATGAAGATGTCAACCCAATGCGCAGCAGCAGTAAAAAAAAAAGCAAATTCCATGCTTGGCATGATTAGGAAGGGAATCGAAAATAAGTCAGCAAGTGTTGTATTGCCTCTGTACAAATCGATGGTGAGACCACACTTGGAGTACTGTGTACAGTTCACTTCCAGAAGGGGTTGTGACAGCTGTCAGCCTTGACAGCTTCAAGGAAGGGCTAGATAGATTCATGGATGCCAAGTGTATCGGTGGTTATTAAAATGGATGTCCATGTGCCGCCTCTATGTTGGTTGAGGCAGGCAGGATTCCCTTGAGTACCATTTGTTGGAGGTCAAGGGAAAGGGAGGGTTTTGCCTTCTCTTTCTGCTCAAGATCCCCATGTACAATTGGTGGGCCACTGTGTGACACAGAATGCTGGACTCAATGGGCTTTGGCCTGATTCAGCATGGCTCTTCTTATGTTCTTATGTTCCCACCCACCCAATTGAAACAGCTAAAAACCCCAATATATAAACCCCCCAATATATAAAACTATCAAAGTAATTATGGAACCCAATGTCCCAAAGATAAGGCCTTCAAAAAAGTCCAACATAATGGCGGCAGCAACAAAGGCCTCACCCACAGGTCTTGAAAATTTAGCAGGAGGCACCCAGCCAACGGAGCAGGCCCGCTAGCCACGATAACCGCTTCCACAATTGCAGTCCTTTCCAACAGTCTAGGGTCAAGGCCAGCAAAAGTCTCCTCCAAATTTCCCTCAGTTCTAGTCGCCGGGAGAAGGAGGAGAAAAGCGCCGTCAAAGCTGAAGCTGGCCTATTCCAAGATCTCTGGCAGCCTGCCTCGAAAGGGGAGGCAGCAAGCCAGTACGATGGAAATGAAGGACAAGCCAGCATTGGGACCAAAACTCGGCAAAGTAGAGGCCGAGAAACAATTGGTGGCAAAAAGCAGAGAAACCAAAAAGCTCTCCTGTTTGAAAATCCCCCCAAAGCCACATAAAGCCAGACAGCAATGGCAGAAGCGGGGCGAGCCAGCGAAGGACAAGATGGACACCTTCGACAGGCGAGCTGGCTCCAAGCCGCCCTGGACTTGCTGGTCACCAGTCGCCAGTCGCTGGTCACTGACCGCTGGTCACCGGTTGGTAGCCGCAGGCTGCCGGTTGCAGGTTGCAGGCTGCTGGTTGCTGGCTGTTGGTTTACTGGATGCTGGTTTACTGGATGCTGGTTCACCGGTCCGGCAGCTGCTGCTTCCTTTCGGTTGTAAGTTGCTCTGCTGCTTTTCGGCTGTAAGTTGTTGCTGCTGCTTTACTGCTCTTGGTTTACTGAATGCTGGTTTACTGGATGCAGTTGTCCCTCCGAGGGATGAAGGCCTGCTGTTATATAGTAATTCTTAATTCTTTGGTTGGTAATAGTCTTCTTTTTGCTGTTACTTGTATTTACCATTCAGAATTTCATTTTCAGTCAGAATAGACAAACCAAAACTAAGTATGTGCTTCAGTGCTCGTCTCTGCTCTGGTCAGGCCTCCATTCAGCTTTGTTGTAAGTTGCCAAACCATTAACATCACTCCAGACTATATTATATCAATTTTGTTTCATTTTGTCACTTATTGTAATACCCGAGGAGTTTAAAATGTTTGTGATTCACTCTGATGAAATTCAGAAACACATATTCAAATAGTTCCTTGAATAAACAGTATATAGAGAGTTATTACAAAATATTTTTTAAAAGAATTATTAATAGTCATTACTTTCATTTTTCTCTCTCATCATGTTTCCAGGCTACCAATTCAAGTTAATTCAGCACGGATTACATTTCACATGCCCAATTTCTGACAACGCTGTTCCTATTTGTTGCCTGACTATTTGCAATCAATAACATTCTAGGTACTGGAGTCATTGCAGTTACAAACATTAAGTGAATTAGAAAAAGAAATGCACTGGTGTATTTTAACATTTTCTTGCACAATTTGTATATCATTTATTTCTCTTCTCTTTGTTTCTATGTATGTATAAGGGATTTCTGATATAGCTATTTCGAGTTTCTTAACTCTCTTCAGTCAGAACTCACCCTTCCGGGATTCGAACCTGGGCAGTCTGCATGCTAAGCAGATGCTTTAACCTATTGAGCCACAAGTTCTCTCCCGCTTTGTCAGTAGTCAGGGAGTAAGGATATGTGTCAAGTGTTTATTTTTTAGATTGCACCCTGTAAACCCAAATATGGGAGGAAGGAATCATTCTTTCCTTTTGCTTGTTTCAGCTCAACCCAGAGCCATCCTGCAAGCACAAATATATATATGTTGTTTTAAAATTGTTGACAAAGAAATAAGGGATTTCTGATATAGCTATTTCGAGTTTCTTAACTCTCTTCAGTCAGAACTCACCCTTCCGGGATTCGAACCTGGGCAGTCTGCATGCTAAGCAGATGCTTTAACCTATTGAACCTATTGTGAACCTATATATATTATTTCTATGTGTTTATCTAAATTATATATATATATAAAATCTTAAATGTGCCAAATATTCCAGGCCTCATCAAAATCTGTTTATGCATGCATATTCAGTAACCTATTTGCTCTAGCTTGCCTGCACTGCTGGGATTAGAAAATGGTCCTTAAACTAATGCATATCAAAACTTTGGAATTTCAGCTTCAGCTCTTCATGCTTGAATAAATAATTCTTGTCCTCTTGCTTGCATTCAATTATTAAGAGGCTGTGGAGTTCAAATCTCATTCTGACCCTTTTGCCTTTTCAAATTGTGGCTTTGGAGTATCTAATTGCTGTCTTTGGTAAATATGTTTCTTTCCCTTTCCCTTCTACTCCCCTTTCTCTTCCCCTCCCACTGCCTTCCTCTTCTCTTCTCTTCTCTTCTCTTCTCTTCTCTTCTCTTCTCTTCTCTTCTCTTCTCTTCTCTTCTCTTCTCTTCTCTTCAACACTCAGTTGCCAAATTTTATTTCCTTCTTTTTGTGGTTGAATAACGTATAAAGAATAATATTTACTACGTCCTGTGTATTAGCAATGCATTTCTACAACATTTATTTAACATTATTACAACATTATATAAACAGAGATATGCAAGCACACACACAGCATTATGTATATGATAGTATTACAACATTCCCTGTGGGATATCTATATCTATATATATCTATATCAAGCAAAAGGACTTAGCAAAAAAACCCCGCTTCACATCATTTTAGAACCAGCAACTAAATAGCACTTGGATATCAAAATATAAACATTGAGAAATTGTGAATTTGCTTTACAGTATTTTTTTAAAAAATAATCTAAAGGGGAAAGTATGTAAAAATCCTCATTATATTCATGTGGCAGGACACTTCTTAGTAGAGAGGAAGCATTTATTTATTTATTTATTTTATTTTATTTGGACTTATATGCCGCTCCTCTCCGAAGACTCAGAGCGGCTTACAACATATATAAAAACAATAATCACATCTAAGTCCAAATCAAAAATAAATAGCATGTAGCTAATCAGTGTCAAACACAGGAAGGTAACTGAAGGCAGTCCATTGGACTCAAGATAATACAGGTAATCCCCCAGGTATGAGCGTTTATTTAGCAAGATTTCACAAAACCGAGGTTATTCAGAAAGGGTACTTACACTAGAAATTCAACATTGCGATCAAAAACAGGCCTCTGTAGCTATGTGACTTGGATTCAGTCTCGGCTAGCCATTTTAACTCTGTGACTTGCCCGGGCTGGTTCAGGCCTTCAAGAAGCTGGAAATGGGTTAAAAGAATCAAGGTGGCAACCACAAACAAAGCCTTATTTATATGTACCATGCACGTAACACACATTAAAAAAGAGTGGAAGGAAGTTGTAGTTGAATGATTGAAAACATTTTCTACTTCTGAGCTGAAAATCCTAAACAAAACACCTATTCAGCATTTTCTTCACTATTTACTTTCTATTCTTTCTACCTCATCTCAGGTTTTCTCTCAGCTCATTGTGGAACAGTAACCCAATGTGTACATGACTCATAAGTAAAGCAAAAAGGTAGAAATTTTTATGCAGATTTTCCCCAAAATCAATATGCAATCATTAAGAAACTAAGAGAAACTAAAACTGACATGTTTTTCTGTTTTTGTGATAGTTATCCATTTGTGTAAGGAATTATAATATTTTATATTAGTACACTGCCATGGACAAGTGTTGGATCAGAAAACATTCATATCTCAAATCAATATTCTGACCCTTGTAAGGAACTATTGGGTTTCATAATTGGTTGAACTATTTGTCTTCTTAAGTGGAGGGTATAAAATTTGTAAATCTAACAGCTTTTTTTGTTTTTTAATTTTTCCTTTCTTGTCTGAAACCTGGACCTCCTTCCACCTCTATATATGTATTTAATTTGTAGAATATCTAATTTCCAAATGACTCTAAGTACAGTTATTGTTGTTATTGATGATGATGATACGAATTTCATACCTCAAGAAGAAAATCTTGAGAAACAGCTTCTTAATATTCATCTGATTTCACAATAGCAAGAAGGCAAATTATGGGCATGTGAAAATATTTACAAGTTATGAAGACACATTAAAAGAAGAGTACTGAAGAATACATAAAGCAAAAGGAATTTCTATTACTTGATAGTAATGAAAATAAAATACATGACAATTCTCACAAAGACAGAATACAACTGACCTGTATTACCTGCCATATCATTGTCTCACCTAAAAATGCTGATTTTTTTAATATACACAAGACTTCTCTAATATTCATAAACGCTTTACACTGTGTAATCTGCAGCTTTGTCATGCATTTTGATATCATTACTATGTTTGTTAAAGATTAAAATGTACTGTAATAACATGTGAACTGCTAAATCTATTTTCTAAACTTAGCTCTTGTCAATTATGAAACAAAGTGGAAGTTTCTAGGTCAGATAATTGTAATGATAAAACATTATCAGAACCATTAATCAACTTATTTCATGAAGACCACTTATCATGAATGAAATGCTACAAAATATTGGCAATCTTTTGATAACCCAGAAATTAAATTGCACATAAGGAAAAGAGTCTATGTGTATTTTTGGTAAGTACCTGTGAAATTACAAATTCTAAAAACTCTTCCACAAGGAAAAGAAATAACCAACATATTGCTACTTTGCACTCTCATGATATATATCATAGAGTCATAGATCTGGTTCTATTTTTGCCTTCTTCTGATCTGTGGTATGGTTGTCTTATGCTTTCTTGGGTCCCTATGGGAAGTCCTGTGGTTTTAAATTCACCTATGATCAGCACTAATGATGTTACCTAGTTGGTAATGAAATATCTGCAAAAAAACAACCAAGCTCGGAGTGTACCAAGGATTCCACAATTACACTCTATGTATAGGGCAGGAATACAAATTAAACATTCCAAATGAATGGTTATTTATTATTCCCTAAACATTTCCAGAAAAAGGGATCCAACTATCCACTGTTGAATTGATCTTACTGTTAAGAAATTCTTTTTCTTCCACATTCAACTAAAATCTATGGGCATGGAATGTGGTACCATCAATATGCTAATGATCTTTAGCTTTATATCACAATCCCTGGGAGCAATAGACTTCAGCTCAAATCTAGAAAGAGTGAATAATTGTGGGTATTAGAGCATCTTGGTTCTGGAGACTTTCCATTTCTAATTCTGAACAGCATACAAAAGTAAACAAATTTTCTCAACTTCTTCATTTAGGTAATAAAATAAAATTTTAGAGAGAAGTAGACCTAGGATTGATCTTTGTGGCAAGTCCTCAATATTTATTTTCAGTTTGATGAGTGTCATCACTCCAATCACAAAAACTTGCCCTGCCTTATCTAATGTATTGGGTCAGTTATCAATCTGATGAAAAATTTATATGAAAATAAATATGTTTGTCTTTGAAAGAATATGGGAGTTCAAAACATAATCCTTGTTCTTTTATAATTACATCCTAATTTTATGAATTTTATATTTATGTGCAATGGACCAGGATACTTGCGGGACCGTCTTCTGCCTCATGAATCCCAGCGACCGGTCAGGGCACGTAGGGTTGGCCTCCTACGAGTCCCGTCTGTTAAGCAATGTCATCTGGCGGGGCCTAGGGCAAGGGCCTTCTCCGTTGCTGCCCCAGCCCTCTGGAACCAACTTCCCACAGAGGTTCGTACTGCTTCCTCCCTCCTAGCCTTCCGGAAAATGTTGAAGACGCATTTATGCAGACAGGCTTGGGGCGTGTGAGCTGCACTTTGCCCCTGGGCCTTTGACTGTGATTGTGTGCTGTATAAGTGTAATAAATTTATCTAGTTTTTATATAGCATTGTAATTAGTAATTTTAATTGATTCTATGTTTATGTTTTTACTTGTATTGTTATTGTGAGCCGCCCTGGGTCCTAGGAGAAGGGCGGCATATAAGTTTAAATAAATAAATACATGTACAAAACCTTCCATGCATGCTGTTTTCCTGCTTTTTTATCACTATCTCGTTAAATTCACTCAGGTTTTAAAATATCTTTTAATGGACAAACTATGGTCAATCAGACAGAATTAGAAATTTTATTTTACAGTTGAAAACTATGGTTTGAAGTTGCTATGTAAGGCTTTAAATACAACATGTTTAAATAACAGAACATGTTTAGAAGAACTGCTCTGCTGCCAAAGTGTTACATTCAAAACCTGGAGTCAATTTTCTGCATAGTTGGACCCTATGTTTCAATTTTAAATAATGTTAGTGTAGTTAATCATTTAATGATTTAGTTACATTTTGAAACTATAAGATTATGTTCCTCAAAGTAAGACCACACTTGGAATATACTGCATCCAGTTTTGGTCACCACATTACAAAAAAAAATGTTGAGACTTTGGAAAAAGTGCAGAGAAGAGCAGCTAGAATGATTAAAGGCCTGGAGATTAAAACATATGAAGAAGAGTTGCAGGAACTAGGTATGGCTTGTCTAGAGAAAAGGACTAGGGATGACATGATAGCAGTATTCGAGTATTTGAGAGGTTGTCACAAAGAGGAGGGGGGGATCAACTTATTTTCCAAAGAACCAGAAGGCAAGACAAGAAACAATAGATGGAAACTAATGAAGGAAATTCCTTAACCTGGAATTAAGGAGAAACTTCCTAACAGTGAGAATAATTAACCCAGTGGAACAGCTTACCTTCAGAAGCTGTGGGTGCTTCATCACTGGAGGTTTTTAAGAAAAGACTGGACAGCCACTCATCTCAAATTGTATAGTCTCCTGCTTGAGCAGAGGTTGGACTAGAAGACCTCCAAGGTCCCTTCTAGCTCTATTCTGATTTATTGAAATATTAAGAAAAGTGCATTCCTAGTCTTTAATGTGATTACAGTAAATAATCATTAGTCAAGAGCAATTTTATACCATGGTACCCGGAATGCAAGGTGGAAGTAAATATATAGTAGAAAAGAATCTTTATAATTGCTTTAGACATGTGTTTTCTTAGATAAAATTTTAGCAGGAGTTGGATGACAATACTTCTTTTCTCAAGTAAAAATGTGAATAAATGTTGTCTACTACTGCACTGTGCCCAAGTGATCTGAAAATATTCATATATTATTCATTCCACTCAGAAAGTAAAGGGGCATTTTAGAAATAAGAGTCATCAGTTCAATGGTCTTTACATTAGGAACATATTTCACTGGTGATTACTGAACCTGGGAAGAGTGAAATGTTCTGGAGTGACTTTAAATGTCAGGCAAGAAACATTCTTTTCATAATAAGCCATAGGACAGCAGGTTTCTTGAGGATGCGAAATTCTGGTCACCTGCTGCAGGTCTTATTGTTAATATAGCAATTTCAAATATTGCACTCAAGGACAATAGAGTTTGGTGTGACTCTCTCAATAGACATACCTTCATACAGAAATGGTGACATAAAAGAGATTGATGGAAACTTTAGCTCATTTTTAAAAAAAAAATCTGTTGGCATAATAGCATTGTAAATCAGTGGTCTCCTTGGCAAATTCAAAATACCCCATTTTTTGTTTAAAATAAACCTATTTTGGGTATAGAGAGATATTTTGGCATAGTGGTTAATGCATCAAGCTAGAAACCAGGAGATCATGAATTCTAGTCCTGCCTTCGACACAAAGTCACTGGGTGACCTTGGACCAGTGACTCTCTCTTAGCCCTAGGAAGGAGGCAATAGTAAATCAGTTTTGAAATCTTGCCAAGAAAACTGCAAGGACTTCTTCAGGCAGTTGCCAGGAGTAAACAATGATTCAAAGGCACTAAAATAAAATGAATGAATGAATGAATAAATAAATAAATAAATAAACTGTGCCAATATAAATTACTATGTGAGCTCAACTTTAATTAATTATACTCATTTACCACTCATCTCACCTTGAGACAATTCTGGGTGGCTTACAAACTATAAAGCCAATAAAACTTTGCCACCATAAATATTAATAATAATAGTAATAATTTACTATTAAAAAGATGGGGAGGAAGGGAGAAGGATGTGCATGGAGGGGAGATTGGGTAGTGTTTTAATCCATTAGATACTTGATGGATTAACTTTGGGGGTTAACAAGTCCCTTTGAAATTTTGTGATGATATCAGATACGTCATAATGAAATGACTGGTACACAATATTACCTATTCACACAAAAAAATGTTGCAAAGGCTAATGCTGAGATTGTACCTACTGCCGTCTCTTCTGGGCCCTTCTCTCAGATATCAAAGGAGCTGGGATAGTTTAGTGGTGATAGAAGTTGATGGGAGAAGCTCATGGCCTGCCCTATTAAAGCTGTCAGAGAAGGCATGTAGCAGCTAGGGACCTTCATTTGGTGATTCCCAGAAGTGGGAATTTGCTGTGGTGTCTGCCTTATGGAAAATTTCACCTCCCCAATATTAGATTAGCTCCATCCATTTTGATATTCCAGAAGTGTCTCACAACCTGGTTATATTATCAGGCCTGAGGCTCCCAGGGAACCAGAGACATGCTTTGATGGCTCCATTGTTTAGGGGGGCATTCTTATCCTCTCTTTTCCTACAGTTTATATTTTTGCTCCACATTATTTATCTTATGTTTTTATATATGTTCTTTTTATATTTGTTTTTTATTCAATTGTTGTACACTGGCTTTCTTTGGGATGAGCAGCTATAGAAACTGGATTAATAAATAAAATAAATAAATAATTGGAAGTTGTACATTTATTTGCAGTTCTTCTATGATTCATACTGCTTTTTTATCTGCTCTAATTCCTTCAAATTTATTAAGAAATGAAAATCAAATGGCTTTTGATAAGTATCTTTTGACAGATTGTTATAAGAACCATCTGTCTGAAAATATCTGACCAAGAAAAGAATAATAAGGAAATATGTTTTTGATTGAAGGCAACACCCTAACATTCAATCCACATTTCAAATTTCAAATTATTCTTCAGGAGCTAATTAAGTGTTTATAGATTAGTCAACAGGTTTATCAACCAAGCTCATATCATCAGAACACAGGGCAATGCAAATGCAAACCAGAAAAATAAACCAACATTTCTAATTTATGATTAGCTAACACTGTCCTATGGATGTCTCTCTTGTGCCAGTTTGATTGCTTCTTTGATGGAAGCTGCATAGCTAGGTGTTCATTATGTAGTTTTTCTCCAAATGTAGTTGTTTCTGCAAAGCTGTTGATGTCTCTAATGAAACAATGGGATAGAAATAGAGATTGCAAAGCTCATTCCCTATATTACTTTTTCACATAAATGTTACCCTACTTTAATGGATAGTTTTTCTGTAGTAAGAAAGAAATATGGGAAAACCAAACAACACAGAGAGAAAAATATGAAAAATCAGTTTCAGGAAGGTGATTAGCTGAAAAGACCACCCCTCAACTTAGTTCAATGTGCTATTTCATAAGGTATCAGAGAATTTTCCAGAAAAGCAATTATCTGTGCTTTACTCACGATCCATATATCATTATCTTTTAGTTGTAACCCTCACCTATTTTGCTACTGCTTCTTCTATCTTTGTTAATGAGGAATGTGTTTAAATCATTACAAAGATTAACTGATTAATGGGAAGCAACATAGCAGCATGAATGGTTTTCTCATTGCTTCTGTTTGAGGCCATCCATCTAAAAGCATTATCACAAAGCTGCTTTGATTTTTTTTTAAAAAATGTATAACTAATAATGACAGTATCATATAATGGTACTACCTAAATAATTTTAAAGAAAGCATTATCCTGATGAAAAAATAGTTATTTTGTAATCTTTGTACAATTTATTTTTGATGGATTAAAAATATAGGATAACAGATGTGGGCTATCTGACTAGAGGACATGATTGAACAATTTCAAAATACTTATTTTATTTCTTGTTGTATCAACAATATCTGAATGCACAAGGGATAATGCGATAACTCTACAACTAGGATTGCTCTTAAGAATTTGTGAAGGATAGGATAGCAGCAGTTAAAATGAATGTATTTCCTAAATTTTTATTTCTTTTTCAAATGTTACCTATACTTAAAAAGGATGCGAATCTGGAAGAGTGGCAGAAGGGTATTAATAGATTTATTTGGAATGGCAAGAAACCGAGGGTCAAATTAAAAATTATTCAGGATATAAGGGAAAGAGGTGGTTTGAAAATGCCTAATTTTAAGTTATATTATCACGCTGCTGTTTTAGTAGCGATAAGTGATTGGGTTAATTTAACTAATGATAGAATATTGAATATTGAAGGGTACGGTTTATTATATGGTTGGCATGCATATCTAGTTTATGATAAAAAGGTGGATAGGAGTTTCAAAGAGCACCTATTGAGAAATGCTCTGCTGCGTGTTTGGGAAAAAATATCAGTATAAATTAAATGACAAGATTCCTGTTTGGATGGTTCCCAGACACGCAATAGAGAATATAAATAGAGTACAATTACAAGATGTGGTGCCTTATGAGAAACTCCTAATTAAAGAAGGGAATCTTTTATTATTGAAGTCTTTGAATATCTTAAGAGAGGAAGGAATAACCCTTACTTGGTTTCAATATTTACAATTGCAGACTAGATGGAAAAAAGATTTGAAGATGGGTTTATCTCAAATAGATGAAAATTTAATTAAACAAATTAGAGACCAAAGGTCAATGCATATTAAAAGATTGTATAACGTATTGATAGAAATTCATTCAGAAACTGAATTAGTTAAGGACTGTATGATAAAGTGGGGACAAAATTTCGGACAACCAATTATGATGGAAACTTGAGAGAGGATTTGGGTGAAAAATGTAAAATTTACACAAGCGCAACATTTAAGAGAAAATTTTTATAAAATGTTTTATAGATGGCATTTGGATCTGAAGAAATTATCATGTATGTACCCTAATTTAAAACCTAATTGCTGGAGATGTGAATGTATGGATGCTACTTATTTTCATGTATGGTGGACTTGTAGAAAAATCAAGGCTTTTTGGATAAAAATATGGTGGATACTTCAAAATATTTTGAAAAAACGTATTGAATTTTCACCACAGTTGTTTTTATTAGGTATTATAAAAGATTGCACCACCATAGAGACGAACTTAATTTTGAACTTGATTACAGCAGCGAGACTGTTGGTTGGACAATATTGGAAGAAGGCAGAACTACCTTCCATCGAGGAATGGACTTTGAAAGTCATAAATTTGGCAGAAATGGCTAAAGTATCTGCATATTTGAAAGATCATTCAAATGAAAAATATATGTTGGACTGGAAAAAATGGATAGACTATATTCAAGGGAAATATCAATCTAAGAAATTGTATTTAGCATATAATTAAATTTTTATTAGGATTTATATAATAATTTTGTTTAACCCAGTGGGTTTTCTTTTGTTTTACCATGTATTCATTTTGGGAAGTCGGGGTGGGTGGGCTGGGGAGGGTATAATAATGTACTCAACTGTAATACTTGCAATATATAAGAATTTTATATATATATATATATATATATATATATATATATATATATATATATATATATATATGTATGTATGTATGTATGTATGTATGTATGTATGTATGTATGTATGTATGTATGTATGTATGTATGTATGTATGTATGTAAAAGAATGTATGTTTTCTTTTGTGTGGGAGAAAGTTGAAAAAGATTGTATTAAGTTGAGTTGTATTTAATTTGATTCTTTGTTTATAATTATAAAACTAATAAAATATTTATAATAAAAAAAAGAATTTGTGAAGGAGCAGTTCTAGTTTTGGAAGGAAAAGTGAAATTAAGAGGTATCAAGGATCAGTCATATAATCTATATCTTTTCCTCTTTTTTTTCAGACAAGAAGCACACAGGTAAAAATCTTAGCTTTCACTTGTAAACCCTGCCCAGGGTTTGGGTTGGGGAATAGGAGAGACAGAGAATCCTGGGCCCACTCATGTGCAGTTTGCATTATAACCTACCTATTGTGAAATAAAAGGATAAGTGTTTCCAGATCACCAAAAGTTATCTGCACTAAAGCAAGCAGAAGCAAATGGAAGAGCTGGAATAGGAGATCAGAAGCAAAATACAGTAATACAGATTGGGAAACATAAAAGCTACCCAGAAATTACTTGACACAAGTGATGTAACAGAATCCATCTGTTATCATGTTTTGAAATTGCTGCCTAATTATTAAATGTATTTATTTTTTAAAAAAAAATCTGAAATATTTTATTCTGCTCTTATACTTTAAAAGCATTCACATAGTTGCAAACATAATTTGAAACATTACCCCCTTAGTCATTTATTCATATTATGAATAATTTTGTATACCTCAAGCATGTCCCCTTTAGTTTTCCTCCTTTATAAATTCAAAAGGTCCAAATGTCACCACTTTCCTTTGTGGTGAAGCTGCTCCAATCCCTCGTTCATTTTAGTTACCTTCTCTAGTTCACTATATCCTTTTTGCAGGACAGCATCCACAATATTCCAGATGTGGTTATGTCATGATTTGTAACTGCTGCAAATGTTTACACATGCTATAAGCACATATATATAATAATAAAGCATTGCTTTCTTATTTCTGAGAAAATATGAAAATATAAAAACATTTACAAGGATCTTTTGTACAAACTCTGTTTTATCTCTATTTAATCAAATATGCCAGATTTTTTAATATAAAAAATCCAGTTGCCCATTTTATGAAGCAGAAATGGATATGGCAGCCCTTTTTCATTTGATGGACTACCTAATACAAAATAGCAATGGTTTCATTTGTATTCTGAAAGAGAGCTGAGAAAGTATGGTTTTCTATATATGGAGAAGTTAACAGATTCATGACAGAGATTTCAGAAGAATTTCAACTTCCTCCTTAAATTTTGGTAGCCTACGCAGGCAGGATGATGCAGTAATGAAAATGTCATTTTATTATTTGAATTATGTGAATACAACTTTATGCCTTTCATTATCAGATAGAGGTCACATCCATTTTATTTCATAAAATCCTTCTCTGTTCTTTCAGTCTGAGTATAATTTATTTATTTATTTTTATTTATTTTTCAGATTTGTATGCCGCTCCTCTCTGCAGACTCGGAGCGGCTCACAACATACAAATAACAATTCAATATAAATCCGAAAAAAACATTAAAAATAAACCCCACACATACTCCTCAGTCACACCACAATCAACAATCATCCCCAGGCCTGCCGGCAGAGGTAGGTTTTTAAATTCTTTTGGAAGGCCGGGAGAGTCAGAGAAACGCGGACTTCAGGAGGTAGTTGGTTCCAGAGGGTGGGCGCCACAACAGACGACATTGTTTCGCTGACGGGACCCGGAGGAGGCCGACCCTGTGCGCTCTCACCGGTCGAAGGGAAGTATATGGCAGAAGACGGTCCCGTAAGTCTTCTGAAAAGACATGGAGGCACTGAGCGATGGGTAAAAATTCTAGATTGGATTGAGAATCAAATCCCAATCAATTTAGGAACTGTAAATGTGTGAACTTCAAATGTATGCACCTCAAAAATTTGTCAAGTTTGTTAAATGCTTGGTACCCAATTTTCCCTTTAGTTTTCCCAAGATAAGACTAGACAAAGGTTGGGATTTTTAAGGATTCAATGAATGCCTTAAACCTCTTTAAGATAGTATTGCCTTTTAAAATTTCCCAATCTTATCCATGCGAAACTCAGGCCAAAACATTTCAACCTCACCCAAGCAAGAAAGCAGAGAAGTGTAAATTCAGTTTTACAATGACATCAGTTTTACAATCAGCAGTCTGCCAAAGCATAGTCACATTATAGGTAGACTTAAGATGTTGTAAGAATCTTTACCCAGCTCAAAATGCATACAGCAACACAGCATATTTAAACCAATTATCTTTTATCTAGGTAGGTAGAGAGGGGGTAGACAGAAGTGAAGGCAACAGCCATGGAGATGCTGATCTTAAATGTTGTCCCCTGCTAGTTCTCTGTATGTGATTTTACTTTTGGGGATATGCTGATGTGTTTTTCATAGTGTTATAGAATTAATGACCCCAAATGTCATTATAATGCTAGCAGCAGAGTGGTAGCATTGGAACATTAAAGGGGGAAGATTTACAAATGTTGCACTGGCCAAATGTGTACATTCCCATTCCTGCTGGAGCCTCTGAAGTACAATCCCCCTTAAGATGGTTTGAAACTTTGAGTTTTGAAATTCTAAGTCAAACTTAAAAGTTTATTTAATATCTGAAGTATAGATACCCATAGGAAAACAAATGGGAAAAGGACAAAATCAAATTACTATTTATTATTTAAAAATTACCTGGGGAAAAAAGAAATCACATTTTAATAAACTGCTTAGAAAAAGAAAGTAGCTTTGCTGATACTATTATATATATTAATCTGTACAAGTGAATGAAGTGCTCCGGATGTAGTTTACCCTTTAAAGTAGCCATATGCTACAAGATTATTTTCAATATATTAAAAAAATTAAAAACTATAAAAACAACTTGCTTTAGTTGGAGCTTTAGTCTGAAGGCTATATTTTTCCATTTTACATGATTGCAATTTTGTTTAAAATGAAATAAATATTTTGTAATTACTATTCATCTAATCCAAGGAGTGATATGGTTCTTGTTTAAGGATAATCTAATCTTGCTTGCACATGGCCATAATAGCTAGAATCACAAGCAGAAAAAAAATGTTTAATGCAAAACTATTCAATCAGCTCTAACATTATCCTTGATGAATGTACAAAAAGATCTATAATATCTATGCACATGAAGCTAGTCAATGAACAGTTAGCACTATTTTAGCACTAGATAAAAATTAATGGAATTAATGGAATGTAAGATGGATTAGTCCATGTGTGGAAACATAGAAACTCTAGAGTGATTACTCCTTTCACTCTGCCGCCAGGCTCTGCACTCCTTCTCCTACAAAGATGCAGATCATTGGTAAGAAAAGTAAGGTCCTGCACATAGGCAGGAAAAACCAAACGCACAGTTACAGAATAGACAGTACTTGGCTCATCAGGTACTGTCTATTCTGTATCTGTGCAAGTTATCTAGTTGTACTAGTAGAGCACTGTTTAAATATGGGCCAATAGCGTGCTGCAATTTCCAACCCTCCCAAAAAACAATGTAGTCTAGGCTGCATCAACAGAGAAATATCATCAAAATCAGAAGAAGTGATAGAATTGCTCTATATTGCAGTAGTAAAGCCACACTTGGAATACTGCATCCAGTTCTGGTTACCATGATACAAAAAAGATGCCGAGGCCTGAGAAAAAGTGCAGAGAAGACCAAGAAAGATAAGGGGTCTGTAAACTAAACCATATCCCTGTGATAGCCCTTCAAGTATTGACTACCACTAAGCTAAGGAAACTGGGTATGTTTAGCCTAAGAAAGAGAAGGCTTAGTGGTAGCCAATACTTAAGGGCTATCACAGGGAAGAGGGCCTCAATTTATTCTTCAAAGTATCTGAGGGAAGGAAAAGAAACAATGGATAGAAGTTCAATTTGAAACTAAGGAGAAATTTCCTGACAGTGACAATAATTAGTCAATGGAATAGCTTGTTTCCTGAAGTTGTGGGTTCTCCTCCATGGAGCTTTTCAAAAAAAGATTGGGCAACCATTTGTCTGGGATGGAATAACATGACTCCTGTCTGGGTTGCACTAGAAGACTTCCAAGGTCCCTTTCAGCCTTATAGTTCTATGAATAATTAGATCAGTGCTCATATGCTGTGCAGGACACCATTATCATTTCTTGACGCTGAGATGTCCCTCTACAGAGTGGAAAAAGTCAGGCTGCAAAAATAAATATAGAAGTCACCTGGTAATTGTACAATAGACTAGATTAATATGCCCAGGGTAGACATGAGACACATAGATCTCTTATATAGAAGTTTAGACAATTTTTAATAATCTGCTGTCAGCGGTTGTTTCTTTATTCCGCTTAATGATAGGATGTTGTTAGGCATTATCATGTTTAGCAAAAATTGAGAAAGAGGAAAAGAGAACTAAAAGTAAAAGTTGCAAATTGAGTCTCTCGTTAAATTTATTTCTGCATGTCAGATGCTTGATGCCTGATATTTGTACTATGTATTAATGCCTTTAATGTGTTTATTCAACAAATAAAAATAAGGAAGACTGAATATAAATTGCTGTTTAAAAGCCAGAAGCAGACCAATTTAAAAATGTTTTATTTCCATTATCCATGTTAAGAGATATAGTACTACATTGATTAGACATATAATATATACTTGTTTTATTGTTGTTTAAATACACATAAAATTCAGATTATGCTACATGAGTTACTGCCTGAAAAATAGAGGATGTTATAGTATTGATCTAAAAATTAAGTTACAACAAAGTAAGGGACAAGTTTTATGAAGCTCAGCAAATTGTACCGTAGTAGTGTAGAAGGAAAAAGGACACTTCCCACAGATGATACCATATAACATCAGGTCATCCTAAATGATCTCATACGATATGGGAGAGCTAGGTCAAAATAACATCATCAAAACAGCCAATTCACCAATAATTAAAAGAAGAAAAAGCATAGAAAGTTTATTAAGGTGTCTGTGGCAGTTTAATCTAAACAGGACATTTCTGAATATCCTCAGATTTTACTGGCAAATAAATTAATTCAAACACCCCTTTCCTCAGAGTTAGCTTTTTTGATTTATTGCATTGATTTTGTGCACTGAAGAAAAATAGGATGCATTATCTATTCACACATTGTATTTAATCCTAACCCTAGCTCTCTGCTGGAACAGGGACTTGAAAATAAGAAAGCTATGATTTTCTTTCTGCCAATTTCCATGTTAATAACAAAAGTAGAAAAGCCAATGTCCTATTTTTGTGTTATTTACAAAAGCCAATTCTAATCATCTTTACTTTTTCTAAAGCAAACATGGCTCCATGGTGAAGTCCTGTTCTTTTTATTTAGTCAAATTTAGTTTAAAGAAGCATCAATCCAGCATGTAATCAGATTTCCTAGGAATAAAATCTATCTTGTGAATTAAATGATTGATAACTCAAGGGCCTAGGCAACATATCCACAATAGTCCCTGACAGCTTTGTGAGAGAAGAAAAAATACCCTCTAAATCAGAAATAAAAATGCATTCCCTTTATTTTTAAAAATCCCAGTTCTTTAGTAAGAAAAATGAGCAATCAGCAAAACCAGCTTTACATTTCATATATTTAAATAATGAGCATATCATATTCTAGAGTCCTAAAATGGCAAGATTTACAGCCTTGTAAAGGTACCAGCTAAAATTTGCATTTAGCTTAAAAAGTTCTTACATGTGATGCACAGTGTTTCAAAATCTGATCTAATTTTTTGGTATCCTCTATTGTTTTCAACCAAGCAGTCCTACTCTGTGGGACTATTTGGCAACAAGAAGTGCTGTAGTAGAGAGACTTTCCAGGTATTCAGGTATAACATAAATTATGAAGATATTTCTTTACTAGATCAGTGAGAAATCCTGCAATCACAAGAGCTTCCAGGCTCAGTTAACCTCAAAGACCCCTTCTTATGTGCTCTTGTTCTCTCTTCCTTTTCTGTCTATAACTATGCTATTCACAATTGTATCTAAAAATAAACATACTGTCACCACCTGCTGGCCACAGATTTAAATGTTAAGGCATATTCTCCTGAGTCTCGCACCCTTGAGGCTCATGACATAAATGTGCAGCCTTTTCAAACATCTGTGGAGGGTTGTCGTATAAGTTAACCTGTACTTGGCATAAGGAAAAGCATAGGCACTGACCAGTCCTAGCCACCTGTTGCTTTCGGAGACAGGAGAAAAATAACATAAACCAGGTTGTGGTCTTTTCTTTGGTAGGTAGGGAGATACTATATGATATTATATGGGCATTTCCCCCCACAATACTACAAAGATTTTCTGCTGGCAAGTCATATGACTTCTTTAGGCTTAGGCCTTAGGGGAACCTCCAAATATTCTGTAGTAACTCAGTTTCCTTTCTGCCTTGCTCACATTGCTTGTTATTATTTCAGTTATTTTTTTATCTGTCACCCAATATAAAACCAATCAGTTCCAGTTGCTTGAGATAGAGCAGGTGAAAAATGAAACTCTCCAAAACATGTAGCAAAACAAAACAAAACAAAAATGTATTTGACACGCAGGTGACCAGTACACCATAATGAATCTTTCCCCAAGCTGAGCAAGCAGCTGTCAGTAAGATATCAAGAGAATAGACACAGCCTGTAGATGCCCTGGAGGGGCCTTTCATGCTTAAAATTGTAAAGGAGGGTATAAAGGTTAAAGGCTATGTCTATTTGTGGTACATTTGGCTTCATGTTGTAAAAGTTGCATAGGTCTCACTGTCAAATACTTGAGTTGAGCTGAAATGGATCAAGACAACTTGACTGATAATCAATGGAATAATTTGTCCTGTGAAGAGAGACTGGTGAGCCAGAAAAGTTTAACCTTGAGAAATGAATATTGAAGGAGGATATGATACACTCTTCTGAAAGTATGCAAAAGAAAGCCAAGATGTTTCTTTATTTTATCTGGTTGCAGGATAAGGATAATGGGTTTAAGTTGCAAGAAGGAAGATTTTAATGAAATGTTGGAATCAACTCCCTTACAGAGAGAAGCAGTGTGACAATGAAATTACCGTAGTTCTCCAGAAAGCCATGAGCTTCTTTTTACTGGATGTGTTCAAGAATCTATTAGGGTTTTTTAAATTTGAATTTCTGTACTGAGCTGGTGGTTGGATTCTATGCTCCAAGTGGCCCTTTCAATTCTATATATCTGTGGTTCTACATTTTGTATCATTTGGCCCCAGTAACTAGACTGCTATCATATAATTGCTATCGATTTCATTGATAGAAATGTAACACATTGTTCTTTTTCATAGGTAGGTAGGTAGGTTGTATTTTCTACCTATGAAAAAGAACAATGTCAAGAACAAAGGTCAGCCCACGAAAGAATTAAAGTACTTTATAATCCAACATATATTTATGCAATATATAAACATTTACATATATACATATTTACCATATACATATTAGACAAAAATGTTATTCCTGTTACATGAAAATTTTGTACTCCTAGAAATGCAAGAAAAGAATAAGTAAGATCCCTGACTATTTTGGACATATTAGAACAGAGAAGGCAAAGTGAGCCCACTGCTTAAATAGTGCAGGCAAGATAAGATGGGACTGCTGCAAGATTATTATGTGCTCAAAAATGGAAAATGTCTGAAATATACACAACAGAGAAATGGATGATGAAGATGACAGAATTAGCAGAGATGGCAAAATTTTACATGTTTTATTAGAGAAAAGACATTAATTGCATTTGTTCATGACTGGAAATCCTTTATGGATTTTTTGCAGAAAAACGAAAAAAGTACTTGTACAGTAATTTATGGGATTATTGATTATTGAAGGAAATTATGTTGTAATGAGAGATAAAAAGAGAGAGCAAATAAAATATAAATATGCTTGTAACTGATGTTCAGAAGATCAGACTTGCTTCTTCATAACCTTTCCTTTTCTTTCCGCCCCATCCTATCACATCACATCACCATGCTTTCTCTATTCCTTTCTTCAACCTGGAAATGATGCAAAATGAAATGCAGGACTTGCATGTTGCATAGAAATTACATTGCATAAAGGATTAACATGCAACAGAATATAGAAGGACTCAAAGTATCAACAGAAAAGCTTGTACTATTCTGAATGTCTGAAGTGCATATCTCTAGTTCAACAATTTTTCCAGGCAACCCGTGACTTCTTGGGTTTACCTTTTAGATATATTTCCTTACCAAATTCCTCAATGCTTTCAACAGTCACAGATCTTCTAAGGTATTGCCTTCCTGGAAAATTTGGGGTACAGTTAGAGATGTATTTGCCTTGAAAATAGCTCATATTGAACTGTATAGCACAGTTAAACATTAGCACAAGAAATGTTTTATGACATTTTATATTAGGTCATAAACTGTTTTATGGTAATTTTATGTCATGAAATGTTTTATAAAATTTGCCAAATTTTAATTCCATGGGAATCATAGGTCCTGGATTTTTTTTACTTATTTTATAAGTTAGCCCATTTGAGACACCTTGGTTCAAAATGTTTTGCCAGTTAAAGGGTACAGGAATTAGAGTTTTAGTAGTATACAGTATATAGATTGCAGAATAGATACCCCAGTCTATGATCAAGAGGAATATTTTATTTATACTATAGTCTGCTATGATACAATGTGCCCTTAATTCCTTGCAAATTTCAGTAATGTGAAAGGACTTGCTTATTTTCAATGGGCTGCCTGACAATGTTTGACTGCTTTGCAATTGCTCATTTGCTTTTAACTAGTACCATTAGCCAGCCATGCTTTTAGAAATTGAATAGGCTTTTGCTGTGGAACAGTAATGGCAGAAATTGGGAAGGTCTATGAGGAAGAGTGTTTTTCATTAACCAGAGTGTAATTATTTCTGTTAATCCTAATTAAAATTTTACATTTAAATAAATAAGGTGGAGGAGGTGATTTTGTACTGCGACTATCAAATGCAGTGTCCTCAATACAGAAACTAACTCTCTATGGAAAGATACAGTAAAAAGGTCTATTAAAATCAATAGGGTTACCTTTGAGTAAACATGTATTGAACAATGACAGAACAAGAATATAATGGAAGTATCATGTTATATATACATTTATATTCCAGAACTTGACCTTATTTAAAATATGAACTTAATAGTTTTGGAATTTGGATGAGTTAGTCAAATGATTCCACCACCACCACCACCCCGGCTGGTGTTATGAAGATTTTTTTTCTTTGTATTTGCAAAACACATATACAAATGAATTGTCTAGAGCAGGGGTAGGCAACTTTGGTTCTTTTATGACTCGTGGACTTCAACTCCCAGAATTCCTGAGCCAGCATGGCTGGCTCAGGAATTCTGGGAGTTGAAGTCCACGAATTATAAAAGAGCCAAGGTTGCCTACCCCTGGTCTAGAGAACAAAGGCCTGTATATTCTAATATAAATATTTGTAATCTACAATAAAGTATGACTATCATAGAGAATATTCTGGTATAGAATAATAGTACATAAGAAGGTAGTATTAAGTGCATTCCAATTATCACCTGTGCCATAAATTGGATATTGGAATCCTTTCTCATTGGGGCACAATGCATTCACTCTTGTTACCTGTTTTATACTTCATACCACAGGCTGCTTGTCCAAGCCTGCTGGTCTTTTGGAAGCATAAATGCATGAAAAAACTAAAAAAAAAAACATTTTATAAATGAAATCATTATTTGGATAAAAATAATAGAAAAGACATATACACACAAATGGCTTTATTTTTTCCCCCTCATGTTGTGCAACTGATATTATCACCATTATCACCAACAGATAACATTAAAACTGGTATCATTATGCTGACATCTATGTTGCAGCTGTACTTCTGGGAAAATCATGTTCATGAACTTTAAGTGTTTAAAGCCTCCTTGCCTGGGAAGAAAAATTCAAGAACTATATCTATGGAGATAGATAAGACAATGTGGCTCTTTGAGCTTACTTTGTGTGGTCAGGCCAGCTTTAGTTGCAATCTTTCTTATTTGATGTGGGAAACCCTGAACTTAGAATAATTAGTCTCCCAAAGAGGTAAAGTTTACAGAGTAGACAAATAGTTTCCCCCCCCTCCTGTGCATTTAATACAGGGTATACAAACTTTAGTGACCTGTGGACACCTTCAATTTTTGGTCTTATCTTTGCTGAATCATATTCAAGGCCTACTTCTTTCCTCTCCCAGTTATAATGTAACTTCTAAAACTGTGAGTTAACTGAGCATTTTTAATAGGATTTAAGTGGTAGTTTCTGTTTCAGCACTTTAGTTTGTTCAGTCTATAATTAAAGGAAACCTATTTTACAACATGATTACACTGAAAATAATCCAATGTCCCTATAGCACTGGGACTTTATACATGAACCTGTGAGCCTCTGGGTCAATGAAATGGCTCAATGGATCAAGTCATAAATTACTTTAGATCAGAGTATTTCTGCTTCAACTTAATTGGACTGGGAATTGGGGCTGTAATGTGGCCAACATTTTTAAAAGAAATCTTCTGTTATGGGAGAAATTTTAACTCATAAACCAATTAAAGGTTGCTTAAAATGGCTCTGTTCAATCTTGTAAAAATCTATAGTTTGATTTACTGAAGCAACAAAACAACCATCACATGAATTGCATTCATACTATTCCAATATATATTGCATCTGCAAATGCTTAGATAATATTTTGCTGTAAAAGATGCCCCGCTTGTTCTGACTGGTGAAAATATATCACTGGTGACTATGAAGCAGACTTGCTCATTAAAACTTTGAGCAGAAGGAAACAGAGAAATTTTGGAAATTAAAACTTTACTGTAGGGATAGGTGACCAGTAGAATTTATTATGTCATCAAAATAACATTGTTCATGCCATGACATCATACAAATCATGATTACATGATTGCATCCTTTTGTCCCTTATGCCAATAGCACAAAGTTGTAATGTACATAATATCACTGTACTTCTTCCTCCCTCTTTCCCTACTAACCGCAGACTTTGTTATAGCAATGTTTTAGATACTTGGTCTTCTGGAAAATGTATCTAATTTAAGCTTAGCTTAGAATTGAATGCTTTCATTACCAGAAACCCAAGTAAAAGCTAGCTCCACTGAGAACACGAAGTTGGGAAAAATGTACAAGGAGCACTGAAGGAGGGACAGAACATCCATTAAAACACTCAGATCATCAAATTAACCTGGTGACCAATGAGATGACTGATGTCAGATCACCCTCACATCACATTTGGTCTACAATCATAAATTTTAACAAACTATATAGAACTAATGGTCACATGGGAAGCTTTTTTGGTCTGTTTCCTGATAGAAGCAGGTTTTTTTCATTTTCTTCACACAAAATAGTTAATTTCTAGCTAGTTATTCAATCAAAGTATACAAAATATAGCAGTGAAGTTCTGAGCACCCTGAAATACAGCAGAGTCTAGTGTTAGATTCAGTAGGGAGCGCTGGCAAGGAAAGATTAAATCTGCAACTGCACTAGCAGAACTGAAATTATGGGCAGATAATTATGGGCAGATGTAATTGACCTTAGGAAAACTGGTAAAAAGCACTTGCTACAGATCCTGGTTTGCTAATGAAGTTGTAATTTCAGTCCATAAATGCATATATTTTCCTTCTAAAGGGAAAGAATATTTTAACTGGACAGCCATTTGTCTGAAATGGTATAGGGTTTCCTGCCTGAGCAGGGGGTTGGACTAGATGACCTCCAAGGTCCCTTCCAACTTTATTATTATTATTATTATTATTTCCTATGTCTGTGTGAAGGATGCTTATTTGTTTTTAAAACATTATCTGTTACATATTGAGAGAATTTTATTGTATTTAAGGCAATTTTTAACATAAAGCAAAGTTTTTCCTTGAATATTTATTTTGAAAGAGAGGGAGTGTGTGTGCAATTGTATGAGAGAGAATACAGGAGATATCAAAGTTTGTTTACAAAAATGCAAAGAAGGGAAATTAAGGGTGAAGAATCTACAAGATAAAAAGCAAGTGCTTTTGAATAATTGGAATGTTGTTATACAGAAGTATTAGAAACAGCAAGATATATTAGACAGAAGGGAAATTGACTAACTGGCAATATTTATCAGTATCTTATAGATTAGTCAGTGTTACTACTTTGTAATCCTATATTACAAATGCAAGAAATCAACTTCAGGATAGATGGTATAAAGATGTTAAGATGGGTTTTTCTTCAGAGGATGAAAAATTAATTAAACAAGTTAGAGATCAAAGAACTATGCACATTAAAAGATTATATGATGTATTAATTGAAATTGATTCTGGAAACGAACTAGTTAAAGATTGTATGATTAAGTGGGAATGTAATTTTGGTCATCCAATTACGATGGAAACTTGGAAAAGGATATGGGTGAAAAATGTAAAATTTACACAAGCACAGCATTTAAGAGAAAACTTTTACAAAATGTTTTATAGATGGCATTTAGATCCAAAAAAATTATCAATTATGTACCCAAATATACAACCCAAGTGTTGGAGATGTGATTCCATGGACACTACCTATTTTCACATTTGGTGGACTTGTAAAAAAATTAAGGCTTTCTGGATAAAAATATGGTGGATCCTTCAAAATATACTGAAAAAACGTATTGAATTTTCACCACAGTTGTTTTTGTTGGGCATTATAAAAGATTGTACAACTATAGAGACTAAGTTGATTTTGAATTTGATTACGGCAGCAAGACTGTTGGTGGGACAATATTGGAAGACACCTGAAATACCATCTATTGAAGAATGGACGTTAAAAGTTGCAAACTTGGTGGAAATGGCTAAGATATCTGCATACTTGAAGAACCACTCAAATGAAGAATTTATGATGGATTGGAGGAAATGGATAGACTATACACAAAAGAAATATCAATTGAAGGAACTATATTTGGTATATAGTTAAATAGTTATATAATAGTAGTTTAGTGGGGTTTCTTGCGTTTTTACTCGGTATTCACTCTGGGAAGCCAGGGGGAGGGGGGAGGGAGTTAATAAATGTTATATTATGTTTTCTCAACTGCATTTGGGGGTGATATGGGATTATGTTTGGAGGTATTAAAGTATTGCTCGGATGGCCTCTGGATACCACATTGGAGGAAGAGCAAGGAGGAGTGAAGGTTGAGGTATGTAGGAAGAGGGTAAGAGGGTGAAGATGGGAGATAGAGGTGGGAGGAGGGGTGATGTAAAGAAAGGAGAAAGTAAGTAGTTAGATGGAAAGACGATGGGGAGTTTAGATGTAGGAGGATGTGGTGGGGGGGGTACCGAGCAGTTATTTGGATTTTTTGGTAAATGTGTTATATGATTATTATCAGTTGAGTTATTATCTTTATTCTTGTATGTAAAAATTTTGTAAAACTTAATAAAAATATTTAAAAAAAAACAAATGCAAGAAATGAGATTAAGTGTAGCTAGCTGACCTAAGGTACTCATTGAGTAAATGATAAGGAATGAAATCCAAACTAGAGACATTGTAAGTCATAGCCATAACAATACAATTTGAAAACTGAAGACTGAGAAATGAGATACACTTAACTCTATGCTTATTTAGATAAGTAACTATAATTGTAAACATTACCTATTGAAATATTCAGAATGTAAATTTATAGAAGGAAGAGGTTGTAACAACATTGGTTGGCCACCCTCCTTGTAGAGTTGATATGTGTACATCTCTACAATAATTACATAAAGCCCAATAAAAGGCAAAGGAAAACAATTACCGGTAGTCCTCAATTTATTTCCACAATTGAGCCTAAAATTTCTATTGCTAAGCAAGACAATCATTAAGTGAGTTTTAATGTACTTTAAGTCACTTTGTTTTTTAAACCTTGTTCTTGGTTTGACATTCTTGCTTTTCATCATCACTTTCCTTGAAAAACAAACAAACAAAAAAACTCCATTGATTTTACATCTCTAAGTTCACATGCTGTATATTATCCAGCTTGGAATATTACATCTGTAAACACTGCACATTATCCAGTAATTATAGTGTGTTAAAACATTCTACACACATTACTAGGAAATAGCTATGTGTCAGCAACACCTAAATGGTATGATAGATCTTAAATTAAGGAAATAAATAAGTAATGCAGACAGTCTTACTTGGGGCATCAGTACAAGCTAGACAAGTGCTTTTTGAGTACAAGAATACATCATCCCACTCACACCCTCAGCCAGTATTGCAAATATGGCCCATGTTTTCCACTATTGATTGTGTTTTGAGAAGTGACCCACCTTAGTTATTCGTATCTTTTATATATAAATTATTGGAATATTCATGAGCAGGAAGAGTCATGTGGTAACTCAGTCAGCCAATGTGAAGAAAGTGCTACTGAGTCTGTGCAAAAGGTATTGAGTTAGAAGCTGGATTTTTCCAGTATCAGGTTTGTCTCTGTATCTCTCTGTAAGAAGTCTTCATTGAGCTATGTTGCTGTAAAGAAGAATGTATGATATTGTAAATATTTTGATATGAATATAAAAAGGTTATTTTGAATCAGCTAAATGCAGGCAACTGTGAGAGCTTCTGATTTATTTTTCACCAACAGAGAAATTAAAATTCTCTAACAGGTTATGGGCCCAGAGCTTACTAAGGACTGCATTGTAATTTAAAGCTGGAAGAAATTGCCTGTGTTTAGAAAGTATAAGAACAAGGCAGAATAAGCAGAATGGCTGCAATGGAATTTAAGGAAAGCTCTGTGCCTCGTTTAGACCAGAAGAATTACATTATATGGGCTGCAAAAATGGAATGTTTGCTCAAAGCAAAAGAGATGTGGTATAACATAGAAAATCCACCACAAGTGTTTGCATCTGCTAATCAGAAAAGTCATGATCAAGCAATGGCTTATCTCATCTTGAATTTAGATGATGAACAATTTCTAAATGTTGCAAATTTAAAGACTGCAAAGGAGATTTGGTTGAAATTGAGAGCTGTGCACGTGAATGTTTCTGCATGCAATATAGTGCAATTGTCAAAAAAACTTTACAGGGCCTGTTTGCAACCAGGCGAATCTGTGGAACAGCATTTAAATAAAATGCAAAGTTTACTTTTGGACTTAGAACAACGAAGGATCTCTCCTTCGCTTGGACTTTATGACCGCTGCACCCCACTGCAGGGAGGCGGAACCAGTGAGATGGTACCGCCCCAGGCAGCTGATGGAACCCGAGCAGTTCTAGATGGAGCTTGGGCCAATTCCTGAGGTTCGGATACACGACTCGGTCGAAGAGTTGGCAGCAGCCTGGGATAGGGCTGCGGCCAGTGCTCTAGATCGGGTCATGCCTTTGCGGCCTCTGATTCGATGTACGTCTCGATTGGCCCCTCAGTTTACTGAGGGGCTGAGAGAGATGAAACGCCGGAAAAGACGCCTAGAGAGCAGTTGGAGATCGAGCCGTGCCGAATCTTACCAAACACTAGTAAGAGACCATATTAGGTCCTACCTAGTGGCGATAAAAGCAGAGACGTGTTCTTACCTCACTGCTCTTATCGCGTCATCAGATAACCGCCCAGCCTCCTTGTTTAGGGTGACCCGCTCCCTCCTTCATCAGGAGGTGAGAGGAGACACCTTAGAGGGTAGAGCTGAGGATTTTGGAAAATATCTGCATGATAAAATCGCTCAGATTATTATTATTATTATTATTATTTATTCAATTTTTATACCGCCCCCCTCCCGAAGGACTCAGGACGGTGTACAGCCCAATTAAAACAACAACACACAAAAATTAAAATTATAAAAAATAAATTAAATAATTTGGCCAATATTTAAAAACCCAATAAATAATCTAAAAACGCAATCCCCTAAAAACAATTAAGATACGGGAAGGCTTTGATTTCAACTGGGTATGTCTGGTGGGAGAGACGGAGTCTGGTCTTGAGACTGCTATCTGGGCTGAGTTTGACCCCGTGACTCCCGAGGACGTGAACAGGTTGCTCGGGGGACTTAGGGCGACCACTTGTTCATTGGACCCGTGCCCCTCCTGGCTGGTGTTGGCATCCCGGGAGGTGGTACGAGGCTGGTTCCAGGCAATTATTAATGCTTCTTTAAGTGAGGGTGTCTTCCCTGCCGCCTTGAAAGAGGCGGTAGTGAGGCCCCTCCTTAAGAAGCCTACCCTGGATCCAGCTGTTTTATCAAATTATCATCCTGTCTCCAACCTTTGCTTTCTTGCGAAGGTTGTCGAGAGTGTGGTTGCCCGACAGTTCCCGCGACACCTGGAGGAATCATTATACCTGGATCCACACCAGTCGGGCTTCAGGCCTGGTTACAGCACGGAAACAGCATTGGTCGTGTTGGTGGATGACCTCTGGCGGGCCCGGGACAGAGGTTGTTCCTCTGCTCTGGTGCTATTGGACCTCTCGGCGGCTTTTGATACCATCGATCATGGTATCATGCTGCAACGGTTGGAGGGGTTAGCTATAGGGGGCACTGTTTTGCAGTGGTTCTCCTCCTTCCTCTCCGGCCGGATGCAGTCTGTGTTGACAGGGGGTCAGAGGTCGACCCCGAGACCCCTCGTATGTGGGGTACCTCAGGGATCGGTCCTCTCGCCCCTACTGTTCAACATTTATGTAACACCGCTGGGTGAGATCATCTGTGGTTTTGGTGTGGAGTACCATCTGTATGCTGATGATACTCAGCTGTACATTTCCACGCCGAACCACCCCAACGATGCTCTTGCCATGCTGACCCAGTGCCTGGAGGCCGTGCGGGTTTGGATGGGGAAGAACGGACTCAAGCTCAACCCTTCCAAGACCGAGTGGCTGTGGCTACCGTCGTCCTGGTTTAGTCAATTGATTCCTTCGTTGTCCGTTGGGGGCGAAACAGTGGCCCCCGCGGAAAGGGTTCGCAATTTGGGAGTCCTCCTGGATTCACGGCTGCCTTTAGAGGACCATTTGACGGCCGTGGCCGTGAGGATGTTCTATCAGGTTCGCCTGGTATGCCAGGTGCGTCCCTTCCTAGACCGGGACTCGCTATACACAGTTACTCATGCCTTCGTCACTTCCAGGCTGGACTACTGTAATGCTCTCTACATGGGGCTCCCCTTGAGGTGCACCCGGAGGCTTCAGCTGGTCCAGAATGCGGCCGCGCAGGTAGTGACCGGAGCGTCATGGCGCTCCCATGTAACATCGCTCCTGCGCGAGCTGCACTGGTTGCCGGTGGCCTTCCGGGTGCGTTTCAAGGTGTTAGTGACCATCTTTAAAACGCTCCATGGCATCGGACCTGGATATTTACAGGACCGCCTTCTGCCAGCAAATACCTCCCGCCGTCCGGTATGCTCCCACAGAGTGGGTCTCCTCAGGGTGCCGTCGGCCAGACAATGTCGGCTGGCGACCCCCAGGGGGAGGGCCTTCTCTGTGGGAGCTCCAACACTTTGGAACGAGCTCCCCCCCGAACTCCGTACGATGGTGGAGTTGCGTTCCTTCCATTGAGAATTAAAAACATATTAATTCCAACAAGCCGGCCTGGGATAGTAGCTCCGGTTCCAACAAGGCCATAATTGTTTTTAGGGGATTGAGTTTTTAGATTGTGTATTGGGTTTTTAAATGATTGGGCCAAATTATTTAATTTATTTTTAATAATTTTACTTTTTGTATGTTGACGTTTTTAATTGGGCTGTACACCACCCCGAGTCCTTCGTAAAATAAATCGTAAAATAAAAATGAAAAAATAAAATAAATAAATAAAAATTCCCTGAGTCCCAGAAGGTTTTATTGGTGTTGAAGAGTTTAGATAAAACCTGGGACACAGTTTCTGCAATATTTGAGTGTAAAGAAGAGCAAGACTTAAATTTTGAGGCTTTAAAGCAGGGGTTCTCAACCTTGGCAACTTTAAGACTTGTGGACTTCAACTCCCAGAATTCCTCAGCCAGCTTTGCAGCGAAGGACATTTGTGCAAGCAAAGAAGACTGATTTGCAAAAGGAACATTTTGTTGTTGCAAAAGTTTGCTATAGCAACAACAGAGACAAGTGGCTAATAGATAGTGGGGCAAGTCAAACAATTGTTAATGACTCTGAATTATTTTGCAGGTTTGTTCCAGTAGCACAAGAAGCTGTGGCTTTGGCAAATGGCCAGAAAGCAAAAGTCATCGGAAGAGGCGATGTAAAAATTCCATATTTGGAATCAAAGTTTACCAATGTGCTTGTACCTGAGATGGAACATAATTTGTTAAGTGTGTCAATTTAGACAAGCAAGGTTTTGAGACCATTTTTGTAAATGGGAAGTGTCTCGTCAAAAGGAATGGGAATATTTGTGCAGAAGGCATAAAGGAAGATAATCTATATGTATTGCAGGGACAAAAGGTTCAATGTTCCCATATATTTAAGAATGTTGCAGAGCACGATTCATGCATTCACCTTCTACATAGAAGACTTGGCCATGCAAGCTTTAAAGTTCTGCAGCAAATGCAAGAGTTTGCAGAAGGGCTAAATTTGAAAGGATGCAAAACATATTTGGACTGTGCAGTATGCAAAGCATCAAAGTCAAAGGCATTCCCAGTTAGTAAATATAGCACAAGACAAACAAAAAGAGCTCTAGAACTGGTCCATGCAGATCTGGTGGGAGGAGCAAAAGATGCACTGGTAATTGTTGATGATTATAGTAGATATGCATTTTGTTACTTGCTTAGAGGTAAGACAGAGGTGCTACAACAATTCAAACAGTGGATAAGTTTTGTAGAGAGAAGGTACAGACAACAAGTGTGTCAGTTGCAAACTGACAGAGGTACTGAATTTATGTCAACTAAATTCCAACAATGGTTGGGGCAGTTGGGGATAAGACACAGACGTACAAATCCTTACACAGCAGCAGAGAACGGTGTAGCTGAAAGAAGGAATGGTGTTTTGCAAACAATGAAATATTCATTATTAGAGGATTCTGGTATGAGCAGGTCATATTGGGGAGAAGCCATATTGACTGCCAATTATATAGTTAACAGGCTGTGGAGTTCCTCCATTAATAATATTACATATGCCATTCTACATGGGAGAAAGCCATCACTGGCACATTTGAGAATTTCTGGAAGTACTGCATGGGTACATATTCCAAAAGCAATCAGAAGAAAGGGACAGCAAAAGGCAAGAAAGCTCAGGTTTGTGGGCCATGAGCTAGGATCAAAAGGATATTGCTTTAGCGATGGAAGTAAAAGAATTGTAATTTCAAGGTCTGCTAATTTTGCAGAACAAAATTGGGACAAAATTAATGCAAATTCGGTGTATGTCTCACTTAATGACGGTGATCTATTTAATGACAATAACTCATCTAATGATGGAAAAATGATTCTTGAAGATGTCAATGTTCAGGGAGGAGAAGCTGAACAAGACATGAAGCCAGAAAGACTTGAGACACAGGAGCAGTTAATACCACATAGGTCAGAGCAATGAAATTGCAAAACCTAACATGGTGTATAAATTAAACAAGGCTATTTATGGGTGAAGCAGTCAGCCAGAAACTGGAATATCTGTTTAGATACTGCTTTAAAGGATCTTGGATTTAAAAGTTGCAAAGCTGATAATTGTATATATACTGGACAGTTACAAGGAGGGAATTGTCTACTGTTATCATTTGTGGATGATCTTTGCTTCACCGCAAAGGATGCATCACAAGTCAAGGAATTTGCTGAAAAATTAGGAAATAAATTTGAATTAAATAATTTGGGAGAAATAAAAAATTATCTCGGTGTAGAGATACAGAAAAATGAAAAAGGTGGTTATATTCTCAGTCAAAGGAGAAAAATTGAGCAGTTATTGGAAAAATATAATATGAAAGAAAGTAATACTGCTCCCACACCCATGAGTATGGATTTTTATAATAGTTTAAGTGCGGACAAAGGTGAAACCTGTGATCAAGAGATATATCACTCAGCAATAGGGAGTTTGTTACATCTATCACAGTGGTCCAGACCAGACATAGCTTGTGCAGTAAGCATTTTGAGTCGTTTTACTGCTGCACCTACAAAGTTACATTGGATGGGTTTAAAAAGGGTTCTCAGATATTTAAAGGGAACCATAAATTTGGGTCTTCAAATACAGATTACTGAGGAATTGAAATTAAAATGTTATGTCGATAGTGACTATGCAAATGACATAAACACAAGGAACTCAAATTCTGGGATTATAATATTCTTTGGAGGGACTCTGATTGGATGGAAGTCCAGAAAACAAACAACTGTTGCTATTTCAACAGCGGAAGCAGAGTTTATTGCTTTATCTGAATTGTGTTCTGAAGTAACATGGTATGTACAGTTGTTGCAAGATTTAAATATTAGTGTAAAAGAATCTGTAAAGGTATTTGAAGACAATGCTGCCTGTATAAAAATGGCAACTGGTGACAGGGTGAAGAACAGAAGTAAACATGTAGACATTAAGTATTGTAATGTCAGGGAAGCTGTAAAATGAAAATTGATTAGTTTACATCATTGTTCTTCTGAGGATAATTTGGCAGACATGATGACTAAACCATTGGGTGGTGTTCACTATGGAAAATGTATTAAGTCAATAGGTCTGATGTCTCCTTCTGTCATGAAGGGAGGAGTGTTGGAATATTCATGAGCAGGAAGAGTCATGTGGTAACTCAGTCAGCCAATGTGAAGAAAGTGCTACTGAGTCTGTGCAAAAGTTATTGAGTTAGAAGCTGGATTTTTCCAGTCTCAGGTTTGTCTCTGTATCCCTCTGTAAGAAGTCTTCATTGAGCTATGTTGCTGTAAAGAAGAATGTATGGTACTGTAAATATTTTGATATGAATATAAAAAGGTTATTTTGAATCAGCTAAATACAGTCAATTGTGAGAGCTTCTGATTTATTTTTCACCAACAGAGAAATTAAAATTCTCTAACATAAATGTTATAAAAAATGTTAAAGAGAACATAAAAATGAATACGAACTTATAACCAATAAAAGAGAATAGTTGTAGCTCAGGGTTGAAATGAGGAACTTGGTGTTGGTTGGTTGTTTTTTTTAAAGATTTTTTTAAATAATATTTTATTGATTTTTTCATTTTACAATTGGATATTTAAAAAGCAACATGATGACTGTGTTAATCAATAGTTCAATAGTGTACATAAATCTTTAGTATAAATCTCATATTACAACATCAGATATTTCCTCTCTTTTTCCATTAATATCTGTTATCTCATATTAGGGTAGTACCGGTACTATTCTTATTATTATCAACTAAATAAAAACATCTTTGTTATGGTTATCAATAATGTTTAGCTTATACATATCTTAATTGTGTTTGCACTTAATCCTTGTATACAGTCAATGTCCTGTTATTGCTTTTTTTTCAGGCTTTAATTTCCCATCAATATTCAAAGTAACACTATTATTTATGATTTCCAGGTATTTTATGTTTAGGTGACCAAACGTTTCCCTTATCTCAACTTCTCTCTTTTTCCCTTTTCATACCAAAGTCTAATATTCTAGTTACACATCTTATCTGTTTAATTATAATGTTACTCTATTTTCTAAAAGTTATCTATTTTCCACCAGATTCAATCATCTAATTGGTAATATAATATCCCCTCTAATAAGTCAACATTATTTTCTTCAGACTTACTCTGGCTTTCTTCCTTTGCTAGCTAAACTTCCATGTCAATGCCTTTGAATCATCAAATAGTTTTTCCTCTATTTTTATATATATTATTTGGAATAAGAAAGACCATTTAGTTGAAGTTTTTTTGGACGAATAAGCCCATTGGTATTCATTAAACCACCTCCCTGTTACTCCAATTTCCAACAATTGTCCTGATAATTTTATCTTCAATTCAGTCTGTTCTTCTGCCTTTTCTTCAAATATATTCTGATTTCTTGATTTGTGAAAAGTCTTTTCCATTTTCAATGTTGTCACTCCATTTTCTGATTTTTCAGTTGGCTGGTCTGTTGGTCAGTTGGGTCCTCTGTCTTAGCCTTTAGTTGTTCCAATTTTCCTTTTGTTTTCTGCATTGATACTTCTTTGCGTATAATCAAGATCTGGGTTTGTATATTTAGGCTAAAACATTGTTCCTTTGTGTTGCTTCTTATTTTATCACAAGCTGAAAGGATAGTTTCGTGTATTGATTTCAACATGGAAAGGATTTTTTTCCTGATCTTCATCCATATTTTTTTAATATGTTAAGTTGAAGATTTTAGAATCAAACATTAGAAATAATTTGTGTCCTTTGTAGCTGGGTATGGGACATCTGTTTCACATTTTATAGGTGGTTTTATAGGTGGTCTTTATAATAAAAATCGTTTATCAAGTAAGAGTTTATAATCCAAGGTGTTCCATCATCTCATGTAATAATATATGCTTCTCATTCAAGGAAATAGGAAAGCAGTTCCCCAGGCATGGCTCTGAGAGTCAGTAAAAGTTTACATTCATAGTTCAGGCAGGCCAGCTTCCAAAACAGTATATCATCCATGCCACACAGATAAGCCACCCAGAAATCACTTCTTTGCAACTGAGTTTTTCAAAGTTAGTAGCTATCAAGGTCAAACAAATTTTATCTGAAGTCTGGGCTTCAAGCCAGGTTTCTTTTAGGCAATAACAAATTGTAATACCATACTTCACCACAAGATGTCACCAACACTGTTTTATAGCTTTTTCATATCTTTTTTTTTAAAAAGTCTTTAATAAGAAAAAAGAACACTTTTAGTCCCCAAGTTTCAAAAGAATATATATTCAATTAGATTAAAATTAATTTATGGTTGCTTTGTTTCCCCTGGGTACATATAGTCACTGCTTTTCTTAGAGGGTGGGGTAAAAATTCCCTTCCGTCTCTCCTCACAGGGGGGAAAATGCTTCGGGCAGCTTTTTCAGGAAATAAAACTTAGAATCTTAAAGAGAGGATCAGGTCTCACTCAGTTTCATCCACATTGCTTGAAAGTTGCTTGGTGATGCCTTTGACTTTGGCTGTCAGCAGCTTTGTCCTTCCCCCGCCAGTTTGGAGGGCTTCCCTGGATCAAGCGTAAGGGCTTCTGCCCTCCTGCAATCAAACTGGGGTCCTCTCCTTGCTCATCACCTCTATGGGACGACTTTCAACCCTTTCCAGGGTCCCCCAGTGAAGCGAATTCAGGCGTGAAAGACAGAGCCCTATCTTGCTGCATCCGTGGCAATGCAATGTCAAGCCGGAAGTCTCAAGATGTTTCATTACCCACTCTAGGTAACATCATCAATGCTGATGTTAACTAATTTTGAATAATGAAAAGTCTGCAAGAAAACAACCAAGTTGAGAGAGCATCAAGGAACCTTCATAAACTAATAAAGAATAAAGAAAAGAAAGAGAGAAAAGAAAAAAGAAAGGTACAGAAAGAAGGGATAAAAAAATTGAAGCTTCCAATTTCCTTTGGAACCAATACAGGTTGATTACAAAGTTGTCTCATATAATCATATTCTATGATTACAGAAGACAGCTAACTTCTTTCTAATTTTTTTCCTAATCATTGAAACTACAACTCATAAGTCATCTTGTGGCTGAGATGAGCAGCAAATGAAGTAAGTAAGTAAGTAAGTAAGTAAGTAAGTAAGTAAGTAAGTAAGTAAGTAAGTAAGTAAGTAAGTAAAATAAGTGTATTTTTTTCTGTCCCATACAAAGAGTCTATAAGGGGCTTTCAATGTAGATACAATCAAGAAAGTCAATAATTTAGCTATCTCTGCAAGTTTCCTCATATTCGGCAACCATTCCTCTGTTGTGGGTGGTGTTGAACCTTTCCATTTTTGAATGTATATGTTTGCTGCAAACATGATATATAAAAACAAAGTTCCATGTTCCAATTTATTTCTAGTTGCCTGGTGATTAGTTCAAAAAGAAAAGCCTCTGGGTTCAATTATACTTTGGACTTTAAAATCTTCTCAATTAATGTAATAGTCGTATTCAAAATTTCCAGGTTTTTCACACATCCACCAAACATGACAAAAAAATGTCTTCATGTTTTTCACATTTTCTGTATAGATTCAAAGTACCTTTATATGTTTTAAAAAGTTTATCTGGTGAGATATACAAGCAATACATCATTTTATAAAAATGTTCTTTAAGGTTAGAACATAATGTAAATTTCTATCCTTTCAACCACATATTGACCCATTATGCAATGTTAGTCCATTGTATCATATCATATCATATCATATCATTTTTTCACTTGTTCTTGTCTCATAATTCAAGAAAAGTTTATAATTTTAGCAATAACATTATTATTATTAATATATAGTTGCTGAGTCTTTTATGGTTCAAAGTCATAAAATGTTTTATCCCCTTTAAATCTTTCAGATAATTGTACAATATTCTATAGAAAGCTTTTCGCATTGAAAGCCACAAAGGTGTTTTCAGGCACATCCTACAGTAGATTTATATTCATTCCAGACTCTAAGGATGACTCACATAATATAATGGGTTTTGAAATCTACATTAACCTTAGCTTTGTCATACCATAGATATCCATGCCACCCAAATTTCAAATCATGTCCTTCTAACTTACGGGACCGTCTGCTGCCTCATGAAACCCAGCGACCGGTTAGGGCCCACAGAGTCGGCCTTCTCCAGGTCCTGTCAGCCAGACAGTGTCTCCTGGCGGGGCCTAGGGGAAGAGCCTTCTCTGTTGCGGCCCCGGCCCTCTGGAATCAACTCCCCCCGGAGATCCGTGTCGCCCCCACCCTCTCCGCCTTTCGTAAACTGCTCAAGACACATCTTTGCCGACAAGCCTGGGGCAGTTAACATCTTGCCCCTAGCCAGTGTATGTTTGTGTGCATGTTTGTTGGATGATTGGTTTTTTAATTCAGGGGTTCTTTTTTATATGTATTTTAATGTTGATTTCTATTATGCTGTGAGCCGTCCTGAGTTCCCGGAATAGGGCGGCATAGAAATTCAATAAAATAAATAAATAAATAAACTCCAAAACCTCCTATTTCTTCATAACACCCACTCTTTCATTCAAACTAAAAAGCAGGCAGCAAAATATAATTTCAAATCAGGTAGATCTAGTCCTCTTTTCTTCACATCTTGTAGTACCAATATTTAACTCATGCTTTTCTCCTGCTATACAAATTCATATATAACCTTCTGCAGATATTTAAATAGTACATAAATTGTAAAAACAGGCATTGTATGAAATAAAAATAATATTCCCGGTAAAACACTTGTCTTAATCAGAGAAATTCTACTCTACAGTCACAATGAAACTTTGACTCATCTTGGCTATATCTTTTTCGCTTCATTTCATGTTTTAACATAGTTATTTTGAAATAGCATATAATTCATATGTATCATAATTATAGTCTTTTACTTTCTTTTCAATATTAAAATCCTATTCATCAATTTTATATGATCTTATATGCTCTTGTACTGTAAATATTTTGTTTTCAGTGTATTGATGTTGAAACATGCTAATGCCTCAAATTCTTTCATTTTATTATTTAACAAGTTTAACAAGGTTGCCAAAACAAGAACAAACTCACCTGCCAAAGCATTTTACTTGTGTGATTCTGTTTGAATCTTAGGCCCACAATTCTCTCATCTATTTCAAGACTAAATGAACAAAAAGGGGACATTATGCAACTTTGTTTCTTCCTTTTCATATCTCATAGATTTTGGTTAAATTTCTATTAATGGTTGTTTGTGCCATCTGTAAAAATAATACCATTTTACCCATTTTATAAAATTCTCCCAAAATTGCTATCTTCCAAAACCTTAAACAAGAATGTCCAGTTTAATTATCAAAAGCCCTCAATGCATCTAAAAAAGATCAATGCAACTTGGTTTCATTATGTAGTTCCAAATGATCCAACGTATCCAACACAATTCTAAAATTATTTTTTAACTATCTCTTAGGTAAAAACCCACATTGATCCTCATGCATACATTCTAGTAAAATTATTTTCAATCTTTCATCTAAAATTTTTATAAACAAATTGTAATCATTTTTAATAGTAATCAAAGACCCTGCAGTTCAACCCTGTGCTACTATTTCTTCTAAATTGATTGATTGATTGATTCAGGTTGATCAATTATACTCAGTTCAACAAACATATTCTCCATTCAGCTCTGACATTCCTAGTAGGTCCCCTTTCAATTTCTGCCAAGGCTGGTTAAACATGCTTTCTTTGCCTTACTACCACCTACCCGCTATACTGCATGCTTGCCTTTTCTTTATAGTTTTAAATTCTTTAAGTTATCATGTAGGGACACCTCTTTGTTTCTGCAAACCTGAATATATTACTTATCCCTTGCTATAAATTTCCATGGAATTGTATGGGACCTAGAAACTAAAGAACATCCTGTTTCCTATTGCTTAGAGCTCTGCTGGTGTAATAAGAGGAAAAAAGAAAAAAAAAGTAGAAAAGGTCTGCATTAGTATCCAAGGCTATAATCTGGGAAGAGGGGGTGAAGGCAGATGAGAAAGTAACAGAAAAACATAGAGACTAATATGGGAGGGGGTAACAATCCCTAAAAGAAAGGCAAGCACCGATGGACTGGTTCATTCAACAACGTAGGGAAGGACAAGCAGTTAGATCTTGAAGGACATCTTGACCACTTGCCCAACCCTCTACAATCCATGCCTACTTTTCAGGAATTTGCTTAAGAAGCACACAGAAGTATCATAACAAGCAAACAGCGTAGAGTTGCCCTGAAAAAAAGTTCCTGGTGAAGGAGGCTGAATATTAGGTCTCGATTGGATATGAAATTCTGTCTTGAAAAGAGAAAGAGAAAGATTACAACATACAAACAACAGCAATAACAAGAAGGAACAAAATTAGCATTTATTTATTTATTTATTTAAAATGCTGAATGCTTCCAGTTCATACTTTCATCTCAATTTCCTCCGAAAGCTGACGGAATAAAATCTGTGGGTGGCAGAACTGCAATAAACCCTGAGAAGCTTTTGCATAATTTCAGTAAACATGCCATTCAAAGTGAAGCTTTATCCCAAAAGGCTTTTAGTGCCTTTACAATCTTATACAAAACCACTCAAATTTCACAATAATAATGACGTTTTTAAATAAGTGAATGTTTTGTACCATGTAGGTAACCTCAGACTTTGAAGGCTATATTTTGCAGCTCTGGTTTATTTATTGACAACATAATGGCAAATGATCATCTCCAGTACTGATGTGATGATAGATTGTTTCTCATTTGACCTTCACAAGTCTCTCAACCCTTTATTTGCCACAAAGGACATTCTATTATACATTTGTCACTTACTGTAATTGCAAATATATTATGGCTACAATCCAGTCAAAGGTACACAAGTGAGAACATAAATGCATGTTGAATTAATCCCAGATATCTTCAGGACAACATAAAAACTGAGTTCAGAGAGATATTTAATTCTTAGTTGATATACAAGATGGAAACTGACAATTTAATGAATGAGAACCTTATGCAAATTGCCCCCAAATTAGAAGTGTTTATTCTTTATCAGATCTAAAATCTAAAATCTATTTTTAATTCTTCAGAGCTATTTGGGTTTACTTTTGGGTAATCCCTAATTCAATTCGGAAACCTAATAGTAATATTTTAATTTCTCTGGACCAGAATGGATACTTATTTGTGTGGAGTCTTTGGTGTTCTTTGAGCTTCGTTGTTTTTATGCAGACATCCCACTTTGTAAACAGAGAGCAAACCCCATTACTTTCTACCACTGTAGATGTTGTCTATCCAGGTAATGAAACATTTGCATGAAAACAATCAAACTCAGAGAGCACCATGTACTCAACTTTTCAATCCTGAGAAACATACATTCACTTCTATTGGTAACTTGTATTTTTCTTTGGGCTTATACTTAAATATGCTCTTTAAAAAAGAATATTTTTCACAGGGTGGCTGCAAATTGTCATCCTGGGACATATATAACAAAAACTTAGCAAAATTTTTATTTCCCAGTTTCTTTCTTTCAAGGAATAGGCAACTTCTCTGATTGTGCCCTAATCATTGTATCTTACTTCTGAAGCCTACTTCTGTTAAGAGCACAAAGAACTAGATTATTCAGTGGAAATATCAAGAGATAGACATATGGTAGGTTTGGCAAATGTCAATGATTTGGCACACTATTGCCATGGGAGAAAGGACAACAATCCATGCATATTTTATGTTAACTGCACAGGACTTCTGACCTTAATGTTTAATAAGTTTGGCTGAAAAACTGTCAGCAAGTAAACAAAATATATTTTTGTAAATAGTAATTTTGCAGGTACAAAATACTGCATAGTTTCATCTGTGCTACACAAAGGGAATCAAAGCAATATACCACGATGTAAAAAAGATGCTGAGACTCTAGAAAGAGTACAGAGAAGAGCAACAAAGATGATTAGGGGACTGGAGGCTAAAACATATAAGGAATGGTTGCTGGAATTGGGTATGTCTAGTTTAACGAAGAGAAGGACGAGGGGAGACATGATAGCAGTGTTCCAATATCTCAGGGGCTGCCACAAAGAAGAGGGAGTCAAGCTATTCTCCAAGGTGCCTGAAGTCAGGACGAGAAGCAATGAATGGAAACTGATCAAGGAGAGAAGAAACTTAGAACTAAGGAGAAACTTTCTGACAGTTAGAACAATTAACCAATGGAACAACCTGCCTCCAGAAGCAGTGAATGCTCCAACACTGGAAGTTTTTAAGAAGAGACTGGACAGCTATTTGTCTGAAATGGTGTAGGGTTCCTGCCTGAGCAGGGGGTTGGACTCGATGATCTCCAAGGTCTTTTCCAACTTTATTATTATTATTATTATAAAATATGAACTGTATTTTAACATGTCCTTGAGTTACCAGAATGAATAGCAAAGCTGTCTTTGCAAAAATCATTTATTTTGCCCAATGATTTAAAATGTTGCTTACTGTTATTTATTTATTTATTTATCTAAGTTGGCCTTAAGAGAGTTCTTATTTCAAATAAGTGGAAGTGGAAAAACATAGAAATAAAAATACCTAAGAAAAGAATGACTTCTAACTTCTTTTACAGCAAATATAAATAAAACTTAAAGTAAAAAAAGTGGTTTCCAATTGGTATGAAATTTAATCAATGTCTATTTTCTAATCAGAGCCGAAAGCACCAGCCTGAAGATGACGAATGAGATTATATATATGTATGTTTTATTATATTGTAAGCTGCTCAGAGTTGCTTCGAATTGCAAGATGTGTGATATATAAATTTAATAAATAAATAAATGACCCCAGGCAGATCGAGCACCCTCCTTTCCCTTTGCATTTGTATTTGGCATCTATGCAAGCATTGTGGTCTCCTTTTATTTTTCCCTATGATAGCTTTCAGTTATCAGAAAGCAAGTTCTATGGTTCAGTGAGGTCTTGAACCAGAGCCCAGCTATTTTATTTTATTTATTTTATTTTATTTTATTTTATTTTATTTTATTTTATTTTATTTTATTTTATTTTATTTTATTTTATTTTATTTTATTTTATTTTATTTTATTTTATTTTATTTTATTTTATTTTATTTTATTTTATTTTATTTTATTTTATTTTATTTTATTTTATTTTATTTTATTTTATTTTATTTTATTTTATTTTATTGTTTGTTTATTTATTTATTTATTTAGTCAGTCAGTCAGGTTTTATAGCCACCCAATGCAACCAAGTGATCATGCTGGCACTCTAGACTGGAAAAATACAACAAATTTGGAAATTTACCAAAGTAATTATTTCTGTAGATTTCTGAATTTTTTATATTTTTCCAGTCTAGAGAACCAACATATTACATTATTTTATAATACATAGAGAAGATTTCTTTTTAAGTCCCATTTGTCTTCCTGACTATACTATCTATGAACTGAGCAGAAGCATTTCCGTTCATGCTATAAACCAGAACACATTTTGTTTAAATCTCAAGATGGAATTTATCCCAAACCAATGTCTGTTAATCTTGTCTTGATTTTAAACATTTGTTTTCCTAAGATTAAGCTGCTACTTTAGAACTGCTGACCTGGGTAAAAATCATAATGTAACCAACCCAGCTAGTATACTGAATCCAAGCAGTTATAGTGTAAGTGCTTTAATAAGTAGAAGCAGGACTTTTTTTTTTCTCATAGAACGCCGAGTTCCAGCACCTTTTTGGGATGGAACCTTGTAGGGTAGACAAGGCGGGTTGTATGACATGTGTGAGTTCCGGCACTTTTTTTTTTTTTTTAGAAAAAAAGCACTGAGTATGATTTAGATACTTAGAAAATACATATTTCTGAGCGTAGAAATCGAATTTTTCTAATTTGAACTTGGTTTAGTGCCTAGAAAGGTAATATTGTTCCTGTACAGAGTAAGTAGTATTAGTAAAATGAGTTCATTTTTGTGCACCTATAAATGAACTGATTCCTGTCCCCAGTCCCTGTGACACTGATTTTAATTACCCCTTTAACAGTTTTGGTATATTTTTATACTATTGATGATAAAAACTTGATAGAAAGCTGATGTGCTGAAGAGCCAACTTCTACTACCTCCTTCACTTACAATAATGGCTTTGCTCAAATATAGCATTATAGATTTTGGTTTTGTCTGTTTAAGAAAAAAATAATGATTACAGCCCAGGGCGTTAGATATGTGTTTATGTGTCCAGAAAGAGACAAAAATAAATTACAGCAGTATGGAGCATGCTAGGAATACAATGGATTAATTTGCCACCTACCCATTAATGGTTTGTGATAGACCATTATCCCAAATGTCAACATTTTTACAAAAAGGAAGATTTTCCCATGGCAGTCATTTTGTGAAACAACATGTAGTATGTTCATAAAATTCTAAATGTTTCACTTTCATGCAAGATTACTAAACCAGACTTTTGCAGCTTAGGTCTGGCAACCTCACTTTCAGCCAGCAAAAATTACCTGAGCAATGCATTGCACTTTAAATTGAAATTATGTATTTATGATTTATTTCATCAATCAATGTGCTAGAAATGTATCCTTGCTTATATTTCAACCTGAAATAGTTGCTAAGGAAACATGACTAAGTCACTGTCCAGAATTTTTTTATTTTTAAAGTTTAAGCACTTCAGTGTCTATGAAAGATTATTGCTTTCTACAAAAAATATGTGTCTTTCTTGTTTCTGTAATGTCTGGTTCCTACAATATAAAAACAAACATTTCTTAGACTTCTTTGTTGATTTTCTTTTCTTTTTCAAGTGGGGGAAAAAGAGATTGAAAGAATCAATTTCTTAAAAATACCCAAAATTCCAAGTCTTCCCAATGTATGCATTATTTATCAATGGATAATACTTTTCTGTTATTACAGCTAGTTGCTCTAACAATTGCTGATGACATATCTGATTAAAAGGTAAGTTAATACTGATATCAGAATTTTTGTCATAAGAAGCCATTAAACTTTGCTTCTTTCATAGTCTATAGCACCTAAGACTCTATTATCTTCAGTAAAGCTCTCCAAATACCAGCTGAAAAATAATTTTAATAAGACAAAACTGGAAAAGTATTAACTATGATGCAAGGAATAATAGGAATTAATTTAATTACTTGGTTTAATTTTTGAAAGGTTGATTTTACTGTTTGTAACCTAATGCAGATCTCACCATAGAAAAAGCTACACACTCAGTTTATAGTGCTGAAGATTTCACATCTCAAAAAGTATGTAGGGTCCTCTGCCAACAGTGTTTAATAACATGCAAAATCACTGACCTGGGTCAAAAGAACACTGAGGGATGGTATTAATTTGTGTAATAAACACTGAACCAGTTGAGTTGTCTGGGGAAATAAATAATTGCTTTGACATCATGGAAACAGAGATTGGGAATTCACATGGGGAATTCTCCTACACATAATTCACAAAAAAAAAAATGTGTGAGGATGAGTGGGCTACTCCCATCCTGATGACTAAAATATCCACCTTTGTCCACCACATTGAAATGTTCTTTAAATGTATGTGTAAAAATGTATTTGTTCACACGAATGAGGCAGCTGTCAGTAGAGACTTAAGATAGTTTTCCCATGCCAGCTTAATGCCTAAATTGCACATAGCAAGGCTAAGAGAAGCTAAAGCTTCAGTACATGGGAAGGGGTTTATGTTTCTTCCTAATATTACATTCTCTCAAAGTAGATTTTTCTAGAAATTTTACTGTTTTGACGTTTCCTATGAAAGTTGATTTTTCTTGGGAGATTGGAAAGGAGTAGCTTTGTCCCAGTTGGACAGGACTTCTGAGAAAAATAATAAAAGTTCAAGAGAGTATAGTCATTTTTCAGAAAGAACCAGATCTTTTTCAAGAATAAATATAATTTGGAGTTCAAGAGACTTGGCTACTAAATTTCTAAGGTAGAGATTTTCCCATTGACATTTTCACGCCACAACTCTGTAAGTTTGATTCGTAAAAGAAAACCAAGTTCTTTCAGTTGGAGATAAACTGAAATTATTAAGGACTACAAAAAGAAAGTTTTGAATAATTTAAATAGAGGTGCTGATATGACATAATTCTGAACATAAGATGTAGAAGCAATAGAATTTGATGAGATAAAAAGAAAACAAGAATTAAGGAACTCTTTAAAAAATACAAATATCTCCCAACAAATTAAGATTTTATATTCCATTTCTCTTATTATTTTATATTAACAATAAGAGAAATGGGAATACAATTGAATTATGCAAAGAAATTTGGAAGTGTGAATAAACCGGGGAAATAGTTGCTTTATAAATTATGAAAAGTTAAGAAAATGATATTGAAATTATAAGAATGAGATACTGTATTACTTAATAATATGGCTATACAAAAATATTAATATTATTCTAATTTGTATAAAGGAGGTGATATTCTATGGGAAAAAGTAAAAACAAATTTACCTAGCATTACAGAAGAACAATGACAAAATATGAAAGCACCTATTACAATAAGCTGAAGTTTCAGAAACAATTAAAAAGAAAAAACCAGGAAAGGTGCCTGAACCAGATGGACTATCATTTGTATTATGAATGTTTTGAACTTTCACAAAATTTACAAAAACGATTAATTTTATTTTACATGGAAAAAATATATCAGAGATATGGAAAAAGTGCTAATGTAAGATTAATCCCTAAAGAGGGAGAAAATTTGAGGAATTACACACCGGAACCATTAGCGAATAATGATTACAAGTTGTTTGCAATGATTTTAGATGAAACACTGATAATAATTTTGCGAGAATTTATTCATGCAGATTAATATGTTTTGTTTTTCCTAAGAGACAGTTGAAAGATATCTCTTGATATTTTGGCTCATTTGGAAGAACATAATGAAAAATAAACCAAATTTTAGAGAAGGCTTTTGACAATTAAACTGGATTTTCTTTTTTAAGGATTTGGAATATAAGAATTTTGAGAATTTTTTTATAAAAGTTTCCAGTTTGGTCTAGTAGTTAAGGCACCAGGCTAGGAATTAGAAGACTGTGAGTTCTAGGCCTGTCTTAGCCATAAAACCTGACTGGGTGACTTTGGACCAGGTACTTTTTCTCAGCCTGAGCTACCTCACAGGGCAGTTGTTGTGGAGAAAAGAGAAGGAGGAAGGAGTATTATGTATGTTCACTGTTTTGAGTTATTTATAAAAATAATAAAGGTGGGATAAAAATAAACAAACAAACATTTGCCCAGGTTCGCCTGGTGCACCAGCTGCGGCCCTATTTGGACCGGGAGTCTCTTCTCACAGTCACTCATGCCCCTCGAGGTTCGACTACTGTAATGCTCTCTACATGGGGCTACCTTTGAAAAACGTTTGGAGACTTCAGGTAATGCAGAATGCAGCCGCGCGAGCTGTATTGGGCTTACCCAGAAATGCCCATATTTCAACATCACTCCGCGAACTGCATTGGCTGCCAATTGGTCTCCGAATGCAATTCAAAGTGTTGGTTATGACCTATAAAGCCCTACATGGCATCGGACCAGGTTACTTGCAGGACCGTCTGCTGCCGCATGAAACCCAGCGACTGGTTAGGGCCCACAGGATCGGCCTTCTCCAGGTCCCATCAGCCAGACAGTGTCGCCTGGCGGGGCCTAGGGGAAGAGCCTTCTCTGTTGCGGCCCCGGCCCTCTGGAATCAACTCCCCCCAGAGGTCCGTATTGCCCCCACCCTCTCCACCTTTCGCAAACTGTTAAAGACACATCTTTGCCGGCAGGCCTGGGGCAGTTGACACCTTGCCCCAGCCAGTGTATGTTTGTTGTAAGTTTGTTTCAGATGATTGGTTTTAATTTAGGGGTTTTATAATGTATTTGATTTCTATATGCTACTGATTATGTTGTAAGCCACCCTGAGTTTTCAGAATAGGGCGGCATAGAAATCGAAACAAACAAACAAACAAACAAACAAACAAATAAATAAATAAATGAATAAATAAATGAATAAATAAATAAGTAAATAAATAAAATGGGTAAAATGAATTTGTACTTCACATATGGCACAAATAATTATTAATGGAGATTTAACCAATCCATATGAGATACAAAAAGGAACAAGGAGGTTGCCCACTGTCCCCTCTTTTGTTTGTTTTATTTCTTGAATGAGAGGATTGTGGTGTAAGTTTCAAAAAGAGTCTTACAAGTTAAAAGTTTTTGTAGATGATTTGGTCCTTGTTTTGGCAGGGAATAAATGGAAGGGATTTGTATGTTTCAATATCAATAAATTGAAGACTGAAGAAGTTAACAAAGAGAATGAAGATATAAGATCATATAAAACTGAAGAATAAGATGGATTTTTAAGAACATAAGAAGAGCCATGCTGAATCAGGCCAAAGCCCATCGAGTCCAGCATTCTGTGTCACACAGTGGCCCACCAATTGTACATGGGGATCTTGAGCAGAAAAAGAAGGCAAAACCCTCCCTTTCCCTTGACCCCCAACAAATGGTACTCAAGGGAATCCTGCCTGCCTCAACCAACATAGAGGCGGCACATGGACATTCGTTTTAATAACCACCGATACACTTGGCATTTTAATATGAAGCAGAATGTAAAATACCTGCGTATAATTATGACAAATATGAATTATATGCTATTTCAAAATAACTATGTTAAAACATGAAATGAAGCAAAAAGGATATAGCCAAGATGAGACAAAGTTCCATTGTGACTATAGAGTAGAATTTCTCTGATTAAGACAAATGTTTTACCGGGAATATTATTTTTATTTCATACAATGCTTGTTTTTATAATTTATGTACTATTTAGATATCTGCAGAAGGTTATATATGAATTTGTATAGCAGGAGAAAAGCATGAGTTAAATATCTGGTACTACAAGATGTGAAGAAAAGAGGACTAGATCTACCTGATTTGAAATTATATTTTGCTGCCTGCTTTTTAGTTTGAATTAAAGAGTGGGTGTTGTGAAGAAATAGGAGGTTTTGGAGTTAGAAGGACATGATTTGAAATTTGGGTGGCATGGATATCTATGGTATGACAAAGCTAAGGTTAATGTAGATTTCAAAACGCATTATATTATGTGAGTCATCCTTAGAGTCTGGAATGAATATAAATCTACTGTAGGATGTGCCTGAAAACACCTTTGTGGCTTTCAATGAGAAAAGCTTTCTATAGAATATTGTACAATTATCTGAAAGATTTAAAGGGGATAAAATATTTGATGGCTTTGAACCATATAAGACTCAGCAATCATATATTAATAATAATCATGTTATTGCTAAAGTATAAACTTTTCTTGAATTATTAGACAAGAAGAATAATTGAAAAAATGATATGATATGATATGATATAATGGACTAATATTTTTGGTTACAATGTATAATGGGTCAATATGTGATTGAAAGGATAGAAATTTACATTATGTTCTAACCTTAAAGAGAACTATTGCTTGTATTTCTCATCAGATAAGCAGTCTAGAACGTAGAAAGCTACTTTGAATCTATGTGGGAAATGTGAACAACGTGAAGGGACTTTTTTCATGTTTGGTGGATGTATGAAAAACCTGGGAAATTTTGAATATGATTGAGAAGATTTTAAAGTCCAAAATATAATTGAACCCAGAGGCTTTTCTTTTGGGACTAATAGTCAGGCAACTAGAAAAAAATTGGAACATGGAACTTTGTTTTTATATATCATGCAACAAACATATATGCTCAAAAATTGAAAGGTTCAACACTACCCACAATGGACGAATGGTTGCTGAAGATGAGGAAACTTGCAGAGATAGCTAAATTGACTTCTTTGATTATAAAAAGACTGTATTTACATTCATGGCTGACTGAAAACGCCTTATAGACTTTTTACATGAAGCAGAATAAAAATGCGCTTATGACTTGTCATTTCAGTGATTAGAAAAAAGATTAGATAATAGAAAGAAGTGAGCTTTCTTTTGTAATCATAGAGTAAGTGAATTTTTTTATGCTTTCTTTCTATATTTTTTCTCTTTCTTCTCTTGTTTTCTTTATTCTGTATTAGTTTGTGTTAGTTTTTTTACATTCTTTTTAAAAATTTTAATTAAATTTATTTAAAAAGGGAATAAATCATGTAAAAGGTTCACTCTATTGAAACAAATTTTATAAAGCCTCAGTGCTTAAACCTGATTTCTTCTTAGTTTGCTCTGGGAGTACTACACATTTTCCTTTTATTGTTTGTGATGGATCCATTGCAAGCCTGCATAAAAATATCTTTGTAAATGAAAGTAGAACATGATACAAAATTTCCTTTGGGTCAAGGAGTCTAATTTCTTGTATTAATTAGCATTCAGTCCACTGAGGTTTACATGTATTTTACAGAAAGCTAAGCAAAAGATTCTACTGTGATCTAGTATCTACTTTGTTCCGTTTGATTAAACACAATAAAAGTGCCACTGGACTTCTTGAAACTACATACTTTATGCAGTCAAGGGCCTCAGTTTCACCTTCATTTGAATTTACCATGATTTTTAATGAGGATCTACTGCATAACAACACCATTTGTTGGTTAATTAAATTTCTACCTTCAAATGCTAACAAAGACTGGAAGTAAGTTTGGAAAGTAGGTTTGGACTGATGAAAGAATGTAAGATGAAATTCATATTTTTTTAAACAATGGCTATAGCTTTAATGAACTGAGTTTGGAGTTCAAATAAAATTAGCTGTTAATCTATGTAAATAATTTTATTTGAACTCCAAACTCAGTTTAATAATAAAATATCTACTGTTACTATGGTATCTTATTAAGCTACCTAGCCTTGCCAAAGGAATTGGTATGCCATATAAACATAACTGAACAAATAAATAGTTTATGTAATTAACTGGGCTATCCATAGAAATGAATAAGACAAGTTCTGATTTATAAAAACCAGCTTTCATTTATCAGAAGTTCACATTTAAATAAAGGGGATTAAAGGTAATATATGGATACATTTTGGAGTAATTTAGAACTATTTCATTCCCTTTTATTTTTGCTGGAACATTATGATCTGCAAAATGGACTGCATGGATAAACTGCCATGGGCTGCATGGAGAAAGTGAGGCATGAAGGAAACCTTTTCAATTTGTTTTGAGCTGAAAAACTGGACCATTGTTGTTTCCACTATTAAACTTATTTTATTAATAGTAGATTTTCCAACTTAATTGCTCATCTTCAGATTTCACCCTGAATTATTGAATTACTTGAATTCTGACCAGGAAATACATCTATGTGTGTATTTGAACATGCAAAATATAATGAGCAGCACACAGACACACGCACATAGAGACACACAAACACACACACACACACACACACACACTCCAAGGCTTGCTACTGTTGTTGCTAAAGAGGCAGTCTCCATGGATGCAGTGTAATTGTCTGCAATGTAGATTGTGATAGGTTCCAGCAAATATGGAAAGTTTTGTGACTATGGGAAGGCTTCCCACAACAAATAATCATGGTCTGACTTTGGAGACATGATTCATTTTTTCTCCTCTGCTCTTCTTTTAATTTAAATGTCTTGATTTTATAAAGACTATTGTGTACTTAGTATTGTGTATGTAAGGATCACCTACCACTCCCCCCGTTTAAAAAAAAATTCAAATGGTAAAAAGATTGCACTTTCTCAGCTTGGGTTGAAGAAAACTTCTCATATTAGCCTGTAAGAACAGCAGTAGATGTTCTAGTTGTGTTTAATAAAGTATAACAGCCTTTGCTCTAGTCTGTATTGATTTGTTAGAAGACAAAGCAGTTCTTGCTGAAGGGAAAAGAAGCAGTATTTTGCAGCAATGTAACAAACCTCCTAAACAGATTTTGATGTTTGCTGTAGTTGTGATATTTATATATGTCTATGTGAAGATCATTATTTGGATTGGGTAGAAATACTGTTAAGATATAATCATTTTATGGAGAAATTGCCATTCCTGGAGGGTATATAAAGGAGCAGGGCCATTGTGAGTTCTAAAAAGAAACAAAATGCCTTACAGAGCAATAGTATGTTATATTTCAGAAATCTGATATCAGTGCCTTTAATGATTCTGGGGCTCTTTTGGCCCCAGTCCAGCTCTATGGAAGAGGGAAGAAAGTATCTCCTGGCTATTTTGTTTTATGTTGTGCTTTCCTTCCCATTGCAGCAATGACGAAATTTAATCCATGCCAGTTCCAAGGCTGGTGTAACTCTGTAATTGCTTGGAGATATGTTTTGGGGATATGGAGGGCTCTACATTCAGAGAGTTTCCAATGTATCCCAGAGATTTTTCCTTTTTCTCTCTTTCTGATGCTGAAACGTTTATACTAGGAAAGAATTACAGTGAAAAATATCATGATTTGCTAGAAAGTATATCTGGAAGATACAGAATGTCTTTTGCCAGCTGCATCCACAGTTAAATTATAAAGATAACTAAGAGCTTCCAGCAGAAAAGTTGAACTGCAGTAATGAACTGTAGAAAGAAAAATCTTCATCAGGGCACAGTCCAAGCCGGGAATAAACAACATGGAGACTGCTTTAGAAAGGTTATAGTTTATTGAAGAGAAGAGCCAGACAGAAAGGTGGCTCTGGAAAAACTGACATGTAGTGGAGAGTGGTGGGATTTTATACCTTCTTGAGCTGTTGTTTGGAGTTGTTCCTGTGGCATAAACTTTGACCTGAGTCTGAGTGTGCCTTTCTGGTATTCTGATGGTGGTGGGTTAATCCTGTTATATCCCAACAGTCATATCCTGCTTCCCTGGGGGTGTGGCTGATGACTGTTGGATTTTTGGTGTGAGGCATTGTTGAATCTAGGGATCTTTCTTTCTAATCCCAGCTTCCTGGCTCCAATCTTTCTGACAAGATTATCAATCTGGACTTCCGGTTCCGGATTACGGCGTCCCTAGTCGCCCAGGGAGACTCGTCTCCTTGTTGGCTAGTTTTCCCTCCACCGGTAGACTTTTATGTGAGTCGAAAGTCACCCTGGAGTGTGTGACTTCTGTTGACGAGGCTTTGCTCGGCTGTGGAGGAGCGGCGGGTCCTCCAGTTGTCAGAGCCATCTCGGAGGGCCGATGGAGAAGGAAGATCAGCCAGTAAAATGGCCAATCACCCAGCTGCTCCAAACCGCAAGTCAAAGAACATCTAAGCATTGAGAACCACCGTGGTGAATCTGGGTGAGACTTTTTTTGGGCTCCTCTCTTTACTCTATTCTGCTTCTTTTTTGCCTGTAAGAGTTTTGTTGGGACTATTTCCCCGTTTTGAAAAAGCAGCTTCTATATGTTTGGGAAGAAAGGCATTGAACAAAGGAATAGAATAAAATTTTAGAGACTATATTTTATTTTCATCTGGTTTTGTGGTACAGAAAAAAACTTTTTTAAAGAGCTGTACTATTACTTTATGTTTGAAGATTATTTCTTTTTTCACATCATATTTCAAAAGATAGAAAAAAGGGGGAAATGGTGTCTGGAAAAGATTTTTTTAATCTATTGAGGACATCTACTGGTGAAAACTTAATATTGCAACCTCTTTGGAGATGGAATAGACATGAACTTCATTTTTTTTTCAAGAGAAAAGATAAACTGATGTAGCAGTGGGAATTGTGGAGGTGGATACTGCTCAACTTTAACAAAATACAGCCTCCACAAAAAAAGGAAAAAGGAGACTCTCTTCAATTACTATCAATATGGAGAAAGCTCAGTTACAAGTAAACTGCAAACTTATATTGGAAAAGATTTATGAGACTACTGCAGAAATATGTGCTACAATAAAAGAGCTTACTACAGAATTAAGAACCAGAAGTTCCACTTCAAATCTTCAAACTGATCTCCAGACTATATCTGAACATTCTACAAATCAAAACTTACTAGAAGAGGAAACAACTGAGATAAAAGAGACTTTACCTTATAAACAAGTCATTTATAGTTTTGAGGATCAGAAGAACCAAAGATTAAGACTTGAAACTTTAAAGCAATGAAGCTTTAAGGATGAGAGAAACAGAGGCCTAATACAGAGGATGGGATTCCTATCGCTTCAAAGGGCACTGCAAGCAATAAGGAGAGATCTATTGGTTGAAAGGGAAGCCTGGTTATGGAAACCTGTCTGGCAGAGAAAGAAGGCCAGAATAAGACTGAAAAGAGAAATTTAAAATGATGTGTAATGGATTAAAAGGCACTGTTGATTTATGGACTGTTTTAAGGACTGAGATTCAGACTTAGAAATAAGGGGGAAAAGAAAATAGGGGGGTGATTATTAGAACAGATATCTTAATATAGATTGTAATGTTTTAAGGTCTGATATTATTCTGTCAGCTTAAAGAGATTGATTAATTGATGGACTAGATATGTATAGGATAGATCAATATCTTATTTTAAATAGGGGATATTAGTGGAAGAAGAAATAAATAAGATGTATGTTAAAATTAAGGAACTAGAATACATTTGGAAGGGATACCTGAATTGATAATGTTTTTATTTAAAGTTAATTTGATTATGGTATTTTAAATTCATAAAGCTTTAAAACAGCTTCAGGTTGAATAAATTTAAGCTAGAATTGGATTACTTTAAATATACTATGCTATTTAAGAGAAAAAGAGAGGGAATATTTGATGTATTGACTGTATTATGTATATATGTTTTGTTTTTGGATGTTTGACTACCCCACCACCATGATGTGTCCTGTGTACTTTGTCTCAAGAATTTAAAAACCCAATAAAATTTGTGTAAAAAAAGATTACCACATCTACATTTCTGTACACCTGGTTTCTGTTTGGGGCAGAGAGACTTGGGGGGGTTGGTTTCTGCCTTTAAAATCCTTTGGAGAAATATATTCTGCCGTTTTAATATTTCTCAAAATATTTCTTTCTCTGAATTCTTCCCACAGAACAAACTCAATTGAAGAAAGCTGGAAATTTCTTTCAATTCTACTTTATTAGTCTTTTGTAAATCTATCTGTATATACCTGTGTTCATCTTGATGCTGTTGTCCTTCAGAACTGGCACAACTAATTTCTGAATTACAACATCTGAAGATACAAAGAACCAGGTAGAGATGCTCATGCATGCACATAAAAGATATTGATCAAAATCCAGCCAAGTTAAATATTTTGGTGTTTATGCCAATAAATAAATCACCCAGTAACATTCTCTAATTCAGTGTACTGGAAAGATATCAGAAGGGTTTTCAAGTTCCAAGTGAAGAATTGTCTTAAAACAGGAAAAAGAATGTGAAATAATTTGACTAGATCTATAGAAAGAAATAACAGATAGTCTCTTTAGACACTTTTTAATGCCCTTCATACTGGCAAAACTGATTTAAAAGTAGGAAGGAAGGAAGGAAGGAAGGAAGGAAGGAAGGAAGGAAGGAAGGAAGGAAGGAAGGAAGGAAGGAAGGAAGGAAGGAAATTATTCTTCATTATGTAATAAATAAATCGTGATCATAAAATATACAAATATATAGAAACATCCTCATTTGTGCTTTTGTACATGTGAATATTTCTGCTCAAAAACAATAATCAAATCAATAACCTTCAGATGAAAGGAGAAATTCTTACACAAAGGTGTACCTAGCATAAATTATTTAATAATAGTGGGCATGATCTACTGATAAGTAGGCAATTACTGAAATATTAATACTTAATTGTGATGAGATGGTATCTACACCAACCCGATTATTTGTAATAGAATAGAACCTAAAACACTCACTAATGTTATGTTCTACCTTTCCTCCCTACCCCTCCTATCTTTTGCAAGTTTTAGAATTCTTTTGCATAGTGCTACCAATGATTCAGCCTCTAAATTAAATAGCTCCATTTTATCCACAGGTTTCCATCCAATTTCTTTCTTTAAAAAAAAAAGGTTTTGAATAGGTCCATAGAAGGTGAAATAAATGCTGAATGAGCCATTTAGAAAAAATAGAGCATATCAGTATGTAAAAATTCTACTGCTGAGAATCTCCTAATTAACTCTGTGGAATGTACCCTAATGGGTATATGTATAGATATCCAACTGAACAGAGTATTTCTGATCTTCTTTTTTAATGTAGCTAATATCACAAGTCTAACAGGAAATGTTTGTATAAACACACACACACACACACACACACACACACACAGATTTGAAGTTATGACAGATCTCCCATAGTTATATGATCACACTTTGGGCACTTAGCAACCAGCTCTCCTTTATTGCTACTTGCACCATCGCATAGCCATGTGAATGCAATTTGTGATATTTGTATCCAGTGCTTACTTCTGGTTTCTGACAAAAAAAATATCCATTGGGGAAAATCAATTTCCTTAATGACCACAGTGTTTTCTTAAAGACCACCACCTTAGCTTAATAACCATCATAAAAAATAGTTGTGATTTCAAATATGATCAACTTATATAATGACATACAATCTCAATTATGCTCATAGGTGATGGGTTATGTGTATATACACACACATTCTCTCTCATACACACACACAGAGAGAAACACAAACACATACCATATGTATATGTATGTGTATGTATATGCATATGCATATGTAGTGCATAATCTTGTCAATCAGACATTTTAGTATCACCATATTGTCCTTATTCAAACATCATATTAAACCAAAACCTGACACCAGGAACCGTCCAAATAATTTGGATCAATCAGCCTAACATTATTGGAATTATAATTCATATGAGCTATACCAGGGGTGTCAAACTGCCAGCCCGTGGGCCAGTTGCATCATATGGAGGCTGCGCCCACCCCAGCTCCAGCAATGCAAAAAAAGTTTTGATACGTCACGATACATCAGATGATGTGGCAAGTTTGACACCCATGAGCTAAACAGTATATTATTACTGTAAAACACAGTTGGGTCTCTGGATCTGCTGATTTCAGCTTAGCATTGTGCTTCAGGTTTAAACTATGGCTAAAATTAACTTTGTTTTGTGCAAAGTCTTATTTATGTCTGCTAGACTGTGATTAATTAATTAATTAATCACAGTCTAGAAGACATAAATAAGACTTTTTTACTTTCACTTATGTGTCAAACTATGGTAACCCTGAAAAGATATCAAACTTTTTCTCCTGTGAAGTTGTAGACAAATTTTATCTACTCTCCAAGTTCTTATTTTTTCTACATTTTTTAAAAGATAACTTTATTCAACATTGTGGATATTACGGGATTTGTGTGATGAGAATCATAAGAATATATTTGAACATATAAATCCTTCCATTCCCCACTATCCAGTCAGCGCTGAAGAAGCTTCTTGGATAAGAAGTGCAATGTCTTCAAAGAAAAATAAGAAAGTCCAGTTGCCTCTTGGGAAAGCACCTTTGGGTGCATTTGAACATGTTTACTCAGTGGATAAGCTTAGATTTGACGAGTAATCAGCTACAAAGTCTTCTATCAAAAACAAATGTTCCAATAATAATTTTAGCAAGAGAATAACAATCACTTTCATTATTTCCTAATTTTATACTGTCATTTAGTGCTATAATGTATGATTACTGACTGATTTTGATTAAGTAAGCCACACCAAAATTCAGGATATCAAAATTTCAAGCATAACAAAATGCATTCTTTCAATCATCTTTTTCTGGTTTACTCAGAAATAATTCATCTGATCAATGTATTTTTCTTTTCTGATTTTGTTCATGAGTACTTCTACTTTGATCGGCTTGGAGATTTGTAATAAAGTGCACTAGCTCCCAGCAACTAATTATTTAAGGTCACCCATCACTAAGATTCCATAGTACAGCTGACATCTTGTAATTAATTGTAATGTTTAGCTGAAGAATGAAGCCAGAATTACTGTTAAATAAATCCAGGGAATTCATCCAGAACATTCCACAAATTTCCTTTTTTTTTTATTCATGAACATATCCCACATTCTACATCAAAATAATTAATGGGAAACCATTTTCATTATATTTGAATTTTAATCATACAATGAAAAGCTTTTCTGAAACTTACAATAGAAGGGCTGATTTTGAAAAGATAGCTCTTTCCACAGATGATAAAGAAAATGGAGAGAACGAAACAGCTCTTGTTCCACAGAACTAGTCAAGACAGTTAATAACAGTATAAAAGGACTTAGAATAGAATTGAAAAATCAAATTGTAAAACCAATGAAGAGTGAGGTTCCATAATAAAAAAACCTAAATATGTTAAGTTCTTTTGAAATGGGAATTGTTTAGCCTGAAAAACTCTGTAATGAGAACTTTTGGATGATTGGATCAAAAACTACAATTGAAATTCAATCCTATGCTTATTTGTGGGGAAATTTTGAAGTTCTTGAAGGTCCATGCATAAATATCCTTATCTGTGGCCAAGCTGGCTATCTGAAAAGAGGAAATAAAAATGTTAAATACACAGAATGTTAATGAGGAGAACTGCAGTGGGAAAGGAATTCTCATGGCAATTGTATAATTTTCAAAAGAGAAAAGAGAAAAAATATAAGAGAAAAAAGGGAAAGAAAGAAAAGATTAGAAAGAGAGACATACAGAAAAGGGGAGAAAGGAAACAGCAAATGGTTTCCAAAACCATAACATTGATAATAAACAATTGAACACCAATTCAGAATAGTGATGTATATTTATATATTTTCACTTCAGTTTCTCTGAAATATTATACCCATATATTTTTGGATGATTTTGTATATCCACATGGCTAAATCTTTTAAAAGTAAATGTAATTAATGTGTAATCACTGGGCAAATTTTTCAAAAGTTTTGCTTCGTGAAAACTTTGTGGTTATAATAGACCCCTTCAAACTGAACACAAATATGCTTTCAGAATGACTGCACCATGTAAGAATCTTGAGAAATGTAAAATTAGCTTTTAATTATTATAATTATTTAATCACATGTTTCCAACAGGCTGCATGTCTTCTGCAGGGCTAAAAGTGTTTTGCTACTGATTTTTGTTCGTACTCAATGGCCAATGCATCTTGCTGCTGTGTCCAACTGTGGTCACCCAATATTGATGGATTCCAGTTGCCCTGATATTGTTTTACTACTATGGCAATGTCCGGGTGAAACCTTTCTGTGTGTTCATCATTGACTGCACTTGAACTTTCAAGAAAGAACTCCAAGTATAAATGCAAAAAATAAATTTTCAGTAACATGTCGCACTGCATAATCTTGTATGTTGTAAGAAGTTGCCCAACCAGCTGAATGTAGTTTGAGATGCAGACAACACAGACTCATCCCCAACAGCCTGTGTCTGTGTTCAACAGTGAAGGGAAACAGGGCAAAAAACATGCTGCATAGAGCACAGCTCCACAACACAGTTATTTCAAAAGTTCCAAGAAGGCTCCACATCCATTTGCACTACTCAGGTGACCCTGTGGACACAGAAAAACTCCATGTGGCCTCAACAACTCTCTAAAAGAATGCAAATAACCAGTTGTCTGCAAGGAATATAAATCTTTCCATTCCCCACCATTCAGTCAGAGCTGAAGAAGCTTCTTGGATGAGAAGTGATACGTCTTCATTTTGGAGGACCCACTAGAAATGGCTACTAAACTGTTGGAGAAAATAGAAAAGTTTGGAGAAGTGGCAGGTTTGAAAATAAATAGAGAAAAGACTAAGGTATTAATAAAAAACCTAACAGATAAATAGAAAGCCCAACTTACAACAAAGACAAATCTGCAAATAGTAAAAAAGTTAGATATCTAGGAATTCATTTAACAGCAAGATGTACAACATTAAAAGAGGACAATTATGAAAAATTCTTGAAACAAATAAAACTAAACTTGGAAAAGTGGAAAAATCTTCAACTGTCATTACTAGGAAGAATAGCTACAGTTAAAATGAGTGTTCTGCTGAAATTACTCTTTTTATTTCAAACGATTCCATTTTTTTGATGACCTAAATGCAACAACATTGAGATTTATTTGGTAAGGGAAGAAAGCATGAATTAAAGCCAAAATGCTACAAGAATCTAAAAACAGTGGAGGATTTGGACTCCCGGACTGTAAACTATATTATCAAGCAGCCATTCTACTATGGCTCAAAGAATGGATAACGCTTAGAAACAAAAGATTACTGTACCTAGAGGGACATGACCTACAAATTGGTTGGCACGCCTTTCTGTGATACGGGGAAAATAAATTCCAAAACCATGCTATTTCTAGAATGGGAAAAAATAAAACAAAAAATTTATATTAAACTACCCGGGTGGCTTTCAACAATGGAAGCTTTTGCCTACCCAAATTTAATTAACTATGACAAAGTCTTTACTTACAAAGACATTCTGGACAATGAAGGAAAATTGAAAGATAGGCAAGATTTACAACGACAAAGTATTGACCTAACATGGTGGCCCTATTTGCAAATTCAAACAAAATATCGAAAAGATGCAAAGACAATGGGATTTTATAAAGAACAGATAGAATTTGATCAAATACTTTTAAAAACAGATGAAAACTTGATTAAGAAACTTTACAGATTTCTTCTAAATTTGAAGATGGAAGAAGAACAAGTAAGAGAAACAATGATAACATGGGCAAAATACTTTGGACATTCTATAGACTTAGAACATTGGCAAAAGTTATGGGATAGAAACATTAAACTGACTAAAGCTGCTTTATATAAAGAAAATTTGTATTAAAATGTTCTACAGATGGAACATGACACCAGTAATACTAGCGAAAATGTTTAAAAACACTTCAAATAATTGTTGGAAATGTAAACAAAAGCCAGGTACCTATTATCATATCTGGTGGGTATGCCCTAGAGTGAAAAAAATTTGGCTTAAGAATCATATATGGTTGGAAAAGATGACTAAAATACAGATAGAATTTAAACCAGAATTGTTTTTTTTAGGAATACTGGGAGCCAAGTATGAGAAGGAGAATGAGTATTTAATATTGCATATATTGACAGCAGCGAGAATAGTATTTGCCCAATATTGAAAAAATGAAAATTTACCGTCTGAAGAGATCATAATTAAGAAAATTTTAGAATGTGCAAAATGGACAGATTAACTTTAGAGATTAAAGAGAAAGAAGTTTAATTTAAAACATGGGACAATTTTTATCAATGGCTAGCCAAAAGATAGTGAGAAATGAATGTGATACCTTACTGTGAATGTATATTAATAAGATGAGGGACATGTACTGACTAACTGACATTGTTTATGATTATTGTTTCTCATATTGACTATAGCTATTTACTATTATATTAATCAATGTTACTGAATATATGTACCCGGACAATAGTCTGATTGCTAAAACTTGAGAATGTTTATGTCAATGGGGGTTAACCCCATTGCTTTTCCCATCCCTGCCCCAATCCCAACCCTGATCCCCATCCTGAATCCCAACTCCCAAACCGATCCCATCCCTTTCCTAACCTTATAAAATCTATTTTAAAAAATCTATTTTAAAAAAGAAGTGATATGTCTTCAAACAAAAAACAAGAAAGTCCAGTTGCCTCTTGAAAAAACACCTTTGGGACAACTATGACCTGGATGACTGAGAATCTCCATAGACATATATCTAAACTGTATTCCAAGCTTCAGAGTGATTACCTTTAGATCTCCACAGCTATTTCAGTTGTACTTGGTGCACTGGATGTGCTTCAACAACAGTCCATGTTTTTGTTTCTTTCATGTGTTTACATAGCCATCAAGTACTAAAGGGTATACATTGTCGTTGTGTAAAAACAGAAGACTTCTGTAAAACAATATATGGTGGGTTGAATTACAGGTTATTTTTGTGATTAGCAGTCAAAAATCTATAAGATACCCCCCAAAGTGTTGGATAATACACCTTAAATAAGGACTACATACTGCAGTTTAAAATACCTTTTACATAGTGTTATCCAGATAATCTAATTTGTCATTTCAAGAACTGCAGAACAAAATGAGTTGAAACATCTGCTAATATGAGTCTTCATCTTCGGTCATGGGGCTACTTCTAGCTAAGCATGTTGATCCATAATATAAAAGATATAACTGAGATATCAGGAAATGTTTGCAGTTCCTTTATTAAATACTTTTCCTATTTGTGTTTATTTTTCTTTTTTAAAAAATATGATTGCTAGTACTGAACTTCATGTTAATCATAAGAATAAAATAGTGAACAACAAATATTATTCCAAATATTATTCCAAATGCTGATTATTTTCTTTTTTAATCATTCTTTTTTCCCAAGGAACCATTCCTTTTAATTCAATACACTTCATTAAATTGCTATTGTTACTGTTTTAATATACTGTATATGCAATATATACAGGCTGGACAAAGTGACATAACATTTGAAGAAACAACAAAATTTTAAAAAATATAATATTTATAGAGGAAGCATCAGCCATATTTTAAACTTAAGCTAAATAATAGCTAAACTTAAACTTAAGGTAAACAATAGCTTAAGCTCTATTGCCAGGCTATGGATTTTCTCCTGCCCAGCTCCAATGATAGTTTGTTTTCTAGATCTTGTAGAAGGCTAGATTAAGCATTTAGTTTGCACAATGGCATTCAAGCATTAAGTACTCAGGGAAGGGGCAAAAGATACTCAATAGTTTATCTGAGCCTGGAAAAAATATTGACTACAGCTTTATTGGTTATATCTCACAAAATCTTGGTGTAGCCTGATGCCCAGAATTCAGTATTTCTGACAACCCTTCTGGATACATAGGTTCTCCCATTCAGCCAACATAGGTTTGTGACATGTTCAATTCACAGAGTCATTGGGAGTTGGCTGGCATACACATCTGATGAATAATAAAGCCATTCATAAGGGATGGAGTGTTTTGAGCACACCTTTCCTAGACTTTGATTCCTTGCTCCAGGCCCAGAGTCAAAGTCAAAGTCAAGAGATTTCAAATTAGTCAAGACACACTGAGTCTGGGTAAGCAGAGGGCTGTTGGCAGTGGAAAAGCTTGAGCTTAGCCTTAGTGTTTGCTCATTTGGAAAGGCAAGATTCCTTTCTTGCAAGAAGCATTACAGAATGCCTTTGCTCTGTCTTGTTCTCTTTCTCTCTTTTCCTCTCAGCAAGGCAAGCACTTCTACTGGCATCTTCTGATGGTAGTTCTGTCTGCTGGTTACTGGAGAGCCTCAACTTCTTTGCCCGCAGCTCCTCAGACAGTAGCTCAACTAGCAAATCTGGATCAGGCTGCTCATTTCCAGTCTCCTTATTATGTCATAATGAGTCTATGCTCATTATGACATAAGAGAATCATTAATATAACCACATGTTAGACTAAAACTAATGGTGGGGCTATTCGGGATTTCTTTGTCATACTTCCCTTTTTCACAGGATGGTATAATTGTTCATCTCTCCAGATTGTTTGTTGTTCCATTGCCAAATCCACAGCTACATTCTTTTACACCTCCAAAGAAGGCATTGGGCTACAACACTTTGTGATTTATTTTCTAAGACATGATTTAAAAAAAAAAGATGAGCACCAAGAAAACTGTTTGCAGAGAAATAGTCTTGCAACACCTTAAGGATATACATTTTAAAAAACAGGAAATAATGGAGGTTCCCAAATTCTCTCCCATTCATTCAGAGAAAATAATATATGTACATGGTGGATGGAGCCTTAATTGATTTTAAAAATGGACTGGAGGGAAAATTAATTTTAAATCAATTAATTATTAAAATTAATTCTGTTAAATCAATTCATTTAAAATTAGATAGACAATTTACTTAATATGTGGACTAGATAAACCATGTATATAAAGGTGAACTTGGGCAAGAGAGTGCATAAGTTTACAAATATGTGTATTTGACTATGTGCTGATAAGATATCAAGAGGAATCTAAATGGAGATAGTCTCTGGAAGAATTAGATAATGTAAGAAGTAAGGCCCTATCTGATGGCCATCTGACAGCTGGTTTCTCCAGTAAGAGTTGGAGCCCTATCATGGACAATTTTATTCATTTGGTGGGTAACACACAAATTCCTTTATTATTTTAAGGGGTCACCTTGGCATCCAGAACTGCTCATTTGAAGATGATTAACAAGCCTTTCTGACAGCCAAAAACTCCCTCAATCATTCTTCTGGGCAAGTCCTGCATGACAGGATGTTTGCTGCACTGCATCATATATTATGGTATCACACCTTTTGAACATATGGCAAACATACTGCTTCTAAGGTAGGTCTTGAGATCTTGCTATTTTATGCCTCCTAAAGTTTTCAAATTCCATGGTAATAAGATATCCTTCACCTTTTTACACACAAAAAATGAAAGAGAGAGAGAGAGGGAGACAGACACACAGAGAGGAAGAGAGACAGACAGACAGAGATAGAGACAGAGACAGAGAGGATATCCAGTCAAAAGTTACATTTGCATTGCAAACTAAAGTCATGAAATAATAACACTGCTCAGTAAACAAAGATTGTCTTGAAGAAGGAAAAAAATCCCACAAATTTAAAGTAACATAGACCCACTGGCAAAATTCCTTCTTTGGTCTGCTAACCAGTAATTGACTGAAATCAAAAGCAATAATCCAGCATAGAAAGGCAGAGGGGGGAGGAGTCCAAATCAGAATCAACCCAGGACCATACATTCACCTTATTTATTATCCAAAGGACTGAACCCTCCAGCCCAAATCTTGATATTCAGGAACCCTTGTTCAAGCCCCAGCATCAAGAGACCCTTGTACCTCCTTTTCTTTTGCTCTGCACATATGGAACCATTGCAGAAATGATCTGTATGTTTAATGTGAGTCAAGTGAGAACCTGAGCACTGCAGCACTTGGGTGTTCATAATGTATGACTTATTATTGTGGACATTTAAATCAAAGTCTTTTTGCATAAAATAACATACTTTGACTGTATTTCTTGTTATTGTATTTTCTCTTCCATTTCTTAATTCTATATTTTATATTACATTCAAAATTATTTACAATTAATCTATGGAAGTTGTTTTGTGCCATTTCTAGAGATTCAAAAAAAAAGTTAAGTTTTGTCAAGAACTTATGATTGCTTAATAATTGCAAATTTCAGCAACTGATGAAACAAATTGACAAGCAGGTTCTTGGTCCATTAGTAACTTTTTTCTGTGACATTTCTGTGATCATTAGCTAAGCAGTTTTAGGAATACATTTTTAGTCCTGCTAGAGATTAAAATAGGCATAAGTTAATCTAAGTGACTCAAAACTATTTGTAAAAAGTGTACATTTCACTCCAAAACAATGAAATTATTGCATATAGAATAGAACTAGATATAATTTCAGCACAAAGGTAACATTCTCAGTAGCACTTATCTGTACAGTACATGACTAAACTAGTAGACCAGGGAAACGCAGTGCACATAGTATACCTAGATTTCAGTAAGGCATTTGACAAGGTAGACCTCAACCTACACCTTGGTAAACTAGGAAAAGGTGGGATGGACAAAATCACCACCAGATGGATATGTAGCTGGCTAACAAACCATACTCAATGAGTAGTCCTCAATGGCACTACATCCACATGGAGAGAAGTAAGCAGGGGGTACCACAAGGTTCCATCTTAGGCCCAGTACTCTTCAATATCTTCATAAATGACCTAGATGAGGGAATTGAAGTGGAATTCATCAAATTTGCAAAACACACCAAATAGATAGGAGTCGCCAACACACCAGAAGACAAACTCAGGATCCAAAAAGATCTTGACAAATTTGAACAATGGGTCCTATCCAACAAAATGAGTTTCAATGTGGAGAAAAGTAAAGTCTTACATTTAGGCAGGAAAAACCAAAAGTACAAATACAGATTGGGCAAGACCAGGCTTAAAAACAGTAACTGTGAAAGGGACCTTGGAGTCCTAGTGGACAATCACTTGACTATGAGCCAGCAGTGTGCAGCAGCAACCAAAAAAGTTAATATAACCCTGGGTTGAATAAGCAGAGGCATAGAATCAAGATCATGTGATGTATTAATACTGCTTTATAAAACCCTAGTAAGACCACACATGGAATACTGCAGCCAATTTTGGTCACCATATCACAAAAAAGATGTTGAGAGTTTGGAAAAAATTCAGAGAAGAGCAAGTAAGATGATCAGGGCCTGGAGACTAAAACATACGAAGAATGGCTACAGGAATTGGGTTTAGCTAGTCTAAAGAAAAGAAGAAATAGGGGAGACATGATAGCAGTGTTCCAATACTTGAGGGGCTGCCACAAGGCAGAGAAGGCCGGGTTGTTCACCAAAGCACCAGATGGAAGGATGAGTTACAATGGTTGGAAACTGATCAAAGAGAGAAGCAACCTGGCACTAAGGAGAAACTTCCTGATAGTGAGGACAATCAACTAGTGGAACAGCTTACCCTCAGAAATCATGGGCACTCCATCACACTGGAAATTTTCAAGAAAATTTATATACCAACATAAGAATAAGTGCATGCATTGAAGAACATAAGAACTCAGTCAAAAAAGAGGAACCAACTTCTTCCCTGGTCCAACACCTTAAAGCCACAGGACATGAAATTGACTTTAAAAATACCAGAACTATCGCCAAAACTGGACATTTTAATAACAGAATAATCAGAGAAGCTATCGAGATAGAAAAATGCTCACACAGCATGAACAAATGAGATGATACCTCCCGCCTACCAGCCATTTGGAAACCCGCCCTTATTGACAAACAAATCCCTAACACAAAGAATGACACCAGACCCACACTCACGAAAACCACACAGGATGTCGCCACCACACATCCACACAAAAAGCAAACCCAAACCCACACCAATGATGAGGCACGACCACAAACCAGAAGCCAGACCACAGCTGCATCATTAACCACTTTAAACCCTCCAATCCATACATGAAGCAAACTGACACCCACCATGAAGATGAGGCACGACCACGAACGCGAAGCCAAACAGCTATGCAGCTCACCATCTCTAATTCCCCTGCAACTCAGACTAACCTGAGCACAACAAAGCCCCCACCCAAACAGAACACTCCCCCAGCCAGTCAGAACACAGCCAACCCCCCAGCCAATCAGAGCACAGCCAAGCCCCTAACCAATCAGAACACACCTCCACCCAATCAGAACATAGCCAAACTCCCAGCCAATCAGTTCAAACCCCCACTGGCAGTTAAAAGGAAGAAACAGCTATGATCACACATTGCTCCTAGAAGCACGAAGCCGAAAGCACCAGCCTGAAGATGACGAATGGGACTTCGTCGAAACGTCACCAAGACACCTCAGATTCTACGCGGGAGAAAACCCGAACAACCAAAGACCTACATACAAACACCCGCGAAAACCTCAGAAAACATATATATATATGTGTGTGTGTGTGTGTGTGTGTGTGTGTGTGTGTGTGTGTGTGTGTGTGTGTATACACACAAAATCTTAAGTCAAATCACAAAGAAGTAGAAAGCAGTAGTACCACAAAATAGAGCTGGGGATAAAAATGCTAAGTGGTTTGATATTACATTGGATTAGATTTTAAGAGCACTCTGCAAAAGTTGTGTGAGAAATTGACTTTCATATCCTCACTTCTCTTACAGGTTTTTACATTCTCTAAAAAATTTCCTTTTAGGGTCAGGGAATACTGATCAATGGAATAGCCTGTATCACTGAGTTTTGAAAAAGGAAATGTAATTAGGTGCATTGCACCTCCTTTCTTTAGTGATGCTCAGTGGTGCATACTGGAACCTTACCCCCCCCAAACACACACACACCTGAAATACTTAATGAATTGGCATTCACCAGTAAGTTCAGAACATATAGGTAGTTGACAAGGTTCAAAACACAACAAATAAAGGATGCATGAACTGTTACATAGCTGATATATTTTATTCCCTGTAACACTTCTCCCATTCATAATATGAATGTTTTGCACAATCATATAATAAGTAATATGAATTCTTATTTCACATAATGGGAAAGAGTATGGAATAAAAATTATAAACTAACATTGTCAACTGCATATAAGAAAAATCAATATAAAATGTTCTATAGATGGTGTTGGGTGAGATCATTCGTCGACACAGGGTAAGTTATCATCAATATGCTGATGATACCCAGCTTTATATCTCTACCCCGTGTCACTACAGCGAAGCAGTGGAAGTGATGAACCGGTGCCTGGAGGCTGTTGAGGTCTGGATGGGTGCCAACAGGTTCAGACTCAATCCCGACAAGACGGAGTGGCTATGGGCGCTGCCTCCCAAGGACAATTCTAACTGTCCATCCATTACCCTGGGGGAAGAAGTTTTGTCCCCCTCGGAGAGGGTTCGCAACTTGAGTGTTCTCTTCGATCCACAGCTAAGTTTGAAACATCATCTTTCGGCTGTGGCGAGGGGAGCATTCTCCCAGGTTCGCCTGCTGCGCCAGTTGCGGCCCTATTTGGACCGGGAGTCACTCCTCACAGTCACCCATGCCCTTGTCACCTCGAGATTTGACTACTGTAATGCTCTCTACATGGGGCAGCCTTTGAAGAATGTCCGGAGACTGCAAGTAGTCCAGAATGCGGCCGCGCGAGCTGCTCATATTACCCCAGCGCTCCGCGAGCTGCACTGGCTACCAATTGGTCTCCGAACACAATTCAAAGTGTTGGTTATGACCTATAAAGCCCTTTATGGCAATGGACCAGGTTACTTGCGGGACCGTCTTCAGCCTCATGAATCCCAGCGACCGATTAGGGCGCGTAGGTCTGGCCTCCTACGGGTCCCGTCCATCAAACAATGTTATCTGATAGGCCCTAGGACAAGGGCCTTCTCCATTGCTGCCCCAGCCCTCTGGAACCAGCTTCCTTCGGAGGTACGTACTGCCTCCTCCCTCCTAGCTTTCCGGAAACTTTTAAAGACCTATTTATGCCGACAGGTTTGGGGGGTATGAACCTTGTTCTGCCCCCGGGCCGAGGAATCTCCTTCCATTGTTGAGTGTTTACTTGATTGTGTTTGCTTGTTGTATGTGTGTCGATTTTTTTTAATTGGATATAATTATTATTGTTTTTTATCTATGTTCATATTCTTGTTGGGAGCCGCCCTGAGTCTTGGGAGAGGGGCGGCATACAAATTTAATTAATTAAATAAACAAACAAACAAACAAACAAATAAATAAATAAATAAAATAAATTTAGCACCGGCGAGATTGGCTAAGATGTATAAAAATATTAATCCGGATTGCTAGAAGTGCAAAAATAAGGAGGGAACATTCTACCATATGTGATGGTAGTGCCCCAAAACAAGGATTTTTTGGGAACAGATAAGGAGATGGATACAGGAGATAACAAATGTACAAATTGAACTTAAACCCAAATTATTTTTATTAGGTATAATTAATCCAAAGATAAGAAAACAACTCCAATATATCACTGTACACATAATAACAGTGGCTCGCATTGTGTATGTGCAGTGTTGGAAATGTGAAAAGATATCAACAAATGAAATGATTATTCATAAGATACTAGAATGAGCAGAGATGTACAAGCTTACCTTAGAAATAAAGGACAAAGAGACAACAGAATTTTATGAGATATGGAATCAATGCTATGTTTGGCTAGAACAGAGAAATAAAAATGTATGATGATTTATGTAAATAACTGTAAATAATATGTATGAGATATATAATACAGTACTGTTAAGAAAAAAATGTATTTTGTTTGTTGTAAAGTAAAAAAGGAAAAATAAAATTAAAAAAAGAAAGAAATGAAGCTGGAAAGGAGGGACAGTGTGCTGTAGTAATTAGATTAGGCCTGTGAGGATGCAGGCTTAAGACCACCCCATTGTCAGAGGTTCACTCAGTCCAATATATCTTACAACAGTGGTTCTCAACCTTTTAAATGCCGCGACCCCAACTGGTAGTAAGTCGAAGACTACCCAACCGGTTGTAAGTCGAGGACTTCCCAACCAGTCGTAAGTCGAGAACCCCAACCGGTCGTAAGTCGAGGACTTTCCCTGCCCGGGAGCGCCGCGCATGCATGGTGCTGCCCCCCTGCGTCGGCCGAGGTGTAGCTGGCAAGGGGCAGTGACGGCGCAGGGCGACCACTGGCTAGGCCACCAGCTGGCCCAGCCCAAGGGAGGTAAGGCACCCGCCAGGCCCCACGCGTGCCAGCAACCCTCCCTGTGCCCGCCGGCCTCCCATCTCCCACCCCTGGCCCTCTTTTACTTACATTTTTAGTAGTTGCTCAGCAGGGAGGGGTGGAAACTTCTAGACAGCTCGCCTTCACTGCAGACAACTTGCAGCACCGTTTGCAGACTGGGACTTTTGGCAGGCTCAGCAGGGCAGAAACAGCCTGGACAATTCCTATTGGCTTTTGAAAGCCAATAGAATTAGACTCTATTCAAGAGAGTCTATTCTATTGGCTTTCAAAAGCCAATAGAATAAGAGGGAGTAGCACAGCTAAGGAAAAGGGGGAAAAATGGCGGACTGTGTTGTTTGGCGACCCCCATGAAATGGTCATTCGACCCCAAATGGGGTTGCGACCCACATGTTGAGAACCACTGTCTTACAGGGTTTTATGTGAGATCCTGGAGGAAAGGTAGAGAAATCTAGTAAGCAAAAAATATTGAGACAACATGATTGGTTACTGTCATGGAGCATCCATTTCTCAATTAATATTATCTGCAGTATATTCATGTGTATTCTGCAAATATTTTAACTACTTTTTTTAAAAAAAAAAGTTTTGGCATCTCTTTAACATATTCACTGCAGATCATGGGGTGTAAAACAAGCAGCTGGCAATGTACATAGACTCCATATAGAAGTTAAGAACTGAGTGAATATGGGAAACCAGTGATCTAACTAGAAAATCTTTAGCTACAAAATTAGTGACTTGATTCCACTGCTCATGAAGTTGATATTACAAAGTTATTTCCAGTACTGAAATCTTGAGGTCAACTAAGGAAAAATAGAAATTGTCACAGTAGAATTAAAGAAATATGATAATTTGTCTCATTCAACATCATAATGATATTTTCCAGATAAAGCACTTGCAATTTAGAACTGTCAATTATTACTGTTTTCAATGAAATCAAGTGAACTAAAATGTGCAATTTAATGTTTAAGGTAAATTCGGTTGAGAATGAATTGCCACTTCCATTCATGTCAATAGAATGTAGTTGTTGTTTTTTTGTGATGGATAGTTTAGGGTACATGCCTTGAAAATCAATAGGCATCAAACAGTAGCAATACGGACAAAAAAAAACCTTAAACTGAACCTCTGAACTGTTATAACAGTTTCAAAATGAGAATACCTGACCTTCAGTATCTCCTCCTATGCTTTTATGCTATATAAATAAACAATTCAGAATATTAATATTTAATTATAAATTGACTTGGCAAGGATTTTTTTTTTTTTTGCTATTTCCAAGGAGGTCAATGAAAGAAAGTGGCTCAAAAGTTAATATCCATCTAATCTTCCAAAATTGTTTAACACAGCAACATAGGATGAAAAAAGAATTGAATTTGACAGTGCATATAATTTATAATGCAGATCAAGATTTTACATTATGCACTAGGCTTCACTGGAGCATGAAGAAGGTTATTCATTTATCCTTGTCAAAATATTTTGGAAGTTGCCACCCTGAATCTTTGAGCCTAAGGTCTTATCTATTTGATTAGAGCATCCACAATCTCATGCTGCCAGTGCATGGGGCTATTCCTTAATCACAATTGCCTCAATCTGCTATGAAGTGTCAAACAAAAAACCAAGATTTTTTAAGAAAAAAGAAATCATTATTATGTTTTCTTTATATATATATATATATATAAATCAAACAATCATCTGATTATTTTGGCATCTCTACTTCCCAAAGTTAAAAATATTAAAGAGAGAAGAAAATGGGGAAAATAATTAATTAAAAAAGGAACTCTCCATTAGTCTTCTAATCCTACATTCCACATTAAAAGAAAAAAGAAAATAGGGGGAGCTGCAAGTAGAAGGAATGTTTCATTATATGCTGACTGGGGAATTCTGAAAATGGAAGTCCATTCACTTTAAAGTTGCCAAGTTTGAGAAATAGTGGCCAAGTGGCTGAGCAAATATTGCTGAACTGGCTGTTTCAGATGGGAAGTGAAAAGTATGAATCAACTTTTTAAGTTATCTGCCTCTTTTTCATAGTAGGAATCTACCATCTTCCATTGGCATAAAAATCTGATTAGACTTTATGTGGCAAAGCAAAAGTTGCACACAAATGTGATAGGAGCCAGGATTTTTTGGAAGGGATTCAGAGATGTTAGGGTTAAGGTACCCATTTTACCACTTTAAATGCTTTGTTCTGAAAACTGAAGAAAGGGAAGGATAAAATGCTTGTCTCCATAAATTCTTGGAAATGCAAAAAGGGATGCCTTCCTCTCCTCTCCTCTCCTCTCCTCTCCTCTCCCTCTCCCTCTCCTCTCCTCTCCTCTCCTCTCCTGTGCTTTCCATTTTGCCATCTGCTCCTTCCCTTTCAGTATTTTTTACTTTCCTCCTCCATTTTTTGCTAATTAACATGTGAGAAATTGAGTCAGAGTGTCCTTCAAACTAAAGTTCAATTCTCAGTCTCAGCAATCTATGTGGAGAAGAATCTGTTTCATATTTAATGCTATTTGGTTTCTGCTTTGTCAACTTTAGACATAAATTAATATACTAGTATTATTGTCACAGTCACATTAATCTGAAGGAACCAAACATCATGGAACTGAAAGAATTTGGCAGAACATTCCTGCAAGTTATTCTACTTAGCACATAGATCTCTGAGTATTTACAGTGTGGAGAAGGCTAAAAGTCATGGGGCAGACAAGGAAGCACCCCATAGAAAAACATGATAACTCTAAACAGAACTTCTGAACAATGATAATGATTATTCATAAAGGCAGAAGCTGGCAGGGAGAATAAAATAAAAGATTAGAAATCAGTCATTGCGTGAATTTCTGAGTGGAACAATGGCAGGATGAGATAACTTTGACTAATAGTGTAGATGATGCCGAGGAACTACCGGTAGCTGGTAGTCAGGTATAACCCAAGCAAGGTTAATACAAAACATAATTATTCAGAAGTAAAATTGGGTTCCAAAGTATTACTTTGATAAATATGCTGAGAATTTCAGTCTCAGACATATTGATAGACAGACATTTTGTGTCACTGTGGCTATCACATTTCAAAACCTTTTTATTCTTTCCAACCTAAGAGAATGTTGTAAAAATATTGTAAAGAGGCTTAGGATCCTGTCTGTATATCCCTTATCAGAATTGAATTTGACCAAATATGATGTGGTGGGAGAAGTTAAGTAAGACTTGAGTTCAAAAATGATGACATTCAGACATGGATTGGAGAATAGCAATAATAGTTAGACTTATATATCACTCCATAGTGCTTTATAGGGCTCTCTGAGCAGTTGATAATATCAGCATATTTTTCCTTACTGACCTCGGAAGGATGGAAAGCTGAGGCAACCTTGAGCCCATCAGGATTAAACTCCAGGCTATGGACAGAGTTAGCCTGCAATATTGCATTCTAATCATTACATCACCAGTAAACCTGGGGGGAAAACTTATTTAGTTCATCCCTATGACAGAGACAGGTGAGTAAAGGCTATGAATTTTTCCTGTCAGCCCACGGGCCAGATGCATCATGCCAAAACCACGCCTACCCCATTGCCAGCAATGGAAAAAAAGTCACGATATGTCGCAACACGTCATGTGACGTTGTGAGTTTGACACCCCTGTGTTATACCATTCTAAGCCCCTCCCTCTTCATTCCCTGACATATGACCCAGAATGGAGCTGCTTTGAAGGGGAAGGAAACAATTCCAAAAGTTGTAGTCTGCATGCTTTCCCTAATTTGTTTCACCTATAAAATAATTTCAGAAGCCAAAAATCACATCCTCTTACTTCTTCTTCCAACTTGGTGATAGGATGGGAAGATAGAATATTTTATTTACACTGTGGAGTAGATGTGTTCTCAAAATTGTGATTCTTTCCCCTTTTTTCTTGTTTGAGGATGGCAATACAGATAGTCCTCAACTTATGAGCACAACTAAGCCCAATATTTCTGTTGCTAAGTGAAACATTTGTTAAGTGAATTTTGCGCCATTTTGTCACATTTGTTAAATGAATCACTGCAGTTGTTAAGTTAGTAATACGGTTGTTAAATGAATCTGGCTTTCCCATTGACTTTGCCTGTCAGAAGGTCACAAAAGGTGATCACATGACCCCAGGACACTGCAACCATCATAAATATGAGTCAGTTGCCAAGCATCTGAATTTTGATCACATGATCACAGGCAATGTTGTGTGAAAGATAGTCATAAGTTACTTTTTTCAGTGCTGTTGTAACTTTAAACCAGCGGTTCTCAACCTATGGGTCGCGACCCCATTTGGGGTCGAATGACTGTTTCGCGGGGGTCGCCAGACACCGCGGCCTGCCATTTTTTTGCCTGATGCGTGCGCGCCGTGCATGCGCGGTTCGGCCCATTGCACGCGTACCGCGCATGTGCAGATTGGCGCGTCGCGCACGCATGCGTGGATCGGCTCGTCGCACACGTGCTGTGCATGCGCGGATTGGCCCGTCACGCGCGCATGCATGGATTGGCCCGTCGCACGCCCGTGCGCGGCGCGGGTCGGGGTCACGCTACGCATGGGCGGCGCAAGTGGGGTCTCAACCTGAAAAAGGTTGAGAACCACTGCTTTAAACAGTCACTAAATGATCTATTGTAAGTCGAGGACTACCTGTAATGATAATAATAATTGCTACAAGGCTAATGGGAGTAGTGAAAGGGATTGTTATTTTGATCTAAAAAGCTTCGACCTCATATATTGCCTGAATAGGTTGAAGATGGCTATCTTTGGAGCTGCAATATTATCTCATTCCCCAGATCTAACCTTTGTTGGACAAAAAATTCCTTACTTTTAGAAATAAATATTTTTCACATAGCAAAAATTCTTAGGGTTTGTTTTTTAGACATGTTCAAGGCATTATTGTAAAAATTGGCTAATCTGTCCCACATTCTAGATGTATATCAGAATTTTGTTCTCGGATACTGAAAAAAATATTCTGACTTGACTCCTGATGAGTAGATGAACCACGTGTAGAACTTTTTTGGCAAGGAGTATGGACATGATTCATTATTGCCTTTTTCCAGGTTTGTCTCTCTCTCTTCACTGCCAATTTTCCTATAGCCCTGGAATTCTTTGGTGAATTTTCATCAAAGTATCAGGTCTAATCCTTCCCTAAATCAATCAGGTGCTTCCAATTGTTGAGGTGCAAACTAATCCAATCATTATATAATAAACCATGATATTTTTTATTTTGTTTTATTTTGTAGGGCGGTCAACATAGAGAAAAATGTGATCAAAAAATAATTTGTCAACTTTGGGCAAATTAATGACCTGTGCTGATTAAATGAATTAAGGGCTTCATTTATACTTATTTTTAGCAAATTAAAACAAAGCAAAGAGGTTAATTGAAAGATCCAAGGTTAATGTAGAGTTAAGTCTGAGCTTAGCATAAACCAAAGGGGATTTTGAATATGAGATGTTTGCAACATGCTGTTAATAAGGCCAGCTTTCCTACTTTTTAATGAACTGTGTTTCTTATTTTGTTTTCTTCTTTTTTATAGCTTGCTCTTCAGTGGAGTATTATTACTATTAATAATCTTTACTACAAAATCTAGATACAGATTGTTAATTTACTACTGTTGGAACTGATTCAATGTTATTTCTTATATTGAATTAATAGATCATGCCATGGAGGTTGCGACACTTATAAGTGAAACCTATTCTTATCTTCAGTAATATCCTAATGCTATATTTTGCCTGTACTCTTATCAGTTCCAGGACTGGAAACTTAATTCGAATAATCAGTCATATGCATAAGAACAGCAGGGGAATGTATTCAATATAATGCTTGGGATTTATTACATTTATTTACTATACATCTCAAATAGGTCATGTAATTTAGTTTTATCCCAAGTGGTTTTGGTTGCAATAAAAAGTAGCTTGGCCAGATTTATACAAAACCAGATCATTGCTAACCAGTTTATTTACACTGCATTTCCAGCTCAGCATCACCCTCAAAGCAAGATGAGCCATGCTGGCGGAGTTCCACTTCTGCTCACATTCATAACTGATGCATCCACAGCCTTTCTGTCAATTATGGATGTCAACAGATCTATCTGTGTACAATTTCTTTCTTCTTATCTGTTAGTGGAAGTACTTTTACCACTGCAGTTTAGGGAAGCTTAAACTGTACTAAATATATCCAGTTTGGTCTAAGTGGTTAAGGCACCAGGCTAGAAAGCAGCAGACTGTGAGTTCAAGTCCTGCTTTTACCATGAAAGCCAGCTGGATGACTTTGGGCCAATCACTCTCTCACCCCAACCCATCTCATAGGGTTGTTGTTGTGGGATAAATAGAAGGAAGAACATGTGCTGGATATGTTCACTACCTTGTGTTATTTGTAAAAATAATAAAGGCAAGATACAAATAAACTAAAGTAAAATAAAAAAGTAAAAAAGAATAAAATAAAAATAAAAGAAGCAAGCAAGCTATTAGAGACATACTTCAGGGCATCTACCTGCTTTTTCAATGTTCTAAAGTTTAGTTTTCTGACTAGGGCGTCATTACAGTACATATTACTCTACCACATAAAAGATTTTGTACAATAGACCATAATTATATCTAAGATGGAAACCTCTCAGAATAAATATATGCCTTAAATGTCTCACTCATCCTCACCAACTCAACTCACCAAAATACATCTTCTGGATGAACTGGTCCAACTGATCATAAGATTGGCTTAGTTTACAATTATTTTTGTACAGATCATTCATTTATACTTACCTAGAGAAAACCAAAGGTTCCTTTAGTCTTGATTCTGAAATTATTACTATGGGTGGATAGAGAAAACATCATATAGCAAATTCCATAAAACAACAAGATTTTTTTTCTTTCTTCAGCTTCCCCAAAAAGCATCCGTAAATGTAATGTCTCATTAAATTTTAATATGAATGCATATATTACATTTCTTATCTAAACACATTAAGTCTTTTGTGCCCCCCAAATTCTGACAGGAAATGCTGCAGGATGTATTTGGAAACTCATGAGATTTAGAAATGAATAATTCAGAGCAAGGATAGCAAAAGGCAGATAAACTTTCATGCTGCAGATAAAGGTGGAAAATGAGAATTCATCTTTCACTTATCAATAGGTTCCAAGTAGCATTAATTAATTGCTATTAAAGTTTATCTAAACTTCTAATGTCTTTTGCAGAGTCCCTTTAGCAAAAGGAATTTTGTCTCTTTGCCCTTTATGTAGCAATTTTGGGAAAGGAAATATAAAAATATATTAATATATCATAGAAAAGTAAGCCACCTTTCAAGTTGATTTATCTTACCCAGGTGTTTGCTTTTGCATACAATTCCTCCTTAGCATAAAGCAACGTTAGGCACATTTGTGTTAAAAATGGTCTCAACTTTACATTTGTAAAAGAATAGTCAAAATTCACTTAAAGCATCCTTTTTTTGAAATTCACAAAGAAGCCCTATTGGAAGCAAATATATGGATAATGAAACTAAATGGGGTGAAACCTATTTCTGTACTAGAAGTCTGGTAATAGCACGTTCCAGTGCTTTAAATGGTCCACAGGAGCATTCAGAGCTTAAAGTCTGAAGAGCATGAGAAGACTTATGTAACTGCATTATTCATAAGCCAATGGGCCTGTTAATAAAAGTTCTATTACACATCTCACATTCATCCTGCTGTTTAGAGTGTGCTGGCTGCTGATCAGCCAAGAAGCTCTATGCTCAGAAAGGAAGCAAGGAAACAGCTATCATAAGTCAGAAACATCGTTCTTTCATGCTCAGAATCCATCAGTTTCCCTCAATTTTTTTCAGAGTTAATTTTCAACACGTGCATACAGCAACTCTTACAACTTTATAAAAAGATGATATTTCTTTTGACAAAACAGTGATTTTCTTATATTTTACCTATGCAACTATAGATCTTTCAGATCTAACATACAGTAGAATCTTCCATGTACAAAGATAAAACCTCAATAGATGAAAAGTAGATTACATGTTTAACACAGATAACACCTAAACATAAGTAAGGTTTATTTTAAACTAGTAAAATATTTGTTTTTGTTCATTCTCTCCATAAGACTAAATCAGCTAGGGGTATCTGTCGGGGAGGGGAGTGGTGGTCAAAAATGATGATCCAGATGGTGGCTGCAGGTGCACAATTGAGATCCTATCTCTAATTATGTGGTAATAGGCACTGTCTTGACTTTTTGATGCCCCTGCAAATGCCACCTCAACATACTTTATTCATACTGTATTCAATATTTGTATATTCTTGACTTCTCTCTCTCTCTTTCTCTTTTTATTCTCACTGCTTTCAAATTGCTGTTATACTTCTCCTACATTTGTAGTTATCTATAATAAAATTAGGCAAAATTGAGCAGCCATTTCCTTCTTTCAATAAAGTTTTGATACTAATCATTTTCCAAGATAAATAAATTTATCTTCTTGTTTTAATTGCTTGTCAATTATGCTTAATTTGAAGTTGTCATTTTTCCTGTCAAATACAACTACCTTATTTTGGGAGACATTGATTTTCAATTAATTTTCTTCACTGCATCATGCAAGCTAATATTGTTTATTTTTTCTTTGTAATCCCTGTAATCCCTCGCATCAGGGTGAAGTTGGGGCAACTGAATAGAGCTGAGCATTTACTGGCTGGATGCCCTTCCTGATGTCTATGTGGAATTCGTAAATTGCTTAAAACATACCTTTGCCGGCAGGCCTGGGGCAGCTAACACCTTGCCCCTAGCCAGTGTATGTTTGTGTGTATGTTTGTGGAATGATTGGTTTTTCTTTTTAACTTAGGGGTTTTTATATTTATGTATTTTATTGTGATTTCTATCATGTTGTGAGCCGCCCTGAATTCTCCGGAATAGGGCGGCATAGAAGTTAAATAATAATAATAATAATAATAATAATAATTCACAGCAGATATTTTCTCTTTGGACCCAGAAAGAGAAATATCCACTGCTACCTAGGATAGAACTCACAGCCTCCTGATTGAGAGGCAAAACTGTACCTGTAGAACACCACGCCACTCAACATATACAAATATTGAGTGGTGTGGTGTCCTACAGGTACAGTTTTGCCTCTCAATAATTGTAAACATAATATTTAAATTTTCAGCCCTGGGAGTACAGGTTTTTGTTCCTAAAGAACTTTCTGGTTACCACATTTTGAAGTAGCAAAAAACAACAACAGCATACTAAAGCCATAAAATAGATTTAATATGTTAAAAACAAAGAAAAAAAATCTGTTCCACCAAAAGGAGAAAATAAAAATTGTGGCTGGAACAACCTATTTCATTCTTAGTTCTAGTCTTCCAAGCTTTCTTGAAATTCTGGCTATTAAAAGTTTTCCTTTCTCCAATTTATGTTACAGTCTTTGCTTTACATGTCTCGAGGAGTCCATCTCTCATCACCCACCGAGAGAATTTGTTAGGTGGCATAGTGAAGCAAGTGATTGTAGCAATTGCACCATTTGTATTACCCTAGAAGATTTTCAGTGGCGTATACAAGTTAAATGAAAAGTAATGCCTCTGTTATCACTAACAAATGGCAGTACTGTTGCACTAGAAATGACAAACAAATAACATGCAACTTTGTCATGTTACTTGGCATCTCTTCTTTCATTTTAATGAACAACAGAATTGCTGTGAGGAAAAAGTTGGTTGCTATTGTTCATGAAATGGAAGCCTCAGTGAATACTTGTCAATATACTGATACACCAGGATTGAAGTTTTAACTGCCAAAGGAGTCAACTGAAATTCACCACCAAGGATAAATTGATTATGGTGATTTGATCTGGGTTCATCTAGAGGAAAATTGCTTTTAGATACAGTTCAAATCTTTAATGCCAGCATCAAAATGATGTTTGAATTAAATAAGTGTGCAAAAACAATTAAAAAGAAATATTTACCTCACATGGAATTGAGTTTTACAATACCACTAAAATCAAAGCATTGACATTGTATTGGGGTGCTTGGGATATTTTAGAAGCAAACAATAATTGCATGCCCAGATGAAGAAGATAGTCAATAACAAATATATAAAATGAGCTAGAAACATTTTCAAACTGAAGATAAATGATGATAAGAGCTGTGGTGGCACAGTGGTTAGAATGCAGTATTGTAGGCTAATTCTGCTGACTGCTGACTGCCAAAATTTTGGCAGTTCGATTCTCATTGGCTCAAGGTTGTCTCAGCCTTCCATCCTTCCAAGGTCGGTAAAATGAGGACGCAGATTGTTGGGGGCAATAGGCTGACTCTGTAAACCATTTAGAGAGGCTGTAAAGCACTGTGAAGTGGTATATAAGGCTAAGTGCTATTGCTATTACTATAATGCAATTAAAATAATTAATTCTTGGATGTTTATGACAATATATCATACACTATACAAAAATAGATATAGATTGCTTGTATTGATTTGTTGCAAGTGAAGCAGGCTTTTTCTTCTCTTAAGAAACATCCAGCATTGTAAACATGGTATCATTATCATTTTTTTAAAATGCCATTTTAAATTCAATGTCATGTAAAATGTCTTAGGAAGACCTTCTCTCCAGAGAATCCACATTTATGTAAAGGTAGTTCATTTTCATGGTTTACAATACCACTCTTTTAGTGTTTGCAGTGCCCTTTGTTGCAGAATTCAGTATAATATTCTTGTACTTTTATTCCTGTTGGAAGTAAGCCATAAAAATAAAAGAAACCTATGCTCTAAGCCATTCTTAACATATTTATATCTTTTGTCTTGTTGCAAAAAAAAAATTCCCCTAAGAAAATCAAACATGCTGCTGCAACAGCAAAAGGATCATAGTTCCAAGATCCTCTGTGGCTGAATCATTCCTAAAAAGTCTTCTGCCTGGCATTTTTATAAATGTAATGCATGGCATACATCAGAAATGGTTTTACCAACCTAGTAGAATATATCAATGCATAGCAAGGTTCCTGTAATGTGTTCCTATGAAATACATCAAGTAAGAATACCTATATTCCAAATATATACTCTCAGAAATTTTTCAGATCAGTATTATTATATATGAACATCCATACACACATATGCCATACACACCCAGACATATATATGCATGCACATACAGAGAAGTGTGGTGTAGTTATTAGGTTCATAGATTAGTAGTAGTGAGATATAGTACAAGTTCAAGTCATGCCTTAAGCACAGAAGCCAGCTAAGTGATTTTGAGGCATGCACAGATTTCAGCCTAATCATTTTCAGATTCTGTGACAATTTGGCTGATAACCCCCCTTATAAAAACTAGGCAAACACAGTGCAAAAAGAACCAGATCCTGCAACTATATAGAATAAATTCCAAGAACAGACATATACAGTAGTGGGATTCAAATATGTGAACAACCAGTTCTCTGTGTGGATGCCGCTTCTGGAAGTTCATTCTGGGCCTGGGCAATATAAAATTAGCTACCGGTTCTGCCAGACTGGTGCAAACTGGCTGAATCCCACCACTGGACATATACATATGTTTGAGTACACATGTATCTTTTGCAGGTCATATTCAGGGATGCACAGAGATGAATCTTGTTGCTTATATATACATCACCATTATGTGCAGCTACTTAACATTTTCCAGATAATGAACCTCTGTTGGGGAGGAAGAGTCAAAAATTTTATTTCTTGACCAAACAAAATCCTCCCCACTTTGTTATATGTCCTGTTTTGCTGCATGCAGTGCTGGTGCCAGCTGCTCAGATTCTCCAGCACTTGCCAAGGCCTATATTCCAAAAACAGCCTATTGACAGTCCTTGCCCTTGGCTTTAATATTGCAATAACTTTCTGAAAACTGAATAGAACAGAGTCAATTTAGAGAAGCAAGAAATAAGGAGGAGAAATAAGTAAAAGGTAAATTGAATTTGAAAATGGGTTGGACCAGGCTAGAAGCTGTCAAGAAAAAGCTCTCCTCCCCATAATTTTCCCAATGTGTTATGAATTCCTTGGCTAAAGAGGAAAACCTAACTGACTGTTAGCGTACAGCTTAGGAAACAACAGGTAGTCAGCCATCTAGGAGCGATAAGTCAGACTCAGAATATGTAGCTGCTATTTTAGGCAGCAAAGGTCAGAGTCTAAACTTATGAGAGTGCCAAGCCCTAAATCATGCCATCAGCTAAAGAAATTGGCATAACTTAATAAAATGAGGAACCATTAACTCCTCTAGTCAGGGAAAGCTAGGAACACTGGCTGTGTAAGGGTATCTTCCCTCTCCTGATTCAAAATAATTCTTCAATACTGGACCTGTATTCTTCTGGCTTTTACTTTTACCCAGCTCCTTATCCTACAAAAATTGCCACACCATGTTGCAAATTATTCAGCTGTAAATTATCAAACTTCAGTAAACTTACCCTTCACATTACAGGCATGACAATCATAACACCTGAGTTCTAGCATTTTCAGCTAAATGATTTATAAACAAACTAATCAAACAACTAGAAAGAGGCTAATTGCCTCCTGTTCGCTTGCCACTGAGGCTAGTGCATTCCTCAAGGCATCCTTATGGGAGGAGTTGAGTAGTGGCCATAAATGTTGGTAATTGCTCCATTCTGAATTTTCTTCCTCCCTTCTACTCATATGACCCAGAAGAAGACATGAGGAGCCTGTCCCATGCTTCTCAGTATACGGATTAGGATAAGCAAATGCAATACAATAATACAACAGAAATACATACAGACAAATATGCAACATATTACTTCAAAATAAAGAAGAAAATACAAACATTGGCTAGGACCAACACTGATAAAATTTTGAAAACATTCTAGAAGCCATGCTCTGCACTTTTTATTTTTTATTTATTTATTACAAAAAACAGTCTATAGTTTAATCTCCAATGACACTGTTTATATTCTTTTCAGATCAGAAAGATTTGTTTCTCTCCCTATCCTACATAATTCAGCTATTGGAGGTACAAAATCAATTAGTAATTAAAAAGTTACATCTTTGGGAATGCTCAGTTCTTTCTGATTACAACAAAAAGTAACCTGTAGGAAGGCAATCCCCTTCATATTTTTGTGTTCATTTTGTACATTTTTACTCCCTTCAAGATCTTTTTAATCAATAAATGTGTTTATTTTCAGTCCAACTCTAATAGTTTATATACAAAACTCACAAATAACATTTCTTCTATAATCACACTCTAGATATACTTCAGATTGTTTCTATTTTGTTATTTTCATTTTACAAAAGGAATCTTTAAAAGTCTCTTTGTAATATCCATGTTCCATCTGATCATTTTAACTGTTCAGCTTTCCTTCCTACTTACAAATTTATGGCCGACTGTCTTGCTGATTTATAGTATACTGTAGGTAGAAAAATTAATAATTCTATCTCAATGCAGTTGAGAAAACTTCATTTTTCTCAGCCCAGAAAAGGAATTACACTCCCCCCACACACAAGCAGTGATAATAAACAATTATTATTTTGTCATGTTTTATCAGATGACTGAAAACTACTGAAATTTTATTGAACAAGTTTAAGAGAAATAACGCATGCTTTTTAGTCCCAACTGAATGTAATGCTAAGTTGTTGTCTCTAACCCTGTTACAATAAAAGTTATTTACAACTGAAAAAACATATTAAAGGCCAATTTTAAAATCTACAATAGCAATTTTTAATTAATTAATATGTTTTATACTGTGGTTTTTTAAATTTAATATGTTTATACGTCTGTTTTTAAATTTTTAAACTTTTAAATTTAAATTTTTAATTTTTATCAAATTGGGGGGGTGAGTGATATATGTATGGGATGGGGACATGCTTGAAGAATGTATGATAGATAAATGGACAGGCCTGCCGAGCTTGAGGGAGGCCGGGGACTGGGGAAATGCGGACTCTGGAGACAATGAGAGTTGGAATATACCGGTCATTCAGGGAAGAGGCAGGTATGCCGGGAGCAGGAGGGTAGGCCGCACACGGGGAACTCGGTCCTGCTGTCTCGTAGCAGTTCCTTGTTCTGGCCCTTCTGAAAAAACTTGCTCTCCCCACGATTCTGGTGATGGGTGTAGCTCGGGCCCTGGGCTCAGGCTATTGCTGCTTAACGCCAGGTCGGTTAACAATAAGGCTCCCCTCATTCATGATCTTCTCATGGATGAGGAGACCGACTTCACGTGTGTGACTGAGACCTGGTTGGGCCCTGAGGGGGGAGTTCCACTCACGGGCATGTGCCCATCAGGTTATCAGGTATGGCATCAGCCGCGACCCCAGGGAAGGGGGGGAGGAGTGGCTATTTTGGCCCAGGAGAACTTCAGTCTACGTAGACTCACTGTTTCCGAAATTCCGGGTTGCGAGTCCATCCTTATGACGCTGGAACTAGGGGTCCAGGTGGGCTTATTGCTTACGTACCTGCCTCCCAGCTGCGTGGCATCAGCCCTGCCTGTGCTACTCGAAGAGGTTGCTGGGCTGGCGGTGGAGTTCCCCAGGCTTATAGTCCTGGGGGACTTCAATCTGCTGTCACTTGGCGAATCCTCGGGATTGGCACAGAAGTTCATGGCCGCCATGACAACCATGGACCTGACCCAAGTAGTGCAGGGCCCGACGCATGAGGGTGGACACGCCCCGGATATGATTTTCCTTTCGGAGCAGTTGGGTAATGATCTGGTTTTAAGGGGCTTAGATATCATGCCTTTGTCATGGACTGATCATTTTCTGCTTCGACTGAATTTTACGGCCCCAATCCTTCCCCGCAGGGAGGCGGAACCGATTAGGTGGTTCCGCCCCAGACGCCTGATGGATCCAATTGGCTTTCAGACGGCGCTTGGGGAATTACCGAGCTCCCTCATTCACAGTCCGGCGGAGTCCCTGGTAGCGGCATGGAATACGGCCGCGAAGGGGGCTATTGACCGGATTGCGCCTTTGCGACCTCTCCGTGGTGCTGGCCCCAGGAGGTCTCCTTGGTTTACTGAGGAGCTCAGGGGGATGAAGTGCCATAAGAGACGTCTAGAGAAGCAATGGAGACAAAGTAAGTCCGGATCTGACCGAACCAGATTGAGCTTATTTATTAAAGCCTATCTGAAGGCGATTAAGGCAGCAAGATCTTTGTATCTTTCTGCTTTGATCGCGTCTGCGGAATCTCGTCCGGCCGCCCTGTTTAGGGTGACCCGATCCCTTATTAACCCAAGGGGTCCGGGGCCTCCCTCGCAGGGTAGTGCCGGGGACTTTAATAACTGTTTCGCAGACAAAGTGGCTCAGATCCGGGCTGACCTAGACTCCAATTGTGTAGCAGAGTCGACTGATAATGATTCAGTTGAGGGGACAGGGGCATGTTCTTGTCCGGTCCTCTGGGGAGAGTTTGAGGCTGTTACGCCTGAGGAAGTGGACAGGGCCATTGGATCTGTATGTTCTGCCACCTGTTTGTTGGACCCGTGTCCCTCCTGGCTGGTTTCGGCCAGTAGGGTGGTGACACGTACCTGGATCCAGGAGATTGTCAACGCTTCTTTGAGGGAGGGGTCCTTTCCGGCTCCCTTAAAGGAGGCACTTGTGCGCCCCCTCCTCAAGAAGCCTTCCCTGGATCCAGAAATTTTGACCAACTATCGTCCGGTCTCCAACCTTCCCTTTGTGGGGAAGGTTGTCGAGAAGGTGGTGGCGCATCAGCTCCAGCGGTCTCTGGAGGAAGCCGATTATCTGGGCCCTCTGCAGTCGGGGTTCAGGCCCGGCTACAGCACCGAAACTGCTTTGGTCGCTCTGATGGATGATCTCTGGCGAGCCCGGGATAGAGGCCAGTCCTCTGTCCTGGTGCTTCTTGACCTCTCAGCGGCGTTCGATACCATTGACCACGGTATCCTTCTGCGCCGGCTGGAGGGATTGGGAGTGGGGGACACCGTATTGCGGTGGTTCTCCTCCTATCTCACTGGTCGGTCGCAGTCGGTGTTTGTGGGGGATCAAAGGTCCACCTCTAGGTTACTCCCATGTGGGGTGCCTCAGGGGTCGGTTCTCTCCCCCCTACTTTTTAACATTTACATGAAGCCACTGGGTGAGATCATCCACTGCCACGGAGTGAGATACCATCAGTACGCTGATGATACTCAGCTGTACATTTCCACTCCTGGCCATATCAGTGAAGCGGTTGAGGTGATGTGCCGGTGTCTGGAGGCTGTGAGGGTCTGGATGGGTGTTAACAGATTAAGGCTCAACCCCGATAAGACAGAGTGGCTGTGGGTGATGCCTCCCAAGGACACTTCTATCTGTCCTTCGATTACCCTGGGGGGTGAATCTATAAACCCCTCAGAGAAGGTTCACAACTTGGGAGTCCTCCTTGATCCACAGCTGACATTGGATCATCATTTGTCAGCAGTGGCGAGGGGGGCATCGCCCAGGTTCGCCTGGTGCACCAGTTGCGTCCTTACTTGGATTGGGAGTCACTCCTCACAGTCACACATGCCCTTGTCACCTCGAGGATCGACTACTGCAACGCTCTCTACATGGGGCTACCCTTGAAGAGTGTTCGGAGACTACAATTAGTGCAAAATGCAGCTGCGCGAGCAGTTGTGGGTCTTCCTCGTTGTGCCCACATTTCATTAACTCTCCGCACGCTGCATTGGTTGCCTATTGGTCTCCAAGCCCAATTCAAGGTGTTGGTTATTACCAAAAAGCCCTTCATGGCTTGGGACCAGGATACTTACGGGACCGCTTTCTGCCACATACTTCTCTACGACCGGTGAGAGCGCACAGGGTCAGCCTCCTCCAGGTCCCGTCAACGAAACAATGTCATCTGGCGGGCCCTAGGGGGAGCGCTTTCTCTGTTGCGGCGCCCACCCTCTGGAACCAACTACCTCCTGAAGTCCGCGTTTCTCCGACCTTCCTGGCCTTCCGAAAGAATTTAAAAACCTACCTCTGCCGGCAGGCCTGGGGATGATTGTTGATTGTGGTGTGATTGATGAGTATGTATGGGGTTTGTATTTTTAATGTTGTTCGGATTTGTTCAATTGTTTATATATATATGTTGTAAGCCGCTCCAAGTCTTCGGAGAGGAGCGGCATACAAATCCGAATAAATAAATAAATAAATAAATAAATAAATAAATAAATTTTAAAATTTACAAAGTTCTTTCTGTTAAAAAATGTAATTGGAATTTTCAGGAGAAACAATAACAGTCAATATGGCATTGTGGTTAAGATGTTGAGTGAGAATAGGAAGGCATAATCTACCCTGAGCCATAGAAGCTCACTCTAACTTTAGCTCAGTCTACCTCACAGAAATGTGGGTAAAAATACCTAACAACAGTTAGGTCTGAAGTAATAAAAATATTTTATTTCACGTATTTTAACCTTAAGAAACCAAAAATGTTTCAAACTTACAGAAAAGTTTTTATTATAAACTGTGAGGCATAATAAAGACCCTGAGTGGCAAAATGGTTAGAATGCAGTTCAGCAGTTTGAGTTTCACCAGCTCAAGGTTGACTCAGCCTTACATTCTTCCAAGGTGGGTAAAATGAGGACCCAGATTGTTGGAGGCAATATGCTGACTCTGTAAAGTGCTTAGAGTGAGCTATAGAGCACTGTGAAGTGGTATATAAATCTAAGTGCTATTGCTATTGCTATAACAAAGGTGTGTAAATTTTACTGATACTTATTTAATATAATTTACATTAATTTGTATGAGAGTCACCTAAGATTAAATAAGGCATATTAATGCTGTCCAGTCAAACCACTACATTAAATTATCATGCACAATTACATATTTTTTCCTAAGGAGTTCCATGCATAATAGAAAGTAAACTATATGAAAATGCAAACAAAATATATTAGCTGGAGCAAAAGCAACTTACAATAAAAACATTCCAGTGACATACATACAAGGGATTGTATCCAGCAGTGTAACTGCCTCAGTACATAAATGAATGTTTCTGAAGCTTCAGATCCATTTCCCCCCTCCTTGTTGACAAGCTGTTTTTCAAGGTTGGGGGTTCCCTCTAGCAATAAAACTATAGTCAGAAGGAGTGAAAAGGATTGGCAAAAAATATGTGTATTTTTAAGCTGTTGGGAGCCACAATATTTCTACTAAGGTTCTAACTTGGTGAACGATGGATTGGTTTCTTAGCCTAGGATATTACACATATCTTTCCATTGAAATTCAGAAGATAACCATCACATTATCATGTTTTGAGTGGAATATCTTTAATGTGAGAACTGACCAGGATTGTTCAAACATTTGGCATAATAAAATGCCTGTCTTTAATAGTAGCATTTGTTTATATGCACTCAGGAACTCAGGATAAACATCCCCACAAATCTAAACCAATTTTAAATGACTTTTTCTAGCAATTGAGCCTGTTTTAAGATAAATCTGATAAAAGAAAATTAATTATTCTTTCCACAGCAGTCATTGTTTTCTGATTTATCTTCTCAGTTATCATTCACTAATGAATATAATTATTGAGGTTGGCAGAATAGTGCACAAGTTATTCTTTTGTTTGCCTTTCCCAGTCCCATGCTTTATCTACTCTATGCTATATATGTTTGCATCTTCATTGAATTTACTTTACTTTTGCTTGCAAGCGTAGAATTCTGTGTATTTTTTTCAGACATAAACTATATTGATCCTACATCTGTATTCTTATCTCATGTACAATACAAAGCTAATTTATTCTGAAGAAATTATAAAAAATACACCGTCTTATTCACAAATATCTCTGAAAATGTAAACCATAAAGCCACATAATATACTTTATATATGTATTTGTTTAGACTGGGTTGAGCCACTAAATATAGACTTTCATTATAAAACCTTGAAATGCTGGAGATTATAAGTAATGTCTAAAACAACCACAAATATCCAAGTAATTATCTGAAATTGAAAACAATTACCAAAAAAATGACATTGACTCATACAAAAAGCAACTAAAAGATTCAGAACAAAAACTAAAATCTTTTTCCTCCCCAACCTAAAAACCTTCTGTGGAGCTGTCAGCCATGGCAATGCATCACAGAATATGATATGTTTGTTAAGATCATGGACAAACTTATACTTATAAAGTGCTGTGACAAATATATTATAAAGTTTATCTTAATAATGTCTTAAATCCAAATGTTCCAGCATAACAGGTTTATGAAATGAAATGTACTTAACTGAGTCATAAGAATAATTCTGAAAAATCACATGCTGAGCATTTTTAGATGAAACTAAGAAAGTGCCAGGAAAGAAAAAGTAATTAATAATCTGTATTTAAAAACTGTAGTTGCAAAGAGGAGACTTTGCAGTGAATAAAAAAGAGAGATAACTGAAAATAGGGTTCAAAAAACAATATTGCAAAGTAGATAAGGAGAAAAGATAATATTGAAAACAATTTGCAATTTGGTGCTAAAGCACTCAAGAATTCAGCTAGAATACCAGTGATAAAATATTGACTTCTCAAGCTGTGAATATCACTATCTTTACTTGTACCCATTAATGCCAAGTTGTATATGCCCTTTTTACTTTGTGGATAAAGCTTCCACCTATCACAAAGCCTGGAGTTTCTTCAGACACTTTTTGGTATCTCCCCAACAAGATTTCACCCTGGTCTTGAATAGTGAGTGCATAGTTATCACCCTCAGATTTCATAGTTGAACATGGCAACAACAATTGTATACATTAATTCCCTCCCCCCCTCCAGTACCCATAACAAACCTTTTCAAAATAGTCCAGGAAATAGGTCAGCATTCAGACCTCATTACATTCTTTAAATGTTTGCCTTCCCACAAGAGCTGCTGAGAATGTTGGATTAGTTCAGAGTAAAAAGCTCTTGACTTATTAATTTCCCTCTAACAAATAATCATACTCTTTCTCTTCATCTCCAATTTTTCAAAATTTCATCTCAATTTTAAGGGTTTTTTTCTTGCTTTAATTCAATTCTCATCTTGGCCCTGTCTACTATTTTAGGATAATGGCTTGGTAATTCTCACTTCTACCGTATACCTTCCAGAAAACCTATACTCTGGTGTCACAATTTATACTGCCTTTTTATGATTGAAAGATAAACAAAAAAATGAAGGGGAGAATTTGAACCAATCTCACAGGGTATAAACAAAATTAAACATTGTTTTTAAAATCTAAATATTGTTAACTTTAAGTGTTAAAGCGCAAACTTTCAATATTAAAAAGATTCAAATACAGTGCTGATGACAAGTTCAAATCAAATCAAATTAATCTTTATTGTCAAAGTACAACATGTGTACAATGAGATTGGCTAAGCCTCTTCGTGCACCCCACGACACAACTCGCAGTGATAACAAACACACAATCTTATTGCACCATGTGAACTTATTGCACAACGCACCAACTCTGCAAGTCTATCATACATGGAGTTATTTCCCATTCAAAAGTCTGACTGCCCATGGGTAGAAACTGTTCTTCAGCCTGTTGGTGCAGCTTGCTGTGCTTCTGTATATCCTACCCGATGGTAGGAGAGTTCATGGTCAGCCACCTACAAATGAGTTAAATATTAAAGCACAAACTTTCCGTATCGGAAAGGTTTAAATACATTGCTGACAAATTCCTGGTCAACCACTTACATGAGTTTACATGAGTTAAATAAGGAAAAGAAACAAGAAAATACCAGATAGGACACCAAGAAGCCTGCTGTGCTATAAGTGGGAAATTTCACCATTATTAATATTATTAATACAAGAACATTCTACAGAAATATTATAAATTTATGAACAAATATATGAATCTGTTCACATGCATACTATAAATATTCAAATAAAGTTTGAATAAAAGGTTGAAAATCTATTTCATCCCTTAATTTATACAGAGAATTTAAACAAAAATTTATATACCATATACAACAAGCAGAAATATAAAATTCCAATGCAATTTGCTAGCACTTTCTTCTCAACCTCTTTTCCCAGATTTCTCCCATGGCCAAAGTTTAAATCACGAAGAGCTGAGATCCATTTCTACAGCCTGCTGGAGATATGGAACTCCTTCCATAGGGAGCAGAAACAGAGCTTAACATCATGATCTCCACCCCACCACACTCAGGAGGACTCAGCCAGTTACATGGCCCAGCAGTGTGTATAAGGACAAAAGATCATAAGAATGGTGCCCACTTGCAGAATGGCGTGAGGCAGTCTGTGTCAGAAGATCACATCTCACATTACCTAAGCAGGCCTGTCAGCACTGCAGAACAATGCAAAGGTAAGTGAGAAATTTATGTGAGCTGCTGGGCCCTGTGGTCAGCTGAGGCCTCTCAGTTTGTGGTAGATTTCCATGCTCTGGTAGGTCCTGTAGTCAGCTGAAGATCCAGAGCCTGGTGGACCAGGGAGCACATTGAGGCCTCTGGGGGCCTCTTCCCACACTCATCTTAACAATCCACATAATTACTTAACAACCACAACTTTTCTGGTTGTATCACAGAGGGCTCAAGCAACTTATTTGCCACTGGTAAGGAGGTCTTTAGTCTCCTTGATATCAGTCTCTGTGCCAGATTACTGTCCGTGCCCTCAACTGGAATATTTCTCCAATGTAGAATGGCCTTCCATGAGTCTTTACCATCACCTTGCACTTTCTTGCATAAATTCTTAACAATCTTCACAGCTTGGTGAGCAATCACATGCTCAAACTCCCAGTCAGTGGCAAATTTCCTAAATTGTAGGCTTGCAAACTGAGGGCCATTATCAGAGATCACTTTATCTGGTTGGTCATGACATGCAAACTGAGCCCTTCATCTCTTAATGGTAGTTTCAGCAGACAAGTCAGGAAGAAGTTCAATTTCCCAATAATAATGAATAATGATCAACTAGCATCTTTTCCTGCATAGTTGAACAAATCTGTACTAATGATCTGCCAAGGACGTGAAGGTATCTCATGTGACATCATGGTTTCTATGCATATTCATTGCAAGTGGGAAAATTGCTAACAAAGTCTTTGATTTCGCTTTGCATGTTAGGCCAGTAAAGAGTATCATGAGCTTGTCTGTAGCATATCTCACCCCCAATGTAGCTTGAGCATATGCGCAATAACATCTCTGGTCTCAGGACTTTGGCACTATGACTCTTGGGCCTTTGTACAAGATACCATCTTGTACGCTAATCGCATCTCTGGAGAACCAATATTCCCTCACAATTGTAGGAACTGCCTCCTTCTCATCTGGCCGCCCACTCAGAACAATAGCCTTCAGTGTCTGTAAAGCTGTTTGAGCTCACGTAGCCGCTGATTTGTGATGTTAAGATAGTCTGCTTGATTGACTTCAGCAAAAGAGGTTTGTTCCTGTTGCAACCAACAAACCATATGGCGCTCATGCTCTCCTCCACGTGTCACCTGACCTGATGTAGCCCTGCTCAGGTATCACTGATATACATTTCATGTCCTGGCTTGTAGACAATGTTGAAGGTTGTAATGCTGCAGTGTAAGCATCATGCTCTGCAAATGCCTGGGAGCACACAAAAGGGGCTTCTTTAATATGGCTATTAGCAGCTTGTGATCAGTTTCAGCTATGATTGTATCCCAGCCATAAAGATAATGATCGAACTGCTGGCAGGCAAATACAATGCTTAAACATTTCTTTTTTATTTGAGCATAATTTAGCTCAGCAGATGAAAGAGCCCTGCATGCATATGAAAGTGGGTGGCCTTCTTGCAATAGGCAGCATCCTAAGCCAATTTTGGTTGAGTCACTTTGAATTGCAACAAGCTTTGTGACATCATAGTATTTCAACACTGGGACAATGGTGACCAAGTGTTTTATCTCCTTTATTGCCTGGTCATGCTTGGGAAGCCAATGCCAAACTGCATCTTTGTCCAACAGATGTCTCAATAGCTGACACACCTCAGACAGGTGCAGCAGGATTTTTGCTAAGTATGTGATAAAACCGATAAATCTCTGCACTGATTTGGCATTGGCAGGCGGCGGCATGTCCACAATGGCTCTAATCTTATCTGGGTCAGCTTGAGGACAGGACATGTCCATGGAAATGGACTTCTTGCACCTTGAACTTCTTTGCTCTGAGCCTCAGCATCACCTGCCTACAATGGTCTATTAGTGCTATTAGCTTCTCATCATGGTCATGCTCATCTTCATCTGTATCACCACAGCCAACTATGAGAATGTTATCAGCTATTGGCTTAATTCCACTGAGTCCACTAAAAAGTTCATGCTGCTTTCACTGATACACCTCCGGTGCTAGAGACTCCAAAGGGTAGTTTGAGCCATCTCTTTCTGCCCCAAGGAGTCCAGAATGTGATCATGTAGCTACTCTTTTCATCCAGTTTGCACTGTAAAAAGGCATCTCTAGTGTCAACAAGCGTGTTTTGGGTAGTTTGTGCAAAATGTCATCAAGTGACATTAGGTAGTGTGACCATATTCAGAAACTTGGGATAAATGCAGATGATCTTTTCAGGCTTCCTAATAACAACCAAGTTGCTTATCCAATCAGTAGGCTCAGATACTGAAGTAATATGTCCTTCAGCTTCATACTTGTCCAGTTCTGCTTTGACCAGAGGCTTAATGGCTATTGACACATTGCATGGGGCACATTGTACTGATGAAATGGCAAGATCAAGTTCAAATGAATGACTCTTGGAACATAATATGGGGCCCTCAAACACCTCATTGTAGACTTGGAGGATTTTGCTGTTTTGTCAGGGTGAATCTCGACATTGTGTAACTCAGCCGGAATGGTGAACTACATCAAACCCAGATGCTCACATGTTGATCCAGACAATAGTAGTTTCTGATCGGCTTCCACAATCTCAAATTCAAATTTGTGGATACCCCATGTATGCTGCATTCTGTTTGGAAAAGGCCCAATGCTTCCATTACTTCTCCTGAATATAACTTCAGATTGGTGCTACTAGGCTGAAAAGGTATCTTAGGTGCCAGTTTCATTTTGTCCTTTAAACTCAGGATATCACATGTTGCACCCAAGTCCAGCTGGCAGGGTTGGATTATATTGTTTAATTTGAGATTTATGAACCATTTTTTGCCCTTAGAGTTTACAGTACCAATGCATCCTTTTGTGTAAACCACATTGGTGGCAGACAAGTGTGCATCCTCGGGATCTGACATTTGCTCAATTGTGTGCAGCTTCCTTGCTTCCATTTTACCTGAGAGACACCTCATGCAAAATGATTTGGTATCCCACATGCTCTGCAAGTTTTCCCATATGCAGGATACTGCTCTTTCTCTCATACATGCACACTGCCACAGTACTTGCATGATATTGGGTTGTGTAGTTGAATTTTGTGCTGATGCTTGTACGAGTGGTTCTTCATGCTTAGCTGTTGTTTGGAGGCTGCATTGACACTGCCAATCTGTTTATCCTGCTCCAAGGCTCTCAACCGTTTGTCTGTAAGTTCTATGGTATGACATATCTCAATTGCAGCTTGGAAGCTTAAATCATGTTCCCTCAAAAGGCAGTGGTGTGTGCTTTCACTAGTGATACCCAGAACTATTTTATCACAAATAAGTTCATCTCTCAGAGAGCCATAATCATAGCTTGCAGCTTTTTCTCTTAGCCGTGAGACAAAACTGTCTATTGCTTCACCTCCTTCTTGCTTACAGCTGCTAAATGTATATATATGGCATATATGACATTTATAGAGGGTCTGAAAAAGACTCCTAATGCATTTAGGATGGCTTTAGTATCTTTTGCTCCTTTGTAACAATTAAATTATGCTTGTAAACATGGAGGCATTCGCTGCCCATCAGCCATCTCAAAGTGGCTGCCTGCACTGCTGCCGGTTTGTCATTTAAGCCTGTGGCTAGGGAGTAATCCTGAAACTCTGCTCTGAAGTTGGCCCAATTACTGCTGCAATCTCCACTCACCCTCATTGCCTCAGGCAGTGGAATGCTACCGGTATTAGAGGCTGCCATGATGCCGGTTTCCTGGCTTCAAATGCTTAGCTTCCAGGACAGGGCCACAAGTGCTAGACAGGCATGCATCAAATGTGTGTGGAGGCAGCACAGATTCAGATGCTTCTGACACCATGTTTCATGTGGAGTCAGCAAATACAATACAAGGCCTCACTGTGCAACAGCCATCTTTCAGAGGGAGAGGGGGAGAGAGAATACAACTATAGGAACAGGAAATGCATCACAGGAACAATAGAGATGAATCATAGAGTAACAATATTACACAGGAAACAAATACAATAGAGATGAATGATAGAGCTGCATATAAGGTAAACATAACACCCATAGCAACCTCATCTCATGTCCAACATCTCATGTTCAGTAATTACCCTGCTACAATAGTTAGAAACATATTATTCCTGCATAATGTGGAATATTATGGCTCAGGCTAATTAAGCCTGATTGCTCTTTTTTTGTATAGCTCATAATATTACTTTGTGAATTATTGCCTTGTTTTATTATTTGCTGGATAAAATTGTAACTGATTGAAGTGGCTTTAGAACATCATAAAATAAATATATACTAAAAATGTGGTACTAGTAAAAAAAATAAATAGGACTCTAGAATTTGATATTGCCCCTCAAACATAATTGTTTTCAACTAAAATATTTGCTAAGTCAACATTGGAGTGATTCGGTATAGGATATCACTCAATAACATGATATAAAAGAAAGCGTATTTATGAAATGAATCAGTCTACTATAATTTGCAAATTAGAAGCTTGATTACTTCTTTGAAGCATTTTGACATAATTCTGAGATTTATGTTTATTATAGTTTCTGAAAAGTATGGTGCCCTTTCTCTGAATAATAAAATAGCTTCCAATGAGAAAATTCAAGCCTGACTTGAACCAAGTCATAATCTCTATTTGATTAATTCCTGTTGTAGCAAAAATGTATTATGCACAATTATTTATTAGGTTCCATTTTGTACCTACAGGAAATTTCTGCACAGAGAGTACTACTTTATCATTACTCAAGGAAAGGAATGAGAAATGATAAACCTGATAGTTCAAATAATTTAAACAAAAAAATAAAGTAAAAATGGTAAATATTTAATTTACTATTTATAAACAGCGGCAAAGATTGTGTGTGTGTGTGTGTGTGAGAGAGAGAGAGAGAGAGAGAGAGTCATCTGTGTTTTTTATATTGTTTACTTCATTGTCAATTGGAATTGAACCACAGATTTTAATTATTGTGAAATAATCCCTTCTTAGAAACTTTCTATAAATCTAAAGTCAATTCCCATGTTGGCAGAGAATTATTTTATATGGACATAGTCATTATAGAATGTGAGTAGGACACTACACTACCTTATAATAGTGTAATTCTAAAAATGAAATTATTGACTCATTTGTAATTTACTTGCATGAAAAGCCATTTTGTATTTGAGATAAGACAAGTAAAACTAAGTATCCAAGCTGCACAATGTTAGTTTCATTATTATAAAGAAATGTATAATGATCCTCACAAGGAAGGATTCAGCAGTGGTTAAGTATGTTTTTGCAACATCATAAAATATTTTTAGTGTTATGCTCCTGTATCCAGAAAAAAAATTCTGCAAGATAATAAGATAAAGGTCTTGCATTGGCATGTTCAAAATATTTCAGAAGTTGCAGTACAGTATGTGAAATGGGACTAATGAAATTGTGTATTAGTGGGAATTCATGTGTTTTTAAGATTTATTGAATTTAGATTCAGCATTTTCTCAGAAATGTATGAAATATGTTTCATTGAGCCACACCAAAGAATATAATCTATGAATTGTTTCTCTATGTTAACACATAAATGGTTGAATGAATCAACATAATTTTGCTGATTAGCTCTGTTACTAGTTTTACTGTTTCTGTCAGGTTAACCCCTGTGAAAATAGTTCAGGAAAAATATTGGTCTTCAGGACTTTTTTTTCTTTTTAAATGAATATAATGGTGTCACTATAAACACTTTTTACCTCCTTCTCAGTTTGTGTGTTCATCATATTTTCCAAGTTAAGCAATATTGGGTATGATCTGTACTTGAAATAGACATTGTTATAGTTAACCGTGAGTTAAACTGATAAAATTAGATATCAAAGAGTCCCTGAAAGTGACATCAAGCATAACTTGAATTTAAAATGACGAAAAAGGATCTGGTGACAGGGACAAACTATTCACAAAAGGTTCGGTTAATGGGAGTAGAGACTTTTCAAATGAAAATGTGAGATCCTTTTGTATTGCAATGATTTTGTGATTTATTATATTGCTGAAACAGGCAGAGGTGATTCCAAAGGAGAAAGAAAAGTTCTATTTTTAAATGCTCTTAAGAATTTCAACTGCTGAAATAATTTGCAATGCAAGCAGATAAAGGAGGAATATAGAAACAGTATTCCAAAGAACGAAGTGACAACAATTACCTAACACTACGTATTAAGAGAATTAACAGGAACAAATATAGGTAATCTTCAATTTACAACTACAAGTCAGCCCAAAATTTCTGTTGCTAAGTGATAGATTTGTTAAGTATTTTTTGTCCCATTTTACTACCATTTTTGCCACAGCAATTGTTAAGTTAATAAGATGGTTGTTAAGTGAACCTGGCTTTCTCATTGACTTTGCTTGTCAGAAGGTTGAAAAAGGTGATCACATGACCCCGGGACACTACAATCATCATAAATATGAACCAGTTACCAAGCATCTGAATTTTAATCACATAGGCATGGGGATGCAGCAAAGGTCGTAAGTGAAAAACAACCATAAGTCACTTTTTCAGTGCTGTTGTAATTACGAATGGTTGCTAAATGAATTGTTCTAAGTTGAGGACTATTTGCATGAACTGTCTAAATTCCAAGGGTTTTAATATGGATTGATGAGTATGCACCATTCTTTAACCAAGCTATATTTAAGCAGTAACATAATTGTCATATTTGGAAATGTTAATTTACCATAAATGTGCACTATGTTATACAGAGTGTAGTAGCAGAGATATTATAATAATTATAATTATATATTCATGCATAATATAAAATATTATATAAATATATTAAATATTAAATATAAATTATTATATAACAAATAATAATATAGTTCAGACGTAGTGGCAAACCAGGAAGTGTCTATAATAAGGAAGCAGAATAGCTATATATTCATTTATATTCCCAGCCTTCTTTGCCTTTTCTTAAAGTAGGTGGGTAAGAAAACATGGTGGGAAAAAGGGCAAGAAAATCCAGAATTGTTCACCACCAAGTAACTCCATGTGGGTTGGGTTTTTTGGGTGGGGGATGAAATATCTGACTGGTCTACACCCACTCATTGCTAATCAGTTTAACAACATCCTGCAAGGAGGTGAAACTGAAGATTGGTTAGCCTCTGCTAAAACCTACTGATTAATGTGAGATCCCACAGAAGGGTCAGAACCAAGCAAGTACAGGCCAAATTACCTGTTTACCAACAACCTTCAAATTGCTAATTGCTGTGGTAGCTGATACAGTCCAACAACATCTAGTTGAAAACAAGCTCTTTCCACCTGAGCAGAAAGGAAATTACCCATATAGCAGAGGAAAAAAAGATGAGCTTCTAATTGACAGGATGATTTTGGAAAACTGCAAAAGAAGGAAAACCTACTTGAACATAGCCTGGATTTATTACAAGAAGGCATTTTACTCCCTGCTACATGATTGGATAATCATGTGTCTAGAAATAACAGGAATCCATCAAAACCTCAGAAGTTTTATGCAAAGATCAATGGCGCAATGAAAGACACAGTTGCTGGTCAATGATGATAGACTTTCAAGGAAATGCACTCTTACCACTACTGTTTGTCATTGCATTGATTCCTCTGTCAACAATACTGAAGAAGTCAGGCCATGGCTATCAAAAACATCTGCCAGACTGAAGTAGTGAAAATTGAAGGAATCAAGATGTCCTATGGAAATAACATCAAGAGTTAGCATTATTCCTTTCCCACTGATTAGTCTTATATTTAAAAGCAATACATTTAAAATAGATTTGTTATTTGATCAAAAATCTGTTAAAGGTGATTACAATGCAGAGCCATGGTGGCACAGTGGTTAGAATGCAGTATTGCAGGCTAATTCTGCTGACTGCCAGGGGTTTGATCCTCACTGGCTCAAGGTTGACTCAGCCTTCCATCCTTCCAAGATTGGTAAAATGAGGACCCAGATTGTTGGGGGCAATATGCTGATTCTGTAAATCCCTTAGAAAGAGTTATAAAGCACAGTGAAGTGGTATATAAGTCTAAGTGCTATTGCATCCTATATTAATCCTCCCTCAATTTATATTTTGAAGTGTTGCTTTTATCTGCACTTTGTCATAAGTATACATTTTTATTTCAAGAAGTCTACCAGAAAAGCAATTGTATTTTCGTGATGGATGGAGTGATTACTGTCTATATAAAATGTAAGATGATCTGGGATTTAAAAGGTGAAGTATTACTGTATAACTGTAAGATATTACTTGGATAATTTCATCACTTTAGACCAGATAAAAAGGACATAGGCCACATTATAAATCTCTTCTCCAACCAGTTAATCTAAAAAAAAATATATAAAAAATAAAATGTCTGACAGAAAATATATACAAATATGATACAGAAATAGATAAATGTGGTTTTTGAGTAAAATTGTCAAATATCTAGGGAAAAGAGGAAAGTAAAAAACAAACTTGGTGGTCTTTGGAGCACTAAAAGATAGGATTAGGATAGGAACAATCACAAACTGCCAAACAAGAGAATGCTTGGTGTCCATCTCTGTCAGTTTTATAATGATTTCAGCTCTTCAATAATTAAACATATTGTTCTAGTACTAAAAGAAACATTCACAACATAATCACTAAAATGTAGATAGAAAAAAAATAAGTACTCTCCAAAGTACTTAAACTTATCAATCATATCTGAATGTACTGTTCTGTGTTCTCAGCAGAATTAGAAAACTGCCTCATAATACAATGTGATCTGAAAGCATTCAGTTTCAAAGAAAACATTCACCTAATCAAGTAAGCTGATTATGTGCTGTTTCCCTAAGGTGGCAAAGAAAGAAATTAACTTCTAGGAACTTCTCTCTGGATGATGAATTCAAACATTCTATGAAGTTTCCAATTCCTGAAAACTGTATGTAATGTATTGGCCACAACTGTTTTAAATCACTTGCTGAATGTCTGACCTACATTGCTGTATTGTTTAACAGTTGCTGTTAGTGAAAGCCAGACTGGCTGTCTCCAAGCTGATAATGAGGTTTGGGGCAGGAAACTGTTACTTCAAACCTATTGGTTGCCATCTAGAGGCTAACTGTATAAATAGCTGTGCAGAAGCCTTTAGGGATGCTTCTGTTGTGAGTTAATAAACTTGTTTGCTGTTTCAACACTCTTCCTCGTTCAATGCCTAAAGAACCGAAGTTATAACAGTGGCGACGAAGGTGGGATGTGCTGCTTCATTGAGAGAGCTTGAAGTCACTAGGGGGTGAGGTCAGCACAGAGCCTGACAGGAACTACTTCCCCCCTTCGGTCTGTGAACAAGCCATGCTGGAGACCATCACACCCTAAGGATCTGTGGAATTCAAGGAGTTTACTAGATGTCATAGTGGTGGAAGGCCAGTGCACGAGCCTCATAGGGCTCGACTGGTTTGATGCATTGGGCATTCAGGACTGTCATGGTTCTGAAAAGAAGCAGCTTTTCAAAGAACTTTGAGGCTTATTTACCTTAAAGAATCCTTTTATTTCTGCATAGCTTCGGTACATACAAAGTTAAGCCAAAAACTGAATCCTCCCTCCCCCAATCACCCGTAACAAAGCATAACTCACTCCTTCATTTTACAGTCATCAATCACATTCTCCAGTTAATGTGAAGTGTGAATTGTCCCTCCCGTTACAGCTGACCTTGGCAATGCTGTGCTGAGATATTGTTATGGTTAGCTAGCAGATTTTCCCATCCACTAGGCTAGCATTGTCTGCTTTAACTCTAGAAGTGATATGCAGGCTAAATAAAACATGTTTGCTTCTTCATATATGGCAAGCAAGAACATCCGATGTTAGCAGTCTTGACACCAGCATTCACCGAACACAAGTAGCAGATCTGTCTGCAGTCTGCCAAGAGTTCACGGATGTTTTCAGTTCTAGTCTAGGGGAGTACAAGGGTCCTCAGATTGCCCTCAAGCTTGATTCTATGGTAACTCCAATATGATCAAGCCTCATAGAGTGCCTTTTGCGTTAAAACCCCAAATCAATGCAGAGCTGGATAAGCTAGTGGAATAAGGGGTATTGCAGCCCATAGACAGTGGGGTGTGGGAGACCCCCATAGTAATGCCCTTAAAGGCCAATGGGGAAGTGCGAATATGTGCTGACTATAAGTGCACGCTCAACAGGGCACTTCAACAGCACACATACCCTGTGCCAGTTGTCAGCCATATTTTGGCATCATTGCAAGGAGGCCGCGTGTTCGCCAAATTAGATTTGGCACAAGCCTATCAACAACTGCCCATGGATGAGGCCACAGCAGTAGCTCAGACCATTGTCACCCATAGGGGGGCTTTTAAGATTAAGTGCCTACAGTTCGGGGTGAGTGTAGCCTCAGGGCTGTTCCAGGGAGTGATGGAATGCACACTCAAGGGAATTCTAGGGGTTTGGCCCTACTTCGATGATGTCCTCATTGCTGGGGAATCGGTTGAGATTCTGGCTGAACGGCTTAAGGCTGTCCTTCAGCAGTTCCACGACACAGGACTTAAACTAAAGAAAGAAAAGTGCAAGATTGGGGTAGAATCAACCGAGTTTCTTGGTTTCTACATCGATGCCGAAGGCATTCATCTGACAGAATCTAAATTAAAAGCAATCCAGCAGGCCCCAAGGCCGAAGTCAAAGGGAGAGCTTCAGGCTTTCCTAGGCCTTTTGAATTTTTACCATGCTTTCCTCCCAAACAAGGCCGCAGTGGCAGAGCCGTTACACCAGCTCTTGGATAGACAAGGTCAGTGGCAGTGGACCAGTGTCCACAAGATAAGCTTCCAAGCAGTCAAATCACTGCTGTCATCGAACTCGGTTCTCACTCATTTCAATGAGCAGCTGCCTATCTGCATTGCGTGTGATGCACCCTCGTATGGGGTTGTGGCTGTGTTAAACCACTTAATGGCTGATGGGAGGCAGAAGCCCATCATGTATTACTCCAGGACCTTATCGTGCGAAGAGTGCAACTACACACAAATTGACAAAGAGGCTCTGGCCATTGTGGCCAGAGTTAAAAAGTTCCATGACTACTTGTATGGCCACCAGCTCAAGGTCTTCACAGACCACAAGCCCACTCCTAGGGTTGTTCACCACAAACAAACAGACACCTCAGATTCTGTCTCTTCAAATGCTGAGATGGTCTATCCTCCTGTCAGCCTATAGCTACAGAATGATTCACAAACCAGGCAAGGAAATGGGCCATGCAGACGGCCTGAGCAGGTTGCCCCTGCCACATGTGGAGCCAGATCCAGATCCAGTTGCATGCATCCTGGCTATCCAGGATTTGCCGGAATCTCTCCTTCACGTTGGGGACATAGCTGCTGAGACAGCAGCTGACAAAATGCTGAGTCGTGTGCTAAACTGGGTACACACAGGATAGCTGGACAAATGTCCAGGGCCAGAATTTCAGAGTTTCTTCATGAGAAAAGATGAGCTTTCAGCTCATAAGGGGTGCATCCTTTGGAGAAGTAGGGTCATAGTCACGAGCTCTTTAAAGCCCAGGGTCTTAGAGTCTCTGCACGAGGATCATCCTGGAATAGTCCAGATGAAGGCACTTGCAAGGAGCTACCTTTGGTGGCCAGGGCTAGATAAAGCCATTGAGGCCCAAGTACATGGTTGCTACATGTGTCAGCAATCCAGACCGGAGATGCCACAAACCCCTGTCCACCGATGGGAGGACACTCACTGTGGTCAAGAATCCACATCGATTTTGCCGGGTCCTTTCAGGGACAGCTGTTTGTAATAGTGGTCAATAGCCATTCTAAATGGTTAGAGGTCACACCAGTCCCTACTATGACTACTGCCAGGACCATCCGGGAACTGCGCAGAATCTTTGCAACACATGGACTTCCAGACGTGTTAGTCTCAGACAATGGGGCTCAGTTTACCGCTTCTGAATTCCAGTCTTTCCTCAGGGCAAACCTAATATGGCACGCCATGTCAGCTTCCTTTCATCCAGCCTCGAATGGCCAAACGGAACACATGGTCCGCACAACCAAGGAATCACTAAAATGGTTTGTCACAGACAAAACAGATTGGCACCACAGACTGGCAGATTTTCTACTCTGCCAATGCACTACTCCCTATACTGCCATGGGCAGAAGCCCTGCTGAACTCAGATGGGACCGTTTGATCACCAAGCTGGACAGGCTGCACCCCAACCAAGTTGCCTTGGACTCTGCTCAGCCAAAGGCACCTCAGAATTTGCAAGTGGGTGACCGGATTTGGACCAGGAATTATGGGCAAGGGGCTTTGTGGGTGGCAGCCATGGTTGTTAAGGTTGTCAGGACCACTCTCTTATGAGGTGGTCCTGGAAGATGGGTGAGTCATTCGCCGGCACATTGACCAGCTGCATCGAAGGCTAGCAAATCAGTCGCTGGCTCAAGCCTTTCAAGAGGGCCGCACGCAAGGGCCGTGCGACAGTGGCCCAACAGAGGAGCTTGCACGCTCCAACAGAACTCTTACTCAATGAGACAGGGAAAAGGCCATAGGAGAGCTTCCCCAGACAGAGAGACAATATCCGCTGAACAGGACCGGCAAACTGCATTGAGGGACAGCCCTGCAGACTTTGTTTCATGATTGGACTTTGGTTTGGGCCGACCGGGACTGGCCAGCCAAAGGGACCCAAGTCAACCTGACTTCACTGGATCTCAGAGTCCTGGTCTACCCAGCCGGGCAGGCAAGTGGGTAGACCCCTGCAACCCCTAGACGTTCAGAACGGTCAAGAAGGCTGCCTAAATATCTGCAGGACTATGTCCAGCAATTGAGAGTTTGAGCCATGTAGGTGGAAGGGGTGTAATGTATTGGCCACAACTGTTTTAAATCACTTGCTGAATGTCTGACCTACATTGCTGTATTGTTTAACAGTTGCTGTTACTGAAAGCCAGACTGGCTGTCTCCAAGCTGATAATGAGGTTTGGGGCTGGAAACTGTTACTTCAAACCTATTGGTTGCCACCTAGAGGCTAACTGTATAAATAGCTGTGCAGCAGCCTTTAGGGCTGCTTCTGTTCTGAGTTAATAAACTTGTTTGCTGTTTCAACACTCTGCCTCGTTCAATGCCTAAAGAACCGAAGATATAACACTGTAGGTTTAATTTGTACATCCAGCAATTATGGACAGCTTGCTTTTAAGTGATAGAGACAAAACAATAATCTAATATTTGGTGATGCTTTTTATAGAAGTAGATATATATCACAAACACCCTGGTTATGGCAGTAAACATTCCATTTATGATCAAATCCAAGATTTGTGTAACCATTCCATCTCCAAAATACATTTACTACACATACAAAAAAGAGCTCAAGAGGACTTTTGTTGTTAAAATATATTTTTGGAACCTGATTTAAAAGGGGTTGAAACTGTAAAAGCTAGATTTTGGTAAATTCTACCTGGTATTTGTTATATCTTTAAACTTGTTCAGTTTATATTATTTATAGCTTATTCAGAAACAATTTGAATCACTGAATTATTGTTTTTATTTTTATTTTCAGATATATCATAAACATATAAGTAGTAATACATTCACGAATAGAACTTCCAGCAAAATATAATGTGTGGGTTATTGTTCAGGATTACAGTGTACTAGCTATGTTCTTTTTCCAATTCCATCCCACAACATCTTTGCTTTCCTATTCTTTCACCTCTGCTGACCCCAAATCCAGATATGTTCAGTTCCCTTTAGGTTGTGAGAATTGTGGAGTGGTAGGAAAGAGGTGATCTTTTGTTGTTTCCCACTTTTTTTTTACGCTGTTGAATATTGTCTGGCCTATTTCTCATCACTTCTTTCCTTTGGTGGTCATTTCCAAAATAATCTATTTTCATCATTCCTTGGCTTATCCTGACTTTTTCTTACTTCATAGTGATATCTCTACTACTTCATTTTTGCTTATAATGCCCTTTGCCAAAATTATTTCTTACTGGTTCCCTTTTCCATAAATCCAAGAACTCTTTCCTCAAAGGAATATAGTCTCTGTTTTGTAAGAAGATGCATGTTATAAACTGGAATATTATTTTCACAGTTTATTTAATTCAAAGATAGGATAATGAGCAGTGATTGTTAGTTTCTGATGTCTATGTGAACTGGGGCCTGTTTTGTCAAGTGTCAGGGCAGTGATCAGGTATCCAGGCAATTGGTTCTTTTTGGATCTAAAGACAAAACACACACCAGTAAATAAAAGCATTTTAAGCTTTATTATTAGCTAAGAGACGGATTATAAAGCATAATATAAAAAGCATACATACCAAGAAAGATAATACTCAGAACTTTTATAAGAGTCAGGCGCTCCTTAATGACTACAGAGATACTCCAAGGATAGCCAGTTTCTATAGTACCTAGCACTAGGTTATGTGCAGAAATTCCCAACAAGCAACAACAACCCTGCAGTTTTTGTCAAAATCTGTCACCATGGCTTCATGGCCCTGCTATGGTCAGAAGACCTGACCTTGACTGGCACATGACTCTGGGATGGAGTCAAGAGTCTGAGAGTTTCACAGCTTAAATCTTCAAAGTTACTGAAAATTCTTTCCCCCTTTCTTTTATTCAATAAACAAGAGGAAAAACACCAAGCAGGCTAAGTCATAATGAGCTCTAAAAGTTAATAGAAGAAATCAAAATATGCTTTTCCTTGGAATAACAATGGTTGCCACTACAGGACCTACAAGACAGCTAACATTCTCAGAACCTCTGTGCTGAAGATATTAAACAGGCCTTATACATTCTGGAAGTCGAAAAATGAAACTGCATTTAAAAATCAATCAATATAATTTTTAAGCCAATGGTATGAAAGAATTCAAATAAACATATGACATTTATGGGAAGAAAGGAACATTTGAAGTTAACTTACATAAATAAGCAATAATAATCCATGAAAAATTAGCACATTATTCAATTCAATGAGAGAAAAATGAATGTAGAGTAGGGGTGTCAAACTGCCGGCCCGCGGGCCGGTTTCATCATACTGGAGCCACGCCTACCCCATTGCCAGCAATGACAAAAAATCTCCGACGCCACATGACGTCACAAGTTTGACATGTCTGATGTAGAGAGTAGTACATTTATTTCAGTAAGGGAAAGGCAGCCACTACAGAGAGAAACAAAATTAATTCAGTAAGATATAGTGTAGAGAATCTCAGAGATTACCTTAGAGAAGCTATGTAGAGATAATTGCAACAACATGTAAATAATATACATTAAGCTCAGGAAACAAAACAAAAAAAATAAGAAGAAACTAAGTTCCGTTCTTGGGATATTAAAGAGAGGAAAGGAAAATAGTCATACTTCCAAAATCCTGTTATTATAGCTTAATAACTTAATAACTTGGGGAGTCAATTTCTTAGTCTGATCTATCTGAAAGGGCTGAAAAAATAAAGACCTTGCATTGTATACTGTAGATTTCTGTTCTCCTGTCTTTCCTTGTGGCAAAGAAACAATGCTCAAACAATGCGCAACTGAAAGTCAGTTTGTTGATAATTCAAGTGCAGATTGCAATACATCCATTATTAACAATAACTTGAATGTACACATTTCTATGAAATCGAGGAACAAAGTTCTGGATTGTGCCAAATGCCTAGATGTAAAATATGGAGCCATGTTTATTTAATTATTATTTAAAGAGGTTTCCTCATATAATTATCCTATGCAGCTTACAACAATAAATAAAAACAGATATTAAAATAAAATCACTCTTGTCACTAGCACCAGACCAAACAGCTTCCCAGCTCAATCCTTTTGTTATTGTACCTTATGGTTCTGGTTCCCTGCAATGCCCTGAATTGTTGTGGTAGAGAATAAACAAACTGGGACATTAAGACAGAGGTAAATATATTTGGAAATATTTAGAAACTACATTTTAAAAAAAGAATTAAGCTTTCCTGCATATTTAAATTCTGCCTCCAAAGCTAACAAGTATAATAGCTGTAATATACTACTAATATTTTCATCTTTTGCCTGCACATCATAGTAGAACTAAGGAACTATACAAATAAGTAGATTAACAATTGCTGCTGGCATGTTGCATTTGGCAAGTGGATATAATTGAAGAAATTACTTGATAAATAGTTTATCATTTTCCATGTTAGATTTTGCATATAACCTTAGAAATTAAGATTCTCCTTCTGTGAAATGACTACCAAGCCTTACAGAACTTACTTTCTGCTAATAACATTCTCTGACCAGTCACCTTGAACTTTTTTTTTTTCAAAAAAAATCTCTAATGGAACTGCAAGACTGAATGCTACACAACCCTTTTCTTTCAGGTGTTATGGTGCTGAACACAGGGTTCAATGCCTTCTCTGTAATCACAGCTTTTATGGTGAAAACAAAAGGCTGGGAGTGCTACTGGAGTAGAGGCAATCATAGGTTATTATTAATAGATTCCTGACAACTTTAGGCTATAGTTCTAAAGACACAACTTAGAAGAAGCCTGTCTTGCTGTCTTGCAAGAATCTGTGTCATGAGTTAGTATATGTACCCCATGAAGATACCCCTCCCTTTTGAAACTAGTACTGATGGTGTAGCAAAATGTGCCTTGGATCACCAACTTGTGTGATCTATGTTACCCTTTTTTATATTGGACTCACCTTCTGGACTCATCTTCATCAGCAGGACACCACTATCAGGAAAACTATAAGCTATTTCAGTTAAGGGATAACTAGCAATAACAGATTAATGGTTGACAGTCAGGGACTTAAACACAGAAATGACTTAGCAGTGTTGCCTGAGAGAAAAGCAGTAGGCAACATTTGTCTGAATATGAGAGCTTCTTGTTGATGCTATAATGTGAAAGAGCCGTATTCCATTTTCCAGACACAGATATTAATATGAATCTTGCATGTTGCCCATTGTGAAAAGTTTGCCACCTCGGTCAGTCGCATGCATGCCTGTGAGTTCATATGGGTAATCATATTGACTTTGAGCATTTTGATATGTCTAGGCTGTAATACAAGTTTTATTTATAACAGTGGCCAACATGGAAAATACATCCATTACAGGGCTCTGATTCACAAGTAATCTTTTTGCAGCAGTGGGTGGGTGTGTATGTCTTATTATTCTCAAAATCAATGATCCATGGAATATGCTACATGTCTTGGCAAACCAATACAAAAGTCCAAAATACAGAAATGTTTCACTTATCTAATGTTTTGTGAAATGATACTATACCCAAGATATATTTGGTAATTGAGAATATGTCCATGATTTTCAGTTAGTTGCTTGAAGAAATAATGCCATTGCTGTATTAGGACTGTTAATACATCGTCATTTAGTTTTGTTCCACCTTACAAATCAGTGTTGAGCCATACATATGCCCAGTTGACAACTGCCACATTTTGATCAAAGTGTCCTAACAGGTCTAACTGAAACACTGTTTAAGAGGACCAGAACATTCTTTATCGGGTGACAATTTATAATTATAGATATTTCATTATTTTAGCGATAGCCAAGTCTTGCTTAGCAAAAGATGGGTTGTGAGCATGTCCCAAGGTCCACATGGAGCTACTAGCATAAAGATTAAAAATGCTGTACAAGCTTTAACCACAACTTTATAAAATAATGTTTTATGATAGATCTCATCCTATGATGCATGACATTCATAAGAGGTATAATTTATAGGCTTTCCTCACTTTCACAACTCCCTTGCCTGCATATTGTGTTGCTCTATCATGCGGTTAAGAAAAGGAAAAGAAAAATCATGTGTCTAGATGTAAATCACTCATGTGCTTTTAAATTGATGGTTCCAATTTTAATGTGTAAATCAAAGTTAAGCATCCTGTTCTGTTTCATGGAGATAGTTGAGAAGTTTATGCAGTATCGGAGTATGGAAGAGAAGTTTGTCTGCTCAAAAAATGTCTACTATAAGTGTGAAAAGTCAGAAAATATTATTTGCTAAGAGTGCTGTTGCTTACCAATCACCATTCCTAGCTTCCTGCATTCCCAGTTTGTTTCTCAGTTTGTAAGGGTGTATGTCTGGGTGTGTACAGAAGCACAGTCTCTCAAAGAAAGCATTACTTTGCAGCAACTCGCCTTTTTAAAAAGTCTATGGGGCAGATGTATGTGGTTCAGAAGTAATAAAGTAAAGATTTTGCAATGGTCATGTGATTTGTTTTAAAGCATAGTAACTTTTTTTCTTAGGATATGAAAAAGCAAAACAAGTAGCCTGGCAGACATCAAGACAAATGTCCATAGTAACTACACTGCTTAGCTCTGCTTAAAGTTAGTTTAACAAAACAGACAGAAATTAATATTGTAGATATCAGCATCCATTGTTTATTTTATTTTTATTTTATTTTATTTTATTTGTACCTTTGAATCAGTTTTTCATTCTTGACAACTGACTGGTTCCTGCATGGTTTAATATGATAGTCTAAATAACCATTTGAGACTAGTTAGATAATTTTGAGTAACCATTTCTGTTAGACTAGTATTTAATCCACCTCTGCCTAACCTAACAGGCCCTACAAATGCATAGTCTTAGGCTTAGATTACATGCTTACCATGGCATGACCCTTAAAGGTATGACTCATAATGAGACGTCCTGGACTCAGCCAGCTACAAGGTGAGAATTGGATAGTTCAAAGTCAAGGGATTTGGGGAGTTAAGAGCAACTATTCAGACAGAGTGACTCCTAAAGTATGCAGAAGAGCACTGCATGTTGTGATTTCATCTTGAAAGCTATCCTGGAAATAGTTTGGAATTCTTCAGAGGGAGATCTGCACACATGGACAATACCTGTCAGTGATGAACAGTCAATATTACTAAGTAGTAACTGAGTTTGAGTTTGTTACAGTTTAGATGTCAGTGGAAAAGACTGGCCCACCTATGCTGTGTGAAACAATCAGAAGGGGAAAAGTGTTTGGCATACTTTGTGATGGGAGGGAAGGCAGTTGCCAGTGTCGTCCCCTTCCATGGTATGAGGTATGGCAGTCCAGAGAGGGATGCAGAACATCCAGAGATGCAGAGAAACCTGAAGTGACCAAATGACAGTCAAAATCTGGCATTTTTGTTTTCCATCAGAGACTAACATGGAGTGCCAGTTGGGATGCAATATTGTGTGGGTTTGGCTACCATCACGTATCAAGGAGTCTTAGACAACTTCAAGACCTCCAGTTCCTTCCCTCTGCCCTCCCCGCAGAGAAAAAGATGAGCCAATCAGAAGACTGGGTGTGTCCACAGTCCCCACTGCTTCTCTCCATCAGAAGCAGCTGCCTGACTGAAAGGAGAAGTGAAGGGGAAGAAGAAATCAGAACAGAGGAGAGAGAGGCTCTCATCTTCGACTAAGGCACGCTGCCTCTGTTTGTATACAGCACGCTTTCCAGCCTTTTTCCAGCCCTCCCTTGCTCTCTCTTCATTGTTCTCTTCCCGGCGGCCGCGGCGGCGGCGGTGGCTGTGGCGGCGGCGGCAGCGGCAGCGGCAGCGGGCGCAGCCAGTCAAGAGGCTGTCACGGCAGGCGAAAGAGAAAAGAGCGAGGCTCTCCTCCTTTCTCCCTCTCCCACCCGCACTTGTCTCTGCGAGCGGCGAGTAGGCTCGTGGCGCTTCCTTACGTGAGCTGCGCTTGGGTCTCCCAGGATCTCCTCTTTAATGTTAGGCGAGACGCAGAACCTATCAGGAAAGGGGGAAAAAGAGTGATAGAAAGGAGAGTAGGAAGAAAAGGAGAGTTTTCCCTTTCTTGATCCACAAGGCAGAGGGGATTCATTCGACTAAAAATAATTTTAAGAAATAGCATTTATCGCCAAGTGGCTAGACAGAAGGGCTCTTCCAGCCTTCCACCCTCCTTTGCCTGCGCTAAACTCACGCCTCTTTTTTTTTCATCTACTTGGGATCGTCCCTTGGGGGATCCAAGGATCATGAACCGCTGGGTAGCCGCCTGGTTCCTGTTGTGCTTGAGCCTCGAAGCCCCTTCATTCGCCAAAGGTGAGGAGGTGGGGAGCGCTGATGACCGTGGTGGTGCGGATCGTAGGGACTAGCATGCTAGATGGTGGGAGAAGGAAGGCGGCGACCAGGGTCAAGGGAAAAGCAGCAGCCAAGTGGTTCCCCCCCCCAAAAAAAAGTAATCACAAAGTCGACAGGAAAGTAAATCAATGCGGGGAATCTTGTGGAGAAGCGAAAGGCGGGTGGAGGGACGTGCTTTGCTACTGAAGGCTGAATAATTCAGAGCTGCCTGAACGTGGGTGTTTTCTTGTATGTATTTATTTGCCTTAATCAGATTATGTGTCATCCATCCGCAGACATGTTCCATATAGCAATGGGAGCTTCAGGAATGCAGGGAAGGGTTCTGTATAATCTAGATAAGCAGAGTGGCAATATTGATAATGAAGCAAAATGTGTGTGTGTGTTGTGTGTGTGTGAGAGAGAGAGAGAGAGAGAGAGATCAGCTTTTTCTCTAGTAACCTTTTTTACAAAATAAATCAGGCGGACATTAACTGGGTGCGAAAGATCTGGCGATATACACATCAGTTACGGACACAGTTGCAATCTTCAATAATTATCACTTTTGCTAATCTACCTCCTGTCTTAAATAGGGCATCCTTACGATGTACGGTGCAGAGATGGAGGAGGGAAAGAACTTCGTAGTCCTCTGAATGTATCAGTTGCACTCAGGAAGATTAAGAGATTCAAGTATTAATTTTGTGTCTACAACGGATAAGCAGATGGATGGGTGGAGAATCAGATAAATACAGCAGACCGGCACAGATTCAGTCATTTGAATATATTGATTTTTTTTTTTTAGCTCCGATGCGGAAGGAGAACAAACATCTTTTACACGCCTGTATTCTGTGCCTTACACGGTTGCCTCCTTCCCCAAAGCGTTTTAAAAAGTTGGGAGCCGCGGCTTCCAGAGGTCGAGGAAACGCTAGAGCAAAAGGCTTTGTCTGCTTGGGTGCGCGCGCGCGGAAGGATGACTAGCAAAGGGACAGGCAACCACTGGGAGTGGGGAAAGCAAAGTATAGGTTGGCATAAGTTTGGCTAGCTTTGAAACAACTGCGTGTATCTAGGGTGGGGGTGGGGTGAAGGGAAAGGCGCCATTCTCGCTCCCACCCCCTCCGCGTCCCCACTCGAAAGACTGAAGAGGTGGTAAATGCCGGCTCATTGCTCGGCTTCTCCGAAAAGCTCCCTTGACTGAGGCAAGGTATTTTCCCCCTCCCTTTCTCCCTCCCTTTGTTTTCCCCGAAGGAGACTCTCATTTTCATAACATCAATTTATTTGGTCCTGCGAGTTTTCTTGGAAAATAGCCAGCCCTGAGAAACGACTTTCGTCAGAGGCTGGGTCTAATAGAGAAATCTCAAGTTTCGTCTCTTGGGGCCGGAGGACCAATCGGTAACCTCGCTTTCCCAAATTAGAAAAAAAGGTCTTTTTCCTTCTCCCCCCCCCCCCATCTTCACACTGTCCAGACAAAATGAGGAACACTCCGGAAACATAGGGGGAAGAGATAATATAATAAGGAATGAAGTACAGAGCGGGCCCGCGAGGAAGGCAACCTTGCGGCTGAATATCAGAAGCCTCCTTTGGCGGCCTTTCGCCTCTTGGGAGAGAGGGAAAGAGTTGCCCTTGGCTCACGTGCTCCGCTCCCCTAAGGGAGCGTGCTTGCCTTCACTTTGATCCTCCCCGCGCGCCAAGGCGCTAGGCGGGAGCGGGGAAGGAGGGACGGAGGAGAGAGGACACCTGAGCCCCTGAGATGGCGGAAAAGCGTGCGCCGCTCCAAGTAAGCCGGGCAAAGGCGCTCAGAAGAGCCAGCCAGCCGTCGAGAGGCAGCCGCAAGCAGCCACCGCCCGCCGGCGTTACGCTATTGTAAAGAGCTCCGTGCTGCGGCCGCTCGCAAACATTCCCCGCCTCGGCTGCTGGCGGTGAGGCGGCGGCTCTCCCTGAAGGCGGAATCTCGCGGGCATTGCCGCACACACGTTTTGAGAGGTTGGAAGTCCGGCAGATGAGAACATCTCCTCTGTGATTTCTTGGGAGAAATGCATATCGAAGGAGCAAAGTCCCTATGGCCGAGCCAGCTGATATGAAACTGATATTGTGATTTAGGGAGGGGAACTTCCGTTAGTGTGTATCTTCAAAGGGGGAGGGGGGGCATCACTTTGGATGCCCTGTAAATGTTTTGCCTTCACCGATGGAGGTTGAAGTGCGCAGCCTGCCCTTTTCGCTAGCTAGAGTTTCAGCGCGTTTTCGAAAAATTGTTTTTTATTTTCATATATTCACCATAGGGTGGGGATTAACGTTGATTGCAAGGATACGTTCCTCTAAGGACGCTAAATATTTCAGCATCAGAGTGGGAACTGTGAAAAAAGCTTGCTTCAAGACTTTTATCATCTGTCCATCCAGTATAACTCTTGGGTAAATACAACATATAATCAGGAAGTTAATTTACCCACTATGCTAGGATTCGTTCAAAAAACAATTGATAAATAACCCAAGTTCATGAAGGTTTGCATCATAATAAATGTGTCTTTGTGTGCCAAAAAACTTGTTTTCCTTTGTTTGTTTTCTATGAGTGATTACCAGGATTCTGGAAAACATTCAAAAATATCTGCAGCTAAAATCCTTCAAATTTGAGGGAATACCTGGGTATTGCCAACTTTGTATCTTTAAGGACATTTAAATTTTTAAAAGTCCCCAATTCTATCTACTGCTCAAGATGATGCTAGTCTAGTCCAAACATATATTAGAAGTAATTATTTAATGTCCTTAATTGTGCAATCTCTATTCCCTCTTGAATATTTTGAAGAAAACTGTGAATCTTCTTAATAAATGCGAATCTTCTTAATATATTTATATAAAATGTGGATGAACTTTTAAGTACTATGCTCCTTAACAATTTTAGACATTAATTTTTTAGCATTAATTATTTTACCACAAAGTATCTATATATTTTTTTCTGTTTACTTTTCAAGTCCACATCTGCATATCTAAAATTTGGATATGCAGTTTTACTAATTTACCTTTAATTTCTTTGAAAATTAAATTAATTATATAAATACAACTGAATACTTCCTTATTTGGTTTTTTTTTATTAGACCTAGCTATTACTACACTTAAATGTAGCAAGCCTCTGTAACATGGACTCTGAAACAAAATGACCTGTGTGATAGCTATAACCATATAAAAGGATTATATCAGACTAGATAGAAATTCATATTTAGCTTTCAATGTTTATTTTGAGAAGAGTTTTCATAATCAGTGAAGAAAAATCCAAATATTAGGGGTTTCTTGTGTGACTGCTTGTGTGTTTAATATTTGTAAAAACAACAACAATGGTGGTTTGGGCAATACGCTGCAAGACCTATTGCCAACAATGTTTTAGTATTCATAATAATGACATCTGATATATAGATACTCAACAATTGTAATCAAAAGACTACGTATATAATACATACTGTAGAACATTATTATTAGATCTATGCAAAAGGGTAGTAATGCAAAACTGATGCCAAAATAATATATAAAGCAATCAATTATTTATAAAATCCTAGTTAATGTACTTATATCAAGTATCAACAACAGAAAAAAAGTATATGGTGCAAGTTATTGTTTTGGTTTTTAGAGTAACATATGTGAAATGTACAGTATTATTAAAAAAATAAAGCATTTTTAGTGGCAATATATTCACTCATACTATATCAGCAATTATTATATCAGCAGTATCTCCTGGCTAATCCATAGAACAACTTACTCCCCAAAACATTTAAACTTTCTGTGCCTGCAAAATAAACTTTTTTTAAAAAAAAAATCACAATAACATGTTTCTATAACTCCTGCTGTTATAATCAGGTAAATATAATGGTGCTATATGGCACAATTATTCATTATCTAATAAAAATTGCCAAATGAAATCTGTTTTAGAAAATGTCTTTGCTGGCTGGTTAATGTATAGTATATTTTCATAATTATCTGATAGTTTGTCTACAATCACTGTTTTTTTATTTCTTCTTTGTGTTGGATTTACATTTGTTTGTAGTTTATTCTAGTAAAAATCACATATGACACAAATAGGTTCAGTATACTTCTTGGCTGATTGCTGGTGACAACCTGGAAAAGTGCATGCAATTTTCCTGGCCACTTTTTGTTTTTGGAAATGGTTTGGTATTGTCTTTTTCTTGGTTAAGAGTATTCCAAGTACCTTCTATAAGCAAGGTGCCTAGAAATGAAAGTGATAGTTATTATATAACATATGTATGTAGCATCCTATAAACCATAGAATATTTTTAGTTTCTTCTCAGGCAGATCAGAGACAAGATTCAAATCAAGAGGAAGGGCACAGAATTAGACTACCTTCTATGTTTGCTTATGTCATTTTTCAATGTCTGAAAATCTCAACCTAAGAAATACCAGAAGGGTATCTTCCAAATCTATTTTAGTTCTCCCATTAGCTTACAAAAAGCAGTAGAAATTTGGATGAGTGATACAGAAATATTAAAAATTTCTGTATCACTCAGGAAGTAAAGTAAAGAGAAGTAAATCTAGATGGATAGAGATGCTAACATTTATTTTTATCTTCATCTCTGCTCTAAACTGTAAGTAGCAGGGCACTGATGTCAGAGTATTTTATATTGAGAATGCTGAGCCCTTAGTATAAGCTTTCTTTAACTAGCATTATAGAATCACAAGATACTGTACACAAATTGGAACTCATTATAATATACAAGGAAACAAAAACTGCAATATGATTAATCAATGTTTAAACTATGAGGCTGTATCTAATACAATCTCTATGGAAGGTGCTAAGATTGTTTCGGTACAACTAAAACCTAAGAATTATTAGAATGAACAAACAAATACTATTTGATCATGTGAAGTATTAATACCACTTTACAATGCCTTGGTAAGGCCACACTTGGAATACTGCATCCACTTTTGGTCACCACAATGTAGAAAAGATGTTGAGACTCTAGAAAGAGTACAGAGAAGAGTAACAAAGATGATTAGGGGACTGGAGGCTAAAATATAAGGAACAGTTGCTGGAATTGGGTATGTCTACTTTAATGAATAGAAGGATTGGGGGGGCATGATAGCAGTGTTCCAATATCTCAGGGGCTGCCACAAAGAAGAGGGAGTCAAGCTATTCTCCAAAGCACCTGAGAGCAGGACAAGAAGCAATGGATGGAAACTAATCAAGGAGAGAAGCAGCCTAGAACTAAGGAGAAACTTCCTGACAATTAGAACAATTAACCAGTGGAACAACCTGCCTCCAGAAGCGGTGAATACTCCAACACTGGAAGTTTTTAAGAAGAGACTAGGCAGCCATTTGTCTGAAATGGTATAGGGTTTCCTTCTTGAGCAGGGGGTTGGACTAGATGACCTCCAAGGTCCCTTCCAACTTGATGATGATGATCATTGCACAGTCAGCCAGATGTTCAGAGTGGATTTGGCATTTTGTCTCCTATTTATGAAAATATAGAAATCATTTTTGACCCATAATCATCTAGTTCTATAGACAAAACACACTTGAGTATTTGGTCAGTGAAAAATTGGTACATGGAAATTAGTTCATTTTTAATCTGGAGATAATTTAATAATGGTATATGTTGTATAATGTATAAAAAGAAAGAAAAGAAAAAACATTCTTTCGATCAGACTAAGATGACCTTTTTGTCCTAAAGCCAATTAGAAGTTAGGACCCAAATTCCTTTCCTACAAAGGAACTTTTTGTATTTTGTCATAAATACCCATTATTGGATTGGGAGGCCTAGCTTATGGTCATTCATACTGTGGTCACTTGCTGATTAGTTTACCACAATGTGCCCTACATGGGCTTGCTCTTGAAGACCATCCAGAAATTAGTACTGATCCAGGATACAATGACATGCACAAATTTAGGAAACCTATGATTTGTCCATGTTACTCCACTGTTGTGGAGTAGGTTCTAGGTTTTTTTTTCCAGGTCCAATTCAAGGTGCTGATTATCACCTTTAAAGGCCTAAGTGGCATAGGACCAGGTTGGTTGCATCATTGCCTCTCCTTGAGAGCATCTGCCTCTTTACCAATAGGATGGGCACAATCCAGATCCCTTCTCTCAGATGTTGCCATCTGATTAGACCTAGACAATGCTTCTTAGTAGCTGCCCCTGACCTTTGGAACAACATCCCCCCCCCAATCTTCCTGGTCTTCTAAAATGTATAAAGACCTGGCATTCCCCACAAGCTTTGGGATTGATAAGATTGGAGACCAGTGAGGATTTACAGTTTGTTTGCCCATGTGATAATGTGTTGTATTTGGTGCACCAATACGTTTTTCACTGGTTTTTATTTTTTTATTGTTTTTATTGTACTATTATTGTTTGTGAGCCATCTAGGGTTATGCTACACAAAATGAGCAGCTATAAATATATTTAAATAAACAAATAAATTGCTAATTTGAAAGTAACTGTGAAACACGATCCTATGTAAGGGCATTTAAAAGAAGATGTTCATTTTAGTTCAATGTTCTCTTGAACTAAACCATATGAAGGAGAAATAAGCCAATGTCATTGTTACATGTCTTGTGAGAACATAATATATATATTAAGAATTATGTTCTTTTTCCCATTGTATTATAAAAAAGGTGCAGAAGGTTAACATAAATTCATTCAAAATTAAAATATATATTTTGAAAGAAAAAGATGATGGAATATTGCTGTTACAAGATTATAAATAATACATGTATCTGTCTGTTAAAGCATATTGCAGTCTGCTTTTAAAAATGTAGCAAATCCAGTTCTGCAGACATTAGTGAGCTTTGTATAATATGGAATCAAATGGAAAACAGCACTGACAAATATAAAATCCATTCCAAATTATTTGCACCCCAAAATAAGAACACATTCTGTCTCTGTCTTTCTCCCTCCCCCCTTTTTTCCTCTAAAGATGCTATCTAAGGCAATAGATGTCTTTGGAAGAAACAGTGCATTCAAATTCTTTATTAATAATATAAGAATAATGTATGCTATTATTTTGTTCAGTGGAATTACACCATGAACTACATGGATTATACTTTTTAATTATTTATTTAATACTAGAAGACATTGTATGAAAAATTAAAAAATGATATTGAATGTTATATGGAGCACAACTTTTGGCTTGTTCAAAACAAATTTGAGACTTGACTGTATTAGTAATTATGGTGATTCCACAAAATCTATGAAACTCCCTATTGGTTCAGAAATTAGAAGGAACCAAATATTAACGAATCAAAATGTTTACCTTAATTAAATATAATAGCATAATTTCTTTCTAGCAGAATTCAAATAGCAGATGATTTGTCTGAATTATAGGAAAATATAATGGTCATAAATACTCTACAATTATCTTTACATTTTGCTTTATAACAGTGAAGGAAAATAACAATATTTTATTCTGAAAAGAGAGATAATACAAGGAGTAAAAATATACTGAAAGTTCAGGAAAGAACTTCATTATTGTTGTTTATATTAAATATAACCACCTAGTATGTCAAAACAACAACTAACATTTGCAAATCTATTACAGAACAATCAACACTGACAAATACCATCAGCTATCTGTTAATATCACCACAGACATGGATTACTTAGAATAGCAATTATGACAAGACAGACTGTATGTGTGTCAGGATCCAAGACCAAGGAATGGATACATCTCATTAATAGAACATAGCAGTTATACCATATACATAAAAGAATCTCAAACTGAAGTCAGGTCTTAAAATGATAGACTTCAGGCTTATGGAGTGTCTGTATATTTATTAGAAGTTTGAGATCCATCAATGACAACCTGGCACAAAACACCATCTAACTCAATTATCAGTTTTACTGAGATAATTTTTTATATCAGTAAAAACAAGTATGCTTGATATCCCCTCACAACCTTTATTTGAAATGTATAAACTGACATCAATTCAGTGGACATTGCAACACTGTAACAAAAATAAGGTCGACAAAAGCATAGCTGTGAGATAAAATATTTTTGGGTGGATAATTATACAAATCTGATACAATCAAATATAGAATATTTCAATGATTATTTTTGTATGCATAACAGGTTGCATATATGCTTCTTACGTTGACTATCATATGCACTGGGAAATATAGCTTTCTATCATTCCTTAGATGTAAGAAATTAGGAAAAGGAAAAACAAGAAATTATTTTTTTCAAATATTGTACAACAAAGCAATAGGATTTGAAATTAAATTGAGTCAAGCAAAATTATAGTCAAGTTCATAAAATTATATAGATAAATATTTCAACAATTTTTTGTGAAAATGTAAATTGTATCACTGTAATACACATTAAGTATTTGCACTTCTATTTCCATTTGTACTACTTAGACAGTATTGCTTGTTATATAGATCAATCATAGAGTAAATGTTTTGGATATAAATAGTAAGTACAGTGTACATTAGTAAATCAAGAAAATAGCTAGTATCTTGCAGTATAGCTATCAATTAAAATATTGTATTAGGCTATTGTATATAGTGCATTGGACATTACATGGTAGCTTCCTCTATATAATTCCCAAGACCTAAATACTGTATAATTCATTATGGATAATGTAGCAGTAGGGGGGAAACAGATGCATGTTCACTTACATAGAGTTTTAATGGTCTTTAGTTTCCATAATCACAACTAGTGATATACTCTGTGTGGAGTAATATATTCATATGATAACAAGTCTTTAAAAATATGTACTTTTATTGTACCATGTTGACAATTTATGTATTTTATGATTAAAGATTTAATTTATTCTTTATTATTTTTCTTCATATTTATGGAATGAATTCTATATCTCTTTTTTCTTTAATAAAATTTTTAAACCATAATTTAATAATTAACATTTAAGTTTTGTAAAATAATTTTTATTAAAGATGGGACTACCCTGCATTGATGATAAAAAATGGGAAATGATCTACCAGTTCTTTTCTCACTTAGGTTTGTATAGTTCTTTGTAGATGACAGGGTTTAGTTGTTATTTCTTAAGCTGTCACTTTTGTGACTCATGTTTCAACCCAAATATTAGTATATAGCATGATGTCCTAGTTATCTGTGTTTCTACAAGCTAAATGGATTATTGCTTTTCATAATGCTTTGTGTTTCTTGGATACATTCTCATCTAGCTGTTTGAAAGAATCAAATATGTTTCATTACTTTAAAAAACTGTTTTCGGTTCTACCTACCTACTAGATTGCTATCTTAGCAAAAAGTATATAATCAACAGTAAATATGACATTTTCTTAATTAGCAGATCACTCTATTTGAAAAGTACATTCAAAATGATATAACATTTTAAATGGTGAATAAAGGAATGTAAGAAAAATCAAGTTTAATCTACAACAGAGATAGAATAGTGTTTTGCAGGAATGTAAAGAGACAGACCCTAACATTTCACAATCAACTGAATGCAAGGTCAGGAAACCAGCCATGTCCAAATGAGACACAAAAACAAGAGCTTAATGCAGAAACAATCCAAGTGTTAGAACTTAAACTTAGCCAGGATTAGTTATGCCAATTTACAGATATTGCTTTTAGTCTGTCTATTAGAAACTGTTCAAAACTATAATCTGAAGCATTGGTGAAACCATTTATTTATTGGCAAGCAGGACAATATTCTCATGTTGAGTAAGCTATTACTGATGAAAACATTTATTTCTCAGTTAAGCATTAATGAGCCCTCACTCTTACGATCTGCTCTTCCTTGACTATATGACTCCCAGCCACATGAAGTTTTAGGTCAGGACAGAGATCCTAGCTTAGAACTTCAAGAGTCTTCTAAGGATCTCAGACATTAAAATTTGGCATGCTTTAGATCTCATCAGTCAAAGCATTTTGACTGACACAGACTAGAAGACAGAACTTTTCTGCTCTGTGGAATGTCCTCGCCATGGAGGTTATAATTGTCCAATCCTATTGGCCTTTTATAAGGCTTTAAAAACTTAGCTGTGTTCCCAAGGGACACTGAGTGTATTAAGGGCCCCATTTCTTGACTTTGCTGTTAACTAACTAACTAACTATCTTGACCGCTGTGTATATTTATTTTGAATGTTTTTATTCTTTTTAAAATGTTTTTATTGCTGCAATTGATTTTATAGTTTTGGAACTGTAAATTGCCAGAGACATTGATTGAGATAAGTAGCTATAGAAATTGAATTGAAAAATCAATAAATTCAATATTAGCTTTAGGAAGTCATAGAACTAGTTGATCTCATTGGATTTCTAAGTGAAGATTTGAGTTTATTCTCTGATGAAGACTTTTCCAGAAGAGCATAATATAGAAACCAGACACTGTAATAAAACATATGATGTGTGGTAGATAGGAGGAAGCAGTCAGGTCAGTTATGCTACCAAGTGCCGAGATGAATTAGTAGTATATTGTAAATGGCACCATCTTCTGTCTTTCACTATTATAATCATGTAGAGTGTTGACAGCTGACTCACCATGTTTAGAAAAAATAGGAACATGCTAAATAATTTAAACATTTTCCTTAAAAAAAAAATAAAAAGCAGTAGAACTGAACGATACTAAGATTGCACAGAATTTCTAAGAGTACTTCACTTCAAGAGTGTTTTAAGTAAAGCATCCCTTCAAAACTTTGCTAGAGAAACCCCTCCAAAATGGGGAAACACTTCAGTTTTTGAGATAATTGTCACTGATTTGAGGTGGTCATTCTTGTGTAACAGAATCACCAAGTCACATTTCATCACTAAGCAAATGGATAGGACAGCCTTAAGAGGTTCGCTGTTCTTTCCCAGGAATTTAGCAAATAACATAAGGTTCTTGTATGTGTTAATCATAAATGCAGAACACTTTTGCTCCATTAAACCAAAATTAGTACTTCCCTGGAGATGAAATTAAAAGTCACTGAAATCCATTCTATTATTCTGCATTGCCAACAACTACACAGAGAAACTCAGAAACATAAAATGTATTTTTGAGTCTTTACACACCAGAATGTAAATACTCAGCATGAATGTCTTGCCCATAGGCACTCATGGGAATTTTCTGGAGCTGGATTATAACTGCAGTGGTAGATATCACTCTCATTTATACATATAATATATTCTGGTATAACAGATCATTTTTCTTGTATTTGTGATATATTCTTTTCCTTTCTTTAACCATTTGAAAGTTTACAGGAATTGTTACCAAAGATGTCACATATTCTACAACAGGACTATGGGAAGCTGCCTTATATAAATTCAGAGACTTATCTGTACTACTGTATATTGAGTGCTTTCAGGAACTTCAGCTGAAAGATTATTCAGCCTGATCCGGGGAAGCCAAAAGTTGTATTTGAGAGCCTCTGTATGCAAAGCAGAAGCTCTATCACTATGATTCTCTTTATCCTGGAAATGCTGATGATCATTAAAGGATGTAGAGAATAGCCTCAGAGTCAATAGGAGATGTCCTATACAGGGTGAACGTGGAATAATGGATACAGTTAATTAAAATGTAATGCCCACTTTAGGAGAAAACAGTAATCATGGTCAAGATAACACTCTATAAGCTGCAAGAAAAAGCAGTCACAGCTAAATTCTGCCTTATAGAAGGGAGACCCCACAAACAGGTACAAGAAAAGGGACTTACAACCTTGGCTAGTAGTATGTGTATATGTATGTATTGAATACACACATATACAATAAACCAGTCTTTAATATGCTATGTTGTTGCTACTATAATCAGTTTTGCTTCCTGCACACTTCTATTTCCCTAAACCGAAATCCAGTGCACAGGATATTGGATAGCTGGATCAACTTGCACTAATTTCTTCAACTCTATTTGAAGTTACATTTAAAAAATATGTAAAATAAAAGCCCATCTCATTTGTATACTTTTCCAAATGCTAAGTGCAGCACTTACAAAAGAGCAAAATGATGTTTGATTCACTGAAGAAATATTATAAATCACAATCTTCTGAAGCTTCTCCTGTTTTTGCAGTATGCATATAACAAATGAGAAATGTCTTGTGCGTACACTGGCAAGATAACATTTTTAAATGATTACCACTCAGAAAATTTTACAAATTCCATACTTTGTTCTTACTTTTTCTTTCTGAGTAATACCACTATATCACAAGTGATGTTTGTGGGAACAGACAAAATGGCAGTCAAGACAATCTGAATGAATCCTGTCCCTTTGCTTGTGCTGATAAGTTCACCATCTTGCTTGTTTTGACCTTCTTGCTTTCCCCTCCTCTCCATTCCTAGCAACACTAATACCTGGATTTCTCAGTGTATTTTACTCATTTTGGATGCAGCAAGAAATCACTTTCCTCTGAGAATTATAAAAAAAACTCAAAACAGCCTTCTTTGGAGAAAATCACCAGGAGTTATCAGGATAGGTTTGCAGAGTTTATAATGGTTCAAAATATTTCTTTCTACATACAATGATTTTTATTAATTCTTATATACCGGTATATACAATTATATATAACCCCCTGCTTTTGAATAAATTCTTTAATTATTCCTGTATAAACAGGAATAGAAATAAATTATTACAATATATTTCTCATAGAATATTTTTTCCTAATACCTTTTTTAAGTTTTCATTTTTCATTTCAAACAATTATAGCTATTCCTGTGGAACAGCATTTTTGAGGATTTTGCAGTAATCAGAGAAAATGCAGTGGAGATGCAAAGTAGGTATATTGGAAAAGGCAATAATGTCTCCAGGAAAGGAAACAATTACATCGAATCAAAGCTAATTCAAAATTCATATGAGAAATAATATAAATCTCATCTAGCAAGCACAGTCAGTATAAAGGGTGAGAAGAATAGTTTTTTTCAGAAAGGTTGCAAGATTACAATCAAGAATAGCATTCTTTGCTTTTTATTTTGACCTTATATCTCTCTGTCATTCATGCAAATGCTTTCCCTTACTTAGATTTGTTTTATGCAGGAAAATAAATATTATTTATGTCTTGCTTTTGAAAACCTCGTATAGTTGCACATATGATGAAAAAGCTTTCAGGTTGTTTTGAAAGTAATTAGCTTTGCCTAATGGAGAAGCATTAAGATCACTGCAATCTAGGAACACTTAAATTGAGGGGCCAGGGCAAAAAAACCTCTTACAATGACATTTTTTAAAAAACTGTTCCAAGAGTGACCTAGTTTAAAACATAGACAATGCTTCATCTTTTATTATATACCTGAAAAGATTCACTAACTTTAATCTGATGGGTTGCTGTAAAGATTGGCTAAAACATTTTCTCTAAATTTCAGCTAAGTGACATCTGTTTTTCAAAAGCTGCCATTTCATCTGAAGTTGCTTTATACTGAATCTGAGCATCTAATCAGTATTTTGTATGCCCAGCAGCAGCAATTCTCCAATATCCTCTATGCATGTCTTTTGCAGCCATGTTATTGAGATTCCAGAAGTGCTAGTTATGAAATGAGAGGTTTTTATATGGAAGCCATATGCTCTGCCATTCAATTATAATCCTTCACTTCATATTTCTGTTGCTCCCAGTAAAGTTTTGAATATTACTGTTGCACACGGACAACTTGAAATTCAAGGTAATCACTATCTTTTAACTTAGCAATCTTGAATAGAGCTCGAAAAGTAATGTTAAAATTTCATTTTATTGAAACTTTTCACCTGTCATTTAATTCTCTACAAGTTGCCAACTTTGCACTCTTTTCTTGTGTCCCTAATTTAACATTTTCTCATCTACCAAATTTTCGTTCCTCAAAATTTTACAGTCACCATTTGACCATGTGATTATTATTCTATTTTCCTTTAGGTTCACGTATACAAAAAAAAAAGTCTTCCTTCTTTTATACCCATTTAGTCAATTTATTCGGTTAAAATCTTTTAAAAAGATGAAAAACAATATCTGGATGTTTTAAATTTTACCTCTATTACATATGTATTCATTTGTATGTTTTGTTTTTTATTTTCTTTTTTAATTTTGCATTTTTATATTCTTGACTTGATATTTTGATTTAATAGCAAAATCATTAAAGGTTTCTGGAATGATCGTATTTAATTTTATCAATTTTTTTTCCTAAAGGAGTTCACAGTGGAACACAGAACATAAAAAATACAACCATTAATCAAATACCTAATAAAATAGCCAACATAGAAACAACTTGAGTAAAAGAAAGTAGCCGAAGTACAATATATAGCTGTAGAACAATTAAAGGAAAATTTTTTAAAGACAAACTGCATTTATTACTATTTTGCAAATGCTTGGGTACTTCATTAGAATTAAATATAAGTAACATGGTAAGTAGAAAAATGTTGGGGTAGTTTTTAAGGTCAATAATAATAATCGGCATTGACAAAATCACCACCAGTCAATTGCAAAAGGCAGTTGTACTTGGAATAGCTTACATCCTGTGATGACATCTTTAACACCATCAAACAACAACTGTCTATCTCAAATAATTGGGAAGGACTCAATAGGTAGATAAAAGTCTACCTTTGCCACATCCAAAACATCTGGCTGATTGTGCAGTTATCCATAATAATATAATGTATTATAATTTATATCTTATCTTTATTCCAAGATTTCCTTCTCAAGACAACATATGTAAGATCCTCCCAAATTATCCAATTTTCTTTATATAAAAACTTGTTAAAAATAAGCACTCTTCTTGTATATATGATGGGATGTTTGAAAATCACATATTTAAGAGCCTTTAATTTTGAAGGCTGCTGAGAGATACAGAACAGGGATTCTCTGTTGAAGCAAGGAACTTAATAGCTTTAGTAGTATTGTTGTTAAGGGAGAAAATTAAAATGAAAATAACTTAATAATCATTGGATAGTAGTGGGAAGACAGTCATTTTATAATAATTAATTAACTAAGTTAAATCTTCCTCTTTTTTATTGCCTAATATGGGTACTTTTATAATGAAACAATAGATCTTAGACAATAATACAGGAAATGACTATGCTGTTTTTAACATCAAATGAGCACACTCATAAAATGAATAAATAAATAGATTTATTTAAGTTTTTGCAAAGCTGGAAATTTTACTTTTTTTTGCACATCTAGTTTTTATGTTTTATGAAGCTCAAGCTATGCTCATGTGATTCTGGTAAAGAAATCTTGGAAGAAGATTCCAAGATTCATTTCATTTCAAGTCAACATGCACTTCATGGGCACTTCAATAAATGTGTTATTAAATTAAAGTGAACATTTGGATGGAAAAGAGCAAAATCTCATATATTATAACTATGGTATTATTTTCATCTGATTATTTTTATGCCTCACAGGAGCTATATTAATTAATTACTGTTGTCATCTTCCTTGATGTGTCATTCCTTTCTTTAAGTAAAGAAAATTTCCAGTGCTATCATCTTAAACAGGTGGCAAACATATCCAAACACATCTTCATCCTTCTATTTTCTCTACAACAGTGTGAGGTGGGTTGGACTGAAAGAGACTGACCCAAAGTCACCCAGCCAGCTTTCATGCCTAAACTGTGAACACACAGTTTCTCACTTTCTAGCCTGATGCCTTAAAGTACAATTGTGGCTTATGAGAAAATATGCAAGATAGTGATGGTCATTACTGAGATTTCTATTGGCAGATATTGCACTGATATCTTTTACATGGCCATATAATACTTCTTGACTATTCAGCAAGTATGACCCCCCAATGGCTCCTGAGCTGCATAAATAAAGAACAAATCTATCCTCCTTTTTTTAACTATTCAGCAGAATTTGTTTATCACACATTGTAGTTGTTATTGTTCTAATTATAAAGTCCCCCCTCCCAAATTTGGGAGAGGCTACAGTATCCAATTATCAAATAGTTAATATATGATCAATCAGTTTCTGAATTATGTCATAATGCACTTCCCTTTATTCACATTATTTTCACATCATTATCCTAGGCGAAACAATATTCTAAGTTTTATTCAGGCAATGTGCTAAAGAACTCTTGAATATCACATATTTAATAAATGTATTACAGGACTCAGATCCTGAGTAATATTATTTACAGACTACATCTGGGTCCACTTCACTTTTGCAATAACCAGCTCTACAAAGATGTCATTACATTTTTTTTTCTTCTCCAGATTGCATTGCATCACTGGAAAGAAAATACATGATTGATGGGATAAAAGCAACCTGGTATATTGGTCTCACATAGCAATGTTAAGTGTTATGTTCTTAGCACGCTATGCAATGTAACCTTCTGTATCTGTCCCCTCCAGCCTTTATTCCAGCAAATAGGCATCTATTTTTGTCACAGTGCAATTGGCTAATTCTACTATGCCTCACCTATGCACACTCAGCAAGAGAGGCTTCCTCAAGTAATTATAAAGAAAAAAAATGAATATGAACATCCTTCAGTTCAGTAAATATACTATATCTATAGACCAATCATCACAGGAGATGCTTGCTTTCTGCAGATTTAAACTCTTTGATCGTTTAAGGTGTGCAGTGTGTGGTGATGAAGATGCTGTAAAAATCAATAACAAACTATATATTGAAAGAAAACAGAAAAAATTGTATGTGGTCATAAAAATCACACTTGGCATCCATATGCCGAAATACTGCTTCTTTTGTGGTTTTATTTCATCAATATCAATATTTATCATTACATCAAAATATCTTTTAAACTCTTGGCTTTGCACCATAGCCATATCTCTTTGTAACTACTTCTTGGTTATATATAGATGAGTTCCCTGATTTTTCAAACATCAACTTTCTTTATGAATGCTGATGCATTAGAGTCTTTCCGGTGTCAATTGAAAATGTTTTGCTAACTGGAACAGAGCCATCTATATCTTCTAGGGCCAGATGTTAAATAGTCATGCTGCACTATTTAGACCTAATTCCTGTCATCATTTATGATGTTTCTTGAAATTGCTTTATTATTCTAGTGCAGGAGTGAGTCACCTGCATCCCTCATCTTTCCCGCTCATTAGCTATGTTGCTAAGTTTAATGGGAGTTCAGTTTAACAACATCTGGAGACACACATACCATTCATCTTTGCTCATCTCAAAACCTGTTCTGAGCCTTATATATCTTTTCTTGATTCAGTATATAGTTTTGTTCTCATAAAACTTCAGAGAAATCTTTCCCTCTAATAACAAGAGGATGAAGGTTTATTCTGTAATTTCCCTTACAAAAGAAAGAGAGTAAAAACCAAGGTAAAGAAATATAGACCAAAGAACAGGGTTTGACAAAGTGCAATTGTATAAGAAGTACATTCCTGTAAAAACCATTCTTTCTGGGACTAAAGTCATGATTGTGTTACAAACGTCCTTCATGTAGGTGGCAGCAATTTTGAGTCTGCTCCTTGTTTACTTGAACACTAAAATGCGTAGCTTGCATTTTTTTATAAATAGAGAAAAAGGAAAAAAGGAAGATTAGATTTTTGTTTTCAACTTGTTCTAGAACAGCGGTTCTCAACCTTTTTCAGGCCGAGACCCCGCCCTGCGCTGCATATGCACGGCGCAACCCCGCCCTGCGCCGTGCATGCGCGGTGCGACGGCCCAAACCGTGCATGCGCGGCATGCGTGCGATGTCCCAAACCGCGCATGCGCAGCGCGCATGCGACACCCCAAACTGCGCATGCATGGCGCGTGTGCGACGTCCTGAACTGCGCATGTGCGGCGCATGCCAACGGCCCGAACCATGCATGCACGACGCGACGGCCCGAACCGCGCACGTGTGGCATGCGCGGAACGGCCCGCATTGCACATGCACGCCACGACAGTCCACATCGTGCATGCACGGTGCAATGGTCTGCATCGTGCATACACGGCGCAATGGTCCACATCGCGCATGCGCGATGCACGCAACGGCCCACATTGCGCATGCGCGGTGCTACCCCACGGATGCGCGGTGCTGCCCCCTGCGCTGGCCAAAAAAAATGGAAAAAAAATGGCAGAAAAAAAATCGCGGACTGCGGCGTTTGGCGACCCCTGTGAAATGGTCATTCGACCCCAAATGGGGTCGCGAACCATAGATTGAGAACCGCTGTTCTAGAAACATTAAAAATTGTTTTTTTTCTACATAATATCTATAGTCACTCAGGATGCTAAAAAGCAATTGTGATATAATGATCTGTATAGGTTTCAAAAATATTTAATCCATACATTTTTATATTGTTATAGAGTGGAGCTGTGAACATAGCAGGTTCCACTGAGACACTAGGATTGAATGGGAATAATTGGACAAAAAGGATAACTTTAATGCATCTAAGGCAGGCAAGTCCAACCTGCAGGCCACAGGTCACATGAAACCCTGAACAGCTAGCACTGCAGCACAAAATCATAAACTTTTAACATTATTATTTGATTTATATACAAAAACTATATTATATATGCGGACCAGAACAATTCCTCTTTACTCAACGTGGCCCAGGCTAGCCAAAAAATTGGAAACCCATGATCTAAGATGTTGAGTCACAGAAGAAAAGCTTGGTATTCTTAGGCATAAATTATATGAGATTAAAAAAAATAATTGTTTTAATCTTTTGTTTTGTTTCAATGTATCTTATTTTAATGAAAAGCAACTGTCTGTGCTTTCATGATCATAAATACTTGCTGATTTTCCCACTGGCCAAATGCAAAATTCTGCTGCTTTTCTTCCATATTGGTCTTTCCGAGGAAAGTCAACAGACAGACTGATTAAACTATATTTTCACCATTACTCTTTAAATTCCCTATCATAGACTTCTAATACTGTTTTTATTTTTAAAGAGTTGAGCAAAAAGTCATGAAATTTTATATCTACTTTGTAATCTAGGTTCATTTACCAAAGTGTTCTCCAGTACACAAAGTAGAAAACAATATCTGGTGGTATAGCTAAAAACCTTGTGCCATATGTTTTTGTGCAAGTCTATGTGCAGTACAAAAGTTGTCTGTATGTTTGCCTATCAATCAGAGTGCATGGTTGAATGGTATCACTTTTTGTTTGTACTGAACCAGCAATAAGAAAATAGAAACAAATAGACAAATAGAATTGGAGAATTGGAAAAAGTTACAATTATCTATGCTGGGTAGGATAGCTGCAATTAAAGTGAATGTATTGCCGAAATTTTTATTTTTATTTCAAATGTTACCAATACTCAAAAAGGATGGGAACTTAGAGGAGTGGCAGAAAGGTATTAATAGATTCATTTGGAATGGCAAGAAACCAAGGGTCAAATTAAAAATTATTCAAGATACAAGAGAGAGAGGTGGTTTGAAAATGCCCAATTTTAAGTTATACTATTATGCTGCAGTTTTAGTAGCAATAAGTGACTGGATTAACTTAACTAACGAAAGAATATTGAACATAGAAGGGTACGGGTTATTGTATGGGTTGCATGCGTACTTAGTCTATGATAAAAAGTTGGACAGGAGTTTTAAAGAGCATTTATTGAGAAATGCTCTGTTGCGTGTCTGGAAAAAGTTTTATTATAAGTTAAATGGAAAAATTCCTCTATGGACAGTTCCCAGGCATGCAATAGAGAGTATAAATAGACAACAAATTCAAGATGTGGTGCCCTATGAGAAGCTCTTAACTAAAGAAGGGAACAGTCTAGTATTGAAATCACTAAATAGGTTAAGGGAAGAAGGAATAGCTCATAACTGGTACTCACATGTACAACTTCAGACTAGATGGCAAAAAGATGTTAAGATGGGTTTTTCCTTAAAGGATGATAAATTAATTAAACAAGTTAGAGATCAAAGAACTATGCATATTAAAAGATTATATGACGCATTAATCGAAATTGATTCTGGAACTGAATTAGTTAAAGATTGCATGATTAAGTGGGAACATAATTTTCGACAACCAATTATGATGGAAACATGGAAAAGGATATGGGTGAAAAATGTAAAATTTACACAAGCACAGCACTTAAGAGAAAATTTTTATAAAATGTTTTATAGATGGCATTTAGACCCGAAAAAATTATCACTTATGTATTCAGATGTGCAACCCAAGTGTTGGAGATGTGAATCGATGGACGCTACTTATTTTCATATTTGGTGGACTTGTAAAAAAATCAAGGCTTTTTGGATAAAAATATGGTGGATTCTTCAGAATATATTGAAAAAGCGTATTGAATTTTCACCACAGTTATTTTTGCTTGGCATCACAAAAGACTGTACCACCATAGAGACTAAGTTGATTTTGAACTTGATTACTGCAGCAAGACTATTGGTGGGACAATATTGGAAGACGTCTGAATTACCATCTATTGAAGAATGGACATTAAAAGTTATAAACATGGCAGAAATGGCTAAGATATCTGCATATTTGAAGAACCACTCAAATGAAAAATTTATGATGGACTGGAAAAAATGGATAGATTATATACAAAGGAAATATCAACTGAAGAAATTACATTTGGTATATAGTTAAATAGTTATATAATAAGTAGTTTAGTAGGGTTCCTTGCGTTCCTACCCTGTATTCACTCTGGGAAGTCGGGGGGGAGGTGGGAGGGTGTTTATAATTGGTATACTATGTTTTCTCAACTGTAATCGGGGTTGATACAAGAATATGTAACTATAGGTATTAAGGGGTTGCTCGGGTGGCCACTGGGCACCACATCGGATGGAAAGAGGAAGGAGGAGTGAAGGTAGAAGTAAGTAGGAAGATGGTAAGAGGGAGAAGAGAGGGGATAGAGGTGGGTGGAGTAGAGAAAGGAGAGAGGAAGGTAGGTAGATAGAGGGTAAGAGGAGGGGGAAAGGTTAGGGTTAGGGGGATGTGGTGGGGGGGTACCGAGCAGTCATACTGATTGTTTGGCAAATGTGCTATATGATTGTTTTCAGTTGAGTTATTATTTCTTTTTTCTTTGTAAATTCTTAAAAACTAATAAAAAATTTAATATAGGAAGAAAAAAAAAGAAAAGAAAATAGAAACAGAAACTTGCAATAAACCTGCAAAATTAATTGTATCTAATCACAATTTATACAAATTCAAAAACAAACAAAGAAATCATGGTGCTTAACTTTGACCAACAAAAACAGTAGTACTCTGGGATACTTAATTTTATCTTTTCCTATACAATAGAAATCCTTACAATTTCAGCTCTGTATTTAAATTGATTTCTACATAACTATAAGCCCTGGAGCAACATAGGTTTCTAATCTTTCCCACAGATTTTTTTCTTTTGGGGGGGTTGTTTGTTTATGTATTTCTGCAATACCAATAGCTCTGATCATGTTTCTGAGTCTTTGGCATGGTTTCCTGCAATTTTGAGACAGAAACATCTAAAAATTGTAAACAATCCTTACATAATTTTAACACAAACTAAAAATCCTAATTTCCCCAAATCCAGAAAATCTTTATACAGTCCCCTCGCATTTTTTATTATTGTGCACCTGTTTTTGATGCTTCTGGCCACCAGAATTATGGTGCATTCCTGCACTAGCACTATCTGGGGAGACTGTGGAGAAGTGTCATTTGCTCTAAAAGGGACCTTTTATGCAAGCAGGTTAGTAACTTTCCTGATATTTCATGATGTGGAATGCATGTAATGAAACATCAGTTGACCTTTTTGATTGTCCTCAAAGTAGAATTCAGGGGAATAAAATAACAGTTCATACTGAAATCTAATCAATATGGTATGTGTGGGGAAAATGTCCATATATTACTTGTGGTCCTGAAATAACAGCTCATAATATTGTTTTCAATTTATAAGCTAGCTTTGAAGATGTAATGTTGCTGGTTTTTTTAATCCTTCCTACTGGAAATGATGAACACTTTCTTTTTCTTTTTAAAGTTGGATCCAAGGCATCCATGTCAACCCAAGGTATCATCAAAATAATGAAACAAACATCCCAGCTCCATACCTATATGCCGCTATCATTGCAGTACAACTACAAAGGTTGCAGAGTTGGCATCACAACATTATATGTTTTGTCATTAGTCCCTTGAATGGACAATGAATTTAATAAACCTTTAATAGGTTAAAAAAGAAAGTGAAACAATAGTCAAATTTAATATTATCCTTTCCCAGGAGTCCGAGAAGGATGATTCAGAAGGTAGAAGAAGAACCTTAGCATAAAATGATCACTGAAACTTGTAAGAGTGAGACACACTTGCCAGTACTGAGCAACAAACCATTTTTATGAATGAAGTCCTTATTCGATTTGACTGAATTACCACCAACCATCATTTGCAATGGAAATATATACTGCAAGCTTAGTTGCTGATCACCAGTTTGCAATTTTTATTTTTATTTTTAAAGCATAGATTTATCATCGCTGATCTTTTTTTAATAAAATAGAGAAAAACAAGAGAAAAATAGATTAAAAATAACAAAAATGAAAAGGTATTGCAATTAGAAGATAAATTACATATAAAAGAATTTATCAAGCATATATAAATGTATGTACCTTGAGTGTTTTTTGATGCGCCCTGTCGGCCCAAATATGGGAGAAAGAAATCTTCTTTCTTTTTCTTTTTAATACAGCTGCCTAACATGCACACAGCCCAGGTTCGAATCTCAGAAGGGTATGTCTGGCTGAAGAGAGTTAAGAAGCTCGAAATAGCTATTCCAGTTCTCCCTTTATTCTTTGTTAGCAATCTAAAAAATGTATAAATGTATGTGTATACATACATGAACATACATATATATTAATGAAATTGTTTATGTAATAATTTCAATTAAATAATAATATTTCATTTTAATTGCTCATGCATAATTTAAGTATATAGGCTATTCATTCATAGGATATAGGTAATGTCAGGTCTTTAATTCACTGGGTAAATTGGGACTATAAGTTTGCCTTTTCATTGTTGAAGAACTAATCTCTTGACAATAAAAGGGGAAATGAGACTGAATTTCCATTGTCTAGCTATCAATTTCCTTGTGGTTGATAAAATATATTTCATTAGTATATACTTATTGTAATTACTTCCTTCCAGAACATAGTAACTTTAGGACATTGCAGAAACATATTTTAATGAAGTATTAATTTGGCTATATCCATATGAAGATATACTATATCCATATGAAGATCTTTTTGTACAAATGCAATAGGGTCCAGTGAATTTGAAATAGTTTGTGGTGATGGTAACTGCATATTGCATAATCTGTACTGTAATCTGAGATATAGTGAGGCTTTTTAGTATTTATTTAGGCAAAATGGGGATTTCCAATTCCTATTTAGTCTTTCAAGTCTGTGTATAAAATTTACACTGATTTATTTTTAACAGATGTTTATAAAGATTTTGGACCAAATGCTAATGGTCTATTGGGCCACATCAAGTTGTCGATAAATGTTTTAATTATAAATGTTACTGATAGGTGGCGAATCTATTATATATTGAATCCAAAACAGTCCAGTTAGCTTCAGCTCTTCATAGGAACACTTTGAAATGTTCCATCATGGGGAATTTGCATTAAATGAAGATGGTATAGGTCCGTAGTGGTGAACCTATGGCACACGTGCCAAAGGTGGCACGCAGAACCCTCTCTGTGGGCACACAGACCATCGCCCAAGTCCTAAGTCTTCAGCTGGGTTTTATAAAACCTTTTCGTTTTAGGCCTCTGCCACCATGTGCAAAAAAAAAAAAGTTTCAATCAATTAATTTCAACTTCTCGCAGGAAAAAAAAAAAGATCTCGCAAAGTTGGAATTGATTGATTGAACTTTTTAGCCCCACCCAGTCTGCTGTTACCACTGCAGCCATGCCCACCCAATTGGCTGCGTCCACCCAATTGGCCACACCCACCCAATGAGCCACACCCACCCGGCACACAATGATATATAAGTGGATTTTGGGTTGCAGTTTGGGCACTTGGTCTCTAAAAGGTTTACCATCACTAGTATAGGTCAAAAGGTATGCATATTGAAATAATCCAAGACTGAGAAATTGAAAGTTTTCTTTCTTAACTGTATACATAATTATTTTAATTTATCTTTGTCAGTCTTCATTTTTATTAACAGCTAAAGGTATACTATTTTGAGATGGATGCAAAATGAAACATTTGCAAGGGCATATGTTCCTCATCAGTACTTTTTGTTGCTGAAACCTTGTTGGATACTGTCTGTCTGTCTATCAAATTTGTATAGCTGCCCATCTCACATGAAAGAGGTTGTGGGTGGTGTACAGCATATAATTAAAACAAATTAAAAAATAACAAAGGCACACAATTGGTGCATGCAGCAACAGTCCCATTGTTTCATGAAATCCAGTACCATTTTCCCTTGAAGGATAACCGCTGCTTGTGATTAAGCATAAGGTTTTTCATTTGTAAAATGTAACCAATGTTTTTTCTGAAAATATTCACTAGTATTATTAGCAATTCAGTGATATTAGTGATTCATTTTTGGAATGCCTACTCTTTAATATGATAAATGAAAGAAATCTGTTTTATTTAGATTTATTTCATATATTTTCAGAAGCACACTCTTGCTACTTGAAGGTTATAGCTTTTGTTTATCTGGTGCAGCCTTAGAACATTCAGCTAACCATTTCCTGCATTAGATAGAGAGAAAATAAAAGCTTCTTCAAAAAAGGAAACAAACAGCTTTCTTCCCCTTGCATAACCTAGTTTTCAAAATATGTTTTTTAATTTACTACTGTATTCTTTTGTTATGATAGTGCTAAGTCATGAATCTAGCTTCATCTATGACTCCAATGCAAAAAGCAACATACATTAGCATTCCCCTGATCTCCTGTCTCTTCTGTAGAGTCTGTATATTGTGCTATGATGCTGGATCATGATTAGTACATCTATAAGATTACAAATAAAGTCTTGTTTGCCCTGAATCAAAAATGTTTTGCATCTATTAAGAGTTGAATGATGCACTATTTGTCATACTAAGATAATATATGACTTATACAGCATTCACACACATACATTACATTCAGTCACACAATCTGTCAGTTATTCTACTGGATCTGAATAACAAATACACAGTTATGTTGTTAAGAATATTTCTCTTACACATGCATGTTCTCTCTCTAAATTATTCAGATATTTCTGCTTCTCTTAAGGAATGAATTGTAGAAGAATAGAAAAAGGGAACTAATAAATAATGCTTTACGAAGCTCATCTTGTTTTCATAAAATAATGTTTATTCTATATATTTCTTCATATCCAAGGAATTGTGTGTTTCCTTTTTTTTTGTTTTTAAACATGTCCAAGAATGGGTTTTGCTTTTTAATTATACTGTAAATATTGTTTGGGAGATCATGCTGTAACTTAGTTACATTGGTACAAACACTAATATTTTGTAATATTAATAGTTCCAAAACATCCTTATTCCTATATCTAGATCAGGGGTGTCAAACTGCCGCTCCATGGGCTGGACGTGATATGATGAAATGGCTCCCACCCCTTTGTTGGCAATGGGGAAAAGTTTTGATACGTTGCATGATGTCACGTGATGTCATAAAAAAAACAAACACATTTTGGGGGTCCAAGAATATGAAAGTATAGAAGAGAGAAAACCTGCTGATCTAAAAGATCCTCTGAATCCAATAACAGAATTTTATTCCTCTTGAAGGACCAAGTACACAGCTAACCTGGGTTTGGCACTAATGTTGAGGCACAGATGACATTAATTGCCAATATTAGTTTTTATCAGCTTCTAACCTACAGCTTTATTCTTTATATTCATATTTAGGTTACATCTAGACTACCGTCATCCTATCGGTTACTGCTGTATTTCCTGGGTGTTACGTGAAGCATTAAGTAACACTTTTAAAACAATACAGAGCTATGGGTTAGTTTGTTTAAAATTCCAGTATGCAAATCTTGCTTATCTGCCTACTGCTAAGACATGTTAAGTTGGTTAGTAGTGAGTGCAAGCTATTTTCTTTAAAAGTCTATGTTTTTGAAATGTATTTTCTCTAATTATTCTTGAATGAGGATTACCTGAATGTTCCAGTGTACTTTTAAAAGATTTTAAAAGATTGGGTGACTATTTGATTTACAATGTATCTATATCTAGTCCTACAAAAATGTAGACGTGGATGATTATATAGTATAGAAAGAAATGTAAAATATGTGAGGTTTTTCTATCTTCATCATCAACATATCTACATATTTGCTGCACTTATTCTCTGAAAACTGAATTGTTCAGTTCACACACACCCCACATATATAAGCATTCCTTGGTTAAGGAAAATGGGATGGGGTTGGCAAACAAGACAGTAGTGCAAATAGGATATCAATTTTTAAAAGTTTTAGTTCTGCCCCAAGGAGACTGTATCTAGTTTGATAAGGGCCAACGAAAGTATTGAATAAAGCAATTACATGCTATCATTAGTACAAATAATTGTTTGGATTGGATGTTTTATTACAACTCTTAGAAATAGAAATAATGAGAACCAAAGTTTGTGTCAGGCCTGATTTGCTCATCTGGATCTGCTGGCAGTGAAGTTTGTTCAACCAGACGCATGTGTGAATCTCATATGACTTGCAAAAGAATCCAAGAAAGATCCCAACATGGCTTGCTTTAAGCAGAAAGATCCCAACATGGCTTGCTTTAAGCTCTGGTATTATCCATAACCTATTAAATTCTTTCAAAGGCTGTTTCTAGTCCCACACACTCTGCCTGAATTACATCAGGAGGATATTTATTCTGTGAATTATCAGAAAATCCAGAAAGTAAATACTGCAAGTTATGTCATACTCCAGACATGCTTTTTATTAATACTTGAATTCTGTATATGCAAGCTTTAAGAAGAAATGCTTGGCTGCAGTACTCGACAGCTAAATATGTCTTCTTTATATTTTGTGCAGAGAAAATAAAGCTTGTACTTCTGAGCCACGAATAAATAAGCTTTCTATAATTGGAAATTGCTCAGGCTGGTGCTTCCATACATTTTTTATTTTTTTTTGCTGCTGAAGGGGATGGCAAATAAGTTCATGTAATTAGCAGGGAAATACTAAAGGGTTTTAAGAATACTTGAGATCAAGAATTTATCTCTAGCTCCGGAGAATTCATAAGTGCAATCAATATTAATAAGAGAAGAGATGCCAGTTTCAAGAATATCAAAATTGTTTAGGCATTGCTATTTCTTACCTGTATTCATTTGCTTTTCATAATAAGTGGGATTTCTTCTAAGTTTGTGGTATTATCAATGATTATGTAGATATTTTAAGAATATAAATCTTGAACTGATCGGTTTCTTCTATGTCATCCTTGACTTTTCTTCAGCAAGATGTAACCTGCTGTATATTATTTTACACACACACACACACACACACACACACACACACACACACACCAGTCCTCCTTACTGAACAAAGTCACTAAATTACTTGTTCATAATTGTAAAGTCTACAACAACAGAGGGAACACCAAATATTGTGGAGCTTGTGTGAATAAGAATTGATAATGGTTTGCAGTTATTCCTTTCACTATACATCTGTCTTTTCTCTATCCAAATGCCAAATACAGTAATTAATAGTTTTAGCTATGAACAACATCTTTGAATCTGAAGTATTAAAGTAACTTCCAATTTCCACAAGGAAAGTATTTTATTATCCTCCAATGACTAGTTTCTCCCAAGGGTAGGGAATGGGGAAAAAGAACCTACTTTCTTGGGTTTCATGATTTCCAGAAATATTGTTCCATAGCAAGATATATTGTATGTAATGAAAGGGAATGAGAAATGGATTCAAAAGCCAGAAATCCAATTTTTAGATCAGATATGAGCCTCAAACAAATCTCTCTATACAGAACTGTAGGAAAGAGTACATCATAAAAATGATAAAAAGAATTCAACTGTGCCTTTTATAATAATTTCAGGTTTAATGGTAGTTTGTCATTTTTTCATAAACATAGACAAGAAAGCTTTCTAACACTGACAAAGGTGGACAATTCAAAATGCAGCCTCATGAAGATATTCATCCTGTGTAAATCTTTCAAATTACATAATTAGTTCTTATCTAACCCTTTGCTATCTCCTTAAAATGGCTAACCTTGGTTTTGAATCTAAAAAGGCAAATTATTTCAGAGACACCCATAGAAAGCTTGATTATGTAAGAGCCATGGTGGCACAGTGGTTAGAATGCAGTATTGCAGGCAAACTCTGCCCACAGCCAGGAGACCAATTCTGAGTGGCTCAAGGTTGACTCAGCCTTCCATCCTTCTGAGGTTGGTAACATAAGGACCCAAATTGTTGGGGAAAGTATGCTGATTCTGTAAGCATATTGCTGCTTAGAGAGTGCTTAAAGCAGTATGAAGCAGTATTGCTATTGCTATGTAACTCAAATCCCAAAGGAGATAATACCACATTATAGATTGTCTTCTTACTGATCTTCATGAAAATGGATACAGGTTAAACATGACACATCAAATTGTGCTCTGAATGTTTACGCTCAATTTAGGCAAATTGAATACTAAGAGAACTATACCGAAGGCTCAATTAATGCAGTCTCGTAGATAGCGATACTATATATCAAATCTATTGTCAGTTGTCAGAATACCTTACAATTTTGCTTTCAAATTTCAAATAAACCCAACAAGCATCTTACATTTTTGGATTTAAAAGTCTTGAGATAAAGCTTTCCACAAAGCCATACTAATTATTTATTAACACTAAAATATGTATTGGCTGTTATTTATTTAAAGCAAGTTAGTGCTGACTGCTGTTGTAAACATTTCCTATGTATCCTTAAACACTGAATTATTTAAGTCGACCGCATTGCTTTGTTGGCAATAAATACAGAAATTTAATACTTTATCTTCCAAGTGACATGATCCTGTTGAAAATAACACTTGATTTTAGCCTGAATAAATTACAATTTCTCCAAGTTTATACTCTCTCTTACTTTCTTTGTTTGAAGTCCTGGAAAAGAAATTAATCCACAATATCTTGCCTGATAGAATTGCCACCAATAGCAATTTGAAATGCTGAGGAGATTAAAGAGGGAGAAACTATGACCAATTAAGTGTCTCATTCAATGTACTCAGTCCAGAGAAAAAGTTTAAGATTTTCGATTTCCTGGTGGGAAGATTCCAAAAATTGATCCTAGAGAATTATAGCTTCAGCTGATGAGAAACTATCCTATCAGACAGCCCCAGGTTGCAGGGTTCCATATGTTCATGTAGTGTATATATGAAACTGCACTTCTGCTCCCTGGAACAGAATCCCTCCTACATTTTCATGGAGCCAAAAGCTTGGGCAGGGGTGTTTTCTGAGATGGTTTAGCAATATAATATTTTAATGGATTTTGTATGTTTTGGGTTTTCTGACAAGGCTTTTAGTTTTATAGTTTCCCTTGTGGTTGTGCTATTGTTTTAATGATTTATTTTGTGATGCATTATTAATTCTCTATATGTCACTTTCAGTTGAATCAACCTTGAGTGAGCCAGGATTGAACTCCTGGCAGTGGGCAGAGTTAGCCTGCAATACTGCATTCTAACCACTGTGCCACCACGGCACTGAAAGAAGGAAGAGAAGGAAAGCGAAGGGAACAGTGTCCAGGAGCAGCAGGAGGAAATCTTCTGATTGATCCCTTATTAGTGACCTCAGCAGAGCAAGACATACTAGCAAAACCTCCCACTTCTGGGTACTTTGTTGTTTTTGTCATTATGCCCTCTAAGGTATCAAGTGGGCTAGCATAGATGCTTGACAAGCTTGGCTTCTCTGGGGAATGAATCCCTCATCATTGACAAAATTTGGTTATATCAAGGTTATGATTTTCTGCTCATACTTTGTGTTAGGAAAGGCAGCAGAAGCTGGATAGAATGTGATAGAGGTAGGCAAACAACATATAAAAGAGTCTGGTGTACAAATGTCACCTTACCCCATTTTTAGAGCACTAAATATTTATACTAATGTTTCCAAATTCAGACCAGTACTAATTATCTCATTGTCAAGAGTTTAATTCTATTCAATTATGATCAGACTTCAGCCTAAATTTAAATTGCTAAAAGTGAATTTGAAACCTCTGGTTATATTGACAGGACTATCACTGATAAATAAGATTCCATTAGTACAAAAGAAAGCAAAGTGCGGGCTTATGGCTAACAATAATCAAGAAATTAAGAACTGAGAGATTAAACAATCCCCAAATTGTTAGCTCTGTTACCTTAAACAAAACTCTGTTGTCAGAGAATTTAATAAAAACACACATCTCACTGGGTGATTCTTCCTCTTTACATTGGAAACACTATCATATTACTCAACCCCACCATTATAGCATTTCAATAAACTCAAATAGAAATTGCAATGTTATATATTGTCAGGAAATAATCTTTTCCATTATTCTAAGTAGCATTAGTAGTTTATTGAACATAGAAATGTACATACTTATTTCATATTTCTAAACATTTTAAGAATTTGCTACTAACTTGGAAATAGTTTACTATATTTAAAACCTTGTAAAACTATGAATAATTGTCTTTCTATCTAATCCTATTATAAATGTTTCAGTATAGGACTGCGTACTGTACAGTATAAGATACTTCTTTGACATAGAATGAATAGAACAGAATACTTTATTGACCGAGTGTGATTGGACACACAAGGAATTTGTCTCTGGTGCATAAGCTCTCAGTGTACATACAAGCAACAACTGATAACCTATGATCATAATCATAAAATACAATCATAAATCATAAGATACAACACTCAGAGATAGTTCATAGGATACTAAATAAGCAATCAAAATAAATCATACTAGGATACTAAATAAAACAATATAAATCATAAGTTACAAGCAACAAAGTTTATAATCATAAGAAGATAAGGAAGTAGGTAATAGGAAAAATGAGAAGTAAATAATACTGCTCTAGTATGTAGTTTGATAGTGTTGTTGGAATTATTGTTTAGCAAATGGCATGGGGGGAAAAGCTAACCTTGTGTCTTGTTGTTTTGGCATGCAATGCTCTATAGCATCGCCTTGAGGGAAGAAGTTGAAACAGTTTATATCCAGGATGTGAGGAGTCTGTAGATATTTTCACAGCCCTCTTTCTGGTTCATGCAATATACGGATCCTCAATGGAAGGCAGGCTGGTTGCAATTGTTTTTGTTGTTGTTGTTGTTTTGCAGTTCTAACTATTCGTTGAAGACTGTGTCTGTCTTGTTTTGTTGCAGTGCCAAACTAGGCAGCTATAGAGGTACAAATGACAGACTCAATAATTCCTGTGTGTAGAACTGTATCAGCAGCTCCTTGGGCAGTCTGAGCTTTCTGATTTGGTGCAGAAAGAACATTCTTTGTTGTGTTTTTTTATGACATTTTTTATGTTAGGTGTTCATTTTAAGTCTTGAGATATTACAGAATCTAGAAACTTGAAAGTCTCTACTGTTGATACTGTGTTGTCTAGTATTGCAAGAGATGGTAGAACAGGAGGGCTTCTCCTAAAATCTACTTTCATTTCTACAGTTTTGAGTGTGTTCAGTTCAAGATTGTTCTGGCTGCACTACAAGGCTAGTTGTTCAACTTCCCATCTATATACAGATTCATTGTGATCTTAAATGAGACCAATCATTGTTGTATCATTTGCACACTTCAGAACTTTAACAGAGGGATCCTTTGACATTCTAATTACTTTTTTAAAATAATTTGAAATATACTTTACAGAATGAACAAAGAAGCTAGGATAATTAATCAAGATGACTATTGATTGCTATTTGGGAAACTTTTACTGTAAAACAGAGCTGACTAATTTCAGTTTGAGTTGCTTTGCTTTTGCATATAAATAGAAGCTTCTGATTAGCTGGCAGGATATTAGTTGCCTGAGGCTTTACTCTAGATAAACACCACGTTAATTAGGCTCTATTCTCAAAACAGGAAAAAAATAATCAGAAATACCATTAAGTTGAAAGTCAAGGAAACATCTAAACATCCAAAAGGAGCAGAAAAGTTATAACTATTTTTCTGAAAACAGCAGTCCCTTCCAATTGGCTATCCCATTTCTGATTAAAGTAATTTGTACTACACACTTTAGGATAGAAATATGCAATTGCATTGAAGGCTGGACAGAGCTTTGCATGTCATATCAAGACCAAATTTATATTGTGATTAATTTCACAATCTGTTTTTGAAGTATTACAGATCCCAAATACTACATTAGATGTTTTTAGCTTAATAATTATATTCTTCCACGTTCTTTCAAAGTTCTCAGCATGAAATGACCCATGTGAAGACAACTGACACTTTACGTGGCACTGCCTGGTAAGATCTTCAGTAATTAACACATTATAGGCATGACAAAAAGAATGTGGATAAATGAATTTTAAAAAGAGAGAAAAATATTATTTAAAAGTGAAAGATAATCTGAACGTTTCAAAGAATAGGAAGCAGGATAAAATTAATTTTATTAAATGATGAAAAGAAGCCAGAGTATCAACTCATTTTGCAATACTAATGAATTAAATTCATTAATATAAATGAAGTTTAGATATACAAATGAGAAAAGTTAATATAAATAAAAGTAACCTAGACTTCCATATATCATCCATATATGTGGGATGATATTTAACCAGACAACAATAGATAAGAGATGGTATTAAGAAACAAATGTGGAAATTTGACCCAGGACGGATTACTGTTAATGCTTGGGACGATTTGGAATAGATAAGATGCCATAGTAATTTTTCTGCAAGTTGGTTACAGTAAGTGTTTGGTAACAGAAGGTTTTGAAGTTTTAATTTTGCATTGCTGTTATTGTTGTTCTTGTTCTTGTAGTTCTTGTTAAATATTTTGTCATTAATATAATATGTAGATGACAGGTAATTAGCAAATAGATTTAATAGTTTAAAAATTGGGGAGATGTTTTGCAAGGAGTGGGAAACTAATATTGTAGCAATGTATTAATCAGTAATCAACTGAAGGGATAATATGTGTACATATGTTAGGATTTTTTTGTCTTTTTTAATGCATTTTTTTAATGTGTTGTTTGGTTTGTGCTTTTTCTTCATTTGTTTGTTTTGAAAAACATTTTTTGGGGAGTTTTGTATTTTAATATTTTTTTGAATAAAATAAAAATATAACCAGAAAAGAAATAGCAGGAAAAGTAACTCTATAAATTGATGCTCTTAATTTTAAGCATAACTGAATATTTATTGAAATGAGTATAATAAACACAGAATAATAAAAATAAAATATCATGGCAGAAGAAGATAAAGGAAAAGAAGCCTAAGATAGATGGGAGTTCTCAAAGGTTATGCTAAAATTGCAAACAATTCTAATAAAATATGTATGATGAGAAAGAAAGCCTACATATAGCTACACAAATATTTACAGAATGTCTGAAACAAAGAAACAAAAATTGTTTGTTTGTTTGTTTTATAACACTTATCTGCTGTCTCTGGGCAGGGTTCAGTAAAGCCCAGAGAAATGGGACAGATGAAACAGGCAGACAGGCAGGATATTACAACACAACCATAAAAATCCTTAGTACATCAAGAGTATTTTCCAGTTAACATAGGTGCTGCTTTGGCTTGTTTTTATGCAATATAAAACTACATAAACTATCTGCCTGGGAAAGTTTAGTTTGGATTTATGGACTGAAGAGAGGATTGGGTTACATGACCTAAATGATCCCATCCCCTAAAAGCCAACTGGTCTGAGAAGACTGAAGTAATCTAGATATCATTAGAATGTTAGACTCATCACTAGATAGGATAAATGTGCAAATCTAATGTAGAAATTGGTCACTAGGTTTTGTCTTATATAAAGAGAAATGAGAGGTATATATATTTGATAAATAAATAAATAAACATACACATTCAATTTTCATACTTTCCCAAAAGGGGAGATAAACTCCAATGTTTTATAAAGAATGAGATTTGGTAAGATTGTTTAAGAAGTATGCAATTTTTATATGCCTCTCTTTAAAGTCTCTTTAAACACTAGACATTAGGGGATGATCTTGTAATCACTTATAAGTACTATTTTTTCACAGTTTTTCATGTTATCATAAAGAATTATTAAATTCTTAAGCAGAAGTTTCTCAGCATCTCCTCTGCAGGAGGATTCATTAAAAAAAAGACTGGGATTAATCTGGGGAAAGTGATTCATTCAATTCTTATAGAATGATCCATTGATTTGAAAATATCTGTAAACTTATTTACAAAATAGTTATATAATGTTCCAGAAATAAATAATTTTGTTTCCCCTTTAGTCAGCCTAAAATCAAGTAGTTCTCAGCCTTGAATATATTAAGTGGCACTAATCAGTCTACCAAGAAACTTGGGTCAAGACATGACAGAAAGAGAAAGCCATTTTTTTCAAAGGACATTTATATGTTTATATGTATTTGTATTTACATTTATTATTTTAAAGACATAATTTTAGTGATTTCCCCTTGTGTTCCACCTAGACTGCTTTTCTGTCCCGTCTGTGATGTATGGGAACTATTAGACTGAGCTATCACTTTCAAATGTGAGGCAAAGCATCACTTACATCATTAGTTTGTCATTGTAAGGAATTCCTATATACACAGAGAGAGAATACATTATTATTAAAGAAATGATTAAAAGAATAAATAAAAAGCAAAGAAAATAAAGGGTTAAGTAAGTGATAAAGTGCAAAAAAGGAAAGCAAAAACAAAGAGAAAGAAAAGAAATGTTATAAAGAAGCAGTTTTGAACCATGACAACAGGTACATTTATATTTTATCTTCTCTCTCTAAAATTGCAACATACGGTAATTTCCTTCTTTTTAGAGTGTACTCTTTCTAATCCTCATATCCATAAATCAGAAGATTATCAATCATACAAACAAATCTGTTTTGGCATCTCAGCTAATTCTTTCATCTTCATGATTCATTCCTTTGTTACGGGTATTTCAGAGTCTTTCCATTTTTTATGCATACAATGTAGGAGAAGGAATGGCAGAACCTGGGGGTAGGTGAAGTGAAAGGGGAGTCAGCCTACAATACCTATGTAGCCATAAGAGAACTAAGTTCATCCCCTCCTTTGAGTGCTGTTGACTCTTATCTAACTCTAAGTAGGTGCCGACTATTAGTTGAGAAGATTCCTGTGCATGGGCTTTTAGCAATAAATCACTTCAATTGAACTTTCATGTGTAGACCTGGTCTTTCACACCTGAGATTTAATAATATCACAGCAAGTATTATATATAAAACCAATATTCCATACCTCTTTTTCTATAAGCTCTAAATTGTCCATCACGTAAAAGAAAAAAGAAAAAAGGAATTTATCTTGTGACATTTTAATATATCTTTCAGAAACTTTCTGTGGACAAATTAATTTATTCCAATATCCCATTAAATACAAATTTCATTTGGTCAGTGCATTATTTTATCCTTTGTTATTTTATCCTCAACTGGAGCATAAATTTTCATTATCAGACTCATAGTCCCATGTACAGTAGTTTAAACTCCATATGTCTACCATAAGCAAGCTTCCCCCCCAGCCTTTTTATACCCTTAAGGCTTTAGACAAATTTATATTTCCTTAGTTTTAATGACACTATTGATCTCATGTTACATTTACTTCCTATTTGCAAATTCTACTAATAGTATTTCCCTTTAATGTCAAATAATGATGTTAAATAGTCAACATACCCATGAAGGACTAGGTTATTTACTTAATTAATTCTAAGTAGCACCAAAAACATTTTCTCTAAAACATGACTTTTTCAAATGTATACAGTCCCTTTATCTGTTTATAACTTTCTTAGTCAAAATCTTGTTAAGCTATTTATTGTTATCAATCAATCAGAATAGAGCTGGAAGAGATCCTGGAGGTCTTCTAGTCCAACCCCCAGCTCAAGCAGGAGACCCTATACCAGGGGTGTCAAACTCGTAATGTCACGTGACGTCGTACAACGTATCGGGCCAGTTTTGCCATTGCCAGCAATGGGGTGGGCGCAGCTTCAGTATGATGAAACCAGCCCGCAGGCCGGCAATTTGACACCCCTGCCCTATACTATTTCAGACAAATAAATTGTCCAGTCTCTTCTTAAAAACCTCCAGTGATGGCAAACTGTTAATTGTCCTCTCTAATAGGAAGTTTCTCCTTAATTACAGGTTGCTTCTCTCCTTGATTAGTTTCCATCCATTGTTTCTTGTCCTGCAGTTTGGTGCATTGGAAAATAAATTGACCCCTTCTCTCTGTGGCAACCTCTCAAATACTGGAATACTGCTATCATGTCCTCCTAGTCATTTTCTCTAGACAAGCCAAACTCAAATCCTGCAACCGTTCTTCATATATTTTAATCTCCAGGCCTATAACCATCTTAGTTGCTCTTCTTAGCATTTTTTTCAAAGTCTCAACATATTTTTTGTAACGTAGTGACCAAAACTGGATGCACTATTCCCGGTGTGGCCTTACTATGGGTTTATAAACTGGTACTAATACTTCATGTGATTTTGATTCTATGTCTCTGTTTATACATGTATTGGCTTTTTTGCCTGCTAATGCAAACTGCTGGCTCATATATGTCACTAGGACTTCAAGATCCCTCTTATAGTTACTGTTTACTCAGTGAGTAGTCCTCAGTGATACTACATCCACATGGAAAGAAGTAGGCAGTGGGTTACTGCAAGGCTCTGTCTTAGGCCCAGTACTCTTCAATATCTTCATAAATGACTTAGATGAAGGAATAGAAGGAGAACTCATCAAATTTGCAGATGACACCAAACTGGCAGGAATAGCCAACACCCCAGAAGACAAGCTCAGGATCCAAAAAGATCTTGACAAACTTGAACAATGAATCCTATCCAACAAATAGAACTTTAATGTGGAGAAAAGCAAAGTTTTACATTTAGGCAGGAAAAACCAAAAATATAAGTACAGATTAGGTGAGACCTGGCTCAAAAACAGTAACTGTGAGAGGGACCTGGGAATCCTAGTGGATGATCACTTGAATATGAGCCAGCAGTGTGCAGCAGTAACCAAAAAAACTAATACAATCCTGGGTTGTATAAACAGAGGCATTGAATCTGTTTATTGAAGTATTAGTACCGCTTTATAAAATCCTAGTAAGACCACACCTGGAATACTGCAAGCAGTTTTGGCCACCATGCTGCAAAAAAGATGTTGAGAGTTTGTAAAAAATTCAGAGAAGAGCAACTAAGATGATCAAAGGCCTGGAATCTAAAACATACAAAGAACAGCTGCAGGAATTGGGTTTAGACGGTCTAAAGAAAAGAAGAAATAGGGGTGACATGATAGTAGTATTCCAGTATTTGAGGGGCTTCCACAAAGAAGAGGGGGACAAATTATTCTCCAAAGCATCAGAAGGCAGGACAAGAAACAATGGTTGGAAACTGATCAAAGAGAGAAGCAACCTGGAATTAAGGAGAAATTTCCTAATAGTGAAGAAAATTAACCATGGAATAGCTTGCCTTCAGAAATCATCACTGGAGATTGTTAAGAAAAGACTAGGCAGTCACTTGTCTGAAATGGTGTATGTTCTCCTTGGGTAGGGGGCTAGAGTAGAAGACCTCCATGTTCCCTTCTATTCTATTCTATTCTATTCTATTCTATTCTATTCTATTCTATTCTATTCTATTCTATTCTATTCTATTCTATTCTAATGCTGTTTTTTCTACATTTTTCTAACTTACTAAGAAGTAGGTGGTATCTAAGTATACTATGTCCATAGCATTTTGCTGGTCTACTAATTTAGTCACTTTGTCAAAGAATGAAGTGAGATTGGTTTGGCATGATCTTTTTTGTATTAAAATTTTAAAGAAATATTATTTTCTCTTTGCTTTAGTTTCTGTAATTTGGAAGGAAGGCACCAAGAGGTATTTTTCTTTATCCCACTGTTTTAAAATACCTCTTTTCAACCTTAAATTTACTGTATTCTTAAGTAATTAAGAAAATGAGGGTTTTCTTAAGTTTTGTGTCCTTCCTAAGGCTAGTGTGTGCAAGTATGTTGTTTCTCCCTCAATCGCCAGCTGCTCTACTCAAGAGAAAACCATAGGACTTTCATCCCACTGTCTCTTCAAAAGGAGCAGCAGTCTGAGTTGTAGATAGAAAATCTCTTCATCTTTCCTTTATTTAAAGAGACTTCCTGGCTGCTGCTCAGAGATCTCTAGTCCTCCATAGAACTTCATTTTAGAACCTTAGACTGCAAGGTATTCCAACGTGTAAAAAAAGCAAATGTAAAAAAGCAAATGTAACCTCTTAAGTAGCTGATCTTTTCATATTCAGTGTGAACATCAAGATAGGTATTCAGATCTTTAATTCTTTAGCCTTTCAAATTCTGAACTCGAACAAAGCTTATGCTGCATTTTGAATAAATCACTTAACTAGAGTTAAGTGTAAAAGAGTCACTGGTGTCAGAATCATAATGGCATTTTTGGTAGCTTACTTATGCAAATAACCTCATTACAAGAAGGCTAGAAACCTGAGGACATGTGAGCATGAACTTCATCAGCTCCAGTACCACAGGGGACTGGCTAAAATGGCTGGGAGAGGGAGGGGGACAATGACAAGCTAACCAAGTAGGTCAATTAACATTTTAAAAATGACAAAACCTTTTTCCCCAATGTTATTTAAAAAAACAACTGGACAAAACAATGAAACAAATCCTTTTCTTCTCTTAGTTGAAAAGAATCACAAGTGACTGAATGACCAAATCATAAACATATTCATATACTAGTTAAGCAGAGATCAGAATGGATAATCAAGTGACTATCTGTCAGTAACTCAGTCTTTGAACTCAAAGAATATATATAACCATATAAAATCTTACACTGGCCAATGTGACCCTAATTTGTTATATATACGTAGCATTATTTATTTGCTCAAGTTTTGGGGATGAATAATAATTAAACTGGCTCCCCCAGTTAATGTGTTAAAGCAACCCAAACATTGACCAAAATACAGTTTAATAACTGTTATACTTCTGTTAAAATATGGATATGATATAGCTTTATGACTACAGTACAAAACTTAGAAATAGGTGCATACACCTATCACTTAAGAAAACTTCTGGATAGCATCGATCAAGGGAGTCAGACAGTTTTTCCATTTATGAAGAGTGCAGTTCCACAGAGAATTTACATCCCCAGAAAAACATGTTATGGGGTTTCAAATTTATTAGAGGCACATGGGCATTGTCTAAGTGCTACAGACTTTCTTTTGTATCTGCCATCCTAGAAAAAGGCCATTGGTAATGAGTAAAGGATAACCTAATAGCGTGCAGGTTTGGTTCTCTTGATTCTCTGAAAAGATGGTATAACTTGTGGGCTGCTGCTAAATTATGCTAATGTTCAATTTCTTTTAATCTTTGTTTAACAAGCTCCAAGGAAGATTTAGAACCCAGATTTAGAAAGAAATCAGGGACATGACAAGGTGAAACAGTTTTTTAGTTAATGTATACTGTATACCATCTACATTTAAATTATAAGATAATAACTGGGACAGATATCCTATGGGAAATAGATTCTAAGCCAATAAAATTTTTTTAACTGCCAAGCTGTTCTTTCTATACCAATTAGCCCACCTAGTCTAAGTACAGCACTGGAGACATTCTGAAGTGTAGAAAATATGGCTCTCAAAAACTATGATTTTATTCTTCCAAATGGATGGAATTTTATGCTAGGATCAGTTGCACACCATAAAGAAACTGTGCTATTGATTTTACAACTAATAATATAGGATTCGAGTATATAATATCCTAAAAATTTACAGTGGCCACCACTTTTCTCTGAGTTGCTGGGTGGCATTTTTGATATATACCATTTGATGTCTAGAGCCTTGAAAAAAATGCACCCAGATATTTAAATCAATTAGTCTGGTTCTATTGATTGTATATCTATGAAGCAGTTGTTCTTTTTAGAGCAGGGCTTTTCAACATTTTCACCCATTGTACCACTTTTAGGATATGACACTATCTGAGTACCACCAGTCACCTAGCAAGGTGTCAAAAACTTGATGACCAAAAAATATAAAGTACAGGTCGTCCTCAATTTACAACAGTTCGCTTACTGGCAGTTCAAAGTTACAATGGCACTGAAAAAAGTGCCCCCCAAGCCACAGCCGAGCAAGACACTTGCCTGCCCACCCAGCGGCACTCTTCTCCCTCTTCGAGGGGGGGTTTTTGGTTTTTATTCCCCCCGTCTGCTGGGTGGTTGCAGCAGGTTTTGGTCACTTCACATGACCCTGGGACACTGTGACCATCATAAATATGAATCAGTTGCCAAGCATCTGAATGTAAATCACAAGACCCTGGAGATGCTGCAACATTCCAGCTGATTGGCGCGTCTTCTTGGCTCAGCAGAAGTGCCAGGATCAGTGCTGCTTTCCAGCTGATAGGTGCTTCTTCAGGGCTCAGCAGAAGCACCAGGATCAGCACCGAGCTCCAGCTGGAGCCTGGCGCTGATCCTGGCACTTCCACTAGCGCCAATCAGCTGGAAAGTGGCACTGATCCTAGTGCTTCCGCTGAGCCCTGACAACCCTGAAGCTCCAGCCATCTCTTGCTCAGGCTTGTACAGTGCTGCCACCGATTCAGCTCATTCCCCTTCCCCACTACCACTTTTCTAGGAGGGTTGCATACCACCTGCCAGGTGCCAATGTACCACAGGTGGTACCTGTACCACTGGTTGAAAAGCCCTGTTTTAGAGAATATCATTGTTTTGTTTTGGGGTTTGGATAACTAATAACCAAACTGCTCCTATAACCGTGCTAATGTTAAATTTTAATCATACAAAATCATACAAAATCGGCTCCATAGAGGGCCTATCTAAGGTCAGCTGGAGTCATGAAATGAATTATGAGACCATTTGCATCCACCACTAATTTGGAATATGGGACCCACTATATAATCCTTGTTAATGTCACATGCATGCTGCTTGTGTTAAGTTTATGTACAGGTGATACAGACATGACTATTATATCTAAAATAATTTAGTCAGAAACAATGAAACCTGATTTTAATAAAATCAGTGGGACATTCCCAATTGCACTTGAAAGTCAGTATTTCCCAGCCTGATGTTTTCAGGTGCATGGCATAGCAACCTGTTATCATTTACTGAGATCCATTTAGAAATCTTGTCTCTTTTAGCCAATAGCTTATAACATATATTTTAAAAGGCTCTTGGGGACAGAGAACAACTGCTGTAATGTAACCTTTTGGGGATGATTAAGCAAGGAAGTGTTCACAGCTAGAATTTATAGAACAAATGAGAAGGAAATAGGAGCCAAAAATGGTGGCAATGCAGGCAACTGAGAGAAAGAACCGAAGCAATGGAAGAACTGTTTCTATATTCTTAATTATTCACAAGGTACATGTGAATTACTTTGAAATTAAGTTAATGTGATCATTTATGTTTTCTGTTCACCAAGGACTTTGAGGAAACATTAAATGTCGAGGACAATTAAAGTTTAACATTAGCACAGTCATCAGGAATATATTAGTGCTGAAAAAAATCCATGGAGTCTGATGACTTGAATAGATTCTATTCCTTCTAGTATCAGGAATTGGTGCTAATTATTTCTGGCCAGTGAATCCATGATGAATGAAAAATATTGATTTTTGTATTCCCCAGGCAGAATTTTTCAGAGTTCTGTTTTTATGCTGATCACACAATCTGAAAGTTAAAAGTTATATTCAGTTTTCTCTAGCATTGATTACTTTTGTGTTTTGGGGTTCGAGGCATTGAAGCATGACACATGTTGTAACCAAACTTCTTTTATTGCTCCTTAACTTCACTCAACTCTGGAAACAGGTACGCAGGCTTTTTATAGTCTTCCAACCCCCAGGCAGTCCAGCCAATAGGGAAACCTCTTTCTTCGCGCCTTGCGCATGCGCATAAGTCTGGCGCCAGCCAGTCCGGTCCCGGGCAGCTTTTAGGTTGCCCAGGACTGTTTGCAACATTTCTGGGCCTGTTGAGTTGCCTCATCAGGCCCAGAACACAACACCCCTCCCCCCAGATGGAACACACAATTACAATCATTGCTAAAAAAAAAAAAGAATTTTCCTGCTCACACACAGGCACAACCTTTTTATAAAATAATAAAGTTATCTGAACAACCCCCTCTTTAATTTTAGACTTAGTGTGTCTATCTTTTACAAAGCGTAGGTCCCATTACCGTATCCTAGACCAGCAAGGTTCCTTTGTGATGACAGAAACCTCACATATTCTCCTAGATGCTTAGGAGGGGCCTTAGCCCGTTGTGACCTACATAAGGTCAAGGAGGGTGCCTGGCCTACTGGCCCGTCTGGTGGGCTCACTAGACCAGGACTTTGATGCTAATAAATTGCAGGTGACCCCTGTTGAGGCATGCTGGCTGAGTTGTCTGAGCTCTTTCCAGATCCCCTTGGAGAAGAAGGAATCCCTCAACCTGCTGGTGGAACTGAGGACTTCCCAACTACCATGGATTGCTCCTGGCAATTTAGTCCCTTGAGCCCACGACCAGTCTCGGATGTGACCTGCATTGTAGGTGTACCCCAATAATTCCAGTCCCCCGTGTACGTGGCCAAGGTGCCAGAGTCAGGAGCCACCTCTATGGCAAGCCCCCTCTCAGGAGAATTCCTGTTTGGCGCTCTTGCGGATGTGCCAGCCACCCCCCGGGATGACTTCCTCTTTGGATCACTTGCTGATGCACAGGACTCCCTGTTCGGCATAATAGCTGAATCATGAGGATGCCTTTGCTCCTCCCCTGGGGAATCCCTAGCAACCTACGGCCATTCCCAGGAACAGTGAGGCTGGTTCTCAGGATGTTGACCTGAAGTGTGACCAAGTTCCTGGGCCCCCTCCCCCCGAGAGCAGAGGCAGGGGTGGAATCGACGAACAACTGCCAGCATAGTTGGTTGATGTGACGCCAAAGAATGCAGCCAACTCCCAAGGTCACTTCGTATGAAAGCGGTCCTGAGAACTTACAGATGACAGCAGGGACCCAGAGATGTCCAGGACCATAGTTCCTTGCTCAGACCGGATCGCCCACCTGAAGTCTCCTAGGAGCCCGTGGCTGTGACACCTGTGAAGCCACCCGGTCTGGGTGCAGTCTGTCTAACTTCTGATGAGGCAGCGACCCCAGCATACTTCAGCTGGGCTCTTCCCGGTGGCAGTGCATGGTGTGGTGCGGTGTGTAAGAAGAAAATCTGCTAACCTGTGATGCCAGCTGCCATGTGTGAGTCTTTTGAGTGCGTCTTTGGTGGTGTGCACCATTTTTCAGCTTGCCTGTTGGTGGAAGGATGGAAGGGAGCTGACGTGACGTGCCATATCAAGTTGGCCTGAAGGAAAGCCTGGAACTCACAAGACGTAAATTGAGGACTGTTGTCAGAAATGAGAACATCAGGAAGTCCATGGGTCACGAAGATGTGTGATGCAAAAATTCCTCTCAACACCTAGATTGTCCTAGCATAGTAGTGGAGGAGACAGGTACAACCTCTAGCCACTTGGAATGGCTATCCACCAGGATAAGGAAGAATTGCCCCTGAAAGGACCCAGCATAATCTAAATGTACCCTTGACCAAGGGGTTTGTGTCTCCTCCCACCTATGTACAGGGGCCTGAGGCATTTCAGGCTGTGATTATTGGCACACCTGGCACCTGTGCACCTGGGCCTCAATAGCTTTATCAAGCCCAGGCTGCGTGTAAGCGCTTTCATGCACACATTGCCCGGATGTCCCTCATGCAGAGAGACCTCAGGGAGGCTGGGATAACTACTCTACTCCCCCATAAGAGGCACCCATTAAAGATAGACAGTTCATGCCTCCTTTGCCAGAAGGTTTGAAATGTAGCCTCTGGACCTGTGTCAGGCCATCCTGACAATACTCAGGTCAGCACATGTGTAAGCGTGTGATCAGTGGCAGTTTCTGCAGCCACGTCCCTAGCATTGAGGGGAGATTCAGGTAGTTCCTGAATAGAGATAATATTAATGGCAGGGGCAGGATCTGCCTCTATTTGAGTGAGAGGTGGCCTACTGAGGCCATCTGCATGGCCCATTTCTTTTCCATGAATGAGCATGTAGTCATATGCTGACAGGAAAATGGACCACCTCAGCATACGTGGGGAAATGATGTGAGGGGTTTGTTTGGTCATTGTAAACAACCCTAGCAAAGGCTTGTGTTCTGTATAGACCATGAAGTGATGGCCATATAAGAAATCATAGAATTTCTTTATGCCAGCCACTATTGCCAAGGCTTCTCTGTCAATCTGAGCATAATTCTGCTCTGCGGATGGCAGAGTCCTTGAGTAGTAAGCCACAGGGACTTGTTCTCCCACCAGCCTTTAAGTGACTGAGTACTGCACCCACCCCATAAGGGGCTGGATCACAAGCGATGCATATAGGCAGTTGCTCATTAAAATGGGCTAATACCGCATTTGATGAGAGCAAGGCCTTGACCTCCTTAAAACTCCTGTCATGGACTTTAGTCCACTGCCATGGAGCTTGCTTGTCTAAGAGCTGGTGTAACGGCTCAGCCACTGCAGCCTTATGGGGAAGAAAAGCATGATACAAGTTAAGAAGTCCCAAGAAAGCCTGAAGCTCGCTTTTGGACTTCAGATTTGGGGCCTCCTGAATGGCCTTCAATTTAGATTCTGCAGGGTGGATGCCTTGAGCATCTATTTTAAAACCTAAAAATTCTGTGGAAGTAACACCAATTTTGCATTTGTCCTTTTTTAATTTGAGGCCCACTCGACGGAACCTCAGCAACACAGCCCTTAATCTTTCAGCCAAATTTTGTGATGACTCCTCTGCAATGAGGATGTCATCGAAGTAGGGGCAAACCCCCGGAATACCCCTGAGCGTGCACTCCATGACGCTCTGGAATATGCCAGGAGCAACATTCACCCCAAATTGTAATCTTTTTATCTTAAAAGCGCCCCTAAGGGTTACTATTGTTTGGGCCTCAGCAGTTGCCTCATTAACAGGTAGCTGTTGATAGGCCTGTCCTAAATCAAGCTTTGCAAACAGTTTCCCCCCTTTGACGGAGGCCAGAATATGAGTCACTACTGGTACAGGATATGCATATTGTTGCAAAGCTGTGTTCAAAGTACACTTATAGTCCGCGCAAATTCGGACTTCCCCATTCGCCTTTAAAGGCGTCACAATTGGGGTTTCCAATGGACTTGAGTCCAGAGGCTCCAAGATGCCTGCTGGTACAGCTTGTCCAGTTCAGCATCAATCTTGCCCTTGAGGGCGAAGGGCACCCTCCTAGGCTTAATCCTAACTGGTGTGATGTTTGGGTTTAATCGCAAGGCAATGGGAGGCCCCTTGTATGAACCAAGCTCTGAACTAAACACATTGACAAACTCTCTGCAGACTTCTGCAATTCCTAGGGTTTGCAGACTATTCAGGCCAGTCACCTGGATTCTCAGGGCCTCAAACCAATCGAGTCCAATGAGACTCGTACGATCACCCCCAACAACCACCACATCTAAGAGGCCTTGGAAAGCCTTACGCTGCACTTTGAGTGTGACTTCTCCAAGTACATTAACCTTTGAATTTTGAAAGTCAGTAAGAATTCAGTTCGATGGCCTGAGTTTGACTTGAAGGCCACTATTGCAGCAAATCCTTTTAAAGGTATTGTGTGAAATGATTGATAGAGTGGATCCAGTGTCCAGCTCCATCGATAAGGGAACCCCTTGTAACTGTATATCAATGCGAAATTTCTTTTTAAGGGGCTTGTGTGTCTCTGTTTGCAAGATGCTTCTACACGACGCACAGAAACCCACTCTGTGTTGGCTGGGGACCCTGGTACCTTTCCGAAGGAATTCTTCCCGAGGTTGCACCTGCTGGCCACCCAACAAATGGTGGCAATGTGGCCTTGCTTACCACATGCCTGGTAAATGGTGGAGCAGAACTGGCAGTCCATGCGCTTGTGGCGTCCTCCGCAACCGAGACACTGAAGGGCTGCTGGGGCCTTGTCTGGTTTCTCTCATGGTCTTCTTACTGCTGGCTGGTGAAGTCTGTCCACCTCCTCTTCAGGATCCGGATCTTGAACTTCCTGAGTGACCTCTTGATGGACAGTCGTGATGGCTGGAGTGTTTCTGGCGAGCCGCAAGGTTTTCACAGCGCTGCCTGCTGCTTCTTCAGCTGCAACTTCATGTAAGACATCTTGAAAGGTGACTTCAGCTTTAGCAAAGATGTTTTGTTGCAGCTCCTTGCTTCTAAGGCTGCAGACGAAGTGGTCTCGTAAGCGTTCTTCCAGGTCCTTGAATACACAAGGTCTGGCAGCTTGTCTCTGAAATCAGCAGCAGACTTGCCTGGCTTCTGGTCCCTCTGCTCAAAAGCATGCTTCCATGCAATCACAGAAAGTTTAGGGTGGAAGTGATCCTTCAGCATGTTTTTTAAGTCTGTGTAGGTGACAGACTCCAGCGGTGCAGGGACTTCCAGGTTTTCGGCCACATTGAAAGTGTCCTGACTGCAGACGCACAGCAGGGTTGCCACTTTCAGGCTGTCTTCCCGCACCTGGTTAACCCTTAGATAATTTTCTACCCGGGCCACGTAGGAGTTCCAGTGCTCTGGGTGAGAGATGTCGAACTCTGACAGATGTCCAATCTTCGACATCTTCTGCTTCGAATGCCTCGCTGCAAGCCTTCATTGAGGGGAAGGGCCCATTTGCCAAACTCACCTCCAGCGATGCTGTACTGGCAGGTGAGTGCAGAGCTGGACGCTGATTCCCAGGCTTCAGGTTCTTCAGATGAGGCTTATCCTCTTCTTATTGCCTTTTTCCTTGCAGCAATCTCACCTTCGTCGCCACTTTTGTGTTTTGGGGTTCGAGGCATTGAAGCACGACACATGTTGTAACCAAACTTCTTTTATTGCTCCTTAACTTCACTCAACTCTGCAAACAGGCATGCAGGCCTTTTATAGTCTTCCAACCCCCAGGCAGTCCAGCCAACAGGGAACCCTCTTTCTTCGCGCCTTGCGCATGTGCATAAGTCCGGTGCCAGCCAGTCTGGTCCCGGGCAGCTTTTAGGTTGCTTGGGACCGTTTGCAACATTTCGGGGCCTGCTGAATTGCCTCAACAGGCCCAGGACACAACAATTACAATCATAAATGTATAAATACGATTGATAAATTAAGTATATTATGCATATATAAGAGAAAGATATATACAGAATATAAATTTGAGGAGGTTCAATTGAGAAATATTTCCCCTAGACTTTCATGTGACCAACAGTGTTTATCCTTGCTTTGTTCACGCTGAGTTTGCACTGAGGCAATCTGCAAATAGTTTAAAATAACATAACATAGCAAACATATATTTTCAATATTCAAATGTATGCATAATGCAATCAATGTCTATTATTTCTTTTCCTTTTTAATTTGAAATGGTTTAGGACCAGAATATAGGTATTTGATAATATATATTTTCTGAGTCCCATAGTGATAAGGTGACCAACTTTTTTACAATGAAAAGGAGGACACAAATAAATTGAAGAAAAAAATATCGTAAATAAAAGAAACATTTTATTCATTGAAACAATAACACAGAATACACTATAATATGATAAATGCATAATAAAAACATTTGTAACAATAACATTTTATATTGTAATTATGCTTACATGCCTATTAATTATTATTTAAATGACTACTTTTCCATTGAATGAATATTTTTTGTCAATGTATCATCTTTTAACAATATATTGGAAATATCTGAACAAGAAATATCCTTCATATTGAATTTTGCTGCAGCTAGAGTATCAACATTCAATCTCGATTTCTCACTTTTCCAAAAATCACTAGCAATTGAAAAAACCCTTTCAACTGCTGCATTAGTTCCAGGACAGCACAATGTAAATTGAACAAGAATAAATAAATTTTCATATGGAATATGTTCATTTTTGAAATGGCTGAATATTTCTTCCTATCTTTTATCAATTTCAACATGTTTATTTTCCCATTGTATTAATTTTTCAGAATTTAAAAATACATTCAGTCTTCTAATTTCTTCAAAGAGACAATTGTCGTCTATTTAAATGTCTGGCATTTCTTTAGATAAAAACTCAACACAAGATTCAATATCTGTCCAATATACTTGCGATGAAGTCAAAAAACACCATTGAAAACTGTTATTTCCTGTGATGTTTGTTTCAGACCATTCTTCGATATATTAAAAACATGTTTGGTAAAAATTCTGCACTTCTTCGATAAACTTTTCCGTTATGCCCAGATTTGATTCCTCTAAGTTGGACAATTTTCTTTTTATAACTAAAGAAAGAAATTTTTCTTCAAATCGAGTTTTATATTGAAGGATAAAGTCATTCAAAATAAGACTAACTTCTGTAGCTGAAATGTGTTCACCTTCAATCTTTTGAATCGTTTTGTGAAAAATAGATGCTTGATTATGTACAAAATACATTAATATATCAGCTATTTCATTACTGAAAAAACAATTCCAGGATTTTAGGACATTTGTCTAAACTTAAAAAATGTGAATAAAGAGGCTCAAATAATTGTAGAACACGGTCTATAGCAGGTGTTAGAGCAAGCCATCTAACTTTTGAATATCCTAAAAGTTTTTTGTATTGAACATTCGCTTCTTCACAAAATTGTTTTAAAGTAGCCACATGAATGGTAAAATTACTAAAATACAAATAAATTGTAGTTATTATTACTTCTACATCAATTGGCATGGCACATGACGCCATGTTGATTGCATTTGACAAAATATGTGCATTACAACCTATTCCCAATATTTTCTTTTGGAGTAAATCTTGTAATTTTACATACACATTATTCACCCCTTTGTGTCTTCGCCCATCAAAATTTATGTTTGTATTATTAGCTGTTAGTGCAACAACTTTGGATTTCAAATTGTTTTCATTTATTAGTCTTTATAGATGGTTTGACAAAATTTCAGCAGTTTCACCCTCAATGGATTCTAAATTTAAATTTTTTACTTGAATGCCCTTGGTAACATTAAAATATCTTACTAGTATTAGATACAATTTAGTTTCATTATGATTGGATGCATCAGATTAAACCATTACAAATGCTGCAGTTTCCAAGTCTTCTGTAAGTATTTTGTCACAGTAATTTTTAAATACTGATTTAATAATAGTCTCACATTTTGTCCTGGTGCATGAAAATTTAGCATCGTGAAACTTTTTCAATAATTTAGTTGTACAATCCATACTACAAAAACTTTGATTGTGAATTATGGTATGGTATGGAATGCAAATGTTCCCTCCATTGCAGCTAACTGTTTTTCATCTTCAGAATACTTTGAAGTTTTAAAAAAACTTGTTACTTTACAACTGGAAGCAGATGCATCTGATGATTGCTTATGTTTCTTGGTGGTCAAGTGTTTCGTAATAGCTGCTCTGCGCACAACTGCAATACAAAATTCTCTGCTGCAACTATTGCAGAAGACAATGTTATCCTTCTTTGATGTGATGAATGGAAATTCCTTATTCATAAGAACATAAGAACATAAGAAGAGCCATGCTGAATAAATCTATTCAATTTATCATTGAAATGGCATTTCCTCTTTTTTGATTTTTCCATCCCTAAATGGAAGTTAGTCTCCTTTGGGACTAACTAAGAGATGGTGTAGTTGGGTATCAGGGAGGGGTACAAAATTCCTGCCAATTCGCCTTCGCTACAGACAACTTGCATATGCAAAGTTTGCTGGCCGGGTGTTTTGGCGCGCTCAGCAGTAATTCCTATTGGCTTTCGAAAGTCAATAGGGGAAGTAGCACAGCTCATGCAAAAGTTGAAAAAAAAACCATCAAAAAAGGTGCTGGAATGCCATTCTAAGCATTCTATGAAAGAGAAAAAAGCCCTGGAGATTAGTCTTCAAATATCGAAAAAGACATGTAGGAGGACACTTTTCAAGGGAGGACAGAACTTAGAAAATGAGGACTGTCCTCCCTAAAGGAGGACGGTTGGTCACCTTAATAGTGAGAAATCATCTTCATCTGGTAATTTATATTAGTAATTATACTTTGATATCAATCTAATAGTTCCCACAAGCATTTGAAATTTATATTAGATATTTTATGAATTATAATACTTTCACAATTCACCAGACTATTTCCTCCTCAGAATTACAAAGAAAAAAAGTAGCTTATCAAAACTAATAAAGATCTGTGCTACTAGATTTCTATAATTATTTTCCTTTTAGACAAGATATCATTTTTCACCAGTCACACTTTCCTATTTGTAATATTTATAAGTATCATTTTGTTCTATGTATGGATTTTGTTGAGAATTGCATATTTCTCACTTAAGCAGATTGAGAATTGCATATTTCTCACTTAAGTGCTTAAACATACAGACATAACATTTTATTTGTTGGCTGGCTTAGAAGGAAGCCCCCATACAAGAATTTGGAGGATTCATACTCTTGCTATGTAAATTTATACTGAAGGGTGGCTGAAAAAGAAACCTTCATCTCCCACTATCATCCTCACCATCACCATCATCATCACCACCCCAGACTGTTCTTGGTTAGAAGCCTTCTATAACAAGTTCCTTTCCTGTGGCAGATTTTCAACTGCTCTGGAAATAAAATAAAAACTCTCTGAATTTTCTCTACTTCAATGTCAGACTAAGTAATAAAAAAAATCTCTGGCAGAAGGAAAGGGTTTTTGGCTTTTTGGAACCATATATTGCTACTGGGATGGATCTGTGTGTATGTGTGCATGTACCATTTGATGGTGACAGTTTTACCAGAAGCAAGGAAGAAAAGAGACAGAATTATGGGAAAAAGACAACTCAGAATACTGAAAAGCAGTAGCTGAGACATAATGAGATCCAGAAGTCAAGCAAAGAAAACCAACAACAGCCTAATAAAAAGGAAAAGCAGTCTTGCGACAACTACCTAAATAAAAGTCTAAAAGAGAGAGGCGAAACAGATTATCATGCAACTCATCCAGTCTGAAAAGGAAGCTCTGAGAGACAGAATTAGAGTAGTGACTAAGAGCATGTAGGATAAATGTGTGGAAAGTAAAAGTGAAACAAGCAAAGGTAGCTGAACTTATCTCAGCACCACATAAAGCAGGGGTTCTCAACCTTGGCAAGTCTTAAAGTTGCCAAGGTTGAGAACCCCTGACATAAAGAAACAGTCATGAAGTGCAAAATAATGTGATTCAGTGCGCAAGATTTTAAGAAGTTTACTTAAGGACTTTGTAAATAAGTCAGTACACCATTGTTTCTCAAGCTTGGAAACTTTAAGATCTCTGAACTTCAATTCCCAGCTTTCCCTAATCAACAGAAACACTGCAGCAGATATAACAAAAGAGGTAGCTAGGAATGGAGTGCGGGTAATGGAATTACTTAATAAGAAATAGATAGGTGTAAATAAAAGTCTACTTATGTATCTGCTAAGCAATAAATAAAAACTTTGTACAGTAATGTTAAAACATATCCATATTCATCCTGCTTATGATTATACCATCCAAAATAAAACTGTCACAGAGGACATAGCATATTACCTACAGTCAAAATTGGGTTACTTGAATGGTCTTCCAGATTTGTTTGTTTGCCAATGATCTGATTATTTGTAATTAACATTATTTACAAGGAGAATTGTTATTATCAATAATTAAAATCTCACCTCACATCTTTCACATAGTTACAATAATAATAAAATGCAATAAAATAAGACAAATAATACAGTATTTGGAAAATTACTTTTATGTTATAACATGGAGGTTACTTTTGTTTGAATATAATATTAATATTTATACATTTTCCTGGTCCTAAAGACATCTCTACTGATGTTGCATTTCTGAATTACAGAGCAAAACAAGATGGCATATAAAATCAATTTCTGTTTTAACTTTTGTTTACTGTAGGTATTTACTGACCTAATCCATGGGGCACAAAAAGAGAAAAACTTAATTTTTCTCCCTGCCCCTTGCTTGGAACAAAATAAATCACCATTCTAGACATGAGTGTAGAGATATTTTTTAAAGAAATCAACATTTCTACATTTATATCTTAACATAACAGCCATATAATGGATGCAAGTTAACAGCTGCATTTGAACATAAAGCTAAATAATTTTTTGCATTATGAGAATAAGTCTCAGTTAACTTCAGATTTATGTACTCAATGCTTCTGACTCTCCAAATATAGCTAATAAAAACTTGTAAGCTTCTGAACATATTCTGAAGAAATGAAGCCAGTTACAAAACATCTGAGGGCAATCTTATTTCATTCTTTAAAGATAATATTGTTAAAAAACAGAATCAGCCATAATCATAATCACAATACTCTTCAGAAAATACATTAAATTTCCACTTTGATATGGCTTTCCGATGGTTGTCTCTATTCTGAGAAAGGGTAGAGAGAGCCTATAGTATCAAGATTTTAGTACAAGAATACAAGTATAATATAATATAAAGATTCTATACAGGAATACAAATCATTGCTTAGTCTGTAAGATTTCTATTCATTCCAGCACACAGCAGGAAAAAATGATTCATGTCAGCCAAGGCAACTTTCCATCAATGAATGATATAATGAATATAAATGGTATGTGGTGCTAGCATGGCAAAGGTGGACACCTATATTAGTCTCAATATATTTCTTAAAACACCTTTCCTCACATAAGTGCAATCAAAATGTGTAGATATGGGGTCCCACAATTCCACAGAATATTAGAATCTCTATACATGTCTGAAGTAGGTCCAGTTTGGGGGAACTACACTTAAAATGGTTTATTGCTTTAAAATGTAAAGTCTTAATAGATGTCTTTCTATAAAAGTATTAAGATCAGTATAATATAACCCTCTAGGAGAGTAAATGTGAGGGAATGGAGTATTAAGATCAGTATACTATAACCCTCTAGGAGAGTAAATGTGAGGGAATGGAGGGATACTTTCAGACTTGCAAGATTATGTTAATGTAACCGTACAATAAAGGTACAGTTAGTATTTATTTTCATGCTTCCTTCCTAGATTGTCTTGCAGAGCTAACAGGTGATGGACCTGGCAAAGTTTGAAGTACACATCAAGCTTTTCAGATTCCTTTAATATAAACAAATTCCAGAGGACTGGCTATCTTGGCCTTTTGATTCCCAAACAGTTTTGTAGGATAATCAGTTTATTGGCACATGTGCTTCTGTAGACAACAGTCCAAAGTTTGTTTGTTTATGTGTGTGTGTGTGTGTGTGTGTGTGTTTGCCATTAGTGTGAGTCATCAAGGTCAATAAATCATGCTAGACTCAAAAATGGCATTTGCCTATGACAGTATTAAATCCATTGCAGTTTTATTACAGGGATGACATGTTGGGATGACCTTAGCATTATCTGGATGGGAGCCAGGTGGGAAGTATATATAAATCTTTTGGCAGTATTTGGATGAAGAGAAGGACATTCCAGATAACTTCTTTTTAGCTGTTAGCATTTTCAGGCACCAGATGATGATTCAGCAGAGCAACTAGCACTGACTCTCTGCCATGAATCTTGAAAATGCCTTTGAAAACTTTCATAGAGTCCCAATGAAGAACCTTTCTGAAGCATTTAGAAAATGTTGGTGTTTTTTTTTTTGTCCACCGTTTTCACAGCTTTTGGTTAGGAGTTCACCAACCAGGGAAATGTCCTTTAAAACGTATTTTGTTAAAGGTCATTTCAAATCTAGTGTGTTTGTGTTATGGAACCTAATCATGTCACAAACAAATATTTGGTTTGCTCACAAAAGTGTTCAAACTCAGCATGCAGAATGTTGCATACATTACAAGGGAAGGAGAAATTGTAGTTTAAAATTTGAAAATAGTCCTCTAGATCAGCGGTTCTCAACCTGTGGGTCGCGACCCCATTTGGGGTCGAACGACCAATTCATGGGGGTCGCCAAACACCGCCATCCGCCATTTTTTTCCCTCGGCCGGTGCAGGGGGCAGCACTGTGCATGCGTGGGGAAGCACCACGCATGCACGATGTGGGCGTCATGCCGCGCATGCACGATGTGGGCCTTCGCGCCACGCATGCGCTATGTGGCCCGTTGTGCTGCGCATGGGCTATGCGGCCTGCCGCACTGTGCATGCGCAGCGCAGGTCGGGGTTGCACCGGGCATGCGCGGCGCAGGTCGGGGTCTCAATCTGAAAAAGTTTGAGAACCGCTGCTCTAGATTATTCCAAAATGATAAAATGAATGTTTTGCTTATGCCTTTTTGAAAGCTCTACAAATGCCAATCCTGTATTGCTATTATATGAAATGAGGTCACATTTTTTTAATTCAGTGATTTCTAATACTCTTAGCAAACTTTGGCTGAAAATGGTCTACTGCTAAACAGATATCACTATCCTATTACCCCATTAAACCACTATATTTTCACTTTAGTAATGTATTTCTATTAAAACCATGAAAGAGAAAAGAATTTAATACCAAACAAAAATATTTCAAATGAATTCAGTTTTAGATTAAGCATTACATCTTTGACATTCCAATTGTAATCATTTACTCTTTGTTAAAACAGTATTAATTTTAGAAACATGTTTAGTATTAAATACAACCTCCAGAACCCCTCTTAGAAGGAGATAGATGGTTGAAATAATATAAAATAAATAAATAAATACTCTCCTTCAAGTAGATGATTGAAATAATCCTTTTTCGAAACAATTCTATATCTAACTTTAAACCTGGAAGGCAAAAGCTATGAACAGGATCTTGTTTAGTGGCCCTATTCCTGCCCAGTCACTTACTTGCAGGTTTGTTATACATTTATTATTTGAGTTCAGTCAGTGTAACATATCAAGATTAGGGTGAGAAGAAAATGTGAACTGCTGTATCCATCTACCTATTGGCAGTGTGTCCACAACATGCTTAACCACCTTAGTTACAACCTAACTGCTGCAATAACACTGTCTATTAACATTAACATTATCAGCATTAACATTGGTTAAGCTTATTATAGCATACTGTTGTATGTTATGTTGGTTAGTTGATGATTCAACACAGTGTGCAAACCAAAAACATGCCAATTCAATAAATACATTAAGCATGTTGTTTGGCCAGAGCCACAAAACGCATGTGCATTTGAAGCCACAAAATGCATGTATTCAATGAAATTGCCTTCACTGAAGTATGATATTCTTTTGTCATCAGATACATGTTTTTATTTGATACATCCATGTAATTATTCAAGGTAAGGAATCCTACTTCCTTATAACCCTCACTGTTCATTACTTAGAGAAGTTTATTTTGTTTCATTTAGTCTTGACTTGATAATTCTGAAAATTAGTTTCCTTTGTTATACTTATTTATATATTTATATATACTTATATATATTTATTTTATTTTGTTATGACTAAATTTGGGGGGAGGGGTCTTTATTAGCAACTTGAAGCCCTAAAGCAGAAAACCAGATAGCATAAATCTCAGTGAGTAAAACAAAATGAAACAAATGCCCCACATTTTCTTGGCTTCTGATTTGTTTTATGTGGAATATCAAGGTTATCACTGGCAATAGGTAGATAGATATAGCAGTTCACACTCTCTTTTCACCATAATCTGAACCCCAAGAGGTTCTGGCTATTTATCTGTCTGTCTATCTATCTGTCTGTCTGTCTATTTATGACACTTACTTTCATTAACTATATCTGATTCTAAGTAGTTTACAAGCTAATAATTTACATAATGAAATCTGTAATATAACAGATCTACAATACTAAGCTAATAAACCATCATGTAAAGTTCATTCATAGTATTGCATATTTATTCAGGATGCAATATTCAGAGGTCTTCTGATGTTGCTGGGATTTTAACCAATCTTTGAAATATCATAAGGGAAAGGACCACTCCTGCCTCTAAGGGCAAGATATTCCATAGCCAGGAAGCCTACCACCCTACCCCAGAATATCTGTGCTCTCTTACACCAGATGTCCTGACAAATTGGCACCTTTAGGCCCTCCTTGAATATATTAAATTGGGCATATCAAAAAAAAAGAGGAAGTGTTGATAATGTGAGATGGACATTTATTCACAAAGAGAGAACGCAGGGACATGGTATATAAATAGCACACATAGGCCCATGCTATTCTTTTGGAATTTTAAGTTCTCTGCATAGGCCTCTTTCACATATGAAGGATATGCAAGGGAGCGTATCTGCTGTACAAATAATGATGGGTCCTGGGGACATTTGGCTGTTGTTCTATGCACCTGTATGGAACAAAAGCCAGCTCCATGGTAAAAGAGGCACAACTCCAGAAATGGGGAGAATGATACAAAACAGAAAAGTGTTGCCAAGCACATTATGGGTGAGGCCAGGGAGAGTATGAAAATTCTAATGCTCAAGTTAGTCAACAGGACAGATATAAGTTTAAAAGAAGGCACACTTTAAGGTATCCTACTTATGCTGAATTCATAACATTAAAAAGAAGATGCAATTACAATATATCTACATAAAAATGGATGAAAAATAAATTGCATAATGCTAAAAATAAAAAGGTCAAATTTTTGGCAGAAATGTTACTGATTACATGTGGTGCAGACATTCATTGCAATGCCTTTCAAAATATAATTGACATAATTTTCTACTTGAAAGTGCCAGATGCAGGAATATCTTGTACTTCTATAGTTACAGAACAATTTGGCAATCTCCTTTCTTTGCTTGAAAATGGATAAGTAAGATAATCTCTTCCATGATTATTATATTACTATGGTTTCAGATTTGTCAGCTTGGGGAATAAAAGCACGTGTAAGACTAAACTAAAACTGGATGTTATACAGCATGCATTATTTTCAAAGCCCTTTAGTACTCTAATGGGAGTTTTTACTTTGAACTGGTAGTCAAGTAAAATTATCAGACAGATGTTGTATAATGTAGATTCTAAACAGGATATTCTTGGAAATGAACTTTGAATACTATGCAAGTTTTATCAATTTCAAATCAATAAGAGTAAAAGGTAGGGCTTTTTTTGTCATAGAATGCCCAGAACAGAGTTCCGGCACCTTTTTTGGATGGAACCTTGTAGGGTAGGCAAGGCAGGTTGTATGACGTGTGTGAGTTCCGGCACCTTTTTTTTTTTTATAGAAAGAAAGCACTGGTAAAAAGCATTTGTAATTGCCTGACTTATTCTCAGTAGCTGACTAGCCCTATAAGTGAGTGCTATGCTGGTATTGACTATTTAGATTGGAAAAGACTTCACAGTTTAACTCAGGTAGACATTAGAGATAGATTCTTCTTACATATGGGGACTTTTTAGTAGATATGCTATCTACTGGAATCTTTCCAAAGGATTTTATTGTCAGAGACTTCTGTTGTTTCTGGGAATCTGCTGAATTCTGGAAATCAGGTACATCTAGAAATCTGGTGTTTTATTTATTGGCTATTTATCAAAGTCACACACTTGTACAAAATAAGCAATTTGCCTAGTTTCTGCTATAGTCTTCTCATTAGTTCTCTGAGACTTATAATTCTTATTTTTTGTCTTTCATTTTTCAAACCACTCAAAACAGTTTCTGATACTTTGATTTTGTCTTTACTCTTGCAGACTTTAGTTTTCTGTAAAACAATCTGGAAAATTATGAACTTCACAATGCTCTCTCCAGGTAATCAATAGATGGTACAAAAGTATTAATTAATTTAATACTTTGCCTTTTAAGATGGTTGCTGGCAGAATATCATTCATGTGGTCTCCCTACCCTGATTGGCCTATCCAAACAAAAAGGAGGAGAATCCACAGGAACATGTGCTCCTAACACCTAGTTCCTCTGGATAGCCCAGAAAAATGCCATCATTGAAGTTGCTTAGGATTGCTGAAAGACTAGGTAGAGTAAGGATGCATCTGAAAAGGTTAAATCATGGCAACTGGACCAAAGTTTATTAAAACTGAAACATTTTGTTACTCATCCAAGTAACCTCTTCAGTCAAATGAAAATTTTGGATAGGCAGAGAGTCATAGTATTGTCAGCTTGCCAAGAATTGGCTTATTCCAATTACTCTCTGACTTTCTGCCTATCCAAAATTTTCATTTGACTGAAGATGTTACTTGGAGGGTAACAAAACATCTCAGTTTTAACATCTCAGTTGGTCCAGTTGACATGATTTAACTTTTTTAGATACATATGTACTCTACCTACTCTCAGCAGCTCTAAGCAATTTCTATGATGGGATTTTTGTGGGCTATCCAGAGGCAAAATCAAGCTTTTAATAGTGACTACCACACCAAGTGCACTAATCAAACAGGTGGTAAGAAAATAGGGGAACTCGGGCACCACACATGTTATGTAGAAAGTAAACACAGGGTCAGTAATAAAGGACTCAAATGTCTATACACCAACACACAGAGTATGGGCAATAAACAGGGTGAACTAGAAATTCAGGTAAATGAGGGCAAATATGATATTGTTGCCATTATGGAAGCTTGGTGGGATGAAACCCACAAATGGAACACACATCTAGAGGGATTTAAATTATTTAAAAGTAACAGACCAAGTAAAAGAGGAGGTGAAGTTGCTCTCTATATAAGAAATAACTACATGTCTACAGAAATAGAGCACAATAATGATGAAAACTGTCTTGAATGCATTTGGGTCAATATAAAAGGGGAGGGAATGACATTGCCATAGGTGTATACTATAGGCCACCCAACCAAACAGAGGAAATAGATGAACTTTTTGCTAGTCAGCTAACTAAGGTATGTAGGAAGCACATCACAATAGTAATAGGGAACTTTATTTACCCTGACACCAACTGGGAGACAAACTCTGCAGCAAGTGGAAGATCAAACAGATTCCTGACAAACCTAGCAGACAACTTTGCCAAAAAGTAGAGAAGGGAACTAGGGCATTCAACCATATTTGACCTAATTCTCATAACAGAAATGAAATGATAGAAGGTATTGAAGGCACAGGAACCTTGGGGGGGGGAGTGATCATGCCATATTGGAATTCAACATTATGCAAGCACAAGCAATGGAACACAGTCAAACTAGAGCAGTGGTGGCGAAACTATGGCACGGGTGCCAGAGGCGGCACTCAGAGCCTTCTCTTTGGGCACGTGTGCCGTCGCCCCAGTCCTAGGCCTTCAGCTGGGTTTTATAAAACCTTTTCACTTTAGGCCTCCATCGCCGTGTGCAAAAAAAAAAAAGTTTCAATCAGTCAATTTCAACTTCTTGCAGGAAAAAAAGATCTTGCAAAGTTGGAACTGATTGATTGAACTTTTTAGTCCCACCAAGTCTGCCATTATCACCACAGCCATGCCCACCCAATGGGCCATGCCCACAATTGACCACACCCAGCCAATGGCACCCGATGATGCATAAGTGGGTTTTGGGTTGCAGTTTGGGCACTTGGTCTCTTAAAGATTCGCCATCACTGAACTAGAGTCTTCGATTTTAAGAGAGCTAATTTCAATAAACTTAGAGAAAGCTTGGGAAAGATTTCATGGATGAGAATCCTCAAGGGGAAAACAGCTCAAGAAGCTTGAGAAATTTTGAAAAGTGAGATTATAAAAGCCCAGTCTAGCACAATACCAGTGAAGAAGAAAAATAACAGCTTTCAAAAGAAACCAGCATGGCTGCGTAATGAACTCTCTGATAAATTGAAAGATAAAAAGGACAAGTATAAAAAGTGGAAAGAGGGGCACATAACTAAGGCAGAATATCAGCAAATAACCCGAGCCTGCAAAGATGAAGTAAGGAAAGCTAAGGCTCAAAATGAACTAAGGCTTGTGACAAAAGTCAATAATAACAAAAAAGGTTCTTTCAACATGTAAAAAACAAGAAAAAAGTGAAGGAAATAATTGGTCCATTAGTGGGAGAAAGTGGCAAGAAGGTGACAAGCAACAGGGAGAAAGCAGAACTATTTAACTCATTTTTTGCTTCCGTCTTTACACAAAGGGAAAAAACAATCCAACCTATCAAAAACAGATTAGAAACAAAAGTTAAGATAGGCAAGAAAAAGGTAAGTGAGCACCCATACACTGTAGACAAGTTCAAATCACCAGGACCAGATGGATTACACCCCAAGGTTCTGAAGGAACTGGCAGATGTGATCTCAGAACCACTGTACTATATCTTTTAAAGATCCTGGAGCACTGGGGAACAAACAGAGGACTGGAAAAGAGCTGATATAGTTCCCATCTTGAAAAAAGGGAAAAAATGGATCCAGGATACTGCAGACCTATCAGTCTGACCTCAATACCTAGGAATATTCTGGAAAAGATAATCAAACAACATATCTGCGAACACCTAGAGGCAAACAAAGTCATTACCAAAAGCCAACATGGGTTTGTCCAAAACAGATCATGCCAGACAAATCTTATTGCATTCTTTGATCAAGTGACAAAATTAGTGGACCAGAGGAATGCTGTGGATATAATTTACTTGGACTTCAGTAAGGCATTTAATAAAGTAGATCACAACCTACTCCTTGATAAGATAAAAAAATGTGGGTTAGACACATCACCACCAGATGGATCCATAGCTGGCTGACCGGCCGTACTCAGTGTATGGTCCTCAATGGAACTGCACCTACATGGAGGGAAGTGTGTAGTGGGGTGCCCCAGGGTTCTGTTCTGGGCCCAGTTCTCTTCAACATCTTTTCAAACTTAAAACCCAGTCATTCATCACTCTTTTGATATTAAAATTGCCCTATTTATTAGGTTCGCCCAGTCCTGATGTATTCAGTTTAAAAAGTTACTGCAATAGATATATTTGTATAGGGAAGTTATAATAATTGTCCTCATGAGTGAACTTATAAGAGTTTTTAAGGGCATATGAAATCAATGTGAAGGCTTCTGTTATTATTCCTTTCAGTGTTTTTTTGAGGAATGTTTATACAAAGTCCATATGTCTGAACTTTAAAACCTCATCTATAGGCATCTGCAGGAAAAGGTAAGGAGGGCAAACAATTGCTGGTGCATTGTGACATCCTCACACCATGTGTATGATGACATCATGATGTATGCATTATTTTGAAATTATAATAGCTTCTAAATGGACACTTAAGATCCCATAAATATGGCTAAAATGACAAATAGCATGGAACTATGGGAGTTACTCTCTATAATCATCATATCAGAAGACATAATAGTTATGATATCATCTGTGTTCTACAATCATAAATTAAAATGTGTTCCGACTAGTCCTGAATGACAAATATAATTATTTTACATTTCATGGCACACTTGGCTCAAGGGATATATCCTACCACAAACGTGCCCTGATAAAGTATTGTTGCAAGAAATAATAGTTATGAGCTATCATTACACCTAACACCATTATTTTCCATGGCAACAGCTAAAATGCAGCTTCCACCTTGAAAATGTATGTAGACTTTGCCTTCCTGAAAAAGTTATATAATTGCTTCTCATTATCTGACCCAAAATCTTTATTTTCAAATTTAGTAACTAAAACTAATTTTGCATCTGGACACAGAGTAGGAGGGCTTCTCCAAACTTTTATTGCTCCATTTCTCTCTCGTCTTCTCTTTCCTGTGTTTGTGCAAGTACACATCTTTTCCCCTATCTGTAGAGCAACACTTCTGAACAAGTATACACTAGGAGAAAAGAAATAATCAGAAGCAGCTTTGGCTTTTTTTTTAATTGACAAGACTATACTACAGAGAACAAAAATAATCACATAGATACAAACATACACAATCATTTAAGGACTAACTATAAGGTAGAAACAAGTTGATTTTGATATGCCTTTTCTGATTTAGATTACATCTGCCATGGAGGATCAGAGGATCACTTTATACCTTCCTTATCTCTATATCTATCTATCTATCTATCTATCTATCTATCTATCTATCTATCTATCTATCTATCTATCTGTCTGTCTGTCTGTCTATCTATCTATCTATCTATCTATCTATCAATCATCTATCTATCATCTATCTTTCTATCTATAATGAGCTGGGATGGTGCAGTGGTTAAAATGCAGTATTGCAGGCTAATTCTCACTGCCTCAGGGTTGACTCAGCCTTCCATCCTTCCGAGATTGGTAAAATAAGGGCCCAGATTGTTGGAGGGGGGGAAATATACTGACTCTATAATCCACTTAGAGAGGACTGTAAAGCACTGTGAAGTGGTATATAAATCTAAGTGCTATTGCTATTGTTATTATGAAATTTATCTGCAGCCATATTTGTTTCCAACAACTCTGGATGGATATTCTTCTTACAAGGAAGGTAATTGGCTCAACTCCCAGTTCTTACAGTATACTCTCTTGGAAGTTTAGTAGTCCAATAAAGTATTATATAAAAAACTCAAGTGTGCAAAATCCAGATTCTATGGATAACTTTTCATATTAACTTTTCCTCAATAGAGGAATTGCACTATTAATATGTAATGTGGCAGCCTTAAATATCCTTATTTTAAAATCAGTTCATAGTAATAAATATAGGTAATAAAAGTATTTACGTCTACAACTTTCCAAATTCATAGGTAAATTGGGAGATCATCATGTTATATATTGAGAGAGATAGTGTGCATCCAGCAGCAAGACTTATTTGGAAAGACAGTATAGTAAGAAGAAAGCTTTCCTACAATATGTTTGGAAAATATGGCAGGGGAAGAGAGAAACAGAATGGTGTGTTCACATAATGACTCTCTGGACTGTTATTAATAGCTCAGTTTAATAAGAAATATGTTGAAAATCCTGGCTCTACTTTATCTCTTCTCCATATCCAGTGATTACTTTAGCCCTTTGTTTGTTAAACTGGCATGTGCTCCTCTAGCAAGACTATATTAATGTGTTTGCATAGTTGCAATAACTCTTTTCTATTTCCAGGCAGTGTGGGATGAAGGTTCTCTAATCACCTGTTTGCTCTATAACTACTGTATTCTATTAGCCCCAACTGATTTTGCTAAATGACAGCAACAAAGACTTAAACTTCAGCATGTTGAATAAAGGAATAGTAAATAGGATCCTAAATCAAGAAAAAGAATGAAGAAATAGACCAGAGAAACATTTTAATAGATTGTCCAAAGTGAAATATCTTAGGGCAGGGGTTCCTAAATATTTGTCACCATACCTCCTTTAGTATCATCTTAATGTACATACCTCCTGAAAATTCCAAACAGCAAAACAAACACAAATGAACAATTAAACTCTTGGCCCATGATGCAAGAGCCCCTCCGGTTCCTCTATTGTACCACCATACACTAGGAAAGAAAGGGAATTACAGATTTTTTGTGGGTATATATTTGAATTCGTCCCTCCCTCCCTCATAATGTCTACCCTATCATATCTGTTTATGGTTTAGCTTCTGTAAATCCATCTAATTGTGCATTGATTCATTCATTTAGATTTTTATACCACCATAATCCTTACAACACTCAGTTGTTATTCTTGAAAGGAGACAGCAATGTTGCTGTAATCTTCTTAATACATATTACTAATCAAAACCCAGAGATTTCTTAAGATCAGCTGCTTCCAATCTAGGCAGTTACCATCAACTGGAAATTATGTTTGATACTTTTCATGCTTGGAGGACATTTCAAGATGTTGACCATGCCAGTTCTCCTAATGATCTCATTTGGAAAAGGGGACTAACACTACGTTCTTTTATTAGTCTTTGCTAATATATGTATTCTAGTTTCCTTCAATAAATAGGAGTTCGTTTAATCTACGTATTGTTGACCTTTCCTTCCATTACAATGCTTATAATTATACAGTCTATTTTGTCCCAGATTATTCAGTTAAATTCCTGACGTTATTTGAAATACAGAGTTTGCAACAGAATCTTACTTGAGTGAAATATTAAGAAAGACAAAGCCAAAAATTATTTTTAATCTATAGCATAGGCTCATCATTTTATGAAGATTAGTTTCATAACATGAATTTATTAGAAACATATACAATGTAGAATGTATAGGTTTCATAACAGTTTTAAAAATATTTATTGCCAACATTGACATATACATGCTAATTGAGGCATGCAGAACAGTAACACACACATTAAAATAAAAAATAGTTTTTACTCAACGCTGTCTAAATGACTGGCATGGGGACCATTAAATAGTAAAATAACAGTAGAGATCTTAAGTGGCTTAGATAAATTGACTTGCTAAATTCAAACTCTTCCTTTGTCTTACTGTATTTTCCACCTACTGAAATGCTGAAACTGGTCTGGAGAGATAATTGATCTAAGTAGCTGATTGTGTTGGTGCTTTTCAGTCAATTGGCTTTACATCTTATTTTAACAGAAAATGATTTAAATATCAACTTTTTATAGGATAGATTTTAAAAATGTGCAATGTATATATAAGATATATTTTGTGTGTATAATATAATCTGTAAATGTAAATGTGTACAGAATATGTTTTCCAACAGGAATATATATATAAGTAAATGAAGAGGCTGTGCAATGTTTTGAAGCCCATGGGGCTGCATGTGCAACACTTATCTGAAATTTTTTAAATCAAATGTGCCATTTCCTAGGATCATACTATAGCTGTCTGATGGCAAGAAAAGGCTCTATTGCTTTAAGGAACTGCAAATAGCATGTTCCTCCAAAATAAAAAAGGAAGTATAGGTTCACCTTTCATATGCAAGCGCCATCCAAACTGGAACGTATACCTTATGCTCTCCTACAGAAAGTCTAAGGACATATCATATTGGCATGAAATGGTTTTAATATACTAAAAATTTAAAGGCTCTGCCTTGATGATTACAGATTGATATAAGAAGATATGATAATATCTTTTAAAGGAAAAAAGATTGAAAAAGAATGACAAAGTTTTGGACAAATGCTAGCTTTTCAGTGACAGAAGTGTTGTGGCATTTTCACGGAATATAACTTGACATCTTCTGGATCTGTCAGTCAAAGTCTACACCAAACAGAGATAAGTGTTAACAGAGACTAATTAACTCAGAAACAGGTGGGAGAGAGACTGAAATATGATTTGATGAATGGGATCGAGATGCCAAGCTACATACACTAAATTTGAATCAGGAAGTTTTAGCATCTGGAAAATGTGTTCTCAACCTCGGTTTAATGAAAAAGTTCAAAGGATAGGCCTTGCCAATATGAATTTGGCAGTTTTACTTGGAAGGATCTACCGTGTAGATTTTAAAATTGGAATGTTTAGTCTTTTTATGAGCTGGAACAAAGACTTTTCAGCATTTTGCTTTGCTGCAACATTTTAAGCCTTTAATCATAATTGTCTAGGGTGCTGTCAATTTTTCCACTATCATTGTGCTTTTGTTTGATTTGCATTTATCTTATATTTTAATATTGTAAATCACCTTTAATACTTATACTGCAAAGATATGTCATACAAATAATTTGACATCTGCAAAAATCAAACTCTTAATTATTATAAGTACAGTTAGCATTAAATAGCAAGGTAACAAAATTAATATAAATGCTAATATGTTCAGTCCAACAAATGAGTTTGTTTTTAATTATTTTCTATAATGTAAAAGTATGGATTTTTTCCCCCTTAAATATTTCTGTAGAAGAGCAGGCTTCTTACCAAATATCTAAGAAACTAAAAATCACAAGAGATTTATGAGAAGAGAATACTGTGATTTAGGAACTGCAAAGGAAAAGGGAAGTGAGCAGTATTTATTATTTTGAGCCAGACAGAAAAGCATATTGATTCAAATGTTAAAAGTTCTTGGTGCAAGGATGACAATAGAACATTAATTTAGAGTATAAACAGCATTTCCTGTACAGCTCATCTTCAGTGCTTTTTTTAGTGTTCAGAACTGAAGAGTTTGATTAGCACACACAGTTGGTTTGTCTTCCACATAACCCATTCCTCTAACCACCCCAGCAAATTTTATTTCTATAGGCAACTGAGGCCATTATGCTAAGAACAGAAATTCTATAATCCTTTATAGAATATTATATGCTTGTGTATAATAATTCAAATCTGAATCTACTTCAGAGACCAATACTCACAATTTTTTGAAGTCTAACTTACTAATTAAAATAAGGTCCAATTAATGTCAAATTAAACATGCAATTAGAACTTTTTTGTTTTTAAAAAGTAGATATCGGAATTCCATTTTTTTTAGTAGGATTGAAGTACATGGGTAAAAGCCCTACCCTTTCCTAACCCTAATCCTAAATCTTAGCCTTTTTCTATAGCTCTAGCCCTTAATAAAAGCATCCTTCTCAGAGGTTGCTTGGAGAATTTGTCTGAGAGTTGGACACTGCAGCTCAACCTTCTGACTTTCTGGACAGCTTCAGGATGCCATTCACTGGTGAGAATACATTTACTGAAAGTAATGTGTTTGAAAATTTTAAAGCCATATTTTGGTTTTGTGTAGCAGGATTAGAGATATGAATCTTAACTTAAACCATTACTTTCCCAAACAAAAAGTTCTGAAGTCCAACATTTGATCATTTGTTATAAAATTTGAGCAACACAATCTCAGCATGTTCTGTAGTATGGGTGCTAGTCTGGGGCCATAGGTGGCCCATGGGCTAGATTACCCAAGCCTTAGAACTGTGAAGCATTTTTATTCCAGAAATAATGGAAAAAATATTTTCTTAGGACTATGACTAAGAAGAAAATGATGAAACTCCATTCATATTTTGAAGACAGCCCATCCTCACTTACTATGAATTCAAAAGAATTTGACCAATTTTTTCATATATGCTGAGTATCTCATCTGGTTGTTTTGGTGGTGGATTCCCCACCCTCGCCCAAATCTTTAGACTTTTTGAGTTATATTATCTTAGATAATACGCTAAATTTATATGAAGAAAACATTGAATCACAACTTTTCAGATAATTCAGTCACTAAATAATTGAAATGACATATGGAAAATATTTTTAAGAAATGAAGGATTAAATCCCAAACTTGTAATATTTTATCTAACAGAACTTGTGGGTACCAGTTTTTTAAAAAGTTCCTTCTTAGAATAGTAATTTACATTTGAAAAACTTGAGCTTGCATCAGAACTTTTCCAATACTCCCAAATGATTTAATTTAACATGATTGTTTACTTGTATTTAAGAAAACTTCAAAAAATATCTGTGACAATCACTGCACTATTTGACTCAAAAATTTTGAGGACAAAATTAAAGCATAGTCAATGGTTGAAACAATATTATAAACAAAGATGATTAGGGGACTGGAGGCTAAAACATATAAGGAACAGTTGCTGGAATTGGGTATGCCTAGTTTAATGAAGTGAAGGATGAGGGGTGACATGATAGCAGTGTTCCAATATCTCAGGGCTTGCCACAAAGTAGAAGGAGTCAAGCTATTCTCCAAAGCACCTGAAGGCAGGACAAGAAGCAATGAATGAAAATTAATCAAAGAGAGAAACAATCTTGAACTAAGGAGAAACTTCCTGACAGTTAGAACAATTAACCAGTGGAACAACCTGCCTCCAGAAGTGGTGAATGCTCCAACACTGGATGTTTTTAAGAAGAGACTGGACAGCCATTTGTCTGAAATGGTATAGGGTTTCCTGCCTGAGCAGAGGGTTGGACTAGATGGCCTCCAAGGTGCCTTCCAACTTTATTATTATTATTATTATTATTATTATTATTATTATTATTATTATTATTAGTAGTAGTAGTAGTAGTAGTAGTAGTAGTAGTAGTAGTAGTAGTAGTAGTAGTATTGGGGGCAATATGCTGATTCTATAAATTGCTTAGAGAGGGCTATAAAGTACTATGAGGTGGTATGTAAGTCTAAGTTCTATTGCTATTCTAAGATTAAATAAGCCAATATAAAGTGAAAGTAGTTTAACAAAAATGTTTCAAAATATATCCAATGAAACTGAAGTTCTTATTCAATTTCTGTTCACCAGCATCTAATCCTATGTTTCTCAACTTGGCAACTTTAAGATATGAAGACTCAACTCCCAAAATTCCCCAGCCATCACTGGGAAATTGTCAAGTTTGAGAAACACTGATCTAATCTAAAGATCTTTGTTGTGGACATGTAAAAAAACCCGGAGAAATACTGGAAAGGCATATATAGCACTATTAAAAAAAATTAGAAATCAAATGATATCACAGTTTACTAAGATAAATGTTCATAGTCACAAGGATAAACTTGGTACAATTCTGGAAAAGAAATATCTTACCAGTGTTATAAGACTGGAAACTTATGCAGTCACAGCAAAATTAACAGCATATATTCATAACTGAAATTTGACTAAATTTAAACATTTTGGATATTAAAATCTACCTGTGTCATACTTGTCAAGTTTGAAAAACACTAATTTAGGGCACAGTTTTTAAAAGGTAAAAAGAATTTACCAAAAACCTGAACCAGAAATACATGAATAATTATAAATACTATACATATTAATCAGAGCACAACAAAGGGGAAATTGGAAATTAAATATTTACCTTAAAAAAAGTGGGAGGAGCATGTCTGCTACTGAGATACAATTATAAATCCAGAAATCAGCAGCATGTGGTTTCAAATAATTTACAACCCTCTGACAAACTTGCAAGAGCCATTTGCATTTTGAAACAAATCAACCATTAGCCTGCAGAACTGTTTATTTGTTCATTAGAAGAACTACAATGCACATTTGTTCTCCTGTTTATCAGTCAGTGCCTTGTACCTTAAACTAGATTTATAGCTATGTTTCTGCTTCATTTGTGGCATGGTTTCATTTGTGGATAAACAGATCTGAACTTTGACAGTTTACAAATTGTTCTGTGCATCAAAACAGCCTATTAAATGGCTTTGAACAGAGTCACTGTTTGCTGTCAGCTGTTATTTTGTCTCAATATTATCCAAAGCAAGAAATAAAAAAGACTAACACTGAGTGGCCATAAAAAAATGATGCTGCCTGCGATAAAATATTACTTATTATTCATACTCCTCGCTATCTTTTAGCCATCATCTTTATGAAGGTAAATTCATTCTTAGAATGACAATCCTTGGGTTATCAAATAATACTATTTGAATACAGGTAATAAATCCAACTGTAAATTCCTGATATAATTTGCAATAAATAATGGGTCAGATCTTCTACCTGTCAATTATTACAAATGCACAAACAGTGTGGAACTGATAATCTTTTATATCTTCCATCCAAATAGGCTGTTGGCACTGTCTGAAGGTGAAGGTCTAGAACAGCGGTTCTCAACCTGTGGGTTGCGACCCTTTTGGGGGCCGAATGACACTTTCACAGGGGTCACCTAAGACCATTGGAAAACACATATTTCCGATGGTCTTAGAAACCAAGACACCACTCCTCTATCTGGCCACTGCCTCCTCCTCCGCCACCAGCTCCTCTGCCTCCAGGGTGCACTTCTCCTCCGACAGCGTCTGCTCCTGCCGCCATAGCACCATCGCACATGCCCCCGACACCGCCCTGGGCTGGCTCAGTGGCCGGTCCAAGCCGAGCCGGGTCTGGGACGCTGCTGGCGCTGCCTCTGGGCTGCTCTGCTGCTGCCGCCACTGCCGGCTAAGGTGAGCTGCAGTGCCTCCTGGTTGCCTGGCCACGCTTCACCCCGGCTGCCCTTCAAGCCGCGCAGGAGCCTCACCCGTGCCGCCCGGCCAGACTTCCTCGCCGTCAGAGGCCACCTCGGTCCTCCGGTGCCCGGCGTAGCCATGGGGCTGACAGGCAGGAGCAGCTCCTTCCCAGCTTGCCGGGCTCCAAGCTTCAGAAGCGGCCAGGGGGTGGGGAAGAGGGTGAGGTGGTGGCGATGCCCGCATGTGCGTCAGAGGCCAGCCGGTCGGGCCAGGAGGGGAGAAGCGACACCTTCTGAGTGGGAGCTGGTGCTCTGGCTGTGCCCCTCTTGCGTGCAATGAGTTGCGCAGCATGGAAAGGGGCTCCCATGACCCCACCGCTGCGATGGCGCTCAGGAGGCTGGAGGGGTGGGCAGGTCCTGGGGGGGTGGCTGGAAGAGGGCAAGAGGTGCCAGATGGGGGACTCCAGGTTGGCGGGTGTGAGATTGCAGCCGGCGGCTCCGAGGTGTGCGGATCCTCCGCGCAGCTTCCGAGGCCCCGGATGTGCTGCTGCTTGGCTCTCCACCAGGCTCTCGCCAGAGCCTCCCTCCCTCCCCGGGCAATTGTGCGGAGCTGCTTGTGCATCCTTGGCAGCGCCTCCCCCTTCAAACTCTCCTTCCTTCCTTCCTTCCTTCCTTCCTTCCTTCCTTCCTTCCTTCCTTCCTTCTTTCCTTCCCCCTTCAATCTCCTTCCCTGTCCATCTCCTTCATTTCCCCTTCAATCTCCTTCCTTTCCTCTTCAATCTTCCTTCTTTCCTTCCATCTTCACCTCCATCCCTTCCCCTTCAATCTCTCTCTCCTTCCTTCCTTCCTTCCCCCTTCAATCTCCTTCCTTCTCCATCTCCTTCATTTCCCTTTCAATCTTCCTTCCTTTTCCATCTCCTTCCTTTCCCCTTCAATCTTCCTTCCTTCCTTCCTTCCATCTCCATCTCCATCCCTTGGCAGGCGTGAGAGGGCAGCTGGCGGCTCCAAGGCACACAGATCATCTGTGCAGCTTCCAAGGCCCCGGATGTGCCGCTGCTTGGCTCTCCACCAGGCTCTCTGCCAGAGCCCCCCCTCCCCGGGCAATTGTGCGGAGCTACTTGTGCGTCCTTGGCAGTGCCTCCCCCTTCAATCTCTCTCTCTCTCCTTCCTTCCTTCCTTCCTTCCTTCCTTCCCCCTTCAATCTCCTTCCTTGTCCATCTCCTTCCTTTCCCCTTCAATCTTCCTTCCTTCCTTCCATCCATCTTCATCTCCATCTCTTCCCCTTCAATCTCTCTCTCTTTCCTTCCTTCCTTTCCCTTCAATCTCCTTCCTTGTCCATCTCCTTCTTTTCCCCATCAATCTTCCTTCCTTCCATCTCCATCCCTTCCCCTTCAATCTCTCTGTCCTTCCCTCCTTTTTCTCCCTTCAATCTCCTTCCTTCTCCATCTCCTTCCTTTCCCCTTCAATCTTCCTTCCTTCCTTTCCCCTTCAATCTTCCTTCCTTCCTTCCTTCCATCTCCATCTCCATCCCTTCCCCTTCAATCTCTTTCTCCTTCCTTCCTTCCTTCCTTCCTTTCCCCTTCAATCTTCCTTCCTTCCTTTCCCCTTCAATCTTCCTTCCTTCCTTTCTTCCTTCCATCTCCATCTCCATCCCTTCCCCTTCAATCTCTTTCTCCTTCCTTCCTTCCTTTCCCCTTCAATCTCCTTCCTTCTCCATCTCCTTCCTTTCCCTTCCCTCCCTCCCAACATTTTTGAGCAAGGAAGAGCAAGCTTCTCCAGTGAGCATTGCTATATTGTTTTTGTGATTAATCACTATGCTTTAATTATGTTCAATTCGTAACAATGAAAATACACCCTGCATATCAGATATTTACATTATGATTCATAACAGTAGCAAAATTACAGTTATGAAGTAGCAAGTAGAAAATAATTTTATGGTTGGGGGCCACCACAACATGAGGAACTGTATTAAAGGGTCGCGGCATTAGGAAGGTTGAGAACCATTGGTCTAGAAAGATTTTCTCACATCTTGGGATATGAGAGAGTTTAAATAAGAAGATATTATTTACATCATCCATCTTTCAGATATTAGTACTACTTCTCTAATTTAAACTTCTGTAAATGCTCTTTATCTTGTCCAAATCATTAAAAATATGTAGAGGCATGGATTTTCAGAACTGGTTTGCCATTGCCTCCTTCCTAGGGCTCTGAGAAAATAACTTGCCCAAGGTCTCCCAGCTGGATTCATGCCCAAGACAGGACTAGAATGCATGTTCTCATTTAAAAAAAAAAAATCTTTAGTCTTTAAGTTCAATATTTCCAAACCTGGGCCAATTCTAGCACTGAAATCCCAACAAATAATTAAACCTGCCTTTAGGGAATAATATAACACATAATGTCTGTTCCAGATTATTCCAATATACCTGTTACCTGAATGGTACATTGATGTTAATGCATGTTAATATTTTCTCTTTAGATTTCAGCCTTTGTCCTTGAATTTTGTCTACCTTATAGCTTCCAAATTTATTTTCTTCTACTCCCATGTCCAGATGTACTGCAACTAAGTTCATTGAGCCTCATTAGTGCACACACCCATTTTTATCCCTTGTGGTCAGTTTATAGAAACAGATGTACTGTAAACTAGTTAATGTTGTCACATTCTTTCTATCAACCATATTTCCTGAAGAATAATCATATAATTTTGTAGAAAATGAAAAAGTGCTCATCTTATTTATCTCCAGGATATAATTTAATTGTGGATGTATTCCTGCTTTTTGTCAACTCTGTTGATTAACTTCATCTTGAATCTGGATTCTGATGACTTTTTTATCTACAAAGTTGTGTTGAAGTTTGATATATGTGCTGGCTTTTCTTCTTTTGAAGGATTTGAATCAACATTTGGCCATTTCACTTCTTCTATTAAATTTAAAATTCCTTGACTGTTTTTGTAAACACAATGATTTTTAACTCCAGGGTTATCTGGTGTAAACTTATATGTTGCGTCCTGGGCATCCTTGAGGGATCCAGAGTTCGATTTTTAGTCTATTTGCTTTGTTGTGTGTAAATCTGCGGTAGTTTTATGAACTCCTGAGCAATTCATCTTTGTTGTCTTATACATCTCAGCTAGCAATAGAACTTGAGGTACTGTATGAATCACTGTCAGTTCCAGATTATGTCCATTTATATAACTCCCTCCATGGCTGTTAACAGTGTTTACTGAATGTTGTTTTGGTTGAGCTGTTTCTTTTGAGCTGCATGTATTTTTGGAATGTTTACTTCTGCACTAGTTTGATTTTTCCCTAGCCCTCTTCTTTCCATTCATAAACTGTATTTAGTTGAGCTGTTCTCTAAGGATACTTTATGGACATATCCTCTGCTTGCAACATATATGGAATTTTAATCCTTCCAGTGTTGACTGGTTCAAGTTATCTTTATAAATTTATAACATATAATTTTAGATGAATCACATTACTCTGTAGAAAAGTTACTTAAGAAACTTTTTACATTACCAAACTAGTTGTGACTGTAGATTCAAATGTCCCAATTGATTTAGAATTTATGTATCTATTTATAAAATAGACACTCAGCTTTGTCTGTATGTTTTGCTGAAAAGTCAAATTAGGGACAGATGGTGATGGAGAAGAACTATGTGGTCACTAGGGTTTGAACATGACTTGATGGCACATAATCAAACAAATCCTTGGTCTCCCTGTTATACTGTTAAATTATTCAAAGACTTTTCTGATCATTTCCTCTTTTTGCATTCAGTTTCCATAATATGAAGCAAATTGTTTGGATTAAATTTCCTTTTTTTAATCAGAAAAAAATCCTTTTTAATTTTTTTTAACTTTTCGTATTTTGAATTCCTTTTCCGTTAGCATCTTTCTTAGTTTAATTCCTTCTTTAAGGTATTTTGTTTTCTCCTTTCCTGATATTAATTCTATTTCCTCTCCTTCTGGGTACAGACTTGTTTTCAATCATTCTTCCATCTATCTGCAGTAAATGCTCCAAGCTTTATTAACTGGCTGCCTGTATTACTGTTATGAGAGCTAAAATAAGGTTTCATGAGATAAGACACTTTTTATTATTTAGTGTATGATAAGAACATGACAAAGGGTAGCGAACATATACACACAATCCATGTAATTATATACAAAACATCTACGGAGCATGGCAGTGGTCTCATAACTGGTAAGACACTGGAACAACATGTTTTTGCAAGGACAGTTAATGCACACACCCATTTTTATCCCTTGTGGTCAGTTTATAGAAACAAATGTACTGTAACTAGTTAATGCTGTCACATTCTTTCTATCAACCATATTTCCTGAAGAAAAATCATATAATTTTGTGGATGCCCCTTCTTTGTTGTTCCCTTCTGGGTTTGTTTTCTTTGCCATTGTCATTCTTGTACTGGATTTTTTTTAAAAAAAATGCTCTTAAATGTTTATAAAAATTGTAAACTTCCAAACTTGCTAGGAGTTGGGTAGAATATAAATTTAATAAATTATGCTTGGTCCCACAGTCAGGTTAATGTTTAGACTGGATTTGCCATTGTTATTCATCAATTGAATTCTTCCAAAGTTCCTGGGATAGGCAGAAGTTGTTTGATAGTGTGAAAGATATTGTCTCAGAATGTAAGGTGTTCCAAGTAAAGTTGCCTTGTGGAATTGATTGATGGTGATTTTACAAATGCTAGTGGTGTTTAAGTGATGTTCCAGAAGTTTTTGGATTGTACCAAATGGATTTATTACTATTGGTACTATCTTTGTTTTCTTTTGCCACAGTTGCTTTATTTCTATTTGTAGGTCTTAATATTTTGTGATTTTTTTCCAGTTTTATTTTTTCTTCTGTTCTACTGTTTCTAGTCACTGCCACATCCACTGTCCTGACTTTTTTTTTCTTTTTTATCAATAATTGTTAAGTAATGGATATTGAATTGCAGGCCTTTTTGAAGTCTAAAGTCCCAGAGAGTGTTATCTGCTTAATTTTCTATTACTTTGTCTATTTTATGGTCCCACCAGTTCTTACATGCAGCCAAATGCTATTTCTTGCAGATCTTCCAATGCACCATTGCTGCTACTTTGTCATGCTGTTGTTTGTAGTCTCCTTGCAGCAGTTAACTAGATAGTTCACTATTTCTTCTGTTTCTTTGCAGAGGCAACATTTGCTTTCTGTTGCTGTCTTCTCAATCCTGGCTTTATATGCAGTTGTTTTTAAGGCTTTATATGCATGTTTTTAAGACTTGGTCTTGTGCATCCAGAATTAGCTTCTCAGTCTTTTCAAATTTCCTGCTCTTAACTATTGCCAGGTCTTGTTATTATCCATTTTCCCTACTTTATTTCTTTTTTAATGTACTGGCCATGTAATATTTTGCCCTGCCATGTCTCTTTTCTATTCCTCATTTGGTCCTTCTTGTAGACCAGCTTGGTCTCTTCAGTGTTCAGTCAGCCCTCAAGTATTAGCTTCACTTCATCTTCTTTACCGTCCTTCAGATATTCTTCCAGTGTCCATTTTTCTTCTTCAACTATCTGGCATATTTGCAACATTCCAAGCCCACCTATGCTCCTAGGTAAATATAGTCTGTCATGCATGGATGACAGATTCTATGCAGTGCTTGGGTCCAGTTCAGTATTACAGCTGTTTATCTAATGGTTGGAATTGTCCAGATGTTAATCACCTTGATGATATTTCTGTCACTGAGTCTGGATTTTAAAATCTTCTTCATTCTATTGAGTTATGCACTACACTACTCACCTTCTACTTGACTTCAAGTGCTTCATGTTTTTAGCCTGAAAAAAGTCCAGGTATTTGTAGTGAACTTCATAATTTCAGTCCTAATGTTATCAAAAGTCCACTAAGGACTTTCCCAGAGACAACATACCTGTTTTAACTTTTATCAAATAAATCATCTTTATATTCCTTCTTTTTACTTTTAACAATCTTGATCTAGATAGAACTTCACTTCCTTTCATTTTTTTCTTTGCCTCTTCTCATAAAATTCTTCAAAACCCTTTTTTGTAGATTTTTTAATATAAAATTATCTGGATTATTCAGTTTGTTATTTGTATAGCCCTTTTAAACCTTTAAACTTTTGTATGTCTGGTATATTAATAGCATATTAATATGTCCGTATAATATGTCTGGTATATTATAGCATATTTTTCCATATAATTTTGTAGCATGTCATTTTTAAATCCACTTATAATCAGAGCCAATCTTTTCAAATAGTACATGTTTTCTTCCAAAACATCTTTCTATAAAGGCAGACATATTTAAAATGAATTTCTAGGTCTACTGTTCAAAAATATCTTTCAATACGTTCAATGTTACTTCCACTTCTGAAGAACTGGAAAAGTCACTATTTTCTTTGCCTTCTGCCTGTATTCACGATTTTCTGTTTCAGTAATATGTTCAGAATATGGTTTTGCACTGCTGATTTCATATATGTCATAATTATGAGAATAATGCATTTGTGTGAAAGTAAACAGAAATCCACACAATAATCAGCTTCATTTCAAGTTTATGCTCTAGTTCTAACACAATCAAATCATGAATATATTTTTCCAAGTAAGCTACTAAAGGCTATGGAATGTTTAAAAAACAAATCATTCCTGCAATAAATACTTTTGCCATACGCTATAAATTGTTTATTAAAATTTTGAATTTGGATAATTCTTGTTTCATCAGAATCAATCACCAGATTTATCATTTCCACCTTTCATTTATCTAAAGCCTCTAATTTTTATATTATTTGAATCCTATATTTCTGATTCAAATAAAATTCTTGTTTACAGGTTGTTAAATTTGGTATTTATTGACACAGAATTCTTTGTTTCAGACAGCATACTGGTTTTTTTAGAAACATGAAATTCTTTTGAATAGCCACGGAGAATGAAGTATCCAGATATGGTTGTGAAATTCTTAAAGATATGCTGTAAATGTAGACAATGGATTAAAAAAGGGAAAAAATCGTCACACAGATCATACATTTCAAATAGAAATCTTATCCTTTTGAAAATGTGCATTGAAAAGCAAAATTCCTAGCATCTAAGTTTTTAAATCTTGACTAAGTTAGATAAAACTATTTTCAAGACTCAGGTTTCTTTATATTATTCCATTATGACATCCTAATCATGTCAATTTCTGAGTTTGAAAATTGATTACTACTCACAATTATGAAACTGTAGAGCAATAACAACAAAAGAAATGCATTCTAACTACTACAGTGAGAACATATGATCTTTTGTACTGTTGCAATTAAAACAAGAATCTTTCATTATATAATAGCCATTCTTAATTTTTACAATTGCATACTTATACATGAATACCATCACTTTTTTAAAGGATGAGAGATGTTTATATTGCACATTCAAATGAGTGAAAGAGTCTTAAAATGCGAATGACTGCTGGTAAAAGTGCACAGAACAAAATAAAGGCTTCTCTCAATTTACATCTGTGTCTCTTGAGGGTCAATTTATTTTGAGATTTTGAAGCCTAATTTGTTACTTGATTTAATGAATCAGCTTTCATTTTTAAAGACTTCAGTCTTAAAGGTTTTCCTGTTTTTTATCAGCATGACTGGTGATGGGATTTCATAATATAAATAAAATAAAGGTCTCGACTTACAACCTTTTAGTTAGCGACCGTGTAAAGTTACAACAGCACTGAAAAAGTGGCTGTTTTTCATGAGTGTTGCAGCATTCCCATGGCCCTGGGATCAAAATTCAAATGCTTGGTAACTGTCATGTATTTATGATGGTTGTAGTGTCCTTGGGCCATGACATCGCCTTTTGAAACCTTCTGATGAGCAAAGTCAATGACAAGGGTCTTCACACTTGGCAATTTTAAGACTTGTGGACTTCAACTCCCAGAATTCCTCAGCCAGCCAGGGCTGAAGATCCCTGGTCAATGGTGAAGCCAGTTTCACTTAACAACCATGTTACTAACTAAACAAATGCAGTGATTTACTTAATGACTGTGTCAAAAAAGGTCATAAAATGGGACATAGCTCATTTAACAACTGTCTTGCTTAGCAATCTAAATTTTGGGCTCAATTGTGATCTTAGGTCGAGGACTACAAAATGTTGCATTTCACTGGAAGTTTAATATGGAATACTAGTTTCTTATTGAGATTAATTTAAAAATAATGATGCTCTATATTATGTTTTATAATGGTAAATATAAATGTGTATGTGTGTATATATGCATACGCATGTGCCAATTTTGTGGATTTTCATATGAATGTTATTGTCAACATACTTTTTTCAGTACAACATTAAAATTGGATAATATGTCCAATTTCCAATGATTTAATTCAGTTTTTTTAAATAAGGATAATCTTTTATGCATATACAAATATTGCTATATCTTATTTAGTCCATCCTTTCTTGCTTGCTTTCTTGCTCTCCCCCACCCCAATTACAATGTTCTGCATTGAGAGTGTGTTTGTATTAAATCAATGAAATAATTAAAATGAGATTTTTGTCAACAATTTGATAGCAAATTGAACTAAGGGCTTTCCAGATTCATTCAGATGTGCATATTCAATTAGTCAACAGTCTTTATTTTTTTTAATAAGACAGTATGGAGTAAATTATGAACAATGACCCAGTATCCTTATGAATGCAGGGAGTTTCAGATCAAGATACTCAGAGATAAAAGGCTGGTCAGCATTTTTCTGGCCAGTTAACCTTGATTATTCTAGCTGATGCTTAATGGAAAAAGAGAAATATAAAAACATTCATTTGTGAGCAGACCAATACAGAATAATATTTGCTTAACTAATTTGTTGCTGATCTTGAATCATTTGACTCATTTCTGCAATCACTGGTACTATCTCTATGATCTTTATGTTTATCCAATAGGTAAATCCAAGTTTATATATTTTGTGTGTGCGAGTGTCTATCCTAGAAGTAACTAATTTGGCTTCTGTGTTTTACAAACTAAAATAAAGACTGAATGTAAGTGAATTAAAAAAAATATGTCCAAATAGGCTGTTGCAATAAACAAGTCAACAACAATCCCTTTTTAAAGCTTATTACTATCATGGATGTAGTTTGGGAACAGAATGCAAAATTTCCTGAAGCCAGTGCCAAGTTAAATATAAATGTAACTTTGGTGAAGCATCTTCATACTATTCTGCTGGAATGGTACCAACCAACAGTATCCCAAGTATTTTATGTTGACAATTCTTGACTAACGGGACTATTATATGAATAAGGCATAAGGCAATTTCTTGATTTCTTATGAAACAACTGCTGCACAGTCATGTTGGCCCATGAAGGGGAAAACACAGTGGACTGTATTTTTGAGTTCTTCAGAACTGATAATCAAACAAGATAGCAGAACTTTAAGAAAAAAATCCAAGTGTTGGGCCACATATTTCAGACATTAGATCTGCAGTACAGTCAGTCCTAAAAAAAAAAGATTACAGATACATCATTTGGTATTACTGATATTAGATTACACCCAGTCATCAGCAACCAAACAAATGGTTGTGCCATGTAACTGAAAAAAACACCAAAATAAACATTGGTCCTCACTCAAATGGTTATTTATTTATTAAATTCATATTTTTCCTGCCTCGTTATCAAGCAAGATTATCTGAACAGTAATAATATTTCTAATAATAATAATAGTAATAATAATTATAATATATTTTTCCCTTTAATGAGAAAGGAACACTGACCAGATTTAGTCTGCACAAGTTTATCTAATTTTGAACTAGCCCCATTTGCACATCTAACAGATCTATAGAATGTTTGTTTTTGAGGAGTTATAGTCTGGTAAATTTGTCATTTTTTTGATCAAAGTAAATTATATTTGTGCACAGTATCCCAAGTATTTTATTTTATTTTATTTTATTTATTATTATCATTTTATGGGTGCTCCATTGCTGGAGATTTTCTTTTTTTTATATCCCAAGTATTTTAACTGGAATGGCTTCTGGAGTCTTTTCATGTTGATTTGCAATGACTTGTACTGAAAATTTTGTCTTTATTTTGTCATTTTATATAGAAATAAAATTGAATATAATTCCAGTTTAGGTGCTGTATGCTAATTTGACTATGAATTAAGATGAACAAAGCATTAATTTTCCAGCAATCTCAAAAGCCATTACTATAAAATACTTTTTGTAAATTATACCAATTACTATATTACCTTCCCTTGCACTATAATGCTGTACTTTGCCTAACATCAAAAGATAACCTAAAAACAGCAGTTCAGCCATTCTATATAAACAGTGCAGCACATCAAGTTAATAACAGTCCAATACAAACTTGCAGTAAGATTGCTTTTATAATATTGTAATAGAACAGCAACCTGGGATGTATTGTTAAAATAGAAAAGCAGGAGAAAAAATACATTTTATGTCATATTAACATGTTCTAATTGCAAAACTTAGATATTTTAAGACTCAAACTCTCTATCATTTAAACAAGGGGTAAAAATTATGCTGAAAAATTATGCATCAAGTTAATATTAGGAAAAATCATTATCAGGAAATTCAAGGCTATAGGCTAATGAAAAACTGAAAAATATCCTAGAAGATAAGAAGAAAATGAATTGTTGTGAAAAAAAAACTAATAGACATGTCTTTAGGAAGTCAAAATGAATTTGACTTGAAATAAAAATTGACTTTAAAGTTCTGCCGTAAAATATGTAGGAACTTGTACTGTAAGTTGGTCAGCTTTTAAGACCAAATATAATAAATATTTTTCAAAACCACAAATACTGTAACACTATGATTTAGCTCTGAAAAAGAACCATTATGCTTGCACAGTACAATGATTTGATTTTCTAGGTTTCTTATAACCTTGCACACACTAACTGGTTTTGCTGAACACTAGTCAAACATAGGGTCAGCTTGTTTGTGGTTTAAAATATTATTGGCTAATTTGTGTATTAAGTCCATCCAAGCAGAATGTCTTAGATTGCTACAGCAACATTTCAATAATATGGAATATTAAAACCTCAAACTTAATGAGGAGTAAAATCCAAATAAGCATAATACATTGCAACTGTTGTTCCATTCCTTTTTCCTCTCTCTAGCAGTCTACTGGGATTTGTACTGAAATTAGCAAATAACAAGACTGAATATATGGATGTCAGACATCAAAGAAGTGCAATGAGGGATGATGCATGTTCTCTCCTTTATACTCTGTATTTTTTAATTGAAATACATTAATTTATATTCTGTTCAGTGAAAATTGTAACTCACATTAAAATGAATAAAAACAATGAAACCCCAAATTATTTTAGCAAGAGTAGTTTCAACTTTTATTTTCGTTCGTTTGTAATGCTGGATGCCCTTGATGTCTAATGACTAAAACATCAAGGCCAATTTTGCAAGCATTAATAAAATGATTTGCAGTGTACACCCATATAAACACAAGTTTACTCTTTTGTTTTTCTTGTTCTCCTTCAAGCATCAATTACTTTGCCACAATCTATTGTTTCATAATGATAACAATTAATTTTGTGATAGCAAACTTAACCCTAGGAAATATCTGGCAAGAAACACAGTAAACTAGGTAAAGGTAAGAATGCATGGATCTTCAAAAATCTACTCCTTTGACAAATTAGATGGAATAGACAGAAATTGTTTGTTTATATATAATACATATTTTAAATTTGTTCTTAATTCTTTTTTCAATATATTTTCTTTCAGTCTTTTAATCTATCTATTTCAACCTTTTTTCATTTGATTCATGTGTTTAGATAGATGATAGATGATAGATGATAGATGATAGATAAAGACAGACAGACAGACAGATAAAGTGAATATATGAGTATATATATTTCATTTAAATGTAAACAAAAACACACATGCATACACTTATTCATATACATAAAAGAAGAATCTAAACGAGCTTTTTTATTTAGTTTAATTTTATATTTACCAGCAGGTAGAGTTTTTTCGCCCCATTTTTAGGGCTTTCAGGCAAAATTTGTCATGGGTTACACAGTCCTCTCAGGATATATAGTTATTCCAGGAAATATTGAAAAGAATAATTTTCAAAGAACCCATACTGCTGTAATAATGCTAAGCATTTAAAAGATCAGACCTTTAAGAGGACCTCTGGCTAAATTGTACATTTTAAAAAATATATAAGTGAGTTTCCCACAAATTTCTGTGACTTTTTTTCAGGCAGCATTCTTTTAAATCTCTATTGATAGCTATGACTTTATATAGTTAAATATTCAAGCACAACAACTACTGTACATTTGGCACAATATGGGAATGCCTCCCCTCTTTAGCCCAGATTTAATGTTGATTGCTTTAATATTGGAAAAGCGTACTGAATTTCTACCTCAGGATACTGAATTTCTACCTCAGGATCTTTTGTTAGGGATCATAAAAGATTGCACTACTACTGAGACGAATTTACTTCTGAAGCTCGAATGAACAATAGGCGATAGACTAGAAACAGTAGATAGACCATATATAAGAGAAACACCAATCAAATAAAATGTATCAGGCGTATAGTTGAGGCTTGACGTGAGGAGTGAGGAATGTTTACTAAACCAGACGTTTACAAAAACTGATCCTTAGAGTTGTATTGCAGGATATATGATGATTGCTTTTTAATATGAACTTATGTTTAATGTTGATGGTTTTAATAAAATAATTAAAAAAAAAGTTCCTATGAAACATCCTCTATGAGGGGAAGTTGACTATGTTTATTCATTCATTTCTATCATACTGTATATATGGGCAAAACTTCTGGACCTGCTATGCATATAGAGATGAGTTGATAGGATACTTCATATACTGACACTGTCATATTTTCATTAATTTTGCACATTTCAGTGCTGGAAAGCATAAGTACAGGATAATGTCATATTAGCAATAGCAAGTAATATATTCAGTTAAGGATTAATTTTTAAAAAACCCCTATCATATACCAGTGGAGTCTCTCAGATTGAAGAATTAATTAAATGCTCTGTGTGCTAGTAGCCTAGCAACCAGGTGGAGTTAAGAAAGTTACTGGTAGGTTTCTTTGTATTCTGCTTTCATTCTGAAATAGTTCTTATCCTAAAACTCCAGGCTTCTAGAAGACTTTTGTTTAACTTCTACGCCATAAAAATTTTAAACATTCTTAACTTGATGCATTGAGTAGGCCTATAATTCTGTTAGCGTACAGAGAGACTACTTACACTCATTTTATCCATGTAATCACTACACACCTTTTCTGTTCTGTTTGGAAGTCATCTTACTGTATAAACATGCATTATTTATAAATTGGAGAGTCATTTCCTAGTCCCAAACCCTAAAACAAATGCTCAATAATTGAAATACTTCGAAAGCAGAAAAGCAATATATGTGAAGTATATGTGAAAAACAGAATCCCTGCCTCATACAGACCTATGGATTTCTTGGTTGTGGCGCCAGTGTTATTTCGTTTGTCTGTTGTATTTACATTGTAAAGTAAAAGTCTATTTAGGGAAATGAAGAGCTACCAATGTTACTGAGCATTACTAGCCTGCTTTCCAAGTCTATCTTTAATAAGGAAATTGGCGGGAGGAAATCTAAAAGTAATTATATCACACTTAAAGTACTGTAAGACCTTTTGCATCCAACTGTATTTATGAGAAAGTCCCAAAGGAGCTTTTTCAAGAGACAACTGGATTTCTTTGTTTTTATTTGAAGATGTTTCACTTCTCATCCAAGAAGCTTCTTCAGCCCTGACTGGATGGTGGGGAATGGAGAGATTTATCTTTCTTGAAATCCTTTTATTCCTCACCATTCAGTCAGAACTAAAGAAGATTCTTGGATGAAAAACAAAATGTTTTCAAGGAAAACCAAAGAAAGTTGCCTCTTGAAAAAACACCTTTGGGACAACCATGACCCGGATGATTGAGAATCTCTATAGACATTTAGTGATGTTCCAAAAGATGACACAGAAGCCTGAATTTTTAGAAAGGCTGGGCCCCAAACCAACAATGTTATTGTTGGTAGGGAAATGAAAGATAGACTATATCAGTGGTTCTCAACCTTGGGGTCGCGACCCCATTTGGGGTTGCGAGACCATTTCGCGGGGGTCGCTGGGCACCGCCGGCCGCCATTTTGTTTTTTATTTTTATTTATTTTTAATTTTTTTAATTTTTTTAATTTTTTTTATTATTTTTTTTATTTTTTTTGGTGCGTGTGTGCCGCGCACGCTCAGATCCGCCCGTCGCGCCGGAAAAAAAAATAAAAATAAAATTAAAAAAATAAAATAAAAAATAAAATAAAATAAAATAAAAACAAAATGGCGGACCGCAACGGGCGGATCCGCGCATGCGTGGCACGTGCAACGGGCCGATCCACACAGGTGCAGATCCGCCCATTGCGGCCGCCATTTTGTTTTTTGTTTTTTTAATTTTTTAAAAAAAATTTTTAAATAAAAAATAAAAAAAACAAAATGGCGGCCCGCGACGGGCGGATGCGCGCATGCGTGGCGCGTGCGACGGGCCGATCCGCACATGCGCAGATCCACCAGTCGCAGCCGCCATTTTGTTTTTGTTTGTTTTTTTTTTATTTTTTTAAAAAAAATAAAGATTTTTTTTTGCGCGCGCGCAAACGCGCGCGCCCCCGGGTCGGGGTCGTGGCGCGCATGGGCGGGGCAAGTGGGGTCTCAACCTCAGAAAGGTTGAGAACCACTGGACTATATTATATGGATGCCATATTGTTGAAAGCAAGCACACCAAGTACAAGAAATCAAACTATGAGTCCCATTATTTATATAGCTCAAGAAAGGGAAGGGTTTATGATTTTCAACAGAAGCAAATCTAATCCCATACCACACTACTCTAAAATTACACAATGAGATAGTTTTCTGATAGCCAGACAATGCCAGATAATGACTATGGGGGAGGGAAAATGAAATAGAGTACAGGTAGTCTTAGACTTACAATCAGTTTCTTAGTGAACATCCAAAGTTACAATGGATTCCCCTCCCCAAGAGGGCCAGTACTCTTCAATATCTTCATCAATGATTTAGACAAGGGGATAGAAGGGGAATTCATCAAATAAGTAGACAATATCAAGCTGGCAGGAATAGCCAACACCCAAGAAAATAGGCTCAAGTTATAGAAGAATGAGAAGGCTCAAGATAGAAGGTCAAGATACAGACTTGAACACTGGATCCTATCTAACAAAATGAAATTAAATGGTGAGAAAAATAAAGTTCTATATTTAGGCAAGAAAAACCAAATGCACAATGTATAGAATATATGGTACTTGACTCAATAGTAGTAACTGCAAGAAGGATCTTGAAATCCTAGTGGGCAATCACTTAAATATGAGCCAGCAGTGTGCTGCAGTTGCCAAAAAAAAAAAAAACCCAACACAGTCCTAGGCTGCATTAACAGAGAAATAGAAGTGTTAATACCACCTTATAATGCTTTGGTAAGACCATACTTGAAATATTGCATCTAGTTTTAGTCACCACAACATAAAAAGATATTGAGACTCTAAAAAGAGTGCAGAGGAGAGCAAAAAAGATGATTATGGGACTAGAGGCTAAAACATATGAAGAATGGTTGCAGGAATTGGGTATGTCTAGTTTAATGAAAAAAAAAAGGACTAGGTGTGACATGATAGCAGTGTTTCAATATATTCCTACAGTATGTTCCTCTGCCACAAAGAAGAGGGGGTCAACCTATTCTCCAAAGCACTTGAAGGCAGAACAAGAAGCAATGGATATAAACTAATCAAGGAGAGAACTAACCTAGAACTAAGGAGAAATTTCCTGACAGTTAGAACAATTAATCAGTAGAATGATTTGTCTCCAGAAATTGTGGCTGTTCCAATATTGGAGGTTTTTAAGAAGAGACTGGACAACCATTTGTCTAAAATGGTGCTGGGTTTTCTGCCTAAGTAGGGGGTTAGACTAGGAAACCTTCAAGGTCCCTTTCAACTCTGTTATTATGTTATCTTCTGCACAAAGTTGAGGTCACATTTTGGCTACTTGTCAACAGGCTCATCTTTCCTGCTATTTGCAAGGTCCTGCAATCACAGTTATGATTTTTGGTTATGGTTTTTGATATTTTTGCTAGTTTACTTCCTGTTTCAGGCAAAAAAAATCCACTCATTTAATATAATGGATTTGCTTAACAACCACTGCAAAAAAAAGGTCACAAAATTAGATCCAGTAACATGGTGACCTGCTTAATGACTTCAATGACTTATGATTCTAATTCCAGGCTCAATTACCATCATAAACTGAGAACTATTTATATGGAACAGATTAAAACATAAAGTTAATTGCACTTGCATATTTGTTTGCCTTTTTACTTTCTAGTTTGCTTAATTACCAAACAACTCTAAGCAGATTCCCAAAGAACAATGAAATACAGGGAAGAAAAAAAAAACAACCAACATTCACCATACAGTGAAACACAACCAGCAAATGGAGAGAAACCACAAAGTACTCAACATAACTGTATTTCATTAACACTAAAAGGGGAAATCACCCATATGTATGCTGCTTTCATTTGAAATCTGATCTCAGATTAGATATGTAATTAGTAGAACTAAATCAGGCTCTGTGTGAGTTTCCAGTGCATTTTTTCAAAAAAAAGTGTAACCCTCACTAAAATATTCTAAAAACTGTATATAGTGCAAATCTGGCATAAAATGAGAACAAGCTTTTCAGAAATAAGAAATCTGATGTTCATGTATCTTCATATCCACCAAGATTACTTTGCTGCTGCCTAACAGCAGCCTAACACTGTATAAATGAGCAATATGAATTCAGCCAAGATCAGCTAGATGCAGCCACCCAGCTAGACTGACATATATAGAGATTTAATATAAAGAATTTTGTTAGCCTGGAAAGTCAGATGCACAACACATGAAAAATATGCCCAATTCTCTGCTGAGAGATAACCACAATGTTGCCTGTTCTTCATGAAAATAATTGTATACAGCTATTGGCATAATGGTTTGCTTGAAAGTTGACTTATTTTCTTTTATTACAATCTTTAATTGTAGTAGGAACTAATGAGCTTTGCTTGTGATTCAGTCTTGTGATTCAGTCTTGATTCAGTCTTGATTATTGGTTTCTAATAGCTTTGAGAAAAAGAGGGAGAAGCAAAGAGTTTGAATATATCTGGACCTGGTGCAACTTGTGTTGGAAGCTAAGGAGATACATAATGTTGTATTGATCCATATTGTTGCTTTGAAAATCCATTTCTTCTGCATTTTGATGTTGTTTTTACTAGGCTTTGCTTGTACCTTGGCAATTCAAACCATTTTTCTGAGAAATCATATATTTCTGATGCACTTTCATCAGAGGAAACCAAATTCCTTATATCTCTATATTTCATAGCAATCAGATAAATGAGGGGCCAATGAAGAATATGCTTGTTTCTGTTCTAAATAAGAGGAAATTATTTTTTAAATTGACGAAGATTAATAGCATGTGATAGATGGAAATATGAAAAGAGAGATTTAGTTGATATACTGCATAAGCTGATTCTATTATTATTAGAACATTATGAAATACAGTGTACAGGTATGACAGAAAGAGAACTGTTAATCAAATGGTTCTCTGATACCCAAGTGCCTAAATCAAACTCCAGTGAAATCAAATAGGTATTTTTAGATAGTACTCTGCTTGACAGCTCTGCAGTTTAAAATGCTAAAATCAGTTGAGTATATGCTGAAGTTATATGTCATACTCTAGACAAATATATTACATTTTGTAAGAAATCAATTTGTCAATATACAGTCCAGCAGATAGAGGCTACAAAATTTGACTTTTAGCTTACAATACCTCCCACCCTTTATACTTAAAAATCAAGTTTTCATTCAATTTTCCTGGTCTGCATTAACAGAAAAGAACAATACTTATCCAAAACATCATATTTTGGATGAATTAAAAAATACAATCCAGTGTCCATAAAATGATGAGCATTCCCACCTTTTATGCTCATCATTTTATGGACACTGGATTGTATTTTTTTAATTCATCCAAAATATGATGTTTTGGATAAGTATTGTTCTTTTCTGTTAATGCAGACCAGGAAAATTGAATGAAAACTTGATTTTTAAGTATAAAGGATAAGAGGTATTGTAAGCTAAAAGTCAAATTTTGTAGCCTCTATCTGCTGGACTGTATATTGACAAATTGATTTCTTACATTTTTTGGATTGCTAACAAAGAATAAGGGAGGATGGAATAGCTATTTTGAGCTTCTTAGCTCTCTTCAGCTAAACATACCCTTCTGAAATTCAAACCTGGGCTGCTTACATGTTAGGCAGTTGTGTTAACCTCTAGGCCACAGGCTCTTTCTCGGTTTGTCAGCTGTTCTATATGTATATAGAATACCAGGTGGGGGAAGGCTACAATAGGCCCTATTTCCTAAGTATATATATTTCTTCTGAATGCTTATGAACATATATTGTTTACCATGCAATTGAGCAATTCTTTTTTTCATTTATAGGAGATGCATGTGACTCCAATCCATGTGAAAATGGAGGCATCTGTGTGTCTGGCTTGGATGGTTTCTATACTTGCGAATGTCCTGATGGCATTACAGATTCCAATTGTTCTAGTGTTATGGAGGTTGGTAAGTGCAAATAAACAAAACAGCCAACATGTTAATATGCATTGTTATTTTCTAAAATGTAAAAGTGCAAATTTTCCTAACCCTTCTTGTAATAATCAAGCCATAATCTTCACTCCAAATGGTTTAATTTTAGTCTTTGTTTACTGCATATTTTCCTACACTGGATGTGTTACTGGTTTGATAGCAGTGTGCATCATTTTAACAAATATGATAGCAATTTTAAATATTCTGTACGTGGCTCTTATTAATATGACCTAAATAGGTGGCATGGAAGACATACATGAAATGTGGTGAATCAACATGCCTTCATCACCTGACTACAAAGAAGATCCATGCAAATTTACAAGGAAACCTAAAATACTGTCTTGAGAATACTACCATAGATCTTCTAGGTGGAAGTTATTTTTATTGGCTTCACCTGGATGGCATAATGCACAGTGGAACCTTTAGTATATTTGAAAAATCATAGATATTACACAGATTACAAATAATCTGGAGCCTGCAGGCAGTACTGCATTTTAATATATATATAAATATATATATAAATCTTTTTTCATGTCTATGTTCAGTGGATGGAAATAAACTTTCATGGACCAAGAAAGTGAATATCGTATGATTGGGAGGCAAGTGAAGTTTTGCAACTAGCCACAGTGAAATAGAAGCTAAAAGAATTACTGCTTCAAAGTTAAATTACACTTGACCAAAGAACTTCCTGGATGCTTGTTTTATTGCAGTGAATTTTAGATCCATTTTTCCAGTTAATAGGGGGGGAAATGAGAAAGACTTGTTATCTGCCAGCTGTATAAAATCCGCCTGGAACTCCTGAATCAATCTTTCCATCTCAGGAATCATTTGCAGTAAATAAGGCTTTAACAATCTAAAAGAAACAGTGGCAACTTTTCTGTTATGCTCTTAGTAGCAAGAGTTTCAAATTGTGAATATAATTAAGTCATGTCTATGTATTCTTTTTTGTATATGATTATCTTAGTTCATGTGGATGGCCCAATATTTTTGCATGCAGTCAGACTTGTACCTATGGTACAGTATGTAATCTTAGATCAGTAGAGTTTACACTCAAGATTTTCTGTTTTCTACTAAGGTTGTTCGTTCCTGTTAGCTGAATGTGAAGGGTTTTCAGAAGAGGCTCAATAGTGGAATCTCAAGGCTCATATAATTGGTTTTCTAATTACAATTTCTGTCAAAATTTCCATGACTTACACCCTATCACTCATTTGCTCCATATTTAGCAAATTGTTATATTTAGTTTATGCTTCTTAATGACAATAATGCCAGATTTGATGGTTCTATGATTCTATTTCACTGTAAATCTCATTATTTAAGAAAAATCATATATTTATGCCACATTATTGGAGTTGTTGCTCCCCCGCATTTTACTCTATTGAAAAAAGAAGTATATGAAGCTCTGTTGTCCAAGTCTTGTTCCAGATTTGTATTGGACTATCTATCCAAATTTATGTTTCTAAACACCCCTTATTTGTGGTCATTTGATACTCATTTTAGGCACATTTTTACATAAACCCTCTATGAAAGCAAGTTTCAAATACCTTTCATTTCAGGCTTCTCCCTCAAGTGCAGTTGGGTTTGTTGTAATGTTAATCACAAATTCCACCATAAATTCCTTAACAATTTAGAATTTGCTGTCTTCTAGTATATATTTGAGGAAGAGTGCAATTTGGTCATATATGTTTAGATTTCAAATCAAAGGCATTTCTTTCTCCATGACCATATTACCCTTTCTGAAATATGGAAAATTTGTGTATTCCTGTACTGGATTAGACTTTGTAAATTTCAATATAAGCACAAGACCAATAAGTCAATGTCAATCAGTGAACACTATCTTCATACGCATCCATGCATAAACAATTAAAGTACTTGTCATATAATTCTAGACCTGAAAATCAGATGATTATCAACATTTGCTAAAATGGAATTCTGATCACAAAGTTATCAACAGTTAACAAAACTAGTGCAGATGTGCTTTTCTGGAAGACGGGAAGTACTCTGATTAGGTATTGCTTATGTTTCTATTTTATTTTGGAGTATGATTTTTTTTGGCATCTACTTAACATAAGCACTCTAACTAGAGAAACATTTGGCTGAACAAGATTGGTTTTGCAGATGAAGAAGCAGATATCATCAGGCCCATTTGATTCATTCAAAAATGGCTAAATAGGTTGCAATTTAGCATGAGAGCCCCAATGCTTTCAAAGCAAGGCATTTAATTTTAGCTCCTATTTTTGGTGGCACAAAAAAGGAAATAAGCATCAGCAGCTGCAGTGACTCATTGACACACTGGTTAAATAATAAAAACTGAAAAGTATGGGATCTGTTTTGCTTTAACCAGTGACATCTTTTAGGTTAATATAAAGTAATAATATGAATAAATATAAATGAGTTTTGGAAAATGATTGTGGGTAATTTCCAGTTTAGTTTGTAACAGGCACACTCTGCATATGTCCAGACTTGAACATACACAAACATCACTTATTAGCAAAATAGAACAAGAGTCAGATGAAAGCAGAAAAAAAGGAATATATGAACAGACAAAAATGCATAATATCTAAATATCAAATCACAGAGTTTTTCAGAATCACTAAAACAAATACTGTTGGGTAATTAGTATGAACAGTCCCAAAGAACCATGACTGTTTTTATCTTCCCGATGTTTCTAGGGAGGCTCTTATTAAATTTATCAAATCTATGGTCATAACATCTATCATACCACTTATTACTAAGCCTATACTGTACCATCCAATACTTATACTAAATATATGTCTGTGCCTGTATGGATATCTTATTCCTAAATAGTTAATAACAATTCTATTTTTGTTGCCTAGATTTACTCCAAAGTCTTCAGCCACCATTTAACCACCTCCAAGTTGGTTTCCATTGCTGTCAATTGCTTTTGAAGCATTGATTAAGCAGTTTCGCAATCTGTGCTGGGGTAACAAAAGAAAGATGCTGGCTAGCTGTAGCTTCTCATCACTCTGCTGAGTGGTGAATCTGCCAGACTCTTCTCCTTTCATCTTGTCTCGTGCTGGTTTGCTGAAGTGAAAACCTGTTCCTCCTTTACCATTAGTTGTCTGTTGAGCTGATAGTTAAAAATGCCTCTTTTCTTCTCACCTACATGACAGAAATCTTTCTCCTAAACACCTGCATGCTGATGCGAACTATGTTTTCTTTTTTATAATTGGGAACCAGGTATGGTGCAATGCTCCATAGGCTGTCTTAAAGTTCCCTAGGAGAAAACAAAGAGTAAGAAGAGCTCATGCTAGCCACTGTGAGACTTTTGTTCCACAAGGTAATTTGAAATTGACCTGAAATTTTAGAGACAATTTCTCCCATAAAATGTCTTCTGGCTGGCTTCCTTAAGATTTATTTTAAAAGATTTGGTTGAAGCTATAAGAAAAAGACTTTATTAAACCAAGCTGCTTTCTCATACAGAGTGCCCAGCTATGCCTGAATGACCTTTCTTCTTCTCACATATTTAGACATACATTTTGCTTCATAGACTGAAGTCTATTGCAGATCTGCAGGAATTAACATGGCATGAAAAGACTAGAGATTATTACACAGTACTAGGAAGCTTGGAAAGTAGGTTAGAGTTTCATTAAGCCTCTTGGAGCACAAGGTCTCCAGTTGTCAGGGCTAAATGTTAATACAATTTATATGATTGTTTAATGCTCAGAAGTCTTTGACCTATTTACACAGGAGTGAAATATCCAGATTCCAGCATTGTAAGAGTAGTTGCAGTTTCCTATTGTTCATTTTAATGTGCTGTAACCACACCAACATTTTGACCTCTTTGGATATTTTTCCGCATTGACCAGGCAAAAACCTGTCATTGAGATTTAATGCATTAAAAGAAAAGCTTATTAGACTAAGCAGTCTAGAAGAGAGCAGTATTGATATATTGCAGATCATGAGGCAATTATCCTCTCTGTCAAATATTTCCAAGCTTACAAGCAGTGATCACAGAAAAAGGAATGTGATGAATTAATTAAAAACAATATCAATCAAACCCAAACATATATTTTTCTTAGTCCCTAAATGTTTTGTTGGCTGGAGGACACATTTCACTTTTTATAGGGAATGAAAGCTGAAGCGGGTGAGATGGTGATTCAAACTGGCCAAAGCTATTTCACACCCAAGGGACTGCCAGAACTTTCCATTTGTTCCCCTCATTTTGACAGAAGAGCCAAAGGTTTTTTATTTATTTATTTAAAAAAGCATTGTGTGTGTGTGTGTGTGTGTGTGTGTGTGTGTGTGTGTGTGTGTGTTGCTCTTCTTTGCAATGTCTTGTCTCAGGTGTAAAAATTGCTTTGGCAACTGCATTATGAGTCCAGGTGATTTCATAAAAGAAATGATTGGGTGGCCAACAATGGATGCATACTTAGATATTTTGACACTAAAATGCACAAGAATTTTAGGACAAAAGGCAGATAAAATCTCTGCAGTCCGATCCCAAATATTCAGTTCCAGGAATGCAGCCAGTAGAGGCAAGATCCCTGTTTCACATCTAACTCTTTCCTCTCCGTGATTCTTGAAATGGTTAGATTGCTGCATATTATAGCTATTTAATTTTTTTTTTTGCCAACGGCTACTAAAGAAAGTGGAGATGAGGATTAATGTATCAGTTGTGGTTTTCATTGCCTTCTGATTAAGTGCCTTACAGTCTAATAGGTAATCTTGTAATGTGTTTTTACTCTACTTCAGATATCAGTTATGATACCAGGATTGTATCCAAGTGCTGGCAGAAATCTATGTCACTCACATCAGGCAAACCATCAACTTTTTCTATTGGTTTTCTTTTATTTTTATATACTTTCCTGTAAATAAAGGATAGTATATAAGCATTCATTTGGTTCACACAAGTATTTGGATAAAGTGATAGGAGCTACGATTGGTGTGTTTGACTGGAAAGATGGAAGTTTTTGTTTTAAACTAGAGCAACCTGCTGTTAGATACATTGTAATTTTCTATTGCTGAATTCTGTGGTTCAACATTGAACTATCCATTATAAAAGTATAGGGATCCATAAATTCATAAATAGAAATTCTGACACAGTACAATATATGATATCATATTCGATTTGTTTTCTTCCTTCCCCTATTGTTATGCAAAAAGTAACCACAACTCCTTACCAACTGATAGTACTATTCTCCCTAACTATAGGGAACAACAAAATATCCATGGGATGTGATTATATATTCAAGCTTGTTTTGCTTTTAAAATATATGTCAACGCTGTTAATATAGGATATTATTGCTTTGACAAAATATACAGAACTGTCTGGTATCTTTAGAGTTAATTCAGATGACAGAGAACAGGAGGAGACTTATAAGGAAAGCCTGGGAAAAGGAACGGAATTGAATCTTTGCCCTCCGGGCTAATTGGAAGATGTGACTTATGACTGCAAACTAAGGGAGGGGTTTAGCAAGAAAAGTTAGATGCAAGCAAGGGGAATTCAGATTCTGGCATAAACCATACATGAAGTGCCGTCAATCTGTTACACTGATAATAAAGGCTTTTAGGGTAAACCTTGCCTGGAAGTTCTTTGAAGTGTTTCATTAGTCAGAACCTTGACATTATGCCAGAATCAAAAAACCTTTTCAAACAACTGGGGATGCATTACCCCCACCTCTTTTTCCTAGGCTGGAGTGAGAGTAACAGAGAACGGGAGGAGAACAATTTATCATGATAAACGGGAGTTTATTGAACACAGCCCGCAGCTGCTGATATCCCAGAGGGGGAAGTAACAGACAGCATGCTGTGGGAAGATGAATTTTGGCAGACAAATGCAGGTCGGTGGACGGAGAATGGACAAACTGCCACTCAAAGCCTGGGTGAGTTACTAGAAATATTTCAAACCACAGATGAGAGAGACAGAAATCCACTCCTACAGAGGGAAGCTTGCAGCCCCTCTATTGTAAATCAGAAAGTCTTTCAGACCCTGTCTTCCCCTGCCAGGGACTCCAGTCTTGAAGAGAGAGGGAATCCTAGTCTGAGGCCTCTGCAGCAATGGGGAAACTGGCAAACCCACTACCTCTGAACTTGCCACAGCTAATAGAGGCCTTGCAACAGCTTGGGGTGGTACAGAAGCCAGGAGATCAGCAGCTGGTAGGAGAATGGCCACAGCAAGGAGATTGGCCACAGCCCCCAAACATGCAACCCCTTGGCATAAATCTGCAGCCAGGATGGGGCCAGCAGCAACAGCCACTGTGGGGATCTCAGCAGCCTATAATTGCACCACTTTTCAGAGCAACCTTCAATGGGGACCCAGAGAAGCTATTTTTTCCCATCAACCAGGTGTGTTCTCATTTGAATTGCTGGGCCTATCTCTACCTGTTATGTCTGGTCTCTCTCAGATCATTAAAAACTACGTAAATGTCTTTAAGAGATTTATTAAACACATTTCAAAAGGATTCATTTCAAAGCCAACTGCTGACATTTTGCTGGCAAAAACATCTAAGACTAAGTATTTACAGTTAGATTACAACAAACTCTTTCCAAACATCCCAATTACTCACTCCGTCTTTATCACAGTGGCCGAGACCTCATTATCCTTCGCTAGGTTTTTCAAAACATCGGACTTTCAAAGCATTGCAAAAGTTTCCAAACCTCTCATTGATAAACGTTGCCCGTAACAAGGGCGTAGTCTACTTCCCCCTTCTAATATAGTGTCCGATACGTCACTTCCCCCCATTACTTCCTTTTTCCAGTTAACTGACACCTTCGCTTATCAAACCTTCTGAACCTCGGATCAATCCATTGCTCGTCTTGCTCTAAATCTGACTCATCATTTGGAGAGTCTGAATCAGAATGCATACAAAACTCCTCATTATCTGATTCGGCTGCCGGGGGGGGAAAATACCCAGAGGGGCCGGCTTGTGCTTCCTCATTCTCTGATATGTCATCATCCAGTCGTGAGACACCCACAACACTATCCCCCCCCGCAGGCCCCTCCCCCGGGGGCCGTCGGAAGGGATGTGGTTTGGAGGGAAATGCAGTATGAAAATCCCGCTTTAACTCAGGAGCCTCAATATCCTGAGCATCTACCCAAGAGCCAGCGGCGGGCCCACCCCCGGTCCAATCAACCAAATATTGGAAGCGGTCGTCGAGCCATCGGGAATCTCGGATGCCGGACACCTCCAACCGGGAAACAGGAACTTGAGCACGGCGAGCTGTCGGGCCCGGATCAGGAGGTCGAAGCGGAGAATCAGGGTTGACAGGAACAAGCAAGGAGCGATGAAACACGGGATGTACACGAAAAGACCTAGGCAAAGTCAAACGATAGGTCACCGGATTGATGACCGTCTCCACAGGGAAAGGACCCAGGAAACGTTGATCAAGCTTGCGGTGAATTCTCCCTGGAAACAAGTACTTGGTGGAAAGCCAAACCCGATCTCCAACAGCTAACGGCGGCGTGTCGCGACACGAGCGGTCTGCAACCCGCTTGTAGTCTTCCTTGGCTTTAGTCAAGTGCTGCTTAACCATCTCGTGGACTGACTGCAGTTCGGTTAAATAGTCCTCTGCAACTGGAACTGGAGAATCGAGGAGCGTGAGCGGGAAAAATCTGGGATGATAGCCGTAGTTGGCAAAAAACGGAGTGATCTGAGTGGAAGTGTGCTGAGAGTTGTTGAAAGCGAATTCGGCCACAGAGAGATATTTGGACCAATCGTTCTGTTGGTCGTTGATGAAACAACGCAAATACTGCTCCAGGATGCCAATCACTTTCTCTGTACCCCCATCAGTCTCTGGGTGATGCGTGGAGGCTAGATTAACTTGGACTTGAAGCGCAGACATGAGTTCTCTCCAGAACTCCGAGGTGAACTGGGTTCCTCGGTCGGACACTATTTTGTCAGGCAAACCGTGTAGCCGGAAGATATGTTGAATGAACAGCTGAGCAGTGACCTTGGCTGTTGGTATTCTTCGGCAAGGAATGAAATGTGCCATTTTGGTCAGCATGTCCACTACTACAAAGACAACGGTGTAGCCGGCAGAAACAGGTAGACAAGTCAAGAAGTCCATGGAAATAGCTCCCCAGGGTCTCTCCGGCGTGGGTAAAGGCTGTAATAATCCCGGAGGGGCTCCTGTGGCATGTTTTGCCTGACGGCACCGTACACAGGAATTCACATAGGATTGCACATCATGGCGAAGTCTGGGCCACCAAAAAGTCCGAGACACTAAGTGCAGAGTCTTAAAGAAACCAAAATGACCTGCCGCAGGGTTATCATGGCATTGAGTCAGGATGAGACCCCGGAGTGGGCCTGCTGGAACATATAACAGGTTACGGAAGCGTAATAGTCCCTCGGACAAGGTCCAAGGTGAGTCGGGACCTACCTCTTGTCTCTTCCGTATTGCAAAGTCATCTAGTTGTTGCGCTTCCCGAATCTGTCGTCGTAGATCTACCGGATCATGCACGGCTGCGATCGATTCGATAGGCAGAATGGTTCGAAGCGGTAAGGGATCCTTGACCTGTAGATACTCAGGTTTACGGGACAGGGCATCTGCTCTTTTGTTGTACCCTTTCGGAATGTAGGTGACTTTGAAGTTGAATCGAGCGAAGAACAAAGACCAACGGATTTGACGTTGATTCAATTTCCTGGCAGATTGCAAAAATTCCAAGTTTTTATGGTCAGTTCGAACTTCAACTTGGTAGCGGGCTCCTTCCAGGTGGTGTCTCCAGGTCTCAAAAGCAGTCTTGATGGCCAATAGTTCCTTTTCCCAAATGGTATAATGGCGTTCGGAGGGACTCAGTTTCCTGGAGTAATAAGCACACGGGAACAGGGGGCCGCCATCTTGGCGTGTTTGAAGTAGCACGGCCCCTACTGCAACATCTGAGGCGTCAGCCTCCACTACAAAGGGTCGACAAGGATCTGGATACTTGAGAATGGGTTCCTGAACAAAAGCCTTTTTGAGGGTCTGAAACGCCTGTTGCTCGGCATCGCCCCACTGGAACTTAACGCCTTTCCGTAACAGTCGAGTAAGGGGCGCAGTCAAGGCAGAAAATCTCGGAATAAATATCCTGTAATAGTTCGCAAATCCCAAAAGTCTTTGGACATCTTTTGCTTTACATGGTGGTTGCCAGGTTTGCAAGGCTTCAACCTTGCCAGGGTCCATGGCGATGCCTTGTGGAGAAATCACATGTCCCAGAAACTCAATGGTGGTTTGATAGAATTGACATTTCTCTAACTTGGCGTAAAGGTGATGCTCCCTCAAGCGTTGCAAAACTCGCCGGAGATGGTGAAGATGAGTGGCTCGTGACGGGGAGTAAATCAGGATGTCATCGAGGTAAACCACCACAAATTGATCTAATAAATCCCGGAAGATGTCATTCATGAAATGTTGAAAGACGGCCGGAGCATTGGTGAGTCCAAAGGGCATAACGGTATACTCAAAATGACCATACCTGGTTCGAAACGCGGTCTTCCACTCGTCCCCCTCTCGAATGCGAACCAGGTTGTAAGCACCCCTTAAATCTATCTTGGTGAAGATGGTCGCTGATCGGAGACGGTCCATGAGATCAGGAATCAAAGGCAGAGGGTACCGGTTGCGCACCGTGATGGCATTGAGCTTGCGATAGTCACAGCATAGGCGTAAATCTCCGGTTTTCTTCTTCACGAATAACACAGGAGCTGACAAAGGCGAGGAAGAGGGACGAATGAAACCCCTGGCCAGGTTTTTGTCCACAAAGTCTTTCAATGCGGCCAACTCGGGTTCTGACATGGAGTAAAGGCGTCCCCTTGGAAGCTTGGCATTTGGTAGCAAATCAATGGCACAGTCATATGGTCTATGCGGAGGCAATTGGTCTGCCTCTTTCTCATTGAATATATCTGCAAAGTCCGCTAGGTCGGCCGGCAAGGTGATGTCAGGGTGGGATGGTAGCTGGGCTGCACACACTTGGCGTACGTGGTCTATGCATTGCAAACTGGGAAATGAAACAAAGTTCTGGGACCACACCACACAAGGATCATGGGTTCTCAACCAGGCTAGGCCGAGAACTAAGGGGAAATGAAGTCCCTTGGTAACATAGAATTGGATGGCTTCTTCATGTTGTCCTATGACCAGGCGTATGGGCTGGGTCATAAACTTGATCGGTCCAGACAACAATTCACGCCCATCGATTGTCTCAACCAACATAGGCGGCTTCACGGAGCACAAAGGTATGGCATGCTGACGAGCGAAAGCTTCATTCATGAAATTTGTGGTGGCTCCAGAATCCAACAAGGCGTGGGCCGGAATGCCCTGGGCATGATTTCCCAGAAGTATATTGGTTGCTAGGATCAGATGTCTCGGAGGACCGGGGTCGTCGTCTGCGGAACTGGAACTGGGTTTGGCGCCTGCCCGACCCAATGTTTCCATTAGGCCGGGCTCTGGCCGTTTCCCGGCAAGGTGGCTTGAAACTGCTGAGTGGGAGGCCGAGCTGGAACAGGAGTAGGACCTGCCGTACCACGTCTTTTCTGGGGGCAGGCCATGACGAAGTGACCCATCTCTCCACAGTACAGGCACAAGCCCTCAGCTCTCCGTCTTGCCTTCTCAGCCTCGGTCAAACGAGATCTGGCTGCACCAAGATCCATGGGCTCATCTCTGGTCATGGGTGCAGGGCGCCTCTCAGTGTAAGCCGGTCCTGTTTGGAAAATACGTCTGGGTGCCGGGATGGGTGGAGTGATAGATAGGGTCTGGAATCCTCTGCGTGGTGCAGGAACTGGCTTGGCACTTCCGGTGACTGGAACCATCTGTTTGTCTAGGCGGGCATCCATGGCTTGCGTTCGCACTTCAATAGCCAAACAATGTTGGTATAATGCATCCAGGGTTGCGGGTATTTCAGTAACTTTCAATCCATTCAAGATCTGGGAAGACAGACCATCTAGAAAGATTTCCATGAGAGCCTCATCATTCCAATTAATTTCTTGAGCTAGGCGGCGAAAATCTGATATATATTCCGCTACGCAGCGCGATCCCTGACGTAGCTCGCGTATCCGCCGGGTGGCATTTTGTCTACGAAGGGGGTCAACAAATTCTCTTTCCATCAGCTGGCAGAATCCTGCATAATTGCTCAGGACAGGATCTTGTCCGTCTATCAGAGGAGACGACCAATCAGCAGCTGGCCCAGAGAATAAACTTAAGATGAACGCTACTTTTGTTTCATCGAGCTGGAAATCTGCTGGGGCTGAGGCAATGAATGTTTTACATTGGTTTAAAAAAGCTGGAAATTTATTACGCTCTCCAGTAAACTTATCAGGCAAGGCTAAGTAACATCTGTTTCTTCTGGGAGGGGGGGCTGGAGCAGGGGCTGCTGCTGCGTCTTGAATTTGCTGTTGCAAATGTCCAATTTGTTGCTGGAGATTTTGAACTAATAGATGCAGAGCCGGGTTAGCAGCCAGGAGTTCCTCCATGACGTCACTGAAAGCTCGGATTAATTTTCGTCTTTTCTGTTTTAAATGGGTTACGGGCAATCTGTTATGTCTGGTCTCTCTCAGATCATTAAAAACTACGTAAATGTCTTTAAGAGATTTATTAAACACATTTCAAAAGGATTCATTTCAAAGCCAACTGCTGACATTTTGCTGGCAAAAACATCTAAGACTAAGTATTTACAGTTAGATTACAACAAACTCTTTCCAAACATCCCAATTACTCACTCCGTCTTTATCACAGTGGCCGAGACCTCATTATCCTTCGCTAGGTTTTTCAAAACATCGGACTTTCAAAGCATTGCAAAAGTTTCCAAACCTCTCATTGATAAACGTTGCCCGTAACAAGGGCGTAGTCTACTTCCCCCTTCTAATATAGTGTCCGATACGTCACTTCCCCCCATTACTTCCTTTTTCCAGTTAACTGACACCTTCGCTTATCAAACCTTCTGAACCTCGGATCAATCCATTGCTCGTCTTGCTCTAAATCTGACTCATCATTTGGAGAGTCTGAATCAGAATGCATACAAAACTCCTCATTATCTGATTCGGCTGCCGGGGGGGGGAAATACCCAGAGGGGCCGGCTTGTGCTTCCTCATTCTCTGATATGTCATCATCCAGTCGTGAGACACCCACAACACTACCCAGACCCAGGGGCCATGATGGATGTGATTGCGTCCAGTCTAGAGGGAGAAGCGTCTGAATGGTGAACAATCTATACAATGAGCAAGCCCCCGAATTAGAGGACCCCCACCTTTTCCTCCTAGGGCTGAGAGAAAGATTTGAGGACCCATCTATTGCTCTTAAAGCAGGAGAACAAATCCACAAAATAAAACAAGCTGGCAGGCCTAACCTAGAGTACGTGCGAGAGTTTCGCAAGATAGCAGGTCGAATATAGGGATGGCCAGAGCAGTCCCTAATCCATCACTTCATTGAGGGATTAGACGATCATCTCTCACAGGCATGCATCTATCGAGCAGTACCTGATCAGCTGTGAGAATGGTACCAGGCAGCGGTGAAGCTAGACATTCAGCTCACCCACTATAAGAAGCCTCCCCCACCTGAATCTGAGCAGCAGCCAGAGCAACCTGAACAACAATCACCCCCACGAAACCCTCCGACTACTGCGATGGCTGAGAGACCCAGGTCACATGCAGGCCCATCAATTAAGTGTTTCCAGTGTGGACAGAAGGGACATCAAGCAGCAAACTGTCCGGTCCCCTACCCCCGACTGCAGAGCAGACTGAACCAGCAGCGAGAAGGAAACCTGCCCAAGGGCTAACGAGAGAAAAATCCAACCGGGTTACGCAAGAACCTGTTGCCCAGATTACACCACCCACACAAGAGGATGCTGGGACTCTGGGTGGACCTGCCCCTGCTCTACCCTCCTTTGACAGCAACGATGAAGGAGAGAATGACCTGATGGTGAGTCGAGAAATCCCGCCTTTTTCACTGGCTGCCAAACTTATAATCCCTAAGTCTGGGGCACAAATGGACTTAAATGTGCTAATTAATTCTGGATGCATCTGCTGCATTATTAGTCTGCCGTTTGCCATGAAAATGGGTATACCGGCAAAACAGCTTTCCAAACCTGTGAAGTTTGAGCAAGCCGATCGCTCCCTGATGGGAAGGACTCTTGTCACACAATTAACTGAGCCCTTATGCCTAGAAATAGGTGCACATGGGAGTTTATTTGCTTCCTAGTGGCTCCAAAAATGACTGAGACTGCGATCCTAGGGCTAGCCTGGTTGGATAAATGGAAGCCGTTTATCTGGTGGGAGAAAGGAATGAGAATTGTGAGACTACCTATAGGACCTAAACCTCCCGCTGATTCAACCGATGTTGCGGGACACCTTAGGCCACTCAATGAGTGAGCGCACATGGCTGCCTCACCACCACCAGGCGAACCAGTCATCCCCAATGAATACTGGGACCTGGTGGAGGCATTTAGTGAAAAATAATATAATACCCTATCCCCTCACAGACCCAATGACTGCTCCATCGAACTAGTGCCAGGAGCTAAACTCCCACAGCCAAGAATGTATGCTATGTCCCCCATCGAAATGGAGGAGATGTAGGGATACATGAACAAAAACCTAGTGAGGGGGTTCATCAAACGGGCCAAATCTACCGTGGGAGCCCCTGTGTTGTTCAAAGAGAAAAAAGATGGGTCTCTTTGTCTCTGCATAGACTATAAGCGTCTCAACGCTGTGAGTGTGAAAAATAAATACCCCTCCCCCTCCTAAATGACTTATTAACTCATCTGACTAAGGGGAGTGTCTTCACTAAATTAGACCTGAGAGAGGCATATTACCGGGTGAGAATAAAAGAGGGAGATGAATGGAAAACTGCCTTCAACTGTCCTATTGGGAGCTATCAGTTCAAAGTCATGCCATTTGGATTACAGGGGGCCCCAGCCATATTTATGCAGTTGATTAATGAGGTCCTACATGATCACTTGTAGAAAAGGATTTTGGTGTATCTTGATGATATCCTGATATACAGCACAAATATGACTGATCACATAAAGCTGGTGAGAGAAGTGTTAAAGAAACTATTGAATGCCAAGCTTTATGCCAAATTGTCGAAATGTGAATTTCACCAGACCTGATTAGATTATCTTGGCTACAGAATTTCCAACGAAGGTATTGAAATGGATCCAGCCAAGGTGAAAGCTATAATCGAATGGCAGTCCCAAGACTCGCAAACAGCTCCAGAGCTTTCTGGGTTTTGCCAACTTTTATCATCAATTCATCCCCTCTTTTGCCGTGATTGCCCTACCCCTTACAGAACTACTCAAAACAGGCAAAGGAGGAGGGAAGCCATGACTGGGCCAACCATTAACATGGACGATGGGCTGTCAAACAGCTTTTGAGAAGTTAAAGAGACTATTTGCTGCTGAACCGGTCCTAAAGCACTCCTGCCCAGGGGAGCCCTTTGTGATTCAAGCCGATGCCAGCGATGTGGCAGTTGGAGCTGTGTTACTGCAAAAGAACAAAAGTGGGGTCTTGCAACTCTGCGCCTACACCTCTAAGAAATTTACTGAAAGTGAGCGGAGATGGGCAATCTGGGAGAAAGAGGCCTTCGCGATTAGATGGGCACTATTAAACTGGTGACACTATCTAGAAGGGAGCAAGGTGCATTTGAGTATGGACAGATCACAAAAATCTAGAAGCACTGAAAACTCCCCACAAATTGTCTCCAAAGCAAGTGTGGTGGGCACAGTACTTTAACTGCTTCAACTTCACTCACACATACCAGGAGGAAAAAACTTCCTAGCTGATGCACTATCCCGGTTACTCCAATACAAAAGCAAACAGGAGGGGGTTAACAACGCAATTATCCCCATTCCACAAACTGCCGCTCAACTTACACCTCGCAGGGTCCCCAATCCCGATGACCCTGGGGTAAAGAAAATAAAACGAGAGCTTCTCACCGATCAATGGTTCAAAGATAATCAAACCTCCCTAACGTGCAGGGATGGCTTGGCTTACAAAGGGAGGAAGCTATATTTGCCTGAAGCCCTCTGTCTTAATGCTCTCAACCACAGCCATGATGTAAAACAGGCTGGACACTTTGGGTATTTGAAAACCCTACATCTCACCCGCCGGCAATTTTGGTGGCCGGGCCTGAAACGGGATGTGGAAAACTATGTAAAAAGTTGTACTGTATGTGCCAAAATGAAAAGAATCCCAGGGAAAACCCCCAGGTTACTGCAGCTGGTGGCAGATCCTTTGCAGCCATGGGAAGAAATAGCTATGGACTTTATAGTAGACCTACCTGAAAGTAGAGGAAATACTGTAATCTGGACTGTGATAGACCTGTTCTCTTTTTTTTTTATTTTTATTAATTATTTTTATTAAATTTTATAAAATTTTAACAAATTTTAACATAGAAATATAATAACTCAACTGATAACAAACAAATAACAAATTTAACAAACAATACAAATAGCTGCTCGGAAACCCCCCCCACCACATCCTCCCACATCCTAACCCCTAACCTTCAAACCACCTTCCTCACCATCCAATGCGGTGTCTAGAGTTTTCCCGAGCGCCCTAAGAAAAAAAGAAAAAAAAAATCTATTCCCTTAACATCCCCAACTACAGTTGAGAAACATAATCTATTACTTATTATCTCCCTCCCCCCTCCCCCCCAGGCTTCCCGGAGTGAATACAGAGTAAAAATGCAAGAAACCCCGCTAATCTACTATTTAGTAACTATTTATCTATATATCATATCTAATTCTTTCAGTTGATATTTCTTTTGCATATAATTAATCCATTTTTTCCAATCCATCAAAAATGTTTCATTTGAGTGGTTCTTCAAGTACGCTGATATCTTAGCCATCTCCACCAGATGGGTAACTTTTAATGTCCATTCTTCAATAGATGGTATTTCAGATGACTTCCAATATTGACCCACCAACAGTCTTGCAGCCGTAGTCAAGTTCAAGATCAACTTAGTCTCTGTGGTGGAACAGTCCTTTGTTATACCCAACAAAAATAACTGTGATACAAACTCAATACGCTTTTTCAAAATATTTTGAAGAATCCACCATATTTTTATCCAAAAAGCCTTAATTTTTTTACATGTCCACCAAATGTGAAAATAAGTTACATCCATAGATTTGCATCTCCAACATTTGGGTTTCAGATTTGGATACATAAACGACAATTTTTTTGGGTCTAAATGCCATCTATAAAACATTTTATAAAAATTCTCTCTTAAATGCTGAGCTTGTGTAAACTTAACATTTTTCACCCATATTCTTTTCCAAGTTTCCATCCTGATTGAATGTCCAAAATTCCCTTCTCACTTAATCATACAATCTTTAACTAATTCCTTTCCAGAATCAATTTCAATTAAAGCATCATATATTCTTTTAATATGCATCGCTCTTTGGTCTCTAATTTGTATAATCAGTTTTTCATCCTTTAAAGAAAAACCCATCTTAACATCTTTTTGCCATCTGGCTTGAAGTTGTGCATGATGATACCAATTATGAGCTATACCTTCCTCCCTTAATCTGTCTAGTGATTTCAGTTCTAAGCTATTCCCATCTTTATTCAAAAGTTTATCATAGGGCTCCACGTCTTGAATTTGTTGTATACCCACACTCTGTATTGCATGTCTGGGAACAGTCCATAAAGGAATTTTACCATTTAACTTATAATAATACTTTTTCCAGACACGCATCACAGAGTTTCTTAATATATGCTCTTTAAAACCCCTGTCCAATTTTTTATCATAAACTAAGTACACGTGGAACCCGTATACTAACCCATATCCTTCTATATTTAATATTCTTTCATTTGTTAAGTTAATCCAATCACTTATTGCCACTAGAACTGCTGCATCATAATATAATTTAAAATTAGGCACTTTCAAACCACCTCTCTCTCTTGTGTCTTGAATAAGACTCCAGCGTCGCTGGAGTCTCTAATGTGAGGCTCCGATCTCTGTGTCAGTTAGCTGTCAACAACAGCGCTCACCAGCTGTTTGTTGCGGCGAAAAAACTCCTCTTCGGGCAAAGAAGGGGAGTAGAGCCTCAAGAGCCGGGTTGAGCCCTTCCAAGACCCCTGGAACAAGTTTTCAGGGGCAGAGAAGGTGTGCTCCCCAGGCACTTGAAATGCTCCTGCTCAGAGACGCTTCTGTCGGCTGACAGAATTAGACGCCGTGACCGCCTCTGCTCTTAAGATTGACTTACAAGGACTTTAAACAGACGGACTGAATACAGGAGTCTTTTGATTATCGCAAGTATACTGCTATTTTGTTTCTGCCTTTGTATTTATAAGTTTTCTTGAATCAACAAAAACTTTTTCAAAATGGCGATCGCTTTCTCTACCTAGTGAAAGTGAAAAATGTAAAGTGTGGATTGCGCAGGAAAATGAAAGTGAAATCTTTTTCCTCTTCCTAAAGAGAAGTTTGAGTGACTATTTGGATTGGATTTATTTGGACTTTAAAAGAAATTGATCTAATTGGATTTTAAAAGAAATTTAAAAGGGAGGAAGTGGCAATTTTTTTTAGCTATTTTTTTTCTTTTTTCTTCCTCTCTTTTTTTAATCATGACAACGAGACATAAGGCAGCAGTTGCTAAGGCGGCTATGCCCACTCCAGGGCAGCTTGTAAAATCACAGTCTGCTCCTTTAGAGTCTCAAGAGCCTGTACAGCCTGCTTCAGAAATGATTACAATTAAAGATTTACAGACTGCTTTAACAGTAGCATTATCCCCAGTAAGTGCTGCATTATCCTCACTTAAGGACAGAATGGATAAAATGGATTATAAATTAGAGGAAAAGATGGCAGAACAGAAAAAAGATTTTAAAGCTATGACGGAAGTATCTAACCAGGAGATGAGACAAGACATTGTGGAGGCTATTAAGGGTGTCTGGGATTACACCATCGGTGTTGAAGAGAAATTAGAGAATATTGAACAGCAATTTGAAGAAAAATTAGAAGAAATTAAAAGTGATGTACAAGATCAGGCTACTTTGACACAATATCATCAGATGCAGTTTGCGGTTAGAATCAGGGGATTTAGAGAAGCCTTAAATGGGAACCAAGAGGATTTAAGAAAAATTGTTATTGAAGCTCTATCAAAATTTTTGGATGATTCAGTTGAGAATGTGGACTGGCAGATTGAACGGTTGTTTAGAATGAACTCACGTATCGCAGCACAAAGAAATTTGCCTAGAGATATTGTGATATATTTTAATACAAGAAAATACAGAAATTGGGTTCTTTCAACAGCCTACAATAAACAACTGAGTGTTGCTGGTCAAGAAGTACTGGTTTTGAAAGAGATACCTCCCAAAATGCTGAGGTTAAGGAAAGAGTATGCTTTTTTGACAGAGGAGCTTAAAAGAAGAGAGATACAATATAGATGGGAGGTTCCAACTGGACTTTCTTTGTTTTTTAAAAATAATAGATATCGTCTGACTACTGTTGCCAAAGGAAAGGATTTCTTTGACAATATATTGATGGCTGATAGATCTACTTCCCCAAAATCTAAGAGGGCAATTTTGGTTAAAGATTTAGAATCATTGCAAATTTCGGAATCTCAACAACCTCGAGCAATTCCTTCGACGGATATGGATAAAGCAGTTGAACAACCAGTGCAGTTAATTGATATTTTTCAACCTCTGGTAGCTGATAAGCCTAAAGATCCAAGGGGTCCACGTGAATTAATTCAAACCAAGCAAGCTGATCTGACATCTTTGGAAGCCATGGGAGCAAGGCCTAAGAGGAAGGAAGAGGTAGTTTCGGCCTTGCAGAAGCTTTCACGAAAAGATCATGTCAAATAAGTATTTGACATGGAATGTCAACGGTTTAAATTCTCCACAAAAAAGGAAGAAGATATTTCATTATTTGAAGCAATGTAAAAATGACATAATCTGTTTACAAGAAACTCATATTAGAACTTTGGACCAGAAATATTTGATTAATAACAAATTGGGTACACACTTTGTGGCATCATCTTTAGACAAAAAAAATGGAATTGTTATTTATGTTAAAAATCATATAAAAGCTAAATTAATAGAAGCAGATACTCATGGAAGATTTTTAGCTATAGAAATTTTATTGGATGGGAAGAAAGTTTTGTTGGTGGGTATATATGCTCCAAACCAAAAACAAGGTATATTTTATAAATCATTGCATAGAAAGTTAATACAGTTGGATTATAGATCTTGTATTTTAATGGGGGACTGGAATGGAGTTCTTGATGCTGGTTTGGATAAGAAAAAGATCTTATCTGTTCCTCAAACGCGTTCAATATTGCCTAAATCTTTTTTTGATATTAAAGATGATTTTAATTTGTTAGATATATGGAGAGAAAGACATGGGAGGGACCAAGAATTTACTTTTTTCTCTGATAGACATCAATCATTTTCTAGAATTGATTTTATTTTAACTACGAGTGATTTTATGTTAAGTTTAAAGAAAGCTAAAATCTTACCTAATGTATTGTCTGATCATAACCCAGTTATGATGGAACTAAGGACTGGTCAATATATATGCAGATCCTGGAGACTTAATGAAAATTTGTTTAATTATGAAATGTATGTGGAAGAATGTAAAAAGGCTATCAAGGATTTTTTCAGGTTAAATCTGAATATAGGCTTACCAATAGAAACGGTGTGGGACGCTAGTAAGGCCCATATGCGTGGTATTTTAATCGAATTGAATGCAAGACATAGACGTAAACAAGAGGAAAAGAGAAGAGTTTTAGAAGCGGAGATAAAAAAGAAAGAGTTATTATTAATAGATAAACCGGATGATAGTAATATTAAAGAAGGGATAAAGGTTTTACGGAAACAATTTGATATTTTGATGACCGACCAGGTTGCCAGGAACATACAATATGCTAAACATAATACTTTTTTTAATGCTAATAAACCTGGCAGATGGTTGGCTTACATATTAAGGAAAAAACAAAAATCCCGTTTAATTGAGAAGGTAGAATATAAGGGGCAAGAAGTATTTCATCAGGATGCTATTAAGAAGGCTTTTCTAGAGTTCTATACCAAATTGTATGCTGAAGAAAAAGTTCAAGAGCAAGAGGTAGATGCCTTTTTACAAAATCAAAATGTTACGGAAATTACTTTGGAACAAAGAGATAGATTAAATGCTGCGATTAGATCAGAAGAAATTATTGACGCAATTAAGCAATTGAAATTGGGAAAATCTCCAGGAACTGATGGTTTTACTACGATTTATTATAAGTGTTTACAGGAGGAAGTGGTCGAACATTTGAGGGAGTTATTTGTGAATATACAAGAAGGTGGTCGGGTTCCACCCTCCTGGAAAACGGCTAATGTTTGTTTGATTCCTAAAGAGGGCAAAGATAATGTACAAGTAGAAAATTTTAGACCTATCTCATTGTTAAATACGGATTACAAGATTTTTGCAAAAATTTTGGCTAATAGATTAATGACAGTTTTGACACAGAGGATACACCCGGATCAGACTGGTTTTTTACAAGGGAGACAGATGAAAACCAATGTTAGACAACTTGTTAACATACTGGAATACTTGGATAAACATATTCAAGTGCCGGCTGTTTTAATGTTTTTAGATGCAGAAAAAGCTTTTGATAGATTGAATTGGACATTTTTGCAAAGGCTTGTGGTAAGGATGGGAATGGGGGACCAGTTTATTAATTCCATAACAGCTATATATCAGAAACAAACAGGACAGATTATAGTAAATGGTCAATTAACAGATTTGTTCAACATTGAAAAGGGTACTAGACAGGGCTGTCCCTTATCTCCTTTATTGTTTGTCCTAACTTTAGAGGTTTTATTGAATAGGATTAGAGCATCAGAGGAATTAAAGGGGGTACAAATTAGAAAACATGATTATAGATTATGTGCCTTTGCAGATGATTTACTTGTGACATTGACTCAGCCAATGCAATCGGTTCAGAGTTTGATGGAAATTATTCGAAATTATGGAAAAGTATCAGGTTTTAAATTAAATTTATCCAAGACAAAGATGTTGGTTAAAAATTTTGATAATAAATTAAAACAAGATTTGGAAAGAATAACGGGATGTGAGATAGTTAAAAAAGTTAAATATTTAGGAATTTATATAGAAGCCTCAAATGGTAAATTATATAAGAATAATTATGAGTTCTTATGGAGTAAAGTCCAAAAAGAAATGGAGAATTGGAAAAAACTACAATTATCTATCTTGGGTAGGATAGCCGCTATTAAAATGAATGTATTACCAAAATTTCTATTTTTATTTCAAATGTTGCCAATACTTAAAAAGGATGGGAATCTTGATGAATGGCAGAAAGGTATAAACAATTTTATTTGGGATGGCAAGAAACCAAGGGTTAAACTTAAAATCATTCAAGATACAAGAGAGAGAGGTGGAATGAAAGTGCCTAATTTCAAATTATATTATTATGCAGCAGTTCTAGTGGCAATAAGTGATTGGATTAATTTAACAAATGAAAGAATACTGAATATAGAAGGATATGGGTTAGTGTATGGGTTCCACGCCTATTTAGTTTATGATAGACCTGTTCTCGAAGCAGGCTCATTTCATCACCTGCAAAGGACTCCCATCTGCCCAATGACTGACCAAATTGTTCCTGAAACATATGTACCAGCTGCATGGTGCCCCTAAGCGAATAATCTCGGATGGGGGGTGCAGTTCACAGAGACGTTTTGGAGGAGTTTTCTTAAATTAATTGGATCATCTCAAGGTTTATCATCTGCTTTTCATCCGGCCACCAATGGGGCTGCAGAATCCGCTAACAAAATGGTGGAGCAATATCTTAGATGCTATGTTTCTTACCAGCAGACGAACTGGACTGACCTCCTCCCTTTTGTGGAGGTGGCGTTCAATAATTCTGTGCACAGCAGCAACAGCTACACACCTTTCAGAGTAGCCTCAGGAAAAGAGTTCAGCCCAATACCTGAATACCCTCAAGTGCCCTCTGCTTCCCAGACACTTAACCAATGGGTAAGGGGGTGGGAAGAAGTTTGGAGAAACACGAAAACTGCTTTAAAAAAGACTTTTGAAACCTATAAAAAGCAAACTGATAGAAAGATGGCTTCCCAAAGAATATTCTAAGTTGGGGAAAAGGTTTATTTGTCAACTAAATATTTATGCCTCAAATTGCCCAGCAAGAAATTGGGACCAAAATTCTTGGGGCCTTTCCCCATAGTAAGGATCATCAATCCGGTCACCGTAGAACTAAAACTCCCTAGACTTTTAGGGAGAATTCACCCAATCTTCCATTGCAGCTTGTTGAAACCTTATCAAGGCTCCACTTTAAGACCTCTGCCGAAGAAGGCACCTAGGCCCCTCGTAGTTGCGGGACAGACTCACTATGAAGTGAAACGTATTCTTGACTTTAGAATTTTTAAAGGGAAATTGTAGTACCTAGTACAATGGAAGGGATACCCGTTGTCTGAAGCCACCTGGGTGAAATCCAGTGAGTTGAAAGCTGACAGGCTCGTCAAAAGGTTTCATGCGAAATAACCCAACAAACCGAAAACTAGTCATTAACATATGCTTTTGTTTACATTACAGGATCTGTTCTTTTTGTAAGGGGGGCGGATGTCAACGCTATTAATATAGGATATTATTGCTTTGACAAAATATACAGAACTGTCTGGTATTTTTAGAGTTAATTCAGATGACAGAGAACAGGAGGAGACTTATAAGGAAAGCCTGGGAAAAGGAATTGAAGTGAATCTTTGCCCTCCGGCTAATTGGAAGATGTGACTTATGACTGCAAAATAAGGGAGGGGTTTAGCAAGAAAAGTTAGACGCAAGCAAGGGGAATTCAGAGCCATACATGAAGTGCCGTCAGTCTGTTACACTGATAATAAAGGCTTTTAGGGTAAACCTTGCCTGGAAGTTCTTTGATGTGTTTCATTAGTTGGAACCATGACAATACTGTTATATTAGTAATGAAGAAGCAATATATAGTTACAGATTCTGATGATGTGATAATGTAAGAAAAATATATCCATGGTGAATATGTGCATACTGTACTTGCAAGTCATATTTTAATGAAAAGATACATAACTTTTTCAGGTTCAAACTAGACTATAAAATGAAATAATGAATCTTCCTGATGAAAATGTCATAATTTCACAATTTTATTTCTGCATCTTGAATATATTTCATGTTCTGTTATCAAAGTATTTTGATGTATTATTTCTCTGAAAATACAAGTAATTAACAGATTCCTGAAATGTAGGAGCTATATTAACATTTAATATTCAACAAAATAATTTAACTCAAATATTTTTCATAGGTATATACACAAGATGGTTGCACAAGTTTCTTGAAATTAATATTATTATTGTAAAACACTTTTAGGAAAAGGCACTCATAATTATTAATTGGATTTTTAAGCAGCAACCTTAACATGGCATACTGTCTTTTCTGTTCTACAGTTGAAATAAATTTCTTTAGAAAAAAAATCCATTTGCCTTATTTGGCACACCATCGCATGGTAACTTAGAATACTAAACTTTTGAAGTTGTATACTGAAAATAGTTAGAATCTGGCAGTGATCTTCCTTAGGTGGCAAAGAATACTGTTACTGCAGGAGCTGGCTTTCAGGTTGTGGCTACCATTAACAGTAGAAGATACATAATTAGGTTTTCAAGGGTTGGGAATGGGGGGGAGTAGGATACAAAATGCTATAATTAGGAACATCTATGGAGAGGGAGAGATGAAGACCACAGCTGTTCATAGTCCTGACCTTCATATGCCCCTGGTAGTAGGTCAGGTTGACTGAAATTTGAAAGCATTTATGGATTTTGTTCTTTCCATACCATAGAAAGGTGTGCCATTCCAAGTTGTAAGTCGTGTCCTCCTAAGTATGGTAATCTTTTGCGTCTAAGGGTTATCCATTCTTTTAGCCATGTTAATGCAGCTGCTTGATAATATAGAACCGAGTCTGGTAGCCCAAATCCTCCATTTTCCTTTGCTTCTTGTCACATTTTAAATCTAATTCTGCTTTTTTCCCTTGCCAAATAAAATTTAAAATCGATGTATCATTTGCATTCTTTTAGAGGGTCCTTGGGATCATCTGGAGGATTATCTGTGTCCTCAGGGTCACCTGAGTAGTGCAAATGTGTCTGGAACCTCCTGGCTGCAGGATGTTTTGCCCTGTTCCTGTAGTCTGCAATATTTTCTGGAAATCCATTCATATTCCTGCACCATTTGAGGGTGCATAGCTAGGTTCCACACACATTTGCACCACTCAGTAACTCTGAGGATACAGATAATCTTCCAGATGACCCCAAGGACCCTCTAAAAGAATGCAAATGACCAGCTGTCTGCAAGGAATATAAATCCTTCTATTCCCTACCATCTAGTCAGAGCTGAAAAAGCTTCTTGGATGAGAAGCAAAACGTCTTCAAAGAAAAACAAGAAAGTGCAGTTGCCTCCTGAAAGCACCATTGGTGATCCTAATCAATGATGATCCTAATCAATGAATAAGCAATGTACAAGTCTAATGAAATATATATATGAAAGATGTCAAGAATAATTAAAGCAAGATTTTACTGCAAATAGTTTATATAGTAAGCTACTGTAAATTAACTATTTTTATTAAATAGATGTCAATGAAACATGTAAATAAAAATGGTATCATTGGAATTGGACAACATAATTTTTGTAGTAAATCAACACAGACATTTGGGAAGCAGTTGCTTGGAAATAATCTCTAGTTAGGTGAAAGGATGATAAATAGAAACAAACCTTAGGCTGATAAATGTCTAGGATAATATAATAGATTTATGGATGACTGTTATAGACAATTCTATAACACCTTCACAAATTGATCTACTTTTCTGAAAAATTGCACCTATTTCTTTTCAGATATCCCATTTGATAACAATATGATTGTTGTAGTTGTTTTAAAAGCTTAGCAAAAGAATCAAATTACTTCAGTTTCAGTGAAGATTCCCTAGTCTGAAATGTTAGTAGAAGAAAATAGTTCCTCGATGTAAGAGGATCTTTCGAGTACTGAGAACATTCACTTAAAAGATGCTGAATTCATGAAGCCACATAGGCATATCACACTTAGGGGTGTCTCCAAAGAGATCCAAAATGGCAAGATAGAGGCCATGACTATGTGATCAAAGCCCTGCTCCTTTGTTACATATATTACAAGTGGACAAGTCTTCTATTAAGTAGTTGTAACAGCCCTCTTGACTTTTGCAATTCCGCTCACCACAACACAGTTCTTTAATTGGGTTTTCTTCTTGTCTAAAATAGGCCCATGATCTTTTTGACAGAATAAATTATCTGCAGAAACTAATACATCCATGATCTGAAATAAAGAATCAAAATCTTAGTTTTCTTTCCTCCAGGTTTTCATGGGAAACATTATATTCTTGAACTGAGGACCAGTTTCAAGAAGGGAAACTTTTTAGTAGTTAGGTTAAAGGCAGAGTGGGTATCTTCTGTTTCTTAATATGCTTACATGCCTTTGCCAAACTTACGACCTTTTCACATTTTCATACATTAAACATCTGCAAGATGGGACAAGAAAGGCTAGTTGTCTCTTTTAGATAAGCCACTAAACTTCTAGAAGCCAAGAAGAAACAAAATTATAGTTATATTTCTACTCCTTTTGATTTAGTTTCCTTGTCTGTCTTTTTAGACCAGCGGTTCTCAACCTTTTCCGGGGCTCGACCCCGTCCCGCGCCGCCCCAGCCCGCATCGTGCATGTGCGGCGCGACGGCCCGCATCGCGCATGTGTGGCGCGACGGCCCGCATTGCAAAGGGGAAAAAAATGGCGGACAAAAAAATGGCCAACCCAAAAAAAATGGCCGCCCCCCCAAAAATGGTGGGCCCGCATCGCGCATGCACGGCGCGATGGCCCACATCGCAAAGGGGGAAAAATGGCGGACCAAAAAAAAATGGGCGACCCAAAAAAAATGGCCGCCCCCCCAAAAATGGTGGGCCCGCATCGCGCATGCACGGCGCGATGGCCCACATCGCAAAGGGGGAAAAATGGCGGACAAAAAAAAAATGGGCGACCCAAAAAAAATGGCGGACTGCGGTGTTTGGCGACCCCCGTGAAATGGTCGCGACCCACAGGTTGAGAACCGCTGTTTTAGACAGTGAATGAATAGGCATAAAGCTGTCTGGAGAAGGAAGGCCTTTCTTATTTCCTTTTTTTGGTGGGAAGTATCTGTAGTTTTTCACATAAATATGACTAATCTTACTATTTTTTCTAAATTTCTAAGCATTTTTTAAAAATTGTGCCCTTGCATACAGATAAGGTCTGCTCTAACATGGGAAGAAATCATAATACAGACACATGGCTGAAAGACTATGAATTATGCCTGTCCTGAAAAATAGCTATTATATCCATGAATGGTAGGAACAAAGATGTATGACAATCCTACAAGTGCATCAGTGTTATTATCTAGGCTCCCAGTGTGTTGGATATTTTAAGGGATTCTCATGGGGAAAGTCAATTGTAGAGTCAATGCAATTTATTAAATTCTGGGAGGTTTATAATCTCTACTGCACATTTTCCTTTCTCTTCCCACAGGCCTTTGTGCTGAGCCAATTTGGCCTGTGGCTGCTTGGAAATGAACATTTTCTCATATGCTGTAGTAATAACCATAACATCTTCTATGAGTCAAACTTTGCTTTTGGTCATGTTCATAAGGTTTGCCCAGCAAATGTATTGATTTAACACTGCCAACTTTTTAGTTGGGTTGGGTTGGGTTGGGTTCTTTGACTCCACAGTAGAAGCCCCATTCATTCAAGTGCTAACTAGATGCAGTCCTGATTAGCTTTTCATGATCAGCTGAGTTTTATTACTACAAGTGTTCTATAGAGGAGGTGTCTAAGTCTTTTTGAGTGCTTTTAGAGAGACTAGAGTGGGTTGCCATTTAAATATAAATGTCTAGTCTAGGGAAAAGTAGTACTAGGGGTGACATGATATTAGTGTTCCAATATTTGAGGAACTGCCACAAAGAAGACAGGGTCAACCTATTTTCCAAAACATCAGAAGACAAGACAAGAAGTAATGGATGGAAACTAATAAAGGAGAGAACCAAGCTTGAACAAAAGAGAAATTTCCTGACAGTTAGAACAATTAATTAGTAGAATGACTTGTTTCCAGAAATTGTGGCTGCTCCAATACTGGAGGTTTTTAAGAAGAGATTGGACAACCATTTTTCTGAAATGGTATTGGGTTTTCTGTCTGAGTAGGGGGTTAAATTAGGAAAATTTCAAGGTCCTTTCCAACTCTGCTATTATGTTATCTACCTCACAATGACTATTATTAACCAGCAGAACTGCTTGCCTTCAGAAGTTGTGGGTGCTCCATGACCAAAGGCTTTTAAGAAGAGACTGGCCAGCCATTTGTCTGAAATAGTATAGGGTTTCCTGCTTGAACTAGACTAGGGGTTGGACTAGAAGACCTCCAAGGCTCCTTCCAGCTCTCTCATTCTGTTAATATACATCCATATCTTCCCATCTCCTATGCCAAGAATCACTTCACAGAATATATTGCCATTTCCTGTAGAAATGTTCACCCATATTTCCAAATTTTGCTGAGAGTCTGTAGTTGAATAGTAGAGCCTCTGATTTGTATATAATAGATTGCAGATTTAATTCATGGATAGCTATACCTGGCTTGGTCTACCCATCCTGCTCACCAGTCTCTACCAGAGTCATCTGATATTGTGAGGCTCTGCTCTTATTCTGTACAAGTTGCAAAGGACCACAGGAAACTGTGAATATTTTTTTTAATCATGTGCATGCAGATAGATAGTTTGCTCATAGGTCAATCTGTTTCTGCAGAGTTTGGTCTCTCTTCATAATTCCCATCAAACACTCAGTGAGAAATCTGGGGGTCTTAAGCCACTGTGAGTTCTAGTTCTGACTTAGGCAGAGTCAGCTAAGTGACCTTGGGCCAGTCAGTCTCTCTCAGCAATAGAAAGAAGGCAATCCATTTACAAAAATGTTCCCAACAAAGTCAAGAGTCAAAGTACACACATACCCACACATACACATACATAAGCATACTGATAAATAGTAATTTTGCTCATGTGCTAATGACAACAATGATATTCAGTATGAATTCATTTAATTCAATGAAGTAAACACCTCAGCCATTCAAAATATTCCTAATAAAATCTTAACTTGGTATTTTCACATAAGCAATCACTAAAATTTGTAACACAGGTAGTCCTCGACTTATAACCATTCATTTAGTGAACATTCAGCATTACAATAGCACTGAAAAAAATGACTCATGACTGCTTTTCACTCTTATAATGGTTGTAGCATCACCATGGTCACGAGATCAAAATTTGGTCACTTGACAACTGACATGTATTTATGACATGAAAGTTGCACTGTCCTGGGGTCATGACCATTTGTAAGTTCCCAGCTGGCTTCCAACAAGCAAAGTCAATGAGGGAAGCCAGATTTACTTAATAACCACATGATTCACTTAATAATCTCATGATTCATTTAACAACTAATCATAAAATGGGGCACAACTCACTTAACAATTGTCTTGCTTACAAATAGAAATTTTAGGCTCCATTGTGGTCATAAGTCAAGGACCACCTGTATGTAGATTGACTGTTTCTTTTTCTCTCTTTCTAATTTTTATTTATTTTTTCATATTTGTGAGTTTGTTCACATTTTGCATGTTTCAACCATAGAAGTTGATTGCAATTAAATTGTATACATTTTAAACTAATAGCTAAATCTGCTGAATGTGCAAGTATTAATACATATAGCACAATGTTTATACAATCTGATCCCTTTGAAATGTTTTAGTAGACTATAGATTAATTTAGGATCTTAACATACAATTATTTGAATTCAAATCATATTATGATATAATAATATACTGTATAGTAAGTAGATACCACCAAAATCTGGCAGAAAATGTTTTTTTTAATAACATGTTTTAGAACATTATTTAAAAAACAAAAACAAACCCTACTTGGCAAATTTGCTTAGGGAGGTCCATGAGAGGATGATGTCCAAGAAATGCAGAAAGTAAAATTTCCTGTGTAGGAAAGGAGAGGAGATATAATTTAGTACAACATGTAAATTTGTTCTTATTGCATTTGGTGAGAATATCTCTCAATTAAATAGTATGTATCATTAAGAGATGCTATTTTATTGAACTTTGGGAAATAAACTGTAAGTGTAGAATGTTGTTTCTGAGTATTCTTATACCTCTGTATACAGTTTCCAATATTCTGTCACCTCATTATCACCCATCCATTAATGCTACCTAAAAGAATACATCTATATGGCGGCACAGTGTTTAGAATGCAGTATCGTAGGCTAATTCTGCTCACTTCCAAGAGTTCTATCCTGACCAGCTCATGGTTGACTCATTCTTCTATCCTTCTGAGGTTGGTAAAATGCGGACCCATATTGTTAGGGGCAATATGCTGACTCTGTAAACTGCTTAGAGATTGCTGTAAAGCACTATAAGCGGTATATAAGTCTAAGTGCTATTGTTATTCACAGAGAAGACTGCAGATTTTTTTTTCATCCCTATCTCTAAATCATCCCTGTTTCTTCTATTATTACCATTCAGTGCATCTTAACATCAACACCAGTCTTCTTTCATGCCACAATCTGGAAGACACAAATTCCAATTTTAAACCTTTATACATGTATAAACATATATCTGTGTATTTTTTAATCCTTTCATTCCTAATTAAACATTCACTTTTACATCCCTGCACATATTCATTAACTCCAGAAGATCAAATTTTCATTTAGATCTACTCCATCTTTTCTTTTTTTTGTAGTGTCATAGATACATACTCCATTTTCCCATTTTCATGCCATCTGTTAATTCACATTTTTTTACTATTTATTCATTTTATATTCCAATTTGCAATATTCCATATGTTATGTTTATAATTACATGGGCCTATGGATATTTAATTCTATCACTAATTATGATTTTTGGTCAATTAACGCTTTCACATAAAGCTTTTTAGTAATGTAGCAAAATAGCTTACATTAGTTGTACCTATGCCACTTGCAACATTAGTTGGACACATTTTGGTCAATAAGCAGTGGTGGGATTCAGCCAGTTTGCACCAGTTCGGCAGAACCAGTAGCTAATTTTTTGTTGCCCATGCCTAGAATGGACTTCTGGATGCAGCATCCACACAGAGAACAGGTCATTCACATATTTGAATGCCACCACTGCCAATAAGGCACAAAGTCCATGTGTTCCCATGGATGCATTACAAGTCAAGATGACTACCATGACTACATCATTAACATTTTCCCCTCCTTTTTACATCACATTTTAAAAGTTATAACATTTTGATCAGGTAGCTGCAACTACTATTTTTGACTCTTTGACATGCCCTCATGGTACATCTGCAAATATGGTTAATATCTGTAACTTAGAAACTGTCTTGCAAGACAGACTAGTGTTGCCCATATGCTATTGAATAAAATAAAACAAAATCAGAATCCAATTTTTTCTTAGTAAGAGTGATGCTCAGTGTGGAATATTCAATAAATCTACAGCTTTAGAAATGTTTGACATGTCTGTAACAATTATAAATAATTTGATATAATATGGTGGGGATAAGATTAGACTCATAAATCTGATAGAAGATGAAAACCTGAAATAATAAGGGATAAAGTCTCCATAGAATTATAACTGCCATTTCCCTTAGGCATTTATATAAAAAGCAGTTTAAGCACTTAAAATCCTAAGAAAGAAACAGTATGTATGAATTTTAAATAGTTTTTAATTATAAAAGGAATTCTAATAAATAAAATAAAATACCTTATAAAATCAATAGGTCTGACTTCTGTAACAATGAAATTGAAAGTTGGATAAAAGCATAGGTAATCTGACTGACAATTTTGTTTCAAGTGTTTTTGATGAAATGTTGAGTCACAGGAGGCTGATAAACTTTTGATTCCCAGAAAACTTTCATTACAATAAAAAAGATCAATAAAATTATTTTCACTCAGTCTACTTATGAGTAATATGCCAAGGAATTTACAAACCTCCATTTAATATATTTTAGGAAAATATATTTTAGGAACCAGTTTCTGTTTAATAATATTACAAAAGTGAATTCCAGACACTGCTTGGAATTTACTTTAAAACATTTCAGGGGCAGATTTTTAATTACTCCTCATTTTCTTTTGCACATCTACAATTTATTAGATTTATATAACCACTATTCCTAAATACATGATTCTGAGTGGTTAACAATATTTAAATAATTTTAAAATCTACTCAAGAAACATAAATAGCACTTATTCCAAATATGAGCATTTGTGTCTACAAATAAAGTTTTCTTTATTATACACTTTGAGTTAGTTTTTGAGTGGAGAGCTGAGTTAAAAATTCAGAATAATCTCAAATCAAAGAAATGAGCAATCTGAAAAGTGTGAACTAATATAAAACACGTCACTTAATAAGACACATTCTAAATTGTCTAACACCTCTGTTTTTAACAGATATGTATAGTATAATGGCTTATATGATTAGAAGCTTGAGCAAGTAGTTTTGGGCTACCTATCAGCAAAGTGCAGAGGAACTGAGATTCAGTGGAAAAAATGAGATCTAATGTCCTGATGTCTTGAATCAGACCACAGCTGGTCTCTCTGAAATGGGATAACATCACAGGGTTAAGCCTGAGTAGCCTGCACTTGACCTTGTTTTCTTTTAAACCTGCATGGATGCTTTTCTCCTTGTGGAAGAAAACACCACTCATGTCTTTGCAAGAAAAGAAATAATAACCCTATCAGGAGAAAGGCCTTTGCAATTGGGGAAATACCCCTGTCCACATACTATCTAGTGCTTCCTAGCAAATGAAGATCTAGCTCCAATTTATCACAGCTGTTTTAGAGAAAGCGTCCTATAAGTTATTAGCGCTACAGGAAAAAAAATCCCTTTTAGCAGCTGCCTTTTCTCCTTTCACATATGGTGAAAACTGTGAAGATGTGAAAGTTTTTGATTGATGAGTAATGTGATAGAAAGTTATACCACAAAGTTATTAAAGAACATATCGTACTGAGCTCACTGGGAATGTTTGTTCCAATATGTTAAGGTGTGTATTATAACAGCATTTATCCTATACAATTTACTAGAGGGTGATGTAAAAATATCTGCAATAAAAAACAATCAGAATAATCATATAGATTTTTCCTACTTTATACTTATATGTGTTCACTGAAAAGAGGATTCTACTTGATCTTTTGTCATCATCTAAATATTTATATTTAGTTGTCATTATCTAAATATTTATAAATAAATATTAAATTTATATGCTACCTGTCATACTATCCAAAATGATTCTGTGTGACTTACAATGTAAAATTAACAAAAATTAAATAAAAGACTAAAATGAAGACCATGGTCAGTGTAGGGGTGGGCTTTTGTCTCTTATTCAATCACCACCTCTAGCATAGCATGCCCATTGGAGCATCAAGCTCAGGAGTCAGATTTTAACACCCTTCCAGAAGGCCAGAAGGGTAGAAGCAGATCTCATATCTGGAGGCAAGATGTTCCAGAGGATGGAAGCCATGACAGAGAAGACCTCCCTGTCTTTGACCACATGAGCCAAAATTCTTTGGTTGACGGGGTTTGAAGAAGGCCTCTTCTGCTGGTTTGAGTGGAGTGGGCCAATATTATTAATATTATTATGGTTTATCACAAAGTCAGCCAGACGTTCAGACCAGATTTGACATATTTGTTCACTTATTGGTTCTTCCCATGGGTTCTGATAGGCGAATATTATTGCATCAGAAGATAACAGAGTAACAGTGTTCGAAGGGATCCTGGAGGTCTTCTAGTCCAACCCTGTTCAAGCAGGAGACCCTATACACTTCAGACAAATGGCTGCCAGTCTCTTTTTAAAAGCCTCCATTTATGGAGCACCCACAACTTCTGAAGGCAACCTGTTCCACTAGTTAATTATTTTCATTGTTAAGAAATGTCTCCTTAGTTCTAAGATGCTTCTCTCCTTGGTTAGTTTCCATCCATTGTTTCTTGTCTTGCTTTCTAGTGCTTTGGAAAATAAGTTGACCCCCTCTTTTATGTGGCAGCCTCTCAAATATTGGAACGCTGCTGTTATGTGTCATGTAGATGTAGAAGTTTAAAAATAGCTTTTACACATCTATTTTACTGCTATTTTAAGCATTAAATCACGCTCCATAATTAGGCAAGCAGATGTGAAATTTTGGTGTTGAGAAGTTCTGCAGATCATCTAAAAGGAAATGAGCCATATGCACTTTTCCTGACTACCGGTAGTTCCTATTTGTAACATTGTCCTGGCTTCTATTATGCTTTGGTATTGTGTCCTGAATCAAAATAAATGATGTAATATAATGTAATAATGTCTTTTCATTATTGATCACCTTTCTGACATCTCAATGTTGGAATTACAGATTTCAAATTAAGTCAGAGAGAGTCAATTGACATATAGTATTAGACTCCGAATAACAAAATTCATTTCCTTGCATATTTCTTCCTAAATTACTTATAACACTTTAATGAAATCTTTTATCAATCTTTATGGTTTGCTTGTGACATCTCAGGAAAGTATATATTCTAGACATGTAATTAGAAGTAGTCTCAGTGATCAATATAATTGTCATAAAGAATAATATATAATACTCTCAAATGAGCTGTCAATATTATATATATATAGACAATATTATATATATATATAATATATATAAAATCTGACTCCTGAATACGCCAAGACCTGCATACCTGTACCCGTGAAAATCTACGAAAACAAATATATACTGTATATATATGCAGCAAATAGAATTCATATTGCATGGATTTTTCTAATCTTAGTAGTATTATATTTCAGAACTAATTCAATAAAATCTGGCATACAATAGAACATGGATCTTCAAATAAACATGGTCTAGTTTTTAACTAACGCAGTCCAGTATTTTTTTTTCCTCATTTACTTGTCATTCAGCTTAATGGACAAGAATTGGGTTTCTTTTCTATTTTCCAAAAGAGAATAAGGCCTCATGAGGGAAGTGCAGGTTTCTTATAGTCAGCTTAATTAGCTTAATTATTTCACTCTGACTAGCAATCTACAGCTTTCTTCATTTTTCACATTTCAATTAAATCCCATGAGAAAATATCATGAGTGAACTCATCCCTTGGGTTTGTTCAATTTGAAAAGCAGGAGCTATAGAGTAATGGAGACTTAATGCAACAGGAACAACAGAACACAAGTAAAAGTTGCAACATTTACTATTGCCTTACCATTTTAAATTGAGCACTAAAATATTATTAATGTACTATATATTAATAATTAATTATATATATTATTAACAAAACTTTCAAGAACTCACATTCAGTTAGGCCAGCCTAGTAAATTGTAACTCTGACTCATGAACAACACAATAAAATAAGACAATATACAAGAATAAGAAACATAATTAATCTATTTTATTGATAGCAAATGAATCAGTTTTTGCCTACTGAACACTGGAATAATATTATTCTGTTGACTGCAAAACAAAAGGGGCAAATTATCTGTCTGTCTATCCATCCATCCATCCTTAATTAATAAAATTTATATTTATGGAAGTTTATTGCAAAACTTGGAGAAGATAACAGAAAATTCCACCTGCTGTACTTATAACAGTTAGAGAGAATTCTCAATTCTCTCTCTCTGCATGACCAGTCCAGGTGGTCAGTTTCAGTTCTGGCAAAGCATTGTCTGGTATAACAGTATGATAACCAGCACTTTGAGATAGGCCCAGAAACAACTGGAAGATACTGCAGGAGCCTGCAGAATGAAATGATCTGCCAGCAATCTAACCACTGTACTCTGGAACAGTTTCAGCTTTTGAGTCATTTTCAAAGAAAGCTTTATATGAAGTGTGTTGTATAATGCACTCTTCTTTCTTAAGCAGGAATTATGCATCTGACAGGAACCCCAAATTACAAAACAGTTCCTTTTAGAGTAACTACCAGGATCAATAGGTTGAGACACTTCATAGAATGACTGCTTTTTCTATTCATATACATTCATTTTATGTTACAATTTTCTAGGGCATGAATAAGGAAAATTGACAAATGAAGACCTTTGTTTGTTCATACTTGTTTCTTTTGGTTGAAAATTGGCAAGGTTGGGACTGCCCTATAATTAAGATAGTGTTCAATACTTCTTTGTGTATGGGGCATTGATTAAAGGTGGCAAATATAAGACCTTTATTGAAAAGTGCTTGTCAAGCACCAAGGAAATCAGAAAAAGCAGACGGTTCAAATAAACAAGCTTATTGCAAGCTTCAGCTCTCTACAAAAATCTGAACTATTAACGATCAAAGCAAATTGGCAGTAGATAAGACTCAATGGAATTCAAGGTGGGCTGGACTTAAATCTCTTGTGAGTACGAAGGGACTTAAGGTTGATGACGCATTTGACCCTCCCTTGGACTCAAACTGGTAGTCTCTTACAGTATTCCATTGAAGTGGAAGTTCACTGTACTTCTTGACTTTTTAGGAAATGCCCAGTAAACTTCTCAAACTGAGAAACAGTTCTACCATCAAGTAGTAGTAGTAGTAGTAGTAGTAGTAGTAGTAGTAGTAGTAGTAGTAGTAGTATTCTCTGGGGTAGTATAGTAATATTCTCTGCTGTTCTTTGTTTGATGATCCTGAATTAGAATTCCAAAAATTGTGATTCCATCTAGGAAGTAGGATTAGCTTATTCAAATTACCTTTCAAAATATCTATTCTTCTGTATTATATCCTCTCTTTCTTCGCATTATTGATATCTCTTGCATATACTCCCATACACAAAATAGCCATATCCAAAAATACCATAGTCAGTTTGCACCTATGTCTTATGCTGATGCTTCTCTTATCAATTTTCTTATCATTTTAAATTAACATTGAAATGCCTTTTTCAGCATGGGAATGTTAATTATCAATTTTAATGGAATAAAGAGAGAAAAAAACAGAAGCAAAATTGGTCCCAGCTGATAAACACAGGTGTACTTTCTTTCACATTAAAGAAGAAATGAAGATAAATTGTCAGATTAAGAAGAATGTTGCAAACATTCTTTCTTTATCTACAGTTTTACTTTGGCAGATGTAAATACATTGATAAATGTAAACCTACACAACCAATTTCTCACATGAGTACCTCCATTATACGCCATAAGATTGTTTCCATGAACTGTTGAGTACCCAATAAGAGTATCTGCAATTGAGAGTATAAGAAGATGTTGTACCTTTTGCACAAATTACATGATAGAATGTCAACTCCATTACAGTTACTCATATTTGCAATAAATATTATTACTAAATACAAGAACATTCATGTTTGTATATTATTGTTATTTTTAGCTAAAACAATCATGCATGTGATTTGAAGGCAGTCTTTTTGATATGTTCTATTCTTGATTTACAAGAAAATCACACTAATACCCTATCATAACTCTGTGTGAACATGGTACATAATGTAATCTACTCTGTAGCAATGTTTTAATATAGCTATTTGCTATATGAATGCCACAAATGTGTCTTTTTTATCAAGCTTGTGAGATCTTAATTACTGACACTACCTAATATATATACTGTATATATCTTATGGAATTTTGTCCTATCCCATATATACCTAAACTCCCCTGCCCTGCCAAAATACTAGCATAATAATGGTGTCCTCAACCTTCATAGTTTATATTTACATTCAAGAGTAATGTTATTTCACCATGAATGATCCAGCACTAAAAATGGAAAAGAATGTTCATTATTTTTTCCTGGATTTGGGCCTTTCCTATGTAATATTTTTACATAATTTTAAAATGCCTGATTAAATATGACAAAACAACAATAAATTCCAAATGTATCTCTATATTTGCCTAGTATAATTGTACTTAGAGTAAATACATGCTAGTGATTTGCAAGTTCAGAATCAACACTCAATATTTTACATGCTGTTTGGTCCTCAGTCCCACATTTGGCTCATGGTCATTGGTGACAATATTGGGTCTCTGCATTATTCCAAAGATACTTTTTCATGAGGCAACTGGACTTTCTTGTTTTTCTTTGAAGACATTTCACTTCTCATCCAAGAAGCTTCTTCAGCTCTGACTGGTGGGGAATGGAAGGATTTATACTCCTTGCAGACAGCTGGTTATTTGCATTCTTTTAGAGAGTCATTAATGTCACTTGGAGGCTTATCTGTGTCATCAGGGTCAGCTAAGTAGTGCAAATTGGTGTGAAGTTTTCTTGGAACTGCTGAAAGGTCTGTGTTGTAGACTGGCGATAGATGATGTCATATCCCTGCTCCTCTATTTAGAGACAGCTGTTCAGTTTTGACATAGATAGCCTCTTTGACCCCCTCTTTCAAACCAGCGGTCATTTCTGTCCAAAATGTGAACTTTACTGACTTCAAAAGAGTGGCCTTTGTCTTTTTAATACAGATAGACTACTGAATTTTGTCCTGATGGGTTTGTTCTCCTATGTTGTGCTATGCATTTATGAAGTAGTTGTTTTGTTTCCCCAATGTACAAATTTGCACATGGCTCACTGCATATACCATGTTGCTCAGTTTTATCTGGGTGTTTTATCCTTGGCGTGTACTCCTAAACATAGAAGAACAAATCATTAAGACAATATTCAGCAGTCCATCTGCATTTAAAAGACAAAGGTTACTCTTTTGAAGACAGTAAAGTCCACATTTTGGACAGAGAGGACTGCTGGCTTGAAAGAGGAGTCAAAGAGGTCAGCTGTCTGCAATGAGTATAAATTCTTCCATTACCTACCATCCAGTCTGAGCTGAAGAAGCTTCTTGGATGAGAAGCGAAATATCTTCAAAGAAAAACAAAAAAGTCCAGTTGCATCTTTGGGACAACTATGAACTGGATGCCTGAGAATCTCCATAGACATCCCTGCATTATATTTAGTTTTCAATTCCCTGAAATGCCTATACAGGTTAATCTGGAGCATGATTGGTGGTGTCAAGGGGGAGAGTTACCATTTTAAATTGTTAATGCTACTTTGATTACTCTTGGATCCCATGGAAGTGTTTAGGCAGACGTTTGCAGCAAATAACTGTAGCTGTTGCATCTAAATAGAAGAAGGCAACAAGTAAGAACTGAAAAATTGGCATCCAGAGAAGGCAATTGGCTCAGCAAAACTTTTTTAATCAAAATGTTAATTTATGTCATAGAATTCTATTTGAATTTTTAAGAAATGTTTATCTCTACTGCTTCTTTTTGTTCTGAGATACAACTAGATGTTATTATTTTGAAAGTAAAGGGCTTTAATGTTCTTCTAAAATAGGCTTTATATTTGCCAGATTGTACTGACATTTAAACTCTTAGAGTTTCCATAGAATGATAATCTCTACACCAATTATTTAGAGAACACAGTTGTTTAATTGTTGAACAAAAGTACCAATTTTTTAAACACAGAGACTGTAATGAATATTTAAAATGCTGCTTTAATATCAGAGTTGTATGCCAAATCTTTTTATTGCTTCCTGAAAGTGCATGAATCAGAACCACTCTTATTGATATTAAACAATCCTGCAAATTTTAATTAGTATGTTATTCATCTGCTTGGCAGAATCATTTACATATATGAACCAGGATTGATTAATTTATTTTCAAGTAAATGCTTTATTTAGCTATTTACTTACTAATTTGGAACAAACTTTCATAAAGCTGTAGAAATGCCTAATCCCACTTTGTGCCTTTGTGCCTTCAGTTTGAGTTTCTGTAATTTTGATGTGCTGCAAATGGCACTACTATGGCAGTCCAACCAAAGAGAAAAACAGAAACAAATTTAACATTTATTTCTATAAAATTCACTAGCGAGATGGAAGGGAGAAAGAGTCATTGTCAGGTCTGCTCCTGAAGAAGTCACCTTTACCATCAGGCTGTCACTTCAATCCAAATGTTCTCTTTGTTTTGTAGTGTAACATTATTATGCAGACTCTTCTTTGGAGCGTTTTCTTAATTATATTAGCTAGCTTATCTAACTCCACCAAATGCAGGACCAGATATTATCACACCTTGAAAATACCCCTTGCTTTTGCATAATGCCTTCAATATGTGCCTGGAATCTAATAAGAAGAGAAGGGGATTGAGAAATATGTGATTGGCAGGTCAGAAGAGGTTGAAGCTTACAAAAATGAAAATAAAATAAATGTTCCTATATATTACATGGGCACTTAGTAAGACTCAAACATCTTAATTGAAATATCTGAGTAAGAAAGTTTTACAGGTAGACCACAACTCAGCCCAAAATTTCTGTTGCTAAGTGAAACATTTATTAAGTGAATTTTGCTCCATCTTATGATCTTTCTTGCCACAGTTGTTAAGTGAATCAGGGCAGTTGTTAAGTTACTAACATTGTTGTTAAGTGAATCTGGTTTCCCCATTGACTTTGTTTGTCAGACTGTTGCAAAAGGTGATCACAGGACCCTGGGACACTGCGACCATTCATAAACATGATCAGTTGCCGAGCATCTGAATTTTGATCACATGACCATGGGGATGCTGCAACATGTGGCCATGTCACTGTTTTCAATGATGTTGTAATTTTGAATGGTCACTAAATGAACGGTTGTAAGTTGAGGACTACCTGTATCTAGCAATTATGAAGAAGATATAATTAATACCTATTTTTATTTCATGCAGGAAAAGAAAAAGAAAAAGAAAAAACTGACATTTAAAAAAATCCAAAGGTTCTTAACATTGGGAATCAGCCAGAGCGTTGGTTTTTTTTAACCGTCGTCAGTTTAGCAATGATTTCTATGCAACACAAGAATGAACTAACGTGGCTTTGAGGCATTATTTTATGTTGTCAGTAACAAAAGAGAGATTAAAACTCAATGGAATAAACTATTTCAAGGTGGAATAAGAACTATTCATCCCTTCCTTGTGCTTCTGGTTATTAAGCTTAGTCTCTTTTGTCACTGAAAATATGTCCAGTTCAATACAAATGAGTTTCTCCCTTTAATATAGTAACTCCTGTATATTCCTTTCTTACAGTTCGTGCTTTGTCTGAAGTGGGGTGGGTGGTTGATGCCCCAAAGAATAACTTTTGGCTTCTGCCAAAAGGGTTTCCCATTTATGAAAGGGACTGGAACAACTGGAATTGCTTGGCTGATTTCTACTTCTACCTCTAATTTTTTTTTTTTTTGAAAAAGTAGCTGATAAAAAATGTTAAGCCACTTATTTACTAATTAAGGCTGAAATCCTACATCCAGTGAGAATAGCTTCCTCTGAGGAGAAAAACAGAGGCTTGCTGGTAATATTGGAAGTCATAAAAAGCAGTACCCGGTGTATTATTTATATATAATACACATATATATATATATATATATATATATATATATATATATATATATATATATATATATATATATATATATATATATATATGTGTATATATATATATAATACATACACACACACACACACATATATATATATATACATACATACATACATACATACATATATATATATATATATATATATATATATATATATATATATATATATATATATACACACACACACACACACACATACATGTGTGTATGTATGTGTGTGTGTGTGTGCGTGCACGCTTAATAACATTAAAAACATGAATCCCAGGTATACACATAATGTGAAATAAAATAAGGTGATCACCAGGATGAAATCATAAACACAAATGTTTAATCTACAAAACCAAGCTTTCATTGGCCAAACTATCCACATCGTCAAGGTATAAAATGCTGGATCCGTGAGTCTGTTTTTATGTGGCTGGCTGCCTCTGCACTTTGACCCTGGATCGGGTCATTGGTCCGCTAATTAGCATCGGCTGCGTAGCTCTTAAAGGGGAAGTTTCTAAAGTTGTCCTCCCCTCTCCAATTGCTGTTGTTTTCTTTGTGCATGTGCAGGTGCTTAGAGATCCGCTGTTCATCCATTCCCAGTCGTCTCTCCCCACCCCCTCATTTGTCTTAGTTTGCCTCCATATTGCTGTGCTGTCTAGCGTGTGTGCTTCAAGCTCCGTTCTTCTATTTGCCAGCCCTATTGCTTTCCTTGCTTGTGTGTAAACTCCTGGGGGTTGCTCATCTCGTTGTTCCTGCTTCTTACCCCCCTTCTCTCTCTCGCTAATGGGTGAGCTCCTGTGTGTGTTAATGGGTTGCTAACCAGGTGTGTCTTTGGAATGGTTCCACTACTTGTTACCCTCATTGCCCCCTCAGTACATGAATGAAAGCGCAGGAGATAACCATCCCGTTTGCGCTCACTATTACTCGCCTGTTCTCCCATTGATTGGGACCATGCTTCTATTGCCGAGTCATTCACGGGGCACACCTCTGGTGCATTCCCCCCATTCTTAAATTCTATTGTCCCTTTCCTGCATCTATAGTCATCTGGGGGGGTGTCCAGATGTTTTTGCCCCACATTTGCTACCTTCCTTGTTAGCGGGTGTGTTCGTCTGTCTGGCCAGGTGTCATCAACGGGGTATATCAGAGCTTTTCCCTTCTCCCCAGTATGTATGTATGCCCCTCGGGGGAAGCCATCTGGTGGTACCTGTTCATTATTCTCTTTCCCTCGTCCTGACTGGATTGAGTTGTTTGTGCTTTGGACGCCTGTGGGGTACATTTCTCTCATGAGAGGGAATGAGAAAAAACATATAAATGGACTCCCGGATCCAGCATTTTATACCCTGATGATGTCGGTAGTGTGACCGACGAAAGCTTGGTTTTGTAGATTAAACATTTGTGTTTATGATTTCATCCTGGTGATCACCTTATTTTATTTCACACACATATCCAGCCACTTCATATATATCAGTGGTTCTCAACCTTCCTAATGCCGTGACCCTTTAATACAGTTCCTCATGTTGTAGTGATCCCCAACCATAAAATTATTTTTGTTGCTACTTCATAACTGTAATTTTGCTACTGTTATGAATCGTAATGTAAATATCTGATATGCAGGATTAGACTCTAGAGTAGACTCTAGAAGATAGAACCATCCAACAAAAGGAATTCCACAACTACAAGTAGTCCTCAACTTACAACCACAACTGAGCCCAACATTTCTGTTGCTAAGCAAGGCAGTTGTTAAGTGAGTTGCACCCATTTTACAACCTTTCTTGCTGCAGTTGCTAAGTGAATCACTGCAGTTATTATTATTATTATTTTTATTATTTACAATTTTTATACCGCCCCCCTCCCGAAGGACTCGGGGCGGTGTACAGCCCAATTAAAACAACAACACACAAAAATTAAAATTATTAAAAATAAATTAAACAATTTGGCCTAATATTTAAAAACCCAACTAAAAACACAATCCCCTAAAAACAGTTATGGCCATTGTTGGAGCTGGAGCTATCATCCCAGGCCGGCTTGTCGGAATAAGTATGTTAAGTTAGGAACACAGTTGTTAAATGAATCTGGCTTCCTCATTGACTTTGCTTGTCAAAAGATTGCTAAAAATAATCTCATGACTCTGGAACACTGCAACCATCATAAATACAGGCCAGTTGCCAAGCATCCACATTTTGATCACATGACCAATTGAAGGAAAAGCAGCAAGAGAATGGAAGAAAGGAAAAGGGTTATAAGTAAAAAATCAGAACTCCTGTAACATTTTGTGGATGAAGCGAGGGGTTACGTGACTACTTTTTCATGGAAGTTTCCCAAAACAGAAGGATATGACTTTAAAGCTGTCCCAGATTCCAACTATTTCATTTCCTACTTCCAACATTTTCACCTTCCACTGAGCATACCTGATTCTCATCTAAATGTTTTCTGACAAGTCCCTCTCTCAATGCATTTCCTTTTTCCTAATAATTTCTGGCAGTGGAGTATACACTTCCCCAATCGGAGCCTCACCTTTGGATCCCGACCAGGCGGGAGGCAGAATAAAAGGAAGCCGTTTAAAGGCGGGAGGAGGGAAAATCCCAAGGTTGGCTTGCTCCTGATTCATGACGAAAAAGACAAAGGGAAGCTCGCAATTCGGGCTGGCAGGTTGGCTTGCTGGCTTTCTCGCCCACGCCAACTCCCTTGTCTTCGCTTGCAGCCGGGTGATTCCGAGTTTAAGCGCAGACCCTAGCAACCCCAAGGAAAATCCCATGGATAGGGGTGGGGAGACTCAATTAAGGTACTTGCAACCCCCCCCCCCATGCAAGGGTAGAGACCAACCCCACGAATGGCCATCCTGGCTCATGCCTATGCAAAACAGCAACTCTGATCTAGACCAAGGGGGTTTCAATAGAAAGGAGGCGAGTGAGTGAACACTTCGGATGCGCCAGCCTGTCTTCTGCTGCCCACAGCAGCCCCCCTCCCTTGCAATCCATTATTCATTTAGCAGCTGCGGATCCGATTTTGCCAACCAAAAATAAAAATACCTGGGGATTGGGGGGACCGTGTGGGAGAGAGAGAGAGGGGTACCAAGTCTGCGCCTTGCTCTAAGCATGTGCTTTCCAGGTTTTTTTTTTTAAAAGCTAAGATTTAAAAAAAATACAATCCAAAAGCGCTATTTAAAAAAGCAATTGCACTGAATGCATCAAGGCGAGCTGGCAGAAAGAAAAGATGATCGCCGGCGCTTTTATTCACAGACACCAGATTTTTTTCCCCCAGATCATAAAATGTCCATTCCTCCTTTCAAAAGGGAGGGAATCAAAATATAAAAGGAACCCACCCCCACGGCAAAGCCCTCCGGCATGCTGATTCCACAGCTAACAACCCTTCCTTCCTTCCCTCCCTTCCTTCCTCCCTCCTTCCTCCTCCTCCTCCTCCTGCCTCACCCCCCTCAACTCCCCGCCAGCCTGTCTCCCCTCTTCCACTGAGGTGCAAGCGACTGCATGCAAGCGCAATCTGGAGCAGCTCCGCCAGCTTCACATATTCCCCAGGAAGATACGTCATGGACGCCAATGTCTGGGCCACGGCTTCTGATTGGTGAAAAGGCTGGGAGAAGGCGGGCTGAGTCGTTGGCTCTTGCTAGCTCTACCTGAGAGGCGGGGAGTTGCTCATTTGATGCTTTATTTTTTTTCAGTTTCAAGCTTTTTATTGATTTTACAATATTACATTTACATATTTGAAAAGTAGCGTGGCAGCTGAGCAAGTAATTCCGTTACATTTGAATATCATCAGTACAAATCTCAAATTATTACAACAAACTAATTCCCTTTCTTTCCCCCATGATATCTACTGTCATGTTCAAACCAATACAATTCTTATTCTATTAATCAAACAAAAAATACCTTTCTAATATTCATCAATAATCTTCAGTCTATGCATATCTTAATTAATTTGACATTCCACCTTTTAGACAATAACCTAGTAAGTTTTTTTAACTTTAAGTTGCCATTGATATTTAAGTTTAACGTTTAATCTTTATCATTTCCAGTTTTTAAATGATCCCAATTTCTAAGTCTCCTATCTCACATTTAGAGCTAATAATTTTTTTCTTTTCTTCCTTCTACTTCCTCCTTTCTTCCTTTCCAGAAAGAGAAAAAAAATTAAAAATAAACCACCAACATTTATACCACAAACCCATATACAAATTTAATTATTAGTACTTATACTTTTAAGTTTTACTTAACCTTTGTCTCAACTCATAACAATATCTTAAATTCAAATCTTAATTATTTGTAGACATTCAGATTACATTTAATATTTAATTTTTCCAAATCTTTAATTAAACACAATTCCTTTGTCCTGATTGCTCATACATTCTAATATTTAAAATACACACCTTATATATAAATTCTACCATCTATCTTACCAATCTAATGACAATATAATATTTTTATTTCAACATATTTCTAGATTTTATATGACCAAAATTTTCTTTATCTCAAGTCGTTACAATGTCTTGTGTTCAGAAAACATATTCTATCTATTTAGATATATTCTATTTTAGATCTCATATATAGATCAGAACCCCAATCTTTTTCAATCTTATTCTAGCTTTTTTCCTCTGCCAAGTCATTTTTCGTATTTTTGCCTTTAAATCATCAAAAAAATCTCCTTGTATTGTTGTGGCTATTGTTTTATGTTGATAAGAACATCCAGTTGATGTTTTCTTAAGAGGACTAGTTGATTTAGCCGGTAGTCTCTTTATTTTTCCAGTTCGATGCAGTTGTCCCAAAGTATTTATCTTCTCTTTCATCTGTTTTTCTTGTTTATCTTCAAATTCCTTCTGGTTTATAAGAAACGTGCTTTCCTTGTTCTCTATTATCAATTTCTTTTTTGTGTTTTCTATTGTCTGTATTTGTTGAGTATCTAAGTCTTCTGTCATAACATTTGGTTATTTCACTTTCTCTATAGAATTCTGTATAGATAATTCTTTGATTGAAGTCATAGTTTGAGTTTGTATATCCAGAGCTTGCATACATAGAGTTTGGATCATCACTTTTAACATACAAGGAATTTGTTCCTGTACTTCCTCTGTAGAAGAAATTATTTCCTGTTCTCCTTCCATTGTAATATATTAAACTCAAGAAAAAGAAACTGACAGTCAGAAAGTCCACCAAATGGGGAGCTGAGCTGAATTTTACAGATGGTGTTTCAAGGTTATTTTATATCTTATCTATTTTCAAAGCTGTCAACAAGTCTCTTAGAGAATAGCAGGTTACGTCTTAGAGTTAGTTGGATTTTATTAGGTTTTTTTCGCTTTATTTTAAGGGCAAAAAACCCCCAAATCTTCAATAGTAATTAGAATAAAAGTCAAGGAAGAAATATATATAGAGAGAGCAGAAAGTTGCAAATCTTATAATCCACCAATTTTAGGAAATATGATTCCAATTAAGATCTCAGTATTTTTCCAACGTTTTAAACTCCCAAGTGGTTGATAGCTGCTGTTTCTGGATGGAGGGCTAGAATCCCCCTTCCCTCACCACAGGGGGGAAAGTACTTTAGCAGCTTATGCAGGTAATTAAGTAGTTAGGATGTAAGAGAGGAAAACTTCACCCACTCCTGTCCACGCTGTGCTCCTTTGATGCTTTAAGTCTTAGCATTCTGTGTTGTTTTTATCTGCCTGGAGACGGATAGAGGAGCAGTGTCTCAGTTCCTAAGACCATCGGTGTTTTTCTATCTCGATGGCTTCGCTGATTATTCTGTTATTAAAGTGTTCAGTTTTGGCGATAGTTCTGGTCTTTTTAAAGTCAATTTCATGTCTTGTGGCTTTAAGATGTTGGACCAGGGAAGAAGTTGGTTTCTCTTTTTTGACTGAGTTCTTGTATTCTTCAATGTGTGCACTTATTCTTCTGTTGGTTTGTCTGATGTATGTGGTGGGGCAAGCGGTGCATGGGATTTCATATACTCCCTGATTTTCTAACTCAATTTTGTCTTTGGGGTTTCTTAGGATGGTGGATATTTTTCTGTTTGTGCAGAATGCTGTCTTGATGTTCTGCTTATGGAGGATCTTGCTGATTCTGTCTGTGGTGCCTTTTATGTATGGGAGGAGGCTTTGTTGTTTTCTTGTTCTCTGTCTGAGATTTTAGTGGGGGTTTCTTTTTGGATTAGGTTGGTAATCTTATTTCTTTGGAATCCATTGGATGTTAGTACATTAGTGAGAGTATGTAGTTCAGTTTTTAGGTATTGTTCATTAGCTAAGTGTTTTGTTCTGGAGATGAGTGTCTTGGCTATGGAGTTGATCTGTGCTGGGTGGTGGTGTGAGAGTGCGTGCAGATAGCGGTTTGTGTGTGTTTTCTTCTGATAGATGATGTGTCCTAGGGAGCCACAGGACATGAAATTAACTTTAAAAAAACCAGAATTATTGCCAAAACTGAACACTATAATAACAGAATAATCAGAGAAGCCATTGAGATAGAAAAATGCCCATACAGCATGAATAAACGAGATGATGCCTCCCGCCTACCAGCCATTTGGAAACCCACCCTTATTGACAAACGGTCCCTAACACAAAGAATGACACCAGACCCACACTCACGAAAACCACACAGGATGTCACCACCACACATCCACGTAAAAAGCAAACCCAAACCCACACCGATGATGAGGCATGACCACAAACCAGAAGCCAGACCACAGCTGCATCATTAGCCACTTTAAACCCCTCCAATCCATACATGAAGCAAACTGACACCCACCATGAAGATGAGGCACGACCACAAACGCGAAGCCAAACAACAGCAACGCAGCTGGTCTCAAATCCCCCTGCAACTCAGACTAACCCGAGCACAACAAAGCCCCCACCCAAACAGAACACTCCCCCAGCCAATCAGAGCACAGATAACCCCCCATCCAATCAGAGCACACCCAAGCCCCTAACCAATCAAAATACACCTCCACCCAATCAGAACACAGCCAAGCTCCCAGCCAATCAGTTCACACCCCCACTGGCAGTTAAAAGGAAGAAACAGCTATGATCACACATTGCTCCTAGAAGCACGAAGCTGAAAACACCAGCCTGAAGATGATGAGTGGGACTTTGTCAAAACGTCGCCAAGACACTTCCAATTTTATGCGGGTGCTCTGATTGGATGGGGTATTAGCTGTGCTCTGATTGGCTGGGGGAGTGTTCTGTTTGGGTGGGGGCTTTGTTGTGCTCGGGTTAGTCTGAGTTGCAGGGGGATTTGAGACCAGCTGTGTTGCTGTTGTTTGGCTTCGCGTTCGTGGTCGTGCCTCATCCTCATGGTGGGTGTCAGTTTGCTTCATGTATGGATTGGAGGGGTTTAAAGTGGCTAATGATGCAGCTGTGGTCTTTTCCCATGTAAGATTGAGAGTATCTTGGCGACGTTTCGACAAGGTCCCACTCATCTTCAGGCTGGGGTCTTCGGCTTCGTGTTTGTGCAAGCAAAGTGTGATCGGAGCTGCTGAAGAACTCAGAACTCAGAACTTAGGAGGTTACAATGCTAAAGCTCAGGATGTTACAACAAAGCCTACCACCCAGGATGGTGCAACACAGAACTCAGGATATCACTACACTAGATCTCAGGATGTCATCACACAACCCCATTACCCAGGTCGTTACAACACAAAAGACTAATGGGCACACAGCCAGCACCTCAGCTACTCAGAATGTTACGAAACAGCTGAACAATCCACAAACAATAACTCCAATACAGCCAACCAACCCTCCTACAGCAACTAAGCTAGCACTCTACACACCCCCATCAACATTTACAGAGAGACGGCAGCTCCGATCACACTTTGTTCGCACAAGCACAAAGCCGAAGACCCCAACCTGAAGATGACGAGTGGGACCTCATTGAAACATCGCCAAGATACTCTCAATCTTACACGGGAAAAGACATTATATATATATATATATATATATATATATATATATATATATATATATATATATATATATATATATATATATATATATATATATATATATATATATATATATATATATATATATATATATATATATATATATATATATATATATATATATATATATATATATATATATATATATATATATATATATATATATATATATATATATATAAATAAGGGAGATAGCTGAGATAGAATTTATGGAATTCACTTCCAGAAGGGGTCGTGACAGCTGTCAGCCTTGACAGCTTCAAGGCAGGGCTAGATAGATTCATGGATGCAAAGTGTATCGGTGGTTATTAAAACGGATGTCCATGTGCCACCTCTATGTTGGTTGAGGCAGGCAGGATTCCCTTGAGTACCATTTGTTGGGTGTCAAGGGAAAAGGAGGGTTTTGCCTTCTCTTTCTGCTCAAGATCCCCATGTACAATTGGTGGGCCACTGTGTGACACAGAATGCTGGACTCGATGGGCTTTGGCCTGATTCAGCATGATTCTTATGTTCTTATGTTCTTATATGTGCTAAGATTATGCATAAGATTTTACCAAATCAAAATTCAGATCTGAATCAAGCTTATTTGAAAATTTTGGAAAGATGTTTGAATCAAAGTTTGGTTTGAAGGAAAATTTTCACAACCTGTAGATTGTCTAGGACAATTTCTGTCAAAGATTTCGATAAGAAACTCCAGAGGGAGAAGAAGGTAATGTAGTTTTGTGACCAATAGATCTAACTTCTATTCACAGTGATTTTTTTTATTATTATATCTGCTCCATTTCAGGAAGAAATATTGAAGTAATATAACTCAGTGCTCTTTTCTAACTCTTTCTCTCCCTGGAGTTTTAGTGAAGTCTTTGGAATCTTGGAGAATATAATAGTGGTTGGAAAATGATGGATGTTTAAGAGACTTTCTACTGCTTCCATAATATGTTGTATATATCTCTGTATCTGTATCTGTATTGCCTTTTCTTTGGTTTGGTAGTAAATGAACTGAAAAGAAACAAATGAAAAGTCTGATATTGTTCTCTGTTCAGCCTAACTTTTTCATTATTGCACTGATCATTTGAAAGGTTCAGATTTCTCATCTAGAGACTTACCTGTGCTGAATACAATTTCTAAACAAATTACACTTTCACTATCCCAGATTTCTCTCCTTGCTTCTAATAATGAAAAGATGCCTATTCCACAAAAAACATTGCAAATGTCCTAACAGGTTGCTAACTTATTAGCCAGGAACATCTTTTATTATTTGGACAGTGCATTTTAATGTCTTTTGTTATAACAACTATTTCTTTTGTTTACTGATGTTGGATTTTTACGTTGGATATATGTTATGGCATTCTTATTCTGTTCATCCACCTAAAGAATATGGATTATTAAGAAAACAAAAATAAATAAATAAAAGGTATTTACAATTATTTATTTATTTATTATTTAGCATATGATAAGAACATGACAGAAGAGAAGTAAATATACACACAAACCATGTTATTGTATCCAAAATTTCTATGAGGGTATGGCAGTTGCCTCATAATTGGATGTCCAATTCAGCTATCCAGGTGATCGCCTCTGGTGTTGCTTCATGTAGACCTTTTAGGGAACCAGGAAACTCACATTTTGGACAGTGTTGCCCAATATATATAATAGTTTGCATATCAGCATCACAATCACAACAAAGGGAATCTTTCCATCCCTACTAATAGAAGGCAGAGGCATGCTTAATTCTGTTCAATTTTATCCAGACAGAGTAAGGCAGTTCAAAGCCAAGTGGTTTGATAGAGGGATCACTAATGGTCAGGCCACAAGAAGGTACCCTGGACCATTCCTTTCTCCAGGCATTCTCGGAGTTAAACTGAATAGATATTAAGTGAACAGCTATTTTCCATGCTGGCCTATGTGATTTCGATCTTGTGATGAACTGTGCATTGTCCTGGCAAAAAGGGAGGGCCTTGTTGTTCAGCACTCTTCATCATAGCCAAATGGGAACTTGTTCTCTTCTAATGTGGGGAATATGGTATTGCTAAATACCAGTAATGAGTAACTGGAGTGGGATATAATGTGCCAGAGATAATGTGCATTGTCTGGCAAAGTTGGACATCAGTCATTTGGATGTAGGTGCTGTTAAGCTACACACTAGTACAATATTCAGCTGTGGAATAAACCAAAACCAAGGCTGTTGTTCATAAGATTTTAGCATTAGCACCCCAGGATGTTCCACCAGTATGTTCAGTAAATTGTTACAGGCTTTCAATTTTGCAGCTGTATTCACAATAAAACAAGGGAGTAAGCATTTCTTGTTTAATATCTCCAAAATTCTAATGGTTGGTCTTACTCAAACCTCCAAATTCATCACATGAATTTGTCAAATTTGATGCCCTTAGAAAGAAATAATCCTTTCTAGAAATGATTTTGAATGAGTACCAGGATCTTTTGGAAGCATCTTGTATATTCTAAAATCCTCACCCCAATATTGTTTTCTGATACCATGATTAGTAAGGAAATAAAAATTGACATCAATCCTATCTAAATTTATTAAGTATTTTAAAAAGCAAATTGCTTATTGTTTTGCTTCATATACTACAACCAGAAGTTGGCTACCATAGAACAAAATTCTCAGCTGTTCAATATTTTATTTAATTCTTTTTATTTTAAGCATAAGTTGTATCCCGTATTTCTGCTCTGGCAAGTGTTCAGCACAACATATTTAAGAATCTGAAAGTATCAGGAAAAGAAAAGAACCACTGACTATCATTGTGCAAAATTGTATGCAGCATCTCATTTTGTATTCTAAACTGAAGCCCCTTTTACAGCAGTACAATTGATGTGAAGTATATATTACTAACATTGTAATCTGCATAAATTTGTATTCCAAATAAAATACTTAAACAACAGTCTGTAACACACAGGTACAGTATGTATTAAGAGTTTACATAAGACACATAGTTGCTGGGAGTTGGGCAGCATATAAATGTAATAATAAAACTGAAGCCACAAAGGCAGCATTATAATGTTTGAAAAACAAGGAACAAAAAATATTTATTCTTGAGTGAGAGCCCCTATTCTTTTAAGTCAGACCAATTATTTTATTAAAACTTCTGCTCACTCAGCAACCTGCTAAAATTCTGGTGGTCCAACCTACTTAGTGTTTAAACCTGTCTTTTATTCTGTGGATAATTATTTTAATTGTTTTCCCAATAATGCATTTCATGGATAAAAATTCATGGCAGTGTTCTCATTTTTCATTAAAATTTCATTGTGATGAAAAATTGCTAAATTTTGAAACATTCTTGGATGCCTAGCTAAAACAGTAGTTGGGAGCACAGCTATGATTCAATAGTTTCATTTTATTTCCCATATGCATACATGCATTATGCACAACTGAGGTGCTTTGCTAGCTTCTTTAAGAAGATACGTATTCTATGCATTTAGCACAGAAACCTGATGGACCTATTTCCCTCAACATGTGTAAGGCCAAACAGAGATGTGAGATGGTATACTGCATTGTCTGTAGCATTTCCTCATATTTGGCTCCTAATAAAGCTTTTCATACACATACTATTAGGTCAGCATAGAAGCTTAGTTGTATTTGGAAACACTGTCAGGCAGTATTCCTAACTGCAGAAAATACAGTTCATTCAGGTCTACAACATACTTGACAGAAATCATATTGACAAGTATGCCAACGGTCTGCTGATATGTCTATAAGAATAACATCTTTAAGCCCATATGTGTGCAGAGAAACTTCTGCAAAGGCTGAAAGCTTCATGACATCTGAAATACTTCCTGCATACAATTGGTTTTTAAATCCACATCCCTCAGTGCAAAATCTTATATTCATATTCACAATGATCAGATTAAATATACACAGTTAAGGTGTTTATCATTAAGATCGTTGATATGCTTAAATGAAGAATCTTTTAAAAGAGGATTGTAAAGAGACAAAAATACAGAGGAGACAGAACAAATCAGGAGAAATGTACTATGAAAATGTGTGTGTGAGAGAAAGGGGGAGGGAGGGAGGGAGGGAGGGGGAGAGAGAGAGAGAGAGAGAGAGAGAGAGAGACAGAGAGAGACAGAGAGAGAGAGAGCTCAGAAGCAGCTTCGAAAAATGTAGATTTGTAAACAGGCAGTTACTGAGCTTCCTATCTAAATGAATTCACAGTTGGAGATTCAATGAAGTAGTTGTCATTATTACATCCCAACGTTTTGTTTGATGCTAAACTTTCATGAGAGTGGTTTTGAAAATAAGGTATTGTACTACCGGTATTGAGGAAGAAAAAGGATTTATTTGATATCAGGTGAGGTAAGATAATTGCAAGCTTTAAGGGGTTTTAATACCTGTTTGGAAGAAGAAATTGAAAAACCTAATGGGATAATCCATTGCATTTCGTGGTAAAAAAAGAAATAGAGAGACAAAAAATAACAAAAAAGATTATTCATTAATAAAGAAATGTTTAAAAAATATATGAGCACAATGTAATCACAGCTCTTAAGATCAGAAAAAGAGGATAATGGATATATTTAGATATGAAATATGCACAATATTAGGGAAAATTTGTTTCAAGTTGAACTCATTAAAATGCTTCATTACTCAACCTTCATGGACCATATTGACCATATGTCACGGTATGCCTGGGAATCACTGAATAGACAAGAAAACTTCAAAGGAAAAGCCTACAAAAACATTCTTATTGTTTACCTGGGGCATTCTCACAGCTAGGGTACAAAGACTCATGTGAAGTTCTTTATCAGTCTGAAATTCCAAACAAATGTCACAGTCAAAAAGTGAATTCTATACATTTAAGGTTGATTGAAATTCCAATTCATTTTAGTATTGTAGATTAGATGTAAGAACAAATTGCAAATGACTGTAGGAAAAATTATCTCGTATAGTGGGAAGAAACAGTCTAAATATTTTGTTATCAAAAGACAGCCATTCAAATGAAATAATAGATAAAAGTGGCATAGTAAAACTGATCTTTTTTAGACATAGAGTTGTCAGAAATAGAAATCTGATGTTCCTATCTAATTTTCCAATTATGGGGAAATTACTGTTCATAATTACTGCCAGTTTAGTTTACACCTATTTAGACTGACACTCCCATTCAGTCCCTATATCCAGACCAGAACAAGCACATGCACCACTCAATTCAGCTAACAAAAATATACCTTGGCATTCATGTATTAAACGTCAGCAGGCATTAAAAAACAGTTAAGCAGGCAAATGAGATACAATGCAGGCAAAAAGAGTAAGAGAAAACACAGACAACAAACAAGAATCCACACCATCTGTTATTAGAAATAACAGAATGATCCCTCTATTCTGTACCATGAAAAGAATGTTTAGGAATTATGTATCCAACACCAATAAGATTATCTATAGCTCTGGATATAGACATATATCCAAAGATTGTCTTCGATAGGTGGAGTGGTGTGTGTGTATTTGTGTGTGTGTGTGTGTGTCTGTGTGTGTATACATACATATACATACACACACACAACTCTCAACCATTCTAGTTTGTCACTTAGAAAGTTATAAAGGAATCAAAATCCATTGAAAATAAGTCACATATTCCTGTAACAAGTACAGCGGGATCCATGTAAGATCAACCAACAGATTTTTAGCAGCTGCACAGGAAGTGGGAAGCAATTTGGTTCAAATATAGGCCTCTGCTGGGTAGAAAACATATGGCCATGAACTATATATTCACAGAGAGAGAAGGCACATAAAACCAAGTCAGAAAAAAATATGACAGAAAGACAGCATTGTGATAGCACCATATGATAGCAGTGGCCTACTTATCATGTGTCAATCATTTTTTCTAAGGTATAAAATAACATAGAAGAAATATTGAATTGAATTGAATTCTTTATTTGGGCAAGTGTGATTGGACACACAAGGAATTTGTCTGTTGGCCATACATTACAATTTCCTTGATTCAAATCCTGAATTCGAGAAAAAGAACATAACTAGCTTCATACTTTTCACTCTCTGATCCAATTTGCTTGATTCAGGATTAGTGTGACATGAATCTTGAAAGTGGGGCTTATAAACCAGGGTTATGGTTTAACATTTGTGAAGCATTACATTGTTCAACAAACCATAATTGAAACAAATCATATAATAGCATCTGTATTAATTAAGCACATATTTAGTTGCAGAAACTACTATAGAAATAGTAAAGGGAAAACAAGGAAAAATAACTGGTAGAAAGGAACTAACAGGTTATTGAGAAGCAGAAATAATTAGTGGTTAAACCATATGTTAAACCACATGCACTGCCAGATAACACTATTCAACATCTAATACCTTTTGAAGTCAAATTATGTAGAGTATCAGTTGCAAAATGTTGCAAAGAAGATCAAGTTTAACTGTGAATTTAATCTGCCATTTTCAGTAGAAGTGAGACTAAAAGAAAGTCTTTATCAGCTCTGTTTCTTTTCAATTACAAAGTGACAGTGCATAACTTGAGCCTTAAACAACTTGTCATCAGTAAATATCTTCCCAGTTCTTAGCTGAAATGCAAAATCATGGGTTGAACATTTCTATGCTGTTTTCCATTTCTCTGTAATCACAGTTCATTCAAATAAAAAAGGTACAGAACAATTGCAGCTTTTTACAAATATATCCTTTCTTTTGATGTAGCCAGATGAGGACAACCACGGAAATCAACATGCTTTATTGGATGTATAAAACAAGATAACCATTTAACCAACAGTCAAGTCTGGGTCAGTTATATTTCTTTATAAGGAATATTAAAAATGTTGCAATCATACCATGCTGACCTATTAAGATCATCTTTTAAAAATACTAATCTGTTAATTTAGTAGAGGTCATAATATCCACTGCTTTGAAAATTTAGTCATGATTGGTACATATAAAATATGAAAAATTAGAAAACTCAGATCTATCAAACACTGAGTTTTGTCATTATTTATATTGTATGAATATTATAGCACTGTCCTTTTATTCTTTAAATATATATCTCCCTTTCCTTGGGAATCATCTTGTATGAGTCCAATTAGTTCTTTGTTTGATATGATTTTACCCACAACAGTATGACTTCACTGACATCATCTGGTTGACTAATGAAGGTGTTTACCCCAGTATGGCTGTAGTGTGGATCTACTGATTTGATAATTACTGTACTGACAATGTAGTTTAGGAATATTGCCCATTATAATTGTGTTGCTCAGATATGAGCAGGAGAGAATATACGGCAAAAGTATCCTGCCTAAATTCCCACAAAAGAAGCAGAGCAAGAAGTAATGGATGGAAATTTCTGGGCCCAGTGCTCTTCAACATCTTTATCAATTATTTGGATGAGGGGATAGATGGGGAACTCATCAAATTTGGAGACAACACCAAGCTGGCAGGAATAGCCAACCCTTCAGAAGATAGGCTTAAGATACAGAAGGATCTTGATAGACTTGAACATTGGGCTCTATCTAACAAAATGAAATTCAGTGGTGAAAAAAATAAGGTTCTACATTTAGGCAAGAAAAACCAAATGCACAGGTCTAGTATAGGTGGTACCTTGCTCAATAGTAATATCTGTGAGAGGGATCTTGGAGTCCTAGTGGGCAATCACTTAAATATGAGCCAGAAATGTGCTGCAGCTGCCGAAAAACCAACACAGTCCTAGGCCGCATTAACAGAAGAATAGAATCAAGATCATGTGAAGTGTTAATACCACTTTACAATGCCTTGGTAAGACCACACTTGGAATACTGTATCCAGTTTTGGTCACCACAATGTAAACAAGATGTTGAGACTGTCTAGAAAGAGTACAGAAAAGAGCAACAAAGATGATTAGGGGACTGGAGACTAAATCACATAAGGAACAGTTGGTGGAATTGGATATGTCTAGTTTAATGAAGAGAAAGACTACGGGTGACATGATAGCAGTGTTCCAATATCTCAGGAGTTGCCACAAAGAAGAGGGAGTCAAGCTATTCTCCAAAGCACCTGAAGGCAGGACAAAAGCAATGGATGGAAACTAAGCAAGGAGACAAGCAACTTAGAACTAAGGAGAAATTTCCTGACAGTCAGAACAATTAATCGGTGTTGGTAGGGGATCAAAGATCGACCTCTAGGCTCCTTCCTTGTGGGGTGCCGCAGGGGTCGGTTCTTTCGCCCCTGCTGTTTAATATTTACATGAGGCCGCTGGGTGAGATCATCCATAGACACGGGGTGAGTTACCATCAGTACGCTGATGATACCCAGTTGTACGTTTCCACCCCGTACCAAGTCAGCGAAGCAGCAGAAGTGATGTGCCGGTGTTTGGAGGCTGTGAGGGCCTGGATGGGTGAGAACAGACTAAAGCTTAATCCCGACAAGACGGAGTGGCTGTGGGTTCTCCCTCCCAAGGACAAGACCAACTGTCCGTCCATTACTCTGGGGGGGGAAACTTTGAACCCCTTGGAGAAGGTTCGTAACTTGGGTGTTCTCCTCGATCCACAGCTGCACTTAGACCAACATTTGGCGGCTGTGACGAGGGGAGCATTTGCCCAGGTTCGCCTGGTGCACCAGTTGCGACCTTATCTGGACAGGGAGGCCTTGCTCACAGTCGCTCATGCCCTTATCACCTCGAGGATCGACTACTGCAATGCTCTCTACATGGGGCTACCTTTGAAGAGTGTTCGGAGACTTCAATTAGTCCAGAATGCAGCCGCGCGAGCAATCGTGGGCTTACCTCGGTATGCCCACATTTCACCAACGCTCCGCGAGCTGCACTGGCTACCTATTAGTCTCCGCTCGCAATTCAAAGTGTTGGTTATTACCTATAAAGCCCTACATGGCCTAGGACCAGGTTACTTGCAGGACCGTCTTTTGCCTCATACCTCATCACGACCGGTCAGAGAGCACAGAGTTGGTCTTCTCCGGGTCCCGTCGACCAGTCAATGTAGGCTGGCGGGCCCCAGGAGAAGGGCCTTCTCTGTTGCGGCCCCTACCCTCTGGAATCAGCTCCCTCCGGGGATTCGGACCGCTCCCACTCTTCTGGCCTTCCGAAAAGAATTAAAAACTTATTTGTGTCGGCAGATCTGGGAATGATTGGTGTTGAATGTTGGATGAATGTTTTTTATTAAAAAATTTGGGGTATTGTTTTAACTTTATGATCATCTTAATTTAATTTATATTAGACTTATTAAATGCGATTGTTATTTATCTATGTTGTAAGCCGCTCTGGGTCCCCTGGAGAAGAGCGGCTTATAAGTCTAATAAATAAATAAATAAATAAATAAATAATCAGTGGAACAACCTGCCTCCAGAAGCTGTAAATGCTCCAACACTGGGCAGCCATTTGTCTGAAATGGTATAGGGTTTTCTGCCTGAGCAGGGGATTGGATTAGATGACCTCCAAGGTCCCTTCCATTATTATTATTATTATTATTATTGTTGTTGTTGTTGTTGTTGTTGTTGTTGTTGTTGTTGTTGTTATATCAAGGCGAGAAGCAATGTAGAACTAAGGAGAAATTTCCTGACATAACAATCAGTATAATAGTTTGACTCCAGAAGTTGTGGGTGCTTCATCACTGGAGGTTTTTAAGAGGAGATTGGACAACCATTTGTCTGAAATGGTACAGGGTTTCCTGCTTGAGCAGGAGGGTGGAGTAGAAGACCTTCAAGATCCCTTCCAATTCTGTTATTCTGTTAAAATTTGGGATAAGAGCAGGCATAATTTGGAGATGGTGATGGGAGAAAGAAGGCAACATCCTTCAAGGAAACAGGAAATGAGCCCTCTGTCAACAATAGCCTAGCAATGTGATAGATAGCCTCCTTCCTAAGCAGTATCCCAATGTCAGATTGATAGCATTGGAATCTCTGATCAAAGCATGGAACAAATTGATTTATCTCCATGATATCATTATTTTTTCCAAGTTGTGGCATTTGGTAAACAAGTGTTTTTCAAACTTGGCAACTTTAAGATGAGTGGGCTTTTAACTCCTAGAATTCCCCAACTAGCATGGTAGTCATGTGTGAGAAACACTGTGGTAAACTGAGTACAAAAAATATTTAAATTGAGTACAAATGCTGCATGCTGCATTGGTTGCTTATTGGTCTCCGAGCGCAATTCAAAGTGCTGGTTATTACCTATAAATCCCTTTATGGCATGGGACCAGGATACTTACGGGACCGTCTTCTGCCACATACTTCCCTATGACCGGTGAGCACGCACAGGGTTGGCCTCCTCCGGGTCCCGTCAGCGAAACAATGTCATTTGGCAGGTCCTAGGGGAGGGCCTTCTCTGTTGTGGCGCCCACCCTCTGGAACCAACTGCCCCTTGAAGTCCGCGTTTCTCCCACTCTCCTGGCCTTCCGAAAGAACCTCAAAACTTATCTTTGCCGGCAGGCCTGGGGATGATTGTGGGTTGTGGTTCGAATGTTGTGCGTGTGTTGGGTACTTATTTTTAATGTTTTGATATTTTGTATATGTTGTGAGCCGCTCCGAGTCTCCAGAGAGGAGCAGCATACAAATCAAATTAAATAAATAAATAAATAAAAAGACATAAATGCATATATAAATTTATATGTTTGAAATTTTTCATATAAAACATATATGATTGTTTTCATGACGAAAATATGTGCATAGCAAAAAAAATATTATGTTCTCATGTGTACTTTAAATGTGGCAAACTACAAGAAAACTGGGTGCTTAAAATATTAGTGTTATATTTTCATTCTTAGTTGTGATTTCATGAAACACACTCTTTTTGTACAAATTTTCTCACTTATACACATTATAGATGAAGTGAAGGTGTTCAACCTTTTACAACAAATAAAAGATCACAGATTTATTACCTATTACTGAAAATAGCATCAATTTGAAGCTCTGCATAGGCAACTTTATTAAGGAAAATTAATTGTTCCATAGTACTGTAATTCAGACTCATTATTGTGTCACTAAGCAGATAACATAGCTAACCAGGATTAATAGAGAGCTGATAGCAGAGAATGGATAGCCTCTGTAGCAATTTGATATTGCCTTTTATTTTAAGCAACAAAGCTGTTTCTTGAGAATTCATTCTGCAAGGTATATTCTGCAACAGAATTTTTTTTATGTTCTGAAATTCACTATCAATGTGGTTAAATGTTTCCAACCTGCAGAACTCTTTCTAAAAAAGCAAATTTTTCCTATGCATCTTTTTTCAGATGATTTTGTGTTATTTTAGCAGAGTATTACCTTGTTGATTGTTAGTCTAGGACCAAGGGGATTTAAACGTTAAACCTGTCCCCGCTTATGGAAAGTTAGTGAGTGACTGAAGCAAGTCAAAATTTTTATTTCAAAGTTGTGGGCAAGATAGGAGGAGAGAAAATGAGGATACATCACAATCACCTTCTGAAGAAAATGTTTTGTTTATGATCTAACAAATCATAACAACTTGAATTATTGGTGCCCATTTTAACATGATTCTAATTTCCTTAGTTTCTAAGACTTACAGTTTTAGAGATTCTAAAAACACACTACAAAATTCATTCTGCATTTTTCCATACATATTTTCAAGATTTTTTTAATGGCATTGTAATGGCATTGAAACCTAACAATCAAAATTAGGACTTGAGTAACATAAAACTAACTGTCATTGATTACAATGATAATCTTAAATATGTTCAATTTCTTTAATGAAGGCTCAGTGACTAGTAAACAGAAACCTTAGAAAGTGGGTGCTGTTACTTTATGTGCTTCAAAAGTGTTTCAGAAGTACTTTCTATTTTGCCTGCCTGAGAGAACAATATCTCTCTACTAATCATTAAAGTAGATCAGGTTTTTAGGTTTCACATGATCCTGAAAAATGATACTGATTTAAATTTTTTAGAGTGTAAAGAAGAGCAATAAAGATTATTAGGGGTCTAGAACTTAAAACATCTTAGTTGCAGGAATTAGGTGTGTCTAGTTTAATGAAAAGAAGAACTAGGGGTGACGTGATAGCAGTCTTTCAATATCTAAAGGACTGCCATAAAAAATAGAGGGTCATCCAATTTTTCAAAGCACCTGAAGGCAGAACAAGAACAATGGATGAAAACTAGTCAAGGAGAGGATCAATCTGGAAATAAGGAAAAGTTTTCTGACAATTAATCAGTGGAACAGCTTTCCTTCAGAAGTTGTGAGTGTGCCATCACTGGAGGTTTTTTAAGAAGAAATTGGACACACATTTGTCTGAAATGGTATAGGGTTGCCTGCTTGAGCAGGGGGTTGGACTAGGCCCCATCAAACTCTGTTATTCTTATTATTAGAGAAATCATGGATTCTTAGTTTTGTCATAGATGTGTTACAGAACAACATATTGTAGGGTAACCTTATAGGTTCCACACTTTAATTCATCTACCTAATACAGAAATAAGGAAATATTTGGAAGCAAGAAATGATAAATGGGAGGGAGTGTTTTGTCTCTTAATACTCTCTTCCAAATTCTATTTGTTTCCAATTTCTCCTAAGCCGAACTTTCATATCAGAAATCACTGCATCATTTATTTAATTTATTTAATCAATTTATACGACTGACCACTTCAAAGAAATACTATGAGTGGCTAACAATATTAAAATCAAAATCAAAACATAAGCAAAACTTAAAACACACAGCAATGAAGAAATTCACAAACAGCCATTAACCCAAAAATGTGGCTCCTTCACTCCTTTGGAGCCCTAGGATCTAGTGCAGAATTAGGTCTTTACATCACATCTATAAATAGGCTTTGTATGAACCATTTCCTGAAGGAAAATAGTAGCCCAAACTATGAAAGAAGACATTTGGGGTTTTTTAGAGTTGAGTAAAATATTTTTACTCAAACTTTTATAATTTTACCCATTTAAACAGAATGTGGGGGAGATTGTGGTCTTATAATACATCTTCACATAACATATAGTTCATAGAATCACAGGGGTAGAAGGAACCCTGAGAGTTTCTAGTCCAGTGAAGTTAAGTTAGATAAGTTCGGTACCATCAACTGTGATGATTGCTAGCAATTTAGATAGTATTAGAAGGACAATTCATAGAACTTTCTGTTGGCTGCTAATCTTTATGGCTGCATTACATCTTGAGTTTAAAAACTTGGCTAAATTTTATTTATTATATTTATTTATATACCAAATTTAGAGATCATCCATCTCATCCACAGAGCAACTCTACAAGTCGCTGTGTAGCAACTCTATAAGTTATTGCATAGAAATTCTGCAAGTTCAATCTTATATACTGCAAGCTGTTATCTACAATGATATTGCTATTTAACTGGCTTCAGGAAAAATGTAAATCCTTCCTGATTTGATTTAGGTCAAGACTGAATATGCAATTCCTACAGCATTCCCTTCCTCCTCCTAATGTCTTGTGTGTTGAGGAGATAATGTTAAGTCTAATGCAGTGACAGAGGTTTTTGTCCTATTGAGTTTTTGAAAAATAATTCTGTTGAGAGTTGTCTATTACATTGCTGATTGTTGCATTGTAAACATTCTTGAAACTTACATACACCCTATTCTTGTCAGAAAATGCCTACTTGATCAAATTAAATCATGCAGAATTGCAAACATGAATAGATTCCAAGGTCAAGAGTACTTTTAATTATTGATGGTTTTGTACAAAATAATTAACTGCCTGCCACAGCATATGAGGAAATATAAAGAAAAAAAATCCTGCTAATTCTGAATGATGTTAGCTTGCGCTTAGTGGTATGCTAATGGAAAAACTTTTTTTTCTTTTTTCAGAGCAGTTCTTATGTTAAGAACACATAAGGAAGTGATAATAGATGTAATGATGTGTAAGATGTTATTCTAAATTTATATGCTAAAGTAGTAGATGGGGAATTTTAAAAGAAAGAATGGTGCCACGGATAACTAAATGATAAGATGGACTGAGATTTATTTCATCAAGTATCAAGCTAGTTGGTTCCTATTTGTTATTTCCTTTGACAGTATTTTTGTAGTATTGCTGGTTGGTTCCTATTTGTTATTTCCTTTGACAGTATTTACGTTTTACTTAAAGAAAAAATAGCTTTTTTGCACCATATCTGACAGACTTAATATTTTAAGTCCAAACTATTTGACGCATTTGGAAATATTTAATCTTCAAATCAGAGTTGCATATTCCCTGGTGCCCACATATTTATGGAAACTGAGTTTGCTATTTTTGTCACCAAAGCTAAGAAAGTAACACAGTTCCTGCCTTGAAGTCTTTTCTGTAGCCCACAGAGAAAAGAGCCATTTGATTCATTTTCCTAAAAACCATATATATGTATGGTTTTTAGAGATTCCAAAAATTCAGACCAAGTATTTTTTATTATATTATTAGTACTGAATAGGATTTCAGTTGAATTTCAGCCTCATGGACATCTGAAGCCTCCTAGCACTTATTATTCTCTATCTATTATCAGTGAAGATGTACTGAGAGCAGAACTCAAAGGAGGTCCAGACTGTATAGATCTATTACTTTTATGGTGCAATTAATCTTGTTGACATTACTTATATAAATGTGGATTAAAATGCCTGGAAAGCATACTGTTGATTTCTATTGCTCATTAATATTGATCAAAAGTTGTTGTTCCCTTTTGTGTAAGAAGCTACTTAAAGGTTACATACAAAAGTGCTACTAAATTATTGATTTTTTAAAGAAGAATCTGAAGCCCAGTGTGCTTTAAAGTAAAACTACAAGAATACCTGGAAAACATATACTGTACTTAATTAATAATATAAATCAAATTAAAATTATGGTGGCCTGTTTCTATATTTTAACTAGTATTTGTCATATTTATTATGCATACTGTCTCCTGCAATAGAAGTTCATTAATGGTCAAACTCTAATTGTTAAATTTCTATAATCGTGCAGAAATTAATGATTCTTAGTCAAAGTTGCTATTACAATCAAAATAATCATAACTTGCAAACAGATATTTTGTATTATGTTAAGACAAGAAACTCCCTATGTATATTAAAGTACCCATCCTAAAACCTCTAATCTATATGCAGACTTCAGGTCTTGGGTACATCCCCAACAGTGTCTCCTAAAGGTGCCACAAAAAATAGTAATTTTTAATATGACAAAAGATGACCATATACAGTACATAAGGAGTTATCCTAACAATATTCTTAATTAATTTTAATCATCCTTAAATTTTGTCCTTTTTGAGATGTGATCCTGATTTGCTATTTAAAGGCCCAGTGAGACCTACAGTTGTTGTGCATTTCTGGTGTATATTCACTTATTTATTTGACTGTCTATTTGTTTGTTAAATTTATTTGCTGTCTATCTCACCTAGCTATTCTAGGCAGCTTTAATGAGTTTGATTAATTTTCTCCATTGCATCATCCTTGCACCATCCTTAACAAAAAAGGAAGAAAAATGAAAAGGTTTATAAACAGAAGTATAATAATAAAGCAATAAAGTAAACAAAGACAAAAGAACACAGTAAGAATAAATACATCAACATTAAGATGATTTTTTTTCACTTAAAAAGATAAAAAGGAGATAAAAGGAATGACTGACAGACTCTGAACAGCCTGTTAGGTTTGTAAGAATCTGTAGAGCATAGGAATATCTACTACAAAATATTTTCAGATTATCCTGTTAAAACAAGAATTTAATGAAAAGGAAAAGCTGGATCGCAAAGAGTTAGCTCTATTTATCTGGCTTGTAGATTCTCCCAATCAACATAGACTCTGGGTTTATTACAAAGATACAAATAAAAAACATAATTAAATTATTATTAAAATGTAATTAAATTATTATTAAAATGTAGCATAATAATACAGTCAGTACTAATACAATCAGTTGGCAGGCAACAATCAAACTAAAAGCCCAGAAAGTGTTTGGATAAAATGGTTGTCAGGTCCTTTCAGATTGCAAGAATGATTGGATCTCAGTGTGCCTTCAGGGACCATACATTCAAGGTACGGGGACTATTACTAAAAAGGCCTAGAATGGATGTCCATTTTAAATTTAAAGATTCCCTACAATATCTCAGAGGATGATGGTAAATCCTATATCCTGAGCCATGTGACTCAGTGGTTAGAATGCAATATTGTAGGCTAACTCTGCCATCTGCCAGCAGTTTGATCCTGACTGGCTCAAAGTTGATTAGCCTTCCACCCTTCCGAAGTTGGTAAAATGAGGACCCAGATTGTTGGGGGCCATGTGCTGACTCTGTAAACCACTTAGAGAGGGCTGTAAAGCACTGTGACACAATATATAAATCTAAGTGCTATTGCTATGGCTATATTTGGAACTAGCATGTGGAAGATTATAAATGAAAATCCTCTTATAATATAAAATGTAGATATATTGCTTTATATTTAAAGAGAGAGGGGTTCATTTGAAATTTAATATAGAGGTAAGATAGCCTGATTAATTGATTAATTGGTAGCAGCAGCTAATAGTCCTGTCCTTTCCAGTCTGACTCATTTAAAAGCAGTTGCTTTTAATTTTAACTTAATGCTATAAAAATTGTAGGTATAATGCAAGTGCTACATCTTTTTCCTATTTCTGAAATGCCATTTTTAGCTTTTACTAATATTTAAATGTGACTTAGTCACATTTAGATGATTTATAAACCTTCACCCTTGTTTAGATGTATGATTTCTTTAATATATTTTTGTATATTTCTATACTTCATATGTTTCTTTGATAATGAATGTTAACAATGGTGAATTAAGAATCAATGCAATGACTAATACTTAGTATTGTATATCAGGTGCCATGATGATTGCTGCACAATATGTTTTTATGTTCAATGTTGATTGTTTTAATAAAAGAATTTTATATATTAAAAAAAGTCAATAGTCTTTTTAGATTATTAAAAAAGTGCAATTCTTGAACATTCCAGTCATTTTACTTATAATAAACTGGTAAAAATGTTTATAACAATGAGAGATTTTAAATAAACTTTTTTAAAGAAAAACTACTGATTTTCAGAGAATGAGGCTTAATTTTCTAAACAGAGAACATAATTGTATATTGTCCAGAGTGATTGACTGAGATGAATAACCATAGAAATTGAATGAATGAATGATTAAATAAATAAATAATGGCAGCTATTGAGAGTTCCTTTTATATGTTTTCAAGCATGCAATTACTTTTTAAAATTTTAAAACCATTGATTGCCAAGATATTCCAGCTAAAATCATGATTTATCACTAAAAATAACTGGGAAAATGTTAAAATATTTAACACAAGTTTGGTATAACAATTAATGTACTGGGCTAGAAACTGGAAGTCACCTTTAAGCATGAGGGCATTTTGATATAGAAGAAGGTGATAAAGCGAATAGGATTAAATTAGAGGATATTTTTCATCAATTAACTATGTATGTAATAAGAGCAATAGGAGCAATAGATGATGAAAGAAATGCATGCAAGAGAGTCATGCAGTGTTCCTTTGGTTATTCAATGTATTTATAAATAAATATGCACCCAGTGCTCTGATGACTTTAAAGGTAAGATGGTTGGAGATATGAATGAGTATATACTTTTGTATGCAAAAAATATTGCCTTATTGGCTGACCATTTGAATATTTTATTGCAAATGTTGATTAGAGGAATACTGAAAATTAATGAACTACAAAGGCAATTGTGTTTGGGAGAAAAAAAATAGAAATAATTACAGATAATAGATAGACAGACAGACAGACAGACAGACAGACAGACAGACAGACAGACAGACAGATAGATATAGAGCAAGTTGAAGAATTTGACCATATTTATAGAAAGTTTACTATAGATGTTAAAATGGAATACAACATTTTAATATGAAAATGCATAGAAAAGCAGTGGTAATAGGTAGTTTGCTTCAAGAAATAAATGTTTGCCCAAAGAACAAAAATAACTCCATATGAGTTTTGTGGATTACATAGACAAGAGATCAGTACAAAAAAAATTCATTGAAATGATTTGCTCATATAAAACAAAAAAAATGGGACTGAATTGCAAATGACTATATATACATGAATATTTATAAATCCACACAAACAAACAAACAAATAAATGTGTGTGTGTGGTGATATATAAATACATATACATTTATTTGTTTGTTTGTTTGTGTGGATTTATAAATATTCATGTATATATAGTCATTTGCAATTCAGTCCCATTTTTTTGTTTTATATGAGCAAATCGTTTCAATGAATTTTTTTTGTACTACAGTATATACAGTAAACAGATAAGAGGAAAGGAAAACTGAAAAACTCACAGTTGCTTAGAGCTGGTAAGTTTCTCAAAAAGGTAAAGTTGAAAGGTTTAAAAACAAAAGGGACTATATGATAATTCATATAGTGCCTTTTGTTTTTAAACATTTCAACTTTACCTGGATAAGGTAAAAAGCAAAGATAGTTTTCTAAATGGAAGTTTATGAATAGGAATGATGAATGTTATTTGTCTAAATATGATTTATCTGTGTTTTCTTCCCTTTTCCATTTTTATGCCTTAATTCCTTACTATTTCTTCCTCCTTTTCTGCTCTTGTTATAATATTGTTTACTCTATAAATGGAACAGCATGATATTGTGATGTATATAAATAAAATATAGTAGAGCCATTGTGTCCTGATTCCAACAACAGAATAAAAGTTTTCAGATCTCCTGAAGCTGTTTTATTTCAAAGTTTTGTTTTCCTTTATACTGGAAGGAATACTTGCTTATTTTACTTGCACACAAGAAAGGGAATCCCATAGAATTTTACTCAATAGCTGCTTTTCCGAAAATAAAGAAGTTGCAGTTGTCAAATTCTGTGCTACCTCTGACGATTTATGCTTCATGTTATAGAGTGGGAAATATGCTTAGCTACAAATTGCCATGTGGTACTGCTGCATTAATTACTTACTAATTCCACACTGAATTATCCACCAGTTAGAAAAACTATAGTGCAATTGTTCAGTATTCATCCCTTTTAAATTTATACTGATCATAACTCTCATTTGTTTTTTAAAAAAACTTTAATTACACATTTGCTTTGAACTTTGAAGAATACTAGAATTCGATTAATGCATTATTGTTGCATTTTGCCCATGTATAATAGCACAAGTCAGATAAGCTTATAATTAAGTGGCTAGCTCATAATAGCTTTATGATCCAGAGCAAATGTCTATACTTTTTTATGTTCTTCCTCTGTTTATCGATCTTCAGTGGATTCTCTGAACTTTCTGTTTCAAAACTTTAGCCTTGGAAGAGGTCATTATTTTTTTTATTATTATTCAAGAGGAAACAAACCTGCCTAGAGATAAATTCATCAGTGTGAACAATTTTGCTTTAAATGTACTGATCCTTTCACTTTAACACAGGAATAGAATCAAGATCACGTGAAGTGTTAATACCACTTTATAACGTCTTGGTAAGGCCACACTTGGAATACTGCACCCAGTTTTGGCCACCACGATATAAAAAAGATGTTGACACTCTAGAAAGAGTACAAAGAGCAACAAAGATGATTAGGAGACTGGAGGCTAAAACATATAAAGAACGGTTGCTGGAATTGGGTATGTCTAGTTTAATGAAGAGAAGGACGAGGGGGGACATGATAGCAGTGTTCCAATATCTCAGGGGTTGCCACAAAGAAGAGGAAGTCAAGCTATTCTCCAAAGCACCTGAAAGCAGGACAAGAAGCAATAGATGGAAAATAATCAAAGAAAGAAGCAACCTAGAACTAAAGAGAAATTTCCTGACAGTCAGAACAATTAATCAGTGGAACAACCTGCCTCCAGAAGTTGTGAATGCTCCAACACTGGAAGTTTTTAAGAAGAGAATGGATAACCATTTCTCTAAAATGATATAGGGTTTCCTGCCTGTGCAAGGGGTTGGACTAGAAGATCTCCAAGGTCCCTTCCAACTATTATTATTATTAATTATTATTATTCACATACTGGAAAAGAAAAGGCCACAGCTTATCTGTCACTGTTAATTTCTTTAACTATATTCTGTTAATATATGTTAATCCAGATCCTTCCTCTTCTGTTCCCAATCTTCATCAGCCATTCCAAAATTTTCATTAGCTTTTTTTTTTAATTCTCACACTAGAATAGATGCCTTTAACCTACAGTTATGCCCCAGGTGGCATAATTTTAGTAAATAGTATTTAATCTAACACTTAGCCTAAAGACCATGGATTTCCCATTCTGTTATTTATCTAATTCAATGGTTTATACTAGAGGTATATCCTTGAGGTTATATCCAGAATTTTGACTTTATCTAACTGCAAAATTAAGGAAAGCCATCAAAATGTGGCTGTTTCAAAGAGGCCTTGGGGACCGATATGTATGGGGTGAATCATTTCAGCCGTAGCAATGTTAGATTAAAAATTACATTGCGATAGAATAGATGGTCTCTATGAATTTCATCCAGGGTGTTGGAGAATTGTCCCAGCCTTGAAACTGACCACCCCACTTCCTGATCTAAAAATTTCTCAACCACCTTTCAGATAAAGTGTCAGAGGCCTATTTTCTGCCTGTTCTTCTTTGGTTTAAAAGAAAAAAACATCAAATATACTGGGATAGCTGAAAAATATATCAATAAAAATGTGGCACAGAACATTGATCAATTTATCTTAAAAGCTTATTAGTGTATAAGTGAAATAGATTTACAAGAGAATTGGGTTTTATTTTGTTTTGTTTTGTTTTGTTTGCATCCAGTATTTCATTCGTCTTTTTAAAAAATTCTTTCAGGGCCATGTCTTCCTAATCCCTGCCATAATGGTGGAACATGTGAAATCAGTGAAGCCTACAGAGGAGACACATTCATAGGCTATAGCTGCAAATGTCCTGCTGGATTTAATGGAATACACTGCCAGCACAGTAAGTTTTAAAATGATACTTATCTTTCCTGCTTGATGAGAAAATACCTAGAACTGCTATTCTGCATAGTTATCCTGCATGTGTTTGACTCAACAGATCTGCTGGACTGTAACTGCTGATGTGTCTGACCATCAGAATATTTGCTGGACACTTCCACAAGATTGTTTGCAATTTCTTACTATTTTTATTGCAATTCCAGTAGGAATCTTCATGCTTGAGTCTTTTCCATAAAGTAAAGATAAGATTCTTTCTTTCTTTCTTTCTTTCTTTCTTTCTTTCTTTCTTTCTTTCTTTCTTTCTTTCTTTCTTTCTTCTTTCTTCTTTCTTTCTTCTTTCTTTCTCCTTTTTTCCTTTTTTCCTTTCTTTCTTTCATCAGAAAATGGGATATTGCGATTTTCTTTAAAGCTCATACTGATGTTGTCAGCAGTTCATTCAGCTAATGATGGCTGAAGATAAAAAGATTGTTAAAAAGTAGATATTTATGCTAATAGGTTTCCTATATTCTCTATTTCTGCTCATTTTAAAACTAACCCAAGACAGGTGCTGTTAGCCATGTTATTTAATTCAATAGAAAGACTTTCCCAAGGGCTTGATTAATAGATGTTCTGGATTTTTCTACTATTAGTTAAATGCACAGCATCATTTCTTTCTAAAATTTATTACAGGAAGTAAGGAAAAGTAAATTATAAATTGAAGAATTTTATTTTACTTTTTCTCCTTACTCTGGAATTAAACAAATAAATTCTTTGCATTTGTCTTCACACATAAAAAAAAGTCCAACCTATCAAAAGCAGTACTATAGGAGACAGAATCAGAATGCAAGTCAAAATTAGGCAAGAAAATTGTAAGACAACACCTATCCATTCCAGACAAGTTAAAATCACCAGGATCAGATGGATTATATCCCAGGGTATCTGAAGGAGCTGGCAGACATGATCTTGAAACTATTGAACAAAATATTTTAAAGCTTCTAGAGCATTGGGGAAATATCAAAGGAAAAAAGCTGATGTGTCTCCAATCAACAAAAAAAGGGGGGAGGGGCACCAAATCCAGGAAATTATAGACCAAGCAGAGTGACATCAATATCTAGGGAAAATACTGGAAAAGATAATCAGTGCATTTGTAAACACCTAAAATGAACAAGACAATTACTAGAAGCTAACATGGGTTTGTCAAAAACAGCCTATGTCAGACAAATCTTATTGCATTCTTTGACAAAGTGACTGAATTGGTGACTAAGGGAAATTCTGTGGACACGGTATACTTTGACATCAGTAAGGATTTGACAAAATTGACCATTGGCTATTTCTTGATAAGATGCGGAATAGGGAGTACCACCCACAGATGGATTCTCAGCAGGCTGACCAACCATGCTCAGTGGGTAGTCCTCAATGGAACTAGATTTACATAGAGGGAAGTATGGAGTGGGATACTTCAAGATTCTGTTTTAGGCCAAATATTTTTCAACATGATCTAGATGAGGCGATAGATGGTGGAATTCATCAAAGTTATAGACAACCTGGGAAGAATAAGTAACACTGTAGAAGATAGATTCAAGATTCATATTTGAATGTTGGTCCCGATCCAACAAAATGTAATTCAGTAGTGAGAAATGTAAGGTCCTACATTTGAGGAAGAACTCAGCAGTAGCAACTGTGAGTGGGATCTAGGGGTTCCAGAAGACCACCATTTAAGTATAATCCAGTAGTGTGTTGCAACTGCCAAAAAAGCTAATGTGGTCCTAAGTTGCATCAACAAAAGGATAGTTTCAAGATAATGTGAAGTGATTGTACCGCTTTATACTGCACAGGTGTGGCTATACTTGGTCTACTGTGATCAGGTCTGGTTACCACAATACCAAAAAATATTTTGAGACTCTAGAAAGAGTGCAAATAACAGCAACAACAATAAATAAGGGATCTAAAAGTTAAGGTATATGATAAATGATTGAGGTAACTAGATACGTCTAGTTTAACAAACAGAAGGACTAGAAGTGATATGATATCAATCTTTCGGTACATGAGGGGTTGTCACAATTTATTAAGCAATTTATTAGAATTGCTTAAGCATTACAAATATTCATATTTGTTTGCCCATTACAGTACTGATCAGGTAAGGCATGGATGTTGGGGAAGATTCCATAGACAATCATTGTCTGCATAAATTGGGGATCTTCCATCACAGACTTTGGACAGCTTAACCCTTTATTCTTTGTCATGGTGAAGATAACATATTCCATTCTGGGTCATTTCAGCCTTTTCTTGACCATTACATAACTGTTATATGACCTAGCATGATGTTTGTTATTAGATAGCTGACATTCCAGACCTTCTCTGATTTTGATATGATCATGCAATATTGGAATTCAACATTATGCAAGCACAAGGAATAGAACACAGACAAACTAGAGTCTTGGACTTTAAGACAGCTAATTTCAATAAACCTAGAGAGACCTTGGGAAGGATTCCATGGATGAGAATCCTCAAGGGGAAAACAGCTCAAGAAGCTTGGGAAATATTGAAAAGTGAGATTACCAAAGGCCAGTCTAGCATAACACCAATGAAGAAGAAAAATAACAGCTCTCAAAAGAAACCAGCATGGCTACATAAAGAACTCTCTGATAAATTGAAAGACAAAAAGTACAAGTATAAAAAGTGGAGAGAGGGGCATATAACTAAGACAGAATATCAGCAAATAGCCTGAGCCTACAAAGATGAAGTAAGGAAAGCTAAGGCTCAAAATGAACTAAGGCTTGCGACAAAAATCAAAAATAACAAAAAAGCTTCTTTCAACATGTAAAAAACAAGAAAAAAGTTAATGAAATGATTGGTCCATTAGTGAGACAAAATGGAAAGAAGGTGACAAACAACAGGGAGAAAGCAGAACTATTTAAATTGTTTTTTGCATCCGTCTTTACACAAAGGAAAAAAACAGTAAAACCTATCAAAAATTGTATCATTAAAAAACAGATTAGAAACACAAGTTAAGATAGGCAAGAAAATGATAAGTGAGCACCTGTCTACCATAGACAAGTTCAAATCACCAGGAACAGATGGATTATACCCAAGGCTCTTAAGGAACTGGCAGATGTGATCTCAGAACCATTGAACCATATATTTCAAAGATCCTGGAGCACTGTGGAACTACCAGAGGACTGGAAAAGAGCTGATGTAGTTCCCATCTTCAAAAAAGGGGGAAAATGGATCCAGGAAACTACAGACCTATCAGCCTGACCTCAATACCTGGGAAGATTCTAGAAAAGATAATCAAGCAATGAATCAGTGAACACATAGAGGCAAACAAAGTCATTACCAAAAGCCAACATGGGTTTGTCAAAAACAGATCATGCCAGACAAATCTTATTGCATTCTTTGACCAAGTGACAAAATTAGTGGACCAGAGGAATGCTGTGGATATAATTTACTTGGACTTCAGTAAGGCAGTTGATAAAGTAGACCACAACCTACTATTTGAGAAGATAGAAAAATGTGGGTTAGACAGCATCACCACCAGATGTATTTGTAGCTGGCTGATCGGCCGTTACTCCGTGTGTAGTCCTCAATGGAACTGCATCTACATCAAGGGAAGTGAGTAGTGGGGTGCCCCAGGGCCATTCTGGGCCCAGTTCTCTTCAACATCTTCATCAATGATTTGGATGAGGGGATAGATAGGGAACTCATCATATTTGCAGACGACACCAAGCTGGCAGGAATAGCCAACCCTCCAGAAGATAGGCTTAAAATACAGAAGGATCTTGACAGACTTGAACACTGGGCTCTATCTAGCAAAATGAAATTCAGTGGTGAAAAAACTAAGGTTCTACATTTAGTAAAGAAAAACCAAATGCACAGGTCTAGTATAGGTGGTACCTTGCTCAATAGTAGTAACTGTGAGAGGGATCTCGGAATCCTAGTGGACAATCACTTAAATATGAGTCAGCAGTGTCCTGCAGCTACCAAAAAAGCCAACACAGTGCTGGGCTGCATTAACAGAGGGACAGAATCAAGATTGCGTGGTGTTAATACTACTTTACAATGCCTTAGTAAGGCCACATTTGGAATACTGCATTCAGTTTTGGTCACCACGACTCTAGAAAGAGTACAGACAGCCATTTGTCTGAAATGGTATAGGGTTTCCTGCAGCAGAGGGTTGGACTAGATGACCTCCAAGGTCCCTTCCTATTATTATTATTATTATTATTATTATTATTATTGTTGTTGTTGTTGTTGTTGTTGTTATTGTTATTGTTATTATTATTATTATTAGCCGCATAGCAATTTTTATTTCTGGTAGCTGGTATCCACATATGCTCTAATGGCTTTTTTTTATTTTTCACCCATTTTCACCCAGACACATTTATGTCTAAATTTTTCCTCAGGTGCAAATTCCATTCATCTATTTCTCCCAAGATTTTATTTCTTATAAAATTTAAAAAGGCAATATATGATCTGGAGCAATTGTGGGCATGGATGTAGCACTTGTCAAAATCACCTTCAGCCAAATACATATTTTCCCAAGATTGAATGGCTTTTGCCACATGAGCCTAGGGGAAAATATGCTTAAAATATGCTACTTAATAATTTCAAACAGAAATCTGCAACAAAGTGTGAAAAAGAATACCGGAATGAAGAATATTACTTTAGCCAAAACTATGCAGCTGAACTTGTAGACATTTTAAACATTTCTAGAGTATAAATAATTCATGTGTTTAACTTTACCATCCTATTAAACTTTGTTTTACTATTGTATTTCTCTATATCCATTTTTTTGGAAATATAGATATGTAGAGACAGTAAAAAAGCTAAGAAGGAAATAAAAGACCAGAAAGCATTGTTTCCAGAAATCAATACCCTGATAAGCATGGATTAACATTAGACAAACAGTCAAGGAGAAACTAATACCCTGATCAAGGAACTACCAAGGAGAAAGCTTCATAACAAAAAATGGAAGGCCAATTTACTACATATAAATAGAGAACAAACCCCAGTCACCTGCACTGATGATGTTATTTGGTTGGGTAATGAAAAATACGCAAGCAAACAACTAAGTTCAGAGAGCACCCAGGACTCCATATTTCAATCCTGAGCTCAGATATTCCCTTTTATTGGATTTTAGTTTTTAGTATTGTACAGAGGACAATGACAATATAAAATTATTTAATTGTTGTTCTTAGAAGCCTTAGGCTTCTAAGGCTGCCTTTTCTATCTTAATTGGTTTTTAAGAAATAAAGGTAAAGGAATAGGTGCTGTGGAAAAATGGGTGAATTGCACAAGTAGACATGGTAAAAGTACAATTAAAATTTTGTCAGATTTTTTTAATGAACAATATTGAGGATGAGAACTATTTGTACAATTTTTATTGTATAGATTATTATTTGTCTAAGTAAAATTTGGGGTTTATCAATTTTGTTTAAGTGGGTTTGGTCTGATTATTAACTAAAATGATAAGGTGACCAAGTCAATGTCATGTGTTCAATTTCAAATAATAGTTGAGTTTGCATTATGAATTTTCCATTGTGCATTTTGGGGGTGGCATATGAATTTACACATTTCACACAGATATATTAGTCCCTGAGCACATACACTTAACTATACAAAATATATTTAATATCTCTTTAAGACTGAGGAGGCTTTGTTCTAATTCATACAAAAAATTATTTTCTTCCTCCTAAATATGGTAGCAGTTCTAGCTCTTACGCAATTGACATCCTGTCTATTCTCTGCATAAAATCCTTTTTTAAAAAAAATTGGGGCTAATTTCTTTCAGTCTTCAATACCACTTCTTCAATAAAGATGAGCTCTCTACATGTTGATCAGCTATCAATACAGCTCAACAATAACTGCTAAATTAAATAAAAGTCTCAAAAGGCTCAACCTTCTTAAGAGCAGCAAAAAAAAAAAAAAACCAATGGGAAAAGTTTGCTTAAAACAGAAGTTTTGATTGCCAGGAGCACTCTGTTCATTTTGCTGCTTTTGTTAAATTGCTATCATTACAGAAAAAGCATTAAATTATTGTTGAGACATCATAAGTCTGAAAGGAAGAGGGTAATAACTAAAGATTTATAAAAAGATGTTTACCCAGCAAAATGATCAGGTTTTTAATAGAATCATTTAAAGGTGTAAACAAATCTACAACAATTATGTAAATTTAAGCTTCATTCATACTTTTGTGCTTGGAATTTATCACATTCTAATATTTAGATATTTAAATATCTATTTAAATTTAAATATTTAATATTTAGTTGGAATAAAACCAAGTCCAGATATCAAATTATAGTTATAAACTTTAATCAACAATGAAATTAAAATGTAATTGATTTGTATAGTTATCGTGGATGTCCCAAACATGCTGCTTGTGCTTCATGTCTTTGTGTGAATGATTAAAATAGTTTATATCATTGGCACAGTGACATCATAATATATGTGACATCAAACCTCTCTTCCAACCTTCCCTGTAATTACCCAAAGACAGAGTCAACACAGAATTTGTTACTTTTGTTAAAATAAAGAAAAACATTGTACAATTGTGATGTAGGTTCCGGTGTTTTCTTATCACAATACACATAACAGTCCAGCAATGCCCCAATGCTGGTTTTATTACTTCACCGCTACCAGCCTGTTTGGGACACAGATATAGGGAATCCTCAAAGGTACTACATATTTTGCACAACACTCTGTCTTTGACAATTTCTTTGACAATTACAGTGTTGAAAATATCACAGGTCATGTGGGACAAGGAACCTTGGAGGAATCAAGGCACAAACTGGTACTGCAATATCACATTGGTGTCTGAAGTACACAGATGGACTTTTATACCATACTCTGTTTGGTGCTTGACTGAAAGCACTTCTAAAATTGTGGGTTAAAGAAGAATTCTGCTATCCCTCATAAGTCAATTAAGAGATAGAAACATTCTTACTTTTTATAAGCAAATTTTGTAAAAGAGAAACTGTCTCTTTTGGCTGCTTGAATACCTGCTCCTGGCTATCTCTCCATGTCTGAGGAGTATCTTCCAAAGCAAAGATTGAAAAAGAGATGGCTGTTTTCACAATTCAAAAACAAGGGTTTTCTAAAGTGCTTTTGTGCATTCTGAAACATTTTTTCATGGAATTTGCATAGACAGGATTTCAGGAGTTGTATTATAAAGTATGAAGGAACAAAATAAAAAAAATATGCTTTAATCAATAGGATTTTTGCCTCATATCATAAATCAAATGCTAATTCTCATTTTTATCATTTAGTAAAATGTGTAAACTAATAAGAATTTTGTTTCAGCCTCTGTATTGAAACAAGTGTTATGTAAATAAACCTTGAATATATTTAATGTTTCCACTATCCTTTTTTTCCCATTTTTTTTTTAGAAAGTATTGATTTGTTTTGAACATAGCTTTGGAAGTTTGTTCTTTTTTCATGGAAAAACTAAAAGAAAAGTCATCTTGAATCAGATCAGCACCATCTTTCCCATTGCTTTCCAGAACTTTAAAGAGAATATTTTCATCTCTTTAGGCAATACTTCACATTTTAAAAAAAACAACCACTCACAAGCCATTTAATTCATGCAAAATGGATGCCTGTAAGTTGGACATTGTTCATTACTAAATTAAAAGTAGAAGATACTATGTAAGCAAACAGAAATAATTTTAAATGAACCTGAGCATAGTTTATTAGGAGAGAATAAAACTCGGTGAAGCAAAGCCACTATATTTGAACAATGAATAAATATTTTAAATTTCACTGCATGTGGTTCCTAATTAATACCTGAAAATAGTATGATGGCTTCCCCAGATGCCTCTCTAGACACCAATTCTGATGAGGAAGAGCCATTCCAGGCACATCAGAGGGGAACATGGAGGAATGTCCAGAGATTGCCAGAGGCTCCAAGTCAGGAGTGGAGAGGCCAAGCATTATGGAGCTATTGCAGGAGGGAGTAACTGGACAAGTGGCTGGCTGATCTAGGGACAGAAGGGACACAGCTGTAGATGGGAATTCCCAGGCTTCAGTTGAACAGAGCATGCAACTGCAGCTGGCCAGTGGAGATGAGGAAGAGCTGCCTCCTCTTCCTGATCCAAGAGTGCTGAGGGCTGAGAGGAGGCAGGCACAATGAAGGTCAGCCAAGCTACTTCCGAGGTGGCAGTCTCATCCTTCTTGGTGGAGTGCACCAGGCAGCAGCTATTTAGCTCAGCAAGTGGAGTGAAACAACACTGGGAAGAACACATCCATTTCCTTGCCTTGCATTTGTCAACCTCTGTGTTTCTTGCCTTGAATGTCCTTTCCTGACTTGGACTGTGTACCTTGCTTGCCTCTTGACATCTGGGCTTCCTTCATGGATTTTGCCTTTGCTTCACGGACTTGCCTTAGCCTTGTCTCTGCCTGTCTCTGACTTGTCTTGCCCGGTGGACTTATATTGGGTTTGTTCCTAGACTGAACTGTGAACTCTTGGGGGATTGTGTGGTTGTTGGCATGGGAATTTCTGGAGAAGACTATTTGGGATTGGGAAAGCCTCAGATAAAACCTTTATCCTACCTGTGATGTGTGCGTATGTGAATGGAATCAGGACACTTATCTTAATGGCTGGTGTTTCCATTTAAACTGAATTGAAGAGCCAAACTAGAGTTGGTTTTCATCTACCTAGTCTATTGCCTAACAGTCACATTGCTGCTGCCTGGTAGTATTCATAGGTCTACTGGATCTGCACTGCAAAATACCAGAAAGATACAGAAAACTGTTGTTGCTAATAACTACCTAATGATGGAATTTTTACAACTCAGAACCTTTAGTCCTATAAGTATTCATTTATATGAAAGTTGGCTGTAGACCTCAGTTCTTCAAAATATCGTGGCACAGATGATGCCTTACAATTTCCATAGACTGCATTAGCACAACATGATGTGTTAATTGGTCACAGATTGGTCACTGGAGATTTTCAAGAAGAGGCTAGACAGTCACTTGTCTGAGATGGTATAGGTTCTCCTGCTTGAGCAGGGGGCTGACTAGAAGACTGCCAAGTCCCTTCCAATTCTATTCTATTCTATTATGATAAATTATTAAAATTGCCAGTTTGCTATCACACAAAATTTGTACTTTCATGAAATAGTGTTTCTGTTTGTAGATCCAGAATTATTCTTACAGATTTAATATTCCTGTAAATTGTGATGACTGATAGTGTTGTCAATCATGGTAATAGAGTTCAAGGAAGATTATGGCGATTGTTGCCCTGAAGGCAATATTTTTAATATGTGAAATTACAATGAAAATAATGAATTACTAAGATTGCTATCTCAGTGTGTATTAAAAGCAATTAGGAAGAAGGAATAATATTGAGTCCTCTCTGTGTGTGTAATTTAGAAATTTTTCAATCAACAAAGAGAATCAGTCAGGTTGGGCAAAATCAGATGCTAGCAGATTTGAACCATTTGTTGATTGATTCATTTCAATCTAAGGGAATGTGTGTGAGTGTGTGTATGAGAGAGGGAGAGGGAGAGAGAGAGAGAGAGAGAGAGAGAGAGAGAGAGAGAGAGAGAGAGAGAGAGAGAGAGAGAGAGAGAGAGAGAGAGAGAGAGAGAGAGAGAGAGAGAGAGAGAGAGAGAGAGAGCTACAACTTTTGCAGGACTCCATGACATTCGCTCTTAGTGGATAGAAAGAGCTTCTAGTATTCTTTGTACGACTGTTTAAATTGCATAGAAGTACACATTTCCACAACTAAATCCTAGAGTGTAAGTTATTGAATTAGTACCTTTAAAGAAACAATATTTGTATTATTTTGGAACTCAATGCAATCCAAAGAAGAAATCTTTAAGAATGTTAATTGGGTAACAGGAAAAAGCTCATGCTAAGCCCTTCTGTCTCCTTCCATATGGCCATGGGAACTAGTTCAGAATGTGTACAGCTCACCCTCTTTCTCAGCACACAAAATCCCACCCAGATATAACATATCCAGGAACATAGGGGAAAAGGGAAAGTAGAAACATATCCAGAGATGCAATATATCATTACTTTGTAATCCCAAAACAGGATGCTGGAAGGAATTCCAGAACTTATTAAACACCTAGTTGGTGCAGTACAGACTATGGTACCAACTGCAGCATTTTGATATTGTGCAAGATCTTAAAGTTAGGAGTAGTCAATAATATACTTCTTGTTCCAGTTAATAGTTTATTTTGCAGTTTTGTTTTCATGGACTTAGTTCAAGCAAAATTCAGAGAGACGTTGTTTGTTGTCTTTGTTTTAATAAACAGGTTTTGAGAATTAAGCAATTCTTCTATAGAAACCAATGTAGATGTTAAAATGCTTCTTTTGATTATATTATATTCCATGTTTTTTTACTAACAAATGCCTGACTCTTAATTACATATCCAAAAAAGACAGAAGTCTACATAATTTTTCCTTCACTGAAAACATGTTTATACTTTTTATAGGCAATCTCTCCAAGTACTGAACTTGTTCCGATAATGGAGACTTTTTGACTAAGGATTTAATTCCTTCCCCACAGATGTGAATGAGTGTGAAGCTGAACCCTGCAAGAATGATGGTATTTGTACAGATTTGGTAGCTAACTATTCCTGTGAGTGCCCAGGTGAATTCATGGGAAGAAATTGCCAATATAGTAAGTATACCCTAAATACACAAATTTCACCCTGATTCTTCTAGTGCTAGTGTGTAACTGTTAAAAGTAAATATTTATGAAAGAGGATCAAAAAATCAATATTTAAATGAAGATAACATAAAGCTAGTTGAATTAATACAATCTCTTGTAGCCAGAGTATATTTATAACTACTCTCTATAGAATATCTCAGCAGCTTTTTCTACATTCCACTATTTTAATAGAATACTTTTTATAATTATTTTCAGAATTCACACAATTCTGCATTTTTTTCCTCATCTTTTTCCTCTGGTAAAAAGAAATAGATAGATAGATAGATAGATAGATAGATAGATAGATAGATAGATAGATAGATAGATAGATAGATAGATAGATAGATAGATAGATAGATAGATAGATAGATAGATAGATAGATGGGATTCAGCCAGTTCACACCAGTTCAGCAGAACTAGTAGCTAATTTTTTGTTGCCCAGGCCCAGAATGGACCTCCGGAAGCGGCATCCACACAAAGAACCAGTTGTTTACATATTTGAATCCCACCACTGGAGATAAATAGATAGATAGATAGATAGATAGATAGATAGATAGATAGATAGATAGATAGACAGACAGACAGACAGACAGACAGACAGACAGACAGACAGACAGACAGACAGACAGACAGACAGACAGACAGACAGACAGACAGACAGACAGACAGACAATAAATCGTGTTTGGGATTTTATTTATGTATTATCTTTTAATTCAAAGGAAGGAACAAAGCAATATTTACCGATTGCTCTTTCATCATTATCATTCTTATTTGGAAATGTTAAAAGGAAATAATGGATGTTCTAATTATGGAAAATTATCATTTGTTCTGGTCTTTGGGAAGAAGACAACTTTAAATCTAAAAGAACTTATAAACTATTTAGAATCATTGTTATTGTGTATATGTAGCAAAGAAACATAAATAAATAGTCAATTAATCATGGCCTATAAAGAAGCTAATTGGTTACTACATGAATATAAAACTCAACAGCATTGCTTACAATTTACTCTTAAGTTTGCATATGCAAAACTGGTAGCTCAGCAGTGGGTGGTCCAATTTTATAAGCCTCAGTTTCATGTGTCATCCTTGATTAAAACTGTCAAAGAAATAGGTTTGATACACATTTTATATTGTACTGCTGAGATGCAAACTATATTGTTGAAGGGCAAATTGATACCCACATATGAAATATTGGAATACATTGGGGTACATTGTATATAAAGTATGCTGATCTATGTGGCAAAACATAAAATATTTCTTCTCTTATTTTTATACTTCCATTGACTACAGTTAATTGTAAGGTAGATTTATGATCCATATATAATAAGATGGACAGATGAGCTTATGTCTATATTAGCCAGAGAAATGTTAAAATCACATTTTAGAAAAATCAACCATAGACTTCTGAAACTTTAATTCCTGAAGTAGTAATATTCATTAACTATAAACACAAACTATGGCATATTGAAATGCTAGCTGTAATCTTAGTACAAGATTGTTCTCAGAGACTATAATATTAATGTAGAAAAGCTCCCTTTTCTTTCACAAATGTTTATAGCATGTCATATCCCTAATTGTGTAGCAATATTGTAATTACAAAAACTATCATTGCATATATTTATAGAAATAGTGTAATTGAAAATTATCAGCTATTTATGTAAATTAATGATTTATATAATATATAACATAACATACTATATAATAGACTGCGCCTGCTTCTAATTAAACCAAGTTTTTTTCACTATAGCTTAACCTATTTAAACATTGGTAATTATAAGAAATTTGTGCAATTATGGACATCCAATATAAGTTTTATATTATGAAACAGATGTTCTATTAAGATATCTGTTAGCTTCGTTTTATTCTTATTTTTAAATTAGCTTGGAATATCTTCAACTCAGGACATTTTTGAAATTTTGTATAAAACAATTGCTTGCAGATCACTGTTAGGAGATTTATATAAACATTTTTCAAACAAATAAGTTTTAGCCATGTTATCACACTATAGCTCTCAGAACGTCTAGCAAATATAACAAGAAACTATTATATACAATGCATAAAAAGTAGAGTAGTGTATAGTTCATTCATTATTATTAAGGACTAAAACAAAAAAAGCTTTTACTGCATTTCACATCACACAGACGCTGGAGGTAAAGTCCTGGTAATAGGTTTTGCAAAGTGTAGTTGTTTAGAACTTGAGTTCTCATGAAGAATCAATAAGTGTTATATTGTTACAGAGGGACCACATGTCTCATGCACATTCTAATACAGGGATATCAAATTCGCAATGTCATGTGATGTGTCGCGACGTATCATGACTTTTTTTCCATTGCTGGCAATGGGGTAGGTGTGGTTTTGCCATGACACATCCAGCCCACGGGGTGGCACGTTGACACCCCTATTCTAATAGAAAACCTATCTTTCCATGCATATGTTCTTTTCCTAGATAGGACAAATGCTTATGTGATTTTTTTTTTGAGGCTGCACTATTGTTTACCTTACTAACAATTGCTGTCTGCAAATTTCAAAAATGGGTAGTGATCTTTTCATTCAAAGTTGCAGTTGCTATGTTCTTTAATTTGATATTTAGTATTTTCTTGCTATAAATCAGACTGGATGTTTTTCTGGAAATCAGTTGTTCTGGGGCTATAAATGTATTGAACCATTTCTCTGTATTAATGCTTCCCTGTCTTAAATAAATGAGCACATGGTAACTATAATTATCTTATGCCGTAGCCCTTGAAATATTTAGTCACTCAAATCTCATTTGACTAAGCTGTTGAGGATTTGTGAAAGGATAAAAAATCAAGCTAGATTCTCCCATCATTGCTGCATATTCTGGTATTAATATGAAAAATTTCTACATAATCCTGTCCTTCTCCTTCCCCCTCCCTCCCCTTTTTTCATATCATTTATGCAGCATTGGGTACAACCAAAGAAAGTAAGAGCCATATAATCACATCTTCTGTAAAACTATGTGTGTTAGATTGTGGTTATTTAACAGAGCAAGTTGCATCCAACACCAGCCATACAGTTAGGCAAAGATGTTTAACAGGAAGCTGTAGCAATATAAACATTGCTTACAGTTTTGTCTTTGAAGAAAAGCTACCACTAATATCAGAAACTGTAGAACTGCAGGTTGATGTTTTCATTGAGATTCCATCTCATTTGTTAGATTACAATTGGTATTTACTGTGCCCTTGGTTTCTTCCACAATCAATAGTGGGGAAGATTATAGCCAGGCCTCTGATGAGAAAAACTGAGAACTTTTCCTCAAGTTACAGAGGATGGAAAGCTGAAATAATGTTTCAGCAATGCTAGAAAGATGTTAAAAGCTACAAATTCTGCATCTTGCCCTCCCTTCCTAAAAGATTCCTTGGACCCAATAGAAAACAATCCTGTTGCTGATCCGCAAGTAAGATTAAATTAGCAGTTATTTTGACTTCTGACATGGGGTTAGGGCAGGGGTGTCAAACTCACAAAGTCACGTGATGTGTCACAAGTTTTTTTGCCATTGCCAGCAATAGGGTGGGCGCAGTTTCACTATGATGCATCCAGCCCTTGGGCCAGCAGTTTGACAATCCTGGGTTAGGGAATACCTTCTGTATTTAGAAACTAACAAACAAACAGCAAAACCTTGATTTGAACCTGAGTACCAAGAAGAAACATATCTGTTCTTAGGCAATGGGCATGTCTTAATATGTGTTCTGTGATGTCCAATTTTGGGGTATCTCCTTGAGCGTTTCATTATCATTTTGAATCTGGCTAGCATTTGTAATGTTTGTGCAGTTCTCTTCAGTCTCACCCTTGAAACACATTTCATTCCTGTACTAAATATGTTTCTTTAACAATATTTCACTTTTATGTTGGATAATTTTTTCCAGAAACACAATAATGTACAAGGATTGATTAATTTTGTGCTATAAAATCAGTATCAGCTGTTAAGTGACCAAATATATTTTCCCCATGACATGGTCTTTTAGGTCTTTCAATGATGCACTCATTGCCACTATTGCTAAATTCATTCATCTTGCTGCTGGTTGTCTTTTTCTTCTCTTCCCTTCTACCTTTCCCAGCAGTAGAGCCTTCTGCAGAAAACTAGGTTTCTGCATAATGTGTAAGTAAGATAGTGTTAACCTAGTCTTTGTGCCAGTAGTTTGATGATTACTATGATCCCATCACTACTTTGATGATCCATTATTGGTTTTCTTGATTGATGAACAAAATACTAGATTATAGGTTGCTGCATTTTCTTTGGATTAATCTGTCAGCTGCTAAATGTGAATAAGAACTAGGGGCTGGTTTTAAGCTAAGAAAAAATAGGCACTAGCTTAAGGCACCAAAGCTTAGGAGGCACCTCTTTCAAAATCATTCTAAAATGCAAACCTTTATTTCAATGGGAAATGGCTTCATCAGTCAATGTAGGTGCCATATATCTTTGAGCTGGCCTTGATAGGAGCAAAAGAACATCAAACTCAATAATCAGTGGAACTAGAGCTTCTTTTTATTTTTGCCACAGTACTATCAATGAGTAGATAGATATTGTCTTGACTAATATACCATTAGCATTAATCTTCCACCAAAATGGAGCTTTCCATTTTTCACAATTTTAAAAGGGAGAATATAACATTCTGAGACTTTGGGATATTTTAATAATATTTTAATTGAGAACTTTTCTAAAGTCACCTCATGTAGAGTAAGGTCTAGTACATAAATTACTAACCCATTTCACTATCCTATCTTTATCTGAAAAAAGGTTTCATTCTAGGATTTCTTGGAATATGAGTTCCTTTCCCATAGGGACACTTAGCAAAAATGTAGCTATTTTTCATGCCCTGCAATGAATGTAAGGCTGCACATCACAAGTGCTGCATGATTGCTGTCATCTGAATCAGACAGGTAATGTTCACCTACTTAGATATTCTGCCCCTACAAAGATTAGTGATTTCTTGCCAGCCATTAGTTCTGAATCTTCTCTCATTTGCCTGAGAATTATCTTTATATGTATGTCAAATACAATTTCACTTCCATAATTTTGCTTTGATCTATGTTACTCCCTGCACAGTTCATCATTTTCATTTGACATAAAAATTCTGTAATTTTATTATATTTCTTTAAAAAGAAAGATAGGATACACACACACACCACTCATAAACGCACACACATACACACAACGTGTGTGTGTGTATATGTATACATACATACATACGTAATATTCTTCCCACAGAATTAATTGAACCCACAAAGTTCCCTATTTTTTTCTTTACTGGCTGATGACAGGATAACACAAAATAGCTGGCGAAAAATCATCCTTGCTTCCATAGGCACTCTTTGTCTTTCTATGATGATTGTATATCGTTGCTGTGAAGGATCTTCATATGTTAGTGGGTTATTGGCATGCTTTCCTTCCTCCCTCCCTTCCTTCCTTCCTTCCTTCCTTCCTTCAATTGCCAATTCAATTTTTCAATTGCCAATTCAATATTTTTTAGATTAGGTTTTCAGAATCCTTGGTTTGCTTGCTTTTTGTTTTCTTGTAGTTATTTTTTTAGGATCTGATGGAAGAAAATATTTGTAATTATCTAATTTGGTAATGGAAGAAAACCACCTGGCTCAGAAATTTGGTACTCATTTTCAAGTGAAAATTTTGTCCTGGTACTCATTGTTTGTTTGGTACAAGATGGAATTCTTGGTGTCAGCTGCCTTTTTGCTTATGGGAAAAATTTGTTTCATACTCATTGTTTTTGATATTCATCACACCTGCTGAAACCAATTTATGATGAGTACTGAGGTACCACTGTATCAACAAATCCAAGTCTGCCATGAGTTTATTTAATTTATTTAGTTTCAAACATTTATATAATCACTGATCTTACACTGAATTCTGGCTTCCAATCAACAATTTGAATAACTTCAATAACAGAACATAATACACATATTTATTAAAGGCATAAAGATTAAAAGCCTGATACCAAAGTTAACGTTCCATGTGTTAAATCCTTTCCTACACCTCACCCTATCCCAGCACTTGGGAGAAAACTAGCTTTTAAGCATTCTTTTTGCAGGGGGGGGAGCAGGGAAGAAAGAGTTGCATAAGAAGCTCCTTAGCCAATAGATCATTGATTAAAAAAACTTTGCTGTGAAACTATATGGTAGTATTTTCTTATGAACTGTCAATTTCATAAGAAAAGCAAACTGGAAATCAACAGCCAGTATAGAAAGGGCTAGATCTCATTGATAATGTTCTAAAATTAGCCAGTGTTAGAGCAGGGCAAGCTAACTTCTGGGTAAGAAACAGATTTATTAGAAGTTTGATTTGTGCATGTACTAATTAAGAAGCTGAATTTGTATTTGGGCCTAATTGAGTTCCATAAAGGAATTAAAGCCAGAAAATATGTTGTGGGCCAAGCTGAAGATTTTGTTTCCTTTCTCATAAAAGAATCTCAGGGTAGCTGTCCTAGTGTTTTGGGCAGCCAATATCATCCAGATCTATTTTTTTTAACTTGTCATCAGAGATGAAAAAAAAAAACCTTAAGTAGTTAAAACACTTAACCAATTCAATAGCATTACAGTTGATTGGCCATTGGTCTTGTAGCAACAACCATAATCTTGGTTTTATAATAATTAATGAAAAGTTAATTACCTGATTAAGAATCTCTAAGGCTTTCCTGAAGCAACTGAAGACTTTAATAGTATCAGGATATCATTTACATAAAATAAAATAAGCTGTTTCTCTCCACAAATTTAGAAACATGTATTTCAAAAGTAAAATACTTCACCAGCAAATTAACATAGAAGTTAAAAAGAAGCAAGAATAAAATATAGTCTTGGAGAACTCCTTTGGGATTAGGACACATCCAGAAAGCTGACTTTCAGTATAATATCTAATTCTTAAGATTGCAGTTAAGTGTTAAAACAAGTAACATAACTTGTAAATTGCAAATGAGTAATAATAAATACCTTTGAATTGTAAAGTTGTTAAGTTTATCCCCTAATTTTACTCTAGAAATAGAGTAAAATACAAATCTGAAATAAACAAAGGCTGCCTTTCGGATTTAGTGTTGTATATTTGAACTAAATATTAGAGTACATATCCTTAGTTTACAGTAGAATGCTTCTACAGTAGAGGACAAAGTTCAAGGGGATGCAATTATCTTCCATGAGCATAAGTATAAACCTTGACTATAGGCAAAATGCTTTCTGAATTTTCAGTAAATACATTTAGTCATGGAAGAGGAAAATGTGCTATTTTGTGAAGTTTAAAGCAGTAGGATCTTCAATCAATTACCTCTGAATGTGTGCAGAACTGAGGTCAAACCAATAATTCATGGTTGCCAACTGTTTTACAAGGCAGATAGTTCTCTAAGACTGTTCCCAAAATCATAATCATAAATTTTTATGGTATGATAATACAGAGCCATTTCTAATGGAAACCTAATGGAAGGGATCTTCCAATATTTTTGAGCATTCTTGTTTATTCTGGCTGTCTGCAGAAAAGATTTTAAACTGTGGTTAGAAAAAGGCCAATAATAACTCACTGAGATTATTTTTCTTGCGTGGTTATAATTTGAACCAAACAAGCTTTTGCAATGCTAATTCCAGACCACCTATAATGATCTTTCATATGGTCATTGCTTTATTTCTCCCTAATGCTAAACACCGTAACTGCAAATGAATCTGAATGACACATTGCACATTGACATGTTTATGCATGAATCAGTATTAAACACTATAATACTGAGCGTCATCTATAATCAATTGTCTGCTTGCAGTCCGAATATAATGCTATACTAAGCATGGCCACAGTTACCTAATTTCACAAAATGAGTTATTGCAGAAGGAAATCTCAAACAGATTTGCTTTTTACATGCCTGAAATATAAAAATGGTGTGGAACTGCTGGTGATGTCTTACCAAGCACTGCTAACAGGATAGAAGAAAGTAATGCATTTAAACTATCACGCCACTGCAAAACAACCTTTGTGTACCATCAAGTTGTTTCCGGTTTCTAATAATCACGTAGATAAATTTTCCCCATGAAAATCATACCCTTAACATGTTCTTTAAAGTCTCACAATGATGCATTCATCACTACTATAATTTAATCCATCGACTTTGCTGCTGGTCTTCCTCTTCTCTTTTCTTCTTTCTCAGCATTAGAGCCTTTTCCAGAGACCTAAGTATTTGCATAATATGTTCAAAGTGTGCCTGGTCATTTGTGTATCAAATGAGACTTCTGAATTGATTTATTCAGTGATCCGTTGCTTTTTTTTCTTGGCTCTCCATGGTTTTCTCAGGAGTCTTCTCCAACACCAAATTCAAAACAGTCAATACTTTTCCTAAATCTAATTTTTGCTTCCATAGAGTGTCATGGAGAATACCATGGTTTTTATGATTCTGATAATTCTAAGTATAGACACATCACAGCATTTGAATATCTTTTCCAAGGACTTCATGGCTTTTACTATTGATGACTGGTCCTAAAAGGCAGAAGCTATCTACCACTTCAGTGTCTTCATTCTCAATTCTAAGACTATTTATTCTCTGTTGTCATTATTTTGGTCTCCTTTCTTTTTAATCTTTGATAATAGGGCTTGCTGATCCTTTGCATTTTTGGCTATCAGGATAGTATCATCAGCATACTGCAGATTATTGATATTTCTTCCTTTAAAAACACACTTACCTTTTTCCAGTTCCAATTCTTCCCCTTATTATATATTTAGCATATATAACCTTGTTGTACTCCTTTGCTAACCTGGAATCAGTCTCTTTTGCCATGTTCAGTTCAAAATGTGGCTTCCTGACTTGTGTATAAGTTTATCATGAGGACAGTGAAATGTTCTGGAGTTCCCATGTTTCTCAGCACATTCAGAACCTCTTTTGGCACAACCTTATTTGCAATAAATTATATTTTTGTTGTACAATTAGAAAAATAGTCACTTTTCAGATTTCAATGAATTCATTTACATGATTATAATTGGATCTACAATATCATACTGCCAAGTATTAGGAAGCATTTTCCGAAACTAAATGAAAGAGTGATGTACCTGGTTTGATCTACAACTGATACAGTTTAAGCAACGTTTGTTAGACTGAAATCTGTTTTCTTAAGTAATTGAAATAGGTCTACATGTTATTCTTTTCTAAATAGTTCATTGCAACTGGGTTTTGGATTTATTGTACACATGCAGCCAACAATCCATATAAATTGCTGCCCTCAAATATCTGTTCTTAATGTGATTGCCCTCAAACACCTGATTCTTAATGTAACTAGAAAGTACTTATTTGCTAATTTAATTGATCACTGGTTTGGAAAAGCTGGATTTAACAGTTTTGACCAATCTTTGGGTGACTTTTAGCTTGAATTCTAGTGACCCATAAATTCAACAAGAAATCATTCAATACTGAAAAAATAGTCTATATTATTAAAGGAAGTAAATAAGCATTCTACAAAATTGGTGTCTTAATCAAAACTGTTTTAAAACAATAAAAAAGAAGCCTGAATTTATATTCTCTGTAAACATACAAAGAAAGAATAATACAATAATAAAGTTATTTCTAGAACTATGTCAGGTAAAATTGCATGGTAAAGTTTTGCTTTTACAGTTATCTCTCAGTTATTGTACAAAGCAGGCTATACTGCAGTATTTGCTACATTGTTACTAGAGGTTGTAATACAAAGTATCAAGGACTGTGTTCTGGTTTAGATTAATAAATAGCATTCAGAGGACCAGTGCACAAATACAATAAAAAAGGAGGATTGTACACACACACACACACACACAAATGTACATAACATTATACAATAAAATATATAACAAAATGACTTTATAAGAGAATTCAGTTTAGGACACAATTCTGTGTATGCATGATATGCATTTTCTATAATGGAAGATAACAGGAAACCGTTCTAATTACATTGTATAGACTCTAAGCAGAATTTTGAATTATTGGTAAATTGGAAAGCCTTATGCCTGGTCACAGAGTTAGCCTGATGTTTAGACTGGATTTGGCATTTTTGTCATATTTATTTGTTATTGCTATGTTTGCTTTGCAATGAAAATTCAAGCTTACTCATATTCTGGAAGGTAGCATACCAAAACACTATCTCGGCTATTTTTGTATTTTTCCTGTTGGATCTTCCATCTTCAAAACTGTAGTATCATGATTCTATAGCTTCAGTTTTGAAAGTTCTTGTTTTTCTTCCTTTCTTTTCAATGCTCCCTCCCGAACTTCCTACGCAGAATGCTCTGGACCATTGGGAATGGAAGGAGGAATTATTTCTAACCAACAGATTACTGCATCATCTACCCATCGAGCTCTTTTTGGGCTCCAGAAATGGTATCCTTATTATGCACGACTTAACAAGAAAGGGCTTATAAATGCATGGACTGCAGCAGAAAATGACAGATGGCCATGGATTCAGGTAACAGATGGAGCGGAGTACGTGGAAAACTACTAGCCTCTATTGCTAATATGGTTTAGTGATCAGTGCAATAGAGATGCAGACCTGCATTGAGGTGTTTTTTTGAAGTAGTTTATGTTGCCCAGAGTCCAATTTCATTCATTCTAAATATATCTATATTTTTTTAATTATACAATTAACAGAAAAAGAAAATTATATTTATTTTCCTTTGTACACTGTCGCTTATTTAGCAAAAGATTCCGTTTATGTGTGATATTGCTTTTATAATAAGTATAGTTCCCCTTATAAACTTTTAGGTACATGATACACACCAAGTAAATATGTAATTTATTTTTCTGCCTCCTAATGAGCTGGATATTGAAGCTACCATTCTAATGTGTATTGCCAGAATGTAATTAGTTGGAACTACAAGCTTGTAATTGGCTTGTGATTTAAAGGGTCACTAGCATGGCATTACAAGCAAATTAAAAGGAAGCTCACTCATATCTAAGTTTAACATAGTCTATATAGATTTATAAATAAATAAAATATTTTCCATGTTCAGCACTTACTGCTTCATTAGAAGCATTGAGACATGTTACTTTAACTCAGATGTGAAATAATTTTTTATATTATCTTATTTTAATATTCACTATTCAGGTATGATCATATTTCTCACTGAGTTTTTGTATTACGTTTTGCTTTTTATCTCCACAACATTACTCTTACCTATCCATTTTCATTATTCCTTATCTAATGTGACCTTTAGCTTTTTACAAAGACATTTACCAAAGATAAGGGTGTAAAAATGGAACATCTCTGTAACCTATGTAATATCAATATGTTTAAGATATCTGATTTATATTTTAAAACTTCCTAAACTATTTTTCGTAACCCAAACCCTTGAAGTAAAAGTTTCAGCTAGAGACCACAAAGGAATGGGATCATTTACTGTTCTTGGACATGGATTACCCCATTCCCTTTCAATATTGGACCAACTGTTTCAACCAAAATCCACCTAATACAATCCAACTCGACACGGGGTGAGTTTTCATCAATATGCTGATGATACTCAGCTTTACATCTCTACCCCATGTCATTACAGCGGAGCAGTGTAAGTGATGAACCGGTGCCTGGAGGCTGTTGGGGTCTGGATGGGTGCCAACAGGCTCAGACTCAATCCCGACAAGACGGAGTAGCTATGGGTTCTGCCTCCCAAGGACAATTCCATCTGTCCATCCATCACTCTGGGAGGGGAAGTTTTATCCCCGTCGGAGAGGGTTCGCAACTTGGGTGTCCTCCTCGATCCACAGCTAAGTTTAGAATACCATCTTTCGGCTGTGGCGAGGGGGGCATTCGCCCAGGTTCGCCTGGTGCATCAGTTGCGGCCCTATTTGGACCGGAAGTCACTCCTCACAGTCACCCATGCCCTTGTCACCTCGAGATTCGACTACTGTAATACTCTCTACATGGGGCAACCTTTGAAGAATGTCCAGAGACTGCAAGTAGTTCAGAATGCGGCCGCGCGAGCTGTCTTGGGTCTCCCAAGACATGCTCATATCACTCCAGCCCTCCGTGAGCTGCACTGGCTACCAATTGGTCTCCGAACACAATTCAAAGTGTTGGTTATGACCTATAAAGCCCTATATGGCAATGGGCCAGGATACTTGCGGGACCGTCTTCTGCCCCATGAATCCCAGCAACCGGTTAGGGCACATAGGGTTGGCCTCCTACAGGTCCCATCTGTTAGAAAGTGCCATCTGGCGGGACCTAGGGTTAGGGCCTTCTCTGTTGCTGCCCCAGCCCTCTGGAACCAACTTCCCTCAGAGGTTCGTACTGCTCCCTCCCTCCTAGCTTTCCTAAAACTCTTAAAAACACATTTATGCAGACAGGCCTGGGGCGTGTGAGCTGCGCTCTGCCCCTGGGCCTTTGATTGGGACTGTATGTTGTATGAGTGGTAATAGTTATATAGTTTTTATATTGTATATTACTATTTTAATTGATTTATATTTTTGTACTTGTATTTTTGCTGTGAGCCGCAAATAGTTCTAAGCAAGTTCCTTAGTTCCTAGATCATATACAATTTCTCACAGTTTTAGTATATTTTGGTTTGTTGAAAACCTGAATAAAATTCTCTGGTGACTTTGAACCAAACCTTCTGACTTCAGTTAAGGAATGGAAAATTCTATAGTTGTATACCAAAATGGTTTGCTTCTTCATGATAAAAACTTGACTTTTTATAATAAATGGGTTTTATATTTTAAGTCTTAGTGACTTAAAAAAGGAGAGAAGAAAGCAGAACCTTAAAGTTATCTTATAAGTTAACATCTGGACCACAAATAATGTGGTCGCACAGATAAACTAGCCATTATTTTCCACATTATGGTGAGATGAATGACATTATGGTCATTGTTTTATTACACAGTAAATTAAAAATGCAGTTAATTTGAATCCTAATGTTAATTTCTAAACTCATATCTATGTGATTACTTATTTATGGTGTTTATATACCATTTTACAATTATCAAGGACAACAATTAAAAGCAGCAGTGACATTAAAAATAAAATGGTACAAAATAGCATCTCCTACTAAAGTATCAAATACAATGGCAACATGGGACATGATAGCAGTGGTCCAATATCTCAGGGGCTGCCACAAAGAAGAGGGAGCCAAGCTATTCTCCAAGGCACCTGAAGGCAGGACGAGAAGCAATGGATGGAAACTGATCAAGGATAGAAGCAACCTAGAACTAAGGAGAAATTTCCTGACAGTTAGAACAATTAACCAATGGAACAACCTGCCTCCAGAAGCGGTGAATGCTCCAACACTGGAAGTTTTTAAGAAGAGACTGGACAGCCATTTGTCCAATGTAGGGTTTCCTGCCTGAGCAGGGGGTTGGACTCGATGACCTCCAAGGTTCCTTCCAACTTTATTATTATTATTATTATTATTATTATTATTATTATTATTATTATTATTATTATTATTATTATTATTATTATTATTATTACCCAAAAGCTCTGTTAAACAATGCTATTTGAACAGTATTTCTAAAGCAAATCAAAATAGACATCACTCAGCCAAGAGGACAGATTGTTGTAGATAATGGGGCATATTATCTCTGCTTCCTTCACTAATTTTGCAAATAGGGAGAAGAAAACCTTAAGTAACATGAAGGAGTTAACTAAAGATATTGGAGAGTGAAATCACCTTATAAGACTTTAAATTTATGGCTAGCACTACACCCAAATTGTATCTAAAAGAGCTGGAAGCTAATACAATATCTACCCAATATAATCCTTTGTTTATATGCTATAGTGGTTCTCACAGTAGTTGTCTATAGGAACTTATTGCAGTTTCTCAGAAATTTCTAATGCAAAATTTATAAATTATTTTGCATAATCAAATGTCAAGGTAACAACGGACTGAATTATCCTTACTAAGGCAATCAAGATAGGATAACTGGCACACTACATAAAGCTGAGCAAAAGTTTCCCAGGCCATGGTTTTTACTACGGTCTCTAAACAGTGGTGGGATTCAAATATGTGAACAACTGGTTCTCTGTGTGGATGCTGCTTCTGGAAGTCCATTCTGGGCAACAAAAAATTAGCTACCAGTTCTGTCAAACTGGTGCGAACTGGCTGAATCCCACCACTGTCTCTAACCATCTAGCAGCATACTCCAAGTTCCAGACTTGCTACTTCAGGCAGATTGCTTCCCTGGCAAATTTCCATGAAATATTTCACTGAGTACCACATTCACCAAAAAACAGAATAGAATAGAATTCTTTATTGGCCAAGTGTGATTGGACACACAAGGAATTTGTCTCTGGTGCATAAGCTCTCTGTGTACATACAAGCAACAAAGGATAACTCATGATCATACTCATAAAATACAATAATCATAAATCATAAAATACAATACTTAGTGATACTCATAGGATACTAAATAAGCAAACAACATAAATCATACTAGGATACTAAAACAATATAAATCATAAGATAAAAGCAACAAAGTTATCATAAGAAGATAAGGAAATAGGTAATAGGAAAAATGAGAAAAATAATACTAATACAGCCTTACTGGATTGTTTAACAGTGTTGTAGGAATTAGTTGTTTAGCAGAGTGATGGCATGGAGAAAAACAAATTGTCCTTGTGTCTAGTTGTTCTGGCATGCAATGTCCTGTAGCGTTGTCTTGAGGGAAGAAGTTGAAACAGTTTTTGTCCAGGATGTGATATGCAGTATACAGTACATATCCTCAATGAAGGCAGGCTGGTAGCAATTGTTTTTTCTGCAGTTCTAACTATCCATTGAAGTCTGTGTCTGTCTTGTTTTGTTTCAGTGCCAAATCAGACAGTTATAGAGGTGCAAATGACAGACTCAACTATTCCTTTGTAGAACTATATCAGCAGTTCTTTGGACAGTTTGAGCTTTCTGAACTGGCACAGGAAGAACATTCTTTGTTGTGCTTTTTTGATGAAATGTTTGATGTTAAGTGTCCATTTTAAATCTTGACATATTATAGAACCTAGAAACTTGAAAGTCTCTACTTTTGATACTGTGTTGTCTAGTATTGTAAGAGATGGTAGGAATAGGAGGCTGTCTCTTAAAATCTAACCTAACCCTAACCCTAACTATCATTTCTACAGTTTTGAGTGTGTTCAGTTCAAGGTTGTTCTGGACACACCATAAGGCTAGTTGTTCAATTTCCCATCTGTATGCAGAATCATCATTTTCTCAAATGAAACCAATCAATGTTGTATCATCCGCAAACTTCAGTACTTTAACAGAGGGATCCTTTGAGATGCAGTCATTGGTATATAGAGAGAAGAGTAATGGAGAGAACATACAGTCCTGGAGGGGGGGCTGTGCTAATTGTACAGGTATTTGATGTGATTTTGCCTACCTTCATCTGCTGCTTCCTGTCTGTTAGGAGGCTTATGATCCACTTACAAGTGTGGTCAGGCACAGCTAGCTGAATTAGTTAGAAGAATATCTGGAATGATGGCATTTAATGCTGTGTTGAAAATTACAAAAAGGACCGTTGCATTGGTTCTTCAAGATTCAAGATGTTGTAGGATGTAGTGCAGAGCCATATTAACATTATCATATGCCAATCAATTTGCTCAGTAAGCAAATTGCAAGGGGTCTAACAGCTGGATCTGTGATGGTTTTTAGGTGGGCCACCTCTAACCTTTCAAAGGTTTTCATAACTATGGATTTCAGAGCAACTGGTAGTCATTCAGTTCCAGCTTTTTCAGTACTGGGGTGATAGTAGAGCATTTGAAGCAAGAAGGAACATAGCACATCTCTAGTGATTTATTAAAGATGCGGGAGAAGATGGGGGCCAGATGGTCAGCACAAGCTTTCAATTAAGAAGGAGTTATCTTTTCTGGGCCTGGTGCTTTTCCAGGCTTTTGTCTATGAAATAGACCTTGCACATCATTTTATGTGATCACCAGAGATGGGAGTCCCAACGGATAGTGTTGGTTGTAGGAGGCGTGGTGTTGTTGATATATCTGAGATGGAGATGGTGGTGATAAGTGACAGTGGTTTCCTATCAAACCTACAGTGAAACACTTTCAGGTCATCTGAAAGTTGTCGATTCCCTTCAGCATGATAAGGGGGGTTTCTGTAAACAGTGATACTTTTAAGAGTTTTCCACATATTTGCTGATTCATTTGTTGAGAGCTGATTCCTTAGGTTTTCAGAATAGCTCCTTTTTGCTGCTCTGATCTCCCATGCTGATTGTACAGCATTCTATCTCCTTTCCTGTAGGCTTCCTTTTGGGCACAATGTAGCTGCTTGAGTTTAGCTGTGAAGCAAAGCTTATTGTTACTGTATATTTGTCAAGATACAGTATGTCAAATATGGAAGAGACAAAATCAATAGGTGGAACCAGGACATACAACCCCCAACCCCCCAGATGTTTGGGGACAAACAGAAGACTGAATTTTCTGATCTAAAATCAAGTTACATTTTTAAATATTTTTTATTAAGACTTTTTACTTAGATAACATACAGATATAGAAATATGGAAAAAAAGAAAAAAGAAAAGTGAAGAAAACAATACAGTTAAAGAAAGAAAAAAAGCAATTAAAATGTAATTTCTGTCCTTATTAACAAAATTTATAAACCAAATTTATTACCCCTTCTTTCTCAACATTACAATAATCTTTAAACTCTTATTCAGTCCATTTTTTCAATCATCAAATCCAAAAATCGCAATTTCACTTTTTTTCCATTTTCAGCAAAAAGTCCATAAAAGTATTTCACTCTTTTTTAAAAGCACTTATTATTTTATCCCTGATCAAATATGGCAGTTTTGCTATCACTGCTAATTCTGCTATTTTCACAATTCTCCATTTTTTATATTTCAATATTTTTCTATATTTGTGCATTTTCTATATTTGTGATCTTGCTACATTTATCATATCAAAATCAATCTTCAGTAAGTGTTTTCTAACTGGCTACCCATAAGCCCGAATAAGAAAAGTGTGTTTCATGTCAATGTTATTCTTCAAAATTCTTTGTATCATTGTATTATTTTATTATATAAAATTTTTTTCTTTCTTTTTCTTTTTTCTTTTTCTTTTTCTTTTTCACAAGTCTTCCCTGTATGGTTATATGACCCTTAATGTTTTTCATATTTCCAACATATATACTTTTATATATCTGAATATAATTCTCTGGTGTCATATATCAACAATATCTTATTTTATAAAAAAATTCTCTTTATAACAGAATGTGCATTTTCAGTCCTTTTATCCACATTATCTCCCATTAATTTATCCCATTCTCTCCCAATATTGTAACCAAAATTCATAGTCCATTTTATCATACAATCTTTAACTGTTCCTCTTCTATTTCAAAACCCAACGGAAGTTTATTTATTTTTGCAGTTGTATGCTTGTCATACGTACACAATGCGTTTTCAAATTCTGTCTTATGTTGTTCAATCTCCATTATCTTTTTATCTATATTAAATCTTTCTCTGACAATTCTATTGGGTTCTTAGTGCTCTCTGAGCTTGATTGTTTTCTTGTAGACATTTCATTACTTGACTAATGACTATGTGTAGACTGAGTGGGATTTGTTGACTGTTTGTATATAGTAGCTTACCTTATAAGTCTTTTTGAGGTGTGACTTACTTTAGCAATAGCAATAGGATTTATAAATTCCCCCACAGTACTTTACAAGTTTACAGCACTCTCTGGTTGGTTTACAATGTCAACATATTTGCCCCAAACAATCTGGTTCCTCATTTTACTGACCTTGGAAGGATGGAAGGCTGAATCAATCTTGAACCTGTTAGGATCAAACTGCAGACTGTGGGCAGAGATAGCCTGAAATACTGCATTCTAACCATTACACCACCAGGGCTTCCTCCTTGAATGTTCCTTTATTAGAGTATTGTTTTCTTCCCTGATAGTTATCTAGTGCTGTTTTCTGATTACGTATCTGGTGTTGACTCTGAAGGAAATATGTTCTTGGCAATTTGTTTATATATTTTAAATGGTATGTAAATGGTGGTTATCTTTAAGTATCTACATGCCTTCAGCCATCAGCCATTTGCCCAAGTGCCAGGTGTCCAGGAAGGAATTCCCTACCACTTTTGGATTTGGCTTGAACTAAAGCGTTAACAGTTTTTCAGTCAAATCTGTAGTTGAGTATGTCCAATTTTGTTAATTTTGCAAAATTAAGGAGTTATCATTGTATCTTCTGGCCGCAAATTGGTATTCATGAATGCACTCCAATTATCTTCTACATGTTTGTCCATTGCCTGTTCAATATCCATTCCCAAAGTTTTTTTTTCTTAAAAAACTAATTGTCTTTTCCTCAGACAATCTAAGGATTCAGAATACCACTCCCATGGTCTGCAACCAAACTTTGTATTAGGTCTAATACATTCCTCTTACTGAATAAGTAACTGTGCAAGGTAAAGGAACAATAGCATGAAATTGAAAATGATTTCTTTCTTCATCTCTCCTGTTTCATCTTCCTAATATTTTGACTAGCAGTATAATATAGCAGAAGGTCAAGTGGACAATGGGAGATCTAGGTTTCCTTTTACAGCAATCCTTGGAATAATTGCTAGTTCCATGGCTTCAGGTCTTGTGTCAGACTGATAGAAAAAAAAGGTAATTTCCCAGTAAAAGGATAAATTGCATTTGGAAGGAATTTGTAAGGGCTTATGGTGCTGTGTGGGAGCAGGAAAAGAAGGGTCTTGAACAAAGTTGGCATGAGCTTTTACAACCCCCACCAAAAGATTAATATCCAAGATTGCTTTTGCAGAAAGCAGCACCTTTTCTGAGTTTATTCTGATTATGCTACTTATTATAAGATTTTCTTTTTGCTACTTAGCCAGGATAGGAAAATCTTCATTGAGAGAAAAAGCCAACAAAATAGCAAGATACAAAATAAGCTTCCCTCCTGAAACTACAGATATTGATCTAGAGGTCAAAGGTAGAAATTTCCTGGTCTCTTAGCTTTCACTGTGCGAAAACTCATAATATTGTCCTTCCTTTTTCCTTTCTATGTTTTTATATCTATTCTTTGCTGCAGGTTTGGTTTTGGTTTGTGGTTTTTTAATTATTATTTGTGTTTGTGTGTAGTTTTATTTTATTTGCTCAAGCAGTTTAGGGGCAGGGAATCAGACTGGCACTGTGATATCTATTACCTATCATATTGTTTTGGATAAAGTGATTTTTGCATTTGCTAGAGCTCGTCAGTTGTTAATACTTCCTCACTTCTGATTAAAGCTTACATCCCTGAGGTTATATTGTGCTTAGTATATCAATTGACTGCTTAGCCTAATGATCCCATGTAAGTTAACTATTTGTTTTCAACTCTAATGGAAAATTACAAATTTAATTTAGAAAAAGGTTTTAAAATATGGGTAGTTTTCACTTATTTACTGTTCAAAATGACAGACATCTCTCCCCAAAGATACTTCTGAACTGATTTTGAAGTTCTGACCACCATAACTGCCCCTCCCCCATTACATGATTGCATTTGGAGCACTTGGCAACTGGCACACATTTGTGGTCATTTGACTGTTGCAAAAAAAAAAAAAGGTTGTAAAATTGGGTGCAGTCCCACAATGACCTGCTTAATAACCACCATGTAATTCTGGGCTCAGTTTTGGTTATAAGTTGAGGAATACCTATAAGCACATATGTATTTATAAATAAAGGTCCTAAATGAATATATGTAGGGTTCGTGTGGTTAAAAAGACATATCATACTATTACATAACTGTAACTGAGTTCTGATCTCACTACTTTTTATACATCTTATCTGCAAAATGTGTTTGCTTATTTGATGTAATATACAGGTCATGTTCAGCAGTGTAGCTGTAAGAGTTTTATTTCAAATTTTGTTCAAAAAAGCTATTGTGATCTTATTGTGAAAAGTATTCTTCAGATATGGGGATAAAAACTTAAAATAATTAAAGATCAGACAGTTCACTATTGGAAATAAACATTACTATGATAATGCATTGAAGCTTAGCGTCAGCAGTTTTAAGATATAGGTAGTCCTCAACTCTCAACCATTTGTTTAGTGATCGAAATTACAATGGCACTGAAAAAGTGACTTATGACACTTTTACACACTTAGGACTTTTGCAGTATCCCCACGGTGACATATCAGAATTTGGATGCTTGGCAACTGGTTCATATTTATGATGGTTGCAGTGTTCCAGAGTCATGTGATCAACTTTCGTGATCTTCTGACAAGCGAACTCACTGGGGAATTCTCTTAATAAACATGATACTAACTTAATAACTGTAGTGATTCACTTAATAACTATGATAAGAAAAGTTGTAAAATGGAGCAAAACTTACTTAACAATTGTCTTGCTCAACAACAGAAATTTTGGACTCAGTTATGACTTTAAGTTAACAATTTCCTGTATATGAAGTTCAGCTGCCAAAATTCTCCAGCTAGCATTTCACACTGATCAAGAGATTCCATAGATTTTAGACATGCCATAAAAATCAGATGCTCATTCTGCTAGTATTTTATGCAAGATTACAGAAAATGTCAAAGAGAGAAATAACAAAAGTAGTTTCAGCCAAAATCTCAAATACTATTGGTGCACCCATCTGCACTGTGATATTTTTTCTAAGTAAATGGTGAAAACCAAATTGAAAGAGGGAAAAAAAATCCTAATTGCAGTGCCAGATTTTCTCTTGAGACTCATCAAATTTTATATTCCCTCTGCTTGACTCAGTAAAAGCTGCTCACAAAGAAAGTGGTTTCAATTTTTAATGAGATGTATACGCCTAATTGTTACTAAGCAAAGGAAATATATATTTTTGTTTAACATCCATAATTCACTTTGGATAAGGCTCATATATTGCCAAGAGTTTGCTTATGGGGTTAGTTTTCTTTTCTTTTTCTTTTTTTGTTTCTCTACTTGAAGTCTTCAGATTCTTAACTTTTCTTTTGACAGCACCATTACAGGTATAAGAAAAATATGTATATGTGTAGGAGTTTTCATATTGACATGGTGCAAAAATAAAATCCAGAAAACACTAAAATTAAAAACCTACCAAAAAAATAAAAATTAAACACAGAATTTACAGAACAACAGAGTTGGAAGGGACTTTGTAGGTCTTCTAGTTCAATTCCCTGCTTAAGCAGGAGACCCTATACCATTTCTGACAAATGGCTCTCCAGTCTCTTCTTGAAAGCCTCCAGTGATGAGTCACCCACAACTTCTGAAGGCAAACACAGGTCAGAGGGAGTAAAATCCCAATCAACTTTACTGGGTATTTCAAGGAGAATAGTATTATTGTTGTCCCTTTAACTAATGTTTGTATTTAATTTTTGTTAACACATAACAATTCATGTATTATGGATTTTTTTTATCAGCAAATTAATTTACCTCCTATAAGGACCCACCTCAGCTAACCACACAAGAAAGCAGAACTCTTGAAACAGGCATTGTCTCAAAAGGAACTTTTATTAGGGGTTAGTGACAGTAGGAAAGTCAAGGCGAGATCTGGGGGAAATCCCACTTAAGCAGTATAGTAAAACAAGCAATCTTCCTCCTCCCACCAAAGTCATAGTGTCCATTTGAAATTCAGCCAATCCACAGGTGGCATGATGTTTGGGTAACTGGGACAGTTGACGCACATCTCAAGGTCTTCTCCAGTTTCGCTTCTACATAACTGATAAGGGAGACACATTCTTTTCTCAAGTGGATAGAGGCGGGAGACGAAAAGTAGAAAGCAGAATGGCAGGCCCCAAACAAGAGCACACATGCAGGGAAAACAACAAGGATTTGGGACCTGACACCTCCCTTGTGTAGAAGGTCTATTGTGGAAAACATGTGCAGAAGCCATAGGCAAAACAGGAGCTCAGTCCAGGAAATCAAGAAAATGTGAGGGAAAAAAGAACCCCTCAAGATCGCCCTTTCTTGACTCTTGTTTAAGAGGAATATTAGATTCTGTTATTATAGCCTATATAAATAAAGTTCTGCTGCAGTATTTCTTATAACTTAATATGGGCTTCTGTCAGAAAGCCCTGATTTCATTTTGTTCAGATTCCCAACGATTCATTTTTTTTTTGCCCCAACCAGTTTTTGAGCCACTGAGCATTCTCTGACTAGTGAGCATACTTGGGACTTTATTAGGCTATTACAGATTTCTCATAGACAGAATGAGCATTTTCCAGTCCATAGGAGACATGCAACCAAAACCTCTTTTGTTCTGGCCAGAAACAGAAACCCCAGAGCTAGCAGTATTGCAGTTCAGCAACAAAAGACTTAACAACAGATTTCTTCCCAATGGTATATACATTTAAAATAGGCTTAATGCAGCTTTCAAAAAAATTCAGTTCTCCAACATGCCATAATCCAAGCTACCTCCCACATGAAATGTCATTACACATTAACACACCCCCTACTGTAGCCTTCCATAGCTATAAAAAACATTTATAAAAACAATACCTCTACAGCAGTGTTGGGATTAAAACACTTTCTCTGGGTTCATTCCAAGCTGGAAATGAGGCACACCAGACAATCAGTAGAAAGTACAAAATATGTTTATTTCAGTTGCTTTGTGTGGATAGCTATGCCCACATCTCTTTATTTCTACTTTTATAAGGTTATGAAGTTTAGAAATCTAGCCAGTTATTACCTTTGTTGATTTTTGAAACTAGAAAATAACTGAAAAGGTTTAAGAAAAAAAAGATAGAAAGAAAACAGAGGTGTAAAAAGAAAATAAAAAGTAAAGAAAGCAGAAAAAGGATGACTTCAGACTTTCTTTGTTACAAATATGAATTTAAAAAGTACATTAAACTTTTATGAATGAAGGCAAATATATATCTCCCAGGATAATGTTTCAGGATCCCGTCTGGATTGGTCACCACGACCAGAGATTTAGTTTTCCAAGCTTTTGTACTGCTAGTAGAGACAAGTTCCTTGAGGATGGGCTCCATCATGAGTCCAAAAGCTTGGAAGACTAAACTTCTGGTCTTAGTGACTGACCCAGATTGGGTCCTGCATCAGACTTTTATGCTAAAGTTAACATTTGTCTACATTAGTTTCTTACAAAAAAATCCAAAAGTGGTTTCAAGTGGAAATGAAATTATTCAGTCTTTTCTTTAATCAAAGCTGTCCTGTTCACCATTTCTGTCAAATCCATCAGCTTCATTCATTCTTCCATTGTAAGTATTTGTAGATCCTTCCACCTTTGTCCATTTAAAAGTCTTGCTGCTGTTGTCATATATAAAAGAAATTTCCATAAGATGTTTCCCTTTGTTTGACCATTAAACTCAAAAGAAAAAATTTTGGTTTCAATTTACATTCACTTTTAAAATCTTCTGGATCAAAATACATACTAGATCCCAATATTTTTTAGCTTTTTTACATGTCTACCAGAGATGGGAAAAAAGTACCTTCAGTTTGGTTACATTTCCAATAAATGTTTGAAGCTCTCTTATACATTTTTGACAGCTTATCCAATGTCATATACAAAAAATGCATCATTTTATAAAAATTATCTTTTAATTTAGCCAATCATTATCAATGGAATGGAATGTGTTACTTATTACAAACAAAGGTTTACCTATTTTAGAGTGAAGGCAGATACCTCTTTTTATATGGTGTCTCTTTATCTAGAGGCAAAGCAGATTTTTTTAAAAAATGGGCATTTTATCTAAAATGGGTGTTTTTCTATGCATAAAATATATATTTTTCTTTATATAGGTATGCATGCATTTTGGTACGTGATATCTCTATTGTTCCTAATGGAGAACAATATACAATATAACAATTTCTTATACAGTGAAACTATTGTTGCCTATTTACTACTACCTATACAATCTTTAAAAGTATAAAAAAATTACAACACCAGCAACTTTGTACATTTTCTTGTAAAGAAGTGCTGTATTGTTAGAAATTTGGACTTTGCCCACATTTCTTGCACATGAATATTTGTCATTTTGCATATGTAAGTAATAATATTCCATTAGATTTTTTTAAATTGCTATCGCGGATGTATTGTTTCAAAAAACCTGAAAGTAGATATACAATCCCTATCCTGTACAGTGAATATATTTGGAATCATACTTTCCATCTTCATATAAATGCTATCTTTTATTAACCATATGAATTAATATAAATTTGTATCCAGAATAGCCCATGTACTTTATGTTTGGAAAGAGGAGGCCATCTATAATAGTTAAATCTTGAGATTTTTCAGATAAAAATAAAATTAAATATTGTCTCTGTTCATGTTTTTTTCTACCCTGTGCCTAGCATATAAATAGGGAAAACTAATATTGTAAATTATATAGCAAAATTATTATTTGAAGTATAATAATTAATGTTTCCTCTTTTGCTAAACATAGTTAGGCTGATCATCAATAATTTATACATAAAGTGTATTTTAAATGATTGCAGAATTCCATAAAATCTGCAACTGAGTATTTATTTGTGATTTCTATAAGTATGGGCTTTGTGCTGAGGCTGCTGTCTAAACATGCTAGTCGTTGAATAATTCATATCTCTCCATTAATAGAATTCTTAGCAACTACCTTTGGGAGTAAAATAATAACTTAATAAGAAGAAACAAGCCAAGCTAGTTTTTAGTCTGTCTAATTCTGTAAATTCTCAGAGGCACAAAAGGGTTGCTTCCCAATGAAACCCAAATGAGTTGATTGTCTAGAAAAATGTTGAGACTTTTGAAATATGTTTATTCTTACTTTAATCATCTATATGATAATCCAATTACACTTATTATTTCTTGCACTAAAGGCACAATAGGTTTTACACAAAGATGAACACCTCCATCTGTATCAGAGAAATATCTAACAAGTTCAGTGGGTACCAAAATAATATAAAATCATGGATACAAAAAGTATATCCAGTATTTTCCTCTTTCTTTCTCTCTCACTGTCATAGTTCCGATAGATGAAACCCATCAAGAGAACTTCAAGGCAAAAATTCTTCCTTAAAGAACAATTTATTCAGGAAACAAAGTAGCAGCACTACATAGCTGAACCCAAAAACTAAATTCCTTTCCCCTGAATACAAAGTGCAATTCCCACCCCCAATAAGCTGTCATAAATCACATTCTCCAATTAGCCTAAAATGTGGGCTTTCTCCCAGCTCCTCAGCCTGCCAAAACGTTATCAGCTCATCCTTGGGTTCCCACAAAGCAGCGTTATTATTATGGCTAGCTGAGCTCGAGCTTTCATACCACCCACCCACCCTTCTGCATCTGATTTCTAAATACCAGAAAAAGCCTGTTAAAAGAAAAGAGAAAATGGCTGCAATTTTCATCAATTGTCAGAGCAAGAACATCCAATGTTTACAGCATTGACGTTCACATTCTCTCTCTTTCTTTTCTTTCTGGTAGGAGATTTGTCTTTACATAATAAAATAGTTAAAATATTGGTATTCAAAGAGATCTTTAAAATCCTTTCCCTTTTTCTTAAAAATAATATACTTTCTGTTTAAATTTCATCAATGATACCTAAGATTAGTTTTATAATGTCACTGTCGATCCAGGAAATTACAGCCTGACATCAATACATGGGAAGATTCTGGAAAAGATAATCAAGCAATGAATCTGTAAATACCTAAGGGTGTTATTTATTTAATTTATTTTTTAGACAAATTTATATGGCTACCCAACTCAATCCAATTTCCTAACAGTGAGAACAATCAATCAATGGAATGGCATCTACATGGAGGGAAGTATGCAGTGGGGCACCTTAAGGTTTTGTCTTAGGCCCAGTATTCTTCAATATCTTCACCAATGATTTAGATGAAGGGATAGATTGGGAACTCATCAAAATTGCAGACTACACTAAGCAGGCAGGAATAGCCAACAATCCAGAAGATAGGCTTAAGATTCAAAAGGATCTTGACAGACTTATACACTGGGTTCTATCTAACAAAATGAAATTCAATGATGAAAAAAGTAAAATTCTACATTTAGGCAAGAAAAACTAAATGCACAAGTATAGTATAGGTGGTACCTGACTCAACAGGAGTAACTGTGAAAAGGATCTTGGAGTCCTAGTGGACAATCACTTAAATATGAGTCAGCAGTGTGATGCAGCTGCCAAAACAGCCAATGCAGTCCTAGGCTGCATTAACAGAGAAGTAAAATCAAGATCATGTGAAGTGTTAATACTGCTTTATAATATCTTGAACCCAGTTTTGGTTGCCACAATGTAAAAAAAGACTCTAAAAAGCATACATAGAAGAGCAACAAAGATGATTAGAGGACTGGAGGCTAAAGCATATTAAGAAAGTTTGCAGGAATTGGGTATGTCTAGTTTAATGAAAAGAAAGACTAGGAGTAACATGATAGCAGTGTTCCAATATCTAAGGGGCTGCCACAATGAAGAGGGGGTTACACCTATTCTTCAAACCATCTGAAGGCAGGACAAGAAGCAATGGATGGAAACTAAAGAAGGAGAGAAGCAACCTAGAACTAAGGAGAAATTACCTGACAATTGGAACCTTTAATCAGTGGAATGAGTTGCCTCCAGAGGATGTGGGTGCTCCAACACTGGAGGTTTTAAGAAGAGATTGGACAACGATTTGTCTGAAATAGTATAGGGTTTCCTGCCTGAACAAGGGGTTGGATTAGAAGACCTCAAAGGTCCCTTCCCTGTTGTTGTTGTTGTTGTTGTTCATAAATGATAGAATATAACTATAGTAGACATTGATCTATTTTCCATGAATGTAAATGTTAGAAATACCTTTGTCTCCTGCATAGACATACAGCACATGTACAAGCATATTAATTATTTAGAGATTCTAAGAAAAATAGAATTAAACTATACAGTTTGAAATATTTCATCTCAGTTACAACACGTGAGATATTATTCAAATACCATCTCCACATAAAATGCGAGATCTAACCCAGAGGAGGGGAGCTGAAATTTTAAGAAAGAAAATAAGAACAATTGACAATAATGTTTTAGCCAAACATGCTCCAAAAGTAGAATGACTGGAATGGGAGCAGAATTCAGGGACAGATGGTGCTGATGCAACAGCATGGTTCTATATTTAATTGCTTCTGCTGTAGAAAAAGCTGAACAAGATAACTGAAATGAAAGGTAAAGAATCACAGCTATTAGCTGCTCAGTTTCAGTTTTGTTTCATTTCTGAGGTAGAAGGAAAGGAGATCTACCTTTTTCTCTACTTACAGTATATCACATATTAGAGTTCTGTATTTAGACAGAATGGGTTTAGTGTTTAAGGTTTCATGTATATTTTTAACTTCTACATTTCAGATATTTTTTGGTTGCCAAAATAAATTATTCACCAGACTAACAGGTCTCCTGTGATTCCCAAATCCCAGGGCCCAAATTACAAGTCAGATTTGAATCATCTGGGTGGCTGCCCGCTGTACCTCTAATGCTAAGCTCAGCATTTGTGGATAGGAAGACAAGTTTTCTTTAAAATTAAATATTCCTTTTAAGGACACACATTTTGTTGTCTTTAGAATTATGTTATTCCAATGTTATGATGTAAGAGTTTACAGATGATGATGAATAGGTAGGTAGGTAAGTAGGTAGATAGATAGATAGATAGATAGATAGATAGATAGATAGATAGATAGATAGATAGATAGATAGATAGATAGATAGATAGATAGATAGATAGATAGATAGATGGTTTTTCATGTTCAATCATGTCCAATTCTCAGAGGCAATTCTCAGATGGGCAGAAAGAAGCATTTGATAGTAACATGCCATCAGTTGCCCAGCACAGCATCTTGAATGGATCATAAGATTTAAGAAGGAAAGAGTAGGATGGTTCTTAGTAAAACTGCAACCACTAAAGCTTACTGGGAGTTTGAATATGTCTAAATTATGTATATAAAGACACAAATAAAAATACAGTACTTAATACCTATGATGATAAATAAGGCATAGGACGCAATCTGGTTTGGGAAATATTAGGTCACTATCACCAGAAAAGATAGTCATCAGAGGAGATGTTGTTCTTGTTTTCTGTATTGTACTCAAAAAATCAAGATCAGATTGGATCCAACACGTTTTTTTTTCTAAACCATTAGAGCCATCTCTCAAAGCGGATTGGATGATTCTTGCCTTGTTCAAAAAGCTAAGGATTGAAATTCAAATGTTGAATTACATTTGGCAATGTTTAAAATGGGAATGCAATTTTTGTTTCAAATTACACATATCAACATTTGTTTAGAGAACCTGGGAAAATTTAAATTACTGAAAATGCTTGCTTTGACTTCATTGCTTCAACAGTTCTAGTAATACAAGTAGGAATTAATTATTTAAGTAAGGAGAGAGAACGTTTTGCATTTTTAAAAATCAGTTGAACAATTAAAACAATAACATGTATTGTGCATTCAATGGATTACTAACATTTTCACATATTTATTATATTAAAACCTTGTGGTACTGATTTGGCTTTCTTATAAATATGGGGAAATAATTGCTTTTTAAATTTTTTTTTGCCTTTCCCTGGCTGGTCGGAAATTTGTAATAGCAGCAATGTATCTTCTGGCCTGAAAATAATTCAAGTTCCATCTTCTGATATAAGATAGGTTCCAATATGCACATATCAGAGCTTCTACTTGTACTGTCTTGGAGTTTATATACTGAGTATTACCTCCAAAGGAATCTTCATTTTTACAAACAATGTTTAAAGGAAGATCAAAGGTAAACAGAGAGAAAGAGTCCTCGAAGGCCATGTGCCTGTCCCTGACACTGACTGCTTTATGGAAAGCATTAAAGACCATATTTCCCTCCAATAAATTTGGTCTGATAATGGTATGGCCTGCTGAATAAGGATTTTTTTCCCCCTGACACTTCTGGTTTAAAACCCTGTTTTATTGTTTTTTGGGGAGAGATTGTGTTTTCGTATTTGTTTAAATTTTTTTGTGTGTGTTATTTTGATGAAGTACACTACCATGTATCCTGTGCTAAGAAAGGTGGCTATAATCAATCAATAAGTCAATCAAGTTCTCAGCTGAATTTTTGGCCTGATTCTCATGAGACACATAACTCTACTTTCAAGTTATACATCTATCTATTTAATTATTTTCAAGAAATTACACCCAGGAGATTGTAATGTAGGTTGAAAATTGAAATATAATGCAGCATAATTTATAATATATACCATTTGCATATGGGCTATTAGATATTGTATTCCTTCTTTATTGTGAATATCTTAACAGTGAATAGGCCCATTCTTAGTTTAATTGAGTAGTTTATGCTAAATTTAAAGGAAAAGGAATTTATGGAACTACAGTACATTATAAAGAAGTTAATAAATAGGCTATTGAATACATAGTTAATGCAGACACCAGTAAATTAGTTCATTTGGAATTGTGCTCTGATGCAAACCCCATTTATTTCAACAAGACCACAGATGTAAGTATTCCTGCAGAAACTGAGTTCCCTTCTATCATTTTTTTAAGTAATAGAACTGACTGAACAATTGAGTTTCATCTTTCATCTTTTTAATATAATGTATATGGACATTTGTCAGATAAATGAAATTCTAGTCTAAAGTCCTTTTATCACAAGGATTGCCAAGAAAAAAAGAGGAAGGAAAACTTCCACTGAATGAACTGAGATGTTTGCTTAATGCCTGTCTAGCCTTTATTCCATAAACAGCTGTAAGCTACATGAAGTCTTAGCCAAATCAAAATTTCTTTAAAACGGCTATACTGTAAGAATTAGTCCTTTCATGTATTCAGAGGGATACAAAAGCAGAACATCCAGATTCAGCCAGATTTTCATTCCATACAGCACTAACCTTGTGAACTCTCAAGCTTCCTCCTTCTGATATATATTCAAGATGGACAATATTTAATATTTATTGCTACGTATATGTAGGGATGTGGGTCTATACATATGTTGTTCATAGTATGTTTAGGTTTGTGTCATGTATGTGTTTCACTTTGAGAGCAGGCAACTAAATTTCATTTTTGATGTGTGCCATTGTGCCCACAATATAAAAATGACAATAAAGGTTATCTTATCTTATCTATCCTGTATGTTACACTTTATTAAAATAAATATGAAAAGACCAAAGTGGAAAAAAAAATTCTTGCTTTCCCTATTTTTTTTCTTGTCTCTCTTTTCTTTGATTTCCTGTTCTGATATTCAAAAATTATTAAAAGAGTCCCCCTTCCCCCATTCAAATGCTTATTTTCAATGAAGAACATTTTTGAGAAATGAACTCGTAGATTCATTAAGCAGCTCTTCCAAGTTAAACCCCCATATGATTTGTACAGTAATGTCATTCCATTATATATTGCAGTGAATTAATATGAAAGCTACTCAGAAATTATTGTTTATTGATTAGGGTATTTCAGTTGCCTATGTTTTCTATTAACTTTATGTAAATCACTTGTAGGCAGAGAAGATTAAAACAATTATTTTAAAAAAATCATTTGAAATATAAACCCTTTTTGAAATCCTTTTGAAATCCTCATTAAAAGTATATGAGCAGAATTGTCCTTTTCATTAAGGCAGGTGTAAATGTTAGGTAATTTAATCCTGGCAGTAAATACATTTCAACTTATATTTAAGAATGCTTTGCTTAACTAACAATCTAATATATGATTTTCTTAGGAATCATAAATCAAACTTACTATAAATATTGGTCAATATGAAATATGCAGTATGAATGTTCTTTTCACTTGCAGAAAAATATAACATCATTTATAACAATATTTTTAATTAACCAACATGTATGCATATTTATCTTTTTATTCTATAAAGCTAGTAATTATTTTACTTCCACTGACCAAAATACTATACCAAGCAGAATTATTGGTCTACGGAATTTCTGTCCATGATCAACCATACGTATTGTGGATCATTTTGAAAAAAACTGGAAAGAATATAAATATATATTAAGGTTTTTTTTAATTTACACAAAATTCCTTCAATGTAGAATTTTTTACCGATTTTAAGATTCTCTTATTAGTGACTGAAAAGTCATTGGGTTTATAAAAATATGTAAACACTGTCAGATTAAATTTTTATACTGGAACATTTCACAAAATGTTGCTCTGCTAATCAAAGAGGTGGATAGGTAATGCACAAGCTTGCAAGACTAAAACATGCATTTATTACTCAAAAAGAAAGGTTTAACTCCTTGTATCTATTTGTTTTTAGCAATGGAAGTTATCACAAAAATCAGGCCTCAAGAAATATTCTTCAAGCTGTGAACTTGACTTTGTTCTGCATTATCTTTGTGTCCATAGGAGTATGCACAGAAGAATGAAAACATGCCAGAAGAAATTATTGTTCTTTAGCATTTGACATTCTCTTAAATTAACTATCATAAGTGAATTAATTGAACTTCTGTATAAATAAAGCCTTGGACATAGGAACATTTGGTGTTAGACTAGCCATACATTTTATTTATATGAGCAATAGCATGAAATGAAATACGTTTCTGCTAAATGAAATACAGAGCTGATTATTTCATTGATGACGCCTGATTATAATTTCAGATAAATCTACAACGAAAAATGAGAATCACTGGAGTTATCACACAAGGTGCAAAGAGAATTGGAAGCCCAGAATACATTAAATCATACAAAATTGCATATAGCAATGATGGCAAACTATGGACCACATACAAAGTGAAAGGTACCACTGAAGATATGGTAAGTCAATTTCATCAATATAAAAGTAATACTTTGTATGATATAAAATATATTATTTTAAATCTATGCCTTTCAATAGTATAACTTACATAAAAATAAGCCTACAGAGACATTTCTACCTTCAGATTTTATTCTTCAATTTTATAGGTTTGTTTTTAAATTTTATTTGGACTTTTATTGGATTGTTATTCAATCTGAATATCACCTTTCTCCAGCTGTGGGCAGCTCACAATGTATTACCATAATTATCCAATACAAACAATAACCAATGGTATCTGGTCACTACATACAAGAGAAACAAAAATAACAAAATCACACCCAAGTGGGGGCTTATCCATCTCAACCCAAGATCTGAGAAACCAATCAGGTCTCCAAGGCTTTATAGCAGGTATGTCAAACTTGTGATGTCACGTGACGTCACACAATGTATTGAGCCTGTTTTGCCATTGTCGGCAGTGGCATGGGCGCAGCTTCCATGTGACGTGTCCAGCCCACAGGCCGGCAGTTTGACACCCCTGCTTTATAGAATGCCCATAGGTGGGGGGGCTTTTGGAGAAAACTGTAAGATTTTTTGTTTCATCCCATGTGTGACTTACAGGTTTTTTCTTCCTCCTCAAGATGAGGTCCATTTTGTTTATTCAAGTGGCACACTAGAGTACTTCAGTCTCCAAATACCATACTGCTTTTTTGTTTGTTTGTTTGTTTGTTTATATCCCATTTCTATTATTTTCACAAATAACTCAAGACAGCGAACATATCCAACACACCTTCTTCCTCCTATTTTCCTATAAAAACAACTTAGTGAGGTGGATAGAACTGAGAGAGAGTGACGTGTCCAAAGACACCCAGCTGGCTTTCATAATTAGTATGGTTCGTTGCACAGTCAGATATATAGACTGGATTTTTATCCATCTACTGAGTCCTGCCTAAGGACCTGGGATGCTGTTGTTTGATGGTGACAAAGGTATTATTGTTAATTAATATTAAATTAATTAATAATTAACTTATTAGTAGTAATAATAATTATTTTTATTATATTGTATGTGTCTCTCAGTTTGCAAGGTCAGGTCAAGTACCCACAGACCTTTTCAGCAACATTCGATGGGCAATACACAGAAAATCAAAAATCAAGCAGTAAGGAAATAAAATATTTAAAAATGATTGAATACAAATTAATTATAGAAACATAAAGTTTTAAAATAAATCCAAGATGCTATTTTGTACCTGCCAAATGTTAAACAACAACTGTAGATTGTTTTAGTTGCCTGATCAATTTCTTCTTGAAGTACATATTTACATAAACTATTCTTATATAAGTAGCTGCTCCTACTGCTCGCCAGACGCTTGTGTAAAAACACTTAGTGATGTTCAAATAGTTCAAATATTTCTACAGGAGCAAATAGGTATCAGGCCATTCCCTCTAATAAATTCATAGTGCTGTAGCAATTCTATCTTATTTATGTTGACAAATGATTAATCCTTGAAAATAAAGGATATATTTAAAAACACTTAATTAAACTCAAGGTAAAAGTAAGAATGCATTTTAAAATTTAACCTGACCTATATGAAGTATACCCAATTGTATTTCACTGTTAAGAGCAAGAGAAGAATACAATGCCATTCCTGTCCTGAAGCAAGAACAGACAATAGTATATTAAAAAATATTATTAAACACAAGAATATTTGAAGATAGAAATTGTCTCTTACTATATACAGGGTCAAACGTATATAGTTTGTTTTAATGCTATTGTCACAGAACAGATTCTATAAGGAATCAATTAATTTAAAAAATCCAGATAGGTTGCTTTTAAGTTCATTTGACTTGGTAAAAGGTAATTTGGACAGGCATGATAACCTTGGTAGAAAGCCAAGACTCAAAACATATATACCGTAGAGGCATACAAGTAGGGTAGGATACAGGAAGTAGAAAAACAGATATTCCAGCCCTTCCCTGTATTGCCACATACATTTTTTAATAGAACACTGACACCTACTGGCTGTTCTACCACAATACTTTTTGTTGCTATGGAATGTGGGTCCAAAATTGCTTGTCCAGTGATTGCGCAGATAATAAAGCATCCATTTAGCATCTAAATAGTGTTTTACTTAGTAAAACATAATGTAGATAGGTGTGTCAAGCCTAGTGAAGACAAGGCTCAACATATATGCATGTACAAGCATAGATGAAGAGTATAGTTACAATAAGCAGTAAGATAGTCTATCTTTTCCCAAAAACTTCATATATACTTCTAGTATGACAGTGAGACTGATATTAATGGTTGATATTGCCTGTTCCTACACTAACAAATACTAGTAAGAGACATGGTCTGGTAAACTAGTATGAGAATAATATCGAGAGCTTTTTGGTAGGAGACAAGTGAAAGACAGTGTTGAAAGCATTCTATCATTTATATTGTACTTCCAATCAAGAATATATGTTTTTGGGTTGCTAATCAGTCTTAGCATATAGTTTATCACTAAACATTGTCAAATTAAGGTAATGATAATTTTACTGATCACAATTTTCATTGATAGGTATTAGTCAAACTAGTCAGATACAAGCATAATAAAGGGAAGTCTTGTTCAAAGATCTAAATTCCAAATCAAACACCTAGTAGAACTCAGCAAATTCTTTGAAAGTGATATTTTGAAGTATGTAGAAGTGAAAATGAACCACCATACTTGAAACAATTACAAATTCTTCTGGCATATATGGCAGCTTTAGATGTGATTCCTGTTGTGTTCTTGCATATATCGAAAGGTAATCTGAAAGAGAAGTGGCTTTGGATGTGGATGTACACACTTGTACACGTGTGGGAACAGCTTCTAAAGAAGCTACGTGAATTGGCAGGGGAACAAAACTGTTCAGAAAGCATTTCAAAAAGAGCTGCTTCATACATTACTAAGCATTCAAAAGTAATTCTTCTGAAGAATTTGTGAAACCCTGATATATGTGATACCTCTAAGTCTCTTGTCGTTTAATTCTTCAGACTAAGAGATATTGAGTGGCCCAAAGTCAACCAGTTGACTTCACATGTAAGGCAGGACTAGAACTCACAGTCTTCTGTTTCTAACTACTATACCAAACTGCCTCTCCCTTGATGACCTGAAGACAGGATATCTGTGAGATCATCTGTCTCCAATTATCTTCGCCCATCTTATATGATCTGACAAGATTGACATGTTCCAAGTCCCATCAACAAAACAATGTCCTCTTCTCGGTCATCACATCTGGCTTTTGGATTTGCATTCTGCCTGAGAATTGTATAATCATGATCCTGTGGTTCTTTAGGAAGTCCCTAAAACCCTGGCTCTTGCAGGAGGTACTGAAATGGGGCAAATTGTGAATTTGTTGGAGCATTTGCATTTTAAACTTTTATCCGACATAGTTGTTTTATCTTTTAGTACATTGTTACTTTGTGTTTCTTACCCCGTCTTGCAAGCCACTTTGAATCATTAGTCATCTGGACCACTAAATTAAATTAATAAATTACTAAGCACAAATCAATATTTGTGGGTTACATCTGTCATCCATGACTAAAGCCTATTATGTGCTGTTGCAGGTGTTCCATGGAAATGTGGATAATAATACACCTTATGCGAATTCTTTCACCCCGCCAATAAAATCTCAGTATCTACGATTGTATCCTCAAGTCTGTAGAAGGCATTGTACTTTGCGAATGGAACTTCTTGGCTGTGAATTGTCAGGTCAGTGTTCTTAGAATACAAATGTTTCTTTGCATTATTTGTAAATATCCAGATGTCTTATTGTGAATTTATATATGTTGATATAAATATGTCAAAAACTAATATATTTTCTCATCATTTATTTAACATTTTTAAAAACATATTTTTGTAATTCTTTCATTTATCTGTTATTCTCCTACGAGAATACTTTATCATCTTATTTCAGAAAACTAATTCTGAAGTGATCATATTGTTGTTTGTCTTAATACAAGAAATACATTCAAATCCAAAATTAAACTCAAAGCAATAGAATTAAATATACAACCAGTCTGATGTAGTGGTTACGACATCAGGCTAGAAACTGGGAGACTGTGAGTGCTATAGTAGTCCCGCCTTAGGCATAAAGCCAGCTTCCTTTCTCTCAGCCATAGGAAGGAGGCAATGGCAAACTACTTTCTGAAAAACCTTACTAAGAAAACTGCAGGGACTTATCTAGGCAGCGTCCAAGAATTGGACAAAACTGAACAGAAAGGGAGGGAGGAAATACAACCAGAACTTAAAATTAAATAAAAACAAATGAGATCGCTTTTATATCATAATTTTCTGCTAGTATATATTAACCCCGGAAGCTAATGAAGAGTCAAATACAAGTTTATTGATTAATGAAGAGTCAAATACAAGTTTATTAATTAAAATGTAATTACAATAATCATTTTGTTTATTAAAAAAAGTTCAACAGTTTCTTCTGCTGAGATTTGATTTGATTTTGCTTTCTTGTGCAGCTTTCTTTCCTCTTCCTCATTGTGACTGTGGTTGTCTTTCTATGGAGACAGATTTTAAAGTAAATAGAAAATTGTATCCAGTATCTTTGGCATGTTAAACTGTCTTCTCATTGTACTTTCCATATACGAAAACACACATTTGAATAGGTCTTTACCAAACTCTCTAAGAACAGTAATAGCTACTAACTAAATCCATTTCAATGATCTCATCTACTTTCAAGGTGTTTATACCTCCAAATTATCATGCATCTACCGTGTTTCCCCGAAAATAAGAACTATCCTGAAAATAAACAGAAGATGTGGGCTGGCAGAGGCCACACAGGCTCCTGCTAGACCGGGCTGTTGGTGCCAGTGCCATGAGGCGAGACAGTGGAATAAGATATCCACTGAAAATAAGACCTAATGCTTTTTTTGGAGGTAAAAAAAAAAATGAGACCGGATCTTATTTTCGGTGCACATAGTAGTAGGACATAAGAAGCTTACCTTTTTCATAGTGGCCCCTGTCTTGTGGAACACCCTTCCCACTAAGATTCCATGAAGTTGTTCCATGAAGTGCAATGTCAGAATTTACAGGTTACTCACCTATTTGTTTTCAAGTATCTTTTTAAATTTTTTTAGGTTGTTCTGAACCTTTGGGAATGAAATCGGGACATATTCAGGATTATCAGATCACTGCTTCCAGTATCTTCAGAACACTCAATATGGATATGTTCACATGGGAACCCAGGAAAGCTCGACTAGACAAACAAGGCAAAGTTAATGCCTGGACATCAGGGCACAGTGACCAGTCTCAGTGGCTACAGGTGATAAATTTGACTTTTTGTAAAAGAGCAACAGATTAGATTAGATTAGAGTAGAGTAGAGTAGATTAGAGTAGATTAGAGTAGGTTAGATTAGATTAAGATATGGGGATATTAAGGGACACAGATAAATTTATAGAGTTTACTAAAAAAAATTAAAAAATAACCAAGACATACTGAATTAAAAGAATTCCAAACAGTAATAGGTACTCTATAAGAAGCTATGCTGATATGGACATAGACTGCACTAAGTTCTCTCCATTGAAGAGGAATAGCCCCAAGTCTAAAGAAATAGTTGGAATGCCAACAATATTACCAAATCTTTCTCTTTTTTTATCACTATATGTTCTTTTGAAAAAAATAAAATATAAACATTTCCCAGAAAGATACCATAAGGTTTTACTTATTTGGCTTTGAATAACAAACTCTGCTTAACATTTCCTTTAGCAGGAATTAAATTATTAGCATCTATTAGACGCTGATCCAATAGAGACGTGTTGTGAGACTGGTAGAAATAGATTTCATTAGCTTTATTTCTTGAAGACCCCCTCTATTCTCTTAGAAATGCTACAGAGCAGATCAAGGAACCATTCTCTCAAGTATCAGAGAGAAACAGCTTCCATGAAAAGAACTTCACTACAAAGAGACTAAAATCTGATCTTCAGGATTTCTACTTTCCTGTCTTACTCTGTACTTTATCTGTTGTAAAAGGGATCGAGTCTTTAGTGGAAGGGAAATGAAGTTTTATTTATTATTTATTTAAATGTATTGGCTGCCCAACTCCAGTAGACTCTGAGTAGAATATAAAATTAGGGAAAATATAAAAAATATAAAAACTAAAAGTGAAAAGCATTGAATCATGCAGGCAGTCAAAACTAAAATAACGTAATAATAACAAAAACAACAAAACAATACAAGACCTATTTTTAAAGCTTACCTTACAATAGATAAGCTGTCATTAACTCTGAGGGATGTTCCAGAGCAGGGGTCTTCAAATTTGGCCCTTTTATGATTTGTGGACTTCAACTCCCAGAATCCCTCAGCCAGCACAGGGATTCTACGAATTGAAGTCCACAAGTCATAAAAGGGCCAAGTTTGAAGATCCTTGTTCCAGAGGGTTGGGCTGCAATAGAAAAGATAAACTTCCTAGGTCCCACAAGACAGCACCCTTTCATGGAGGAAATCCAGAGATGACTCAATCTGCTGGAACATACTAGATGGGCAGCAACAGTTGGAGATAAGTAGTCTTTCAAACAGGCAGGCCCTGTGCCATACAGGGGTTTTGTAGGTAATATCTAGCACTAGATGAGACACAACATCAACTTCTTCCAGTTGATTATAAATGTCTAAATTGAAATCCAATTCTTTATTTGCATTTCCATAGATCTGTTATCCATATGGAGGCAGTTATGTGAATAAATGTCTGTAAATCTGGGTACTTAAATTTAATTTGAGTAAGTGTATAATCAACTTGATTGTGCTGTTAGAAGTCTATCTGAAATGAGCTGAATAATAGATAACCGCAGATGCCATCTGGAAAGTTTTTCTAACTGATTGGCTGGCTATGACATATCATGTCACAGCGATGAAAGCATAGAGTCTGATTTTAATTAAATATTTTTGAAACACATGTACCAGATCAGATTTACTGAAGCAAATTGAATTATTCAGATGGAAATTCACAAGAGCTATAGAACTGTAATTTACTATTTGTCAAAGAGGTTGACTACTTGGACTTGATTAACAAGTTTAAAAAAAAAACCTTATTCCATCTCCATATACACATGGTACCCTGATGTTATTTACTTATTTATTTTTTATACCAAATTCTTTCATTAGACTTATTGATAAGGCCTAGATCTGCATTTCTCTACCATGTTTGGTTCTAGTAAGATTGATGCAGCCCTTTGAAACTATTAAGAAGCTGTTCACATTGCTTGTTTTCAGAGTTAGGATGATTTACAGAAGTTCCTGTATAGGCTAATATGTAGAAGTGTAACAAATCACCATACAGAGGACTGTTTGACAAGTCACTGTTCAATTTACATATTAGAATCATTGTACAGGGCAATGATTTGAATCTGCTGTCGGGAGGGGAAAAGATGCTCAGCGTGAAGTCTAACTGTACCAGAAATGTGCTACTAACTCCCTGCAATCATCTCACATATAAATTATGACTTATTAACTTCTTTTATTTTTTTTACCTGTGGTTGCTAAGCATTTCAGCTATGTGATTACTGCCTTCGCTCTGAGCTTAGTAGGGAGAGAAGGGAAAAAGAGAAAGTAGCAATGCCACGGTGTCTTTATTATCCCATGCTGTTTAGATGCATGCAAGTCATTCCCCTACAGAGGACCAGAATGCTCCTGAACCAAATGAAAAGAGGCTGCTCATCTGCCTATCGGCTACCTTGTTTGGTCAGCTTAAAATGAAAGCTGTAGAACAAAGTGGTAGCCACATTGCACCTAGAGTAAAAACAAAGCATTTGTGGGAGAAATAAAAGAAACTGGTTCTGATTCAGAAAGCCATAAATAATTTGGGTGTATTGAAGAAAAGTCTTTTGCTGCCCCCCATTCATTGGATTCACCTGAGAACCTTCTGGTAGCTATTCCCTTTCTTGAAAATGTATTTCCTGCTGAGTTGCTTAATTTAAATGGGTCCCCTAAATGTTACTTATGGTGCAATCCTAGAGTTATGACAGCTACACACACACAAAGGTCACATGACCACATTTCAGGCACTTGGCAATTGGCTTAACTTTATAACTGATAGCAGCATTCTGCAGTCATGTGACTGCAATTTGTGGTTTTCTTTTGCTGGTTTTCAGCCTTGTTGGCTAGTTTCTAGAAAAAAATACAGCCATAGGAATTCATTGATTTGTTTGACAGCACATAGTCACTTAATGATTACAGCATTTGCCTAATGACTGCCAAACAAAAAGTCATAGAATTGGATCTGGCCATGTCGATGCTTTGACTTATGACTGACATGACTTATGATGGAAATTCTGAGCTCTGTTGTTGTTGTAAGCCAAGGACTACCTGTATTGTCTTTATCAATTTTTTAAAGGCCCTAAAAATGTATCTGTTGATATTGGCATATTGATTTCAGTTGTTGATTTTAATTATTTTAATTTTGGTTACTTTAAAGCAGGGGTTCTCAACCTTGGCAACTTTAAGACTTGTGGACTTCAACTCCCAGAATTCCTCAGCCAGCTTTGCTGGCTGAGGAATTCTGGGAGTTGAAGTCCACAAGTCTTAAAGTTGCCAAGGTTGAGAACCCCTGCTTTAAAGAGACAGTATGCATAGTGGTTAAAGCAGCAGGCAAGAAACTCTCAGTTCTAGTTCTGCTTTCAGCCAGCTGAGTGACTTTGGGCCAGTTGCTCTTTCTCAATTCTAGTAAGCAAGCTTTGGCAGACCATTTCTGAAATTTTGCCAAGAAAACTACCAGGAGCTGTCCAGTCAGTTGCCGGGAGTCAACTCTAGCACAAAAAGCAAACAAATGGTCACTCCAATTATATTTATTTATTATCTTCTTCCCTTTAGATACAACTGAATAAAAATGCATAGGCCAATTAATGTGCAAAGGTTTTCCCTTATCCTGATATTATACTGTAGAAAATGAGTAACAGAAATCTAAATTCAACAGCATGATTTTCCAACTGTTTTGCTTTGGTAGGCTTAATATACTTAGATTTATGTTTAATTTCTCCACTTTAAAAAGAGACAAACCACCTCTGCATCCATATGGAAACTGACCTTTTGTTTTTACCTGCTTTACCTGTTTTTGCCTTAATGTCTCCAGCTGAAATTTAAGGATATGTTGATTTTTTTTGTAATACATCTTTCCCATAATGAATTTTGTGGTTGCCTGTTCGTGAAACCCAAGAGTTTCTCAAAGCTCAGAAGAATGTTGATTCCTCTAGACAAAATAGTGCCTTTTATAGAAAGTGCTGAAAGATATACTTCATTTTTGTTGACTTTGCTGAACTCCAAAACAAAACTTATACAATACAATATACACTAGTTTCATGTGAATTGTTCCACAACTGATGATAGTGTTGGTACAGATGGGCAAGGAGCTGCAATAATAGCTCTTATCAATTCACCTAGAAATATAGGTTGCGTTTCAGATGCTCTTCTGTTGTCAACCTGATTGCTTATATAAATCGATTCTTTTTGCATTCAGAGTCTCCTGGAAGCCAAGAAAACATATGCCCATTTTTCTTCTGCTTCAAAGTATATAAAATCTGTCAAGGGCAGGATATTCCTATTGAAAATGAATGATCATTTGCAATTAATAAAGTTTTTATGTGGACTCTGAAATGTATTTGACAATGTATTTTAATTGTTTATTTTTGAAGATGAACTTAGTAACTACTAGGCCTGTGCAAATTATGCTTTAAAAGTTCCACAATATAGAACTGTAGCAAGACACTGTTTCTATTGTATAGCTCCCTAAGATTGCAGAAGTCAGTCAAGATTAGTGGCATTGTGCATGATATCTCTTCATTGGGAAGATCTTTAAAACTGTTTTGTCGAGATAGGACACATCTGTTTAACGCATCATGGAAAGGATTATTTCTCACACCAACATCTAACATCCTTCAAACTGTCCAGGAGAAAGGCCTTCTCTGCTGTTGGACCTGCCCTATGGAACATCTCCCCTCCCATGTGAGATTGGCCCCAACCTCCTCTCCTTTCATAAGGGCTTAAAGTCCTGGGTCTCCCAGTTAATTTGTAGGCCCAATGAGGGAGCAGCACATTGGATGTGGTTAATTGAGTAACAACAGATCCCACCTCCCACTACTCTGCCCCCAGCCTCCCACGTGTACGAGATTTTAAGGATTTTTATGGTTTTAACTTTAACACATATACCACCCTGTGTATGATGGGCAGAAAAAAATAAATAAAATAAACTATGATTGATTCCAAGTGAATCCTCCTGGTTGAGTTTCTTATTCTCACAAAGGAAATAGGCAAATCTTATCCCTGCCATATTGCCAGTGTTATCAGGATTTGTGTAGGAATTAGAAGATATTAGTAAGATTTTGTTATCTGGCTGGGAGGATCCTCATTATGAGACTGCCTACTTTCTCTTGAGGATTCTTCATCCAAATCTTCTGCAATGTAATTTAAAACATCTGAAAGAAGTTAACCAGTTTCAAAGTATGTGGAAGAAAAAAGAATAGCATCTCTTTTTGTATTGGTAATGGAATACTAGCTGCATTAGGTGTCTTGATTGCATAAGGTTAGGGTAGGGGTCTTCAAACTTGACCTTTTTATGACTTGTGGACTTTAACTCCCAGAATTCCTCAGCCAGTGTGCCTGGCTGAGGAATTCTGGGAGTTGAAGTCCACAAGTCATAAAAGGGTCAGGTTAGAATACCCTTGGATTAGGGCAATGTAATTATAGTCAGCTGCTGACTATTATATTTTCATTTCAGATGTCTCCCTGTTAAGGTTGAAAAGGAAAAAGGGACAGACCTGGATTATGTGCTCAACTCTGCTTCATAATTAGAACAGTTGAATGTCTGAAAATTACTTATACTATAGAACAGGGGTCTTCAAACTTGGCCTTTTTATGACTTGTGGACTTCAACTTCCAGAATTCTGGGAGTTGAAATCCACAAGTCATGAAAGGGGCAGGTTTGAAGACCCCTGCTGTAGAACTAAGTAATAAGGTTAACATTTATCCCTTTAGGCAAGGAAAATAAAAAAGTTGTATCCATGAGCTGGAAACTTGTGTTGAAAATATATATTTTCAAATATATTTCAGTGAAACTGAAGGATGCAGACCTACATTGATTGTGCAGCTCATCATATAGCAAGAAGTAAAAATAATGTTAAATTTGTATCAAAAACAGGTTTTTACATCAATGGTATCAAAAATAGTTTTTGAAAAGCAAAAACTAAATTAAATTGAAGATTATTATTAAATCATGAAATACCAAAACCAAAATAAATTATATCTGGACAGATTTAAAAAAAAACTTTTCATTCAGTTCTTAAAGTAGGTCAGAATAATTACCACATGAGCACTCTGAAAATTTAACAATATTTAAAAGATTATCACTGCAGAAGTCCTGTCCTTAATCTATATTATCTGTCAAAACAACTTCCTGAAGAACAGCTTCAGACAAATTTAGCTGATAGCAATAATTTTGTAATTATTTGATTTCCTTAAAATAAATTAACCCTAACATGTAGGCATTAATAAGGTTTGTAATAGGCATGAACTGATGTTTTGATCCAGATCACAGTCGAGTCACATATTTCAAGTGTGAAAGAAGGAAAGAAAATGAAATTATTTCAGTTACCTGTTCTGTAATTTTAGAAAGTGTTATGGATTTAATCAAAGTAAGAGGATTTAAAAGCAGGGGGAACAAAGAACCGCTTGCAATATTTTTGTTTATTTGATTGTTTTTAACAGTCATTCCTTTGATATAGTCTGTCCAATGACTTTGCCATGGTTCTCTATGTCATGTCTGAAAAATATTCAGCTTTGCTTATTTTACATAATATTATTTCTCATTAATTAGTAATTAGTGATGAAAAACACTTGATAGCATGCAAGCGCAATATCTCAGCAATGCATTCGGTAAAATTCTATAATCTATATCAGACATGCGAAACTCACGACATCACATGACTTCGCGCAACGTATCGGAGCTTTTCCCCCATTGCTGGAAATGGGGTGGGCACAGTTTCCTGGTGATGTGTCTAGCCTGCGGGCCAGCAGTTTGACACCTCTGATCTATATCATCGAGTTACCCTGTTGCCTGGAACATGATTCTGAGCAGGATGATTATACATATTGTTTTGCTTAAAATCTATATTGTTGCTTTGATTAAAATGCTATTTTAAAAACTGCTTTTACATTATCAGATCTTCCATTCACTGTTCATTTTATGAAAATGTTTATAGTGACAATAGAATTTAAATGTTCTATTTCAATGAAAACAAAAAAGCTTAGTTTATTTTTAATGTAGCATTTAACCTATAAAATGCAGAGCCTTGGGACAAGTATTAGATTTATCCAAGATAGTCAGCTACAGTGATATAATTACCAGGGCAGCTCAAGAAAAGTCTTCTAAAACTTTATTTTACAAGCAATATCTTCTAGATTCAATGAAATAGCAGTAATTTGATTTGATTTGATTTGATTTATTCATTTTAGGTGCCACCTGATACCAAACTTGTCTAGGTGACTTACCATATAAAAAACAATAAAATACTGAATGAAATAATGAATAATGAACGAAAACAAAGAACGAACAAGGATAACAAAGAACAAGATAGGCTGGCCAATAAGACAAAAATATTATTTTTATTGACTCCAGATTCTGTTTTCCTTTCATGACAATATGTTAAAATGAGATGACATATTAGTGGTTATAAAAGGAAACTTAATTGTAAAATGTTTGGCATTTGAAATAATTAAAATGTCTCATTTATGTGATAACGACTTAAAAATATTTGACATCTTTATTTTTTATGTGCAGCAAGATCTAAAATTAATTATAAACTTTGAAAGACCAATCCTGTATGAACACTTCTTAAAACAAATAATAATAATAATAGTCTCTATTACTCTCTAGAGTAATGGTTCTCAGGCTCGGCAACTTTAAGATATGTAACCTTCAACTTCCAGAATTCCTCTTGTAGGCTTGTTGGTATGAGAACAATAGAAGGTGGGAGCAGTGTGTACGTTGCCTGGATTTATACAAAATAAATATGAGATGTAAATCTAGTAATAAATAAGAATTTCCTAGCATGGTATTTAGTTCCTCAGGGTTCAGTATTAGGTTACTGTGGAAACCTGTACCAGGTACTCTCTCCCTAATGTTATTTTCCTGTTATTGGAATTTGGCAAGAAACTCAAATCTCCCCCCCCACACACACTTTTTCTTAACTGCAACTTGTTTAGGTAATTTTTTTATTTGATGCAAAAGCATTCATTTATGTGTCTATTTCTAATAATAACCTTCCTATTTGCACATGCGGTTCACATTTTCTTTCTCTATGGTTATCCCTACTTTTTGAAACACTGCACTCCCTTTCCCCAGAACAAGTGGTTCTTTTCCTCCTTTTCCCCCCCAAAAGCTGAAGATCATTTTATTCCACTTTTTCTTTGGTTCTGATTGCTTTGTACTCTTACAGATAGACTAATTTATTTATTTTGTACTTCCTGGATGTATTTCTTCAATTTTTTTCATTGCTTTTTGTTCTAAGCCACTTCAAGACTTTACAGACTTTGGGTGGTCCATATAGATGTACAGGGCTGACTGGAAGGTCAGTTTTCATCACAATAGCTCAATACAAACTCCGCTTCTTCTGTGACATCAAGACTTAATGTGGAAGGACAGAAGTTACAGTGTGACATGAGCAGTCATAGGGACATCCTGGCTAGCTGCAGGTACCTATATTAGTTGACAAATAATATCAAATGAATCAATGCAATTTGCATATTGTGATTTAGATAATTGTGTACTTGTATGTGGTCTCTTTCTACATACTTTTACACTGTGTCATATTTACTCAAAAGTAAATATCCATCATATTGTTTCCCATTTAAAAAGGAATGATTAGATAGAGAAAGTAACCAGGCTATATCTCCATTGCTATATTTGCAGTGAACATGAAACTGTTCTCCCATTTTAAAAAAAAATATTTCAGAAGAAATACCTGTTTTATTGAGTCCAATTTGGCCTTGTACATTAATCCTATACCAGAGTTTCTCAACCTTGTTAGGAATTTGGAAAGCCCCCTGGGAATTTCCGGAGCTGGTCCACATGTCTTAAGGTAGAGAAACACTGCTCTATACAATTTGCTGCTCTGTGGTGTCCTTGATACTCTCTGAGTTTGATTGTTTGCTTGCAAATGTTTAATTACTCAACTAGGTAATGAATAAAGCACTGCTGCTGGGATGATCAGAAACTGGTTTATTTCCAAAACTGACCTCTCTGGCCAGTGTTAGACAAATTTTTCTAAATTGGAAGTTGGTAAGGATATAAAAGGAACAAATTATAATTTAATGACAAATACTATTTAAGAAATCCATCCTTTGAAATACTAGTCCTTGGTTTTATCTAGCTGTCTATTTATGTCTATCTTTTGTCCATCCATCTATCATTTATCTATCATCGTAAATATGTGATGTGCCTTATATGTATAATAAACTCAAAGAGCAGATTTGATGGACCACTAGGTGTTTTTTCTGTTGTCAGTTTAATATGGCAGGTCATATTACAGATTTAGAGTTATTTTGCAAATCAGCTTTATGTTTTCACTATACATCTTTGCATAAAGAGGATAAAAAAGTAGATGAATTGTTCATGAAGATGGGGTATGTGTAAGATTTATTTATTTGTTCTATCATTGTGCTATTATGAGATTAACCAACTATTCAAAATCATATTATAACATCCTGGTTGTTGTTTTTTTCAGACTTTTTTCATCACAAGCACCAGTTTCATGTTGTTTTATCTTAGTCTTTCTGGCAAGATTAAGACAAAATATAAAGACAAATTCTGTGCCTAACTAGGAAATTATAAATAGAAGACATTTGTCAAGCATGAAATAATGCACAATGTAGCATGCAGAATGAAACAAAATCTTTTGTTTTAGTGTTCCTCCTCCTCCTCCAAATAGAAATTTAAAAATTAATTTTCATCTCTTTCATCTCTAACAAATTGAATCATTACCCTTTCTTTTGCTTTAAGCAATTAGTTAAGATCTTGCCAGATCTTTCACCATTCTCCCATTATATATGTTGGAAACAAGTTAGCATGAATTCTATCTGCTATGACATTAGAATATTTAGTTCATTGTTTTCTGCACTTTCCCATGCAAATTTCTGTGGATAATTTCTATGGAAATGCTTGATTACAGGTGGTCCTTGGGTTACAACCAAGTGTTCAGCAAATGTTCAAATCTGTAAATGGTCTTACAACCAGTCCTCAAAATTATATAATCAAAACTTGGGTGCTTGGCAACCAGTCCACATTTATGAGCATCACAGTGTCCCATGCTCAGGTTCTCCTCCTCTGCTTGACTTGCCTCTTCCCACCTATCTCCCCCTACCCCCATATCTGGCCTTTTGGTTACCCTGGACTGCATGGCCAAGATGGAAAGGCCACTGTATTCTGCTCCTGCCTGCCCATCACCACTGTTTGCTTTTATTGACATAAATGTGACCCTTAGCTGGCAATGGGCTGACACTGCTGAAGTGAAGTAGACCTGCCAGGAGCCTGATGGGCAAGTTGCTGGAGATGAACCCAGCTGTGGGACTTGCAACTGACCAACATTGGAAAGCCCTGCACAGGGGAGGGAAAGTGAAGAGGACAATGGTCAGCTGGGGACAGGAGAAGCAGGAGATTCTTCCCTAGTAAACACAACCAAATTTGCCTTTCGCAAATTACTTAAGACTCATCTTTGCCGACAGGCCTGGGGCAGTTAACACCTGGCCCCAGCCAGTGTATGTATGTTTGTATGTTTGTTTTGGATGATTGGTCTTTTAATTGACGGGTTTATAAATGTTTTTTATATATTAGATTTCTACATGTAGTATTTATGTTGTGAGCCGCCCTGAGTTCTTGAAATAGGGCGGCATAGAAATCTAAGTAATAAATAAATAAATAATAATAATAAACCAAGTCTGCCAGAAATGCCATCTCTAAACAGCATAGTCACATGATTGTGCTTAATAACTACTTCACTTACTGATAAAAATTCCAGTTCCAGTTGTAATACAAGGACTGCCCATTTTCCTGATCTATATTTGGTAAATGATTAATCAGTTGATAGAATAATGTCCATTCAGCTTCATCTCCCAAACTTTTCCCCATGCATCAAACTCCTATATGTCATATCTCCTATGCAGATGAATATTTGACTGTATATTTACAGCACAAATAATAGCATTATGCAGTCAGAAGATGAAGAATTGCCATGCTATAAATGCCTGTGTGTTCTAAGAAACAGAAGTTTGTGTTAATTTCTAGCTAAGATATTGCAGCAGCATTCCATATATAGTACTTAAATTGAAAAAAACTGACAAACAAGGTATAAATTAAGATTGTGAGATACATGTTTCTTTTGGGCTGCAAAGTTGGTAATTTGCATAACAATACATAGTTATTCTCATACAAATTACCCACATGAGGTAATAAATTCTAAAATTATATTTTCTGGTAAATCACATAAAATATACTTTGGCATTAATACATATTTTAGATATGACTGTGGCATTATTTATCTTTCAGCAATAAGAGTATGAGATTAGAATGAAAGTAGTTCTCTAACTCTGGCTTGGTGTGCCTATTTACCAATAAATGGCAGTATTTCCCTTGAAATGTAATCCTTACATTGTAAATGATATGAGTGGATTTGATGAGTTATAGCCCCATTGGTTTATGCAAGATAATGTATGTAGAAAACTTGTGAATTGGATAAAACTGGATCCATTGGTTCCTCTCCTATTCAACATGCAATTATTAAGTGTCTGAAAAGAACTGTTCCAGAAATCTACAGAGCTTATGCTTGTATATCTTGCCTTTTCCAAGAATCACAACTGCTTATGGATTATAAAATATTGCTGGAAGATTTAATTCAGTTTTAGAGGGCCAAAATTGGCTCAATTTTAACATGTAAAATTTTAACAGATAAATTACATTGTCATATCTACTAGTAATTTTTATGTTCCATAATTTTAGATAAGAAAAGAAAAGTGTGCAGGGGGGAGAGTGAAGAGCCAGGATAAAACTAAATACAAAACAGTGCAAAGTGCTCCTTGCTTATTTGAAATACTGAAACTATGTTTTTAATAGCAGTTCTGCATATCATGCAACTGAAATAGAAGTGCATTGTTGTCTTTTGCTAATGCTGAAAAGTACAAATCAGGATTGCACCTAGTTAAAATTTGGACACCACTAGGAAATCCTACAAAACTATAGACTGGATTCAATAAGATGAGAATAAGACAATAGCATACTATTTCTGTATTGTTGCCATCTACTTAGTCAGCAAAAATTGAGCTCTTCAGAAAGACAACCACCCCACAAAGGAATCTTTACTGTTAGTTTATATAAAATAGTCATTCTGATTTAGTGGTTAAGGCACCAAGCTAGAAACCAGGAAACCATGAGTTTTAGCCTCGCCTTAGGCATGAAAGCCAGCTGGGTGACTTTAGGCCAGTTGTTCTCTTTCAGTCCATTTCATCTCACAGTGTTTCACTTGTAGGGAAAACAAGAAGAGGAAGGAGTATTGCATGTGTTTGAATTATTTATAAAAAATAATAAAGGTGGGAATAAACAAATAAATAAAACATATTTTTGAATGTTGTGTCATGTGCAAAACCATAATAGATATGGAATGTGTGCCAATTATGTCATAGATTGATCTGCATCATGTACTTCTTTGGTTTCCTGTCATAGATAGATTGCCATCGTTATCCTTTGCTTTACTAGATAGATTTCGATTCCATTCATTTCACACATCAGTAACTTATGTGTGTCACCTTCAGGAGGATATATAACAATACCAAGCCCAGTATTATATATTTAATTTACATTGCAAGTTCATCAGGCAGAATGCAGATCATGATTGCTGGCATCAGCCAGAATTAAAGCAAGGGAAGTAGTGAATCAGCAACAGTGGCAGAGGACAAAAGGAAACAACAGGTCACTTCATTTTACGCCATAGCCAGAAAAGAAATGCAACATACAGATGACAGCTACACATTTTGTCTATTTGCAAATGGTCTTCCATAATATCTTTCTGTCTTCTAAAGCAGTGTTTCTTAACAATGTGTGGCCTTCATCAACAGCATGTGATCCTGTTCTTGGTTTGACTTCCTATCTATAGTAGCCAAACAGTTTTTATAATTTCATGTGCAGCTAATGTTTTACATTGTTTAGAAAAAGCAGATTGTCTTGTAAATAAGTTCATCTTGTGTGTTGTTTATGCACTGATCCAAAGAGACAGAGAATGTTTAAATCATCTTTGCTAGCCTATTTTCTGCTTATATTCTGATTCTTCCTGATGGTCGTCTTTTTTTAAAAAAAAAAAAAACCTGAGCAGCTTTAAAATAGCCACTTTTCATTTTTACTGTGACTTGTCTTCCAGTCAGCTGTCATAACATAATACTAAGAACCCCCACCCCACTTTTTAATAAACTTTTCAGTCTTCAGAAGAGTATAGGATTTAAAACCTGGTAAGGAATAATAAAACCATTTAGTCTACTATAACTTCAAAATTGCTGTGCTGTGGGATAATCGCCAAACATTTCTTTTCTTTATGTAATTCTTTATTCAAGTTTGTATCCTGATGATCTTAAATTCCCATGTTTGGTTATACTAATAGTCAAACAGTTCAATCTTTATCCAATCCAGTAATGTCCAAAATGGTGTAGGGTTCCTGCCTGTGCAGGGGGTTGGACTCGATGACCTCCAAGGTCCCTTCCAACATTATTATTATTATTATTATTATTATTATTAGTAGTAGTAGTAGTAGTAGTAGTAGTAGTAGTAGTAGTAACTATATTCCATAGCAAAGTATAAAATATATTAAAATTTATACATCCTAAAATACATGGAAACTTTCTAACAGAAATATTTAATTCACCTCTCTATAGCTCAGAAAGCCCAAACCATTTTCCAATAGTTGTGATGTCAGAATAAAACTTTCATACCATTCCATGGGAAAAACCAACACTATTTTTTATTTTTTACTTTATTTTTGTGTCCTATATATTCTGATATTTCTCCAGAAAAAAGTGGAATATAGTTTTCTTCTGCCAATATTTATCTTCACAATAACTTATTCAATGGCTTATCAATGGTTTAGATACTAAATTCATCTACTGGATTTCACAGCTGAGTGATATTTGAACCATGTTCTTCCCATTCTTAACCAACTACAGAAAACTTATAAATATTGTAGTTATAAATTTATATTGAAAACACACATGTATACATTATTATTATGTATAGATTTTATTAGTTTTTATAGGGTTAGAAATAAAGTGGGGTTGGGGTTGGGATTAGGGTTGGGATTTGGGATTAGGGTTAGGGTTGAGGTTGGGGGTTTTCCAAATAACATTCTCAATATTTAGCAAACAGCATAATGTCTGGGTTCATGTGTTTAACAAACAATAATAGATAATAGTTAATTATCATAAACAATATGTTAATTAATCACTCAATAGCCTTCTTCTTGCTAATATATATTCAAAATTACATATCACATTCCTTTCTCTATACCTCGTTTTTCTAGCCATTGATAGAAATTATCCCATGTTCTAAAGTACACTAAGTCTTCTTTCTCTTTTATCTTTAAAGTCAATCCATCCATTTCTGCACACTCTAGGATTTTCTTAATTAGTATTTCTTCAGCTGGTAAGTTTTCATTTTTACAATGTTGGGCAAATACAATTATTGCTGCCGTTAGTACGTGTAGTATTAAATATCTGCAATCTTTCTCATAGTTTGCTCCTATTATTCCTAACAAAAATAATTCTGGCTTAAAATCTATTTGTTTTTTAGTCATTTTCTCCAACCATAAATGTATTTTAATCCAACATCTTTTTGCTTTAGGGCATGTCCACCAGATATGATAATAAGTACCTGGTCTTTGTTTGCATTTCCAACAGTTGTTTGAAGTATTTTTAAATATTTTTGCTAATTTCACTGGTGTCATATGCTATCTGCAAAACATTTTATATAAGTTATCTTCATATGCCACTGCTTTAGTTAATTTAATATTTCTTTCCCATAACTTTTGCATACCTTCTAATTCTATATTATATCCAAAGTTCTTTGCCCATGTTATCATTGTTTCTTTTACTTGTTCTTCCTCCATCTTTAAGTTTAACAGAAATCAATAGAGTTTCTTAATCAACTTTCCATCTGTTTTTAGCAGTATCTGATCAAATTCTGTCTGTTCTTTATAAAATCCCATTATTTTAATATCTTTTTCATATCTCATTTGAATTTGCAGATATGGCCACCATGCTAGATCAATATCTTATTCTTGTAAATCTTGTCTGTCTTTCAATTTTCCTTCATTGTCCAAAATATCTTTATAAGTCACAACTTTGTCGTAGTTAATTAAATTTAGGTAAGCAAAAGCTTCCATTGTTGAAAGCCATTCAGGTATCTTAATATAATTTTTTCTTTTATTTTTTTCCCATTCTGAAAGAAGTGCATTCCTTATAAAATGGTTTTGAAAGTATCTATGTATTTTATTCTTCCCATACCACAGAAAGGCATGCCAACCAATTTGTAGGTCATGCCCCTCTGGATACAATAGTCTTTTATGTCTAAGCATTATCCATTCTTTAAGCCATGTTAAAATAGTTGCTTGGTAGTATAACTTCCATTCCGGCAGTCCAAATCCTCCACTTTCTTTCACTTCTTGTAGCATTTTCACTTCAGCTTTTTTTCCCTTGCCAAATAAATTTCAATATTATTGTATTCAGTTCATCAAAAAAGGCTTTTCCCAGCCTTACAGGAATTGTCTGAAATAAAAAGAGTATTTTTGGTAAGATGTTCATTTTCGCTGTTGCTATTCTCCCCAACATTAAAAGTTGGAAGTTTTTCCACTTTTCAAAATCCAATTTTATTTGTTCAGCAGTCTTACATACATGATTTATGTCTATTTGTGTAAAATGTATATTGTAATTTCTTTGGATTTTTTTATCTCCATATATCTTGGATACAGAGTTCTTCTGTCATTTTTAAAAATGTTTTAGGTAATATGTTTCCTCCTTTTTCCCCTTGTTTGGTGCTTTTATAGTCCAAAATTCCATCTGTTATTGCATTAAAGTCTCCCATTATACAAAGATTTTGATAGTTTAAATCTAATATTTTATATAGTTTTTGGTAAAATTGTTCTTGTTTATCATTTGGTGCATATATTACTACCATCAGTATCTGTTTTTGATCCATCATTATTTCCACCATTAATATTCTCCCCTCTTCATCTGTGTAGATTTGTTTGGGGTTCATCATTTCTTTAATGTATAAAGCTATTCCTCTTTTCTTCTGAAGTGCTAATGAAAAGTGAAGTTTACCAATTTTCAGTTGTAACAACTTATAATGTTGTCTCTTAATGTGTGTTTCTTGAAGACAAATTATATCCATTTTTAATTTTTGTAATCGTGTAAAGATTTTTCTCCTTTTCCCCTATTCATTGACAAAATCCCACTCTCCTCCATTTCTTTCAATTATGTCTAGGTCTTAATCTTCTAGTCTATCTTATCTGTCTCTGATCTCTTGGTCTTGCTCCTTCTTCTGTATATGTGTTTGACTTACTTGGTGAATTACAGCGTATGATTTTAAGATAAAGATGAGCACTCCTAACTTATCTAAAGTTGGAAAAAAGGATCTTCTGCTCCCTCTTCAGCTTCTGCAAGTCCAGTCTATCAGAGATCAATTGATACAATGAGGAGTTGAAAAGTGATTTTGATAAAATGAATAAAAAAATTAACAATATGGATTCCCAATTTGAAAATTTTAAACAGATGATCACAGATAATCAACAAAGAATTAAAAAAAAATAGAAGATAAATCAACTGAGGTTGACCAGAAACTAGAAGTTTTAAAAGATGGAAATCAGAAGTTGATCCAAATAAATGAAGAACTAGAAAACTCAATAGCTGGGATGGAGATGGAAAGATCCTCATACTTTTTAAGATTTCAAAATATAATGGAAGATAAAGAAGAGGATCTCCTAGGCTTGATAACCAAATTATTGACAGATGCTTTAGGAACTGGGAAACAGCAAATGGAAGGATAATTAGACCAGATCTATTGAGTCAACTCAAACTATGCTAGAAGAAATAAAGTCCCCAGGGAAGTACATGTTAGATTTCTTAAAAGATCTACAAGAGACGAGATTTTGAGAAGAGTAAGAGGCGAATCTTTGAAATACAAAGAAAAAGAAATTGTAGTCCTCAAACAAATTCCTAGGAGAATAAGAGAATCCCGAAGAGAATACCAGTTTCTAACTATGAAATTAACTAAAAAAAGGAGTGAATTTCAGATGGCTGATTTCAGAAGGGATTTTAATTTACTGGAATACGAAAAGATATAGACTGGACACAACACTTAAAGTAATGGAATTCTTAGACAACTATAGAGCATTTTTGGAAAGAGGTGACCCTGAATCCAGTACAAAGAAAGAAACAAAGAAACAGGAAGAAATGGCAGTAGAAAGAGCAGTCAAACCAAGAGAGGAGGAAGAAATTAAAAACACATGTATATATTATTGTACCAGCAATCCATGCATGTCCATGAGTTCCTAAAGTTGTATTATCAGCTTTTTAAGCCCAAAGGCACCAAAGCCTCAAGGAAGTTCTTGTACAATTAATAGGGTACAATGGCTCATGTAGTTAGGGTGCTGGTTGACAATTTCAAGCCCATGTTCAAAGCCCAAGTGCTGCTGTGACGGAGTAAGCTCCCATCATTGCTCCAACTCCTGCTGACCTAGCAGTTCAAAGGCCTACAAAATGCAAGTAGATAAATAGGAACCAGTTTGGTGGGCTCATTAACAGGGACATGAAAGGAGCCCACAACTGGGCATCCCCCAGAGCAACGGTAATGTCACCAGCTAATCTTTTCACCATGGACACACTTTGGTGCTTCCAACATGGAAGTATAGCATAATAAGGTACAGTGCTCCTATTTTCTAGGAAAAGCCAATAATAATACTAATATGAAGATTTATCACTAATCCTGGTTCTGTAGTTCTTATCTGATGTTTCTTGAAGCTGAATATTTTATATTTCATTAGTACAGGCCAAATATGCTTAAACACAGATTTGAACAAAAAAATACCTGTTAACATCAGCAGATTTTAAATGTATTAAACTGTCTGTGATTTCATCAAAATCTTCCACCCTGAAAGAACCATATGACAAGTAGCAATAGATGTTTTGTGTGTTGAATATAAGGAAAGGATGTCATTTCTAATTTCTAAGAATCTTCTTCACTATTTTCCTTTAAATGAACTTTGTATTTTGAGAACTATGTTCTTTCTTCTGCACCAATATATATAAGCAAATTAAAGTTTAATGTTGCAGGGCATTATCCCAAACATTAAAATTAATTATTCAAATTCAATCTGTAATCTAATTTTACAGACAGATGCCTAAGCATTGCACTTTGACCATCAAAGCAGGGTGATTTTTTTTAAAAAAAAATGAAACTCTTGAAGTGAGTCTGCACTGAGTAATTTAATATGTATTTTATGTGATGTATTGCATATTGTGCAACAAATTAAAGAAAGAAAACATGACAAATAATATATTGCCTAGACCTAACTTGCAAAATTTGTTGTTTTAGTATAACAGCATACTGTATTATATTAATTAGCACAAAGAAAAGGTAGAAATTGTTGCCTTTCATTTCTACTATTTGTATATTAATTATTTTATAGCTTAAAATTTAATGCCACATAGCCTCAGAATTTTGTAGAAGCACTTGTGAGATTTTACAGTTCACATTAACTATTCCTATTAAACTCATTTAAATGTTTTTAGCAGCATGGTTAGTATCGTAAATAAAAAAAATAAGCTCTTGAAACCATTCATATGATGTAAATTACATGAACTGGGATGTAGCAAAAACTACTGACATATGCAAAAGTACCGTAATTGTTCCCTTTGTTGTTTTTTTAAAAAAGTAGAATGATGTAATGCATTGCTTTTTTTTTCATCTTCAATATCTCAACAAGATACCACTAACAGTAACCCATATGTGTGTGTACATATATACAGTGAGGTTTTGCAACAAAAGAGGACATTTTATTGCAGTTGTAAAAACGCAGAATGGATCATGCATGTTATCTCTTGAACTTCAATACTTGAGAAGAATGAGATAATATTGTACATCACCCAGGGTTGTCCATGAGTGAAATGGGCAGACTAAATTTGATAAATAAAAATGAATTAAATAAATAAATAAATCCAATAAAAGCCATTGATTTTTCCAGACCTAGGCCAACCTGGACCATTGCTTGGGCAAAAGACCAATTTCTAACTACCTTTTTACTTCAGTCTTTCCCAGCAATAACAATGTCTATTGTGTAAACTTCAATTTCTAAAATTCTCAGCAATGTCTTCACCAGCTGCATAATTCTGGGAGTTAAACATTCACATATCTGAAGAATATGCAAATTGGCATGGGCTATTTTAGTTTGCTTCTTTTCTTCCGAGTTCTATTTATGTACTTGCCTGTATATCCTGCTCCAGTGTAGGAGCCTGCAGTAATCTGTGGTCAATTTTCCTTTGAAATATATATTATAGAAATGGGTACAGGCTTATCTGCATTTCCTCTGATTCTTATGAAATTTGTAAGTGGCCTTGAATATTTGTAGCTAAGCAATCTTCAAGAAAAGGTGCACATTTTCTTTTTCCACTGCCTTTCCTGTCTTATGTTTTCTATCATCAATCACCTCTATCCTCTTTTTCCAAAAGAATAATGTTTTTCCTTGTAAAGGGGGGAAGGGGGGCACTGACATGCACACTGGCGCAGCAGTAGATATTGCTTATGTATTCATGTTGAACATTCCAAAGAATCCCTTCAATTTTTTCAAGTGTATCACTTGAGTACTCAAGCAGCTGAATTGATTGGGGGCAAGCTGTTTGAATAACTGATCAAGCATTCCTGCTGCTGTGCCATATTATGCAGCTCTGCTTCTGAAGTTCAAAAACAAAGAGTAGAGATGTAAGAAGCAGAGAGCAATGAAGTGAATAAAGCTTCAATAAAAAATCAAGGACAATAAAAATTAAAAAGTTCCAGTGAAATATTTTTTAAAAAACCAGTTATATTGGCAGAATTTTCAACTCTTCTAATATGGATAAAGGTTATTTCTAGTGAGACAAATATTAAGTCAATGTTATTCTGTGCACAAGGAGTGTTATATTAGAAGTTCAAGAGCAAACCCAAAATCAGTAGTATTGCTTGTACAGCTGTAGATTGATTATCAGTCTAGAATAGGGGCAAAAATTCTGCTTACAACTCAAGGTTCTAAACAACAGAAGATAGGCACCCAGAGATATAGTTACTGAATTTGATACTTTGTGGACATTGATCATATTCTCTATGTCTCAGCTACAGAATATTTGAAATAAATGAAATGACTTCTCTCATTTAGATTGAGTTTGTCTTGAATCCAAAAGTAGGTTCATTTTCAACAAAAACCTGGAGTGCAGAATAACAGTATGTTTGCTTAAAATATTTTTGGTATCTAAGTACAGATCAGCAGTCATAGGTGCTTTAAAATCCCCTCTAGTGCTGGTGACTGAAAAATATTAAACCTTTAATAGCTATGTATAAAAAGATGTTAGAATATACTTCACATGATATTAAAGAGCATAGACAGAAATGGAATGAGGAATTGAAATGTTCAGTATATGAACATTTTGACATCTTATGACATTTATATATATTAGTTTAAAATTATGCTCAATTCAACAAAATATTACATTGGATAGGTTTTGATAACAATGGCCATTCAGTGGTTAAGTAAAACACTGAATAATTTTTAAGATATGTTGGTATAATAAAACATGTTTTAGAGTATAAAGCTGGATGCATTATATTTATAACATTTGGCAAAATAATAACGATATACAGAATTTCATAGAGAAGCTTTGTCCTAATGAAGCTTTGATAAAAGCATACCTTCAAGGTATGGTACATGGACTGCTAATCAAAACAGAGCAGTCAGACCATCACGTGAGTGTGGGTGTCAAAAAGGGTCAAGATGAGAGTCAAAAAAGCCCACATGGTGGTCATGACAATCCCATGTGTTGTTTCTTAAGTGTAAATATAGTTTGGATATCCTAGCAATTGTATTTGTACTCAGTTAACATTGTCATCCTTCCATCTTTGTACAGCTATTTCTTTGTATGGTCCACAGCTTTCTATATTGTACCTGACTGAACTAACTAATAGCAATCTATTTTACTTCTTGAAAAGGGCTAATCACTGTCTTTGTTAAAGCATTATGTATGATAATATATATGGAACCATGTGTCTGTGCTTCTTCTAGTGATGCTTATTAATTTAGTAATCACTAAATACATTGAATGAAATGTTTCTTATTCAGGGATATATGTATCTAGAACAACTTACAGTTTGGATGCCATTGAACTAATGTGAGTGCATGCCTTGTTTTTTTTCTCATTATTAACTGCTTTTTTTGTAGCCAGTTAATAATTTTATGTCACTGGTAAAGACGTTCCACTTGGACTTAACACTAATTAATTAATTAATTAATTAATTAATTAATTAATTAATTAATTAATATGCCTCCTATTTCACTAGTGAAATTATTCTGGGAGGCTTACAAAATTGTAAAAAGATAAATATAAAAACAATAAAAATGATAAATATTAAATAGAAACTAAAAACCAAGAGGATGGACTACCTAGAAATGGGAACTTCTCTTTACCCTATCAGCCACTTCCAATATAGAGCATTCCCACTTGGGTCCCAAGCCAGCCAACAGAACCAGGTTCTAATGCCCTCCTGAAAGACCAAGAGGCTACAGGCAGATTTCACCTCTGGCAGCAAAATATGCCAGTAGGCAGTGGCCATAGCAGAAAGAGCTCTTCTCCTAGGCTCAGCCAGCCAAAATTCCTTGAATGATGGGATCTGTAGCAAACCCCTTCTGCTGGATGAGTGGCCTGGCCAATGCATATACCCTATAAATCTATATAAAAATGTAATAGCAGACTCAAAGATAGTCTTGCACAAAAAAGAAAGTTACTATCTCTTACTGTTATTGGCTTTGGAGTTTGGCAATTATGTTGCTTGTTAAAGCAATTGGTGTTTCTTCTCTATAAAGTAAGGGCCATATTTGCCTTCATGTCTTTGAGTCATTTGTTGCTAATTACTATTTATCACTGTACAAAGCAAGCAATCTTCTATCTGTCGGCAACATAAGGTCCATTTAGAATTTATAGACTATAGTCTGGCATTCTGATCCTAAAACACATTAGGATGAAATAAGATCCACTGATTTCAAAACAACATATATCAATTGGAGCATCAATTCATATGGTAATTTTCTAGCCTTTTTTTCTCCTTGGTAACTTATGCTTTCATAATAAATAATTGGAATGCTCTAGGTTTAGACAGAGATATAAATATTATTCAAGGCCAAATTATATGTGATGGGACAACAACTCTCAGAATTTACAGACAACATGATCCCTGGTTATATTCAATTTTCACTGTTCTTTTTATTGCCAGCGATACAATCCAATCTACATCCCATTTCAAACAGATTGAGTACCATTTGATTCAATAATGCTTAAATCTGTCTTTGTTTATTGAAAAGTTCTAATGATTTCTATGACCCCTCCAGTCTCGTCCAATTATATATTTCTAACTTTGGGTTTACTTGTATCAATATACTTTTCTTAGAAGCAAATAGGATATTCTGATCTGAGTAAACATATCTACAATCCTGCCACACAATATTTCAAAATCAAATAATATCCAAGGTTAAATTTATTTTGAATCAGAATATAAAAGGCAAAAGCAGCTTTCTTCACAGGTTTGAAGAAAACATTCCAAAGTAAGGTATGGCACAACTTAACATACAAACATGAGCTATGTAAAAACCAAGTTCCAATTATTGGATTGTTTTTGGATAAGCTTTTTAATCTTTTTCATTAAAAATTAAAATAGACTGAATTTCACCATAAGACTAGAACAAAACAAAGGTTGGAAGACACTGTTTCAACATGAGTTAGGGGCAAGCCCTAGTTTATATTGTCTTTTCACTGAATGAAGGGATTTGCCAATATAAATTATTCTACAACTACTGCCAGTATCTCCTGAAGTTCTTGCATGGAATATAATTAAATTATATGTGTAAATGGCTAGCACAAATGAAATTGCTACACAACCATCTAGTTTGCATTTGATAAATAGAATTTAACTACTTTACATATGATAAATAGAAGTTTTTAAGGATTATTTATTTATTAAATGTATATGCTGCCCATCTCCCCAACAAGGCAACTCATATAAACAAAATATATGTTTACGTTTGGAGACAATATTTATATTAAAGTGGTTAAAAGTTAAAAGACAAAAACTATCTTTTGAAACAACCTTTTGGAAATTGGTGTTAGCAGAAATTGGTCATTACCAAAATACGATAAAATAAATCGAAATAATCTAGTTCAAATATGATTTAGACATAATGTTCTTGTTATCAGTTTCACCATGTACAATCTGATTATGTACTCCCATGATAAAGGCAACCCACTGTGCACATTGTGCACCACACAAGGTTACTGCATGAGGGAAGCACCATTAGCAGGTTTTAAAAAAGTTTTTAATAGCACACAAACATGCATGTACCTGCCTAGAATATATTAAAAACTTTTTATTGGTGTGCAAGTACATATTATCATATATAGAATCTACTTTAAAAATATTTTTGGCACAAGAGACCATATATGTCAGCAGTATCCTGCCCATGGTAATCCTACAGAAAACCTATTTTTCAAAGAATGCGAAGAACTAGGAAAGGGCTAACAACTGTTTCTGTTGAACAAGTTTTTTGAAATTTTAAGAATAATAGATAAGCCACAGTCTCAGTAGATTTCTACATATAGTTATTAGAATATAGTCAGTGCATTGCAGTTCTCTCACAGGAAGAGTAGAGAATGGGAAAATTATAATGAATTCCAATTTGTCCCTGTTGGAGAAAAATGATTGCTGCTTATAAAGTGTGTCATTTTATGGGGCTTCTCTGGAGATGATATGATAGAATTTCCTGTAATAGCATTTACTGATCTGTGACTCATGAATAGAGTTAATCACTTTATGGTAAGGCCAACACATCCTTATATGTGTCATTATTTGTTCATGTGGCAGTTTCAAATTGTACTTAGTTCCAAATCTTTCAAGAATCTTGGAAAAAACAGAAATTCAAGGTTATCTAGTTTGCAGGTTAATAATCCTAAATTTGGAAGTGACAGCCAAAATAATCTAATCTAGTGTTCTCAACTCTGGCAGCTTTAAGATACGTGAACTTTCAGTAATTCCCCAGACACCATGCTGGGTTTGAAATGCACAGATTTTAAAGTTACCAAGGCTGAGAAACACTGATCTAATTTAACCCATGCCAGTGTAAGTAACCAAGAGTGGAGACAGAAAGGAATACCTAGAGGGATGTCACTGCTGTCTTATCCTAGCATCTGTTACCCTTATCCACTTTACAATAGATGGTTTCTGCTTCTGATAAAGACCTGAGTTTCCACAGTGCACTGTATCAGGAGCTTCTTTTTTATGTTTAATTGATATATTGTTAGCCTTGTCCTGAAATATAGAGAAAAACATATACTGCAAGTAAGGAGATGTTTTCCTAAAAACTAGTTATTTGGTAATTGTAATATATGTGCAGTTACGAAGTCTTAATATAAGCAAATGATATTTTAATCTTAAACAAGGCAGCAATACTACTATATAATATATAGTTCCCTAGAGCCTGAGGGATGAATTCTGCTAACAGATTGGCTATCAAAGAGAACACAACTAGCTTAGAGACAGCACTTCATTAAATATTGAATATAGTCCAGGTAAACAATAATATACTTCAAAATGAATCATAGCCTATGCAGTTATGAAAAGTTGGAATAGATTTATAATAAAATATAAAAGTGCTGTAATTTACTTGTTTTCATTCCAACAATTTTCATTCCATCACACAAAGATAATTTTCTCCCCAAGGGACTTTATATGGAGTTTATTTTGTTTTCTATCAAAAATCATTCAAATTAAACCCTTACTTCAACAACTTATTACTTGAATAAGATTCTTTCTAAATAATTTAAGATAAAAAGATCTCTAAACTCTAAACTCTGCTGGGTCTGGCCAAGAATGTATCCAATCCAGTAACCTTCTCCTACTTCCTAAGCCTTTCCCCTAAGAAGAGTTTCACTACCTCCTTCTCCTGTATATTTTATTTTAATTTTCCAGTTTTCTACTGGGAGAGCAACATACAATGTTATTTCCAGTTAATGAACCTACCAGTGATAGCTAGATCTCCTTAATTCTGCTGTAAACTAGATTTTATGACTTAGAAATCAGTCTCCCCCTTCCCTTTTTTTTTTTTTTTTGGTCATAGAACTCTTAAAAGCTTTGGCCAACCCTCCTTTCATCATTCCTTCCCTCCTTTCTGTAAGACTTCTGAGTTGGCCTAATAAACCTATTTGCATCATAAAGGTATTGCTTTAATGGAGCAATATTTTTCAACCTAATGGCGTAGGGAAAACTTTTTGCTAATAATTTTAATGGCAATATAAGTGACATTAATGAAGCCATGACATTCAAAGTGCTTCTTGTTTAAATTCAGAACAAGGAGCTCTTAATTAATATTTAAGGGATTTTAAAAATTGAAAAGCTTTCAACATTCTAATAGCAGCTGCTTTAGCTTTTTAGAAGAACAAATCCCATGTGTTATCTAAAGCAAGTTGGGTAACTTTTCTCTGCTAAGGGCCATACCCTTTCAAGGTTAATGACATGAGTGTCACATGCCAAGAGCAGAAATCTTGAAGGAAATGGAAGATTGTGTGCCTGTCTTATGACAGCTCTTCCTTTTGCTCTCTAGTTTTCTCCTCTTCCTTCTCCTTTGTTCTTTTGAGTACTCTATCTGTCTTAAGCAGAGGAGGATATATATGTTAAATTAGAGTAAGGTGTGTTTAGGACTCTGACTTTATAAAAGAGAATATGCATTTGAGTGTGTACTAAGAGGGAATAAGCTTGATTATTTTTTTAATATCATTGATGTTATATCACCAAATTCAACAATGTAATATTGATCTTTGTTATATATCTGATCATAGTTCAATTGCTATGAATTATGTGTTTCAGAAACAGGCTAAGATTTTGAGAAATTGGTATTTTAATGTTTCCCTGTTGAATGATAAAGAATATGATACAACAAATGCAGGTAGAGATCTCTCAATCTTTTGTTTGAATTCAGAAACATTGAATGGTGAAATCTTTGTGTGGGAATGATATAAAGCACATGTTCAATGTAAAATTAATGCTTACTCAACATATAAAATAAGACTAAAAATAAAAGAGAAAAACCTTGAAAGATAAACATTTATGGGCACAGATGGTTATATGCCCACCTACAAGTTTGTAGAGAAAAACACTGAAAAAAAATATATGAATTAACTACTATAATATCTCAGCAGACAGATTTCATGCTAACATACACAACAGAGGTACTGTTAAAATGGCAAAAGTCCTGGTCTTGGCTAATAATTGTAAATGAAAAAACAATAGGACAATGATTCCAATTATTAAAAATGAAAGAGATAAAATGTATAAAACGTCAATGGATATAAACTGTCAACTTTTAAAATTGTATTCAGAAGTATTTAGTAAACCAGAAAATGTATCAAATGAAGATATAGAGCCCTTTTTAAATAAAATTAATCTACTGCTTTTAGATAAAATACAAAAATAACTTTTATTTACTTCACTATTTGAGGCAAAGATTAAGCAAATAATTTTTAAAACAGCAACTGGTAAAACACCAGGTTTAGATGGCTCCCTATTAAGTTCTATAAAACTTTTATAGATCTTTTGGTGCAAAAACTTTGCCACCTGTAAAAAGAGATATTTGATAAGGGAATTTTATCACCAATGAGACCTATACTAAAGTTATACTGAAAGCAAGTAAAGATCACACCCAGTGTGCTTATTATTATCCAATCTCATTTATTAATATTAATGCAGAGATTTTAACAGCAATATTAGCAATGGATTACAGCAAATGATAACATTTGTTATTAAGAATGGTCCAGCAGGACTAATAAAAAGTAGGCAAGCAGCAGATAACATTAGATTAGTTGTAAATTTAAAGGACTAGAGTAAGTATAAAGTTAAATTTGTAATTTTCTCATTAGATGTTGAAACACCATTTAACAAAATACACAAAGAATACATGCTTCCTGCACTAAATAAATTTGGATTTCTTTTGGACAGTACCACTAATGAGAAAATTGCACTGGTTGTCAGTTGCTTCCAGTGGGTTGTCTTCTTTAAAGGTCTACATGGATTTCTGTGGAGCCACCTTTTCCCAGCAATTTCTGCTTATCCAGTAAGAACCCATCAAACTCATCTCTGAGGAGGTTTTATGATTGGGGACCACAAGAGTATATCTATGCCATCACTACCCCTCTCTTTTTTTTACCATAGCCCTCTAATTGAGTTCAGTTCAGCATCAATATTAATGTTAATCAGGAACTAAACTTTGCTTTTCAGGAAGACTTTGTAGTTTGATAGAGAGCTTCACATCCTGAAACAGGCATTGTTTATAACTAAGAATATTATTTATTAGCAAACACTGTTTAGAGACATTTACAGTTAAGTGAACTGTAAGACTAAGTAAGGAAACACACATGAATTTATTTGCTTATTTATAATAATTAGAAACTGGGCACCTATACTACATAAAATGACTACATTTAATTAAAACAAGCAACAATTAATTTGAAAATTGAAAATAATTATGCTTTAGTTTAAATGAGAATATTTTATTTACAAAGGACTCAGACAGGAAGAGATAAAACCAGATTGTTTTCCTATCATTTAATGGTTTATAAACAGCACTAATTATTGTGAATTGCATATGTATGAAGTAGTTATTTAAATTGATCAACCTCTCATTAAAACTGTAGGGAATATTAAGAAACTTATTAACTTTTTTTCTGATGTCCTGATAGAATTGGTAATAACCAGAATTGCTAGATTTGTACTGAGTAATGGGAAAATATCCTGCAGTTTTGCTTAACGTTCTCTTGAAAAACAAATCTGTTAAGAATGTCAATCTGCTTTCAAACTGCAAACTTTCCCAGTACAAATTTTATGAGAGACAATTCTCTGTCACATGGATGGAGGCAATATCTTAACTCCTTTCTCTATTTGGGAGACAGACACTATTTTGTCTTTTTAAAATCAAGGCAGAACTGCTGGGCTGAGACTGAGAAAAGGGGGGAATAACAGAGACTAGGAATAGAATTTGGAATTTCTATTTTTAAAAAGTCCAAGTAAAATTTAAAAAAGGAACAAAAACTTCACATACTAATTCTGAAGAAATAAGTTGTGAGTTTAGAAATAAATTTACATTAAAAACTGAGAGAGATCTAGGAGTCCTACTGGATAATCAGTTGTGAGCCAGCAGTGTGCTAGAGCTATCAAAAAAGCCAATGCAGTCCTAGGCTGCATCAACAGAAAGATAGCAACAAGATCACATAAAGTGATAGTACCACTTTATACTGCACCAGTGAGATCATACTTGGAATACTGCATCCAGTTCTGGTCACCACAATGCAAAAAAAAAAAAAGATGCTAAGACTCTAGAAATGGTGCAGAGAAGCAACAAAGTTGATTAGGGGACAGGAGGCTAAAGCATATAATGAATGGCTGTGGCAACTGAGTATGTCTAGTCTAATGAAAAGAAGAACTAGGGGTGATGATAAAAGTTTTCCAATATTTGAGGGCTGTCATAGACAGCAGGGGGTAGACCTATTCTCCAAAGCATCTGAGGACAGGGCAAGAAGTAACAAATGGAAGTTTATCAAAGAGAGATCCAATCTACAATTAAGGAAAAGTTTCCTATCAATTAATCAGTGGAATGGCTTGCCTCTAGAAGTTATGGATGCTCCATCCCTGGAGGCTTTTAGGAAGAGATTGGATAGCCATTTGTCCAGAATTATATAGGGTCTCCTGCTTGAGCAGGGGGTTGGACTAGAACACTTCCAAGCTCCCTTCTAACTCTATTATTCTGTATTTTGATATTTATTTCTCTGTGGCAAGCAAGTCTTCTGTGGGGTCCATGGTGCTTTCTGAGCTTGCTTTTTTCCTTGTAGATGTTTCACTACCAAAGTAGGTAACATCATCAATGCCAGAAGAAAGGGGGGTTGCTCTGAGTTTCCCATCTTTTAATTCTTCACATAAACTCAGTATTGAATGAATATTTCAGGTTATGCACAAGTAAATAATTTTCTTTAGTAGTTATGATTTTAAATAATAAATGAAAATGCTATTGCAATCTATTTACAGCATGGTCTGTATCATATTTTATTCTGCTTGGAACACTTTTTTTTTAAATTTCTCAATAAAACTTGTGTTTTCCTTTGATTTTTAATAGTTCCATATCTTCCTTCTTCAAAGAGATTGTTGACATTTTGATATCTAAAATTAAAAGTGTTATTACAATTTTTATTTTCCTTTTCAAAATATAAATTTTGTTTTTTTTATATCTTGTGCGATTTATCTACCTCCAAAAGAAACACTGAAACTACTAGTTGCATAATCAGGAAATACTGCTATATTTCATTCTTTTCATCTTAATCATTAGAAAAACAGCATATGGTACAAGAGACCCATTTTTTTAATATACCAGGTTTAAAGAGATGTACCAGGTGAGGCACCCCCTGCAATATATATGGTAGCAGTCGGAACTACCAAGTTACAAATCAAAGCAGTAGGCTGGGCCAGAATGTGAAGACACAAAGGTCCTTGGGAAAAGGCGGTTTTAGATCACTAGCCTTCATGGCCAAAATCTTGCAATAATGTTAATATTTAAAATACTAATTCCTTTTGTAAGAATTAATTTCAAAAAGATTATAAAAATGTTTATATAGAAAACAGCATGGCAAAAATGCAAACAACTATTAAAGGAAATGGATCAAAAATGCAACTTGAAGGATTTTTTTCCCCCATTTTGTATCCAGGAAATAGAGGTAATTGAATTTTTACCTGTTTTATATTAAAATTTTATCCATCTTGCATAATAAAGTTTTTTGTTAATATTTCCTCTTCACTATTTATGTGAAGGGGAAAAATTGATTGGGGGAAGAAAAGGTATTCAGTCCATTAACTGAAATTATTAACACATTTTGTTTACTTCTATCAGTCAGTTCTTTCATAATCTGATAAAGTAAGCAATACATTTTAAGGTTTTTTTTTAAAAGGTCTGGGAACTCAAGTTATTCTAACCTATGTTTTATTTCGCTTTATAGATTGATCTTCTTGTCCCTACAAAAGTCACTGGCATTATTACTCAGGGAGCTAAAGATTTTGGTCACGTTCAGTTTGTGGGTTCCTATAAACTCGCCTATAGCAATGATGGAGAATACTGGACCATATATCAGGATGAAAAGCAAAAAAAAGATAAGGTAACAAGGTGGTTGATATTTGGAATATACAGCAGGCATTGATGTAGCATTTTTCAACCCTGACATTTTCCAAGCTAGTAAGCTGCAGGTTAATGTATGCTGTGTGGTTTTATGGGATGTGCATGTTGAGGTTTCATGGTTAAAGGTCAATGCAAAATAAAAATTAATATAAATATACTGACATTTGCTCATATTTTAATATTAATATGTGTAAAGTGTCAAATTTAAATGAATAATAAAAACTGCTAAATGAAAAACCTTTACTAAAATTTTCTTTTCAATGTGATAAAATAGTGGTCAGAACATAAAAATATATACTGAAGTAAATAATGTATATAATGGTATGAAAAATATTTCTCAAATTATTCACACATCATCTGGAAGAATTCATATAATATGAAATAATTTGTATTTTATTTATTTTTTATTTATTTATTGAATTTATATAGCCAGCCATCTCATTCGCATGTGACTCTGGGTGGCATACCCAATGAAATCACAAATTAAACAAACAACATAATTCAGTCATGAAGATTCATTAAAAGCAATTAAAAAAAACCATTCACCTCCTAATGTAGTCCGAACATCTCAGGTCAGAAGTCACCAATATTTTTAAGCTAATGAATAGATGACTCACAAAATGGGTGTGATCCAAATGCCACATGACAAACGAAAAATTATTTCATACCTCTTCTCCTAGTTTCTCTAAGTTTCCTTCCGAACCTTAGATTTTTGTTTAATAGTTTAGGAGCTTTGAAGACTTTGTGATCTAGTGGACATAATTTCATTACAAGTGTCAGTAACTACTTGAGTTCTTATAACTTTTGGTGTTTATTTTCAGTTATTTTCAGCCTCTTTCTTCATTGTTTTCTTTTTTTTTAAGTATTATGTTCTTCTTCGGTGATTTTTGCCACATTTTTGTTTCCAAAATATTACATTTTATTTTTAGTTCTTGCAATGAACACTCTTGTTTTATTTCATCTAGTACTGAATTATTTGTTCTTCTTGTAGTCCAAGGCATTTTCAACTGTCTTCTTTTCCAGCCTACTATTCACAGAAATCAATTTTTCTTTGTTTAGCCTTTCTGGTGATCCAGCTTTCATAGCCATGTCTAATAACTAAGAAAACCATGGCATCGACAATACCTACTTTTCTTGTCAGTGTGATATATTTTCCTTTAATGTCCACAATCTCTTTACCCTTTTTGTAAACACCTGGACACATTCTAAATGACGTAATGAACTCTGATGACCTCTTCATTCTTTTGCTGAAAGGTTGCTTATGGTTGCGAAACCCAGAGGAATTTTTGTAAATAAAGGTAATGTAAGAAACTTGTGCTTTGCTGTTTTCTGTACCAGTATATCTCAAAGAACATCACATTATTTTTTTAAAAATATAATTCAAAGAATCTGTTTTTTAAAAAAGCATTGACACTGTCCTACTCATTAAAAGCTGCTCAAGGTCAGGAAACAAGAAAGCACAGAAGGGATATCAGGAATGCTGTTGATTGTAGTAAATTAGAATAACAGAATTTTGAAAGCCTGGAGAGGTTTGTCTCTGTGTCTCCTTATGCTTCATTAGAGTTCGGTTTTTGTTTTTTGTTTTGGTTTTTTTTTGGAGTCTGGTCATACCTATGAGCACTTTCTCAGGAAAAAAATGAATTTAAATGCATATAATAAAATACATAGATACATACTGAAATCAGTTATTATCCAATACAGTAATAAAAATATTTAAAAATAACAAATATATAATATATCTTGTACTTTATTAATAACCAGTCAATATTTTAGGATATAATAATTTTAGATTTAATTACAATTCTATAATAATTTTAGAGATTTATTAAGTCAAAAACAACGTTACAGTCTAGAGGCGATCAATTATCTTGTCTACATATGTTATTGAATAAAAAGCTAAATTTCAATTAGAGGTTAGTGAAAATTAAGTTGTGATTTTTTTTCCCCCATCCAAGTTCACAGATCTCTGTGAGCACCCAAAGCTCAGTGAAGTAGCCCTTAGTTGAGGGAGTCGTTCATTCTTCAAAAAGAGGCAGTGCAAGGTAGGGATTAAGGAGACATAGAGATAAAACACACATGTGAATACATGTTTGTGCAATTTGCATGTGTTCATGTATGAACAGCTGTGTGTATATGTATGTACATGTGAGTGTGTGAGTGTGTATAGATATAGATGATAGATAGCTATAACTATAGATGATAGAGGGGTGAGAGAGGGAGGGAGAGAGAGGGAGAGATAACTGATATTGATTTGGCTGAACTTCAGTTGCACCCTTTGCAGTGGAAGCAATGTAAATATAAGTGTATGTAACACCTGCTGTTTCAAACTGCCAGGTTTTCATGTTTAAATTGTTACCCGGATTCCCAGGGAATACAGACCAGTGAAATTGCTAAAAGATACCGTTAGAATGTTGTTTTTCATGTTCATATAAAGTGGTTTGAAAACAGAATACACATGGATGCTGTTTTTATACCTGCACTGAGTGGAAATCGATGAAATCGTTGAAACTATGTTGGAGAAAAATTTTAGAAGAAAAACTGAACTATTTTAGAAGAAAAAAACTGAGTTAAATGGTGATCTTGCTTTTCTCAACTAGAGGTCAGTAGATCACTGCAGTTTCAGGGCTTGAAAATGGTATCATATGAGGTAAACAAATCTTTTTAAAGATCTACTGCAGTCTGTGATTTGAGAGGAAAATAATCATGGTACATCACATGAAATAAATTCTTATTATTGCAAATCTTTTCCCAGTGTTCTTGGGATGTAGCAAACAGAGAATGATTGGGCTGGAGGAAGAAAACTCAACACACTGTATTATGTACAGGGGATGTACAGTGGTGGGGTTCAGCCGGTTCGCACCACTTCAGCAGAACCAGTAGCTAATTTACTTCTTACCTTTCTTTACACATGGGAAGTTTGACAAGTTTGTTATCCACAAGATTTATTTTTTTAATCCCTGTTCAGCAGTTCTAAAATAACCTGATTTGACTTGAGCACTTTCAGATACCACATATTGATGTTTACAATCAAATTGAAACCAGGATTTGGAAATATAAGGCAATGATAAGAAAGTCAGAAATGCCTGCAATTTTATAACATGTTACTATAGCTGCACTGATATCTCTTTCACTTTTCCTTTAAAAATCTCAAAACATTGTTATGTGGGATTTTCAGGTAAACTTTAATACAAGTAATTTATAGTATGTAATATGACTTCATGTGCCAGATGTGCACTTATTTAAAACCCAAATGTACAGTACATGTACTATCATGTGCTTTAAAAAATCCAAATATAGCAAGTATAGTTGCATTTAGCAATTATAGTAGCATTGCCCTGGCAGAGTATTGTCATGCAGAATTTCAGACAAATCTACAGCAATTTTAGTGCCAAATATTTGGATTTTTTTTAAAGTGCATGATAGTACATGTACTGTATATTTTGGGTTTTAAATAAGTGTTATATTATGTAACTCTCCGCTCCCACCCTGACATGTAGCTATGGGAAGTAATGTAAATGTTTGGACAAGATGCAGATCTGGCATATGAGAGCATACCACATACTATAAATTACTTGTATTAAAAACTATCTGAAAATCTCATATAATATGTTTTGAGATTTTTAAAGGAAAAGTGAAAGAGATATCAAGGGACTGGAAAAACTAAAGTTATACAAGGACAGATTGAAAGCCTTGGGTATTTTGGTCTTAAGAAAAGAAAACTAAAGTGATACATAAAAACACCCATTAAATACTCAGAAAAAAGACCAAAACATTTTTCATCCCAGTATGCAGGATATAAATAATGGATATGAGTCTCACAAAAGCAGACTTTGCAATAGTAAAACCAATTAAGAAGAGATGTCATGAGTCCCCTTCATTAGACGTGTTCAGTGAAGATTGGACAGTCATCTGTCTGGGGTGCTCTAGTTTGAATTTTTCCATTGAGTATAGACTTGGACATGATGGACCAAACAGTCTCATCCAATTCTAATAGTAGTCTCAGTCTTACAGCAGGAATATACAGTATAAAAATATTGCAAAAAAAAAATATCAATAAAGCAGTCTGTTAGTAATGCTAGTGCAGCATTGTTCCTTAACTCCACTCTACTACTAATAGATTAAGGATGGGTAAATCAAGGGTTCATCTGTATTTCATCCATTTTGCCACCATAAATTTCCTCTGTAGTATTTTCAGATTTTTCAAATATATTGCACGTGGGGGAGGAGAAACTTTGCTCTGTTGGAGATCATTGTAACTACTGCAAAGAAGTAGTTGCATCCCATAGCCATTATTGGAAAATAAAGGGTGCATTTCAAACAACCTTATGCTAGGCAATTAAACAGACCGAGTTTCCTAAATTTCCTCATAATTTGAATGGAACCTGACTATTAAAGAAAATGTTATTTTTATTAAATTGTTTAAATACTTTTAAAATCTAAAGTAAACCTTATCTTTTATTTTTAAATTATAGAGCCAAAAAATTAAGCCTATATATATATAATTGTGTCCTATAACTTTCTAACATCCTAACAGGAGCCCTGTAATATTACACTAGTTTATGTTAAATGCAAGATACTGGATTTCAAGTCTGTGTTAATACTTATTCTCAACTAATGGTATCATGGCATTGCAATGAAAAAAGTCAAAGGATGCAGTCCCAGGTACAAGGAAAGAATTTTTTAAAAATGCAACTTCAAAGTAGTTTTGGAAAAAAGATATCAGATTGTAAACTTGTCTCCTTTTGGTACTATTATATATATGACACCAAGATAACAGAAAATAGTCCTGAGTCTCTGAGAAAGATTGTTATCAAAATACCTTGAGCATCTCATTGTTTTACAAGGGCACCTTGTTATTTAATAAATAAGGATGGATGGCTATGTCACTTTTGGTTTTCTTCTGTTTCTCATTTTCTTGATGGATAAGTTCAGTTCAGCCTATTTCCACATTAGTCCCCCTATTTGACATAAAGTCAAATACATGTTTCTAAATATATACATTTTGGTATATATTAATATGTACATTTGTACTTTCTTTCCAAATATATCAATTTTGGTGTTCATACTTTAATACATAATTTTTGTGCACTAGCAAACTGCACAGTAAAATTCTGAAAATTGCCAGTTTCCAGGCAGGGGTTCTGCTTTATATACAATTTGAAATGATACATCTTTATAAAAAAAACAGACCAAATATTTATTTGCTTGTTTATTTTTCACATTTCTGACCATCTTCCTTAACGAGGGATTTTTCCTCACTAATTTTGAGACCCTGTTTGGCTTAGTGGTTCAAGCACCAAGCTAGAAACCAGGAGATTGTAAATTCTAAAGCTGACTGACTGATTTTAAATCAGTTATTCTCATTTAGCCCAGCCCATTTCACAGGGTTGTTGTGGGAAAATAGGAGGAGGGAGGAATATTAGGCATAAAGCTGCCTTGACTTATTTATTAAAATAATAAAGTGAGAAATAAATAAATAAATTTTGGTTCATTAATTTTCAGTATCATTGTAATGCTTTGATTTATTTTGTTGTTCTACTACATTGTCCTCAGATAGCATTCATCTTGGGTTTTTATTAAATCATCCAGGAAAGATTGCTATGACAGATGCTAGGCCATGCTGTAATATTTAGTTATTAAAAAAATCAACCATTTCATTAATCTACCATATAGAATTTAAAAATATTACTTTCCAAATTAGAATAATAGCTTACTACAAATATGTTCCTAAAGATTATTTCATGTCCTTGTCCAATTAATTTTAATATATATATATATATATATTTCTAAGGGCTGGAACAACAATGTGACAATATGTATGAAACAAGGTCACCAGAGATTTTAGGCTTGAATTTTAATGTGTTGAGGCAGGACAAGGAGACAGAACAATTGACCGGCCACAAGAAATAAGTGACAATTTCAAATTTAATTATTTAATTTGCTAGTTTGACTCACTGGGAATAACTTGTGCTATTTTTCCAAGGACATTCTCTATATCTGTCTCTCTTCTTTACAATTTTCTTGCCTTTTTTCTATTTCCCGCAGCTTTGCCAGCATGAATTTTCTAATCCTTAAATCACTTGTATCCCATAATTTATCATTTTATTCAAATCAAAAGAGACTTACGGTAGCATGCAATATTTAAAATAACAATTCACAATCAAATCCAAAAAAATATCAGTGCATTGGGAAAATACACAAACAAGAACATTCTACTACCTATCATCAATCAAGCAGAATTGCAAATCTGTTTCTGGCCAAGTGAAAAGCCAAGTTTAAAGTTTTTCTAAAGGATAATAGGCTTGGTGCCAAACAGATCTTAAGGGAAGGATTAAACAGTGACACATAATGCACATGTCTAAAATATGTGAGCTTCTGATTGCTAAATATCATTTCAAGAAAGCAGCCAGTCAGTATTTGGCTAAGGAATAATTGGTTCTTCCTACAGCCCATAATATCCGTATTAGCCATATCCAAATCCATAATGTGAAGGCATCTTCTTTCTCTTAGTCTTTCTCAACATCCAAGTCTCAAAACTGTACATAAAGGTCTTTAACTATTACAATCTTTGTTGTTACTAAAATTTTCTTGTTGTTCATAATGAGTTCATCATCGTCCCCCTAACATTAATCTCTTCACTATTCCAGCACATCTTTATCTTTTTCAGCCCAAGAAGACAAATTCTACTACTTTCACTCCTGCACTCTCATCTATAACTTTAGTAATCATGCATCATGATGTTATTTTTCTCTTCCTAATATGTAATAATAATTCATAATTTTACTTTACTCTTTTGCCTATTACTATTGGCACTTTCTTTGCTTTCTATTGCCACAGTCATTCTACTTCTATTTGCAGATCTTTGTATTTTGTGATTATTTTGTTCTTTCTTTTCTATTCTGCTGTCTCCAGATATTGACCTTATCATTACTATTGGTTAGTCATACAGTCACAGTCACACACAGTAGATCACAATTGAGTTTAGATTGGATTTCATATTTTTATCCACCTATCAAATTCTTCCCAAGGACGTGAAATAGGCACATGTTGTTTGAAGTTAAAAGTATTACTGCACAATGTAAACCAATCCAAGTAAGGTTGCTTTTTTGCAATGGATTCATGGTGATATTGTCAATGTCGGTATTGTTCAGTGGTGGTCCAGATACTTTGGGATTACACCCAAGGTGCTATGCACAAAAATGTGAAATCGCAATTGCCAGCTCTTTAGCTTGTGTTGCACTTGATATGCATTCTTTCCAAAAACCTAGGATGTTATGATGTATCAGTATGACTGGATCTAAGCAGTGTAGCTTTTTATAATTGATAGATGTAAATTTTGTCAATATGCAGATTTTCTAAGTGGCATCCAAGATTTTTAATGTGGCACCCAGTGGGACAACCACTGGGACCACCACAGTCAGTTTATGCAATAATCTTTCAATTTCAATTTTCAGATCTTGATACTTGAATTCTTTGTCTTCTATTCTACTATCTCCTGACCACATCAGTTATCCATGCTCATTTCTTTTTAACTCCAGTTTTGAGCCATGTTTATTAATTTGTATTCAGAATTCCTGAAATATTTTAAGCTGCTCATTTTCAACAAATTTTCAAGTCACTTTTTTGTCATTGGTACCTGACAAATTTTACAGATGTTCCAGTGAATAATTTTGGTGATTATATTATGTCATTGTTTAAAAGATTGTGTAATCCTTTTGCATAAACTGAGCATAAGATCTACTAATTTTTCAGCCCCTTTGCACAATCTGCACTTTGAATCATTTGACAGATTTTGATTCTGTTCTTAATTGCATTAGTTTACATAACTTGTTCTTAAGCAGCCAAAATCAAGCCTTCCAATTTTACTTTTAATGTTCCAGTATATAAGCCATTGCCATAGTTTATCTTTCTCTACTGTCACCTCAGTCTTTTATATAAATTGACCATGTAATCTTTTTTCTTGCCAGCATTCTGTTCTTGTTTTCATTATATTGATATTCATGTTTTGTTTCCTGCACCTTCTATAAGTTCCAATTTTTAACTTGCATCAATGCTTGTTCTTGGCCTTCTTTTATGCAATCAGCCTATGCATGCTTTTCTTCTTTGATAGTTTGATCTGAAGTAAACCTTTTCCTCTATTTCTGAGGGGCACATGTAATCTATCAATATCACCAGGAGGATGTAATGCATTGTGAATAGTCATTAACTTTCTTGTTTTTTAGTTCAGCTTGTGTCCATTTAATAATTCCAGCAGTGTATCATATTATAATATGGCCCAGGTATTGATGGCTTTGATGGTTTTTCTACCATTTATTTTTGTCTTTACCACATTTCTCACTTTTTGGATGTATACTTTACTAATCACATTTTTAACTAGTCCATGCTTGATTTTATCAATTGTAATATCCCATAGGCTCTGTCCTGATGGCTCCTGATGTTTGGCATTTCAATTCTATTGCTGTTCGTGATTTTACCCCCAACTGGGGGTCAGTTCATAGGTTGTTTCAGTACTGATTCTGGAGTGACTTTTACTGTTGCTTCTTCTAACTTATTGTTTCTATCATTCATATCAGCTTTTTCCTTTATATTTGCAATTGTTGTTATTTGAGCTTTTTACTATTCTACCATTGTTTCTAGGTCTTCACAATTTCTTTCTGAATCTCCTCTAGTTCTGCATCTCTTGTTGTTCAGTGACATTTGAATCTAGATAAATTCTTTTCTAATGGATAACTTCTTCCTTCATTGGATAAGTTCTGAATAAATCCTTGTTCGGTGTTCCAATGTCAAAAAAATGTTTTCTGATTATGGTCATTATTAGTAGTAATGGTATTATTCAATTACTGTATGATATTCTTCTTGTTCTAGACTATTATTCTACATCCTTTCATAGGTATCATGACTGTTCTGAAGACTAAATTGAAGGCAGGGAAGGTATGTGGTAAACTCTGTCAGTTAATGAACTCTGACTGAGCGGATCTAGAAAGAGAACCTTCTCTGCTGCTGTCCCTGCCCTATGGAATATTCTTTCCCTGGAAGTGAGGCAGGCCCCCAGTTTCCTGGCCTTCTGAAAAGGGGTTAAAACATGACTCTACAGTCCTGTATGGGAAGCCCAGGTGTGGGGCTGCTTAATCCTCTAATAGTCCTCCTCTCACCTTTTAACTAATTTTAACAGCATTTAGTCACTCTTGCCTCCCCTTAAATTTTTAATTTTATTATATACTATTTTATATTGTTTATCTTTTTTGGTATACCACCCAGGATCCCTCTAAGAAGGAGATGGGCAGTTCAGAAATGTGAAAAACAAACAAATAAATTAACATTTGATATTTTTCTCTTTGGGGAAATTTGAAGATTCTTTTTTGTACTTCCATTTCCATATTGCCTCTTATGTCTTCCCAGAACTCCCCAGGTAATCTTTTGCACATATTAACTGTTCTAAGTTTGTTCTATACAAATTTATGTAAAATGGTCTGATAAATAAATAAAATATTTATATTTAAAAAAACTTTCTGGTACACCTAGTCTTTATAATTTTCTACATTTAACTCACATATTTGACCTGGTAATTCCTTGAAATCATCACAATTATTATAAAATTTTCAATCTGCATCCTATTTCACACTACTTTTTTCCTAACAATTAATTTCCACTTTGGGGCTGATGCTTATGTGATTACCCTTCTGCAATCACCTGGCAAGAAGGAAAAGGAATATACTTCTGCACATTAGCTTATCCCACCTTAGCAAACGAAGCCTAAAATGTGACCTGTATATCATGCAAACATTTACATTGAATCAGTCTGTTTTGCTGTTTGAAAACAATTACCTTATTAACATATATTTCTTTGGGAGAGATGTCATTTCATTCATTAGCAGCTTTTTTTAGAAAAATCTCCAAGCTGCATGCTAGTGATAAAATATCACCTCAGCTTTCCAAAAGTGCACATAAACAATATTTTTCCTTATTATCTCCTTGCAAAATTATGCCCTTTACTGAAGTATCATTAAAGGTAATTAAATTATAAAAGCAGTAAAATATTTCAGGGAGCTACAGACATTATATACATGTTCCGTTTTGCTGGTGGTGGGGATGCCTTCTATCAACATCTCTTTTTAAATTCATGCCATTTAATGGATGGAAGTGTAAAATTGTTTTCTTAGTTCTGAGCTTATCTCTGAAATTATCTCTGAAGAAACTGCCATCATAGTATTGCTATCAATCTTTCTCTATTGAAAACTAAGCATGCTAACATTTCCTCAACTAGCACACAGTTGCGGAAGGGGCTCCATCCTACCTGCATATCCATCCTACCAGTAGCTAATTTTTTGTTGCCCAGAATGGACTTCTGCAAGCGGCATCCACACATATTTGAATCCCACCACTGCTTGCAACCCATCCTTGCTTCCACCATGTCTCTACACTCACTTCACAGTTTTGACTGTAAACTTCTTAACTCTCTTTTCAAACATTTTGATTAGATACATACTCCATCAAACTATAACTATCTCATATGTCCACTTTCTCTCAACCTATTCATTCTTTGTTTATGAATTTGTTTTGTGATTTGGTCCTTATTAATTCTCCCTATACGAACAAAGCACCTCAAAAAATTTCTGTGTTACTTTCCCTTTCCTTTTATTTTATCATTCAGTTCACATGCATTCAGGAGTCTAGCTGTTATTGTTTTGCCACACATACTTCTTAAATAGCCTCTTTCTACTGTCTTCAATTTATTCCTCCTAATTCTCACTTACCTACAATAAAGTGGGTAGAAGCTCACTTTTATACAGGTTACAGTCATTTTCCCCTCAATCAACAAGCATTCATTTCTCCTAACAAACATCTAATTTTCCACCAGTATTTGTACATCTAAATATTCTACAAATATTATCCTACTCTAGTTCTTTTTTAACCATAGTTTTATAACTTGCAATTGTTTGGTCGATTCTCAAATCAATGACACTCAGACTTCGACAGATTCAATTTTCAAATCCATGTCTCTTTGCATGTTTTCTGAAAATCAGTTCCACACACACATTTATCTTCTTGACAAACATGCCTCTAAAATTGAAACAAGTATTTCTTATGTATTTATCCATGAATATATTTAAAAACCAAGAGAACATTGCACATTCTTGTCTTCATCCTCATTTTAGCCATTGTCTATCCACTGTAGGATATAGTCTTCATTCATTAACTGCCAAAATACTAATGCTTTTTGTTGTGTCTGGGGCCTGATGAGGAAACTTAGCAGGCCCAGAATTGTTGCAAATGGTCCCGGGCATTCTAAAAGCTGCCCAGGACCAGACAGAGTGGCGCAGCCTTGTGCGCATGTGCAAGGCGCGAAGAAAGAAGAACTCTTATTGGTTTGGGTTTCAAGCCTTATAAAAAGACCTGCGTGCCTTTTGCTTTTTGCTTGGAATTGGAGTAGGAGAATAAAGCATTGTTAGTTGTCACCATGTGTCTTCATCATTCGCACGCGAACGAAGGATTTAACACTTTCAAATTTATATTCCTTTGACATTGTAAGCATAAAAAGACTGATTAATACAAACATTTGAAACTAATGTTTTCCTAACCAGATATTGAAAACAATTCTCATTCATTCCTTGGTCTCTGAATGTCCCAATAATTCACTTGGCCCCATGTATTCATGTTACGAAAACAGAATGATTTTTCTTTCTGGATAGCATTTATTTAGAATGTTCTTTTTTAAAAAAAACAAAAAGCCTTCATCTGTTGTTTTTCCATCCTCACCATACATAACTATCACCAGCCCCTGAATGTTTAGTTTCATATGTACATAACAACTTGTGACACAAGTTCCTACTTTCCCTATGTGAGCCTTATAATTTATAGTTTCGTATCCCTACAGTTTCATGTACTCTTCATATTGACTCCACAAGGTCAGTCTTCATTCAGATTTCTTATATTCTTCTCCATTCCCTTAGTTTCACAAACTTAACAGCTATGCATTTTTATTTATTTTGTTTCATGTTTTTTAGCACTTATATTCCAGATTGCAATCTTTTCTTTGCCCTGCCTCCAATATGGTTTTGGTGAATTGAAGCTTTCCCTGATGTATTTAAATAAGAGGTTGTACTCTAACTTCTCAGCTTTAATAGTATTTCTGCCAAGTACAATATTTGCTTCCAACAGTAAGAACACTGGTCAGTTCTGATACATTTTCAAGACTATTCTATAGTCCAAAACTCAATTTCAGCCCAACATGCAATTTTTTGTGAGCTATAGTTTAATCCCTAATCTAAAGACTGTCTTTCATGCCAACATGTTTGATGCATTCAACCAACTAGAAAGTAATTACAGTATATTGATAAATTTAAAACATCAATAATAGTACAATATCAATCACAATATCAATACACCAAAGACTCCACAGTTCAACCCCAAGCTACATACATTTTCTTCTATTGTACCACGTATAGACATCAAACACTTTAGAAAGCAGGCAAATGGGAGAAGCAAAGGAACAGCTGTTCTTTCTGAATGCCTATGAAAGCATGTTTTGTCGACCAGTATCAGATAGAAAATCCCATCTTCACCAATACTGGTGTGGAAAGCAACTGTATATGCGGAGGGAGCAAATACCACATTCACTAGAATTGATGGTATTAGCTAGTTGGGTATTAAACCTTAGTAATTAAACAACCAAACTGAGAGACACAAAACACCCACACATAAAATATATCTAAAAGTTCATAATAACATTAATGTAATGATTGACTGATTTAAACAGTCTATGAGTATTTAGTGATGTTTTGAGCAACAATTTTCTTAATAATAAAATATAATGGACTTTTATTTTTTTGCATTTAAGGTATTATAGCTGTCAGAGAACAGTTGATCAGTTAATCAAATCTGATGAGAGAAGGGTTGTGATTGTAGATACCTGTAAAACCACTCAGCATCTTATCTTAAGAATAAATCTTTCTTAATTTAGAAGGATTTGCTCCCTAATAGATCCTAAAATTAATAGACATTAATTTTCAATGGTGCATGAAGTTTTTCCCATTAAGCCAAATATCTATTTAAAAATAGAATAATTCCTTTCTAGGATAACTTTTCTTTCATGTGACAAAACATCCTTTATGAGGGCAGAAGATATAACATCTTTGAATATATTTATTTGTTTTGTGTACTATGTATTTTTTATAACTAGATCTTCCTAATTACCTTTCAGGTTTTCCAGGGAAACTTTGACAATGATACTCACAGAAAGAACGTTATTGATCCTCCAATCTATGCACGGCACATAAGGATCCTCCCCTGGTCGTGGTATGGCAGAATCACTTTACGGTCAGAGTTTTTGGGCTGTACAGAAGAGGACTGATGCCTAAATCTGCACTTAATAGCACAACTCTTGATATTTCTAAATATATATATATATATATTATATAAAATTCCATAGAAGAAACTGAAAAACCTGTAGGAAGTTGAATGGGCTTTTCATGAATAAGTGCTCACTTTCTGGTAGGCTGTTCTCTTTTGTAAGGAAATCTAAGCCTGCCCTTAAAATGGTCCAATTCTGTTGCATATTCTTAATTTTTTTTCTTTTTCTTTTGGTACCTTTTAAATCTGCTCCAGTTATTTCTCTGTTTTACTGTGAAATTTCAAGTTCTCTTTTGAGTTGTTCTCATTGGCTAAAATGTGATAAGAGATAAAACAAAAATGCCATCATTTTTGCAAAGGAAACAGAGTTCATTAGTAATCTGAATTCATTAGTAATCTGAAAACAAGCTGATGGATGTCATTATTTCCAAACCCATGCAGTCATCTTACTTATTTACAAGTGATACTTTAGCAATAAGTTTTTCTCGGGAATGACTCCATTTGATTCCTTCCCTTGTGCCTATCATATACTGTCATGACAAATGATACTATTTTTGAAAACAAAAATCTGTGGTCTGCAGTCCTTCTGATGTCACATACTACATTTTGTAATTTCTTTTAAAAGAGCTGAGACCACACACTTCAGATTTCATTTCAAGTTGTTTCACTTTTCATTGAGTATAATGGAAACATTTCGTTGTCTTTTACATGTAATCCCATTAACTGCTGCTGTTTATTTATGAGCAAAGCTGAATTTTATAGAACAAAATCTGTCATTGTTATATCATGAAGTCTACGATTTTGTAAATTAATTCAGTTTACAGGGTTTTTTCTCCCTAAACTATGCTGGGCTGACAAGAACATGGACCAAATCCTAAGCTGATTCTCAGTAAAAGAAAGTTGTATAAATAGCTTAATATGGTATTCATGTGCTCCTGTCTTTCCTCCCTTCAGAGTTGGCTTGTTAATCTATGAAAGAGCTGCCCCAGCCCCTTGGGTCAATGGGCAAGGGAGTGTGATTTTAAAAAAAAATCTAGCATTCATTCCAAAATGAACCAATGTATCTAAATTCAGAAATGCAACTTTGCTATACCATTATCCATAAGCTACAGTTCAGAGGGACAGATACAAGCAATGGGCCAGATGCTCTTATGATCTTTAAATGATTGCAACCTTCAGCTGTACAAAGTTATTTTGAGCACACAGGTTTGATAATAGAGCCAGGAACAGGCAAAGATAGAAGGAAAAGTAGGAGAAAGCAGAACAGTTTTACTGAATGCAAACATCAGACTTAATTTCAAACTGAGCATGTCTCTGGTTCTTAAGACTGTAAAGATGCTGCATAGCTCCTAATAACATCACATCACAGATAATAATGTAATTTCAATTATTTTTAAAACAAAGAATATTTTTTCTCTACTAAAAGAGTTTAACTGCTGTGTGTATAGAAATTAGGCTACTAAAAGACGACTAACTAACCCAAGACCCCTGCTACTGGAATTCAGCTTTCATTACTCTGTGACCTAGGGCCAGTTGCATTCCATTCTGCCAGAGCTTTCTAACAGTATGAAAGTAATGAAGTTATTGGGAGAGGATTAAGGTTTTCAAACTGATGGTCTAGATCACAGTAAAGTTTCATAATGTTACCATCCTATCTGCCTAGCTCCTATCTCTCTCTTCTAACACATCAAAGTTACTTATGTGACAAGAATTAGCCATAATGCCAATTATCATGCACCTTGATTAAGAAATATTGCTTTCTGTACCTTGGATATCCTATCTGAAAATATATAACTAGGATTCAATGCACATCAGTCAATGCCAGAGAGCCATGAATCTCTAGTTTGTGCTCATCCTTAGCCAAACACGATATGAGATCCTGTTGCCATGGGAAGGAGGGTACCAAGGTACTGCAAAAGGATGGTTGAGTGGCTTCTTGTTTCCACTTATGCCCAGCCACAGTGATAATTATATAAAGAAAGACTGTGAGAATTTGACAGATGACTTAATAAGTGGAATTTGAAATGAAACTCCAGTTTGTTCAGGGGTTTCTGCTAGACAGTGATCCTGGCCATGTTTGCAAAGCACTTTCATTTAAAAAAAGTATTTGCTGAATGTATTTTTTTTTAGTTGAAACTCTATATCAGGAGTATTCAAACTTGGCCCTTTTATGACTTGTGGACTTCAGCTCCCAGAATTCCTCAGCCAGGTACACTGGTTAAGGAATTCTGGGAGTTGAAGTCCACAAGTCATAAAAAGGCCAAGTTTGAAGACCCCTGCTCTACATTAATCACCATCTCCATTCTTATTTTCATAAAAGGTATGTGGGATTGACGGGGTTTTTTAGCCTCATTAAAATAGTTCACACTAACATTTTTATTAAATTGCATTATTTCTTTTTTTTTCAAATCATGGTAATGTAAGCATGGCTTCTACAACCTTGATATATATAAAAAGAGCTACTCTATAATTGTAAAGAGTATAATTAGAAAAAAGGTTATAGCCAGCACTGGCTTCCTGCAGTGGAATGGATGATGGGATAGATTATTCTTTTTGAAACCAAAATCCATTTTCCCATGCAAATCTCTAGAGCACATTTGGGAATACATGGGAGCATGGGAAAAAAACAGTAAAGGGAGACAGATAGTATAGCACAAGCAGATGTAATGTTATATATGTATCCCAAGTTCTTCATAGATTCTCCTAAAGATTTGCCTCAAGTGGTTTGGGCTACATAAGTTTTTAATTTTCAGATGATATTTCTTAAAAATGTCTTTCCCAAAAAAGTGTACCCATAAAAAAGGACTTCCGTCTAGACTTTAAAATGATCAGAACTCGCACATTTAATTTATAAGGCTTAGACAAAGATACTCAGAAATGTTCAGTAGGGGAATCTAATCAAGGTAAAGCAAGTATCTGTAAGGAATGCCAAGGTTCTGTGTATGTTTATGACTTTTGTGTATGTGTGTTTGTTTTAGTTGGATTTGTGCTGCATTACAATCCCACTAGACTGTTACTGTCTTGTCTGTAACTGTGTTAACATTTCCTAACAATGTTATTTATGGAATTGTCTTTGATTGTAGTGAATAATTTTAAAGAGAAAGTCAATTCTGCTTGTATTAAGGTGCAAAAGTCTGATGGAATAAAGGTAGTAACCAAGATGGCATTGAACTATATACAGCCCCTATTCTGCATTTTAGCTCTTATGAAAATGCTACAAATCACAACCAAGTGAATCTGTTCAATTCTAAATGCCTATACTAGAAGTTAAAGCTGCAGCAATGATATGCATTTCTTCAGCCTTTGAAAGCCACAAGGGAAAGTAACAATTATATTGAAATGCCAATCAGAGGGAAACATTACATTTTAGATCTCTTTAAAAATTAGATCTGTACAAGTGGGGGTAAATTAAACTCTATGGAAATTTTGTAAGCCTGTAGTCTATGCTTGCTGAAGCAAAAAAATAAAAAAAGATTAAATCCACCAAAAGGTGGCTCAGTGAGGGATTACGGAAGCTGCAAGAATAGGGCTGGGAATTTGCTTGTGGCAGGTTGCCCATCCTGGTTAGCAACCTCATTCCTTCTTTCAGTGTTATTGGATCGAAGGTTGCACTTGTAGCCATAGGTTCATGCAATGCAAAATAAATTAATTTAGGTCTTGGCACTGAGAATAAATTCAGAACCCAATGCAGGGGTCTACATATGACTTGTCTTGAAATCAGGCAGATAAAATCTGGATTAACATCCCAAACAGGTAACCTATGCCAACCAAATCACTGCTATTTTTTTAAGTTTTTTTGGTGCCAGGCACATAGCGACTGAATTGCAGAAATGATATATTTTGGCATATGTGGATTCCAGATCAACACCATACTAATACTAAGATTGCCTTTGATAGATCAAGGTAATAAACATATTTTTTACTCTGTCGAGAGTCATATGGAGGAAATTTGCCTGGGTCTACCCTATCCCTTCAATAAGGAATGGTTTCTATATTGAGTTCCAATCTAACAAACTTCTTATACTCTTAGCACCATTTCATTGCACTGCTAGTCATTATAGACTTATAAAATGTATTAGTGCTTTATTTTTTTAAAATGCAAGGAAGTGAATATTTATTTGATTTACTATTAACATGGGTCATAATTTATAGTGCATAAAATGTCATCTTCAAATGTAGTGATTTATATTCATTGTTCTTTTTAAAATGATTGTGTTTATTTCTGTAAACTATTTAATTATATGATTCTGAAAAGTGTGTTTTTAGCAAATATGGGCACAATTTGTTGAAAAATAATTCTTCAAGACCTACTTAAATGAATAAATGGATTACCCTGCTATAGCTATATTTGTGTCCTAATACAGCTATAGAGAAACTTGATCAGAATTATGTTAAACGGAAAATGGAAGCTTTCACTGATCCCAGTAGGAGATTCCTTTGAAGTAAAACTGTTTGCTTTTCATGAGTAATCTTTATTGGACCAAGGAAAGGAAGGAATTATTTTTAAATTCCCTTATCCTTCCATAATCCTGTTAATGCTACCTTACAGCTGCTATTTATACAGAAAAAAGTGTATAAAACTCATATAATGAATATATTTAATTTGTCAGTCAATTAGACTTGCAAAGGATACATTTTCTCAGTGAATTGTGTTCTTTGGATCTTAAATAAGTTGACAACTAAATTGCACTTTTTAATTCTATGTGTCATTGTTTGAAATTTTCTACTGCTTTAGGATGTATTCTGTAGTAAGAATGAATGTGTACATCTATTCATAGTTGTTCAGTAAATGACACAGGTGAAACAGCCGTCACTGATCAAATACCTTCAAACAAGTCAATCCCATCAAATACAAAGCTTTTTTCATACAGAAACTTCACACACTCAATTGCAAATCATCAGATGTTAATAATTACGTACTTGAATACTGTGTGATGTACATATGTGTTTAAGTCAGCCCTAGGTCTATAAACTATCTTATTAAAGAAACAGAATTCCATCATGCAGTTTTACATATATTACATTTGGCTGGCTGTGTTTTACAAACTGTTTGTGCTAAGTCAGTTCAGTAGCCAGTATTCCAGTCCAAGATAAATAGCTGGTGAATGATAACTGCAGCTTTTGGCCTAAAATAGGGCAGCAGATTCACAAAACTAGCTAAAATTGCCTAACGTGTATGTGCCTCACACAAAATGGTGAATTTAGAATTAAGTCGTGCAATTACACCATATGTAGAGTGTTTTGTACAACCTTAGGCTTATGTGTATTTTTGAACATAAATTTGCTCTGTTCATGTGGCCTGTTTGCCCCTTCTAGTATGATCATAGAGAATAAAATATCATTAAATGTCTCATCATTTTAAGACATTTTGTGATTTATGTAAGTGTTCATCAAAATATTAGAACATAACAAACATAAAAGGACAAGTATAGACTCTCTACCTGGAATGGGAAAACCTATCAGTAACCATGTTGCAGGATTTTGTATAGATAAAATTTGTGTGCATATTCAGACCTTGGATAAATGAAGTTACGAATGGGGGATAGCATCTGATCTTCCCTCTAGTTCTTCACTGTGTTCCAGAAAAGAGAGAGAGAGAGAGAGAGAGAGAGAGAGAGAGAGAGAGAGAGAGAGAGAGAGAGAGAGAGAGAGAGAGAGAGAGAGAGAGAGAGAGAGAGAGAGAGAGAGAGAGAGAGAGAGAGAGAGAGAGAGAGAGAGAGAGAGAGAGTTTGGCCACTTTCAATTTATCTGAAGCCAATGGAAATTTTCCAGAAGTTGGTACCTTGAGATTCACAACTAAATTTGATTTAAAATCAACAGGTTGCTTATTTTAGAGTAACATCTCCCCCAAGTCATTTCCTTTTGAGTGACTTATTACTTAAAATCAAATGTTAAGAAGAGAGTAAACTTGTTGAAATGATATGATAAAATTGTTTTTAACTTTTGTATTATCTTCAACAGTAAAACAGAATATTATTTAATTTTCCTTCTATTTACCCAGAAATGATTTAATTATTTATTTCTAGATAGACTTCACCTTTCTATAGCTTTCCTAATTTGCTACTTTTATAGCCTGAGAATTAAAACATAATGCACAAGACTTAGGATAATCTACTTAATTGTATTAAGGGCTTGTCACAAAATCAACCACAATGAATATATCCAGTTCTGATTTTTAGATTGACTTTCTCTTTTGGAATGAAGACATACAAATTCATGCAGTTTTGAAGACTAAGAATTCTAATGAGTGTACCTGTGTGTATACAATTTTCAAAACTGGCTTCTTATGTGTCAGTAAGTACAGAACTCTCTCAGATACCTTGACAATCTGTGTAAAGTTCCAATGTATTTTGTATATACTTAAATTACATAGAATGATGTTAAAACAGTCTAGTCTTCAACATTAACAATAAAACTTTTGAAAAATAAGCATGTTCTTGAAGTATTTTGAATACACACTGTACACCAGGAAAAGTACACTCGTGCAAAATTCAAGTGTAAAAATTAAAAAGGCACAGCCATCTGATGTTGGTGGGTGGGGGTAAAATCATTAACAATTCCACAAAAGCCTTTTTCAAGCTCCCTTCAGAACCATTCCAATCGAATATGTTATGTGAGACAAGGTTCAAGAAAAAGAGTTTCATTCTCCCACAGAATGGAGGAAAGTACAATCAACTGTAAGTTTTTCTATTTCAGCAGATGATAAATTTTTGAGGTAGTCTAGAATATGAAAGGGTGAAAGCTGCTAATTTCATGGATATTCTAATTAAACTCTTTTATATATTAAACTGTCTGTTCCTTGAGAATAACATATGATAATGTATCCATTGATAATACTATTATGTTGGGAATATGTATGGAACTGCCTAAGCAAAATTTCAGATGTACCATTGAAAAATTAGTCTTTTTGGCTTGGAAACATGGATTTGACCAAATTTGATGATCCCATGGTGAAAAACAGATTTTGTTTTGCTGTATGAACCATGGCATACTACAGCATGCTATGATAGCTCGATGGAGAAATCAAGATCAAAAATTACCTGAGAAACAGATTGCTTGCACAAACAGTTTGTACATACATTTTTCATTTGTTTTATTATTTCTTAAGCTCTTACACTCATCTCCAGTCATGTGAGTAGATTTCTGCTGATATAAATGAAATCTTTCCCTTCCATTTGTAGGAGCCATCTGGATTTGTAAGGGAATACTTCCAGAGGACAGGCATCATGACAGGAAAGCTACACTTCTTGAGTCTTACAAGATGACATTTAGCTTATTTACTGGCTTTCCTACCAAAAACAAAACGCTAAAAACAGCTTTTCTATCATGTTTACCTTGCTATACTCTGCTTAGAACACTGAGTTCCACCTCCCTATGGCTCTTGTCTTTTCCTGGAATTTGTTGTTTGTTTATTGGATTGCTGGTCTCAACCAGTGCCAAGCCTGGGAAATAGTTATGCTTGCTGCCTTAAGAGGCACACTTTGCTCTTAAAATTCTGCCTGAGTTTTTTAGCACCAGACTGTGGCAAGCATCCAGGGTCATATCTTTTTGGCTGGCAGCCAATAGTCCTTGGCCCAGAAAACCCCAGTCCAGGAAAGGGTACAACTGGTACATTCTATGTACGTTGACCATCACTGTCACCTCTCTGACCAGCAGTTCTGAATCCAGGACTATCTCCAATTCCTTGCAGTCAATTAATAGTTGATAAAACAAAGACAACTTCAGAGGATAGCCCTCTCTAACAATATTGACCAAAACATTTAAGTCATCAATAAAATTTGATTGACTTATTCATTGTGAATACATACATTGTGAAGTTAAATACACAGTTACAGAAGTTTATTTATTTATGTAAAATGCATAAATAATGAAGATATTCCTGAAAATAATAGTATGGAGTTTGTTCCTGATCCTTATGAAGACAAGGAATAATATCTTTCTATTACACATCATAAAATGTTAGTTTTATTAGTTTATTCAAAAAATGAACTACAGCACACTGGATACATCTCAAACAGGAAGGTACATTTGTCAAGTGTTTAACCTCACATGGCTAAGTAATGACTGATAAAGGTATGAGAACATTAACATCTCGATCGGGGCTCTTTTATTTCCTGTATGGAATGAGACAAAGAAGGTTCTCAATAAGGTGGAAGACAATACACTTAGTTGTTCTTTTTCCCCAATGAAGTTTATTTGAGTCATGTGTTTTGTAAGATGGGCAGCTATATAAATTTGAAAAATAAATATGTTTATCTAACTTTTTATTTTTTATGTATGTATTTATTCAAACTTATTATTTTATTTGTTTATTCCTTACTACAAATCCTGATGCTTGTTCCTTACAGATGTCTGCAGGGGGATGCCAGACAAGACAAATCAGTGGTCCTGGCAGCATAGTCAAAACCTTGTCCCTTTAGTGTATGTGTTAACAGTGAATTCTGGTTAAATGTAATGCCTATTTGCTGTGCGCACTACAATTCTACAATTGCCTAGAAATGCATCAGTGGGTTTAGTAAAAACCTATTGCCAAGTCAATAAATTAAGCATTTTGGTTTCAATTAAACCGTTACAACAGTGAAGACTCCATAGGTTAAATGAAGGATAGGAAGAAAGGAAGTAAAGGACGGAGTGCTGCCTCTAATTCCCCTCAATCTGTCTCTAGAAATGAAATTCAAACTGCATATTATTATTTTATTTATTTACATCCCATCTTTATTATGTTTATAAATACCTCAAAGTGACATGCATACCTAATACTTTTCCTTCTTTCTATTTTCACCCCAACAACAGCCCTGTGAGGTGGGTTAGGCTGAGAGAGAATGACTGATCTAAAGTCACTCAGGTGGCTTTCATGCCTAAGGCAGGATTAGAACTTACATTCTCCTGGTTTCTATCCTGGTGCCTTAACCACTAGGTCAGGAGTATGGCTGGCTCAGGAATTCTTGGAGTTGGCCCACGAGTCATAAAAGAGCCAAGGTTGCCTACCCCTGCACCAGACCATATTGGCTTTCTGGCTCTTCATTCAATGTAATAAATAGTTGGCTAGACTGACATTTTAAACATTTTCCCACAACATTTAATAATATAATTCTGTCATCTAATCTTACAGTAAGCTTTTTTATGCAGCATGTATATAACGAATCTAATATTTTGCCTCTTCCACACCCACATTCCATTCATTTTGCAATATTGCAGTGTTTTTATGAATAAGGTTTCTGATGTCTCATATGTAATGCATTTATTATTTTCTAGCCTTTAATATTAAGCTTGTTCAAATATTTCATGATACACAGATATTGCATATTGGTACAGTTATTTCCCAACGATATAATTTTATCAAAAACAGCTTACAGTGTAAGAAGATGGAGATGTCTTGTTCTTTTGAAAACTGATAAATTTTTATCTGAAAGTATATATCAGGAAATAGAACAATAGATTCATTTTTTAAATTTTCCTTTGACTACATAACCAAATCAGCACCCACAAGAAAAATACATAAACATGTTTTAAATTGATTAGACTGACATTTTAAACATTTTCTCTCAACATTCAAGAATTGTTAGAATAAGATCTCCAAACTATATTGATTCATCAAACATTATATTATATATAATTTCCATTTGTTGCCACTATTTAATAAACATATCCCAACATACAGTAGGTAGCAACATAAAACACCTAATAATAAAACATAAATATCTTGACAAATGGCAGTTTATCAGAATATTGCATTCAACCCCGAAACAATCAACTAATGATCAACTAATATCTCAAGATCAGTATTAGGTAGACTGCATCCTTGCAGTCATACATTGCACTAATTGGAATTGGAATATGTTGGAATTCCCATTCTTATAGGCAGAATCATGTAGAAAATATAATAACCCTGATGAAAAATTACCTTATCATGGATTATTATTACCAAGGCATCTCTGACCGAACCTGTTGACAAAAAAAGAAAAAAAAAACAGAAGAAGGCATGCAGAATATGACTTCCTGAATTCTTTGCAGATTCTTTACCAGCAATGGATGTATCTAAGGTGAAGTGATATGTTATATACATACAGCTATATATGTTACACTTTCTCTCCAAGTTGTAATCAAGGTCATTATATATGTGTGGCCTCTGTGTACATGTTTGTGCTCTCTTCTCCTGTTGTATCCATATGTTTTTGTATGTATATACTTAGGATCATTGGAAAGCCTTGATATACAAGGAGTCCTCAATTTACAACCACAATTAAGCTCCAAATTTCTGTTGCTAAGTGAGACATAAGTGAGTTTTGTCCCATTTTACTATCTTTCTTGCCTCATTTGTTAAGTGAATCACTGCAATTGTTAAATTAGTAACACGGTTTTTAAGTGAATTTGACTTTTCCACTGATTTTGCTTGTCAGCATTACAAAAGGTGATCACATGACCCCAGGATATTGCAACTGTAATAAATAGGAGTCAGGTGCCAAGTGTCTGAATGTTGATCACATGGCCATGGGGATGCTGAAAAAGTCATTTTTTCAGTGCAGTTGTAATTTCAAATGATCACTAAATGAACTCTTGTAAGTCAACTACCTGTTCTCTGCTCTAAATCAATGACTGGAAATGGGGGGGGGGCTAGAATGGAGTAGTTGCCAACATTCCAAATTGATGCCCAACTATCAGTAAGGTTCTACATTTAAGCAAGAAAAACCAAATGCACAGGTACAGTATAGGTGGTATCTTCTCAACAGTATTAACTGTGAGAGGGATCTCAGAGTACTAGTGGACAGTCACTTAAATATGAGCCAGAAGTGTGTTGCAGCTGCCAAAAAAGCCAAAACAGAGAGATAGAATCAAGATCACGTGAAGTGTTAATGCCACTTTACAATGCCTTGGTAAGGCCACACTTGGAATATTGCATCCAGTTTTGATCACCACAATGTAAAAAAGATGTTGAGACTCTAGGAAGAGTACAGAGAAGAGCAACAAAGATGATTAGGGGACTGGAGGATAAAACATATAAGGAAAGGTTGCTGGAATTGGGTATGTCTAATTTAATGAAGAGAAGGACTTGGGGTAACATGATAACAGTGTTCCAATATCTCAGGGGCTGCCACAAAGAAGAGGGAGTCAAGCTGTTCTCCAAAGTGCCTGAAGGCAGGACAAGAAGCAATGGATGGAAACTAACCAAAGAGAGAAGCAATCTAGACCTAAGGAAAAATTTCCTGACAGTTAGAACAATTAATCAGTGGAACAACCTGCCTCCAGAAGCTATGAATGCTTCAACACTGGAAGTTTTTAAGAAGAGACTGGACAGTCATTTGTCTGAAATGGTAAAAGGTTTCTTGCCTGAGCAGGCGGTTGGACTAGATGACCTCCAAGGTCCCTTCCAACTTTATTATTATTATTATTATTATTATTATTATTATTATTATTATTATCATCATCTTAGTATTATGATGATGATGATGATGATTTCCATGCAGTGAGAGAATTTTCAGAATTTTATTTTTTCCACAGCCTCAAGTGAAACCCTGCACTGAAAAAATGACTTTTTAAACTCAATTTTTTTGTTTGACAACTTCTCCTACTATAAAATTTTTAAACTAGTTCTGCACCCTGTTGACAGAGAGATGTACAGAATTCCAAGCACGTTTACATATTTTCTTTCCAATGTTCTATTGGTTTGGAAAGAACAAGAAGGCAGGGAATCCTTTCCAATCCATTTACGAGCAATGATCGTAGGAGAGCATCTGTCTTTTATTTTGTGTAATAGAATGGGGTGGGTGCCTGTGTACACTCTGATCACCCCTCTTGTGTCTCTGTGTTTTTGTGTAGTACTGTATGTGTGCACTGGAAAGTACAGGGGAAAAGAGTGGAGTCCCTCAGGGGTCCGTTCTCTCACCTCTGCTTTTTAATATCTACATGAAGCCGTTGGATGAGATCATCCATCGGCACGGGGTAAGTTATCATCAATATGCTGATGATACCCAGCTTTATATCTCTACCCTGTGCCACTACAGCGAAGCAGTGGAAGTGATGAACCGGTGCCTGGAAGCTGTTGGGGTCTGGATGGGTGCCAACAGGCTCAGACTCAATCCCGACAAGACGGAGTGGCTATGGGCTCTGCCTCCCAAGGACAGTTCTATCTGTCCGTCCATTACCCTGGGGGGAGAAGTTTTGTCCCCCTCGGAGAGGGTTCGCAACTTGGGTGTTCTCCTCGATCCACAGCTAAGTTTGGAACATCATTTTTCGGCTGTGGCGAGGGGAGCATGCGCCCAGGTTCACCTGGTGCGCCAGTTGTGGCCCTATTTGGACCGGAAGTCACTCCTCACAGTCACCCATGCCCTTGTCACCTCGAGATTCGACTACTGTAATGCTCTCTACATGGGGCTACCTTTGAAGAATGTCCGGAGACTGCAGGTAGTCCAGAATGCGGCCGCGCGAGCTGTCTTGGGTCTCCCAAGACATGCTCATATCACTCCAGCTCTTCGTGAGCTGCACTGGCTACCAATTGGTCTCCGAACACAATTCAAAGTGTTGGTTATGACCTATAAATCCCTTTATGGCAATGGACCAAGATACTTGCGGGACCATATCCTGCTTCATGAATCCCAGCAACCAGTTAGGGTGCACAGGGTTGGCCTCCTACGAGTCCCGTCCGTCAAACAATGCTGCCTGGCAGGACCTAGGGCAAGGGCCTTCTCCGTTGCTGCCCCAGCCCTCTGGAACCAGCTTCCCTCGGAGGTTCGTACTGCTTCCTCCCTCCTAGCTTTCCGGAAAGGATTGAAGACACATCTATGCCGACAGGCTTGGGGCATGTGAGCTGTGCTCTGCCCCTCGACCCTAAGAGTGTCCCGCCATCAGTGCATGTGAATTGATTGTGTTTGTGTGTGGTATGAATGTGTTAATTTTTAAAATTATTGTAGTATTTTTTGTTGTGAGCCACCCCGGGTCTTCGGAGAGGGGCGGCATATAAATGTGATTTAAATAAATAAATAAAAATAAAAAGAGTCACTTTTGAAGGCAGATATCCTGATTAATCTCTGTTGGCTTTTCTTACTTGTAGTCAGTCACAACACAAGCAAGATAATTTTTCTGCCATGTTCCCAAATCATTATCTTCATTTCATAACCAGTCCATGAATGCCACAATCTAGAGTTGTCCCCTGAAACACATCAGTAAGATGTTTCAAAGTTCACTCTTAGGCTAGTTCAATTCCTGCAAATAGCAATATTTAATTTTAATCCATTCCGTGCCCAGCTTTTTTCAGTCTCATACAGATATGAACCTCTCTTCTAGTAACCATTTTGCTGGACATAATGCATGTGAAATATAAATGAAATTAAATTCCCAAAATTTAAACAGCAAAACATTAAAATGATATAACAGTGACGTGGAATATCATAGGCTGAAATGATGAGAGCAATCCCTCCCCCATTAGCTTCTAAATAGGGCATGGAAAAATCTACCAGTTGACATTATGTTGCCTAAAGAATGGGATAAATCCAAAATAAAAAAAACTATATAAACATTATCAAAAACTTTATGATAATGTCATAAAGTATACATTGTAACATCCTTTTTTAAAAAAGAAAGATCTGAACTCTTAACATACTAAAGAAAGTCTATTCTAAACTGAGAGAAACATATATTAAATCACTGTTTTTGGCTCATCCTTAAGATATTTAACAAAAGAAGACAAACTATGATGAAGTAATTGATCAATATGGATGAATCATTCCATAAATCACTTTTAAAAGAGACTTCAAGTTGCCCTTTACATGATATTTATATAAGGATGATTTTGTGTTTTCTCATGCTTTCTCACCATTCTAGTCAGTAGTAGTGACTGTAGTATGTGATGCAGGATACTATGCTCTTATTCAAGATCCAAGCCATGCCTCAGTAAAGTCAATAGTGAAGCAGTTGTTTCAAAAAAATACAGATCTATGTCAGAAAGGAAAATAGGGCCAATGTGGCATTTAAGATCCCTGCCAACAGAATTTTTCCTCTTTTTGTAGAACCCTCAGTTGATGTTCACATTTCATATACATACTCATCATTCCCTTTCCTTTCCTTTTCTTTTCCATTTCTGGAAAATACTGTTTTGCCCTGGGAAATATTCCATCTTCTCACAGATGGCTATTCATTGGAAATATGCTCAAACTGCTAATGATCACATTTTCCAAACAATTTTAAAACCCTAAAACCAGATTGAAAAACTAGGCAATAACCATAAAAAGTTTCATGTGGGTTGGAGAAGTTTGTTCAACATCAATTCAATCTCTGAACCACCCAAAGGTGTGCATAGATTGCACCTGTAAGTGGATGGTCAGGAATGGAGAGAGAGAGAAAAAAGTATTTCACTGCACCAAAACTGTGGAACATAAAACTCTAAACTTTTAAGCATCATCCAGCTAATCTAATCTAGTCAGTATAAACCCTGACTGAACACAGAAGTGAGCAGTTGAAACATGCCCATTTCTTTGTGAAAATCTCCTGAAGTTACTCATGTAATATACTGTGTGTCAGCTTATCCAGCATGAACTTTTTCAAAGAATGAGCCTCCATTTGTTCCACTGTACACAGTTTTCTACCTTAATAAGAACCATATGAGTTCCCTGTTCATATGAGGATATCTACATAATCATTTGTACATATGTAGGACTCTCACAAAATCTGCAGAGCATATGTGATTGTTGTGAGAAAAATTATATCTGACTCATTCCCAAAATGGCTGCTGAAGGGTGACTCTTATCCACAGTCTGCTGTGTTGTTTGACAGCCCTGCCTCCTGGGTTTCAATGGGACCACTTAGGAATGACTTTCAAATGGTTGTGGAGAATCTTGAAAATTGCAAGTTCCTTGTGGGAGCAACCAGAAAGTCAGTGGTGGAAAACTAACATTGTTGTATTATATTAATCAGCATTCAACTAGGCAGGATTCTATGTCTATATGTCTCAGTCTTTTTTTTCCCTAGGATACTTTGTTTTGTCTATTTTTTCTTTTGTTTTTTCTTTTTTTAATATTTTGGTGTTTTGTATTTTAACTTTCTTTGAATAAACTAAATATTATGAGAGAGAGAAACTACTTAATGTGGAGGATATAAGAGTGTGTCATAAAAATGTTATTGGCATCAATAGACCAATTTACTTTAGTAAGATTATTGGTTTCACCTGAATCACAGTTGTCTTCTTATCTTACAAATAGAATTCAATATTTTTTAATAGACAACTCTATCATTGTATCATATTTGCTTATAAATCAAAGTATATGAATTGGGTGAAATGGTTTCCTGCACTTGATACTCAAAATAAATAATATAAATGTATCTCATAATACATGATTCATTCATCGAAACAAATGAACTACCAGTTCATGCATTAACCCAACATAATAATTTGTGTTCCTTTTAGGTTAGCATTTAACATTAAAGATTCTAAGTCAAGAGGCAAACTGAACAAGAAGCCACCAATAAGAACAAACATTGGCTTATTTGTGAACTTGGTAGAATTAGTATAGTACAGCATGTCTTCTGTGTAGTCATATAAACGTTAACTAAAATTATTCATATATGTGTGTGTGTATATGTGTGTGTTATTTGAACATATTTAAAATAATAAATTTGCAAGATAACAATATGTAAGCTGGTTGCCTTGGCCCATCCTTCCATAATCTTTAAGGTATTATATGGCTTTATTTTTTCTGCAACAGACTATCATGTTATCCCACTCAACATTCTTTTGACTTCTGAATTACAATCTAAATTAACACTAATAAAACAGTAGCCTGTTGGACAAACTGGCATACTAAAGCATTGTTGGTCATTGTTAATAAAGTCTTCTTTGTCATATTTAATTTAAATTATCCAGTATTACAACTAATGATAAAGAAGTTGAACCTTATAAAGCTTTACTTACTCCAATACTAATGTCTGGATAATTTAAATTATCCAGTATTACAACTAATGATAAAGAAGTTGAACCTTATAAAGCTTTACTTACTCCAATACTAATGTCTGGATTAGAGTCCCATATCCATTGCCATTGCTGCTACTAATGTAGGCTGTGGAGTTTAAATTCAGAATATCAGGATGCTTATCTTTGTACAAAAATATACCATAGGATAGTTTTTGGTACTATCATTATGGGAAATCAGAATTTTATATTAAAGTTGAGAAAATAAGAATATAAAGTCTACACGTATAAAAAAAATCCCACAAAAAATATAAGCCCTATTTCTTTAAGGAGCATGGAATGTAGGAACCCAGAAATAAAAGAAAGAAATGAACTAGACAAGGTGGCACTTTGCCATTGACTAGATCATTTATGCTGGGCAATGAACTAAGTTGATTGCCCTACTGACTCCTACCCCTCTGCTCTTCCATATTATATTAACAGTTAGATTATAAACAGCACAGATGCAGATTTGCTCTGTAATCTTATCTCTCATCCATAGCCTTTTATCATTTCCATCTTAATTAATTCCTAGAATAGCAAAAAAAAAGTGTTAATTAGTAGAGTGATATTAGGTATTATGTCGGCCCTCGGTTCATGATCTAAGGGCCAAAGGCAGAAGCTATTTCTGTAGTACAGTACCATGGCCTTTATACCATCATCTGTGACTCATTTTCTCAATCTAGAGTCTAGACTATTTCATAACATATGGAAGACTGTCAAATGGATTAGACTTTTACAGAGTAGCCCCATTTTTCAATGTTTATCGCATAGTGGCTTGTGATAAAATAATATTTTGCCCATTAACTATATCAGCCATCTTCTGTGATCTCAAATGTAAATCGAAATCAGTATTCTAAAAGTTAGTATATATAGCATTAAAATTATTAACAAAAATATATGGTAATTAAGCAACAGGGCTTTCAGAATTCCAAAGTTATTTGGCTTACACAGTCTAATGTTAATATCTGGATTAAGAAGTAAATGACTAAAGTTTACTTATTAAACAATTAAACATTCTTTTATACCTCCATCAACTCCATTATGACCGTATTCCTAAGGATAATAATAATGCCATAAACTGGAACTTTGGACAATAACATTGATTTATATAATAAATCAGCATTTTTATGAAGGTATAATACAAAGACAACTTTTATTCTACCCATATCCTTTTTTGAAACACTTGACTGTTACTGTGTCTGGAGTATTCTAGATTTTCTAAAGCTCAGTCCATTATCTAAAATTATTATGAGCCATGCATTGATGTCATAGCAACCTGAATAGACTTCATGCTTTGTATTGATGCTTAGCAATTGTCTGTCAGAAGAAATAGTTATGGTATAGAAGACTGATTCTCATAGTTTAGGACATGCTTTGTCTCTTTGTTTGCATCTGAAAACAGTAGTTATTATTTAAGGACTAAGCTTATAAGAATACAAATGTTTCCATCAGAAAATAGTCTTGTTTTGTTGCTTATGTTTCTTCTAACCAGAAAAAAAATAATCAAAAAAACTGTTTCATAATAAATGTATTTAAAGTTCACTAGAATCAAAGAGTACATGAATAAGGCTAAATAGAAATTTCCAGAGTTTTCCTAAGTGTTAAAGTACTTAAAATAGCATTTAGACTGACTGACCTCAATACCTGGGAAGATTCTGGAAAAATAATCAAGCAACAAATCAGTGAACACCTAGAAGCAAACAAAATCATAACCAAAAGTCAACATGGGTTTGTTAAAAACAGACAAATTTTATTGCATTGTTTGACTGGGTGACAAAATTAGTGGAGCAGAAGAATTTTGTGGATATAATTTACTTGGACTTCAGTAAGGCATTTGATAAAGTAGACCACATCCTATTACTTGATAAGATAGAAAAATGTAGATTAAACAGCATCACCACCAGAGGACCACTAAGCAATGGAACTGCATCTACATGGAGGGAAGTGTGCAGTGGGGTGTCCCAGGGCTCTGTTTTGGGCCCAGTGCTCTTCAACATCTTCATCAATGATTTGGATGAGGGGATAGATGGGGAACTCATCAAATTTGCAGACAGCATCAAGCTGGCAGGAATAGCCAACACTCCAGAAGATAGGCTTAAGATACAGAAGGATTTTGACAGACTTGAACATTGGGCGCTAACAAAATGAAATTCAATTGTGGAAAAACTAAGGTTCTTCATTTCGGCAAGAAAAAACAAATGCACAGGTACAGTACAGGTGGTACCTTGCTCAATAGTAGTAACTGTGAGAGGGATCTGACAGTCTTAGCAGACAATCGCTTAAATATGAAGCAGCAGTATGCTGCAGCTGCCAAAAAGGCCAACACAGTGCTAGACTTCATTAACAGAGGGATAGAATCAAGATCACATGAAGTGTTAATACCACTTTATAATGCCTTGGTAAGGCCACACTTGGAATACTGCATCCAATTTTGGTCACCACAATGTAAAAAAGATGTTGAGACTCTAGAAAGAGTACAGAGAAGAGCAACAAAGATGATCAGTGGACTGGAGTCTAAAACATTTAAAGAATGGTTGCTGACATTGGGTATGAAGAAAAGGACTAGGGGTGACATGATAGCAGTGTTCCAATATCTCAGGGTCTGCCTCAAAGAACAGGGAGTCAAGCTATTCTCCAAAGTACCTGAAGGCAGGACAAGAAGCAATGGATGGAATCTTACCAAAGGGAGAAGCAACCTAGAACTAAGGAGAAATTTCCTGGTTGTTAGAAAAATTAACCAGTGGAACAACCTGCCTCTAGAAGTTGTGAATGCTCCAACACTGGAAGTTTTTAAGAAGAGACTGGACAACCATTTGTCTGAAATGGTATATGGTTTTGTGCCTGAGCATGGGATTGGACTAGAAGACTTCAAGGTCCCTTCCAACTCTATTATTATTATTAGATTATTATTATTATTATACCTCTCCATTGCACTCTCTGAGCAGTTTACAATGACAGCATATTGTTCCCAACTATTTGGATCCTCATTTTACCAACCTCAGAAGGATGTAATGCTGAGTCACCCCCGAGTCCCATCAGAATTGCACTTCAGGCTGTAAGCAGACTTAGCCTGCAATAGTGCATTCTAACCACTGCGCCAATGGCCTTTGAAGTACATTTGAATGTAGAAGAATACATAAATAATTGGTGCTATTTTATAGGGCATATATTAACTTTCAAGAGCTTGAGAACTTATCTAGTATTTGTCCAGGTTCAAGGCTGTCTGGGTACAAGGTAACTTATTATATGCCCAAGTGACATTTTTGGCTTTGAAATATAACTTGTTACTATCAGGATATTCGTACTATCATCTTGATTTTCCCCACCATCTCCACCACCACCACCATGGATGCTCCAGCTTATAATATTTGAGCCTATTCATGTACTATGGAGTAAGATAGCTTTAAGCAACTACCAGTTGTAGATGTGAAGTAATCCTCCCTGTATTTCTGAAGTGCCTTAAAAAGTGCCAGGAAATATGTATTCTTCCTCAAACAGATAGACTGTGAGACCTCCTCCCACTGAAAGAGTGAAAGGCACTTAAGCTGTTAAATAAAAATAAAAAGAAAGATCAAATGATCTGTGTAGGAGGCAGGGAATAACACTAAATATTAGAACATTTATTCTTCAAAACAGTGACAGTATAGAACTCCAGCTTGAATCTGCAAAAATCCAGCTTACCATAAGGTGTCATGAGTAGCATATTCAGCACTATTAAAGCTGATGAATAAAGTACCTTTAGTCTTAAATAAAGGCAAACTTTGCTCCCTCCAAGATCACCCAAAATTGCTTCCAGGAAGATGCATGTCAAATTCCTTTTAAATCCCTCATCTCAGTCCTTGATTTACTTTCTTTTCCCCATGGTAAGTTTAAGATGAGAGCACAAAGATAAGAAAAATCCTGCCAGCCACATACATACAAGGAAATAGAAATATCTTTAAAAAAAAAAAAAAGATACGACACTCTCTAAAGCCTCATTTCATGAAGCCAAATATCTTTGCTGCTTCAAATAGCCAGAAAACATAAGAGACTCTCTTGCATGGTCATGATTAACTGCTCTCTGCTCACATAATGGAGAGACTGTTTTGCTCAGTATGGAGCTGGCGAGTTGCTTCCCCTGCCAGGCATCAGGGGAAAGACGTGGTGCAGATGGCCTTTATTCCCTTCCATATTTTATTTTTAAAAAATCAATTTTAAAGCAAAGAGTGTGCTTTGCATTTGAACTGTTCCTTGACTCCACTAAACTGTCTCTCCCTCTTTCTGTAGTGGTGTGTGTGGGTGGGTCTATTTGAAAACATGCATATATGGGATGTCTGTCTGTCTGTCTGTCTGTCTGTCTGTCTGTCTGTCTTACTGTGTGATATAGGAGAGCTTCCATAAGTAGGTCAAAACATTAATATGACAGTGGTAACCGAATGATCATAGCCTATCTCTTTTTACTTGTGTCAACAATTCTATGATGTAAATAAGGAGAAACCATCCTTCATGGTTGTGTGAATCTAGATTTTTTTTGGGGGGGGGGAATGCTTTACTTCCATTTGTTAGCTTTTCCCTACCCCTCTTCAAGCATTTTAGTGATTTATCTGTACTATAATATTTTGTAGTGCAATTATTGATAAATGGTAACAGAGGTGGCTTACTTTAGCTGCTTTTTCACAGCTAAATTCATAGATTTCCCAAGTGACTGTCTGTTTAATAGCCTGTGCATATAAACCCAAAGTCTTGTTTTATTTTTTTTCCAAGTCACAGTGCACTGTCAGAACCTTTGAAAAGTCAGGCTGACATTATGTTTAACTCAAAATGGTAGTAATTGGAGTGAACTTGAATTTCTTAGAACTACTTCATCTTCAGAAACATACACTTACCTTGGCTGACCTTTCTCTATAGCTGCCAATCTATGCAAATGCAAAAAGAATGGTTTTTACCAGTTCCTTAGAAGCTCTTGAAAATCCACTGAGTCAGAAACTGCAGTGGTGAATTGTTGCTCCCTCTAATTGGAACCTAGTTTTCTGTCTGGTTTACTCACTAAATGATCAGTGTGCCAGAATCAAAGAGCTAAAACAGATTTCTATTAACATCTTTCCAAGTCCTAGTTCAGTTCTGCAATACCATCACCCTCAAATGAGTAACTAGCATCTGCTTATAAATATTCATTTTAAAAAGTGTCACCAACCTTCTTAAGGCAATCTATTTCATTGGCAAATAATAGTGTTGAAAATATTTCTAAAGTCCAGCTTTAATATATTCTTTTGCATATTTCAGATATAGGTTCTCCTGTTTGTTTTTTAGATTTAGCTCACCTTTCTAGGAGAGCTCAGAGAAGCTTCTCTGAAGTTCTCCATTTTATGTTGTGATATGTATATAAACTAGCAGTACATTGAAGAGCCCAACCCTGGCTGTCAAGTGGCACAGCTTTAATCCTTTAGGACAGTGCTTTTCAATCCATGATATGCGTACCATTAGTGGTACTTCGGTACCTGGCAGGTGGTATACATACAATGGGTTAAAAGGCACTGTAAAAAAAAGTGCAAAAAAAGTGTAAAAGTATAGTGGGGGATGAGCTGAAGTGGCGGCAGTGCTGCACAGGTATGTGGGAGAGGCAGCTGGAGCTGCAGTGTTGTGAGGCTTCTGCTGAGCGTTCAGGATCAGTGCATGGCTCCAGCTGATTGGCACTTCTGGGAGCAGCACACAGCCTTGGGGAGAGGAGTCATCTGGAGCTGCACCAAAGAAAAAAGGAGGAAGAGGGGTGGAGAGGAGAGGATATAAAAGGAAGAGGTTTTGGTGAGAAAGGAAGAGAAAAAAAAGACAACCAGGTAAGAGAAGGGGACAGAGAAAGAGAGACCGAGCAGTGAGCAGCCTGAGGGAGGATGAGTCAGCTGAGTGGCACCGAAGAGAAAAGGAGGAGGAGGTGGGAGAGAGGAGAGGATATAAAAGGAAGAGGTTTTGACAGGAAAGGGAGAGGGAAAAAAGACAATGGGAAAGAGAAGGGGATAGAGAAAGAGAGACAGAGAAGAGGAGAGGCTTCTTTAAGACAACTAGAAGGACAGAAGGGTACGAAGATTTATGTCAGAGAAACAAGCACAAATTTCCCATTAAAAGTGTGGTAAGTGGGTATACAGATAGTCCTCAACCTACGACCACAATTGAGCCCAAAATTTATGTTGCTAAGTGAAAAATTTGTTAAATGAGTTTTGTCCCATTTTACGAGTTTTCTTGCCACATTTGTTAAGTGCAGTTGTAAATTAGTAACACGGTTGTTAAGTGAATCTGGTTTCCCCATTGACTTTGCTTGTCAGAAGGTCACAAAAGAGGATCAAATGACCCTGGTACACTGTGACCATCATAAATATGAATCGGTTGCCAAGCATCCAAATGTAAATCACATGAACCTGGATCATAAGTGTGGGAAATGGTCATAAATCAATTTTTTCAGTGCCATTGTAACTTCAAAGTCACTAAGCGAACTGTTGTAAGTTGAGGACCACCTGTACTTTATCTTTTTTTTTTTCAGTTATTTCAGAAGCTGTAACCAGAGGCCAATCGGGCAGCCTATATAACCTAAGCAGAGGGTGAGGTATACAGTATACCATAAAGTAGAAAAGAAAGGCCTCTTCTGCACCCAGACAGAAGTGGGGTAATCCAACTGGTACCTCCCTCGATGTAAGCTGCTGGGCTGCTATGTCAGAAAATTGCTAAGTTCCTTGGCATTACCATTGCAAGTATTGAAATCTTCCTTTTCTTCCTTGTTCAAAGTTTTATCTTGATGGGTTTGAGAACTTAAAAAAATGCTTTCTTGTATGCTTTTTATGTGGCTATTAATAGGGATAAAATCCAGAGGATTATTAAATAGCATCAAATAAATATACAATGCTTTAAAATTTTCTAATTTGGATATTACAGTCTCCCAAATGCCTTAACGAGTCTAGATACAACCGGCATGGAGCCTAAGATAAAGACTAAGAAGGCTGACAACAACAATTTAACCCAAAGCGAGGAGTGCTTACTGTGGGAGAATACAACAGAATTTATGGCAAAGCAATGTCTTCTCACAGCACAAACTGTAGTTTCAATTTTTGAACAGCTAATAACCATCCAACAGGATATAGAGACACTGAAAAAAGATATAGCTGTTCTGCTCCAGGCGCAGGATTGGACTACAGGCACTTCTACTGGAGTCTTTGCAGCAGACATGGGTAGACTGAGAAATCAGGAGAAGGAAGTAAGAGGGGAGGAAAATGAGCACAGGTCCTGGGGGACAGATAAAGAGTCTGCTAGAAGGTGGCAGCTCACTCGGAAAAATAGTCCTTCTCCAGATAAGGCAACAAGAGGAGGAAGCATCAATAGAGAAATTTCATGGGAAGATAATAAAGCACCCTGTTTACAATTACATCAATCTTATCAATCATGTCGTTCACTGCAAACACATCAGGTGGTGCTGAGAATCCACATGATCAGGGTTAATTATGGCCGCTGGAACTCCAAGAAGGCTATACTAAATTCCCTAAGCCAGCTTCTGCACTGTCACTGGGGGCAGATTGATTTACATACTGTGGAGTGGCTTCCTGAGCCCCCTAACTGGAAGCGGATATTTCTCTCCTTCAAACAGCCCACCATACCACTGATGCTATTAAAGATGAAGGCTTATTTAGCCTCCTTTCAAATCTCTCCCATCAGAGTCTTCCACGAGGAAAGAGTTAAACCTTTAATTGTTAACAGGCGAGCTCCCAAGGTTGCTGTCTCCTCCACATCCTCAACCCAGAGAAAAGGAGAGGGAGAAAGTGGGAGTAAGCCAGCACTTACAGAAGAAGTACTTAATAGCACAGAAACTGGGCTCATTAATGCCTTTGGTGCTCTCCCAAGGAATGAACAAGACAATATATTATGCAAGTTGGAAAATTTAAAGAAATCCTTATTGGTCACAAGTGATACAGCTGAACCGCTTATTGACTTGGTTTCCCCTATAATTGAGCCTCTTACTTCCCCCCCACGGGGCATCAGTTTGCAAGAATATGAGTATATGGAAAGCAGAAGCCAAGATACACAGGGGCCAGTAGAGGCCCCAAAAGAGAAGGAGATGCTAGCATCCTTACGGGACTTCTCGATGATACCTTCTGCAACATATCAACTTCTTGAGAGTGGGCCCCTGTCAGTGCCATCATTGCAAAGCCGAATGGAACATGACCTAATAACCCCCTGTTTTACACCTAGTAAAGAAGTTTCAGAATTGCAAACCTTGTTAGCCGGTGCTAAATCTTCATACCCCAAACTCTGACTGGCTCCCTATCAGAGATTAACTCTTCTTGTATTGCGAGATTTCCCCCTCTCGCAATCATGGCCCTCCACTCTATCAAGAGCCTATCTCGAGGATGGGCTTTGGAGTCCTGAGAGATGGCATGCGTCAAATAAGGGGCTTTGGGGTTTTTTAAATCGCTTTTTAACCAAAGTTTTAAGGGAGGGTAGAGGTGGGGAAGGGGTGCTTAGGGCGGGGGAAGAAATTGTTGGAGGGGAGCTAGAAGACAGGCCCGATAACGGAAGGGGACGTAATCCTGTGGGTTCGGATGGGGAGCTGATTAAGACTGATTTAGTTCCAATTAGTACCGTAAGCGGGAGGGGCAGATATGGTGGGAGCAGGGGGCCGTATCATAATAGGGGAGCGCGTACCCGCTGTTTACAAGTGGTCATGCGCTCCGACCCCCAAGGCTCTACCTGTTCTCGGGGTTATTCAGAACCACAGGGCCCGGGCTGTAGGCTGATGTTGTGCAATGCCAGGTCTGTTGTAAACAAGGCCCCCCTCATCCAAGATTTAATTTTAGAGGGGGGAGCAGACCTGGCAGGTATTACGGAGACCTGGTTAGGACCAGAGGGCGGTGTCCCTCTGGTGGAAATGTGCCCACCGGGTTTCCTTGCATTTCATCAGCCGAGAGCACAGGGCAGGGGTGGGGGAGTGGCGGTCGTGATTAGGGAAGATTACAGGCCGAGGGAGGTCACTGTTCCTCAGACGGCAGGCTGTGAATCTCTCCTGGTGAAGTGGGACCTTGGGGGTCCGAGGGCGGTGTTGATTACGTACCTGGCTCCCTGCCACGTGTCAACTGCCCTGCTCGAGTTCCTGGACGTTGTCGCCGCAGTGGCGGTTGAGGTCCCCAGGCTAATAGTCATGGGTGATTTCAACCTGCCGTCTGTGGGCGGGACGTCCGGGGGAGCTCGAGAGTTCATGGCTTCCATGGCAGCCATGGACCTGACCCAGGTAATTCAAGGCCCCACACATATAGGGGGGAACATGCTTGACCTGGTTTTTGTCTCTGGACAGTGGCTGAGTGGTCAGAATATAGGGGATATAGTTATTGAGCCCCTGCCATGGTCTGACCACTCTCTCCTTCGCTTGGACTTTCTGACCGCTACACCCCACCGCAGGGAGGCGGAACCAGTGAGATGGTACCGCCCCAGGCGGCTAATGGAACCCGAGCGGTTCCAGATGGAGCTTGGGCCAATTCCTGAGGCTCGGATACACGACTCGGTCGAAGAGTTGGCGGCAGCCTGGGATAGGGCTGCGGCCAGTGCTCTAGATCGGGTCGTGCCTTTGCGGCCTCTGATTCGACGTACGTCCCGATCGGCCCCTTGGTTTACTGAGGGGCTGAGAGAGATGAAACGCCGGAAAAGACGCCTAGAGAGCAGTTGGAGATCGAGCCGTGCCGAATCTGACCGAACACTAGTAAGAGACCATATTAGGTCCTACTTAGCGGCGATAAAAGCAGAGAAGCGTTCTTACCTCACTGCTCTTATTGCATCATCAGATAACCACCCAGCCTCCTTGTTTAGGGTGACCCGCTCCCTCCTTCAGCAGGAGGTGAGGGGAGACCCCTTAGAGGGTAGAGCTGAGGATTTTGGAAAATATCTGTATGATAAAATCGCTCAGATACGGGAAGGCTTTGATTTCAACTGGGTATGTCCGGTGGGAGAGACGGAGTCTGGTCTTGAGACTGCTATCTGGGCTGAGTTTGACTCCGTGACTCCCGAGGACGTGGACAGGTTGTTTGGGGGACTTAGGGCGACCACTTGTTTATTGGACCCGTGCCCCTCCTGGCTGGTGTTGGCATCCCGGGAGGTGGTACGAGGCTGGTTCCAGGCAATTATTAATGCTTCATTGAGTGAGGGTGTCTTCCCTGCCGCCTTGAAAGAGGCGGTAGTGAGGCCCCTCCTCAAGAAGCCTACCCTGGATCCAGCCGTTTTATCAAATTATCGTCCTGTCTCCAACCTTTGCTTTCTTGCAAAGGTTGTCGAGAGTGTGGTTGCCCGACAGTTCCCGCGACACCTGGAGGAATCGCTATACTTGGATCCATACCAGTCGGGCTTCAGGCCTGGTTACAGCACGGAAACAGCATTGGTCGCGTTGGTGGATGATCTCTGGCGGGCCCGGGACAGAGGTTGTTCCTCTGCTCTGGTGCTATTGGACCTCTCGGCGGCTTTTGATACCATCGATCATGGTATCATGCTGCAACGGTTGGAGGAGTTAGGTATGGGGGGCACTGTTTTGCGGTGGTTCTCCTCCTTCCTCTCCGGCCGGATGCAGTCTGTGTTGACAGGGGGCCAGAGGTCGACCCCGAGACCCCTCGTATGTGGGGTACCTCAGGGGTCGGTCCTCTCACCCCTACTGTTCAACATTTATGTAAAACCACTGGGTGAGATCATCCGTGGTTTTGGTGTGGAGTACCATCTGTACGCTGATGATACTCAGCTGTACATTTCCACGCCGAACCACCCCAACGATGCTCTTGCCGTGCTGACCCGGTGCCTGGAGGCCGTCCGGGTTTGGATGGGGAAGAACGGACTCAAGCTCAACCCTTCCAAGACCGAGTGGCTGTGGCTACCGTCGTCCCGGTTTAGTCAATTGACTCCTTCGTTGTCCATTGGGGGCGAAACAGTGGCCCCCGTGGAAAGGGTTCGCAATTTGGGAGTCCTCCTGGATTCACGGCTGTCTTTAGAGGACCATTTGACGGCCGTGGCCGGGAGGATGTTCTATCAGGTTCGCCTGGTACGCCAGTTGCGTCCCTTCCTAGACCGGGACTCGCTATGCACAGTTACTCATGCCTTTGTCACTTCCAGGCTGGACTACTGTAATGCTCTCTACATGGGGCTCCCCTTGAGGTGCACCCGGAGGCTTCAGCTGGCCCAGAATGCGGCCGCACGGGTAGTGACCGGGGCGCCATGGCGCTCCCATGTAACATCGCTCCTGCGTGAGTTGCACTGGTTGCCGGTGGCCTTTCGGGTGCGTTTCAAGGTGTTAGTGACCATCTTTAAAACGCTCCATGGCATCGGACCCGGATATCTACAGGACCGCCTTCTGCCAGCAAATACCTCCTGCCGTCCGGTACGCTCCCACAGGGTGGGTCTCCTCAGGGTGCCGTCGGCCAAACAATGTCGGCTGGCGACCCCCAGGGGGAGGGCCTTCTCTGTGGGAGCTCCAACGCTTTGGAACGAGCTCCCCCCCGAACTCCGTACGATGACGGAATTGCGTTCCTTCCGTCGAGAATTAAAAACATACTTATTCCGACAAGCCGGCCTGGGATGATAGCTCCAGCTCCAACAATGGCCATAACTGTTTTTAGGGGATTGTGTTTTTAGCTGGGTTTTTAAATATTCGGCCAAATTGTTTAATTTATTTTTAATAATTTTAATTTTTGTGTGTTGTTGTTTTAATTGGGCTGTACACCGCCCCGAGTCCTTCGGGAGGGGGGCGGTATAAAAATTGTAAATAATAATAATAATAATAATTATGAGGAAAGGTTTTTGTTGCATTCTTTTTTATTATTATTATAAAAAATATTTATTTTTTTTTATTTTTTTTTTAAATATTTTTATTGGTTTTTTATAAGATTTTTAACAAAGAATGAAATAACAGTTCAACTGTAAACAATTATATACTTATACAATTCGCAATCAATCAACCAAAACTGCTCGGTACCCCCTCCCCACCACATCTTTCTGAAACAAAACTATCCCCCTCTTCTTCCCTCTAACAACCTACTTAATCTTTCTCCAATTCCATCCTCTCCTCCCACCTACACTCTCCCTCTTACCTTCTTCCTACCTGCCTGACTTTCACTCCTCCCTCTTCTTCCAACAAATGTGGTGCCCAGAGGCCACCCGAGCAACCCCTTACCACCTATAAAGAGAAAAAAAACTCCCCAAAACAGTTGAAAAAATATAAAATAACTATTATTAAAACCCTCCCCCCTCCCCCCCAGGCTTCCCAAAGTGAATACAGGGTAAAAACGCAAGAAACCCCCTTAAACTACTTATACATAATTATTTAACTATAAAACAAATATAATTCCTTCAATTGATATTTCTTCTGTATATAATCTATCCATTTTTTCCAGTCCATCAAAAATTGTTCATTTGAGTGGTCTTTCAAATATGCAGATATCTTTGCCATTTCAGCCAAATTCATAACTTTTAATGTCCATTCTTCAATAGATGGTATTTCCGATGTCTTCCAATATTGACCCACCAACAGTCTTGCCGCCGTAATCAAATTCAAAATCAGTTTAGTCTCTACGGTGGTACAGTCTTTTATTATACCTAATAAAAATAACTGTGGTGAAAATTCAATACGCTTTTTCAATATATTTTGAAGAATCCACCATATTTTTATCCAAAAAGCCTTAATTTTTTTACAAGTCCACCAGATATGAAAATAAGTGGCATCCATAAAATCACATCTCCAACATTTAGGTTGCATATTTGGATACATAAGTGATAATTTTTTTGGATCTAAATGCCATCTATAAAACATTTTATAAAAATTTTCTCTTAAATGCTGAGCTTGTGTAAATTTTACATTTTTCACCCATATCCTTTTCCAGATTTCCATCGTAATTGGATGTCCAAAGTTACCTTCCCATTTAATCATACAATCTTTAATTAGTTCATTTCCAGAATCAATTTCAATTAAAACATCATATATTCTTTTAATATGCATACTTCTTTGATCTCTAACTTGTTGAATTAGTTTTCCATCCTTTAAAGAAAAACCCATTTTGATATCTTTTTGGCATCTAGCCTGAAGTTGCATATATGAATACCAATTAAGAGCTATTCCTTCTTCCCTTAATCTATCTAGTGATTTCAATTCTAAGCTATTCCCTTCTTTAATTAAGAACTTCTCATAGGGTACCACATCCTGAATTTGTTGTCTATTTATGCTCTCTATTGCATGCCTGGGAATTGTCCATAAAGGAATTTTATCATTTAACTTATAAGAATACTTTTTCCAGACACGCAACAGTGAATTTCTCACTAAATGTTCTTTAAAACCCCTATCCAATTTTTTTCCATAAACTAAATACGCATGAAACCCATACAATAATCCGTACCCTTCTATATTCAATATTCTTTCATTAGTTACATTAATCCAATCACTTATTGCTACTAAAACTGCTGCATAGTAATATAGCTTAAAATTAGGCACTTTCAAACCACCTCTTTCTCTTATATCTTGAATAATTTTTAATTTAACCCTTGGTTTCTTGCCATTCCAAATAAATCTATTAATACCTTTCTGCCACTCCTCCAAATTCCCATCCTTTTTAAGTATTGGTAACATTTGAAATAGAAATAAAAATTTCGGCAAAAAATATTTATTATTAGGTAAACATTTGTACATGTAAACAAAGAAAAAATTCAAGTTAAATGCCATTCAACTTAATACAATCATTTTAAATTTGTAGACCTTCTTCACTCCATGTATCCAAGTTTAACTATAAACCAACTACATTTTAAAAAATTGTAACTTTCACTTCTTTTCAGATCAATCCATTGGATATCAAGCAAACAACTCATCTTATTAAAATTAATAATTTTCATGTCGATATGCCCTTCCCTCTATCAAGTACATTCTTAGTCTATTTGATATATACCTTCCAATAATCAATAGATAAATTCTTGATTAATCTGAGAACCAGTTTGTTGTAGTGGTAAAGGTGCTGGCTTAGAAATCAGGAAAGTATGAGTTTGAAGCCTCCTTTAGGTATGAAATCTGGCTGGGTGACTTTGGGTCAGTCAGTCTCTCACCCAACCCTCCTTACAGGTTGTTGTTATGGGGAAAATAGTTGGCAGGAATATTAGATATGTTTGCCATCATGAGTTGAATACACACACATACACGCACATTTGATTCAAACATTAGATTTATGATTAACTGCAATTCTTTTAGAATAATATAGTGTAGCTCCTGGTGAAAAAAGACAGCATAATTCATTAGTACTTATATTGCCTTACTATTTTAAGATAGGGAATTCAAGATGTTTTTGGACCAGACACAATTTCCTCTACTTAGTTCATGGAAAGAAAAGCTTTCTTGTAATGAAAGCTGTTGAAAATTTTAAAAAAATAAAATTAAAAAAATCACAAAAATATGGGATCCCCTAATGTAAGATTATTTCATTTCTGCAGCAAGAACACCATGTAATCTTTTCTTCTGCAGCAATAGGAAGGGTGGAGAGAATTATTTGCATCTGAAAAGATAGATATTGTTAAAGTTGCTTCGATGACAATAGAACAGCAATTCTATCATTAAAAGAATTTCAATGAGTCATGAAGTGAAGAAATCAAAGGAAGAAAATTACTCATCCAGTTCCAAATATTATGTTCTCAAAATTAAGAAGAAAAAACTTGAGCAACAGCTGTTACAGATCCAATTCTGGCACCTTGGCACTGAAATCACAAAGGTAGCATCCTAGTTCCGTGATGCCTTTTCTCTTGGTATTGGGGTTGGCCATTAACACCTGCTAAATGTGTCCCAATAGATGCCATTGTGAGACATAGCATTTGGGTCTGCACATTTGATAGATAACCAACCATAATTGTAAAAATTATACATGTTGCTTGAAGGCATCACAGAAAACGTAGAGAATCTATTAAAATTGAGTTGGAAATGCTTTTTATTATGCTACGTTTTAACTCCTCTTATTACATATGCCTAATTTATTGAAACTCATACAGACTAAAGACAAGTCAATTATTTTCTATACGCTACCACAACACTTGTTTTATGTTGAAGAAAAGACAAGTAAAGAGAACAAAACCCGAAAAGCAAGTTGATAATTACTTCAGTAGCTATACAACTAATCTGTCTAATCAGTCACATTTCCATTTTTTTCATCACATGCTTCCTGTACTAATATTGTTCTTGTTTGAAGCTTGAGAAGATATTTTGTTGCTATGTTTGCAGGCTCTTAATTCTGAAATTGAAATGATTCATACACAGAGAGGCATTTGGATCTGATTCTATTATATGAGTTGGCAAGGGGGGATTTAAATGCTGAAGTACCTTCTGGGGACTGCTAAGGAGCCAGTATAGACTGTTATATTATGATTCCACATATTTATGCTCATCTAATAACCCATTTTTATATAAGAAATTGCCCTGATAGTGACAATTTCTGATTAACCTGCTGGCTGAATCCTAAAGTAAGTTCTAATTTTCCAGTTGTAGAGCATTGTCCCCTTACTTCCACAATAAAAGCCTACATTTGGAATAAATGGTTTCCAAAACATCAAAAAAACTTATCTGCTCTGCTGAATTCAGAACCTTTTCTTCTTCATTCCCAATTTTGTTCAGCAGAGTCCTCTGAACTGGTTATCCCATTACAAGTCTATCATCCACATTCTCCAGGCTCCACTATCTAGATTGTCATCGATTTGTTCAAGCCCCTTTTCGTAAGAGATCCAAAACTTGGTTGATAAAGATTATTATAAAGCAAAAGGTCCTTCTTACTGCAGTGTATGCCTTTCATTGTGACAACTCAATAGGTTCCATTCTGTCACTCTGAGAGCATAAGATAATCTATCAAGATATTTTAAAATGTAGGAAACAGGAAGCATCGCGAGATTATTGTGAGAGGTTAATAGCAACAGCTAAGCTTAAAAATCTGCCTAGTTAACTGCTCTTATAGGTAGGCATTTTGCTGCTTTCTTCCAAATACATGCAGATATTGGTAGAATTACTTTCTAGCATTTTCAATCAACATATAATTATTAAATGAACTGTTGGTAATTCCCAACTGTCCTGTTTCGCCACCTAAGTCTATAGTCAAGGTTAAGTAACTCATCATACAATTAAAATCTTGGAAAAATCCTGGAATCCATTTCATCCATTCAGAATTACTACAGGAAAATAAAGATTAGTGGGCCACAGTGCTGCTTTATTTATTTTTAGCAGCACACCATATTTTCCATCTGAGTGGAATCAAGTCTTTCTGTAAGAAGAAAGGAAGCAGACTTGACCCTGCTGGTTACAGATCTATTGGTTGCTGAATACAATAAGCAAGCTATAATGCAAATTACATTTATTTAAAAATATTGGACTGTGTCCCAAGTGAAAATATTCTTGCTAAGTAGCAATCAGAGGGGACTGTTCAATCTTGGACCATTGTTCAATCTTTCACTATTTAGTCGAAAATAGTATACTATTATAGTATAGCTCTCTTTTTGCAGCTTTCCTGGATTTCAAATCAGCATTTTATTTGAGTTGAAGTGAACCTCTTCAGGATATTATTGTTATTGTTATTTCTGGTTAACCATTTTCCCAGTAATTTGGTCTCACTGGTACTCAGAGAATTTTTTAGATCAATTCAGGTAAAAGTAGCTAATAGCAAAGTTCACTTATTAGGTCTGTCTTTGGAGATTCTTTATTGATTATGGTCTGGAAAGGCCAGGAGTCATCCTAAACAATATGTCTGGAATATTGATTTACAAAGTAGTCTAAGCCTACATCCCACAGTCTCTGGACTTTAAAGAAAATGGCATTTTTTTTCATTCCAATTTTGAATTTTGGTGCACCTTCAATATGCTCAAGTTAAACACAGCATCTTTTGCAGTCCTGTGGGGATAGAATAAAAATAGTCAGAAAACAGTCAGAAAAAATGTTGGTTGCTCTCTGTACAGGAAATCCCAGATGGCATCCATCTATCCCATTATGGAAAAATATCTATATACATATAGTTTTTATAAGTTAACCCAGATGCTAATGGATAATGGTGCTTGTATGTGAACACTTTGTATGCTTCCAATCGCTGCACTTTTTCCCTTTCATCAAACATTGCTGCACTAATGCTTGGGAAATTAAACATGCCAAACCAGGAAAAATGAAGTAGGTTAGAGTATATTAGTCCATCCTTCCTGTCACATAAGCCTTTTTAAAGCTGACATTTTTCAGCTATAACAAACTATTCTTATATTGTTCATAAAAGAATATGAAATAGTGTTAATTCTCGTCTTGCAGTGTGTCTGTAATGTATTGAGTTAAAATTAAGAAATTGGGTGCTTAAACTGTGTATTAACGGTTAGGAGACCACGTGGTCAACAAGCCAGACTTTCTATCTGGAGAAGTGAAAATGGGGGTGGAGCATGTGCTTTTCAGTTTTGGTTTTGCCTTTGCAATAAAAAGAGTTGTGTTTCACCTGCTGCCTCTTCAATGCCACAACGAACAGCAAACTTAACATTGGTGATGAAGGTGGGATCGTGCTGCTGCAACCCAAAGAGCTGAGTCATTACGGGGGTTAGGCCTAGCAGATGCTTGGTCGGAACGGCATTCCACCCCCCTCCCTCTATCCTGCCAGTATGGAAACGCTGGATGAGAGTGCTTCCAAGGATCCACCCTGGAAGTACCACGGAAGCCTGAGCAGCATGAGGCATTGAAAAGGCCGCGAAAAACTCACCATGGCAAAGATCAAGAAACTCTCAGAATTCGACATTACTCATCCAGAGAGGTGGAGCTCCTATGTCGCGAGAGTTGAAAATTACCTGCAGGTTAACCAAGTTCAAGACAACAAATTGAAGGCCACGATGCTGCTGTGTGTTTGCGGTCAAGCAACCTTCAACATTGCAGAGAACTTGGTTGCACCAGTGCCGCTTGAGTCCATTGCATTCTCAGAACTTAAGAAGATTCTCAAAGAATATTTTGAGCCCAAGCTTTCAGTCATCGCCTGGTGGCATGTCTTCGAACAGTGAGACCGCCGCTGAATTCATAGCCACCCTTTGTCAAGCGGCCCGGCTATGCGAATTCAAAGACCTTGAGAAAAGACTGCGGGACCATTTAGTTTGCGGTCTAAGGACTCAGGAGCTGCAATAGAAGATCTTCGCAAAAAAGACTATCTCATTCCAAGATGCGTTGAGGGAGATTACAGCCAAAGAAGCAATGGGCGGAGCTGTTAAGGCCTTGCGACTCTCCAAGAACCCTTCTTGCCCAGAGACCGTCCACCAAGAGGACGCCAAGAGAATCAAAGACTCCAAATTGGACCACGAAGTTGATAGGTTACAGTAACCTCCTGAAAGAAGGCCTCAGCATCCATTTGACAAAGCAGTCCCTTCCTCTCGATGCGTCGGGTGTGGAAGCCAACAGAAGCGGGCGGATTGCCGGTTCCAAACAGCAACTTGCTGGGCATATGGCAAGCAAGGCCATATCACTGCTGTTTGTATGGGTCGCAGGAAAGAATACTCGTCAGAAGAGTTGCCTCAGAAAGGTACAGGGGTTCCCGGACAAAACAGGGTGGGCTATTGCACTAGTAGAAGGAGCGTGTTTAGGACAGGTGCCCACCATCCATTAAAGCAAAAATTGTGTCTCAAAGTCAAGTTGCAAGGGGTTCCTTCTGACATGGATTTGGACACAGGGTCCGTCTTATCAATAATTTCCCAAAGGACAAGCATTGTGGCCTTTTGTAATTGGCAGATGAAAATTTTGTCAATATGCAAATTTTCTAAGTAGCATTTAAGTTTTTTGGTATGACACCCAGTGTGCCAATAACCACTGGGATCACCATGGCTACTTTAATGCCATAATATTTCCATTTTGATTTTCAGATCTTGGTCCTTAATATCTTCTCCAATTATTTATGTTCTATTTTGCTATCTCAGGGTATTACCACATCAATTATCCACACTTATTTCTTTTCAACTACAGTTAAAATCTGGTATGTTATGAGCCAAAACTTTATCCGATTTTATTTGAAAATCTGCAATTACACATTTTATTACTTTTTCAATGTTTCAACAATTATTCATTACTGGTGCATGACAAATTTTGTGGAGGTTCCAGTGAATCATTTTGATGACTATGTTATGTTGTTTATTATCAGTCTGTGCAATCTTTTATGATCTATTTTTTCTTGTGCCTTTTTGCACAATCTGCACTTCAATTATTCTTTTTTTCAATTTTGGCCTTGATTGTATTAGTTCAAATAGCTTGTTTTTGAGCAGCCAAAATCAAGCCTTCAGTTTTAAGCTATTGCCAGATTGCATCTTTATCCATTTTTCTCCTGATCTTGTAGAAATTGACCATATAGTGCCTTTCCTTGCTAGCATTCTGTTCTTGTTTTTATTATATTATTTCAATATTTATGTTTTCTTTCCTGCACATTTGCTAAGTTCCAATTTTCAAAATGCATCAATGCTTATTCTTGGCTGTCTTTTATATAATCAGCTAATGCGTGTTTTTCTTCTTCAAGCTTGTTATGACTTAAAGTAAATTTCTGCCTCTATTTCTGAGTGGCAAATATAATCTAATGATGTTACTACATAGATGGAGATTCTCAGTCATCCAGGTCATGATTACCCCAAAGATGTTTTTTCACAAGGCAACTGCACTTTCTTATTTTTCTTTGAAGACGTTTTGCTTCTCATCCAAGAAGCTTCTTCAGCTCTGACTGGATGGTGGGAAATGGAAAGATTGCATTCTTTTAGCGAGTCATTAATGCTACCTGGAGCCTTATCTGTGTCTTCAGGGCCACCTGAGTATTGCAAATGGGGGCGAAGCCTTCTTGGAACTACTGAAAGGACTGTATTGTAGACTGTGTTGTAGCAACGTGGTATGTGTAGTACAATGCAGTGAGCCATGTGCAGATTTGTACATTGGGGAAACAAAACAACAACTTCATAAATATATGGCACAACGTAAGAGAATGAAGTACATAACACTGGCGATGAAGGTGGGATCCTTTGCAAGCTGAAACAAAAGATTTAAGGACTTACCCAGGAAGTCCTGAAGAGGGGAAGATGGCATCTGAATCAGCATCCCAGCCTGCCAGTACAGCATCGCTGGAGGTTGAGCTCAGTTAAAGGACCCTTTCCCCCAAACAGCAGCTTGTAGAGGAAGCGAGTGGTGAAGGTCGTAAAGTTTACGATGTCGAAGATTGGCCACTTGACTGATTTCGATATCTCCCACCCAGAGAGATGGAATTCCTATGTAGCACAGGTGGAAAATTACTTCCGAGTAAATCAGATTAGAGAAGACGGCCTGAAGGCAGCATCAGGACAAGATTCAGCAGTCCATCTGCACTAAAAAGACAAAGGCAGCAAATCCCACATTTTGGACAGAGAGGACCCCTGGTTTGAAAGAGGGGTCAAAAAGGCCATCTATGTCAAAACTGAATAGCCCTCTCTCAACAGAGGGGGTGGGGATACGACATCATCTATCTCCAGTTTACAACATAGTACTTTCAACAGTTCCAAGAAGGCTCCATACCCATTTGCACTATTCAGGTGACCCTAAAGACACAGATAAGTCTCCAGGTAGCATTAACAACTTGCTAAAAGAATGCAAATGAACAGCTGTCTGCAGGAGTATAAATCTTTCCATTTCCCACCATCCACTCAGAGCTGAAGAAACTTCTTGGATGACAAGTGAAACATCTTCAAAGGAAAACAAGAAAGTCCAGTTGCCTCATGAAAAAGCAATTTTGGGACATAGATGTAATGCACACGGAAAAGTCATTAACTTTCTTGTTTCTTAATCCAACCTGTCCAATTCAGCTTATGTTTAGTTAATAATTCCAGCAGTATATCATATCACAGGTATGGCCCAGGTATTGATGGCTGTTTTCATCATTTAATTTTGCCTTTAATACTTTACTCACTCTTTTGATATATTCTTTTCTAATCACATTTTTTTAACTTGTCCATGCTTGATGTTATTCAACTGTAAAATGCCTAATACTTTATAGGTTCATTCTGATTGTTCCTGATGGTTTGACCACTCACCATACTATTCATGATCTTACTCCATCTTATTTCTACTGTACCACATTTTTATGCCAAATTCCACATGCTGGAATTTATTTCTGTGCTAAAGGTTCCATTTTCCATGAAAAATTATTACAGTATTTGTCAATGACTGAATTTCAATTTCTGATTTTCCATAAAGCTTCAGATCATCCACATAAGGTAAATGTGAGATTTTGGTACATTTTTGCTGTTTGATAACCAAGATTTGTTTTCGTCAAAATCACGAAACTGGGATCATAGTAATGACAAATGATAAAAGTAATAATAATCTTGCATCACCATGCAATATGCCTCTAATTTTTATTTATGGCCTGATAACTAGATCGTTAGATAAAAATGATCTTGAGCAAAATCCAACTTTTGGTTATTTCAGAATATTTAAGAAGCATATTATTTGCATATAAAAGAATCCAAATTTAAATCTTGACATTTGTATTTCAAGTTTTAGTTAGAAAATGATTGAAAACTCGTGTAAGACCTTATAGTGCTGTATAACCAATCAATGGAAACAACAAATCCAACTAAGGAAAAGTTTTCTGTGCTACTAATGATACTGCTAGTGGAATCTTGTGTCTACTTTATAATAAATAAAATAAAATAAAATAAAATAAAATAAAATAAAATAAAATAAAATAAAATAAAATAAAATAAAATAAAATAAAATAAAATAAAATAAAATAAAATAAAATAAAATAAAATAAAATAAAATAATAAAATAAAATAAAATAAAATAAAATAAAATAAAATAAAATAAAATAAAATAAAATAAAATAAAATAAAATAAAATAAAATAAAATAAAATAAAATAATAAAAAATAAAAAATAAAAAATAAAAAATAAAAAATAAAAAATAAAAAATAAAAAATAAAAAATAAAATAATATAAAATATAAAATATAAAATATAAAATATAAAATATAAAATATAAAATAATATAAAAACATATAAAATATAAAATATAAAATATAAAATATAACATAAAATAAATATAAAATAAAATATAATAAAATAATAAAATAAAATAATAATAAAAGTTTCCTGGTGATTTGTCCATTCAGCAGTGGGGACATGATTGTCTACAATATATTTCACAGTTCCTGTTCTGGTCTATGGGCCTGAGATTTCCTAGTGACCAGAAAGGTGGTCTGTATGGTTCCCCTGTCCCAAAAAGCAGCTTGTCACCTTAAACAAGACTGCTAGATGACAACTGCTTATCCGCACAGTGCAGACCTCAGTGTGGACATGTATCCATGCTCAGTCAGATTAACTTCTCATTTTCCTCCATCAGTGCTCCAGTGCTCCAGTGCTCCAGATGTCATTTATGTGAGAGAAATTAATGCATCAAACAGGATTGGGTGCCAGATAGACACCACTTGTAAGTCACATATTGGCAGTTACTTGGCATCCCTCCTGCTTGCTAGCACTGAGATATCATGGTTCCATGGTTCCATTCACACCTGCCTTTCCCATCATGCAAAATCACTCAGTATTTTACTCTGTCTCATACACAATCCATTTTTTATGAATTAGTAGCAGAAAAAGTTGTACTGACTGATTTCTCACTTTCATTATGATAAGATTTGGTCTCATTTGTGATTCCATTCATTTTTTCATTCATTCATTCATTCATTTTGTTTACATATCTTCTAAGAGGTGTTGGTGTTTGTGTGGTGTATTTCTCTTTTTATACAGAAAAAAGAGGTAGGCAATATTTATTTATTTATTTATTTAAACTTATATGCCGCCCTTCTCCTAAGACCCAGGACGGCTTAAAATAACAATACAATAAAATTAATTACATTCATACAGCATACAATTACAGCATACAATAACTAACCAACAGAAAGAAAACATGAAATCAGCATACAAAATGTTAATACAGTATTGTCGTCATCATCTACTTATGACTTTGCCTATAAAAGAGAAGAAAATAACCAGGATAATTTCACCACTTCACATAATCAACTGTCCAAATCTTCCTATAATAATTGATGGCATAAATTAAGGTTCTAAACATAGTCTGTCTAATTTGCAGCTATATTTAACTTCTAAAGGATTATATTACATTTCCTTGTTTAACTACTCTCAGCAATGACTGTTAAGTGTTGGGGGACAATACATTCTAAGCCTCTTCTGAACACAGCAGATGTGTTTTTATCTATATCCATTTTATAATTCCAAATAGGTTGATTCCATACTATTTTATCTAAACAAAGCTGCACAAAAGAAAGAATAAAGTGTGAACTGACTTTTGGTGCTAAAAAAGAACAGTAATTTAGATTTTGCTGCACTAGTCTCGGTTTATAAGATAAATAGTTACTTTGAGTAAATGAAATAATAAACAATAAACTCTCTTCTCTAATTATCTCCAGAGAGGCCAATGGTCATGTTCATTACTTTCATTATGTTGAGATCATATTGTTTCAAGAAATAGTATGTTACTTCTTAAATTTTCTAGGGCAAATGCTGCACAAAGCGGTTCCTTATGAAGCAGTTTCATGTGCCAAAGGATTACACTAGACATGTTGATCTTAGTTATAATTCTGCAAGTATATATAGAAGCTGCAGATGCAGATCTTGACCCCACATTTCAGATTCCCAAGAGTTTCATAAAGGTCATACACAATGCCCAGGAAAGCTCAATAGTTCAACAACTATGAAACAGCATGCAAAGTCACTTTGCATTGCCAGATATAAACTAAATTCATCAAACAGGAAAGTTTACACCCACTCACTAATGATTCCAGCCCCCATTAACCTCACCCCTTAATTTACCTATCTATGTGCAAGTATTCTTGCACAGACTGATCTTTGTAGGAACAGGATGAAAGAATAACTTTGAAGTGCACATTGTTCAGATGGTAGTTATTGTGTACTTCGTTCGCGTGCGAATGATGAAGACACATGGCAGACGCTGAACAAACACTTTATTCACCTTCTACAACAACCAAGCAAAAGCAAAAGGCATGCAGGCCTTTTTATATGGCCAGAAACCCAGACAATGTCAACCAATAGGAACAGAGCATTTTCGTGCCTTGCGCATGCGCACAAGGCTGGCGCCGCTCTATCTGGTCCCGGGCAGCTTTTGGAATGCCCGGGACCAATGCAATGTCCCGAGCCTGCTTTTGCAGGCTCAGAACACAACAGTAGTGTTGACTTAACTGCAGTGATATGGCAGTAGGGCCAACAGATGTCACAAGATATAGGCCATACCAACAATCAGAACTCTACTGCCTGTATTTATTGTATGAATTATGGCACCAACTGAATGGAGAAACTTTGAGCTCATTAATCAGCAACTCTGAAGGGAAAACATCAGCTCAATAAAAAGAAAAGTATTTCCTCTTCAAAACATAGTCACATTCAAAAATACAGAGTTGCTATATGCCCTATAAGAAGAAATAAAACCTTCAGAATTAGAAAGATTTAACTTAGGAAAAAATTCCTGAATGCAGAGAAATGCTGAGGACCTCATTTTCTAGCAACAGATGCTCAATCCAAAACTGCTTGTACAGCATTATAAGATAAATAGAAAGAAAAGTACAACTTCCATTGTAAAGGTGTTTGTCTTATTTTTAAAAACTCTATGCCATTTTTCAAAACAGTTATGAATGATTTATGATTGATATTAATAAATTAGAATAGCAGTAGTAGAAGACAGAGTCTGTTGATTTTCTTATATTTTGTAAACATGTGCTTTGGCTTATTTTTTAATAGATAAACAGAATGATAATAATTTGGGCATTTGTACAACATGGCTGATTATTGTAATGAATGCTTCGCTATATTAATAATTATTTTTCACTTTTTATGTTCTACAATCAAGGGAGGTGGATTGGCTGGATGATTGGGTCATTTTCTAAGAATGGTTAGTCCTGATGGAATGTCAGTCTTTAAAATTATATTCAGCAAATATACTAACATATACATTTTGCAGTAATTTAAATAAAGTAACCTAATCATGCCCAAAGTATATAACTTTTCACAACAGGAATCCATTTACCTTACATTTCATTTTGTAATATTTTTGTTTTGCTGTGTTGTGTTTATTTGCCTTTTCTCATTGGCTCTTCTGTCTCAGAAATAAAAGTTTCTTTCATCATAAGTATGTTGGTAAAAAAACTATGTCTTTTCACTCTGAAAATGTCAAGCTATTCTTTGATTATTGACTGAAATCTCATAATTTTCGTGCCATGAGGCATGAAACCCATCCTATTAGAAGAACGGCTCCTTCAACATAAAGATGCTAAATATTTATTTCAGTGGTAAAATTCTGGAAAGGTTTGACTATTTAGATTAAGTGCTACATCCAGCTTTTTCAGTTTCTGTTGATTAAATTAACAATTTTAACATTCCATTTTCAGAAGAAGGCAATAGCAATCATTTCCCTATTGCTGCCAAGAAAACTACATAGAGGTGTCAGGATGTCGCCAAGAGTCAAGCTCTCCTCCTAGGAGACTGTACGTTTTTTTTATCAGAATTAACAGATTGGTTATTACTCCCTATATTGTTCACGCACTGTGAGAGAATATACTTCCATATATCTCCATTTAATTAAGTCATTAGCCAACTGGAATAATCCAACATTAAGAGACTATTTTCCAGTTCTTGCCCACTAAATGGGTATAGCCAAAATTACTCTGGATTTCTCTCTTTAGAAGCAGCAAGTAACATCATATAAAATAATATTGAAATTATTTGATAGGAAAGTAGAGAGACAATATTAATCAAAGATATCTTAAAAGGAAAAATAAACTGAAATACATCTTTTGGAAAAAAAATTAGGCACATGGCAGGGAAAAGGAGAATCTATTCAAGACAATATTTTCTCTCACAAGGATAATTTGAACTAGAAAGCCTAGTAAGTGCCTAGAAAATAATTTCTAAATGAAATTTACATAAAAGTATGAGTGAGTTTTGTACTCTGACTTTTATTTTAAAAGTCTCAGAAGTTTATATAAGAATGACTTTTGCTGAATAATTATAAAACTCACCTTCTTGCACAAATAGCTGTTCTCACTTCATACACAAAAAAGAGGAAAGCAATGCAAGCAGATTGTCTTTTTTTTGTTGTTAATGGCAGCATTAATAATCTATTTAGCTGAGACCCACCGTGCTTACTTTACAACTTTTTTTCCCCTTCTCCTTCTACATCAGTATTTTTCAAACTTGGCAATTTTTAGATGTGTGGGCTTCAAGTCCTAGAATTATCCAGCTAGCTGCTCTTGGCTGGGTTAGTCTGGAAATTGAAGTCCACAAGTCTTAAAAATGCCAAGTTTGAAAAAGAAACATGAACCTTTTCTACATGAACCTTTTCTCTAAAACCAATTATAGGTAAACTATGCTTTTAAATCCCTTGTTGGTAGGGCCTGACATGCTCTGACTGGCAATGCCAGAAATTTGAAGTTTCCCATCTTTTTGAAGAAGGAAACACATGAAAACTATACGGTGAACACTGAAATCAGCTTAGCATAGTTAGAAAACTATTTCTTTTAAACATTAGAAAAAGAGAGAGAGAGAAAGGGAAAAAAGAGAAATCATCCCAGCCATGTCCACTTGTGTAATGCAACTCAGTTTACTGCCCTCTTCAAGCTATTCAAAGACACCTAAGATAGTGTTCATGTTGACATCTTCCATTGCTTGTATCAGTTTCTCTGGGTCCTTTTTTGCACCAACATCCTTCTGGGGCTGTGAGATCATTCTGCTTATCATTTTCTTTCCTTCCTCCTTGTAATTTGAACCAGCACTCTCCTGTCCCATCTTCTGTGACATCTTTGAAAAGTTTTGACTCTTTCTCACATGACAGTCCTTTAGGTACAAGACAATTTTTATGTCTCTGACATAAGGGAGGCTAAAAATAACCAATGGCATTTTCCCCTCCAGGTCCCCTATCAGTAGCATCTGTGAAGGAGAGGAAGTCAAACAAGCAAGAATTGTGGCATTGTGATCCAATCTTATAAGTATCATATGTACATTTTGGCCATTTCTTCCCTGTACCTTTCTCTGGACAGATTCTACTCTGAGTAGAATCCAGGCAAGCTGTTGAGGTACAAAAGTAAAAATAATTGTTACTTCTTGACACTATATTTCTCCTGATGCACTTACATTTTTTTAATTTTGAAATTTTATAACATTTCCAGGCTCATGCTCAATTTGTAATTCATCAAGTTGCTCATATTGTTTTTATTTGTGCTGTGCTCAATATGGTCTCACTGATCCCATGCTCATGTCTTTTAATTCCTCCCTCTCAAATGAAGGACTAGTGTTTATCTTTGTTGAGATTCATCTTCTTGGTTTTTGTCAAGACCCCTTCTAAATCCTGATGAGCCCTTAAATTTTTGCCCACAAATTTGATAATGATATTTTCATTCAAGTCATTTATGATTACGTTGAACAGCGCAGGGCTTAGAATGAAGTTTTGGATATATTTTAACCCTTTTTCCCAGCTTGCCATGGTACTATTAAAAGAGCCAGTTTGGTCTAGTGGCCAAGGCAACAAGCTAAAAAGTGGGGAGACTGAGTTTAAGTCCCACTTTAGTCATAAAACTCACTGAGTGACCTTGGATCAGTCACTCTCTCTCTCTCAGCCCAACTCACCTCACAGGATTGTTGTGGGGAAAATAAGAGGAGAAAGGAATATTAGATATGCTTGCCACCTTGAGTTATTTGTAAAAAATAATAAAGGCAGGTTATAAATAAACAAATAACTGAATAACATATACTTATTGGCTATGATTGCTGAACCATTGTAACACTAACACATTGCACTGCAGATTTTACCATTTTCTCCACTCATACCTAATAGAAGACTTTATTGAACAGATATTAGATTTGTGATACAATTATGGATCAGGCACACTGTCACTAAACAGCCCAGGAAGTGACATCGGTGAATTTTTCAGAGGAACCTTTAGCGTTGCATGTGATTCTTACGTATCATCAAACTTAACTTTGTGAGATTGTAGTGTTGTTCCTTTAAAAAACCTTTTTCTCAAGAAAGACGTGACAAACAAGATTTTATTCCAAACCCTCACTGAGCTTTTCAACTGAGGAGTAAAGAAAATAACATTCAATTTATTTCTACAGAGAGATATGCAAATTAATTAGATAATACTTCAAAATTGCTTTGAAGATGTAAAGACCCATAATAGTACTTAGCCAGCATGGCAGTGGTTCAGCTTCTATCTTTCAGTGGAGACAGTCAGTACAGCTAAGCATTTCAATTTTTTTTATTTAAATAATTAAAATTACAAGACCTCTTTAACCCTTAAAAACAAGTTGCCCAGGTAATGAGAAAATAGTTTCAGTCTGATCTTCCCTAATACAAAATGATTCATATACCTCTATTTAGCACTTGACAATAAAAATGATTAATAGTTGTACATGATTTGAATTCAGAATGAAGCTATGTAGGTCAATTTTATCTGAGACATATTTCTATCAGTGCAAACATATGGCGAAAATAGGGTTTTGCAGTATCCAGTTAGAACATTTTGAATTAGCAACAAGAGGAAGAGGTATATTCAAAGGACATGCCAATTTACTTAACATTTCAAAATTCCTCACCTTTTTGCAAGCAATCCTGTTATATAGAGAGCAGGAAATTAATGCAGGATTGGCAGAGTATTAGGCAAACTCTTAAGTATGCGACTTATTAGCAATTGACAAGAGCTGGGTCCAAAATATTGGTTATTGTATCCCTCAAATCCAAGTGAGAACATCTAAATTAAATCAGGGTAATTCTCTTTTGTCTCTTCATTCCCATATTAAATTCCAAATCTCTTTCACATGGAAAATGACATATAATTTTAAGTATATTCAAATGAATTATTTATTTTAGGACCAAAACTGGTCTGACACCTGCTTCCTTGGAAGAAGGATCTGTCCTTACTTTTCTCCTCCCTGCAAATATGTTTTGTTATCCTGAAAAAATATTGCCCAACCTCAGGGTTTTGGTTTTCTTTCATTTGGCTATTCAAAAAAAAAAACACATTTTCCTAAGGCTCCACAAGGAATAATGAAAAAATACACTTTTTTTTTGTTAGACAAGCTGATGTTTGTCCATCTTCAGGCAGTACAACTTTATCCTCACAAGCCCAAAGTGTGATGTTGCTAATTGACCTGAATAACTAAAGTAGTTACTTCTAATCTGATGTCCTTCGTGTTGAAAATAAGAAGAATTTTGTATGGTAAATTAATCAGATTTCACATTTTTCAATATCAGTATATGAAATAAAATTTATTTGGAATGCTGTGCTCTCCAGTTTTATAATGCAGTTCATTTTTTAAAAAAGATAAAAGGTATGTAAGAGAAAATTCTAGTACCTATAATCATTAATGCATAAAATGCATCACATTAAGGAAAACAGTTTGCAAAAACTGTCCAGAGCAGATTTGTGACCAAAAAGTTCACGTTTGCACAGAGTTATACCAAAAATATACCTTTTAAGACAAATCCCTAGCATTAAATTAAGTTAATCTGATTATTTACAAACATGAGAAACTGAGACAAAATTACTTATAGTACAATGAACAACCAGTATGTCCCACTGTATTCTGTTCCCAGCAAAACTTGAAGGGCCCCAGGCTATAAAATTTTGAAGAAGGAAATATTATTTGCCTTTGTTTTGTCCTGTTTTTGTTGTATTTTCAGTCAGGTATTGCCTCTCAGACTTTCAGATGTCCTAGAGCAGATCTTGCCTGAATAAATTTGACAAGGGCAATTTGATAAATTATCTGAAAAAAAACCCCAAAGAAATATATTCACAAACAAATTTATGCAATTTGATTGTTAGCTGAACCCATAACTTCACAATGATTCACTGGAATTACCCATCAATAACTTTAAATACATGATTCCCCAGTTAGTGGAATTATCTCCATTTTTTTCATACAAAAGTATGAAAAAGGAAGAAAGAGAAACACAAGTTTCCCTCTAAAGGAAGAAAGAGAAACACAAGTTCTTTTTATTATAGCATAATAATAGGATTTATTTGTACTAGAGTCTGTAATATCTTGTTTGAAGACTTCTTTTTATTCTTCTGGAACAGGTTTTATACATTGTGGCTTAATATTCTAATGACTGGTGGGTGGCACTGAACCTGGCATTGTCCTTGCTAAGGAGAGTTTAAGAAAAATGAATGGACATATTCCAAAAGTCAATAATGAAACCTCTGTCATCGAGTCCAAATGTATGTCCATCAGCTAAAGCTTTTAAACTACAGTATTAATATCAAAATATGAATGCAGATATTTTTTCATTTAGAAACCTTTACACTGTTATACTAAATAAAGCTTTCTTTTAAAAGAATAAATTTACAAATGATTTGACCTGAAGTATAATTGGAAGTGTAAATGGAAAATTAATTGTACACACCTTCAATTAAGAGATTGCTTCTTCATATGAATAAAGGGTGTTAATTATGATTTTGACTTGATTAAAGAAGTCTTAGTTGACTGATCGTGTGCATTTCATTTGATTAATTGGTTAAGTAATTATTTATATTTGCAGAAAGTTACATAGAAATGACACAATAATTCTGAAGCAAAGTAACCATATAAGAATAATGTTCCTTTTAAGAAGATAAAGTTTTGCAAGCTACTGCATTAATAAAATAAGCCTTTCTTTAAAAAAGAATTTGAGCCTATTTATCACAGCACTTGTTCAATTGATCAAAAGGATTTCTTTCAAATCTGTTAATATTATTAATTCTTAAACATTACTTCTCAAACATTTGTAATATGCAATGTCCCTTGAATGAAATTTAATTACTATTGAGGTATTTACTCAGAGTTGCTTGACATTGTGATTGAAGAGATTTGGGCAATTTAATGTGATGTGAACTTAAAAATAATAAAAAAAATCCCCAATAAAATAGCAATTAGTCTTCACCTGGCTTCTGCTATAGTTTTCTGCAAATCAAAATCATCTAATCTGATAGTGGCAGCACTACACATGTGACACCTGTGTGGTGAAAAGTAGTTCCTACTACAAGCAATATATCAACATTTCTTCTGACTTCATGAAAAAGCTAAGAATGTTCACACATTTTGACTATACTGAGCTTTTACTACCATCATATGTTTACCAAAAATTATCTTTACAGTGGTCCTTGGTCTGATGCATTCATTCCACCTTCTTTGCTTATGGATAAGAAAAACAATGAAATTTGCATTGCTACCCACCATAATTTCCCATTGCTTCTTAACACAAAGAACAGATTTTTCATAAAGTCATAGTTCATTAATGAACAGAGATCAAACTAAAATTTAATCCTATTAATGTTGCCATATTTTGCACAAATAAATGACAGTGTGCCAGCTTATCATACTCTACAGTGCCTAGAATTAAACTGAGCTGAAATAACAAGTGAAGGATATTGGAGAAAAGAAGAACATACAAAAAACAAAACAAAACAGAATTATTGCAAGGAAAAGAAAAATCAAGTAATAACTAGGCTATTTCAATATGCTATCCATTTACTTTTTCTGAGTTTCTTAAGAAAAGAATATGCAATCTTTGGGGCCTTTTAGGGATTTATTGGGGCCAAAGTGAGTGATACCAAAAAATTAAGTTTGATTGAATTATATATAAATGTAAATTAATGTACTTAGTTGGACAGTGCACATCTTCAAATAAATACAAAATAATATTTATAGGACATAGAAATATTATCAAGGCATTTGATGCATTTCTTAATCATTTTTCTTGAATTATTTGATAACTTCTGCCCACTCCCCACTCCCCACCAAAACAGATGTGGACATTTGCAGACAGAGTAATATTTATGCCCATTTGTACTCTGAAGCATTTGCAAAGTGCTTGGTAGTTGATAAGTAGTTCGTTCGCGTGCGAATGATGAAGACACATGGCGATGTTAAACAGCTCTTTATTCTTCTTCTAACAACTGAACAAAAACCCAGAAGGCATGCAGGCCTTTTTATGTGGCCAGAAACCCGGACAATGGCAAACAAAGTAACAGAGCGTTTTTGTGCCTTGCGCATGTGCACAAGGCTGGCGCCGTTCTGTCTGATCCCGGGCAGCTTTTGGAATGCCCGGGACCAATGCAACGTCCCGAGCCTGCTTTTGTAGGCTCAGGACACAATATCCCTCCCCACTAGATGGAACATACTTTGTGCACACACATGTGCACCATGCAATGGAAGAGTGTCATACAGTTTCAGTAATCAAATGCAAGGAGTGTGGAATACTCAAGTCTGCCCTCAGGCAAACCCCCTTCAATCTTAGTAATACAATGAATGTATCCGAAATCAAAAAATACTACAAAATAATCTATCACAAGTACTCCGTTATTCAGGGGCGTCATGAAAAGAACCCTTGTGACTTGACAGCAACTTCAAAAATTCTTTAAGATGTTTGGGTGGGCACTTGGCCCGCTGCAACGTTCTAAGGCCAGGAGAGATTGCCTGGCCCACCTGCTCGCCTACCAGGCTAGGCAGGCCAGGACTTTGCTGCTCCAAATACCTGGTTGACCCACCCATCTGCTGGCTGGCTGGACCCTCTAAGTCCAAGCCAGCATACCTTGGAGGGGTGGAAGTCCCCGGATCCACAATGGACCCTTCTTGGGAAAACTGCCCCTCGAACCCAAGGCCAGCAGATGGAGAGGGCTGGGTAGTGGAAGCATGTGCCCAAGGTGCTAGAGTCAGGAGTCGCCTCCATGGCAACCCCCTTTGCTGGTGACCTCCTTTTGGGAGCAATTGTGGAATTTGGCAAGCGCCCTTGCTGGAATTCTTTTTCTTTCGCTGATTGTGATTTGTGTGGATACCCCCAGTCACTCTCCCTGTCTGGAACACTATCTGACATATATGAATACTGTGGATACCCCCGGTGTGACTCCCTGTCTGGAGTAATTATGGATGTGTGGGATGACCCCTATCCAGTGAATTACGGAACTTTGGGATAAATTCTCAATAGCTTCAGTAGCCGCAATTCTCAATAGCTTCAGTAGCCGCTAGTGATGGCCTGTTAGGCCTGAGAAACTGTGACCCAGAATGCATATTATGGTCCTCCTCCCCTCCCCCAGAGCAGAGCCAGGAGTGGAAGGGTGAGAGTCAAGTCTCCAACACAGTTGGTCTATGTGCCTGTGAAGAATGCGGCCATCCCCCAATGCAATTTCATATGACAACGGCCCAGAGACCTTGCAGACCACAGCTATGATCCAGAGATGACCAGGCCCATAGTTTCTTGCCCAAACCGGATCACCCACCTAAAGTCTCCTAGGTGCCCGTTGTTGCGACACCTGTGAAGCCACGCAGTCAGGGTGTAACCTGTCCAGTTTAATGATGAGGCGGCGACCTTAGCGGAGTTCAGCAGGGCTCTTCCTTGTGGCTGTGCATGGTGTGGTGCGGTGTACAAGAAGGAAATTTGCTAACCTGTGATGCCAGTTACCATAAGTCAGTTTCTTGAGGGCATCTTTGGTAGTTCGCACCATCCTCTCTGCCATTCCATTGGAGGATGGATGGAAGGCAGCTGAAGTTGCATGGCGGATCAGGTTGGCCTGAAGAAAAGCCTGGAACTCAGAAGACGTAAATTGAAGGCCATTATCTGAAACCAGAACATCTGGAAGACCGTGTGATGCAAAAATTCCTCTCAACACCTGGATGGCCCTGGCAATAGTAGTGGAGGAAACAGGAAAAACCTCTAGCCACTTTGAATGGCTATCAACAACAACCAGGAAGAATTGCCCCTGAAAGGGCCCAGCGTAATCTATATGCACCCAAGACCATGGGGTTTGAGTTTCCTCCCACCTATGTACTGGGGCCTGAGGCATTTCAGGCCAAGACTGTTGGCACACTTGGCACCCGTGCACCTGGGCCTCAATGGCTTTATCGAGTCCAGGCCACCAAAGATAGCTGCGCGCAAGTGCTTTCATCCTGACTATACCAGGATGTCCCTCATGCAGAGAGATCAAGATTCTAGACCTCAATGAGGCTGGGATCACTACCCTGCTACCCCATAACAGGCAACCCTTAAAAGTGGAAAACTCATGTTTCTTGTGCCAGAAGCTTTGGAACTCAGTATCTGGGCACTTGTCAGGCCATCCTGATAACACCCATGTCAGCACACGTGTAAGCATGTGATCAGTGGCAGTTTCTGCAGCCACATCCCTAGCATTGAGGGGAGACTCAGGCAATTCCTGTATGGACAGAATATTAATAGCTGGAGCAGGATCTGGCTCTAATTGGTCCAGGGGTAGTCTGCTCAGGCCATCTGCATGACCCATTTCTTTTCCTGGTTTGTGAACTAACGTGTAATCATATGCTGATAAGAAAATGGACCATCTCAGCATAAGAGGAGAAATGATATGTGGGGTCTGTTTGTTAGTGGTAAACAAACTCAGCAGAGGCTTATGGTCAGTATAGACCGTGAAATGGTGGCCATATAAGAAATCATGAAATTTCTTAATGCCAGCCACTATGGCCAAGGCTTCTCTGTCAATTTGAGCATAATTCCACTCTGCAGAAAGCAGAGTCCTTGAATAATAGGCCACAGGAACCTGTGTCCCATCAGCCTTCAGATGGCTAAATACAGCTCCCACCCCATAAGGAGATGCATCGCATGTGATGCAAACAGGCAGTTGCTCATTCAAATGCGCTAAAACAGCATTAGAAGTGAGCAAGGCCTTAACCTCATTGAAGCTCTTGTCATGGACTTTAGTCCACTGCCAAGGAGCCTGCTTGTCTAAGAGCCTGTGTAATGGCTCTGCCACTGCAGCTTTTTGTGGGAGAAACGCATGATAAAAATTTAATAGCCCCAAGAAGGCTTGCAGCTCACTCTTAGATTTAGGGCTTGGGGCCTGCTGGATGGCTTGCAATTTAATTTCAGCCGGGTGACTGCCTTGAGCATCGATCCTGAATCCTAAGAAGTCAGTAGGAGTGACCCCTATCTTACATTTATCCTTTTTTAGTTTAAGGCCTGCATTTCAAAAAAGGAAGCAAGACAGCCCTTAATCTCTCTGCTAAATTTTGTGATGACTCCCCAGCAATGAGGACATCATCAAAGTAGGGACAGACCCCAGTAGTACCTCGAAGTGTGCTCTCCATGACACTTTGGAATATGCCAGGGGCTACATTTACCCCAAATTGCAGTCTCTTGACCTTGAATTCCCCCCTGGGAGTTACAGTAGTCTGAGCCTCTGCAGCTGCCTCATCAACAGGTAGCTGTTGATAGGCCTGTGCCAGTTCAAGCTTCGCAAAAATGCGCCCCCCCTTGAGGGAGGCCAGAATGTGACTCACCACAGGCACTGGATAAGCGTGCTGTTGCAGTGCCTTATTCAGTGTGCATTTGTAATCTGCACATATAGGTATGTCACCATTAGCCTTTAGAGGTGTTACTATGGGGGTTTCCCATGGACTTGAATCCACAGGTTTTAGAATGCCCTGCTGGAGCAATTTGTCCAGCTCAGCATCAATCTTACCTTTGAGAGCAAAAGGTACCCTCCTAGGTTTAACCCTAATGGGTGTGATGGTTGGGTCTAACCGTAGTGAAATGGGAGGCCCCTTGTAGGATCCTAGCTCTGAACTAAACACATCTGCAAACTCCTTGCAGACTTCTGCAAGGCTCAATGTTTGCAAATGGTGCAGCCCAGTTGCCTGGATTCCCAGAGCCTCAAACCAATCGAGTCCATTAAGACTCGTACATTCACCCCCAACAACCACCACATCTAGGGGACCTCCAAAATCCTTATGCTGTACTCTAAGGGTGGCCTCCCCCTTAACACAAACCACAGAATTCTGAAAATCAGTAAAGTATTAGATTTGATGGTCTGAGTTTAACTCAAAGGCCACTGCTGCTGCATATCCTTTTGAATGTGTTAATAGAAATAATGGAGAGAGCGGACCCAGTGTCCAACTCCATTGATAAGCGACCTTACGTTAATAGAAAGCTTCTTCTTAAGGGGCTTATGTGTCCCTGTGCTCAAAATACTCCTGCGCAATGCGCATAAACCCATCCTATGTTGGCTGGGGACCCTGGTACCTTTCAGACGCAATTCTTCATGAGGTTGGACCTTCTGGCGACCCAACAGACGAATGCGATGTGGCCTTCCTTGCCACACGCTCTGCAAATCGCGGAGTGGAACCTGCAGTCAGCTCACTTGTGGCATCCTCCACACCTGAAGCATTGAAGAGATGCTGGGGCCTTGTCCGGACATTCCTTCTGCCTCCTTTCAGCTGGCTGGTGAAGTCTATCCACCTCTTCTTCAGGATCCGCTTCCGATCCTTCTCGAGCATCTTCTTGATAGACAGTAACTGTGTCTGGAGGGTTCTTGGTGAGCTGTAAGGCCTTCACAGCTCCGCCTGCTGCTTCCTCAGCTGTCACCTCTCGTAGCACGTCTTGGAAAGAGACATCTTCTTTTGCAAAAATCGTACAACAGAAGATTCCTTAAACCGCGTACAAAGCGATCTCGCAGCCTCTCTTCCAGATCCTTGAACTCACAAGGTCTGGCTGCTTGCCTTAAGGCCGCAATAAAATCTGCAGCAGATTCACCTGGCCTCTGGTCTCTCTGCTCAAATGCGTGCCTCCAAGCAATAACAGATAACTTTGGCTGGAAGTGTTCCTTCAACATTTTCTTCAAGTCAGTATATGTTACTGACTCCAGAGGTGCAGGGCAACCAGATTCTCTGCGATTTCAAAAGCTTCCTGTCCACAGACACACAAAAGAGTTGCAGCTTTCAAGCCATCTTCTCTAATCTGATTTACTCTGAAGTAATTCTCCACCCTTGCTACATAGGGAATTCCATCTCTCTGGATGTGAGACATCAAAATCAGACAAACAGCCAATCTTCGCCATCCTTTAGTTTACAATCTTCACCACTCGCTCCTCTGCAAACTGCTATAGGGGAAAGGGTCCTTTAGCCGAGCTCACCCTCCAGCGATGCTATACTGGCAGGCTGGGACGCTGATTCAGATGCCGTCTTCCCCTCTTCAGGACTTCCTGTGTAAGTCTTTAAAGCTTTTTTTTCAACTTGCAAAGGATCCCACCTTCGTCGCCAATGTTTAAGTACTTTGTTCGAATGTGAATGATGAGGACACATGGCAATGTTAAACAGCTCTTTATTCTTCTTCTAACAACCGAACAAAAACCCAAAAGGCATGCAGGCCTTTTTATGTAGCCAGAAACTGGGACAATGGCAAACAAAGTAACAGAGCGTTTTCGTGCCTTGCGCATGAGCACAAGGCTGGCGCCGCTCTGTCTGGTCCTGGGCAGCAAACGCCTTGCGCATGCGCACAAGGCTGGTGCTGCCCTGTCTGGTCCCAGGCAGCTTTTGGAATGCCCGGGACCAATGCAACGTCCTGAGCCTGCTTTTGCAGGCCCAGGACTCAACAGTAGCCTTAACAGTTCATATGATTATTTTCTGTGGATTTAAGGATTGTTCTTTTCTGTGGCATTACACATTATAAAGCTGCCTCATGTTTTAAAAATCAGTGTTCGTTGACAGTAGAAAAGAGGGGGAAGTTGGCATTTAGCCTTGGCATCTTCCTTATATGCAATGCAAATGTGTTATATTATACCCAAGAGCAGATCAATGGGGTTCTCTTTTATTTTATTTTTTCTTTTTAGAAGAAGCGGATTCCTTTGTGGATTACAGATAGTATTTTTTAAAAAAAGGTTCTAAGGAAAGAGTCCAGTCAATCCATCAAAAATTGAAATCTTTCTCTCTAGAATATACAGTTGGGATATGATGGTAAAATACAGATTGGGAAAATTGTGTTTCCTAAAAAAAACTTATGAGATGAAAAAAGATGTTACAGTTTAAATATAGCTTTTTGAAAAAATGGTGACAAGAATGGCATTGATGTCAAACTACCTGTAGTGGTTTCTATGTCAAATTATCTGCAAAATATATGAAAACTAAGGGGACCACAAAGCCACAGCAACATTAAGGATTAAATTGTTTAATGAAAAGACACAGAGATAAAAGTTATTTGGGCAACTTGAGATATCTATACATATTAATTAGAGTGTAGAAGAGAGAGGGGGAGAGGGAGAGGGGGAGAGAAATACATAGCTACTATTTGGTCACTAGATCCTTGGATTAGCTGGCACATTTGCAATGTGTGAAGGGTATATCCTGGATTCTGTAGCTAGCATGAATATTGTTTTATCAGAATCAAGTCAAGCAAATTGAGGACCAAAAACAATATTCATGGACAGAAATCCCTAGATAAGATAAGTACAAATTATGCAAAGTTTTTGGTGTGAAAGTCTTCTTTTTATGATTCTTTGGGCTCAGAGGTATATCTGTTTTGATTATTCTGAAATACAGATGATAAGTCTGAGATTTCAGGACTGTGTGATTTACAGTACCTTTTTACATGTGTAACTTGTAATTAGACATGTGCAAGTAAATTAGAAATAACTTTGTTCTCTTATTCCTTCCTGTCCTGATATATACTAATCTGAGCATGCAACCTCAGAGAACAGAAGGATTATAAAATACTTTCACAGTAATCCATGTGCCTCCATATGGATAATTTGTCCACAAAATAAAGTGTTCCCAAAAAGAACAGCTGAACTGTAAGTAAGATCAATATGTACATATTATTTATTTATCAATGTGTTTGATTGCTTTCTGGGGTTTATATGTCACACTAATCTAACAGGATGCGGAGCAGCCTACATTACTTTCTTACATTAATTAGTCTAAAATAATAAAACAGTATGACAAAGTGACAAACTAACAGAACCACAACAGAGAAACAGTAGCAAAAAATTATACACACAAAAATAATATTATCAGAGATACTATCCAACCATACCACTTACAGACTCAGAATGTTAATTCTGATTTATATATATGATGTATTCACTTGAAGCTTTTATTAGTAACTGGATATAATTCTAATAATAAGGAAGAAGCAAATTCTTTTGTTTGTACTAATGCTATGTTAATTTGGTAAGTGGTTTTCATCTTTCAGTTGCTACTAGCTTGGGCAGGTAGGGTGCGCCTGGGGGAGACGCAATCATCCACTCATGCATTTTCCTTTCTTTAAATAAAATGATAAGGAACTGATATTGCCACTGAGGTTTATATTAATGTCCCAGTGAAGAATCTAAGCTCATTTTCCATGCTTCCTAACAGTACTGTTCATAATTATCAGCTATCTCCTTCCTAATTGGTTTGCATTGTAACCACAAAATGGAATTCCAAATCATTAACCTTCGATGTCTTTCAAGAAGGATGTAGTTTTTAAAAATATATGTTTGGAGAGGCTGAATTACTCCAATGAATTACCTGGACTCGTTCCCAAGGATTGCAGAGGTACCTTTTAACAGAAATGGCATTTAATGTACTTAGCGTCAGATGAGCTTGACCCTAACCAGTAAGTGAAAAATTGCATTTTATGAGTTCAAAAAGTGAAGTAATCTTGGCAGCTGCTCACATTTTCTGTCACCAGAGGGACAGAAAATAGAGTTTCTCACACATCACATACCTAGTGTTAAAATGTGAGGAAAAAATAATCTCTTTTTACTTGGGTTCTGTTACACTTACATATTCTGTCAGTTACTGGCAGAGAAACATGTCTGCATCAGTCTCAAAAGAAATGGTAGGCTTTGGTGTTTTAGTTTCACTATACACACTTAGTCCATGTAAGCAAAATGTGAATTTCAAGGGTGCCCCAGGCAGAGTCAAACAAGTCAAGATGGAGGCTAGAACCATTATGTGCACATGAAAAAATCCTTCATTTGTGTTGTTGCTATCTTGTCTTCTTTGAAATACCCACACAACTGGGTAGAATTCTTAACAAACTTGTACTTGAAACACTTTCTCAAAATCTCTGCTTCAGTAGCTTTCCATTTGTAAGAGAGGGAGAATGTGTCTCCTGCAGGAAGGGAAGAGGAGCAATTATTTAAAATTATTATTGAAAAGTATTTTTTATAGCAAGAAGAACTGATGGCAGGTGCACCCAGGCAGTCATAGAATGAATCCCACTTGATAAAAATCATCCAGAAAAGAGACCTAAAACAAGATGGATCAATGACATCAGCAAGTATTGCAGGCCCAGTCAGCAAAAGAAAGGTCAGGACCGTGTTAGTTGGAAACATGCAGAAGAGGCCTTCATCCTGCAGTGGATAGACAATGGCTAAAATGATGATGATGGTGGTGATGATGATATTAAAAACATGTTGCTAGATTGTTTTGATCACAGCAGTGCTATGGTGGGTGCAACAGACATTTTAAATTTTACACAGATTTTTTTCCTGTGGAATTTTGCAAGCGTGGGAGGAAGACTGGCATACAAAACAGTATCATCGCCATCACCTAGCTGTTACTCCTTTTTTACTCAAAACACAGCACAAATATAATAATGGTCTTGTTTTTAAAAGTTGCCACCCATATTACCATGGCAACCTAAATTCTTCTGCACTTATTTGAAGTCTGTATATGTGAACTCATGTGAAGGTTTCTCCTATCCTTACCCCCATCATTCCTGCATCTTTTAAAGGTTCAAACATCTCAAAACTTTCTTTTTTCCTGAAGAGTGGTAATAATAATAATAATAATAACAACAACAATAACAACAGCAACAATAACAATAACAATAACAATAACAATAACAATAACAATAACAATAACAATAACAATAACAATAACAATAACAATAACAATAATAAAGTTGGAAGGTAACTTGGAGGTCCTCTAGTCCAACCCCTGCTCAGGCAGGAAACCCTATACCATTTCAGACAAATGCTGTCCAGTTTCTTCTTTAAAACTTCCATTGTTGAAGCATTCACTACTTCTGGAGGCAGGTTGTTCCACTGGTTAATTGTTCTAATTATCAGGAAGTTTCTCCTTAGTTCTAGGTTGCTTCTCTCCTTGGTTAGTTTTCATCCATTGCTTCCTGTCCTGCCTTCAGGTGTTTTGGAGAATAGCTTGACTCGCTCTTCTTTGTGGCAGCCCCTGAGATATTGGAACACTACTATCATGTCCGCCCTCATCCTTCTCTTCATTAAATTAGACATACCAATTCCAGCAACCGTTCCTTATATGTTTTAGCCTTCAGTCCCCTAATCATCTTTGTTGCTCTTCTTTGTACTCAACATCTTTTTTACATCGTGGTGACCAAAACTGGATGCAGTATTCCATGTGTGGCCTTACCAAGGCATTATAAAGTGGAATTAATACTTGATGTGATCTGATTCTATCACTCTGTTAATGCAGCCCACCACTGTGTTGGCTTTTTTGGCAGCTGCAGCACACTGCTGGCTCATATTTAAGTCATTGTCCACTAGGGCTCCGAGATCCCTCTCACAGTTACTACTATTGAGCAAGGTACCATCTATACTATACCTGTACATTTGTTTTTTCTTGCCTAAATGTAGAACCTTACTTTTTTCACCATTGAATTTCATTTTGTTAGATAGAGCCCAGTGTTCAAGTCTGTCCAGATCCTCCTGTATCTTAAGCCTATCTTCTGGAGTGTTGGATATTCCTGCCAGCTTGGTATTGTCTGCAGATTTGATGAGTTGCCCATCTATCCCTCATCCAAATCGTTGATGAAGATGTTGAAGAACACTGGGCCTAGAACAGGGCCCTGGGGGACCCCACTACACACTTCCTTCCATGTAGATGCAGTTCCAGTGAGGACCACATGCTGAGTGCAGCCAGTCAGCGAGCTACGAATCCATCTGGTGGTGATGCTGTTTAATCCACATTTTTCTATCTTATAAAGTAGTAGGTTGTGATCTACTTTATCAAATGCTTTACTGAAGTCCAAGTAAATTATATGCACAGCATTCTTATGATCCACTAATTTTGTCACTTGGTCAAAGAATGCAATAAGATTCTACAAAGGGCAGGTATACATTATACATATTAATGGCAGCAAGAATTGTATTTGCCCAACATTGGAAAGATGAAAATTTACCAACTGAAGAAGTACTAATTAAGAAAATCCTAGAGTGTGCAGAAATGGATAGATTGACTTTAAAGATTAAAGAGAAAGAAGATTCAGTGTACTTTAGAACATGGGATAATTTCTATCAATGGCTAGAAAAATGAGTCAAAGGAACATGATATGTAATTTTGAATATATATTAGCAAGAAGAAGGCTATTGAGTGATGAATTAACATATTGTTTATGATAATTAACTATATCTATTATTGTTAGTTAAATACATGTACCCAGACATTATGCTGTTTGCTAAATATTAAAAATGTTATTTGGAGAAACCCATCCCCAACCCTAATCCCAAATCCCAACCCTAATCCCGATCCCACCTTATCCCTAACCCTATAAAAACTAATAAAATCTATATATATATAAAAGATTTGTCTGGCAAGATCTGTTTTTTGACAAACACATGTTGGCTTTTAGTATTGACTTTGTTTGCCTCTAGGTGTTCGCTGATTTGTTGTTTGATTATCTTTTCCAGAATCTTCCCAGGTATTGAGGTCAGGCTTACAAGTCTGTAATTTCCTGGATCCATTTTTTTTCCTTTTTTGAAGATGGGAACTACATCAGCTCTTTTCCAGTCCTCTGGTAGTTCCCCAGTGCTCCAGGATCTTTGAAAAATATAGTTCAGTGGTTCTGAGATCACATCTGTCAGTCCCTTGAGAACCTTAGGGTGTAATCCATCTGGTCCTGGTGATTTGACTTGTCTAGGGTGGACAGGTGCTCACTTACCATTTTCTTGCCTATCTTGTGTTTCTATTCTGTTTTTTATGGCACTGTTTTTGATAAGACAGATACAAAAAATGAGTTAAATAGTTCTGCTTTCCCTCTGTTGCTTGTCACCTTCTTGCCACTAATGGACCAATCATTTCCTTAACTTTTTTCTTGTTTTTTTGAAAGAAACTTTTTTTGTTATGTTTGACTTTGGTCGCAAGCCTTAGTTCATTTTAAGCCTTAGTTTTCCTCACCATATTTGCAGGCTCAAGCTATTTGCTGATATTCTGCCTTAGTTATGTGCCCCTCTTTCCACTTTTTATACTTGTCCTTTTTATCTTTCAATTTATCAGAGAGTTCTTTATGCAGCCATGCTGGTTTCTTTTGAGAGGTGTTATTTTTCTTCTTTGTTGGTATTGTGTTATACTGGGCTTTTATTATCCCACTTTTCAAAATTTTCCAAGCTTCTTTTTTTTCTTTTCTTTTTTTATTATTAATTATTTTTATTAAATTTTATAAAGTTTTAACAAATTTTAACACAAAAATATAATAACTCAACTGATAACAGAGAAATAACAAATTTAACAAGCAATACAAATAGCTGCTCGGAACCCCCCCCACCACATCCTCCCACATCCTAACCCCTAACCTCCAAACCGCCTTCCTCACCATCCAATGCGGTGTAAAGTTTTCCCGAGCACCCTAAGAAAAAAAAGAAAAAAATCTATTCCCTTAATATCCCCAACTACAGTTGAGAAACATAATCTATTACTTATTATCTCCCTCCCCCCTCCCCCCCAGGCTTCCCGGAGTGAATACAGAGTAAAAAAAAATGCAAGAAACCCCGCTAATCTACTATTTAGTAACTATTTATCTATATATCATATCTAGTTCTTTCAATTGATATTTCTTTTGCATATAATCAATCCATTTTTTCCAATCCATCAAAAATGTTTCATTTGAGTGGTTCTTCAGGTACGCTGATATCTTAGCCATCTCCACCAGATGGGTAACTTTTAATGTCCATTCTTCAATAGATGGTATTTCAGATGACTTCCAGTATTGACCCACCAACAGTCTTGCAGCCGTAATCAAGTTCAAAATCAACTTAGTCTCTGTGGTGGAACAGTCCTTTGTTATACCCAACAAAAATAACTGTGGTACAAACTCAATACGCTTTTTCAAAATATTTTGAAGAATCCACCATATTTTTATCCAAAAAGCCTTAATTTTTTTACATGTCCACCAAATGTGAAAATAAGTTGCATCCATAGATTCGCATCTCCAACATTTGGGTTTCAGATTTGGATACATAAGCGACAATTTTTTTGGGTCTAAATGCCATCTATAAAACATTTTATAAAAATTCTCTCTTAAATGCTGAGCTTGTGTAAACTTAACATTTTTCACCCATATTCTTTTCCAAGTTTCCATCCTGATTGAATATCCAAAATTCCCTTCCCACTTAATCATACAGTCTTTAACTAATTCCTTTCCAGAATCAATTTCAATTAAAGCGTCATATATTCTTTTAATATGCATCGCTCTTTGATCTCTAATTTGTATAATCAGTTTTTCATCCTTTAGAGAAAAACCCATCTTAACATCTTTTTGCCATCTGGCTTGAAGTTGTGCATGATGATACCAATTATGAGCTATACCTTCCTCCCTTAATCTGTCTAGTGATTTCAGTTCTAAGCTATTCCCATCTTTATTCAAAAGTTTATCATAGGGCTCCACGTCTTGAATTTGTTGTATACCCACACTCTGTATTCCATAACAGCTATATATCAGAAACAAACAGGACAGATTATAGTAAATGGTCAACTAACAGATTTGTTTAACATTGAAAAGGGTACTAGACAGGGTTGTCCCTTATCCCCTTTATTGTTTGTTTTAACTTTAGAGGTTTTATTGAATAGGATTAGAGCATCAGAGGAATTAAAGGGGGTACAAATTAGAAAACATGATTATAGATTATGTGCTTTCGCAGATGATTTACTTGTGACATTGACTCAGCCAATGCAATCGGCTCAGAGTTTGATGGAAATTATTCGAAATTATGGAAAAGTATCTGGTTTTAAATTAAATTTATCCAAGACAAAGATGTTGGTCAAAAATTTTGATAATAAATTAAAACAAGATTTGGAAAGAATAACGGGATGTGAGATAGTTAAAAAAGTTAAATATTTAGGAATTTATATAGAAGCCTCAAATGGTAAATTATATAAGAATAATTATGAGTTCTTATGGAGTAAAGTTCAAAAAGAAATGGAGAATTGGAAAAAACTACAATTATCTATCCTGGGTAGGATAGCCGCTATTAAAATGAATGTATTACCGAAATTTCTATTTTTATTTCAAATGTTGCCAATACTTAAAAAGGATGGAAATCTTGATGAATGGCAGAAAGGTATAAACAACTTTATTTGGGATGGCAAGAAACCAAGGGTTAAACTTAAAATTATTCAAGATACAAGAGAGAGAGGTGGAATGAAAGTGCCTAATTTCAAATTATATTATTATGCAGCAGTTCTAGTGGTAATAAGTGATTGGATTAATTTGACAAATGAAAGAATACTGAATATAGAAGGATATGGGTTGGTCTATGGGTTCCACGCCTATTTAGTTTATGATAAAAAAATTGGATAGGGGTTTTAAAGAGCATATATTAAGAAACTCTGTGATGCGTGTCTGGAAAAAGTATTATTATAAGTTAAATGGTAAAATTCCTTTATGGACTGTTCCCAAAATTTTCCAAGCTTCTTGAGTTGTTTTTTGTGTCCTTTCTATGATATTATAACCAAGGTGTTCATCCTAACTTGATCATACTTTGCCCCTTTTTGCTGAATAGATTGCAATAAGATTTTGTCTGAAGTTCAGTACACAAACAGATGGTTGCCAGAAGACTTGAAGAAGGCCTTGGGGGAGGAGGATGTATTCCTATAGATCCCCTCCAAAAGAGGAGGTCACCAGACTGACCAATTCATTCTCTATAAAAGAAGCTTGAGCTTTGTACAGGGACAGCAAAAATTGTTGATTTGTAATTTTGGCTAGATAGCCTGTCTAATGAAGTGGAAGGAACATATTGTTATTAAAGCCAAAGTAGAAATCAGAAACTATGGATACTCAAAAAAAAAACCTAGCCTTATATATAGGTTGTTTTTGTTCTCTTGGTGTGTATAAAAGCACCTTTGGATCAGCTGTCAGATTGCTCCTGTTTGTCTCTCCCCACCATCCCATTCATCTTAGCTAATGAGTTGACCAATGACCCGATCGAGGGTCAAGGCACAGAGGCAGCCAGTCACATAAAAATGGACTCCCAGATCCAGCATTTTATACTCTGACGATATCGGCAGTGTGGCCGATGAAAGCTCAGTACATTTGTAGATTAAACAATTTTGTTTATGATTGTATCTTGGTGACCTGGAAGGAGGGGGAGGGAGGGGGAAGACAGAGAGCAGGAATGCCAGAGCAGCTGCTTGTTGCAGGACTGGAACGGAGGAATTATGACAATGGCCTTGGGGTGGGGGAGGATAATGGCCTTGGGAGGGAGGGAGACTGGGCGCAGGGATGGATTGACAGCTGCCCTCCAAGTGCTTGCACACACTCTAAAAGAGCACTTGAGGATCATAAAACAACTAGTGGAGCCAAGGACAGTTTGCCGGATGCGGAACAACTCTGTGCGATACAGATTAATACAATCAACGGGGCCGATGACGCGCTTAAGGAGCCGGGCACAGAGGCAGGAGGCTATATGAGCTGCCTTCCCGATCTCCTTCTATTCTAACTCTGATGACGCCAGCAATTTTGGATGGATGAAAGCTTAATGACTCTTTTACCCACAGGCTTGTTTATATTAAACAGTCTAGTTTATTATATCCTGGTGTTCATTTTTTCTTTTACTTGGTTAATATAATGCCTAGGATTTGCATTTTTAGTATTTTAAAAGATACACACACACACACACACATATATATATCCACCAGAAAAATACCCACCATCCTAAGAAACCGTAAAGACAAAATTGAATTAGAAAATTAAGGAGTATATGAAATCCCATGTACTGCTTGCCCCACCACATACATCGGACAAACCAACAGAAGAATAAGTGCACGCATTGAAGAACACAAAAACTCAGTCAAAAAAGAGGAACCAACTTCTTCCCTGGTCCAACACCTTAAAGCCACAGGACATGAAATTGACTTCAAAAAGACCAAAACTATTACCAAAACTGAACACTTTAATAACAGAATAATCAGAGAAGCCATCGAGATAGAAAAACGTCCACACAGCATGAACAAACAAGATGATACCTCCCACCTATTAGCCATTTGGAAACCCGCCCTTATTGACAAATGAGTCCTTAACACAAAGACTGACACCAGACCCACACTCACAAAAACGACACAGGATGTCACCACCATACATCCACGCAAAAAGCAAACCCAAACCCACACCGATGATAAGGCACGACCACAAACCAGAAGCCAGACCACAGCTGCATCATTAGCCACTTTAAACCCCTCCAATCCATACATGAAGCAAACTGACACCCACCATGAAGATGAGGCACGAGCACAAACGCGAAGCCAAACAGCTATGCAGCTCACCATCTCTAAACCCCCTGCAACTCAGACTAACCTGAGCACAACAAAGCCCCCACCCAAACAGAACATTCCCCCATCCAATCAGCCAACCCTCATCCAGTCATAGCACAGCCAAGCCCCTAACCAATCAGAACACACCTCCACCCAATCAGAACACAGCCAAGCTCCCAGCCAATCAGTTCAAACCCCCATTGGCAGTTAAAAGGAAGAAATAGCTACAATCACACATTGCTCCTAGAAGCACGAAGCCAAAAGCACCAGCCTGAAGATGATGAATGGGACTTCATCGAAACGTCTCCAAGACACTTCAAATTCTACGCGGGAGAAAACCCGAATGTATGTATGTATGTATGTATGTATATATGTATATGTATATGTATATGTGTATATATATATATATATATATATATATATATATATATATATATATATATATATATATATATATATATATATATATATATATATATATATATATATATATATATATATATATATATATATATATATATATATATATATATATATATATATATATATATATATATATATATATATATATATATATATATATATATATATATTATTTAATTTCTGGGTTTCTGCAAATCATTTTTCAGCCCACAGATACATGCTGAAGTGTTTTATAATAAAGTTGTGCTCAGTGTAAAAAATGTTAATACCATTTAATTATTAGTAAGGCTATAATTCTTTCAATTATATTGACTAGTAACAGGAGTGTTCAACAGAGATATTTCATTTGTAGGAAAAAAGTGATGATAGGGAAGGAAAGAAAACACACTTCAGGATTACACTAAAATAACTAAGGTATTACTAACATTCAAAAACTAAGAATAATCTGGCCTTGGATTCTGTTTCTGGGACTTACAGTCTTATTTGAGGTGATTATTTATGATGCATTAAGATCCAGTCCTTCAAATCCAATTATTTCAAAGTGTTCATTAAACTAATGCAAAATTGTACAGTGTGTTATAAGAAGATACACATGACCTCCACATGAAGTGCAAATGAATTTATTCTGATCAGCAGCATTAATCAACTATTTAATGAATTCATCATGTTTGAATAGTGCATTATAAAGCTCCCAGGCTTTAAGATCATTGAATTATGTCCCATACTTTTTCTCCTCTTTGAAACATAATGAAGCATAAAGGACCAGAGAAGATATTGTTTGAAACATCATACAAGCACACCACTGCCTTCATTTTAAAACTTCAGGAGAAAGTAATCACTTATGAGAAGACATAAAGAAATAATTCTACTGGTAAAAGTCGTCACAATCTCTTACTATATTTGAAATTAAAGTTTCTCAAAAGTTAGCTGATTGTAGTAGTAATGAATCTCATATCAGCTACTTTCAACTGGAGCAAAAATGATGAGATTCTTCCTGCTTCAGAACTGATCTAATTTCTACAAGGCATCGATACTGGAGCAAAGGGTAGAAGTACTTTATTTTTTTACTTCATGTAGATTTGCACCAACATACTGTATATTTTGTGAAATTGCAAGGGGTAATTATTGTTGTGTTATATATATATATATATATATATATATATATATATATATATATATATATATATATATATATATATATATATATATATATATATATATATATATATATATATATATATATATATGTCAAGTGGTTATTTTTTAGATTGCACCCTGTAAACCCAAATATGGGAGGAAGAAATCATTCTTTCCTTTGCTTGTTTCAGCTCAACCCAGAGCCATCTGCAAGCACAAATATATATATGTTGTTTAAATTTTAAACATATATATATATATATATATATATATATATATATATATATATATATATATATATATATATATATATATATATATATGTTTTCTGAGGTTTTCGCGGGTGTTTGTATGTAGGTCTTTGGTTCTTCGGGTTTTCTCCCACGTAGAATTTGAAGTGTCTTGGCGACGTTTCGACGAAGTCTCATTCGTCATCTTCAGGCTGGTGCTCTCGGCTTCTGCTTCTAGGAGCAATGTGAGATTTTAGCTGTTTCTTCCTTTTAACTGCCAGTGGGGGTTTCAACTGATTGGCTGGGAGCTCGGCTGTGTTCTGATTGGGTGAGGGTGTGTTCTGATTGGTTAGGGGAGTGTTCTGTTTGGGTGGGGGCTTTGTTGTGCTCAGGTTAGTCTGATTTACAAGGGGATTAGAGATGGTGAACTGCATAGCTGTTTGGCTTCGCGTTCGTGGTCGTGCCTCATCTTCATGGTGGGTGTCAGTTTGTTTCGTGTATGGATTGGAGGGGTTTAAGGTGGCTAATGATGCAGCTGTGGTCTGGCTTCTGTTTTGTGGTCGTGCCTCCTCATCAGTGTGGGTTTGGGTTTGCTTTTTGCCTGGATGTGTGGTGGTGACATCTTGTGTGAGTGTAGGTCTGGTGTCATTCCCCGTGCTATGGACTCGTCTGTCAATAAGGGCGGGTTTCCAAATGGCTGGTAGGCGGGAGGTATCATCTTGTTTGTTCATGCTGTGTGGACGTTTTTCTATCTCGATGACTTCTCTGATTATTCTGTTATTAAAGTGTTCAGTTTTGGCGATAGTTCTGGTCTTTTTGAAATCAATTTCATGTCCTGTGGCTTTGAGGTGTTGGACCAGGGAAGAAGTTGGTTCCTCTTTTTTGACTGAGTTTTTGTGTTCTTCAATGTGTGCACTTATTCTTCTGTTGGTTTGTCCAATGTATGTGGTGGAGCAGGCAGTACATAGGATTTCATGTACTCCTTGATTTTCTAATTCAATTTTGTCTTTAGGGTTTCTTAGGATGGTGGATATTTTTCTGTTTGTGCAGAATGCTGTTTTGATATTATGTTTGTGAAGGATCTTGCTGATCCTGTCTGTGGTGCCTTTTATGTATGGGAGGAGGGCTTTGCCGTTTTCTTGTTCTCTGTCTTGGATTTTAGTGGGAGTTTCTTTTTGGATTAAGTTGGAAATCTTATTTCTTTGGAATCCGTTGGATGTAAGTACATTAGTGAGAGTGTGTAGTTCGGTTTTTAGGTGTTGTTCATCAGCTAGGCATTTGGTTCTTGAGATGAGTGTCTTGGCTACGGAGTTGATCTGTGCTGGGTGGTGGTGTGAGAGTGCGTGCAGATAGCGGTTTGTGTGTGTTTTCTTCTGGTAGATGGTGTGTCCTAGGGACCCATTCGATTTCTTGTAGACTAAGACATCCAGGAAGGGAAGATGGTTATTAGCTTCTGTTTCCATGGTGAACTGTATTTTGGGGTGTAGGCTGTTGAGGTGTGTGAGGAAGTTGTCCAGTTTTTCTTTCCCATGTGGCCAGATTACGAAGGTGTCATCTACGTATCTGAGCCAGAGTTTGGGTTTGTGATAAGATTTTTCTAGGGCTTGGGTTTCAAAGTGTTCCATATAGAGGTTTGCAATGACAGGTGAGAGGGGTGATCCCATGGGTGCTCCTTCTATTTGTTTGTATTTTTATCCGTTGTAGATGAAGTATGTGTTGGATAGACAGTGGTTGGTCAGATCTAGGATGTGTTTGGGGGGGTTATATTTGTTTTGGATAGCTGTTAAGGCTTCTTTGATTGGCACTTGGGTGAAGAGGGATATGACATCGAAGCTAACGAGTAGGTCGCTGGGCTGTAAGTTTTGTTTCTTTATGATCTCTATGAACTGGAATGAGTTTTTTACAGGACATGAAATTGATTTCAAAAAGACCAGAACTATCGCCAAAACTGAACACTTTAATAACAGAATAATCAGAGAAGCCATCGAGATAGAAAAACGTCCACACAGCATGAACAAATGAGATGATACCTCCCGCCTACCAGCCATTTGGAAACCCACCCTTATTGACAGACGAGTCCATAGCACGGGGAATGACACCAGACCCACACTCACAAAAACCACACAGGATGTCACCACCACACATCCAGGCAAAAAGCAAACCCAAACCCACACTGATGAGGAGGCACGACCACAAACCAGAAGCCAGACCACAGCTGCATCATTAGCCACCTTAAACCCCTCCAATCCATACATGAAGCAAACTGACACCCACCATGAAGATGAGGCACGACCACGAACGCAAAGCCAAACAGCTATACAGTTTACCATCTCTAATCCCCTTGTAACACTGACTAACCTGAGCACAACAAAGCCCCCACCCAAACAGAACACTCCCCCATCCAATCAGAGCACAGCCAAGCCCCTAACCAATCAGAACACACCTCCACCCAATCAGAACACAGCTCAGCTCCCAGCCAATCAGTTCAAACCCCCACTGGCAGTTACTTAATATGATCTTATGCTTAATGTTGATTACTTTAATAATGAAAAAGCAGACTGAATTTTTACCTCAGGTTATTGAATCTCTAACTCAGGATCTGTTGCTAGGGATCATAAAAGATAAAATACAACAGACATAGAGTTGAGGCTGGAAGTGAGGAGTAAAGAATATGTACCAAACCAAACATGATGAACATTTTAACATTGAAAAAGCAGACTGAATTTCTACCTCAGGTTGTTGAATTACTACCTCAGGACCTACTGTTAGGGACCATACAGGTTAAAAAATGTAACAGGTGTATAGTGGAGGCTTGGGGTGAAGAGTGAAGAATGTCTACCTATCGTATGTTATGTTCTACGATGATCGCTTCTTAATATGATTGCTTCTTAATATGATCTTATGCTTGATGTTGATTACTTTAATAATGAAAAAGCAGACTGAATTTTTACCCCAGGTTATTGAATCTCTACCTCAGGATCTTTTGCTAGGGATCATAAAAGATAAAATACAACAGACATATAGTTGAGGCTGGAAATGAGGAGTAAAGAATATGTACCAAACCAAACGTTTACAAAGATTAATACCTAGTGCTATATGCTGTGCTCTATGATGATTGATTATTAACATGATCTTATATTTAATGTTTAACTACTACCTCAGGACCTATGGTTAGGGATCATAGAGAATAAAAAATGTAACAGGTGTATAATAGAGGATTGAAGTGAGGAGTGAAAAATGTTTACCAAACCAGACATTTCCAAAGAATAATACGTAGTGTTGTATACCAGATGCTATGACTTTTGATGCATACAAAGATTTTATGTACAATGCTGAATGTTTTAATAAAGGAATTTTTATATTTAAAAAAAGGAAGAAACCGCTAAAATCTCACATTGCTCCTAGAAGCAGAAGCCGAAAGCACCAGCCTGAAGATGACGAATGAGACTTCGTCGAAACGTCGCCAAGACACTTCAAATTCTACGTGGGAGAAAACCCGAAGAACCAAAGACCTACATATATATATATTTGAAGTGTCTTGGCGACGTTTCGACGAAGTCTCATTCGTCATCTTCAGGCTCAAGGTTGTTAGGTCTTCTCTGGTTCCTTCTTCTGTGCTGAGATAAGGCAGATGGCCCCGAGGCATTCCATTTACACCCGATAGAAGGCAAGTAGAGGAAATGTTCTATGTGCACTACAAGGCCCTGGCCTCCTCCCTCCCTCCCCCCATAGGAGAATGGCAGAACCCGAATAACCTAAACCGAGAGAATATGTATGATTCATAATTGAGGGTTCTAACAGGCACTTGGCAATTAAAAAGGTGACTTCAGGACACAGACTGGCACAGCAGCTGCAGTGTTTTCACTGAGGTCCTGCCTTTTTCATGCATAAGGTATTTTTTTCATTTCTTTCAACCAGCCTGTCATTTAAAATTTCCTCCACAAATATTCTCAGCTTGTTTTCCCTTTTCACATTGCTCAGTATTTTAAACCAAGATTCGTTTTGGAACTTTAAGTTAAGGGCATATGCAAAGATTGTATTCACCGATCAAAGAATTTGCCAGCATTTGGCAAGAGGCCTCTTGTAAAGGCCTCTTCCTCATCTAGTGCAAGTCTGAACACTTTGAAAAAATAACTGTGATCCACTATGCTAGTAAACAGTTTAGAGTGTGTGTGTGTGTGTGTGTGTGTGTGTGTGTGTGTGTGAGAGAGAGAGAGAGAGAGAGAGAGAGAGAGAGAAGAGAGAGAGAGAGAGAGAGAGAGAGAGAGAGAGAGAGAGAGAGAGAGAGAGAGAGAGAGAGAGAGAGAGAGAGAGAGAGAGAGAGAGAGAGAGAATATCTACCTAATAACCAAGAACTAAAATTCTAGCAGCAGCACCTATAATGCTACAGTGGTAAGTAATCCAACTGGACTTGAGTTTTTACTAAACAAATATTTTTTGATGGCTGAAAGTTTGTCATATCTCTTTGAGAAATTTCCAAAAATATAAAAAGTGTATAGCTTGTGGAAAAAAATGTTTATTTCTTAGTTGTTTGCATATCCTATGGCATTTTTATAAAAAGTTAAATTTTCTATATTTCCTAATAAAAACTTTAACTTATATTCCAGAAAATATTAGGTACATTTGTCTCTGAATTTTAAACACTTTTCACTGTAAATAAATTAAACTAGCAGTACAGAACCCACATTCTGAAGCTTGGCCTTACTTGGTTCTTAGTTTGCACTGAGCTCACAGAAAGAATCATTCATGTATGAAGAAATACAAGGTTCAAGTTTATGATTAAACACCTATGATGGTTGCTTTCTAGAACCCTAGGGCTTAAAACAGGGCAGCAGTATATTCCATGTCTTGAGTGTTAGGTAAAAAATTCAAATTCATCCCAAATGGAGAGATGATTACAGTTTCATTTTGGACAATCAGAAATGAGTTACAACTTAAAGTGAGCCTTTTGCATATGTAGAATTAAACAAGAAACACATTTTTCAATTATTTGCAAATTAAAAGTTGTAACGAAATGTCACTTAAGAAGTTAATAAGCAACAAATATCTTACCTGGGAATATTCTCCTTGGTGTGACTCAACTGTGCTCTTTCATGGCTGTCAATCATAACTGTATTCACAAAGAAATTTGTCTAAATGTAGGCTGTTAAAGATATATTGTACATTAATCTATCATTCAGGTACAGTGAAATGAGAAGTCTGACCATTGCCTTTGAATTCATAAGCTACAAAAAATAATATGAGAGACTAGACTCTGATGTCCTCTTGAACTCAACAAGCATAAGCAATGGACCAATGGGACACTAAATTGCTAGACCAAATGACAAGATGAGCTACTCCATCTTTCTTGTGCCATGCATCCAAGCATACGCCAGTACAAGGAATCCACATATTCCTTTGTTAGCCTTCTAGTCTGTTTTATCTTTTTCATTTTTAAGCATCCCTGTTATGTGAGCAGCTTCCTGCCATACCATAATGTTTTTTCTCAGTCATATATTGGAGCACTCAGCCAGCATATCTGCCTTCTAAAAAGTGTGGTGGGAAAGAGAGAAAAAGAGAAAATTTTGACCATTTTCTTTACTATATAGCAAGAAATCGATTCTCTAGAGATTACTAGAGATCAGGCATGAAACAAATTGCCTAAGTGAAACTGTACAATGACTATAGTGCTAATCACAGCTGCCTTTTCATAAAAGGATAGAAAAAGGAGATTTGAGTATGGCAAAGCTAGGAGATGCATTGCAAAAGACAGGAATCAGTTTTATTTTCCAAATTTAAAAAAATCCCAAAGACTGTCCCAAAGATAAATCTTCAGGCTTGGGTTGAGCTATACATCCTTGTATAGTCTAGCAATTTGTTGTACTTCAATAAATCCCATTCTATCTCCACCCCACTCTGTTACTTTGATTTAGAATGAAAAAGTGCTGCCAGAAAGCACATGGACATTCTGTTAGCTCTTTGGGTGTGCTTACTGAAGCAATTTGGAATGATTATATTCTCAGATGTGGCCGGTTGCAACTTGCAAGTGGTAAATACACCGTGCAGGGACAATGACCTCACTGGAAGGTATTTTTAAATTCGGTCAGCCTACATGTCATATTTGTGTCATATTTGTGTCCTTTGGTTTGTTACATGTTTAATCCACTCCAAAAGAGGCAAGTCTAGGTAGGTTAAAAAGTTGTTAAAAGAAAACAAACCAATTTGGAAATAAAATAAAAACAGGACACAAGAATATATGCATGCATATATGTATGAACACTGAAAATATTAACCTTACTAATAAATTCTAAAATTTAAGAAGAATAAATGTGGCTTAGAATTACAGCAATATAGGTGACATATTACAATATGTCTCCCTGGTGGGGCATTCCATCAATGGGGTCTCATCGCTAAGAACTTCTCCTTTTGTAGCTACTAACATAGCTGCATTGTCCAAGTAGTCCAGAGGAAAACTCCTGGTGCTGATCCATATGAGAGGCATTTCTTTTTAAAAAAAATATCGTTAACCCGTAGTCCTTAAGTTATTCAAAGGTCAACAATGCTTTGAACTATATTGGCAGCCCCAACACTGTTCTACATGATTGCATTGATTAGTCTACTAGTAACTTCCAAGCTCTGTTTGAATTTACTGCCAGAAATTATTGTATAAAATGAACAATTACTTTATCTTTCTCCATTTGATATTAATTAAATTCCTTGGCCAAGAAACAAGCACGCTAGGTACTACTGAATCTTATTTATGATGACTTTATGACAGCTAGGTTATTTTACGTGACATTGGCCCATGCTAACAATAAATAGATGAAGACTAAGAATTAACAACTACTCTCAAATACATATAGAATTCACACATCACAACAATGCTGGTGGACATAGAGATTTTTCTTCCCTGCAGACATTCTCCTGCATAAATTACCTGGAAATTGATCTTGTTTAAGGATTCTCTTTGTGGATTTCAATTCTTCCTTCTGCTTTGATCATGAAACCTGGTTCTGCTGGAGCATTCACCTATTTCAGGGGTAGGCAACTATGGCCCCTTTATAAACTGTGGACTTTAACTCCCAGAATTCCTCAGCCATGAATTCAGGAATTCTGGGCAGTGAAGTGTACAAGTCATAAAGGGGGCATACTAGGTAGTTACCCACCCCTGACCTATTTGCTTTCTTCCTATTTGCTGAATCTACCAGCAAACCAATAAAAAGAAAACATAATCATTTCACCATTCTTTTTATCACTTGGCCTAGAAAGAGAAAAAAGATTCTTTTTTTAAAAAAAACTCCATGTTTCGCCATTTCATCAGTGAATGGTTCCATTGGTGATAAACATGTAAAACATGATTTTAGGCACTCTTTCTCATCCCAACTCACCTCATAGGGTTGCTGTTGGGAGAAAATAAAAAGAGGAGGAAGGAGGTATATTTGTCATCTTGAGTTATTTATAAAAATAATAAAAGCTGTATAATAAAAATCTGAAGCAAAAAGGTCAAGCATTTCACTGATCCACCAGTAAAATGAAGAGAAAAAGAGATTAGCTGATAAAATCAAAATCATGGCCTGCAAAATGACCCTGAGCTGCATTGACCAACGGCTAGAGAGAAGTATATGTTTCTGCTACAGTGCATAGCAGCCAACTGGAAGTGTTTGCGAAAAATGAATGAAGCAAAGTGGGTGAACAAAACAGCAGTGTTTGTGCTGGCACAAGACATAAAACACTCTTGTTGACCTGAACATGTAGAAAAACATGGTAGAGTTCGCCTTCACGGGTAGAGGATAACATTGGACATTCCTGCCCTTGAGACTAATGAATAGCACATACTCACACTGGGGCAACCAAATTTTAAAGAATGGTCTTAAATAATCTGTGTTCCAGCCTGCTCACTCTACTTTGTTTGTTTGGTTTTGTTTTTTGATGGTCATCTTTGAACAACTACTGTCCAGTTTTACAGAGAAACAAAGAGAAATGTATTGCTATTCTGCTTTACAGATGACTCAAGATGTGACACATAACTGACATTTGCCTTTCTTATCAAAAGTTATTTTGCAAATGGATATTGAGTTGAAGTAATAATTATGGTAGTCAAAGTTCTGAAGGTAATATGAGTGAAAATGTCCTTTTTAATAAGAGAAGAGGCAAAACAACATTGCACAAAATAACGTGTGGAGCAAACTTTGACAAATTGTTACTATTTTCTTTCTTAGAAGAATAATGAAACTATGCTGTAGTTACAAAAAGAATTGGCTTTGATCCACAGTAAACATATTTCAGTTTTGCCTCAGCCATATTTGAAAATGGACAAATCTCGCTTTTCATTTTAACTTGATTTTGTGTATACCATCATCAGCTACTGTACATTGTTTTTTCTCTTAGTGTTTTTGATTAAAATGAAGTGCCACATATCATTTTTCCAGCTATATTTGGTGGTCAGATTTTTTGCTCTTAGTTTTGGAGATATTTGCAGTAAATACTTATTTTCTTTCTGTCAACATGTATAAGGAAATTCAAGAAAAAAAATCATCTTTTTAGTATGCCTAAATCAATTTAAAAATAAGCAATTAATGTGTATATGTAAGAGCAAAATTTCCAAAGAGAAAGAAAATCCCAATAATTGTTTCCATATTTTAAATTATAATAGATCTGAATACATAACAATCAAATCTTTGCTTAATAACCTGATAATTAACTGCAAGGAAAATACTAGCAAAAATAAATCTCCCATAAAATTAAGCTTGCCCCAAACAAGCTGTAAGCTTTTAGAATAGTATTTTCCACATTCATTTTATGCTGACAGCTAAGGCATTGCAAATAAACATACAGATGTGAAAGGGAATGGATCACAGTTTCTCAAACTAAAATTCCAAACCATAAAGCCTCATTACTTGAATACATATTTGTCATGTGAATCATTATTCAAACAGAAATAAGGACTAAGAATATGTGTAAACACTTGTTTATAATCTCAGAGTGTTTCCAAAAGTGTTTATAGAGAGTGATCTCAAATTAACCAAGGTTACATGGTGTTGATTCAGCCATAACAATCTTTTTTTCTTGTTTTTCAAACCTTTTTCATTTCACTTGAAAACAAAATGGAGTAATCCTGACATCAATAGAAACTTCCACTTCATGCCCATGGGAAAAATAAGTAGGGAAGAAAACAAGCTACTTATCTAGAGTAAGCTTGTTCTGAATTCTATAATAGTTTCAGTTCAGTTATTGAAAAGCTCCTAGCTGAGTTTGGAACCAGGGATAAACATTGGGTGAGGGGGTTTACTTTAATACTAAAACAGATTAATACATCATTCATAAAATGAAGTAATCAATAGCTCTTCTCTTTTAGCTGTTTTGTTACCAACTGAGTGAGATTAGCATATGTGGATACATCACAGTGTTTCTAGGTGAGTTTCTATAAGACCTGCCTCAATACAGGTTGTTTTTTTTATATTTGAAAAGGTGAAGATATTCTTCATGTTGACCTCATATTTATTTCAGTTTCTTGAAGGATAGTATTTCTTTTGCTGTGGAATGTAGTCACAACTTATTTTTATCCACTTTCCTACTCTTTTCCCCTTACCTCACCTCACTTCACCTCATGCATATTATTTTCCTAGCCTTTTTTATGCCATGTCCTATTTCAGTTGAGCACATATTGTGACAAAACTGAAAAAATTACTGGGATTATGATGAATCAGCTGTTGAACAGGTACTGCATTTTCAGCTGTTGTAAATAAAGGCATACTTCAAAGCACACACATGTAACCAATACCAGTCATTGAAAAAACATGAATCAGGATCCACCCATCCTTCAAATTGTAACATTTTATGTGTATTTTGGCAAATCTGCACCTATAAAGTTCAATATTTTACACAGATTCGCTGGTTGTCCTTTTTACATATATTGTAGTATAAATAGTAAAGTACAGGTTCATTTAGTGACCATTCAAAGTTACGATGTCACTGACAAAAGTGACTTATGACCGTTTTTCACATGACCATTGCAGCATCCCCATGGTCACATGATCAAAATTTGGATGCTTGACAACTGACTCATATTTATGATGGTTGCTGTTTCCAGAGGTTATGTGATCGCTTTTTGCGGCCCTCTGACCAGCAAAGTCAATGGGGAAGCCAGTTTCACTTAACAATTGTGTTATTAATTTACCAACTGCACTGATTCCATGGCAAGAACATTCATAAAATGAGGCAAAACTCGCATAATAAATCTTTCACTTAGCAACAGAAATTTTGGGCTCAATTGTGGTCATAACTTGACAAAACTGAAAGAATTACTGGGATTATGATGAATCATCTATTGAACAGGTACTGCATAGACTTTGAGTAGACTTCCAAGTTGAGTTCAAGATGAAAGATAAAAAGCTTTCTTAAGTAATGAAACACATATTATCTTAAAAGTAATGCTGGATCATGATACCCTCAGAAGGATTGGTGGTCCCAGCTTTAATGATCACTCTGCTGATAAAGATTGTGAACAGTGTAGTCCAGGTGAATAGCGACTATGCTACTTTGTCATTTATGCCACAACAGGAAAAAATGTTGTACAGTGTTGGATGAGGTTTAGTCAAGTCATCTGTTGGAGTACTCAGGATATGCAAATACAGGGTCAGAACCCAAAACAAGTGACAAAGGTCAGCAAATTCAGGAATGAAACTAGGCAATGATGTTAGGCTTAAGCAAATCTGAAACTAAAAGATTCAAGGATTCAGTATAAAGATATCCATAGTAACAAGTTCAGACCAGAGTGCAAGTGCTGGAAGTGGGCTATAACTAGATGGTGTTCCAGTCTAATCTGCTTCCACCTAGAGGCTTATGCTCTCATCTCGAAACATTTCCTGGGAGGTTAGCAAAATTTCTGTCTCTTGATCCAGATCAGATGCATCTGAAGATGGCAAGGATTAACCTTCCATGATGGATTTAGATCAAACTGTTCCTTTCTCATCCACAAAACTCTTCAAAGCAGCTTAAGAAGATGCTCTCATCTGCCTATGGTTTGGAACAATAAAAACAACCAGAAGCTACTGTCAATAACTACCATATCAAGTCCTTCCATGATCTAATGTATTGGGATCTCATGATGCAGTTTGTAACTATATATGTATTTGATGCTTGTAGAAATCTTTTTAAACCAATTTTCCTTACATGCATTTCTATAGTGTAAGCTTTTAAAACATGTTTTCCACTTAGAAGCTTTTTTTCCTCTTTTAGTATTAGTGTTAGTTACTTTGCACACAACTTTCAAACATAAATGTTTTTCTTTTGGATAATTCCTCGCATACTTTTTTTTTTAAAAAAAAGCAATTGATTCAAAATAATGATAGTAGATGTTCCAAAGCCTCAGTAGAATCCATTATAGTAGATCTCATAAATCTTTTCCATTAACAATTCATGGAAGATTATTTTATAATTACTTAATGGCCAGAAGTCAAAACTACTGTGTGTATAAGCTTATGGCAGCACTCCTGTAGATGTTATGTTAATACCCCACAGGATGTATACAATATATTTTCACCATTGAGAAAGCATAAAGTTGAATCTCAGATATTTTTATCCTCTTCATATTCTTACTTTTGCTGTAGTAACCTTTCCAATCTTAGGTTTCTCTTCAAAAGTATTATCATCATGACTGTCTTCCTGTGAGACTCTCTGATTTGACTGTAGCTTCCAAAAATTAAGTTAGTCATAGAATTCTAATTTCCTATAATGAAACTTTGATAGATAAAGAACATCTGCTTTATCAGGAGAGATGAAAGACCTGAATTTAGAATCACCAAAACAGAAGGGCAAAGTGGAGTGTGGAGTTCCAACACAATTCACAAATGACATTTCCATTTTTGTTCTCTTAACTCATTAACCACTTGAAAATTATAAGAGTGGCTGTTAATAAATCCCAGCATATTCCTGCAAGGCCAGCGATTCTTGAAAATGGTGACAACTAAGCAATATAATTTGACAAGTGTCCAGTTCATTGAGAGCAGTATAAAATATATAATCTGTATTACAGAGGTGGAGTTAGTGCCTGCCAAAGAAACATCTTTGGGGAAAGCTTCAATATAGAAGCTTTAAATTCTTTTAAATATTTAAAACATATTCTTTAAAAAGAATTTAAAACAAACAAACAAAAAATATCTTGTATAGACAGCATAGATATCATAGGATGAGAACTATGTGAGTCTATGGTGGCAAAAAAATGAGGTAGCATTTTTTCTGAGTAACAAATTTAATTAAAATGCTTTCATAAGTTGAAGCTCACTTCATCAGAGGCAAAGAGTGGCTAGACTGATGTAGGCTTTAAATGGTGGGGAGAAAGGAGGAATGGAAACTAGGTTGGTTATGCAAATGCAGCTTAGATGTGAGATTGATTATAAGTCTCTTATCAATCAACAATTGTAATATATTAAAAACCATTATTTATTTGATACCTTCTGAGGCTGCCTGAAATATTTTTTGCTTAATGACACTGGTAAATTCCCACCCAGGGTTATCCTGGGAGGCACAAATGCTCTGACGATATTGAATTTGTGTCCGTTACTTCTTTTACTCCACTTCTTCTACGTAGAATTTAGAAGGGCATTGTTGGCAGATGAAGCATATATCTCAATGAATGAAAAGCAGATGGAGGCATCTCTAATCTTGTTGGGCCTCTGATAGTGTTGTTGATGTAGATGTGGAGGCAAAATGACAACTGGGTTTGTTGCACAGTCAGATTCCCATGTTGGAATCATAGTCCTGTTATTTTTGTTGCTTGTGAAAGGATGGTTGTCCATATGCAAGAGTGTGCCTGCCACTCAATACTTATTAATAATGTCACTTATTAATGATGTGTTTGAGTGGCTTCAGGTATGAGCTGTAGTGACAAGTGGTGTTTATTTGTTCTGTTTCTGTGGATTATCTTTTAATAGATCCTCTCTGGATCCTTTCTCTTTACTGATTTGTTTATTGATCTCTTTGGATTGATAGTTCAGTTTCCTGAATGTTTGATTTAATTCCATCAATTGGGTGTCTCTGTCAAATGTATCAGAACAAATATAGCTGTAGTGTCGAGCCTGGTTGTAAATGATAGATTTGGTTGTGTATTCTGGGTCAGTAAAATGAGGACACAGATTATTGTGGTCAATATGCTGACATTTTTAAACCACTCAGAGAGTGTTGTTAAGCATATGAAGCAGTATATAAGTTTAAGTGCTATTCCTAGAGTTAGAAGCTGGAAGTATATAGATATGAATGACAATCTGTGGTTTTCCTTAATATCAATGTGTTTATGGGTCATTGTTTACTTTATGATAACATCAAGGGACTGAAATTGTTCTATACATAGATCTAGGCTGAAGTTTCTAGTGGAATGCAAATTTTTGATGTCATGATGGAATTTGATGAGATATTCCTTTCTGTAGGTTTGGATAATAAATATATTATTAGTGAATCTCAAATAAAGGGGTAACTTCAGGAAGTAAAAGAAAATATTTTTCTAGAACAACCTGAAGATGTTGCCATTCTGAGGATCCATATCCATACCCATAGCTGCACCCCTGATTTGGAGGCATATGTTATTGTCAAAGATAAAGGAATAATGGGGAATACTAAGTTACCCAGTTTGGTTGCAAAGTGTACTGCTTTGCCATCAGTGATGTGTACTTGATGGTTTAAAGTCTCTGTTTGTGCAAAATATAGTGCATCAACATCTGACTAAAATGATGTTGTTAAAGAGATTGGAATTCAATTTTCTGAAATTTATTATGTGCTTTATATTGTAGGTAGTGGTTGTGGCATAAGGGCATGAAATGCATGAAACCTGATATTTCTATTGTAATAGTTCCAATGCTTGAGACAATAGGACAGTCCAGGTTTCCTTGTTTGTTTATTTTTGGAAGTAGAAGTTGCCTGTTCTTGACTTGTGGGGTGTTTACATGTAAATGTACCGTATATCTTTAGGAAATTGTTTCATCTTATTGCATAGTTCTGTTGAAATCCTGTGGGATTTGAAGAAGAAAGTTGATAAAATGTGGTGTTGGAAAGTTGTTTCTCAGCTTCCATGACATAATCCATTTTATTCAGGATGAAAAATTGCCTCTCCTTTGACAACTTGTTTGATTTTGTCCTATTACAAAACTGTATAATTACGATGCAGTCACTAAATTATACTTCATTACAACAGGTAATAAATATTGGCTCAGAATTGTGATAAGAATATCAGGGATTTTTTTTAAAAAAAGTACAAAACTAGCAAAAAACAAAATTTGAAGCATGTTGAGGCAATGTTTTCACTTATTTTGCTAAGCTTAATCTTTATTCACAATTTTCTTATCACGCTGTGCTTTTCCAACTGCAATATTTTGTTAATATTTGCAGTCAGTTAATCTATGAAATACCCCATACATTTTTGCCACTTAAGCTTAAGGAGCACTTTGAGGACAATAAACAACACAGAAGAACAACCATTGTCAAAGTCCATTCCTGATTCCTAACTTCCTTTTCATTCACTTTGAAAACATTGTCTGTATTAAAAGTTAACTGATACTTGATCAAGTCTCAAAAGCTTAGGGTGGTGATGGTAATCAAAAAAACCTTTCTGATGTCAGATTTTACTCTCTCCTTTTAAAAACGAAGTCATCTTTTGAATCTCAGATGTAAAACTGCAATAAATTTTACAGCTGCTTTCATGTAGCCTTAATATAATTTTGTAGATTATTTTTCCAACATTTCATTCATAGTAATATTAAATGTGCTTCACATTTCATAGCTTAGTGATAATCTTAGGTACTATTTTTAAACCCCTGAGTCTCTATCACAATTCTGATCCAACATTTATTACTTGTTTTACTGAAGTATAGTTTAGTAACTGCACCATAATTATTCAGTTTTGTAATAGGACACAGAATATTCCATAAAAATAAAATACTACATAGAAGAAAATGTAAGCTCAAAGCTATTATCTTTTTACTGTGATGAGATTCCTAGAGATACATGGAGTTGGTATATGATCAAAGCTGAAACATAACCAGGAAGACTATGACAAGCAGGGCTGTCTCAGTTACCAGACCTATTTCTTTGCAATGGATATTAAAGGAAGCTAGAAGGCAGGTGTTTGAAAGAACAACCAATTCAAACAACCAACAGTCCTTTCTTTACTAAAATAACAACAAAGAAATACTCATCGAGAAATTTTCCTTTGCTATAGCTGAAGAGAAATTGTGCTCTATTTCCCCTCTATATCCCTATGCCACTCATTTCTTGTGTCACCTCTTTTTCGCATAAATATTTTTAAGGGAATATGTGTTATCTTTCTATTGTGGAAAGGAAATCAAATTCTTTCACCACACATTCTTCTCTCCATAATCAGAGCAAAAGTTTCAAAGTTTCAAAATCATGAATTAGAATCATTCCATGAGAAATGCAAATGTAATCAGATGGCATTTTCCCTCTCTCAGCTTATTGCCATTTTCAGTTAACAAATGCTAAATAACCAAAAATCTCAGTGGTGGGATTCAAATATGTGAACAACTGGTTCTCTGTGTGGATGCCGCTTCTGGAAGTCCATTCTGGGCCTGGGCAACAAAAAAATTAGCTACTGGTTTTGCCGAATTGGTGCAAACCAGCTGAATCCCACCACTGAAATCTTCAATTCAGAGGGTGCCTGACTGCAAAAACAGGAGCACTGGCTAAGTACGCTTTGGTGGAATTCTTATATGGAATACTTCCACGTGCTTTTGAGAAACAAAGGCAAAGTCTTTCTATATCGGTGATGGCAAACCTATGACACCTCTGTCAAGGTGACATACCATTCAATTTTTAGTGAAAACATCAGGCCTCCAGATCCTCTGGAAGTTGTACAAGAAAGCAATGAGGGCCCTGCGCTTGCTGATCTCAGAAGTCCCAAAAGGCATACAAGAATGGGAGGCTGCAAAGCTATACAAGTGTATTATCCTAAATTTCAAGGCCTCATGAGACCAGAGCTGCCTAAGATAGGCATGCTGAAAAATATTTACAATCATGTAAATTTTATTTATTTAATAAAAATATAAATAATTAAATTTACTGTTCTTTGTTATGAATTGTTTCTCTTTTGTGTGGAGAAGGGTGGGGGCGATATGCTCACAGAATCAAATTATGCATTTTCTAAATCTTTGACACACTGAGCCCCAAAGGTTCACCATCACTATTCTATATAAAGATTCTCAGAAAAGACTCATGTGTGTCCGCTTTCAACGGCTGATTTTGTATATTGCATTCTCAAAATAAACTTCACCTTAGATTCTAACAACTGCCTTGCATTTTTTATTCATCTTTCTATCTCTATCTATCTATCTATCTATCTATCTATCTATCTATCTATCTATATCTAACTGTAATTTTAAGGACTTCTACTATTGCTATTGAAACAGGTTATAATAAAACTGCATCACTGAAACCTGGATAAGACAGGTAAAGTTATTTTCTGGTTGCAAGAAAGCTGTGGAATACTTGTGGATCTCTCCTCTCCTCTCTTCTCCTGAGAGGAGAACAAAAGCATAGGATATTGCTATAAGGTTTTCCTGCTATGCATGACATGGAAATAAATGTTGCACTGTAAGCTTAATTTATGTCTAATCATTTAAGGGTGTGAACAGAATAACTTGTGACTAACAGTGAAGCAGAAGTGTAGGGAACAGTGCAAGTGACAAGAAAAGTGATCAAGCAAATAATTAATCTTTCCTAGATTTGGGCTGACATTTGGGGGGAGGAGGAATATATGGTGTGTCTGTGCAGATTCAATTCTATTTTTTTGTTCAAAAATAGATTAGCAATACTCTAACACATATATAGTTCACTGGCCATAAATGGACTGATTTCTTCAGAAAAATTAAAATCTTGCTGTGCTAAATAGTTCATAAATTGTATATAGCAGCAGGCTGCAAATATTTAAGAAAAGCAAGCAGAAAGAACAGAAGACTAACTAGAATAATGATATATGGAATCAAACAGGAAAAAATCCAGCTGCATTTCATGAGAAGAAAATAGTTTATCTGATGGTTAAGGCAAAGGGGCAGATGGCAGGTGTCTGGATAATTTATGAAAATAAATACTGAGTAAAATTCAGGTGGCTATCTTTTCATCAACACAAATAGAAAATGTTATTTCTTGTATACTTCTCCAGATCTCAGTAAGTTTGAATCAATGATTTACAGACTGACTAAAAGATGAAATTAGTTGAGGCTGGCCCTTATTGAACTTCTTCTGTTACATGATTTGGCTTCCTGTAAATTATGTTTACTGTTTTGTGAATAGGTTGAAGTAAATATATCCACACTGATAGTATAATATATTACAGCAAATAATGGAATAGCTCCTCTCTTCACAGTCTGCATGCAGAAACTTACCAAAGGTACAAACTAACTTATGGATAGCACAGCACACTCTATATTGATATCCCAGGACCTGGTATTTAGACAAGCTGCTTCACTTCATTTATTGTTGCATTCTCTTTTCTCTGATTGGAAGAATTATACTTTCGATTTTCTCCTTGAATTTTAATCCTATAGGACAGAGTATTTATTATTGCTGTTAATGTTTTTCTTTCCTTAGCTATGGGGGCAGAATTCTCAGAGATGCAGGGTTACTATTCAAACATGTCTTAATATTTTTTGTCCTTAAAAAATATGTGACTAGATATTCTTAAAGGCATTGGTTGTACTCACTTGTAAGCTTTGGTAAATATTGAGCTCAGTGAACAAACTGTAGAATTCCAGCCAAGGTTATCTCAAAATTTTCTTTACAAACTGCCAAAGCAAGATTGTCCCCAATTAACAGTCATCCAGAGATTTCTTTGAAATAGGAAAATAAGGAATTGTACATTATGGGTATATAAGATTGCTAATTTAGTTTCATTCCTGAGAAGTATAGACTACCAATGAAACAGTAATTTGTGACACATTCTTTTTCAAGTACATTTTCCACAGAATTCTCTAATATGATGCCAACCATCAACTTCATGAATTCTGAGGTGCACATTATAACACATGATGCCAACCACCAACTTCATGAATTCTGAGGTGCACATTATAACACATGCTGACGGTATAAAACTTGCCACATCCTCTCACTTTCATGTCATGATTTTTAAACATTAGTGGAAGAGTATTATATGAGGGGAAAAAACTAATTGAGAATGGAGAGATAATTGAATTAATAACCAAATGTAATGTTATTATTTACAGAATGGAGGGATGCAACTGGAGCTGAAAACCCAGAGATGAGATGAAGTACGTACTATATTATTGCAGCACCATAAACTATGCCTATGTTGCTGTGATCTGAGAAACAGTGGGAAGGCTATTAAAAGCAGCCCTGATAATTGGGACAAAAAAAATGCATGATGATTGTACTTCTCAATATCCCCTGCTGTACTTCTATGTTCAAATGTAAAATGAAAGCAGGAACATTCTAATTTGTCTTTCAAATAGGGTTATTTCTGGCAGCCATATTGACTGAATGCAATGCAGTTCTGTAGCATGCTGATCAACAATTAAATGAGCAAATGCTTTTTTCTCAGCTTGTTCTGGAGCATTTGAATTTCTGTGTTTTATGGTCAGAATAGTAAGATTCTGTAAATAGGTTGTATTAGATAGTAGCCATGCAGGGAAAGGCTCTAGTTAACTGTGCTTTCCTGAAATACTGGAATAATTCAGAATAGTCAGATAATACAGTAAGGACAAAAGGCAACAATTACAACAATTACAACTATGCCCAAAACACTTTAAAATAAAACTACCTTGATCACCATCAAACGAAGAAGAGGGAGACAAATAATTATTCAAATTTAATTTTTACCTGGACAAATGTAATTCTGAACATTTTACTACATTATGGCTAAAAATACAGTATTTTGAAAACCTAACAAAATTATTTTTACAGCTTAAAATTATTTCTTAATAGAAACAAGTTCCAGGCAATAGGGATTGCTGCTCAACCTGTATCTGTAAAATTCAGTAAACTTGTTGACTAAGGCAATTTTATGCAGCTATAACTATGGTCACATAAGGCAGAATTCTTAAAATCTATCATTAGTTCACTATATGCCTTCCTTTGAATACTAGTTTTGTAATCTTGTAACTGATAACAGGAAATAAATTCAATCTGCCAAACTCAAACGATCACATTCTGACTCTAGACACTGATAACTACTAATTTCCTGTTGGCTTTAAAAATTAGAAAAAAGGAAGTCTAAACATTAAACAAAGAATAAAGAGTTCTTTTTCATTATTCTTTTATGCCATCAAGAAGGCGTGCAAGATCAAAATAATAATAATAATGGAGCCTGGAATTTGGAATCTACTGACAATGTTCCTCTTTGACCATAGATATCAATCAAGTATAGTTTAAATAGATACTGCACTGAGAGGTATGGAATTATTTGTTATCTTCAATAGTTAGGACCAATGCAATTCTATTGTCTTATATGTAATATTCTGCCAATGGTTGATTACTATTAGCTCATTTAATATATCTTTATTACTATTTATTAAGTTTCTTGAGTGTTTTTCTAGAAGAGAAAAATATAAATATTTTAATAACTTGAATATTCCCATCTTCCTCTATGTAACTAGAGAAAATGAAGCTTCTCTTTGCTAAGAAATACAATGTGAAGTCAATAGGACGGGGGGGGGGAATTGCCTATATAGGGTGACAAAGGGTTGATCACAGTGTACTTTGTATAAAGGAATTAGATTTATTCATTTATTTATACATACATACAATTTATGCACCATCTAAATCCTAATTGACTCATGGTATTCTGAGTGTGCATGACTATATTTTTGTGAATTGGTAGACTGTGGTCAACATTATATTGGCTTATAAATAATCTATAAATTAGAATGTCCAATTTGCATAGAATAGCCTGCACCTATTGGAATAAATAATAAGTGGATTAAAGTGGCTTTTACTGCCCTTGTCTCATATTAGTAAAAATATGCCAAAACTGACTGGTATTACCTTTATTGTTATTATAAAATGTTATATGTGGCCTGGATACAAATATTGCTAATAGCAAAATTTACAACTTCTTTATCGTCTATTTCACATTTATGAAAAATAGGGAAAGACTGATATCTCTGAACCAGGACAATGGTAAAGAATGTGAAATAAAATGGAAGGAAGGAAGGAAGGAAGGAAGGAAGGAAGGAAGGAAGGAAGGAAGGAAGGAAGGAAGGAAGGAAGGAAGGAAGGAAGGAAGGAAGGAAGGAAGGAAGGACATCTGGATGAAGTTGGTCTGATCTTGCAATGTGGAACTGATGCATGCATACTGGAACTATAGTTTCTATTACAAATGAAGGGTTAGACTGCATATTATAAAGTATGAACTGGAATCATTTAGATTGTTTTAAGTGTGTATGAGAGTAGAGATCCAAAAGTTGTTTACAGTTTTATGTTAAAACCTCAATGAATGGTGACAATGTAAGAATCAGATATGAGTTTATGAAAACTTTTGCAAGAGGTGACATGAAAGGACAAGAGGAAATGAATTGAGAGATTACAAAAAAAAAGTTATGGGCTATTTAGAGACCAAAGAATTAATGGGAATTGTGACTGCTTAAGAAAAAGTCTATTTCCTTCAAATTATTTATGAAGGAAGGTTAAAAGAATTAGCGAAGATGATCTCTCATAAAGATGAGTGATTATAAATGTGATGCAGATTGTTCCTTGGTAGTGTCAAGAATGATCCGGGGAAAATGGATATGGAAGAAAAGGAGTAAAAAAATAATAATGGGAAAGTAGAAGTAGTAAGAGGAAGTATGAGTCCTTTTAAGCTAATTTCTGAGCCAAAGATTGCAAAATTACTATATAGAAAGAAAACGTAGAATCTTCTTGGAACAGAATGTAAAGAACATTAGACAGTGCCACTGAAGAGCATAGAGTTATACTAATGGAACATGTAAAAAAAGTTGCTTAATAAAATAATGAAGTAAAAAAGACTATGGATGAGAAAAGTGGTCATATACAATAATGATTATTGCAAAAAACCTGATATACAATATTTTATAGTAGTTAACTGTTAAGGCACCAGGCTAGAAAGCAAGAAACCATGAGTTCAAGTCTCACCTTAGCCATGAAAGCTAGATGGGTGACTTTGGCCAGTCATTCTCTCTCAATCCAACCCATTCACAGAGTTGTTACTGTGGAGAAAACAGGAAGAAGAAAATGTGTTAGATACGTTTGCCGCCTTGAGTTACTTGTAAAAATAATAAAGGCAGGAAATAAATAATCAAATTAATAAAAATTAAAAAATATAAAGTTTTGACAGATAACCATTTGCCTCTTTTTGAAACGATCTAGTGAAGAACTCACCACATCATGGGGCAACTTATTCACTGACTGCCAGCTTGTGCAGTGGTCATTATGTCTAGTCAAAACTTCTTTCCTTGTAATCTTAACTGTACACAACTATACAAAGTATTTCAAACAATGTCTGATCAGAATACAGTTGATCAATTCTTTCCTATCATCTGGATTTATGTTTTAATTTGTGCATCCCAAGACAGCATTTTGTTTTTAGCAGCTGCATCATTTTGTTGGCTCATGTTTAACTTATGGTGACAAAGACATCTGGATCTTTTTCACATATATTACTGGCAAGCCAATTCTTTCTATTCTATATTTGTGTCTTTGTTTCCCTCCAATATGCAGAAATTTATATTTCTCCCTATTTCTTTCAATCCATTGTTCAAGTCTGCTTAAAGCTTTTTGAAACTTCTCTCTTTTATTTAAAGTGTTAATCGTCTAGGTTTGTGTCATCTGTAAACTTAGTATCCATCATCTTTCTACATTGAGCAGCAAAAGGCGCTGGACAAAACTCTGCAACATTCTACTTGATACTTCCCTTCAGGCCGAAGTGGAATCAATAATAAGTGTTTGGATCCAGTCACTCAACCAACTGTGAGTACATTTAAAGTATTCTCATCTAGTCCATGTTTCTTGAAGAACGATATCATGAGTCATTCTGTTTGAAAGCTTTTCTGAGATTTAAGAACATTATATGTATGACATTCCCTTCATCTACTATTCTGCCAACTCTAACCAAAGTAGATGAGATGGCATGATTTCTTTGTGGTATAACTATGAATATCTAAACTTCCATTTTCCTTCTTAGAAAAAGATAGAAACACAATAAAATTAGGATTAGAATTTTTCTCTTCAGCATTTTTGAGATCACTGCAAATACTCATACTGTCTTCTATACATTTCTCCTATGTTTCCTTCTTCAATATGTCATGTTGCAGGGATTTGTCATTTCTCATAGATATTTGTCTCCTTCAGATTCCAAGCCACTGGATTTGATTTCCTCATTAGCTGCCTTCCTTTGTTCAGATTCTATTATCGAGTTATCTTTTCCACTTATCCTGCAATATGCCTACTTATGCTTATTATTATTATTATTATTATTATTACAATGTGTTAGTTTACAAATGTTTAATAGCCTGTAAACTGGTATTTACTAAAGATCTCTATATGAGCCTGTAGACTGTTGATTGCAGTGGTTAAATATTATGTGATTATTTGATTTTATATCCATTAGCTTCAATATTAATAACTTCTATATATTAAATTCTATGCTTGTTCAGTAACCTATAGAGTCCAAAGCTAATAGAATCAATTGCCCAAGAAGCCCCATTTGTTAAAGAAATAAGAGTGGGTACTAAAGAGAAACAGAAAAACAATTTGTATGTAGTAGAAATAGGGGACTTATTGAAAAATATACTATACAACAAGAAGAGAGAAAGTCAACAAGGAATGGATAATAAATGAAGGTGGACTGAATATCAAAGTGAGCAGTCAATATAAAATGTTATATTGTTAAGTTGGTTTAGTTGCAACAGAGAATATGTAAGGATAAAATTGTAAAATAAATGTACATTGAATCAGTGAACGGCTGAAAAGAAAGGAAGAATACCAAACAAAGTTATGGATGGATAAGAACTGATAAGATTGTTAGAAAAAACAGAGTGAGAATTTTAAAGAATGGGTGGCATGTAAGAAACAACATATTTACATATATAAAAATATAACAAATAAGTTTGGGGTTAACTAGTTTCCTTTTTTTCAGTTTATTATATCAAGCTTGTGCTGTACTTTCCCTTGCATAGTATGTTTCACTTCTTAACTATGTGGTACATCATTTTGCCCACCTTAAAAGAGAATAATGTGATGGGTATCTATTTATGTTGTTTATCATAAGACTCTTCCATAAACGAAATGCTAGTATAAAATAGCATCTTCTTTTTCTGGCCATCTTGAAATGGCTTGCACCAATAAAAAATACCACAGTAAATGATATATTGATTTTAAAAGAAGAAAACTCATTTTTTGTCACATAGAAGAAGGCTAAATTGCTTCCAGTGAATGCACTGAAAATTGCTTTACTTTTTTGCTTAGTAGCAGCAAATTGCTTAGATCCTAATTTGCAAATGTTACAATAGAGGTTTTTTCCCTAAGAATATTGACTATAAAATATTCTTGGAAGATATGAGACAATAGGAAATAAACTTTCTTATATTTCTGTAAGTAGGAAAGCAAAATCATGTACAGAAATTAAAAAAGCTTGCTTCTCATTTACTATGGAATGAAATAACAAAAAGTTATTTATATTGGATTTATATAAAGAATGTGTATAAAATATGGGAGGACACTGCATGAGTTGCTACTTATGTAAAATCCTGAAATTCTATGTTATCATTTGAGGTCAGAGAAATTATGCTGCTGGATGACTGTGGTTCAGCCAAAAATAATATTTGACTTCAAGTGCAGAATCTGCTAGAATTCTGTACTGCTTATTTGCTTTCATTAAACACACCCACAAAGATATATTTCTAGTTTTCACAGATGCAGAGAAAAGCTTGAAACTGGGAAGCTTGTTTTCTTAATTATAAATTCAACAACGTTCTTAGTGTTCGGGTTTCTTGCCATGCAAAGTCTAACATAAATCCCTTTTTTATTCCTGCTCTCATGCTCTAACATAACATTGTCCAACTTGATGCCCTCTAGGTTTCTTAAAATGACAAACTGCAGAATTCTTAACTTGCATAGTTCAATTTATCTAAAAGGTACCTGGGTAGGTAAGGCTGCTTGGGAGTGTTTTTCTTAACCAATATTAATAGATGTGCCATTGTGGTTTAAAAAAAACTTTTATTGATTTAGTTTAATATGCAATCTCGCTAGTAATTTTAAATATTAAAAAAACTGTCTATGTGAATCATAAGAACATGCTGGATTAGTTGCACTCCAAATAAGAGAAGCTGTGATCTAGAAAATCTCCCTTGTTTCTCTCACAACCTGGCAGTTGTGTCTTTAGTACTGGCTCAACAAACTTGTTTCGATCTAATCAAAATGTGTATATATAAAAGGTTTGTTCAGGCTCTTTTTGATATCTGGCCTGTTTGTTTTTTTAAACACATTTTATTGGTTTTTTAATTTTTAAGAAAAAGTACTCAGGACACACCATGGTGTTTGGATAATCAAACATTCAAAAGTGAAAACATATATAAACAACTCAACTCAATACATTCACTGTCCCCTCTCTGTTTCCCTCAAATAGCATAATACGTTTAAAATATTCCATTTCTAATTTAAATCAACAAGTTATCAATTCAGATATCCCTTCCAGATATATTCTAATTCTTAATCTCTCACATCCCTCATTTTATCACCAATCTCATTTATTTCATCTTCCACTACACAATAGATATCATAATTAAAATAAAATATTAAACTACCCTATACATATATAATCCCACAATCGATCAATCTCTTTACGATAACAAAATAATGTTTAACCTTAAATAATTTAGTTCATTGAACAAAATTCAAATTTCATCCAGTTGATTATCATGTCTTATCACATCTATGTTATCATACAGAAAGGTCATCTTACTAATTTAAAATACTCCGTTAATTATTGAAACCATCCAAATCTAAAAAGCCAACATTTTTTCAATTCCAATGTATAATAATTTTCATCAAAATAAACCTATTATTCCAAAAGGTACGTTCTTAATCTATTTAAAATATATATTCTAATAATCACCCTCCTATATATTTTTTTCTTACTTCTGACTCTAAATCTTAATCCTTAAAACAGTCCATAAATCCAACATTGCCTTTTAATCCATTACACAATTTTAAATTTCTTTTTTCAGTCTGATTCTGGCTTTTTTTCTGTGCCAAGAAGGTTTCCATAACCAAGCTTCCCTTTCAGCCAGTAGAACTATCTTTGTTGCTTGCAGTGGCCTTTGAAAGGATAGGAGTCCCATCCTCTGCATTAGGCGTCTATTTCTCTCATCATTAAAGCATCATTGCTTTGTAGTTTCAAATCTCAGTCTTTGCTTCTTCTGTTCCTCAAAGTTACAGATGGAAAGTTTATAAGATAGAATAAGTTCCTCTTTTATGTCTGTTGATTCCTCTTCTAGTATGTTTTGATTTATAGAATAGTCAGATGTAGTCTGGACATCAGTTTGAATGTTTGAAGTGAGATTTCTGGATCTTAATTCTGTAGTAAACTCTTTCATTGTAGCACATATTTCTGCAGTAGCCTCATAAATCTTTTCCAATATAAGTTTACAGTTTAATTGTAACTGAGGTTTCTCCATTTTGATAGTAATTAAAAAAAGTCTCTTTTTTATTTTTTGTAGAGGCTATATTTAATAAAAGTTAGGCAGTGTCCACCCCCACAATTCCCACAGCTGCACAGCTTATCTTTTCTCTTCAAAAATAATTTGAAGGTCAGGTCCATTCCATCTTCAAAGAGTAACCAGAAGTTACAGTATTACATTTTTGCCACTAGATGTCCTCAGTATGTTAAAAAAAGATCTTTTCCAGACACCATTTCCTTTTTTCTGTCTTTTAAAGTATAATGTGAAAAAAGAAATAATCTTCCAGCATAAGATGATAGTACAGTTCTTAGAAAAAGAAAAAGAAATTGTACCCCCAAAAAATATGGAAATAAAATATAGTCTTTAGAATTTTGTTCTATTTTTATACAACACCTTTCTTCCCAAACATGCAGAAGCTGCTTTTTCAAGCCAGGGAAATAATTCCAACAAGGCTGTTACAGGCACAAAAAACAAAATAGAGAGAGTAGCAAAGAAAAGTCTCACCCGGATTCATCATGGGGGTTCTTACAGCTTAGATGTTCTTTGACTTGCGGTTTGAAGTAGCAGGGTGATCGACCATTTTACTGGCCGATCTTCTTCTCCGTCAGCCTTCAGAGGTAGCTCAGACAGCTGGAGGAGCCACCACTCCTCTGCAGCCAAGCAAAGCCTCCTCGACAGAAGTCACACCCTCCAGGGCGACTTTCGACCCACATAAGGGTTTACCGGCAGAGGGAAGGCAGCCGAAGAGGAGACAAGTCTCTTCGTATGACTCGGGACGCCACAAACTGGAACCAGAAGTCCATATCTGGCCTGTTTTGAGGTTGGCCCTCCTCACTCACTCTCTAAAATGTCCATTCAGATGGATGGATGGATACTTTGATTGACTATCATATCTTTTCTTTTAAACTATAGTACCATGTCTTAATTAATGCCATTGAAACATAGGAATTTCTTAAAGAGCAGCATGGTGAGTGGTCACATGAATGTTGCTCCCCAAAATCTGGGGGAAGACTATATATATGACCAACCATTGCTATTTGACAAGGCTTCGGCAGTTCAAGGACAAAAGAACATTTTGACAGTTCAGTAAGCCCCAAGATAAACTTCATGAAAAGAGATCTGCAATATATATTTACATTATTGTACCCTTCTCTTTATTAAGTGATGTATTATGAAATTGCAAGGTTATTTCCACAATGCCAATATTTTACAATACATTTTTGCCTTCTGGAAAAAGGAAATAAGATGGTCTGTGAGGTACATATTTACTTCCTTCCCTAAGGCTTAAAATGACCTGAAATTCTGGATGCTCCCCTCCCCTCTACATGTGCACCTGACTAGTGGGAACTGGAGAGAGCAGGGAAACCGAATCCAGCAGCACTCTCACAGGAACAGCTGTGATAACTGGGTGGGGAGCGGGGAACCTATAAAAGGAGCAGGTTTTGGTGGGAGTGCAGCGAGAGAGCGAGTGAGCAAGCAGATGGCATTTGGAAGTGATGGGTGTGAGTTTGGAGAATACAAGTAGGATGTGGCATCCGTTTGTGCTTTGCAGAAGGCTAGCGGGGGAAGAAGGACACGTAAGTTTGGACTTTGGAGAAAGGGAGGGAGAGAGAGAGAGAGGGAGGGAGAAGGAAGGAAGGAAGGAAGGAAGGAAGGAAGGAAGGAAGGAAGGAAGGAAGGAAGGAAGGAAGGAAGGAAGGAAGGAAGGCCAACCTACCAGCGCCGCTGGGCAGATGCATGGCCAGGCCTGCCCAGGTGACGCCAAAGCCAGCCAGCCTTTCTGTAGGAGTGTGGGAGACAGAGGATAGCAGCTAGCCCTGAGCACCATGCCTGCCTCCCTTCGGGCTCCCTCAGCATCTTCCTTCTCCAGACTGGGGCTGGTCAAATTCCCCCCATAGCCAGTGCGCCCATCCTGGCCAGCTCTTCTCCTTCATCTTCCTCCTCCTTCTGTAGGCAGACCATAGCTTACTGAGCCAGGTGGCACCTCTTCCCGCACTCTTCCTTAGGTGGAGGAGCCAGGCAGCCATGGCTCTTGCTCCCCTCCAGCTTCCATCTGCCCGAGGCCCGAGCTCAGTGCACCTAGCTAGCCAGCAATGGACTGGAGAGTGCCAGATGGCAACAGCTGCCCCAGGATGAGTGGTAGGCGGGGTGGGCACGGGGAAGAAGCGGTGAGAAGGCTCAGCCCAGTCCAGCCCAGCCCCAGCATGGCATGGAAAGCGAGGCAGCAGCCCCACATGCATCCCTTTGCGTGAGCATGCCCCAGCCCTGCCAGGCAAGCATCTGTGGCAGAAGAGTGCAAGTGGGCAGCCACAGCCCTTGATCCCCTCTGGCCTCCATCTGCCCGAGGCCCGAACTCAGTGCGCCCAGCCAGCTAGCAAAAGTGTGGACAGCGCCAGATGGCGGCAGCTGCCCTAGGATGAGGGGTAGGTGGGGTGGGCACTCCCAATGTCTGCAGGGGAAGAAGCAACAAGGAGGCTCCACACCCAGCCCAGTACAAGCTCCGGCATGGCACAGCAAGCAAGGCAGCAGCCCCCACCCTGCCAGGCAAGCAGAGCCGCGGCATCTGTGGCAGAAGAGCACAGGCAGGCAGTGGAAGGAATGAGCCCTCATCCCAGCACAGCCCTTCCCCACTCTCCTCCTCCCCCCTTGGAAGAGCTGCGGGGTTCAGGAGCCTCCTCTCATGCCCCCCACCCCCTTGATATCCAGGGCATGCTGGCCAGCTTTCTCCCCAAAGGAAGGAGATGTGCCACCTTGGCAGCAGCTTCTGGGCATTGGATGGGCATTTTTCTAGTCCAGTTTCACACACACACACACACACACACACACACACACACACACACACCACTCAAGCACCATTTCTGACCGATGGCAGGCCAGGGAGGGGGAGAGCAGGATGCTGGTGACCCGAGGAGGGGTGGTCTTAGGGGATGTCACCCACCCTGCAGGCAAGGCTGGGTTGGAAGACACACACATGGGACATGAAGGTGAGACAGACTGGGCCAATCTGCCTTGGTGCTGCTGAGCTGGGACCCCTGACTCTTCTGGTTTTTTTTTCCTTGTCGCTTTTTGGAGTTTTCATCCTGCTTTCGGGAGATGGTAGCGTTTAGGAGGGGGTGTAGTTGCCCCCTTCCCCAAGCCATCAGCTGAGCAAAGACACTCTCTTGCCCACTGCCCCACCTGCCAGAGACCCCCTGGATCTCCCCCAATCCTGCCCAGCCGCCACAGGCATCCCTCCCCAGAAGCAACATAGAGATGACCACACCCACCCTGGCCACGCCCACACAGTGCCATGACCACCGTAGCCATGCCCACCCAATGAGACACGCCCACCGAGTGCGCCATGCCTAGCCAGCACCCAGCTATACATAAGTGGGTTTTGGGTTGCAGTCTGGGCACTCGAGCTCTAAAAGGTTCACCATTACTGATCTATGTGTTGCATCACTGCAAGTGCACAAGTTCAAGAATATAGATTTCTGCTTTATCAACAGCAACAGCACCGAATTTTTTTTTTGACCAGTTCTATTATCCACATCCTGATCTGGACTGCATAACCTTAAATTATCCTCTTGACACTCTACAAGATACTTTTCCTGCTACCAATGTCCTGAAAGTCAAATCTGAAGGTGTGAATAATTATTCTTACTTTTCAATGTTATGCTAATAAATATTACTATGCTGGCATTGTAATCCTTATGTTTATATAAAAATCCACAAATATTAATTTAAATATCTGTATAATAGTCCTCATGACTATCTGAAAACCATATTGCTTTAAAAACAAAGAAACATTATGTTCTTGTTAAACAGCCTCAAGAATTCTCCTGAGAAATAAAAATCTAATAGACACACAAAGGGTGAACCAAATATATTCCTCAGCACATCAAGTCTATATAACACTTCAATAGTAACAAATAAATACAACAGCACTTCAAGACATTACCAGTTACATGGAATTGCTTGTAGAGCACAGACAATCTCTAGTATGTTATTATTCCTAGAAGTGCTAGCTGCACAAATTATCCCATGGCAATTCTGACTTCAAAAGAAGTGGAAAGCTCGGCTATCATGACAGATTAGCTATTTTACACATGTATAAATGAAAACTATTCTATCAATTTGTTATATCAAAAATATCATCATAAAACAGTAGCAGAATGTGAGAAGGCCTGGGATTATTATTTTATTATCAATCTAAATAATACAGTCATATTTGCAAAGAAGCTGGTCCTGAATTTAGCTTGATTTTTTTTTAAAAAATGTCAAACTAGAAGTGATGGGACACATTCTATTTGCTGGCCCCATAGAATATACTAATGGCAAGCATACACTATTTTCACCAATGTGTCCACCTGCCGATCAAACAAAACAGAAGAATAGTATAGATGACATGAGATATTTGGGTGACCTGTCATCAAACAGAATGGAAAAATAAAGATCTAAAAGAAAAGGCGCTGCTATATTTCAGATCTAATATCAGTGGCTCTCAATCGTGGCAGCTATGCACTAAAATCATAATCCACGTTCTTTTGAATGATGTCTTAAAGAGAACAACAGTGGAGAAACAAGGCAGCCTGAGAACAAGATATGGGACTTGATGGATGTAAGAACCTACTGAGTAGAACATACCATACTGTAATATCTTGTTCTCAGATATAGATCATTCTATTATCTGCAGCAGAGGTCCCCAATCTTTTTGGCACCAAGGCCCAATTTCATGGAAGACCATTTTTTCATGGGCCAGTGGGGGGAGAGGAATTCCAGGATGAGTCAAGTGCATTACATTTATTATAAATTTTCTAAATAAACAAACAAATAAATAATAATGCACTTTGTTTCTATTATTATTCAATTGTATTAGATTAGACCAGTGACTTTCTGCTTCTAAGAAAGGGGAAAGGAAAAGAGACAATCCTAAATTCAGTGGAGATTCCCTTGGAGACACAGTGCTTAAGGGGAAATGTAGCTTATCCCCCTCCCCCTCCCCCTCCCCCATTGCAAGCTGGGTAGGAGTGCGCTTGGTTTGCAAACTTGGAGAGCTGCACAAAGGAGGAACACACATACACACACAAATACATACTACAAATTAAACCATGAAAAGCAGACAGGATGTTGCCAAAACATGAGGCACCTGGAGCAGGAAAACCAAAGGAAAAAAACTCCAGTTGAAGTGTAACGGAGCCCGGTGGTCTTAGAAAAGGTGCAGACAAGAGAGAGATTCTCTTGGAGATATAGTGTTTAAAGTGAAAAGTAGCTTCTCCCTGCCTCTCTTTTCACCCTAAGAAAGACACCCTCAGACACACAAACCTTGGTGGGATCCCCATCCAACGAGGCTTTGGGGAAGCCCCCAGTTGAAAGCTGGGCTGGCGCGCACTTGTCTTGCAAACTTGGAGACTTGCACAAAGGGAGCGCAAGCCCAACTGGGGTGCCGGAAGGGGGAGAGGAGGAAAGTGAGGAAGAAGAGGAGGAGGAAGAAGTAGCAGGAGGAAGAGGAGGAGGGGCTGAAGAAGAGATAGCAGAAGAAGCAAGAGGAGGAAAGACACAGATTTGCAAGCCAGTTGCAAACGCAGCTGCCGGAGGACATTTGCACTAAGCAAGACTGCTTCTGCCCCACCACTTTCCTGTTCTGCCCAGACCCCTGCAGACTCACCACATGCCTGAAGGTGGAAGATAAACCTGCAGCGCACCTCCAGCTGCATAGACCAGTTCCTAACTGGCTGCAGATTGGTACCGGTCCATGGACCGGGGGTTGGGGATCCCTGATCTACAATAATTATTCAGATATTCTAGTAATTATTCTAGGTGTTCCACAAACAACAGTGTTTCCTCCATTTTCTTTCCTAACAATGGTGTCCACTCCAAATTCAGATATTTTGTTTAAACTAGATTCAGGTCCAAATCCATTCAAATGTTTCATATCTTTAAAATGATAGGAAATGTGGTTCAATCTGCAATGATTATTTCCCACAGGCAAATCGTCAGCTGATGTTGCTGTTATCAAGCAACATTTGTTCTATTATTACTATATTATGTTCAGTATGACTTATTTAATGTATTAATTAAATTAATGCTATTATATTATAATTCTAATATATTGTTTGGTTGTAATAACACTCATAATAACACTCAATCCCCACAAAATAGAAGTGAGTGTAAAATGAAAACTTTTTTGGTTTTATACAGATTGTTAGAAGTAAGTCTTCATCTGGTTCATCCAAGCCGGGATAAATAAGCAACATGGCGACTGCTTTGGGAAGAAGGTTACAGTTTATTGAAGAAGCAGAAAGATGGTCCTTGCAAGGAAGAGCAGAGAGGAGAGAGGAGTTGAGCACATGGGCAGTAGGTTTTTATACCCCCTCTAGCATTTTGGAATAGTTTCCTGTTCCTGTGGCATGAACCTTGAGGCTATTTCTGAGTGTTTTTCTAGGCCTTGATAAGAACATAAGAAGGGCCATGCTGAATCAGGCCAAAGCCCATCGAGTCCAGCATTCTGTGTCACACAGTGGCCCACCAATTGTACATGGGGATCTTGAGCAGAAAGAGAAGGCAAAACCCTCCCTTTCCCTTGACCCCCAACAAATGGTACTCAAGGGAATCCTGCCTGCCTCAACCAAGATAGAGGCGGCACATGGACATCCGTTTTAATAACCACCGATACACTTGGCATCCATGAATCTATCTAGCCCTGCCTTGAAGCTGTCAAGGCTGACAGCTGTCACGACCCCTTCTGGAAGTGAATTCCATAAATCAACGACCCTCTGGGTGAAGAAATATTTCCCTTTATTTGTCCTCAATTTCTTAGCTATGAGCTTTAGGGAGTGCCCCCTTGTCCTGGTATTGTGTGATAGAGAAAAGAATTTTTCTCTATCCACCTTTTCTATCCCATGCATGATTTTATACACTTCGATCAAGTCACCCCTTAAACGCCGTCTTTCAAGGCTGAAGAGACCAAGGCGTTGCAATCTGGTTTCATAAGGGAGGCGCTCCATTTCCTTGATCATTCTTGTTGCCCTTTTTTGCACCTTTTCCAGTTCCATTATATCCTTCTTGAGGTGCGGTGACCAGAACTGTACACAGTACTCCAAGTGTGGTCTCACCATCGATTTGTACAGAGGCAATACAACACTTGCTGACTTATTTTCGATTCCCTTCCTAATCATGCCAAGCATGGAATTTGCTTTTTTTACTGCTGCTGCACATTGGGTTGACATCTTCATCGAGCTGTCCACCAAAACCCCAAGATCCCTTTCTTGGGTTGTCTCAGAAAGTTTGGTCCCCATCAGTTGGTAAGTATAATTGGGGTTCTTTGCCCCGATGTGCATAACTTTGCACTTGTTTAGGTTAAAATGCATTTGCCACTTTGTTGCCCACTCACACAATTTCGAGAGATCCTTCTGGAGCTCCCGACAATCAGTTTCACTTTTCACAACCCGGAACAATTTAGTGTCATCAGCAAACTTGGCTACCTCACTATTAACTTCTACATCCAGATCATTGATGAATAAATTGAAAAGTAAAGGTCCCAAAACTGAACCTTGGGGTACACCACTTCTCACTTCTTTCCATCCGGAGAATTGTCCATTTATTGCCACCCTTTGCTTCCTACAATTTAGCCAGTTACCAATCCAGGACAAGACCTGTCCTCTAATTCCGTGGCTGAAGAGCTTTTTTTAGGAGCCTTTGGTGAGGAACTTTGTCAAAAGCCTTTTGAAAGTCAAGATATACAATATCAACTGGGGCCCCTTTATCTATGTATTTATTTACACCCTCAAAGAATTCTAACAAGTTAGTAAGACATGATTTGCCTTTGCAGAAACCATGTTGATTTTCTTTCAGCAATGCCTGTTTTTCTATGTGCCCTGTAATTTTATCTTTAATAATGGTTTCCATCAGTTTGCCTGGAACTGAGGTTAGACTGACTGGTCTATAGTTTCCTGGATCACCTCTGGATCCTTTCTTGAAGATCGGGGTTATATTTGCTTCCCTCCAATCCTCCAGTACAGTGCCTGATCTTAGAGAAAGATTATATATTTTAGCTAGAAGTTCAGCAATTTCACACTTGAGTTCCTTGAGAATTCTAGGGTGGATGCCATCTGGACCCGGCGATTTGTTGATGTTTAGTTTAGAAAGGCATGCAAGAACATCTTCCTTGTTTATCTCTGTGGTTTAATATCTGTTTTATATCTGTGGTTTAATCCTATTATCATATCCTGCTTTCCAGGTGATGGGGCTTATGACTCCTAGAGTTTGGGTGAGGCATGCAGATTTTCTCTTTGTCTTCTTGAGTGCCCTGGCTTCAGCTTTCTGATGGTTCTACATCTGCATTTGTATGGGGCTAGCTCTTGCTTGGGGCAGAGAGATAGATTTGGGGCCATGTTTGGTTTTAAAAAAATCCTTTTGAGGAAAAATATATTTTTCTGCCCTTTTAATATTTCCTTCTCTGGGCTAACTTCCCTCAAGATCAATAACCAAATAGCCAAATATTTTTTATGAAAATATGGACTTGGTCATATTAAGGCATAGTTGGGCAACCTTTGTCTATCAAGGACTGTATTCCTTCAGAGAAAATCTATTGAGGAGAGTCATTTCTTTCTTAGAATACTGCATCCTGTTTCTTTGAATACGGTGTCCAGTTTTTATAAAAAAAGATGTTGAGACTTTGGAAAAAGTACAGAAAAGAGCAACAAAAATAATTAGGGGGATGAATGCTAAAGGATATGAAGAATGGTTGCAAGAATTGGGTATGTCTAGTCTAGTGAAAAGAAGGACTAGGGGTAACTTGATAACAATGTTCCAATATTTGAGGGGCTGCCACAAAGAAGAGGGGGGTCAACCTATTTTCCAAAGCACCATTGACAAAAAAAACAATGGATGGAAACTGATCAAGGAGAGAAGCAACCTAGAACTAAGGAAAAATTTCCTAACAGTGAAAACCAGTGGAACAGCTTGCCTTCAGAAATTGTGGGTGCTCCATCACTGGAATGTTTAAGAAGAGACTGGATATCCATTTGTCTGAAAATGATATAGGGTCTCCTCTTGAACAGGGGGTTGGACTAGAAGACCTCCAAGGTCTCTTCCAACTCTGTTATTTTGTTATTCTATGATGGAGAGGCTGAAGCAAACAATGGGTTGACCTCAGGCAGATATGCGAAAAGATACCATTTTCTATCTGATATCCCTTCCACACACACACCTTTGCATTCTTTCTCTGTCTCCTAAGCAACCGGCTGGAATGAAAGAACGGATAGCTCTTATGAGAGATTTGAAGTGATTTCTTGTACAGCAGTTTTGAAATTAGGCCAGGGTCCAAGTGAAGTCAGGCCAAAGAATGACTGGCCCACTTTTAGGATTATTTTCTTAGATTAGTAATAGAGTTTTGTCTGCTTCAACACACAATAGTAATATTGAAAGCATTACGTGTATGTGTGTGTGTGTATGTATGTGTGGTAAGTGCATACAGGTATTTGTCTACCTATATAGATATATGTCCCTGTTATGAGCATACTGATTCATATTTTGGCTAAGAAGCTACAGTTTCTGCTGCAAATAGTTTCCTCTCTAATCCTTTATTGGGCCTTGCATAAATATGGTAATTGAAAAAGGAACAGGAACCAAAGGATAAAATAAAACCCCACAAATATGTTCAGATTTTCCAAATGCCACATTGAGTGAATGGAAATATGTTCTCAGTATTGCAAAAGAAATGGCTACTGTTGTCCAACTTTAGCTTGAAGTCACAGCTACAAATAGAACACTGACTTTCTCCTCTTGCTGTGTGGTTTCATGCCGAAGAAATTCAAGATTAGGCAGGTACAAAAATGCGTGCCCACCAATTGAGGCCACATGTTGGAGATGTTGCTTTGCCCAAATGATCTACCAATAATTTATAGCTGCTCACTTCTTTCTTTCTTTCTTTCTTTCTTTCTTTCTTTCTTTCTTTCTTTCTTTCTTTCTTTCTTTCTTTCTTTCTTTTTTCTTTCTTTCTTTCTTTCTTCCTTCCTTCCTTCTTTCCTTTCTTTCTTTCTTTCTTTCTTTCTTTCTTTCTTTCTTTCTTTCTTTTCTTTCTTTCTTTCTGTTCAGCTTGATTTGGTACAGGAACATTGATGTAACCAGAGCAATGCTTTATTCATTGCACGGAACTATGTTGTTGTCTTTCCCAGCGCCAACCTTTGCTTTTCATAAAGAAAAAGAGTGTTAATTCTTCAAAATGCCATAGCAGATAAATCTCACAACCTCTTTTGTGATTAACACATTTTACTGGTGTTATGTTTACAGTTTCAATAACCATGTGAAGAAACATCAGCTTGAAAGAACACAGGAAAAAGAAGGAAAAAGAAATGTATGAAAGCCTTAAGAAAACTGGAGAGTTTAGGAGCTGATAACATTTTCATCTCCTAATAAAACTAGAAGTGAAAGATAATTTTCCTATTTTGGATATTGGCCCAACAAAGAAACTGCTGCTCAGCTATTCATTGTAACATCCAAGCATTTAGTTTTCTTGAATTTTATTGACATACTAAGCTTAAGAAGGATGTTACTGAATTTAGTGGTGCAATTAGGTAATTTTCAGTCCTAGGCTTAAATGGCTTAAGATAATTACTTAGACAGCCATGTACATGGAAATAAGCATCCATCTGTTTTGGAAAAAATAAAATAAAATAAAAAGGTAATAAAAATCTGATGGTAACAGTTTATATTTACTTCTCTGTGGGTGATTGTTTTGGCTGCCCCCTACTGTACAGGTCTTCAAATCAGTAGTCTAGTCCAGGGGTAGGCAACCTTGGCTCTTTTATGACACGTGGACTTCAACTCCCAGAATTCCTGAGCCAGGCTGGCTCAGGAATTCTGGGAGTTGAAGTCCACAAGTCATAAAAGAGCCAAGGTTGCCTACCCCTGGTCTAGTCCAACTTTAAAAGTCCACTATTTTCTCATGCTGGATGCCACTAAAAAAATTACATGCAGGATACAAATGTTTCCTCTTGGAAATATTTCGTATCAAAATAAAGTTCAGAACTTAAGAAGCCTATTTGATGAGAAGTGAAACATTTTCAAGGAAAAACCCAAGAAAGTCCAGTTGCCTTTTCAAAAGCACCTTTGGAATTTCTGAATATGCTCCTACTCAGCTGTGTTTGGCTGAGGAATGCATTTGTTTCATATTCTGATTAAAGTTTCAATCATGGGAAAATATTTTTATCACTTTTTCTTGTGCCCATTGACTTCTCATAAAGTCTACAAAGATGGGAAAGCAATTCTGGACTAGGAAAGGGAATCTACTGCAGAAGGTGCTTACTTGCAAAAATTCTATATCTTGTTTCACCAAGGTCTTCTATTAGATCAATCTAGCTTTTGGGAAGACCCTTATGATCCACCTTCTGTTCATACTAAATCTTTCAGTTGTTCAGATCATACTATATTGAAATTTGTATTCTTATTTTCCAAAAATATTCCTTTCAATTAGACGGGATTGAGGTTTTTTCATCTTAGGCTTTGGATACTTTACATGTCCTTTGATGATGCTTTCTGAACCAAAATTATTGTTGTGATGTGCTTGCTATCTATTTCTCTGTCTGGGAGTTGCTTTACAGTATCTCCACTTAGAACACAGGTCGGCAACCCGCAACTCCAGAGCCGCATGTGGCTCTTTGAGCCTTCTCCTGCGGCTCCCAGCCTCCTCCACCATTTGCAGAGAGAGAGAGAGGCTCTTGTGCTTCCCTTCTCTCTCTCTCTCTCTCTCTCTCTCTCTCTCTCTCTCTCTCTCTCTCTCTCTCTCTCTCTCTCTCTCTCTCTCTCTCTCTCTCTCTCTCTCTCTCTCTCTGTTTGTGTGTGTGTGTAAAAAAGAGAGTGGCCTCACACTGTTCTCAGACAAGCTGACAAGCTTATTGGGCAGGGCTTCTGCCTTTGCTGTGTCAAAGCAGGAAGCAGGAAGTAGCAAAAAGCAGCATCTCTCTCTCTCTCTCTCTCTCTCTCTCTCTCTCTCTCTCTCTCTCTCTCTCTCTCTCTCTCTCTCTCTCTCTCTCTCTCTCTCTCTCTCTCTCTCTCTCACTCACTCACTCACTCACTCACTCACTCACTCAATGAGTGGGAGAAGAGGACTGACAGACCAAGGGCAGGAGAGAGCCCAGCCTAATAAGAATGTGTGTCAGCTTGTCGGAGAACAGCGCGAAGCCAGCTTGCCAGGTGAGCAGAAGATCAGAGAGGGGGGGAGAGAGAACTCATGCACAGCAGCCTCTATTTCTTTTTAATTAAACTCTTCAATCAAGCTCCCCCCCCTCCTGCGCCGCAAGTTTTGCAGCTCACAGTGTTTTCTTTTCTCTGGGAAACAGGTCCAAGTGGCTCTTTGAGTGTTTAAGGTTGCCGACCTCTGACTTAGAACATAATTGAAATAGAAAACTAGAGATAAGACAGCTATATGGAGAGGAGATACCTATTTGTTTGTTAAATTTATATGGTGTCAGACTCCCATAAATTCTGGGCAGTTTAAAAACTGTTAAAAATATTTTTTTTAAAAACACACAAAATGAACAAAGATGGCAGAAATAACAAACTCAAATGGGAACAAGGAAAAAGAAAAGAGGGCTTCAATCACATTTACCAAAGGTCTGGTCAAAAAGCTAGGTCTACAGGGCCCTTCAAAACACTAGTAGGATGGATGCTGTTTGACTGTCCAGGGAAAATCTCATTCCAAATGGCAACATTTCTCATTCAATTGACCCCAGTTTCTTTTCATGAAACATGTCCCAAAATGTTCAAGTATTTGAACAGGAAGAAAATTATTCAATTAAAAAAAATAAACATTCTGACAAGATTTTTGATGGGGTAACAGAGCATTGCAAAATCTTCCTAATATTACAGGCAAAACACCTCTGGTAGGCTTTTATACAATCCATTATTTCAATGACTTCACAATGTAAAAAAAACCTAATTCATAAGTATTAAGCTGAAGGATGAAGATTGAGAATTACAAGAGACAAATCATTGGGAAGTAGCAATAGATAACAATATGGATATATTTACTGGACTGGTGTAGTCAAAACTTTGTGGGGCGTAGAATTATTTATCACATTCATTAATTAGGGAAACTGCTGTTTGGAAAATTAAATGATTGGGACGAAGGGCAAATGAATAACAAGTCAGAATAATATATTCCCCAAAGGCTAGAAATGAGATTAAGCAGATATTTCTGGCATGTTCCTCCAAAGGCTGAATTTCAGAGAAAATCAATTACTAAATGGAAGGGCATCCAGCAAAATGGATTCAAAATAAAATTGAACTGCCAAACAAAATGGCTTGCAATCGACTTTTCATGCTCACTATGTTTAGCTCCCATCAAATCAGACATAACAGAGCCCAAATTACAACTTTTTTCGCTAGAGAAAGAGTCTAGTCTTTTATGGATACTCGTAATACCCCATCATACTAACAATTCATGCTATCACATTTTACAAGAATGATGGAATTAATATTTTGTGCATTAAAATTAATTATAAAATATATTAAAATGTACACATTTATTTACTGTGCAAAACAATCTGAGATCAATTGTTTTTGTTTTTGTTTTTAAAGTGTGGATAAAACAAATATTGAAGTCGTACCTAACACTATTTAAACGATTCAAAAAAACTTTTCCCTGATATAAAGCTATCAGTTTGACTTTGCACAAACTAATCCAAGGGGGCCAATCTGATCTGAGAGAGAAAACTCCAGAATCACAGAAAAGACACTGAATTATATCCCTACTTGTGTGGCCTGAGGATGCAACATGTAACAAAGTCAATGAAGGAATTTAAAGGAAGAGGAAATCATTCAGATATCTTTTCCCCATAACAGTCTTAATCTTAATGACTTTTATTGTACCAATAGTATCTTTATGTTTTACTCAATTAAGCTACTGTTATGGCTTGCACAACAATAGAATCCAAACTTAACCCAAAGATGCTTTTTCAGAGACAACTGGACTTTCTTGGTTTTTCTTGGAAGATGTTTCCCTTCTTATCCAAGCAGCTTCTTCAGCTCTGACTGGATCCTTGGGAATGGAAACATTTATATTCCTTGCAGACAGCTGTTCATTGCCATTCTTTTAGTGAGTCATTAAAGCTACCTGGATGCTTATCTGTGTCTTCAGGGTCACAGATAAGCCTCCAAGTAGCTTTAAGGACTCACTAAAAGAATGGAAATGAACAGCTGTCTGCAGGAATATATATCTTTCCATCCCTCACCATCAGAGCTGAAGAAGGTTTAAATTTGGACTTGGCTCTGGAAGGATGGAATTAAATTGTTATTTGTGTCCTTTTTCTGGTCATGCCTTTGTCTAATGTTAACATTTACTGGTGAAGAACTTTTAGCCCAAGGAAACCCTCCAAGGAAACCCTTCAAAGCGTGATAGAATAGTTCTAATGGTCCGCTTTGCTTTTTTCCCTCATGACCTTCCCTCTGTCTCTGTTTTTCAGCCCCCAAAGTCTCCTCTCTTCAGTTTGGAATTGGCTTAGGAAATTTGTCTTACAATTTAAAAAATAAAATCTGCTCTGTTTCTATTCCTTAGACTTGCATCCTCCCTCTCCCTCCTCCTTTCCTTCTTCTGCGGAACAGTTGTCTTTTTTCTTGGATCAAAGCTGAGGAATTTGGGCACCACCAACCAACCACGTGCTGCCCAGAGCAGACGCTATGTCGCTCGCCGGCGATCTCTTCCTTCTGCAAAAAACTAGCGGAGAAAATGCTTCATTTATTTGATCGAAGAGCTCCACCTAGGGGGTCCTAGTAAGAATGACCGCCTTTCCCTCTTGAAGCCCGACGAACAACAGAAGAGCAGCAGACGGCGACTTGCTGAGTCTTTAAGGTGTGGTCGCAAAGGAGTTTTCAGCAGCCAGTTTTCTCCGCATCAGCAGTTACGGCCAGACTTGAACACTGGAGCTCCTGCCCTCCCCCACTTCGACTACTTTGCCCATCATTCATGTTCAGCCGAGAGCGCTCTTCTTCGCGGCTGAGCTCTCCCCTCTCCACATCCCGTGTGAGCTGTCCTCGATTCTCCGAGGATGGGTTTTTAGGTCCACCCCTCCCAACTTTTTTTCCCCTCCAAGAGCATCAAGGGCCGCTTTGTTACTGAAATAGGAAGACTTTCCTCACCATCTAAAGCTACAGGGCGGGATCATGAATCAATGGGACTATCTATTTTCCCTGGGCTTCCAAATAGAGACTTCTGTTTGGTCTACCAGGAAGGGTGGTGCCCCACCGACGTGTTTCCTCGCCCATGTCTTTAGGCATTCCCCCCAAAAGCCAACGTCCCTTTCTAACTGCTATTTCAGTTTACAGTTTAAGGAAGATTATCAGCTGGTCTGTTCTGCTGTTGCAAATTATGTTGACATTCATGCAACACTTTAGAGCTGCTGTAGGACCAACAGAGCTGAATATGATGGAAATGAAAGCTAAATAGAGTAAACCCGGTTAAGTCTGGATAAGAACACCAGTAGTAAATCCTGGGACAGAAAAAAGCTGCAAGGTAATTTTGGATTGTTTTAAAGATTATCCAACTATGAACCATCCATACAAAAGAAAGCTGATCTGGATAGATCCTTTATCTTAAATTAGCTATTGTCAATCTGTATACATATGTTGCATATTACTTATTATATGGTACTTTGGAGGACATGAGTAAATTAAAAGCTACATACTGCATACTTAGTTGGAATACTACTCTCTCCCTAGCAAGGCTCTGCAACTTTGACAACAGATGGCTGAGGAATTCTGGGAGCTGAAGTCCACAAGTCTTAAAGTTGTCAAGGTTGCAGACCCCTGGTACTATAGACAAATGTAACTCATATATAGATAATAATGAGAAGCTGTTTCTTTTTATTAATGAAAGGTTTAAGAAATATACCTATTTATTCACAAATCCCACCATCATGAATGATTATGTGCCATCAAGTCCTTCATCTCCTAGCAACAAATATCATGAGTGGGGCTTCTTTAAATAACAATGAATATAGAATTTCAGCCATATTCCCATGCATGTTTATATTGGAATAAATCCCATTGGATTCAATGGTGTTTATTTTGAGAAATGTTGCTCTATGATTTCCCTGTACCTGGTACTCTCCAGCATGTTAGACTACAATTCCTATTGTTCCTGAGCATTCATATTGTCCCATCTATCATAGAGATGATGGGAATTGAAGACCATGACATTTGCATAACAACTGCATGAGAGAAGCTTTTTCTCTTAATAAACAAAAATTTAATCAGGTGGCATAGCATACCCATATATTTTCATGAACTTATTCTGGCATCAGCATTCTTATACGAAGAGGGGAAAGATGTAACTAGTTTTCTCCAGCAGTGACTGAAAAGGTCCTTTTTTATTTAATTTCATTATATTATCTTATAATTTCTTCACTATTTCCCAGATGGACAATATTAAATGGTAAGCAATAAAAGTCAAATTTAATAATAGGCAAGATATAAAATTGCTTTCGATCACATATAATTTCTAAAAAATAATTCAAGATTCTGTCATTATTTTAAGAACTTTCAGAGTTTTGCTAAGTTCTTTCCAAAACATACAGTACATCAAACCAAAGTCCCATCTATAGCTTTTCCCATTCACTAGCTTTCTGTAGACAGATTTAGCATGCCATTAATCCTCAGTTGGAAAAATGGACTCAAAACTGGATAGCAGGTCTATCTGAAGTAACTCACTCCAGAGAATCCTTCTTCAACTTGGCAATGTCCAGATTGTTGTCTTGATCTCCTATTTGGTTGGACCTTGGGAAAAGCTTTTTCTAAAACACAGAAAAAATGAAGATACCTTAAAAAGTTAAGACAGAATAAAGATAAAAAAGGATGACAGGAGATGGAAATGAAAAGTAGTCTCATCCACACCAAAGCTATAACAACTAAGAGTTATAGCAATTTAGTATCTGAGCTATGAATTAAATTGTTCCTAACTTAAATTCCATGGTCTTCTGTGAATTCCATAGATAGCTTCATGTAGGTCACTCCGGATAAAACTACATGTAAATATAAAGATGTAACTAACATGTGTATCTTTCCTTACCTTTTCCATTCCAGAAATAATCTGGAGTAGGTACATAATCTGATGTCAAACTCACATCCAGATCAGCAAAGTATATTACTAAAAAGCTGTTTGTTTTCTTTCATCCATTTGGAGCAAAGTAAATTACAACAAGAATAAGGCCTGGATTTGGTTTAGGATTGCCATGGGAAGTTCTACAAAGCTCTAATATCCGTAACTTTTTCATGCAAAAGTCTCAGAACTGATTCTTCTGTACTTATTTTCAAGAAAAATAAGGCAGACCTCCAGTGACTATCAGACCTTCCAAGTATGTATCAGCCTGAACCTGATTAACTTCTGAGCTCAGACAAGATCAGGACACTTGCTGAAGCCCTAATTCATCTTTACATAAAATTTTATTCACATCAGGCTTGACTTCTGAGAACACTATGATATAACTGTTCATTTGCCCCTGCATTAATCTGAATTATTTTTTCAATTTCCCAATCTAGCCAACAATCCTGATATTTCCTGGTGGCATTCCATCCAAATAATATGCAGACCTAAGCCTTTGGGGCTTTGGGGCTAGACAAGGTTGGCAAGTGCTGCCATCTGATGAGTTAATTTATCTTTATAAATGAAAAGTTGTCTTTCCTGTTGTAACTCAGCCGATATATCTCCTGTACCAATGATAGAGTCAATTCAATTTCTGTGTACAATCATCTGATTCTAGTTTGTTCATTTTTCAAGTATTGTGTTAGTGGTTTAGTGTTTGAGGTCTGTGTTATCCACTCTCATTGAAGAAACCACTAGATTGGCAGAAACTAATAAACTAATAAACAATTTCATCAGTTTCTTTGTGCTTCTTACTTGCATGTTTTATCAATTACAGATTGAATTTGATCATAAAATTCATCAACCTCTTCTTCTTCTATATCTTTGCTGAATCCTTCCTACCTAAAAAAATAATGCAATTTCTTCTATTTTTTCTCATACCTATGTAGAAAACAGTATGATTTTCTTATTGAAAGATCCCATTCCATTTCATTTCAATTCACTTATATGGAAGATACTAATGTGTATTCAATTCATTTCAAATTTTATTATATTTGAGCTTTTCTCACATTCATATTTCTTATGGTACATCTTTAGATGCTCTTTTCCTTCAGGTCATAAACACCATTATGTTACCTGTTGTGTACCAACCAACCTGAGGGCCAATTATCACCCAGAACTATATAATCAAACATTTTATACTGTTTATTCATGTGATTTTCTTGGTAATATGCAGAACCAGCACTGCCTTCTCCCATGCAATATGAAAGGATGCCTTTGACATTGTCACCAAAGTAATCATCTGCTTCCAGCCACATCTTACATTCTACTGCCCAATATGAGTACCTCTTTGTTTGTTTATTAAATTGGTTTGCCACCCATCTTTGGCTAGGCCACTGGTATTCTTCACTCATCATTCCCAGGAACACTCCCGCACCATGTTGAGGTAGAAGAATAAGACTTGAGGAGGATACTTATGTTAGAAAATGCATATAAAATTACCATTATTTTTTAATCTCTCTGAAACATAAAGATTTAGAATTAGTGTATTTGAAGCAGTTGAAGATGCCATACTTATATTATGTTTTCAAATTCTGTTGATAGGCCTTATTTTTTGTAAGCTAATTGTAGGTTGCATGGTAGTTAAAAAAAGGAGAAAGGAAAAGATAAAAAGTATGTTTGAAACCTTAATCATAATTAATACTTAAAATTGGAATGCTTCATTCCCATGGAATATTTTCTAACTTTTTCTTGGGCTGTTTGAAAATTTCTTTAATTTAGAGGTGATGTAAGACCCTAATATGGTTTTCTTTTACAAATGTTTCTATCTCTCTGAATCCTCCCTGACTTTTCACACTTCCCAGGAAGGTTTTTTTTTCTTCTGGATTACCATAGGAAAATTTGAGAATGATCAGAATAATGAAATGAAGCGATAATGAGTGAATCTGTACACTACTAACACTCCTGTGACTGTTTGATACTTTCTAACCATCAATTGGACCAAATTGTTCAATGTATAGCATCAGTTTTTTAATCAACTCATTCTGTAAGTTAGCCTTCAAATTGGCTAACTTACAGAAGAAGTTCAAAATCCAGGATCCTTAAATCCCATGGAATCGAAATTTGGGAAAGTTGTACCCATTTCAATTCCACTCTGCCTTCTGATTTCACTTCCCAGAAACCTGAGAGTTTTGGAAGAGGCTTATGTCCACCCTCTTTCACACCACCCCCTGGTCCCTCCATCCAATTGGTTAGCAGCACTGCCTAATGAGCAACTTTGGAACCAAGGCTGAAATCTGAAATATCTTAATGAGATATTTAATTTCCTCATCATTTGCCTTTTTTGTTTCAGAAGAAAAGTGATAAGCTTGCACAGTATTCTTTTCTGGATATGTATTTCATGTGATAATTATTAGACTATAGCAGGGACCTACATTGTGTCCTTGTTTCTTCTTGACTCATTCATTATTAAACACACTTGATCAGCTTTCCAATTAGGCAGCCTTCAAGTGCCCATTCACCCACTTTTGCCTGGCTGGCTAAAAATGGTGGAAACTATAGTCTAAATGCCTTGGAGTCTATTGGGGTAGAGAAAACCGATCTTGTCAGAAAAGATGGAGAGGGGTTTTGCTTTGATTTTTATCTATGTTTTTGCATCTACTTTTTTTTCCCTCCAGCCTGATGATCCAAGGATGCATATCTACTTTCCAATTTAATCCATAGCCAAATCCAGCTTGCAGAAGCTGAAGGCCAACAGCCTTTAATCATTATACATTTGATGAATCTTAGAGCAAGTCACACAGCCTATGCCAAACAGCAGGACACTCACAAACTTGCTACCCATGGTGCGTGCTGCTGTGGCACACCTGGAGAACATTAGTGTGGTGATTCTGCCTATATGGTTTCAGTATGCATTATTGTAAAGCCAATGATTGCCCTCTTCCAATCAGCATTTGAAATGCTGTGAGTACTACATATTTTTCTTTCTACCAATTTTGTCATGTAATCAACTGCATGACAAGATATCACATTATGTTACTTTGTACCACTGTCTTTGGGCCATTTACTGTTTCCCTCTCATGTAATAGTCTTTGGGAAAATATCTGGGACCAGCAATGGGTTGAATCAGTGTTATTAAAGAAGTGATTTTTGTCTTACAGTCACCATGCATGTGTAAGAACATGCTATATATCAACAGACAGCAATATCACCTAGTGCACTGGATATTTGATTGCAATTTATAGCAAAACTTACAACATTTTGGATTCATCCTATGCAATCAATTCATCACTATCTACCTCTCCCCATTGTGTCCACTAGCAAAAGTCACTTCAAAAACATTTTCTTCAGACTGAGGTTGAAGTAGGTACTTTTCTGCAAATGAATATATAGAAGGACCAGGCATTGCCAAAACCTAGGTGTCATAGTTTATCTTTGTCTCTGTTTTAGCAGGCCTTCAATCATGAGGATCTTAGTCACCACCAAGGCTGAAATCTGAAATATCTTAATGAGGGTGGCCAATGAAGGAAAAACAAGAAAAGCAACTCAGATGTCTGCTTGTTGGGGATACTAGCAGTTGATTGGTGAAGTTTGGAAAATGGGAAAAGTCCCTTTGGGATATTCCAGAATGAGGAGCAGGAATACAGCTTTCCTTGTTGTCTGTAATTACTTTTGTTCCTCCTCCCCACAACAAAGTGGTAGGGAGTTTCACAAGTCAGTTGAGGGAGGAGGAGGACAAGAAGGCTTTACCAGAGGTCTCCTCAGGGTTGTGACAAAAGGGTAAGTGCTATACTATATAATATGTGGAAAGAATAACGACCCAACAAATCAATGATTATCTAATTATTCTTTATATGCCTCCTTGTTAATGTGTCTTGCATGAATGGTGGCGGTAGCTGGTGGCGGTAGCTGTCGAGGAGGATTTGAGACCTTTCCTTTTTCTCCATCATTGCCATCCTGGATTGTGAGGTGGCGCTTGAGCTTGTTAGGCCTTGTGGAACTTATGCTGACTCATTGCAATGATATTCGGCTACTTCGTCTCTTGTTTGTCCCCAGTGGCTTCTCGTCTTCCTCCCCCTTCCTCCCCCTCCATTTGACCCCCCCTCCTCTTCCTCCTTGCACTGGGATTGCACTTAGGAATTGAACCTGTTTGAGAACTTGGAACTTATGCCCAGGACTGTTTAGACTCTTTTAGCATTTCTCTGTTTTTTATATTAGCCCTGCCTAAGTCCAGTTTGATAGGATTAAATTGATAAATTGATATTTTAATTGATTGTTTTTAAATGTAATCAAATTGAGTTAAATTAAGCAAATTATTTTTTAATTGTAACTGATTGATTATTGAATTTTAATATTTTAAATTGATCATTATATTGAAATTTAATTATATTTTAAATCGAGGGGGTGGAAATTAATTAGTGGATTGGTGAATGGTGTGACTGTTACTGTTTGAAGGTTGGATTACTAGAATGTGGGGAGGGGATTTTTGTGATGATAGTGGGAGGTGGGGGGGAGTTCTATTCTTATAATGAATATGGAATGATGAATGGATATGGTTGTATAAATGGTGCCAGTCTGCCAGACGAATGGGAGGCCGCGGAGTGGGGGGGTGCTAGACCCGGGGTGGCAGAGGGTGGGCCTATACCGGTCGTATGGGGGAGAGGCAGATATGGCGGGAACAGAGGGGTAGGCCGCTCTCGGGGAACTGGGATTCGCTGCCTTACAGCGATTCCCTGTTCTGGCCCCTCTATAACAACTGGTTCAACCTGCAGTACTGGTGACGAACGAAATCCGGACCCTGGTCTCAGACTGTTGCTGCTTAATGCCAGGTCAGTTCAAAATAAAGCTCCCCTCATCCGGGAATTAATCTGTGATGAGGAGGCCGACCTGGCATGTATCACCGAGACCTGGCTGGGCACGGAGGGGGGTGTTCCCCTCTCGGAAATGTGCCCAGCTGGGTTTCGGGTGTGGCACCAGCCGCGACCCCAGGGAAGGGGGGGAGGAGTGGCTATAATAGCCCGGGAGACCGTTGGCTTGCGCAGGCTCACTGTTTCCGAGATTTCGGGCTGTGAGTCCCTCCTGGTGAAGTTGGACCTAGGAGTTCAGGTGGGCTTGTTGCTTACGTACCTGCCTCCCAGCTGCGTGGCATCAGCCCTGCCTGCGTTGCTCGAGGAAGTGGCTGGGCTGGCAGTTGAACTCCCGAGGCTGATAGTCCTGGGAGACCTCAACTTGCCTTCGCTTGGCCGGGCCTCTGGGTTGGCGCAGGAGTTCATGGCTTCCATGGCAACCATGGACCTGACTCAAGTAGTTCAGGGTCCGACCCACCAGGGGGGGCATTCGCCCGATATGATCTTTCTCTCGGAACAGCTGAGTGATGGTTTGGTGTTAAGGGGTTTAGTCACGGTACCCTTGTCATGGTCAGACCATTTCCTGCTGCGGCTTGACTTTGGGGCTCCAATCCTCCCCCGCAGGGAGGCGGAACCGATTAGGTGGTTCCGCCCCAGACACCTGATGGATCCAATGGGTTTCCAGACGGAGCTTGGGGAATTACCAGATTCGCTCGTACACGGTTCGGCAGAGTCCCTTGTGGCGGCCTGGAATATAGCTGCTGCGGGGGCTTTGGATCGGATCGCGCCTATGCGGCCTCTCCATGGTTTCGGACCCAGGAAGTCTCCTTGGTTTACTGAGGAGCTCAGGGGGATGAAACGTCTTAGGAGACGTCTAGAGAAGCGTTGGAGAAGATCGAAGGCTGAATCTGATCGAACCAGGTTGAGATCACACATTAGATCCTACCTGAGAGCGATTAAAGCGGCAAAATCCCGGTATTTTTCCGCTTTAATCGCGTCTGCGGAATTGCGCCCGGCTGCCCTGTTTAGGGTGACTCGGTCTCTCCTTGGTACGGGGAGGTCCGGGGGACCCTTGCAGGGAAGTGCCGAGGATTTTAACAACTTTTTCGCAGACAAAGTCGCTCAGATCCGGGCGGACCTTGACTCCAACATTGTAGCAGTGGCGACTGATAATGATTCAGTCGAGGTGACTGGGGCTCGTCTTAGTCAGTTTATTTGGGATGAGTTTGAAGCTGTTACACCTGATGAAGTGGACAAGGCCATTGGAGCTGTTAGTAATGCCACCTGCTTGTTGGACCCGTGTCCCTCCTGGCTGGTTTCGGCCAGCAGGGAGGTATCACGGAGCTGGATCCAGGAGATAGTCATCGCTTCTTTGAGGGATGGGTCCTTTCCGGCTCCTTTAAAGGAGGCACTTGTGCGCCCACTCCTCAAGAAGCCTTCCCTAGATTCAGCCATTCTTTCGAACTATCGTCCTGTCTCCAACCTTCCCTATGTGGGGAAGGTTGTTGAGAAGGTGGTGGCACTTCAACTCCAACGGGCCTTGGAGGAAACCGATTATCTGGGTCCCTTGCAGTCGGGATTCAGACCCGGTTACTCTACGGAAACTGCTTTGGTCGCGCTGATGGATGATCTCTGGCGGGCCCGGGATAGGGGTTTATCTTCTATCCTGGTGCTTCTTGACCTCTCAGCGGCTTTCGATACCATTGACCATGGTATCCTTCTGCGTCGACTGGAGGGGTTGGGGGTGGGAGGCACTGTTCTCCAGTGGTTCTCCTCCTACCTTTCTGGCCGGTCGCAGTCGGTGTTGGTAGGGGATCAAAGATCGACCTCTAGGCTCCTCCCTTGTGGGGTGCCGCAGGGGTCGGTTCTTTCGCCCCTGCTGTTTAATATTTACATGAGGCCGCTGGGTGAGATCATCCATAGACACGGGGTGAGTTACCATCAGTACGCTGATGATACCCAGTTGTACGTTTCCACCCCGTGCCAAGTCAGCGAAGCAGCAGAAGTGATGTGCCGGTGTTTGGAGGCTGTGAGGGCCTGGATGGGTGAGAACAGACTAAAGCTTAATCCCGACAAGACGGAGTGGCTGTGGGTTCTCCCTCCCAAGGACAAGACCAACTGTCCGTCCATTACTCTGGGGGGGGAAACTTTGAACCCCTCGGAGAAGGTTCGTAACTTGGGTGTTCTCCTCGATCCACAGCTGCACTTAGACCAACATTTGGCGGCTGTGACGAGGGGAGCATTTGCCCAGGTTCGCCTGGTGCACCAGTTGCGACCTTATCTGGACAGGGAGGCCTTGCTCACAGTCGCTCATGCCCTTATCACCTCGAGGATCGACTACTGCAATGCTCTCTACATGGGGCTACCCTTGAAGAGTGTTCGGAGACTTCAATTAGTCCAGAATGCAGCCGCGCGAGCAATCGTGGGCTTACCTCGGTATGCCCACATTTCACCAACGCTCCGCGAGCTGCACTGGCTACCTATTAGTCTCCGCTCGCAATTCAAAGTGTTGGTTATTACCTATAAAGCCCTACATGGCCTAGGACCAGGTTACTTGCAGGACCGTCTTTTGCCTCATACCTCATCACGACCGGTCAGAGAGCACAGAGTTGGTCTTCTCCGGGTCCCGTCGACCAGTCAATGTAGGCTGGCGGGCCCCAGGAGAAGGGCCTTCTCTGTTGCGGCCCCTACCCTCTGGAATCAGCTCCCTCCGGGGATTCGGACCGCTCCCACTCTTCTGGCCTTCCGAAAAGAATTAAAAACTTATTTGTGTCGGCAGATCTGGGAATGATTGGTGCTGAATGTTGGATGAATGTTTTTTTTATTAAAAATTTGGGGTATTGTTTTTACTTTATGATCATTTTAATTTAATTTATATTAGACTTTAATGCGATTGTTATTATCTATGTTGTAAGCCGCTCTGGGTCCCCTGGAGAAGAGCGGCTTATAAGTCTAATAAATAAATAAATAAATAAATAAATAAATAAATAAATAAATGTATCTTTTTTGTCCTACTCCCAGCTGTTTCTTAGCTGTTTTATAAAAACATAATTATGTGCTGACATGCACAAACTTTATGAACATGAAGGAAAACTAGTGAACTTACAACCTCCATTGTCTTTTTTTTTTTAAGAAAAACTTTATTTAACAATGTTCCTTTGTCTTCCTGAAATAATTAGCACGGAAAGAGTGCACCCATTTAGGGTTTGTGAAAAGGTTTTGAATGACCAGTTTCATGCATTAAAAATAGACATGGGTGTGATTCACAACTCCACTGCTGATGCATTTACTGGTGTCATTCCTACCGAATGTAAAATCAAGAAGCACAGAAGAAAGTTTTTATACCCATACCTGAAAGGATGAAGTATCTTTGCTCAAGCAGAAATCCATGTTATGAAGCATTCTTTCCCTGAGTTAGTTTACATATAGAGATAATTTATGGAATTGTTAAAATATAACCAATTGGCTCATCAGGACTATTTCAGCCAATTTACCCTACCCCTATCAAGGAAAGGCTATGAGGAGACCCAGAGCGAATTCCCTTATTCATGACGCAGGTAGGGTAATTGGCTGAACTGGTACTGATGGGGCAATCTGATGCTTTCTCCTCTCTTCTCCTTTCATCTCCTCTTTAATGTCTACCTGAAGCTGCAGGGTTGTACATTATATACAATTATATGCAGTGCTTTTTTTGTTAAAAAAAAAAGGTGCCGGAACTCAAACATGTCATACAACCCGCCTTGCCTATCCTACAAAGTTCCATCCAAAAAAGGTCCAGAACTCCGTTCTGGGCGTTCTATGACAAAAAAAGCCCTGATTATACGTCTCTGTCCCTAGAATATTAAGCAGTTCAATGAAGCCATGGATGGAGAACAATAAGCTTCAGCTGAACGTGGGAAGACTGACTGGCTTAGGATTTTAGGGCCCATTGGTTCCAAGAATATGTCATCTTTGGTGCTGGGATGGGGTTACACTGGCCCTCACAGATCCTGTGTGCAATATGGGAGTAATACTAAGTAATTTAGAAATTTTCAACATTCTGTTAAAAATAACACAGTCAGCAAGATCAACAACATTAGTCTACAAATTACTTCATTAGATTATTTTATGTATTTTGTAGATGAAACTGTATTTATATAAATAGCGATACTAATTGAAAATAATAACTTTACAAATATTAATTAACTTTTTTCACATTGTTCCTTCAGAAAGTAGAATTTTGTACCCTAACAATTATTTGAATAATCATTTTATTCTGCTTTCTGTTTTCCAGCTTGTTTGACATGCTCAGAGCCATGTTTGAAAGACAGAGTTTTAAAGCTATTTTCACACAGACTTAGATTCTATATTTATATGCTTTAGATAGAATAGAAATGTAATTAAAAACATTTTTCTGTTTTCTAAATTGAAAAAAAGGTTCAGATTTATTACTATCCGTGAAAGTTTCAATGGAATTTCAGCATTTAGCATAGTTTAGTAGTACTTAACATGTACTCTCCAAATTGTACAACTATTTTCCAAAATGCTACTGTGGTAATCTCTTTTAGCAAAAATAAAATAAAATAATCATATTATGTAACCTTAAATACCTTATGCCATAATAAAATAGTTCTTAAGGTACCATAAGATTCTTTATTGTTTTTACCTGATGTTCCTGAAAACCTAAGTATGTATATGTGCCCATTTTATTTGAACACAAAAAGATCTAAAGGCTTTATCCTTTCCTATTCCTAAGTATATAGGTATACAGGCATTTATAGGAATTTAAAAATAATAACTAGGAAATGTTGAAAACTCCTGGTCTGGGGATGGAACATTCTGTTCTCAAAATGGCGAGGTTTGCTTACAGCTAATAATAAATAGCATTTTATAATTTGCCTAGAAACAAATTAGCAGCCAGTGCAGTGCCTTTAGCACAAGTATGCTAAAAACAACCCATGTAGAATATTTTACACTGTGAGTTCCAAAAGTTCCAATACATACTTATACCATGGTTTTAAGGACAAGCTTCGTGGAAAGCAGAGGTGTCAAACTCACATCATCACGTGACGTGTCAGAGCGTATCGCAACTTTTTTCCCATTGCCGGCAATGAGGTGGGTGCAGTTTTGCCATGATGCATCTGGCCCCTGGGCCGGCAGTTTGACACCCCTGGTGTAAAGGATGCAGTTGATGAATCAGTCAAAAGAGATAAATGTGTTTCTAGCTATTGCTTCACCTGATGTGGTTTGAAATCTATATCAGAAAAAGAACTGGAACTATGCAAATCATTACTTTTTATTCCAAAACCTGCCAAACAACAGAATCACATTTAAGCTGATCGTATAAAAAGCTTGCAGAGATTGAGAAGAACCTACAGAGTCACACTTCCTCAATTGATCTCTACATATAAATCACACATTAGACTGAGAAGATACTTTTAATTCCACAGCCACGGTTCTTTTTTAAGAATGAACTAAATTTACAGTCTTTATGTTTTATGGTTCAAATACATAATCCAGCTCCTACACTGTCAACATGAATATTGTTATCAGCACTACATTTTTCAAAATGTCTTAAGTAGTTCACCAACCTGAATGTTTTCCTTAAGAATTTTTGTTTTTAACCAATTTATTCAGGAAAAGGCAAATAGATAGCATAATTGACCCAAGAAGATCCACTTAATCAGCGCCATGATTAGCCTCAATCTGAAGTTAAAATGAAACTTTTTGAAAGAAACAAAGAGCATTCAGTTAGCACTGAGGAAAAAAAACATTTATATGTATCTTTTAGCATGAGTACTGTAGGTCCTATTCTATTTTTTTAAGTGGAACTTAACAAACTTCTTTGGAATTTCCTGCTATATTTGACATTAGGGTGTGAGGCAGTAAATTTACTACACCTATATCTATATATGGATACTTCAAGCTCACTGTCAGGTTGCTAAATATTCTTGTTGCTCACTCATTAGATGTTTGTTGCCATAATGTTGGTACTGGATTTGGCAAGATCATTCATGTTTTTGGTCAAGCAACAGTACTAAATTCATATCAAGACAGAAGTCTCTGTATTACATTTAGTTAGTTCGGACATAGTGCCATGTCCTTCCTACATAAAGTTGAAGTTTTGGAGCAAATATGTGATATCAAATCATTGCTAATTGGATTTTGAAATGTGGAAAAGAGAATTCAAAAGGACAAATGTTTAGAAGAGAATTAATAGAAAGTCTTTTTCAACCTAAAACTCTTGGGAAATTCAGGTGCTTTGGATTTTAACACGTACATTTCCTAAATAGTTGAGGAAGGTTTACCCCAATCTTATTGATTAAATCACAGTTGTGGGATTTCATGGCAAAAATACAATGTCAATATTATGAACATTCTCAAGATACTCAGAGCTTACACTTCAACAAACAACTGTCATTATGAGCATAGCCAATCATAAAATATTTGCTCCCAAGAAGACAATCTGATACAATAGTTCCTTCCCTCCACCCAAGAATGATTTCTACAACCATGTTTAAATTTTTTCCTTTCCTGAATGCATTTGAGGCCAATGCATTATTCAAAATAAAGGTAAAGCTGGAGGTTAATCTTTGCTTTGCAAATTCACATTCTTCTTTTTAACTGTAAGGATATTTTATTTACTTATAAGAATAAAGATATACAATTAAAGTTCAGGGAGCTTGTCAGGTGCCAAAAAATGGTGGACATGGACCTACTGAAGAGTCCTATTCCAGTTTATGCAGTTCATTCATGACCCAATGCCAAAGAGACTGACAAAATGAATGGAGGCATGTGCCTCTTTTTCCTTGCACTTTCTCTGGCCACACTGAAGTACAGAGGCTGGGCCATAGTTGGTGATTCTCTTTCCCCTAATTTTTTTTTCAGTTTCTGCTTGGAAAGGAAAGTTAATTTACTATTTAATTTCCTCATCATTTGCCTTTTTTGTTTCAGAAGAAAAGTGATAATCTTGCACAGTATTCTTTTCTGGATATGTATTTCATGTGATAATTATTAGACTATAGCAGGGACCTACATTGTGTCCTTGTTTCTTCTTGACTCATTCATTATTAAACACATTTGATCAGCTTTCCAATTAGGCAGCCTTCAAGTGCCCATTCACCCACTTTTGCCTGGCCGGCTAAAAATGGTGGAAACTATAGTCTAAATGCCTTGGAGTCTATTGGGGTAGAGAAAACTGATCTTGTCAGAGAAGATGGAGAGGGGTTTTGCTTTGATTTTTATCTATGTTTTTGCATCTACTTTTTTTCCCCTCCAGCCTGATGATCCAAGGATGCATATCTACTTTCCAATTTAATCCATAGCCAAATCCAGCTTGCAGAAGCTGAAGGCCAACAGCCTTTAATCATTACACATTTGATGAATCTTAGAGCAAGTCACATAGCCTATGCCAAACAGCAGGACACTCACAAACTTGCTACCCATGGTGCATGCTGCTGTGGCACACCTGGAGAACATTAGTGTGGTGATTCTGCCTATACGGTTTCAGTATGCATTATTGTAAAGCCAATGATTGCCCTCTTCCAATCAGCATTTGAATTGCTGTGAGTACTGCATATTTTTCTTTCTACCAATTTTGTCATGTAATCAGCTGCATGACAAGATATCACATTATGTTACTTTGTACCACTGTCTTTGGGTCATTTACTGTTTCCCTCTCATGTAATAGTCTTTGGGAAAATATCTGGGACCAGCAATGGGTTGAATCAGTGTTACTAAAGAAGTGGTTTTTGTCTTACAGTCACCATGCATGGTGTAAGAACATGCTGTATATCAACAGACAGCAATATCACCTAATGCACTCGATATTTGATTGCAATTTATAGCAAAACTTACAACATTTTGGATTCATCCTATACCAGGGGTTCTCAACCTTGGCAACTTTAAGACTTGTGGACTTCAACTCCCAGAATTCCTCAGCCAGCTTTGCTATTGATTGTCCTATACAATCAATTCATCACTATCTACCTCTCCCCATTGTGTCCACTAGCAAAAGCAACTACAAAAACATTTTCTTCAGACTGAGGTTGAAGTAGGTACTTTTCTGCAAATGAATACACAGAAGGACCAGGCGTTGCCAAAACCTAGGTGTCATAGTTTATCTTTGTCTCTGTTTTAGCAGGCCTTCAATCATGAGGATCTTAGTCACCACGGATAATGTTTATCCAAATCAATTCCACAAGTATGGGGCTAAGTACCAAGGGCACATTCATAGTGCACTCAAATCTCACTGGATAGCCACCCTTGTAGGGACAACAATGCAACACAGCACATCCTGTATATATCAGGGGTCTTCAAAGATAGCCTTTTTATGACTTGTGGACTTCAACTCCCAGAATTCCTCAGCTAGCGTGCCTGGGAGTTGAAGTCCACAAGTCATAAAATTCTGGGAGTTGAAGTCCACAAGTCATAAAAGTGCCAGGTTTGAAGACCCCTGGTATATATGCTCCTAAAGAGATCTACCTGTAGCTGTGCTCCACCATCTATCCAAACCATGGATCCTACTCAACCATTATAAAAATGAGTGAATGCTCAGTCCTACAGACTAAGGTAAAAGTTAGTAGTAGAAATCAAAGACAGACTGAGTTATGGTGGGGCTATAAGGAAAAGGGAAAGAGAATTTCAACATTTCACATAAATATCCTGCAACATACTAATACAGAGTTCACAGCTATCTTTTTCTGCATATAACAGCCCATGCTTCAAATACAGGGATAAATGAAAAATTTAGGGAGCATATCTATATCATACTGTGAAAATTCATACTGTGAAAATAACAAAGGTTTGGATAAAAGACTCAATAATGTTGAGTAGGAATAGGTATTGTGAAAATCCACACAATTCAGAAAATAATAATGATTCATAACTTGCATTCAAAGCATAAATTGGTTCTCAATGGTTAGTTTGAGCAATTGTTGCCTTGTATGTGTGTGTGTTTGTGAGTGAATAAGAAAGAGACTCTCTTGTATGTTGTCTGTGTGTGATCATGACCAGTGGCTGCCCAATTACTGATGCAATTGGGATTCCAGCCACATATGGAAAACCAAAAGTTACCTATTTGTGACCTATTAAAAATACACAAGAGAGTTTTGTATTTATTGCAACTGCTAGTATTTCTACAGACAGCCCTCCTTAAGTTAAGGAAAAATAGATCCTGAAAACTACTGTCTAGAGTCTAGATGATAGAAACAGTACTATCTACATAATATTAAAATGTATTCTTTTAATATAAGCCAAGTATCAAAATCCTATCCCTAAATGCATAGTTTTGCTAGGAATTGCTAAAATGCATGCATTTTTTTCCTTGCAAATATTACATATTGCTGGTAGGAATTTAAATAGTGAAAAATACATATCTATGTAGTTGACTAGGTTATCATGAAGATTATATAAATATTTCTTTGAATTCTAGACAGAAATTGAAAATCCGGTGCACAAACACAGAACAACAGTTGGAATTTAGCACATTCAGCTTTCCAACAATGCATCGAAAAATCAAGACTGTGTGGGCAAAAAGAGAATTTCAATAATGTTTCTCTAGAAAAGAAAGTAATGATGGTGGGATGCTGACTGATACTTGCTGGAAAAGTGGGCAGTGTTCCATGAAAGCGTCTTCTCTCCCTATTCACTGCCTTCCCCTGCACTCCTTCCAGCAGACCATCCCGACTGAAGGAAGAAGGGGTGTTCATGGAGGGGGGGGCAAGGCTCAGCAACTCGTGCAGGACAAGTTCACGTTCCTGAAGGTGCTGGCCATGAGCTCTGCTGAGCTCCGTTGACAACTTGTCCTCCTCAGAGGCAGAGCTGAGGCGTCGGTGGGTTGTGGGAGGGCGGTGGCCTCAAAGGTTGGGCCAGGAGGACAGGGCACCTGGCAAGACCCTCAGGGACGCCCCCGTCCAGCCGCCGGGGAGGCTGAAGTAACAAGAGAACGCTGTGCGAGAGAAAGGGAGGGGGAGCGTTGGGCGTGTGCGCGCGCGGTGTTTGGCTTTCTAATTTTCCACCCCTTCATTCCTTGGGTTTGAAGCAGCGCTCGCAACGAGCAATAACAGCATTCTTGGAAACGTCCTTCGCGTCTGACGTGGTCCTTCGTCGACTGAAAGGAGTCTCTCTGTCGATCTTCTCTCGGATCGGGACTTTCGTCTCTGGCTAGCGCGGGGCACAAGAAGCAAGAGCACAGAGAATAGAGTTTTTGGAAGCGGCATCCCTTGCTTTGAAACTGTGGAAAGGTAAACAACAAAAAACGCAAAAGCAAATGTCCGGGACTGGGATGGGATAGCATCCGGCTACTCTGAACTAACTGTAACTTTTAGGCTCTACTGTCTCTCCCATTTGTTCGCTAATAACCTATGGAGCTCTGGAGGAGCAGAGCTTGCCAAACTTTTCTTCTGTCAACTCTTCTGCCTTTCCAAAACTACCGGTAGCTTTTGCCTATGCTATATCTCTCTGCGGGGTGGGGAGAGGGGAGTTCATCTGTCAGTTCCTCTGAATATATGTCCCAGTGAATTTCTTGAAGTCAGATTGGACTGGGATTCTCATCGTACATAGCCGGCATGACCCACTTGTTGCCAAAATGGAATGCTGGGAGTTGAATTTGGCGGGAGGAAGACTAGAATTATTTATTTATTTATAAATTAATTCTTTATAGAGTGACTGCATCAACTGCTCTCTGTTTTCTGCATTTGCTTACAGAATAGTAATCCCAGTAGGTGCAATAATAGTAACCATTAATTTATAAATTAATTCTTTATAGAGTGACTGCATCAACTGCTCTCTGTTTTCTGCATTTGCTTACAGAATAGTAATCCCAGTAGGTGCAATAATAGTAACCAAAATAATACTTCTTGAAAGCCCCCTAAAATAAAGGAAATGTAAGCCATCCAATCCATAGTGTTCCCCAATTTGGCATCATCCAATTATGTTGGATAACTCTCATCATCCCTAACTGACATAGGCCATGTTTTATTGAGCAGGGCAGGAATAATAGTTCCTGGAAGGTAGGAAATTAAAGACATCCCAGGTATGGTGAGTTTGGGAAAAGAATACAAAGAAAGGGAGAAGGGAAGGACCAGAGATCAACTTTAAGGAACTTCAGATAAGCATCTCGTGTATTACTAAAGTCCCCAAAATGTCACCTTTCCCTTGTTCTTCATAACTCAGTTCCTCTTTCACATACAGGTATGAACTGAATATCAAGGAAAATCTGTCTGTTCCTTTTCAAGTCTTGAATCATATTGTTGGTAGAAAACAGTGCTCTAGATAAAAAGTTGCAACTGGTGATATGATCTTGAATGAAGGATAGGAATTGTGAAAATTCAGGAAACAATATTACATTCAAAAGGGTGGCTGGCTTTGCATTGTGTGGTGTTTCACAGACCAAAAAGCTGCATGAGCAACTATTGCTACACTGGTCACCATTGCTGACTGTTGGGCACCATCATTGGATTGATGGAATTCTAGCAATATATGGAGAGACAGAAGTTGCCTGTAAATATTGTTTTCTTGAATTCAAAATTTAAATTGGGAAAAAGTACATAAAATATAGACATAGATACTAAGAACTGTACATTTAACACGATTTTAAGAAAAAAAACATATACAAATCAAGTGAGTAAAGAAGGGCAAGGATTTTCCAGATTGGCTGGAAAATCTGGGATTTACAAACCCAAGAGGGGTAGAGAGCACCAATTCAGAGATCTAGTCTTCCACTTAAATTATAACATTTTAAAAGTGCTTAGTTTGGCTATGTCCTAAATGTTTTCAGTTATTCACAGTGTATTTGGCATATAGGGACTAAAAATGAAGAAAATGGTATTATTATATTCAGCCAAGGTACATGAAAGAAGAAAGAAGCAGACAGTGGCATTCAGCCAATAACTGAAATATCATCTACTCTCCTTAGGCCCGCTCTCCTTAGGCCAGCTTAGGCATGTGTTAATTTTCTGATTGTGATTTAAAAAAATAATTACAATGAACAGAAAAGTTATTATGAAGATGAAGACTTCAGAGAATAATGTTAGGAATAAGTCATCTACATTTGTACTTTATATGTGTGTGTGTATGTTAATAAATAACATAAGTATATTAATAAATAAGCAATCATGAATATGAACAGAAATAAACAAAGATAATTCCAAGAAATACAAATCTTCTAGAAAAAGAGCTTATTTTCCAATATTATTTAATTTGTCATGGTTCTGAATCATCTCATAGTGTATTGTATTATTTATCCAGTGCATTAATTTGGCTAAATATTGGAAGGGGGAAACAGCAGTTAAATGTACTGTAGCAAATTGACATTAGTGGGCTATTATTTTTGATAGAAAGTGTGTGAAAGATTTAAAAAAGTGGATTGTATCTTCAGAATTCTTTTCCTGTGGGAGGTTACTATCTTTTGATGCAAAAGTTGTCATATTGGCTGGAGAGATTGTGACTGTCCATTTAGTTGGTGAACCTGTGGAAAATCTGAGCAAGAAGGAATGTGACTGTTATGGAACTACTGCAGAGAAGGATAGGTTAACCTTTTTCACTGCAAAATAGCTGAGCAATTCTAAGGAAACCAGTTGTTGTTGTTGGATAAAGCCAAGAAGTAAAAGATCTCCTGGGTAGGAAACCAACGTTTTAAATATATAAACGTTCTCTGGTGGGACTGAATAGTGGAGTTTTGTCTTTAAAGAAGTTAAAGATGTCTGATCGGTTCTTAGGCAAGACTAAGAAAAAGCCATTCATTCCCCTTGAGTTATACAACTGAAGAGAGACCTGAATAAATTTGAAATAAGGGAGGTTGGTTGTAAAGGAATGTTGGAAAACCATCGCATAGGAATTTGCATTGTTAATCTGTTGTGAAAACAAAAAGAAAGGTATTATAAGCACATCTCAGCTACCTCTCTCTCTTAGAAGTTTTTGTTACATGATTCTGGTTAATCAGCTCACTTCTATTTCCCCTGTTACAGACAGTAAATAGCAAAGAAACTACCAGTGAGTAAAGTTATAAGTGGAAGACGTGGTTCTTTGTGGAGGGTCTCAGTGGTGGGAGCAGGAGGAGAACAGTTCTGAGAGAAATGCCTGATTCCAAAGAAAGGAAGAGATTGATCCCTAAGCTTCCCTAGAACACTTACGGTTCCCTAGCCACTGAATTGCATACCATGCCACAACTGTGTTTGGAGAATGGCATTCCCATCCTATTCAACCATAACCCACCATGACTTGGTGAAAACACAATAGGAATGATCAATAGGGACTCAGGAGGAGGAAGAAAATTGTAGTTGCTGAGTAAGAATAGGTAAACGCAGCTAGAAGTAGCAGAAAATAATCCATCAAAGACAAGGAGAACACTGTATTTTCCCCAAATAAAACCCATAGAACAGGAAATGAAGAATTTGGGGCTGTAGCATGCTAAAATTTCAGTTGAGATTGATTGGAATGTTAAGGTGGAAGGCAAACCATTATAGTGAATATGTCGTTCCCAATGTCTGAGAAAAAAAATTCATGGGTTCTAATAGGACAGCTTACTAGTCAGCTGTTAGAACAGGGGTTCTCAACCTTGGCAACTTTAAGACTTGTGGACTTCAATTCCCAGAATTCCTCAGCCAGCAAAGCTGGCTGAGGAATTCTGGGAATTGAAGTCCACAAGTCTTAAAGTTGCCAAGGTTGAGAACCCCTGTGTTAGAAGATAAAGAACTTTGTGCCCTAATACTAAAGGTGGGGTTATGTTTGTCCATGTGTTTTCAGTGATCACAGCAACAGAGTCTATGAATTCTGTACTGTTGGATGGAAATGAAATAATCTCCCAGAAAAAGCAGGAAAGTGGATGTGAATATTAGAAATTCTGAATCAAATCTGGTTTTCCATTTACCTCAATTCAATATTACTATGAATTAATGGATTTTAACAAAACAGATTTTGCTTTGCTAAAATTAATGCTCAACAGTAGTACCCTTCAACTGGTTCCATATTTATTGAATTCTATCTCATCATAGAAAAAAGCTGCTTGAATCAAAGGTATTCTATTTTGAGATTGGGCAGGCTTTAGTTAACCTGATTTCATCATTGTTTGAAAACTTTCCAATAAATCCTAATTTGATGAAAAACCTAATGTATAGTTTTACATTAAAAAAACTAAACAGGATAATCAGTTTAATTTAAATAAAAACTTAATTAGCTAACTTTTACGTATTTATACTACTATCAATTTTATCAGTTTGCAAAGGTGTTTAATTCCATTATTCTCAACAGATTATCTTGTTATTTCTAAAGAATTATTAGACATTCTGGCTCCACATTTAAAAGTTCAAGTGTTTCCTTGTACTTGAAAAGACAGCTTGTAATATGTGTAGGTAACAAAATGTTCTTTGGGGTAAAAAAAAAATCCTCAGAATATATTTGGGATTTTAATCAATGGTGTTTAAGTAGGATTAGAGGAAACAGCTGGCTAAACAAACATTGAGACAGAGTAGATGCAATGGTATAAATTAATAATGCTGGTCTTTATTTATGGCATGAATGGGAGGTTTTGTGGAAATAAATATATTTACCATGGTCATCATGTGCCATCTAGTGGATATAAAAGCATTTTACTACCATCTAATATACAGTGTTTACTAATAATAAGGCAAAAGTCCCCCCCCCACAAATATCTGTGAAAGAGCTAACATCTTCCATTCTTACTGTTGATGGTAGTGAATAAGCAGGAGAGGCAAATGGCTGCATACATCACTGCTGAAAAACATGAGTGTCTTTGAAGATTATCTGTAGCTTGTATAGGATATTTTGTAAAGGCTGTTCTTCTAGTGAATCAATTACTTTGATAAAAGGAGTACTATGTTTTACATATAATTGTATTTAATCAGTAGCTATTCATTCAATTATTGGTTTTGCCTGGAGGAGGGGCTTCTTATACATACTCACATACATGCATGCATATACAGATACAGATCTGTCTCAGATTTTATTGGTGACGGTGAATTTTAAAGATTGGTCTGAACTGGAAGTGATAACCCATATGGGAATGTTGTATATCTATGGAGATTTTCAGTCATCCAAGACATGGTTGTCCCAAAGGTGCTTTTTCATGGAGATGCTGAATTTTGCACAATTTTTGCTCTCTTTATTTTCTGTCTACTCTGTCAGGGTTGTATGTGTTAAATATTATCTTTATTTCAGGGCCATCTTCCCCTTTAGATCAGCACTGGATTTTTAAAGTAGCTCTTTTTTTATTCTATAGCTTCTCTTGTTTTTGATTCTTTTCCAAAGTAAATGCCACCCATCTCACTGTTACAATCACTGAGTGCTACCTTAGTACTAATCATTAATTGGTTCCAGAAGGACGATGAGTACCAAAAACAATGAGTACCAAACAGATTTTTCCCATAAGAAATAATATAGTGAGCCACAAAACAGCTGACACTGACAAGTTCTAGTACCAAACAAATTTTCACATTAAAATGTGTTGAGTACTAAATTTGATGAGTTTCAAAGAAGTTGAGTACTAAGGGACCACTGTAAAAAAAAAAGTAAAAAGTAAAAAAAAAAAGGTAATACAAGGCAATTACAATTAAGAGAATTAAATTAATTAATAAAGCTGAAAACTAAGGCAATGGGTGGTTGGGGTGGTGATCTTCTCTACCCCATCAGCCACCTCCAATGCAGCACACCGCAGGCCAGGCAGTAGAGCCAAGTTTTCAGACTCTTCCAGAAGGCCGGAGTGTGGCCAGGAGAATATTGCAGAGGGCAGGTTCTACAGCAGAAGAGCCTCTTCTCCTGTACCTAACCAGTTAAAATTCTTTGGCAATGGGATATGATGTAGGCCTCTTCCACTAAAATAAACGGAGTGGGCTAGTCCCATTGGACCAAGACAACTCCTCAGATTCCCTGGACTCTGGCATAAAGGGGTTTAAAGGTAATAACCAACACTATGAATTGGACCTGGAAGCAAACTAGCAATCAGTGCAGGTCGCATAACAATGGTCTCACATGCGCCACCTGAGTGGTCTTCAAAATTGTCTGTGTCACTGCATATACATACATATACACATACACACACACACACACACACACACACACATAGAAATGGGGAAAATATTTTCAAGCTTTGTAGATAATCTCCTGGAAATGCTCTTGGTCTGGATTTTGTCAGTCAAGTAATGATTTGAACTCAGTGACCTAAGACCATTCTAGTTTTATAATTCTTATTTCTAATACACTATCTGGACCAATGCAATGATCCATCCTATTGCTTCATTCTCAATTCCTCTTAGCACATTGTCAACATCTCCTCTAAAAAGCAATCTTTAGAGAGCAGGCAATGAAAGAAAGAAGATTAAAGATTTTATTTTTTTATTTTTTTATTTTACGATTTTTATACCGCCCCCCTCCCGAAGGATGTGAATATTTTCAGCAGTTTGGAAAATATTCAGCAGATAAAGTGTTGGAATACAAGCAGTTGTCAACTGACAACCATAACTGAACCCAGAATTACAAAATTGGCCATTAAGAGGGTCAGCACATGACCATGCCCAATTTTATGACCTTTTTTGTGGTGGTCATTAAGGCAGTAGTTTTGACCTGCAAGATCATGAATTACTTATAAATCCCATCAATGCAATAAAAAAACTTTAGCTTTTGGGCTTAGCCAAAACAATTAGTAGCATGTGATCAACCTAATCTGGAGAACTGCCATGAAGTTTCATGTGAAAGTGCCCTTATAACAGAGAGGATACCTTGAAGATAATCCGATAAACTGAAACAAACAAAAGAAACCAAACAAATTGTCAATCTAAAGGCCATTCAGAAGAGTTGGAACATATGTTTTCTTTAACAGAACAGAGCCTTGTGAAATATTACTTTTACAACAATGTAATGTTAATGGCTGAAATAAGCAAAAATTCTCTCTTAAAAGAAAAGTGGAATTTGCAAATTGATACTATGTTGTATAAAATGTCTCTGCAGATGATAGAACCCACTGAGCAACTACAGGCTTTATGGAAGAAACCAGAGATCAAATTTAACAAGCTGGCAGCTGTAGAAGTCTGTACATGAGTTCATACTTGAGTGTCTAACTTATTACAATAGAAATCTTCTGTAGAGATAGAACTGGGTGTAAATTATAAAAGCAGTGTTATATTGTTGTAATGTAAATCTTGCCCCTTTTGTACCTACATTGTAATATTAGTACATTATATGAAAGGGATAGAGTTTGTGTTATAATAAGTGCAATACTGTTTTTGGCTATGTAAAGGAAACACTGGATATTGTGGATACCTCAGTACAGAGTTAAAAGGCCCGAGAATGTATGGAGTAGTATTGTTTTCTCTTGAATATAAAGGTAAAGTTAATCTGAAGCAAAATATTTTAAATGAGAGATGTCAAAATGAACAAAGCAAACTAAGCATTTGTCCAATTTATGCTGTTTTGTACTGAATTATAGATTCATGCAATTCTTATCAAACACTCTCGAGTAGTTAGATAATGTACGTGTACATCTTTTAATATGATAGGAGCAGTGGTGGGATTCAAATATGTGAACAACCAGAAGTCCATTCTAGGCCTGGGCAACAAAAAATTAGCTACCAGTTCTGCCAAAGTGGCGGAAACCAGCTGAAACCCACCACTGGACAGGAGTCTAAGGTATCTTAGAAAACAGCCAAATTTTGTTTGATAGGAAACAAATGCATGAAATTATTGTATAAATTAGACTAGATTGATTGTCAAATAGACAATACATACATTTTAGCATACATTTAGTAATATAATTTTAGTATATATATATTTCTAATGTGCTATTAATCTTTTAGACTGAGGTATATATGAATAAATGTATTCTTTTCTTCATCTGTGATTGAAATATTATTTCTCTATAGTATTGAATAGCAGAAACAAACTATTGAAGCAGAAGTGTTACAAGATACTTGCCATGTACTTATAAAGTAAATGCCATCTTAATATTTTAACTCATTGCAATAATCTATTATCTTGCTGCAGTATTTCATTAGCAATGTTGCTTGATTATTTAAAGTTTATGCAACACTGTTGTGTCCTGGGCCTGCAAAAGCAGGCTCAGGACGTTGCATTGGTCCCAGGTATTCCAAAGCTGCCTGGGACCAAAGTTCCTGTAGCTTCAACACCTTCCATTTAATGGCAATATATAATGTAGATAGTGGGATATGTTTAGCTAACCAATATAACAACTGGTTTTAATGTGGAACATGGTGAGGGGAGATAAATATTTAATAATTTTTTGAAAATATTGCCTTACACAGTAAACATGGATGTTACTAAAATGGTTCAAGTAATATCTACACAAACATTTTTAAATGTATAGTTCTAACATGGAAGTCTTTTGGATATTTTTTTCTTATACAAATTAATTCAATAATCCTTGTTTGGTCTTTTAAAAAATCTGTTTAGTAGTTCTAGACTTCTCAAGATGGCCTTTATAAAGGCTTGGATAATATTTACTGTCCATGACAATACAGATTAAATGAAGAATTTTATGGCTTTAGGAGGAATGTCTAACAGCAATGCCAAATCCATCTGGAAAGCTATTCTGTGTAAAAAAATATTTGTCTCTGCTTATTAATTGTAGTATACCAGAATTCTTATTTTGGAATAATCATCATCATCAAATAAGGAGAAACTAGTTATGAAGGCATAATTTAATAGAACTCCATTGAGTTTTATTTAAGCATTTTTATAATAGGAGAAGGTGAAGTGGGGAATCTTATGGATTTAGATCAGTGGTTCTCAACCTTTTTAATGCCGCGACCCCAACCGGTCGTAAGTCGAGGACTTCCCAACCGGTTGTAAGTCGAGGACTTTCCCTGCCCGGGAGCGCTGCACATGTGTGGTGCCACCCCCTGCGCTGGCCGAGGCGTAGCTGGCAAGGGTCAGCGATGGCGCAGGGTGACCACTGGCTGGGCTACCAGTTGGCCCAGCCCAAGGAAGGTAAGGCACCCGCCGGGCCCCACGCACGCCAGCAACCCTCCCTGCGCCCGCCGGCCTCCCACCTCCCACCCCTGGCCCTCTTTTACTTACATTTTTAGTAGCTGCTCAGCAGGGAGGGGTGGAAACTTCTAGACAGCTTGCCTTTGCTGTAAACAACTTGCAGCACCGTTTGCAGACTGGGACTTTTTGCAGGCTCAGCAGTGCAGAGACAGCCTGGACAATTCCTATTGGCTTTTAAAAGCCAATAGAATTAGACTCTATTCAAGAGAGTCTATTCTATTGGCTTTCAAAAGCCAATAGAATAAGAGGGAGTAGCACAGCTAAGGAAAAGGGGAAAAAATGGCAGGCTGCGTTGTTTGGCGACGCCTGTGAAATGGTCGTTCGACCCCAAATGGGGTCGCGACCCACAGGTTGAGAACCGCTGATTTAGATTAACCTATAAGAGATAGAAAGCTATATTGAAAGAGATTTTTGTTCCATATCTTATTCATTGATGATAGCACTTTAGAGTTTGTGGGGAAGGTCTTTTCCAGTCTTAACTGGAGAGATCCACAACCTTATACAAGCTGTGAACTTGATATGAAGAAACATTCAATGCCAAATTCATATGATTTACAATGCAATTCTGCTTTGCATTTTACATAGTATATTTACATGTTTAACAAAGTAGATTTATGTATGCATCAACAGATTATTATGAATGTAGAGCTTGTTTTTGCTTTTCTCCTAAAGCCTATTGTTTAAGGCTGCATTATCTTGTGGACTTATGGTTCTTTGCACTCTAACCATAATTTCCCATTGATTCACAACTGGTACCTCATTGTTTGCATGGATAGAAGCTGGTACCAATTGTTACAGCTTTGAAGCTCATTTTCAAAAAGCTCACATTACAATACAATATTTAAATACGTCTATAACTTGAATTACTATTTTAGATTATGTTTCTTGGGAATTAAACATAACTAGCTACAATGTTTTCAAACATTAGTTATAATACATTTAAAATTATATGACAAGCAACAAGCTTTCATAAAATAGGATATAGGGACATATAAAGATTATAAATGTATGTACTTTTTTGCAGAAGGATACAGAATGGTTTTGAAAACTTATTTTAAAAATGAACTCATGTTAAGCGTTTTCAGTATGTACAACTCACAGAAGAAAGAAGACTACTATGGATCCCTACCAAATTTCTTGGCATCTTTAAACAAAGGTCTGCATTATACATTTCTTTGTGTTGAGCAATGAACTATCAACTGTAAATGTTAATATAATAGAAGATGGAAATTAATCAAAACCCAGGGAAAGCACCATCTTTATTGCACTAAATTAGCTGAATTGAACTTAAACTAGCTTTTGTCCTGCTTCATCTTTCCAAAGGCTGAATGTGATCCTTCGTCCTATAAAAGGCTGTGCAAAACTGCTTTAATATATCTGATTACTTTTCTGATAAGCCAAATTAATATTTTATTTATGTACTTACATACTTAAGTTTCTATGGTGTTCAGTTCTCAAGGTTCTAATTAATTTGCAGTAACTAACAGAACGCAGAATTAAAAACAGAATAAAATCATAAGTCACAAAGAGCCATCAACCTGATGTATCAATATTTGGGAAAGAATAATGCTAATTTATCATAATGTGATCTTCTGAAGTGCCATGTTTTCATATCCTTTTGAAAGCAAACTAAGGAGTGGTCGTCTAAATGTCTGAGGATGGACAGTTCTATGAAATGGGCTCTGTTAATAAGAAGGATCCGTAGCATTCTGGAGCACTAGGGAACTGCTAGAGGACTGGAAAAGAGCTGATGTAGTTCCCATCTTCAAAAAAAGGGGGGGGGAATGGATCCAGGAAACTACAGACCTATCAGCCTGACCTCAATACCTGGGAAAATTGTGGAAAAGATAATCAAGCAACAAATCAGCAAACACCTAGAAGCAAACAAAGTCATTACCAAAAGCCAACATGGGTTTGTTAAAAACAGATCAGACAAATCTTATTGCATTCTTTGACCAACTAACAAAATTAGTGGACCAGAGGAATGCTATGGATATAATATACTTGGACTTCAGTAAGGTATTTGATAAAGTAGACCACAACCTACTACTCGATAAGATAGAAAAATGTGGGTTAGACAGCATCACCACCAGATGAATTCGTAGTTGGCTGACCGGCCGTGCTCAGCATGTGGTCCTCAATGGAAATGCATCTACATGGAGGGAAGTGTGTAGTGGGGTGCCCCAGGGCTCTGTTCTGGGCCCAGTGCTTTTCAACATCTTCATCAATGATTTGGATAAGGGGATAGCTGGGGAACTCATCAAATTTGCAGATGACACCTAGTTGGCAGGAATAGTCAACACTCCAGAAGATAGGCTTAAGATACAGAAAGATCTTGACAGACTTGAACACTAGGCGCTATCTAACAAAATGAAATTCAATGGCAAAAAAAGTAAGGTTCTACATTTAAGCAAGAAAACCAAATGCATATGTACAATATAGGTGGTTCCTTGCTCAATAGTATTAACTGTGAAAAGGATCTCGGAATCCTAGTGGACAGTCACTTAAATATGAACCAGCAGTGTGCTGCAGCTGCCAACACAGTGTTGGGCTGCATTAACAGAGGGATAGAATGAAGATCATGTGACATCTTAATACCCCTTTATAATGCCTTGGTAAGGCCACACTTGGAATACTACATCCAGTTTTGGTCACCACAATGTAAAAAAGATGTTGAGACTCTAGAAAGAGTACAGAGAAGAGTAACAAAGATGATCAGGGGACTGGAGGCTAAAACATATAAGGAAGGGTTGCTGGAATTGGGAATCTCTAGTCTAATGAAGAGAAGGACGAGGGATGACATGATAGCAGTGTTCCAATATCTGAGGGGCTGCCACAAAGAACAGGAAGTCAAGCTATTCTCCAAAGCACCTGAAGGCAAGGCAAGAAGCAGTTGATGGAAACTAACCAAAGAGAGAAGCTACCTAGAACTAAGGAGAAATTTCCTGACTGTTAGAACAATTAATCAGTGGAACAACCTGCCTCCAGAAGCTATGAATGCTCCAACACTGGAAATTTTTAAGAAGAGTCTGGACAACCATTTGTCTGAATTGGTATAGGATTTCCTGCCTGAGCAGGGGATTGGACTATATCAGTGATGGCGAACCTTTTAGAGACCGAGTGCTCAAACTGCAACCCAAAACCCACTTATGTATCGTCGGGTGCCGGGTGGGCATGTCCCATTGGGTGGGTGTGGCCCATTGGGTGGGCATGGCTGTGGTGGTAACGGCACACTGGGTGGGACTAAAAAGTTCAATCAATCAATTCCAACTTTGCGAGATCTTTTTTTTTTCCCGCAAGAAGTTGAAATTGATTGATTGATTGAACCCATTTTTTTGCACACGGCAGTGGAGGCCTAAAGCAAAAATGTTTTATAAAATTCAGCTGAAGGCCTAGAACTGGGGTGACAGCGCACGTGCCCACAGAGAGGGCTCTGTGGCACGGGTGCCATAGGTTCACCACCACAGGACTATATGATCTCCAAGGTCCCTTCCAACTGTATTATTATTATTATTATTATCAGTGCTTTTTTTAAAAAAAAAAGGTGCCGGAATTCAGACACATCATACAACCCACCTTGCCTACCCTACAAGGTTCCATCCAAAAAAGGTGCCGGAACTCCGTTCTGGGCGTTCTATGAGAAAAAAAGCCATGATGATGGTGATGATGATGATGATGATGATGATGATGATGATGATGATGATGATGATGATGATGATGATGATGATGATGATGATTTATATATGTCATTCCTTTGGTAGAGACACACTCAGCAAATCCAATCTGAATGTTAAGAAGGCAGTCTTGGAGATATCTAGGCTCTGAATTGTGTAAAGTGACAACTGGTAACTTAATTGCTCCTGGAAGCTGAGTGACAACCAATACAATTTTTATAGTACAGTTGTGGCATTTTCTTAGTGAAACATGATGCATCCATAACTCCATGCATACTGAATTAGATAAAGTTTCTGAATGGTCTTCTAGGAAGAACCTATATAGTACTAACTATAATAATTGAGATGTGATGGGTCAAGATTATGAATATTATCAAAGCATCCTAGCCTTAGGATCCACTTGCTTCTCAAGTAGGAGCTGTAAGTTTAGGATGCTCTTCAAATTGCAGATCAGCTCCAACTCGGAAAATGAATCCTATCCAGAAGTAGTGACAGACAATATCTGGAAGTGTCAGTTTTCTAATTCACAGACACCCTATTTTACTAGGATTCAGTATAATCCTGTTTGTCCCACCTCAGTACCAGTTCAGTACATCTTTGCCTGGCCTGAGATGGAGTTCTATAGAGAAGAATCATCTGATGGATAACCTCTGCGAGTAGCGTAATGCATCTATTAAACAACCACAGGCAAAGGGCTAAGCTCTGTAGCACCTATCATTACAGTATCTCTGGATACAATTTGTCTCATCAGCCAAATCAAAGCCATTCTGGTAGGAAGAGAACCGATGTAAAACCATTCTTTCTTCCCACCTTTCAACCCTTACAACCAGCCCATGCTACCATGGTTAATAGCATTACAGAAAGCTGAGTGATCCAGCAGATCCAGGAATCCATATTCCCATTCTACATGCGTAAGCAAGTGATTTTGCTGCGTTGTATTTAAAAGCAGAATATAACATCTAATTCTTGGGCATATTTGTGAAGGATTATTTAATTCCAAAAGTTAGTAAGATGATGAAAGGACTTTTGCTGCTAGGTTAGGCTTTTTTTTTTTTTTAGCTAAGGGTCTTTTCCTCACTCATGACTTATTATCAAGGATATCAGTTTTCCAAGTTTATTAGGAATCAAGCAGTTGAATGACACCAAAATCGCCATTTTTATATTCATTATTATTTTTAAAGATGTATGCAGCACATTAGGCAAACAGATTATATATCCACCCATTGTTACCATGCAAATGACTTTGTATGGATTATATAAACAAGTATATAATAAAATATTATGAACAGTTATGTAAGCAATTAGTAACAATAAAACTAGTATTTTTTCATGAATAAATTTATCCACTTGAAATGTTTAAACAGAAAACATCACAAATAATAACTGAGTGGTAATGTAATAGCCTGGCTCTGTTCATAGCTGTATTATTTAAAAAATAATAAAGTGTTTATTGTACTGCCACCAAGTGGTATGCTCTTTCATTGCCAGATTACAAAGGAAAAATCTACCCTAAATTGTGGAGATATGTGCTTTGTAGTGAGGAAAAATTTCCAACAATTTAGATTATTATAATAACTGAGGTTTTTATTTGTATTTCTAATTCTTAAAATAAAAAGATTCCTCTCTTCTCTGTGAAATCAATATTTTATTAAAAAATTACAGTAGACTTTTCCTTTTAGAAAATAGGCAACTTTTCTTAAATAATATCAAATTGTGGACCTGCAATTAGTGCATATATTTGATATATATTTGCAGTGCCTTTTTTGTAAGAAAAAAGGTGCCGGAACTCACATCTTGTTAATCTTTTATTTAAAAAATTATATATTCAGTTCTTAACATAAATTTAATTTATTGTATTTAAGGCAAATGTTCATAGTAATTTTTACACTAAAAATTAAAAAAAAGATTTTCAATTCACCAATGGTTTTTTAAAATAAAGAAATTATTTACCATTCGCACATAGTCAATCACTATACACACACCCACACGTCAGTTTATAACAAAACATAACAGTCTCCGCAGCACGTGACTGCAGTGCGCAACCACATGACCAATCACAAGCTGAGCAGTGCCACAAGCCGAGCAGCACGGACGAAGTACGCATGCATCGGACTTGATACACCAGCAACCTGCATGCACCGTTTTAATGATTTTGCCGCCGACCTGCTATGCTCAACAGGGAGATTCAAGTACATGTAGACCAAACATCAAATTTTCAAAAGTTACTTTTAAAACTTGGAAAATCCATTGAAAAAAGATGCCGGAACTCCATTCCGGTGTGTTCTATGAAAAAAAAAGCACTGTATATTTGAATTAATGGGCTGTATATTGTGGCTTGCCTATGGCTGTTTTGGAAATTATAAACTATTCATAGGTAGATCAAGGATTTATTGTCTGCTATTTACAGTTAAATTACTGAAGACTAAGCTCCAATGAGTTCATCATGATTTAATTTGGAGTAAGTACATATAAGTGTCAGCCTCCTGCGGTAAACCAGATAGGAATCACAGCCAGATCAGCTAATTCTACTTTATTGCAAAGCTATGTTGACAGAATTCTGTGAGTCTGAAAGTACAGTCCTGCCCCCCCCTCTTCTTTACACCCTGAGAAACTTGAATCTTTTCTGAGCCCTATCCACTATCCAGTTCCAGACTATGCTATCTCTTATCTAACCACTTTCTTGGCAGCATTTCTTTGCCCAGGATCTTTCCCAAATACCATTATGATAAAAGACTGGAAATATTTCACCCACAATTTTTTCCAAATTAAATTAGGTAACTCCAGTACCCTTCAGTTGTGTTAAAACACAATTCTCATATATCAGTCAGAGGAACATAACATTTGAATGGATCTGTGCAAGAATTGATACCCAGTGTGCTCAGTAATAGATCTGCTCTGTCTTTTTAAAAAATATTGTTTAGGGCATCTTCTTTATTATAAGCAATAGTGTGTTTTGTTAATTCAGGATCCTCCTCTCATAAACTCCTTTCCACAATTACTTGTAGTAGTGTATATGGTGTTGCTTAACTTTGGCAAAGATTTATTTAGATTGTACTAATTTACAATTGTACACTTTAACAAAACTAATCCTGATGGCACAATGGTTAGAATGCAGTACTGCAGGCTAACTCTGCCCACAGCCTGGAGCTTGATCCTGACAGACTCTAGATTAATTCAGTCTTCCATCCTTTCAAGAAAAATGTGATTATGTCGGATAGGCAGAGAGGAAGCTAACCACCATGTTGCAAGAACACAAGCGAATGGTCAAATGATCCAAACTCATTGGTAGCCTTACATTGCAATGAACAAGTACATACATTCAAGATTGTTGACTGAGCAGGTACAAAATTACCCAGGGAAAAAGTTAAAACCTGGGAAATGGACCCCTTGTCAGTCAACAGGAGTGCTGATTTATCACAAGCTTATCAGGGACCAAGGACTTGGCAGCACATGGAACAACAGCCAACAACTTAATAGCCAGTCATCAACACACTAATCAACAACTAAAAAGCCACATATAACCAGGCTGTACATAAATACTCTGCATAGCATAGCCCAAAGCACACATTCTTGTGAGAGAGAAGTACCTTGGGGATGGCTCCAGCATGAATCCAAAACCTCGGAAGACTAAAACTCTGGTCTCAGTGACTGACCCATATTGGATCCTGCAACATTATCCTGGGTCCTGTATATTTGCCTCCTTCTGAATTTAGTTTTCTGTGATTAAGTTCTAGCTGGTCTAGCAGTATTGTTTTAATGCTCTCAGTATTCCTTTAAGGCCAATAGATGTTCTTGACAATATTGATGTATGAGTAGAACAGAGATGTGTCTTCCAGAAAGTTTTGGGAAGCAAGGTTAATGCTATAGAGATGGCCTGCCATAGAGTTTACAGAAATTAAATAATAGGAACCAATATGCAGCCTTGCCTTTCTTAGTTTCAGTGTCGCTAATGAGATGGTCTAGGGGTGGAAGTGGGGGTTACATCTTGCTTCCAGTAAAATTCCTTCATATAGAATATGTATTAAAGTAGTAAACATCAGTCAAACAATAGTTCTTCCCACTATTTAGCTTAGAAAATGGAATCAAATGCTACTTTGAGGGCTATGAAATGGCATAAAGGGAGGTTGTGTTATGAGGAATATTTTTCAATGAGATGATGAAGTACTAGGCACTGATCAATGATCTCCCATCAAGCCAACTTGCTCTTCTGCAAACATATTTTCTTGTTTCAACCAGTCCTGGAACTTCCATTGTAAACATCTTGCCTAGCATTTACAGATTGTTCTGCAGAGGCCGGTAAGTCTATAATTATCAGGTTCATCCAGTTCTATTTTTTTGTATATAGGGACAGTGGTCACAAGCCCCTCCTCTTTGAGGATTCAGCCATAGGGGTCGATGCAGAGAAAAGGGAGGCCAGAGACCCAGACCAAGTTGTTCTTAGTGGCCTCTCTAATAATAATAATAATAATAATAATAATAATAATAATAATAATAATAATAAACCCTTTATTATCAAAGTATAACATGTATACAGTGAAATTGGCTGAGCCTCTCTCTGTGCCGCCCCTCACCACAAACTCACGGTGACTACAAACCCCCAACTTATTTCACCCTGTGACCTAATTGCACATCACGCCCGCCTCACGAGCCTGTCATGCATAAAGTTATGAAGTTATGTCCCATTCAGAAGCCTGACGGCCCATGGATAAAAGCTGTTCTTCAGCCTGTTGGTACGGCTGGCTATGTCTCTGTATCTCCTACCCGATGGTAGGAGAGTAAAAAGGTACCAACCAGGGTGTGAGTCATCCCTGAGAATTTTCCTCACTCTGCCAAGGCAACGAGCCCTGGCAATGTCATCCAGTGGAGTCAGGGAACAGCCCACGATGTCTTGTGCTGTGCTCACCACCCTCTGCAATACCTTCCTGTCCGCGGCTGTCAGGCCAGCATACCAAACCACAATACAATATGTGAGAACACTTTCAATAGTAGACCGGTAGAAGAAGGTCATGAGTCATCGTTCTACCCTGTTCTCTAGAGTGATTAGCTATTTTCGTGAGGCTTTCTCTGGTCTTACTTGAGCAACAAGGTACTTGATCTCTGTCACTGGTGTCCTATTAGCATATTTTCTATAGTTTGACTATGGCATCCACATTCAACAGAGATGTCCATGTAGAGTTCCTGAAAGTATGCTTTCCAGGAAGTATACTGTGGATGAATTATTGCTTTGTGAGCTTAATGTGATATGTCAGAATGATTCTGAGTCATTGGATTTTACTGCCTAAATGAGTTTTGTCCAGTTATCTTTTTATGGCTTTCTTTTTCTTGCATGCTAGCAGTTGTTTGTAGTTTCTCTTCTGGAGGAGGTCCAGTGCAGCTGTCTGTATAATATTGGATACATAAGCCTGGTAAGTGGTAGCAGGAGCTTTGTTGGCATTAACAGAGTCCTTGTCAAACTATGACTCAGAATAGTGCTATTGTTGCCTGAAGGGTGCACTGTTATTACAGGTTATATGCAGGTATAACTCTTGGGTAAAGGTGTTAATAATTCTCTGAGAGTGTATCAAAAGATTCAGTAATCACTCTCAACTAAAACTTAGAAATACTGTAAGTAGAAGATAACGTAGTTAGAATTCAGAGTTAGTTATTGACACAAGATAACAGTCATGTGCCATTGTGAAACCAACGGGCCCAAGTTCAAGTCTCCCCCCCCCCGCCACAAAAGCTTACTTCACCATGGATGGTTATTGTGAGAAAAGAATGGAAGAGAGAACACTATGTACCCTTCCTTAGGCTCCAAAAGGGAAAACAAGAAATAAATATGACAAATAAATAAATAATAGTCTAAAAGATTAGATATCTTTTAATAATTTAACAAAATATCATTTTTAAAGGAAAGCAAATGTATTTAAAAACAGTAAGCATAGTAGCCTTTTTCTATGTTGGCTAGTATGGGACACTATTATTTTATCTAAAGATGTTTCAAGGATCAGAGCAAAAGCTTAAGCATCTTATATGAGCATCTTATACTAGTCATGAAATACGTTGGATAAAATGTAGAATCATTGCTGTTGTTGAAAATAATCAGCAGGATCCTACCATTAACAAATTAAGAAGAATTACATTTTAGATCCAATGAGCAGATTGGGAATTCTGTAAATATGCTACTGGGATAGAGTGAGTTTCTGAAATGCTGAGTTGCAAAACACAGCTTTACCAAATAGTAAAGTGAAATATTTATTTATTACTCTTCTGTCTTCTACATTTCCACCATCCAGTTTACTTCTGTCTCTCAGCCTGCTATTTCCAGACACGTAGGTAATTTCATAAGGTACTAAGCTTCAACTACATTTTTAAAATTTTCAATAAATATGTAGGAAAATTTTGCATGCAACAATTGATAGGTATACTCCTAGAAAATATATAGTTGTGGGGATTTCCTGTCATGCCACAAAGATATCCTAGAAACATCAGCATCTCCCAGAGATCACCGTATTATTTTTGAGCTCTGATTAACTAGACAGAAAGATGAGATAGTAAAGATAAGTATCTGCAACTACCTATGATAATGCAAAAATGGCATCATGATGTGGCATCATGATGTAAACCAGGGGTCTTCAAACGTGGCCCTTTTATGACTTGTGGACTTCAACTCCCAGAATTCAGCCAGTGTGCTTGGTTAGGTTAGGTAGTTGCAGATACTTATCTTTACTACCTCATCTTTCTGTCTAGTTAATCAGAGTGGAGTTTTGTGTTACAATGCCCATAATACTGAATAAAAATATTAATTTGACTTTTCAACTTGAACAAAGAAGCCTATTCTTTGTTGACTAAGAATAAAACTTATTTCCCAATATAATGCATCAAAAATCTTGAGGATGCAGTTTAAAAATTGAGTTGGCATATAATATTGTAAATTCCAGCACAAAATGACAAAAGACTCTGAAAAATAATGGGTCCCAATATTGAAAAGAAAAAAATATGGAAATATGTAAACCACAGCTTCTGCATGTTTCCAATCCCTTAATAATGTAATAACTTTTCTCTATGTCATGTGACAAGGAGGAAGGAAAGAGAAGGATTTAATCCCCAACATTATAAATTCCTGCCCAAATGCCTTTCCTGGAGGGATTCTCCCATTTAGGATTTTTTTTTTTCTGGATCTTTTTTCTGCAGCTTCTGATCTATCTAGTCCATTGTTTGAACTTGATATTTCTCTTGTCATTTTCTTCCCTGTTTCAAAGTTAATCCTTCTTTGTTCAGTTCCAGAAAGCTATCTTACAGAAGGATTAATGGGCAGATAAATGGAGACAATTCCAAGCCTGTTTTATAGTTGCTTCCAACATTTCAGTGGATTGGGAAAAGGAAAAAGAAAACAAATAAGGAAAAGGGGATAATAGCCAATATATGGACATAATAGACTCCAGAACTGAAGATTTATGTATGAATTAAGCATGAATGGCCATGAGAAAGTAACATTCCTTTAAGTGAAAATTGATTCCCAATACTTAGAAAGCTGTTTTTGATTGTGGACTTTGGCTTCAACATTCAATGCGCATCTCTCATGAAGCAGCATCTCTTCTTACAAGGACATTTGGTGATAAACAATAACTTCAACATGATGATATATATATTTGGATGACTTGGTGTAGCTTCTTAGCTCAAAATAATTATTTGAATAAATGGACAGTTAGAATGTTTCTCTTGCCAACACCTCCTTTAATATTCATGAAATACAGACAACATTATCATAAATTAAAGATACAGCTGCATGAAACAGATCTTGAAGGTCAAGCTTTCTGGTAAATTAACTGCTAGCAGTATAGTGGTTCTTGATTTCTTATTGAGTAGTATTCAAAATACAGTTTTGGGGGGGCTGCCTGGTGATTCAGCATCTGGGATTAAAACTTTTAAAGCAGAATTTGCTTTATCACCAAGTAATGAAAAAATTCTTGCATTACTAAGAAGTCTACAATAACCAGTTCAAAAATGCAAATGTGAAATCATTGCACATATATTACTCATAAAGCTGCCTTCCCAACTTTATCCTCCAAGGGCAAAGATTGTGCCTCAGATATCTGGAAAATGCCAAATAGGGAATGATATTTTAGGGCAACAATATAACAAAATCATCGAGAACTAATCAATTTCTTTTAGTTTATAATTTCTATCTAAAATTATTCTTTTTTCTAAAAAAAAAAGATCTATTTCACTGTTAGATGCATTTTAGTAATCGCTATCCTTTTCATATGGGCTGTCTAGACCAGGGGTCCCCAATCTTGGCAACTTTAAGACCTGTGAAGTTCAACTCCCATAATTCCCCAGCCAGCATGGCTGACTGGGGAATTCTGGGAGTTGAAGTCCACAGGTCTTAAAGTTGCCAATGTTAGGGACCCCTGGTCTAGAATAAACCCATCAGTGCACCAAGCAAGAACTGGTGGATGGTTACTATTTTGGCAGCAGGCTACTAGGGTTGTAATTAATTTTGTAATTCATAGTTCCTGTACTTGCATTAAATAAATGTATCGGTGGTTTAATGAGTGAAAGTGGATTTTGTAAGAATTCAGTATGCCTACAAATTGTTTTTGAGTAACTAGACTAATAGGAGGCAGTTTGATATAGCAATTGAGGCACGGGTTAGAAATTGGACAGCCAGATTGCTAATCCCATTTTAGGCACACAGCCAACTGGATGTCCCTAGACCAGTCACTCTCTCTCAGCCATCAGAAGGAGATAATAGAAAACCATTAAAACACATGCTAAGGAAACTGCAGGGACTTGTCCAACAGTTACCAAGAGTCAACAATGACTTAAAGGCTTGCATACACATAATCCAAACATGGACTAGCAGTAAACTTCTGGGTGATCTTACTTCATGTATGCTGCTAATCACTTCGATATTTAACATTATCCTATTTTTGCAAATTTGTTTGTTTATGTATTGGCATAACATGGAGCCATGTCTGCTTTTAAATCTTGATTCAAATATGGCATAAACAAACAGCTACAATTTCAAGTTTGAAACCACAACTTGGGTTAAATATTTTACAGAGCAATCCTAACTAGCAAGATCATTTCATAACTTTTCTGAATCAAGGTTTCGCTAGTTCAAAGCTACTATTTTTTCTTAGGAAGGTTGGATACTTACTATTATCTGAAATTTGTAATTTTCTGCCCGACTTAATTTTGGAAATAGTATGTGATTTATCATTTTGGATTCTTTCCAATACTAGGATTGTACTGTTGATGACTTATTGTCTATTACTTTTTCTGTATACATAATCAAAGAATTTCAAATATTGAAGTTGAAAAACATAACTAAGCATGACATTCTACATGCTTTCTGTATTAAAGTTTTTAAATAAGAATTATTTAAATAAAGAATTAAATAATTCTTTAAATAAGAATTAGTAGACTAAATAGTTCAAGGACTGATTCTCAAAGCTCCAATTAAAAGTTAATTAATGTAGATAACCTAAATGACAATGCTATGCAACAGGAACAAATCATTTTCATGGCTTGATTTTCTTTAAACTGAAAACTCTACTTGATTATTCTAAGTATTCCTAGATGAAATAGGAGAGTATGAGTATAATTTACAATTTGTTTCTATTATTTTTATTCTTCCTTAAGAATACTCTCTTAAGTGTACTTCTTTTTCAAGCAATCTAGGGGTTTCCTTAAAATAACGATTACTTTTGCTTCCAGTTCTGCATGTTTGTCATTTTTTGTGTATCAAAATACATCATATATATATATACACATATACATATACATTAGTATCATATGTGAAAATAGAAATGTTTCTTTATATAATTCTATTCATTATTTATAGTTGAAGTCTTTAAGACTTTATCTTCATTTTTTATTCTTATGTCCAGCACTTGAACAATCTACCATTAGCTTTACTATATCAGGTTCACCTGGTGCGCCAGTTGCGTCCCTTCCTAGACCGGGACTCACTATGCACAGTTACTCATGCCTTCGTCACTTCCAGGCTGGACTACTGTAATGGTTTCTACATGGGGCTCCCCTTGAGGTGCACCCGGAGGCTTCAGCTGGCCCAGAATGCGGCCGCGCGGGTAGTGACCGGAGTGTCATGGCGCTCCCATGTAACACCGCTCCTACGCGAGCTGCACTGGTTGCCGGTGGCCTTCCGGGTGCGTTTCAAGGTGTTAGTGACCATCTTTAAAGCGCTCCATGGCATCAGACCCGGATATCTACAGGACCGCCTTCTGCCAGCAAATACCTCCCACCGTCCGGTACGCTCCCACAGAGTGGGTCTCCTCAGGGTGCCGTCGGCCAAACAATGTCGGCTGGCGACCCCCAGGGGGAGAGCCTTCTCTGTGGGAGCTCCAACGCTTTGGAATGAGCTCCCCCCCGAACTCCGCACGATGGCGGAATTGCGCTCCTTCCGTCGAGAATTAAAAACACATCTTTTTCGACAAGCTGGCCTGGGGTAGTAGCTCCGGTACCAACAAGGCCATAATTGTTTTAGGGGATTGAGTTTTAAGATTATGTATTGGGTTTTTAAATGATTGGGCCAAATTATTTATTCTATTTTTAATAATTTTATTTTTTGTATGTTGATGTTTTTTAATTGGGCTGTACACTGCCCCGAGTCCTTCGGGAGGGGGGGCGGTATAGAAATCACAAAATAAATAAATAAATAAAAATAAATATATCACGCTTCAGCCACATTGTAGTTTTTTTTTAAGGTGAAAGTTATTCAAGAAGTTGTTGTTTTCTTTTTATGGATCACTGCCTACAGATGATTACAGGAACAAATCCCTGCAGTTTTCTTGGCAACATTTTCAGAAGTGGCTTGCCATGGTTGAGAGAGTGGTTGACCCAAAACCACCTACCCATGTTCCTTGGTTTGCAGCTTCTAATCCAAGACCTAAATAATTAAACCATATTGGTTTCAGTTTAGCTATTAAGCATCATATTGTTGACATCATCTTTGTGCATAGTGATGCAGGTAACAAAGAAAACCTAGAATGAGGACAAAGGAGAATTAAGGAAATGAGATAGATTTGAGAAATTTCATCATTATTAGAATTTATCTAAAATATGTTTTTTTTATTGTAAGCTGCCCAGAGTCACATAGGTGAGGTGGATGGTATATAAATGTGATGAATAAATAAATTAGTTATAATTAATTGCTGCTAGGCTAGCAATTAAATGGCAAATATTTTTTTTAAAAAAGTGAGAAATCAGAAACAGTACTCTTTAGTTACAATAATAAAAGTAAATCCTTTAATGGAATTTCTATAAACGGGATATGTAAGCTAAAAATGTGATACTGTGATGGAAAAAATACTTAATTCTCTTTGTGTTAACATCATTTCTCTCAATAAAATCTATTTTAGGAAAGATAAAGATAACTTCATTGGCAAGGACGTCTTTTTTCCTTTAAAACAAATTTGTCTGCCATTTATCATTTATGGATTACTGTATGTGACAGAGGAGGAAAAAGATCTAAAAAGGTTGACTGAAGGTCAAAAGTAAAAGGATTTTCCCATTTTGACATTATATGTGTAGCTATGATTTTCAACATCTGGGATAACTATTTCTACTTTGAATTCAGCATGTCAGCAAGCATATGCATTGCAAATTATGTGCATAGGCATGTTTAGTTCATAAAGAATAGTGCAGAGCTGCATTGCAGTCTGTGTGCTTTTTGAGAGCAATTTTGCTCAAGGTAAGATAGTAATATGTTATCACTCCTACTTACTGCAAACCCTTCCCTGCATCCCATATAACTAATTTCTTTTTTATATTTGGAACAGACACCTTGCTGAGTTGGTGTCATCACATGTGCTAATTTCAAAAGTATCTTACTGCAGCTGAGACAAAAATAATGTTAAAGTACACAGGGAATAAAAATATATAAAAATACAGTTGAAGCTCCAAATTAAAGTTGACTAGTACATAGGAAAGCAACCTGAAGTTTCAAAGCTATATATTAGGGGTCCCCAACCCCCATGGCCTGTTAGGAACCGGGCCACACAGCTGGAGGTGAGCAGTGGGTGAGTGAACAAAGCTTCATCTGTATTTACGGCCACTCCCCAATGCTCGCATCACTGCTTCAGCTCCACCTCAGATCATCAGGCATTACATTCTCATAGGAGCATGAACACTACTGTAAACTATGCATGTGAGGGATCCAGGTTGTGTGCTCCTCCTCCTCCCTCCCTGGTCCATGGAAAAATTGTCTTCCATGAAACTAGTCCCTGGTACAAAAAAGGTTGGGGACTGCTACTATTTGTGGCTCTAATCCTAACTTCAAATGTTGTTTGCAGTAATCAGGTCAGACTTCTACAAAACAATCACTGTTTGTTGACAGCCTAAAGCAGGGGTAGGCAACCTTGGCTCTTTTATGACTCGTGGACCACGAGTCATAAAAGAGCCAAGGTTGCCTACCCCTGGCCTAAAGGAAAGATCATTCAGAAAGAGAAAAAGAAAAATGGTAGTGTCACATTTGACTGTGATTATATCCACTGCTTCCTTTAGCCACAACTATCAATGACACTCATAATCTTTTACTGACAGGATACTTTTAAAATATTTTTAAACCGTTTGAAAAATATTAAAGGCTTTTCTCAATGCTGAGGTAGCAGAAAATGTGTTGCATTTACTAGGACGTTAGGCACCTACAGTAAAATATGCAATCCTATCTTTTTTATCCATGGGAATATGACTAAACAGAACATGGATAAAATATAGGATTGGGTGGGTCATAGATAAACATTTGTGATGAAATATTAGTAGAAGTGCTTCTGCTGATCAACTATAGTGTGTTGATAAAGGGTAAAAAGAAAAGGAAATAATGTTTTCAGGGTATTTTAGATTTTTTTGAAATGCATTGTTCTAATGTATTAAGTGAATTTGACTTCTGAGTGATTCTGTAATTTTAAAAAAATGCACTCTAGTTTTAAAGACTTCATATTATCTCCTGAATTGAAGGTAGTGTACCTAAAATAACATATGTTAGAAAGCAAACCATGGAAGAAGGCTATCACCTTCCCTATGGAATATACATGGTTAGCTTTTTTGAGACAGAATGCTGTGTTGGTGGCCTTTAGTGCACCTCAGCAGAACTCTTCTTCTAGTTGTAAAAATAAATGTATAATATCAGCAGTGTCTGCAGGGAGAAAGGGAGAAAGAGTGGTAAAAACAGCATAATGCAATACCTGATTATGCATGATGCTAAACTGTTCCATTATTTCACTGCTGAAGAAAATGATATGAAAATATCCATCTTATCAGAAAGATGTTTTGTTTCATTTTAAGTTAAATATACCATTACACCTAGAAATGGAGGTTGCTGACCTTACATGTATTCTTGTCCATCAACTTCAGTTGCCTTCTACTATTTCTGATCTCTGTACTTTGTTTTAAGATAATAGATACCATGATCATGAAGCAAATGGAAAGAAAAAAAGGCTTTGGTGGACCCAGTTGATTTCCCCTTCTTTGCTTGAAGACAGGAAAAGTGACAGCCTCCAGAAAAGGAAATGTAGCACTCAGTATGATCACTGTTGAAGAAAAGGCACCTATTTTGTCTAGAGATTGGGGGGAGGGGAGAAACCATAACAAGTTAATGGTTAACAGTCACTTGACAATAAAATTCAACACTAAGGAATGTTTGCTTCCTTATATATAATCAGCATGGTTTCCATATTTAAACATGCCAATATCATAACAAAAGGTTAACTCAATATACTATAGTTATGGCCTCTGTATTCTGAACACATAAAGCTATTTAGTCTTTATTTACTTCCTTAATTATTTAGAATTGTTGTCAAAATACCTGTGCTTACGATTGTTGGCTCACCCTGCCTACCACTTTGTCTGGACACTTCTACCTAAATTACCTGGAAACAGCACTCCTCCCATGAGTGCTAAGATGGCAGTGCTTGGATTGGCTGCCGCTGCATTGGCTTTCGAAAGTGAAAAGTTTTGGAGAGATATAAGGGATATAGGCAGTGGTGGGATTCAAATATGTGAACAATCGGTTCTCTTGGTGGATGCCACTTCCGGAAATCCATTCTGGGCCTGGGCAACAAAAAATTAGCTACCGGTTCTAGCAAAGTGGTGCTATCTGGCTGAATCCCACCACTGGATATAGGCCACATGATCGGGAAGGTTTTAATGTGTTTGAGCAACGAGGTGGGACTAAAGTAACATACGACCAACAATCTTTGGTGGTATGGTGAGTTTTTTATTTATTTATTTATTTATTTATTTATTTATTTGTTTATTTATTTATTTGTTTGTTTGTTTGCTTAAACTTATATGCCACCCTTTTCCTAGGACCCAGGGCGGCTTACAAAAACAATACAATAAAATTATACAATAAAATTAATCACATTCATACAGCATACAAGCACAGTCAACTCACAGTCGCTGATGGAGGGACATTCCTAGGCCCAGGGGCAGACCACAGCTCATACACCCCAAGCCTGTTAGCTGTTTTGGAGTTGTTGGTGAGACCGTTAAAAGTTATTTGCGCTGTTTGAAATTGTTCTGCCGGCACCAAGTTCTGATTGCTGGAACAGCGACAGATTCTATTGCAAATCAGGGCTGTTTCCAAAAGAGGCAGAGGAGGAGAGGTTCCGGTCTTATGGAGCAAAGGAATTGGATGAGGCTGTCAGCAGGCCCAGAGCAAGAGAGAGAGAGGCTTTTGGAGGAGTTGGAGGTGGCGGCAGTGTGCTCCAGGGGCTAAAAGGAGCCAGGCTCCTTTAAAGGAAAAGGTGGAAGAGACAGGATCAGAAAAAGGAAAGGAGGCAAGGTTGTCGTGCAACCTAATCCACATGGAGCTCCATTTCCATATGTCCTGTTTGCCATAGTTCGCTCCCTAGAGACTAAAATGGACGTTCTGAAACTTGAGCTGGTGACCCTTTGAGTTAGTGACCCTTTGAGAGCTGTATGCAACAAAATTTCATTTTGATGTATGCCAATTGGTGTACATTCAAAGTGACAATAAAGTAGTAGTAGTACTAGTAGTAGTTGTTGTTATTGTTGTTATTTCAATGAGTGAAATTCATTTTAACCAAATAAGCTATAAAATATATCCATGAACCTTTCTGTTCAAAAATGTGTTCTACCAATGACTCTGGCTCCTCCCTTCTAGAACATGCATAAAGGGTGATCTATAAACTGCTCTAACATGAATTCTTCCTGGAAATGATGTAGCTATTCAGCAGATTGATTTGAGTTAAATACAACTATACTGATTTTACTGCTTTAGGGAATGTAGCCATTAACATCCAAGTCATTCCAGTGGATTTTGGAAGTCATTCCTAAAACCCATCTGTGAGAAATCAGCTGTTCCAAGCAGGAATTCCCCCCATCTCTCTGTCACACACACAAGCATGCACACACACGCACACGCACACGCACACAGAGAGACACACGTTATACCTTCCTCTATAACAGGCATGTCAAACTCATGACATCACATGATGTATCGCAACTTTTTCCCCATTGCCTGCAATGGGGTGGGTACAGTTTCGGCATGATGCATCTGGCCCACAGCCGGCAGTGCCTGCTCTATATGCTTGTTCTCATGGCTGTTTTCTCCTTCTAGTGATTAATTTCTATTCACCCAAGGTGAGACACCCAAATAGTATAATATCTGCATTTTTCCTATTAATGGATACACAATAAAGAATAAGACTCTAAAACAGTGGTTCTCAACCTTGGGGTCGCGACCCCATTTGGGGTCACGAGACCATTTCGCGGGGGTCGCTGGGCACCGCCGGCCGCCATTTTGTTTTTTTATTTTTTTTTATTTTTTTTTATTTTTTAAATTTTTTTTAAATTTTTTTTTATTTTTTGGTGCGCGCGCACCGCGCACGCTCAGATACGCCCATTACGCTGGAAAAAAAAATAAAAAAAAATAAAAAAATAAAATAAAATAAAATAAAAACAAAATGGCGGACCGCAACGGGCGGATCCGAGCATGCGCGGCACGGCCGCCATTATGTTTGTTTTTTTATTTTTTTTAAAAAAAAATTTAAATAAAAACTAAAAAAACCAAAATGGCGGCCCGCGGCGGGCGGATGTGCACATGCGTGGCGCGTGCGATGGGCCGATCCGCGCATGCGCAGATCTGCCCGTCGCGGCCGCCATTTTGTTTTTGTTTTTTTTGTTTTGTTTTTTTGAAAATAAAAAAAACCAAAATGGCGGCCCACGACGGGCGGATGCGCGCATGCGTGGCGCATGCGATGGGCCGATCCGCGCATGCATAGATTCGCCCATCCCGGCCGCCATTTTGTTTTTTTTGTTTTGTTTTTTTTTTTAATTAAAAAAAATATTTTTTTTGCCCGCGCGCGCACACATGCGCGCCCCTGGGTCGGGGTCGCGGCGCGCATGGGCGGGGCAAGTGGGGTCTCAACCTCAGAAAGGTTGAGAACCACTGCTCTAAAAGACTCTTGCATAATCAAAAATAAAATACACTTGAGAAGTAAGCAATATTGTTCTCATCTCAATTTCCTTAAAGCTTTGCTGCCTTCAAAATATTTTCACAGCCTTAGAGTGTATACTTACATACAATACAAGTAAACAGCCTGAAAGCATATGCATATCTGGTCATGTTTTAAGAAAGATAACAGAAGTATTCTTTTTTCTATCTACATATCTTTTCTAGTGAATCAAATAATTAAGCAGAGCAAAAGGCTTGTACTTCATTTGTATCTTGCAAAAATCCTAACATTTGAAGTAGGTAAGACAGCATTTCCCTTCAAGTGTGTTTTTAAATTTTATTCTACTAATGATCACTATTGATTTAAATGAATTGGTGAAATCATTAAAACCAACATTTCTCACTTAAAGATGTTGTGTTTGTTCATCCATGATAAACACTATCTCCAGGGAATGGATGATGGAAGAAATCCCACAAAAAATAGTTAACAATTATTTTAAAAACAAGCAAATGAGGCAAGTGTACATTTTGCTTTAAATATTTGTTACTGAATTAAATAATGACATTTAAATGTGAATTGATGTAGCATATATGCATAGGCATCTACTCATTTTTGAATGAACTAGTTATTGTGGAGGATTTAGGCAGCAGGCCAGTCAACTGCAGTCTTATTGTATGATTCCAATACGATCAGAACCCTCAGAGAGAATCCCTGATTCCATCTTTGGTATATGTCAGCCTGCATTTAACATATTGCTGCCTCCTCGATAATATAAATGTCAAATAGCACATTGGTTGGAATGTATACCTTTATCTCAGGCTTACATGTAAACAAAAGACAGATTTGCTCCACATGCCGCTGTCCAGGAGAAGATTTTTGGGTGTGTATGGTGGAGGGGGAGAGAGTAGAGGATAGAGACTATAGACAGAATTCAGGAAGAAGATAAGCAAGAATTTGTATGCTGGGATGGAAAAAAGAAGAAAACTAAATTCACTATCCTTCAGTTCCAGATTAAAATTTAGAACATCCTGAAAAAGGGAAAGAAAACCCATGTAAATGCAATCAGAAGGAATATTTGTTTCAATTGTCTTTTGGGGGGGAATAGACATAGGTAAATGTATAATTAGAATTGTGCTAATTTATATTTCTTTATATGTTTGTGTGTGTCCACGCACTGCAATTATGTTTATTTTTTGAATAATTTAATGCTATTTATTTTCTCTCTATTTAGTTAGCATATTTGTATAACCACCCAAAATGTGACTCTCTGGGTAGCACATAATTTTTAAAACATTTAAAACAATAATATAAAAAACAATCAACAGTTTAAAAAATTAATGTTACAGCTTTTGAAAGACAAAGAAAGAGCAACAGATATAAATCATAATTTGAACAAGACCTTCAAGGAATCACTTAAAAACCAGTTTTCTTTTATTGGTAGTAGATAAAAATCACCTTGGGATCTGCCCAAATTAGTAAGTTTATTTATATATTTCAGACAGATATTTTGTTTTGTTCCATTCATTTGTTCCATTCATTTGAGCTTACTGGCTACAAAGATTAGAACATATTATAATTTATCTTTGCAATATTACCAAAGTATTAATATTTAAATATAAAAGATTTTTACAATTATATTTTTCTTCCTAATAAAATTTAATTTTGTTTATATCCTGAAAGATGAATTTGCTTTCAAAGGGGAAGCAACTGACACCTTTAGGCACATACCTGGAAACTATATGGTCATCACTATAGATTTTTTTTTTTGTAATTATCAGAAAGTAACACAAGATATGGCAGTCTTACTTTTTTACACACTAGAGTTAAGAGCATATAACACCAGACAGTATACTCTAGATCAGCGGTTACCTTTTCTATACCCCACACCCCTAGAACGCTTCTGATATATTATCGCCCCCCTTACAAAAGTAATAGCTGGTTATGCATATATATTATAATTTTAAAACTTCGAAACCCAAGTTTTTGCACCCCCTGCAAAAATGTCTCACACCGGATAGGAACCCCTGTTCTAGTTGATAAGTGTGTCATTTAGAGCTACAAAGTCATTTCCCCAGGGAGCAAATGGAAGAGCTGTGTGAAGACTCATGGCGTCTAACAGAAGTGGCTCAAAATTTGTACCTTTCCACTTCCTATGTTCCACCATTCAAATATGATTTAGACCAGTTCCACTTGGTGACTAATCTATCTAAAACCACTCCCCATAAGTGTTCTTCCATAGGTTCAATGAATTTTAACTGTGTGATAGGAAAGGAGATTAGATTATTTATATCTACTATTCTTACAACATCTTCCCATACATATACTTGAAGAAATGTAAACATATGTACCATTTGGAGTGATCTTAAAATAGGAAAAATATATGTTTATAATCCTGTATGTAAAAATGACTTTTGAGCCTTCAAATATGCATGTGGATATCATCTGAATCCTACTAAATCTTGGTCATCTTCAAATATTCTGCTTTGCTGTCTATTATCTTATCCTTTGCTTCCAAACATCACAACTGTACTATTATGTTTAGTAAAATGACAACCAAAAGCTTTCTTAAACTGGGAAAACTTTTAATATTTTGTCAGCCAAAGAAGATTATGTCTTTTTTTGGTAAAATTTTGCTTTAATGCAGTTTATTCAGCATATTGTAATCCATAGTTAAATTAAATGCATGTGTACAAGAATGAAGTGCTAATCCAAGTAAATACCACCAATTGAAAAATATTTTAATCTATCCTAGTATATTCTTTATTAAGTCTAGCAACTGCAAGTCAGTTGCTTTTTCTTCTAAGCATATGACAAGCTTATACTTAAAACAGTTATACAATTTTATTGTTATAGTTTGATCATGTATCTCAATTTATAATCCTATCTCTAACATTTTCAATAGTTATATGAATCATTCAGACTATGTGGGTTAAGCATATAGAAATTCATTACATTTTCAGATTCATAAATAACAGAGATAACAGCAACCTACATCAATAGTAATAACCAAATAGATCTTAAATTACATTTCTACTTTTATGTTAGTGCATTAGTGAATTACAGTGAATTTTGACACTTTTATCACAAATAACCAATAATTTACACTATGTTTAAAAAGAAATATTCAGAAAATCTGTGCTCATACAAACATAAACAGATATGTTTTTCCATTTAGTATTTCATTTAAAATTCTGTTTAGAATGAAACAGACAATCTACCCAGACAGCCATTTATTTATTTATTTATTCCTCAGTGGAATAGAAAGAAAATTAAAATAAATTGGGAACGTATTACAAAAAAAGAAACCAGATTAGAAATTCAGATTGGAACTTCAGAAATCATAATATATATTATGTGCATTTGTATGCACACACACAAAGAGGGGAACACAAGACATTGGAGCAATAATAGAATAAAGCTGGAAGCGATCTTGGAGGTCTTCTAGTCCAGCCCCCTGCTCAAGCAGGAGAACCTATACTATCTCAGGCAAGTGACTGTCTAGTCTCTTCTTAAAAATCTCCAGCGCCCATGATTTCTGGAGGCAAACTGTTCCACTGGTTAATTGTCCTTAATGTCAGGAAGTTTCTCCTTAATTCCAGGTTGCTTTTCTTTTTGATCAGTTTCCAACCATTGTTTCTCATCTTTCCCTCTGGTGCTTTGGTGAATAACATGATTCCCTCTTCTTTGTGGCAGTCCCTCAAATACTGGAATACTGCTATTATGTCTCTCCCATTTCTTCTTTTCTTTAGACTAGTGCAGTGATGGTGAACCTTTTAGAGATCGAGTGTCCAAACTGCAACCCAAAACCCACTTATGCATCGTCGGGTACTGGGTGGGTGTGGCCCATTGGGTGGGCATGGCTGCAGTGGTAACAGCAGACTGGGTAGGACTAAAAAGTTCAATCAATCAATTCCAACTTTGCAACATTTTTTTTCCCCGCAAGAAGTTGAAATTGACTGATTGATTGAACCTTTTTTTGGTATACGGCGGTGGAGGCCTAAAGCGAAAAAGTTTTATAAAACCCAGCTGAAGGCCTAGGACTGGGGCGATGGCTCGCGTGCCCACAGAGAGGGCTCTGAGTGCCGCCTCTGGCACCCGTGCCATAGGTTCGCCACCACTGGACTAGTCAAGCCCAAATCCCACAGCCGTTCTTGTATATTTTGGTCTCCAGTCCTTTGATCATCTTAGTTGCTCTTCTCTGATTTTTTTCCAAACTCTCAATATCTGTTTCATGATATGGTAACCAAAATTGGCTGCAGTATTCCAGGTGTGGTCTTACTAGGGTTTTATAAAGTGGTACTAATACTTCACATGATCTTGATTCTATGCCTCTGTTTATACAATCCAGGATTGTATTAGCTTTTTTGGTTTAAAACACCAGTGACATATCATTAAGCAATTCTGATAACAAATTTCAATTATATCAATATATCCCAAACTGGCTGTAACTGGCATATTCTTCTGAGTAGCATAAAATAGTAAGCTTATCATGTCAGCAGTAACCTTCTAAGAAGATCACATTCTGTAATAGTCTTTTCAAGACTTGAAAGATATGGAGGAATGGAGGCAACCTATGGTCATTATTTAAAAATCCTGGAAGGAAACTTCAGCTATACAGTGGCATATATGTGACATTGTTTTTAGGCATTCCAAGTGTCATAAATAAGTTGGAAGAATCTTCTCCCTTAATGCCATTCATTATATCAATAAATTTCCAAGCAATTCAGGATGATTGTACCTGAAAATGAATTATAGAAGGGACATGATTTTTCCAGAAATTTAAATAAAAATACAACCCTACTAAACTTTTGAAGATTGGAAACATGCTCTCCTACTTTTGTAAAAAAATTGATTAAAGGTCAGTTTCCTTTAGGTACTCCATTGCAAAGTAATATACCAATTTCTGATTTGAATCTAAATTAAAATGTAACTGCTTTCAAATCTTTCTTTGCAAGAAAAGTAATGGCAATTGTAGAGTGCCAGTAAAAATGGATGTAATATTTTCAAAATATTAAGAAATATCAAGAAATGAAAAAAGTAGGTAACATAGTCTTCAAGATGTCATTAAATTGCTATTTTTTTCCTTATAAAAGGAAAATATGTTAAATGAAACATTTTTTTTACTGTGCCTAGCTTCAGTTTATTACATTTGATATTTTTTTCAAAGAAATAGATTTCTTTGAAACCATCTAATAAGCAGACAATAGGAATGGAAAGTTCATTGTGGTTGTGTGTAATTTGGCAATATCTAAATTAAAGTATTGGATTAATGAACTCCACGTCTTGGTATTTTATGAAATCCCTTTAAGCTTATAAACAGAAAAAATAGTAAGTATTAAAATATTTCTGATTCTGTCTATTTTTCTTAGAGCTACATAGCTAGTTCTGTTAATAATTTACCTATTGGCTGCAAAAAAATGTTCTGTTGCATACAGTATATTGTAACCATTTTTGTTTTAAAATCATTGTTTCTCTCATTGTAATGAGTTTGAATGGATCTATATATACTGTATTTAGGTACAAACACAATAAGGATAGAACCTAAAAATATTATCTATTTGTATTTTAGAAAATCACTTTGGTGTAGAAACATCTATATTAATGTATAGTTTGCTGTCATGCAATATTAATTTGGATGGTTTTAAAAGAGGAGTGGGAAAATAGTTGAGGATACGGGCTATCAATAACTTCTCATCTTAATGGCAGTTGCTATTCCAAAATCACAAGTTGCTTAAATGCTGTCCATCAGTGAATGTTAGATATTAATCATCATCCTCTTATTCTGGGTTTTCTGAAAATACAACACGCTAGATCAAGTGGGTTATTGGACTGACACTTCAGAACTGTTATGATCTTATATTCATATGGCTGGAAAAGAAGCATGACTAGATGTCAGATTTATTTTGATAAAGAACCAGAAATATATAATGAAAAGCATCTGTGTATAAGAGGCTGTTAATCTCATTAATCACATATGATGTTATTTGCTCTGGCATTGCATGGAGGAAGGTACTGAGAGCATAGTTATCAAAGTAGCAGCCAGGTTATATCATATTACCAATATACTAATAACTTAGCTTTGGAATTAAAATCAACAGCATTATTTTTCTGATTAATGAATCACTTATTTCAGTTGTACAACATCCATGAATCTTTTGTTCTGAAGGATGACAAAAATCAAAAAGCATGCAATGCACCTTTGCCATGGTGTTTTTCAATGTGTCTTCATTAACACCAAATAGTCTTCTGGCTTTTCCCTTGTTCCTGATGAAGCTGTTCCAGAGGAGCTCCTTTATAATCTTCTATTGCTGCTTTCTTAGGAGCCTGCACTACACAAAAGACCACTGCTGAAAAAGTCCAGAGCTTCAGGCTATACTGCTCCTCCTGTGAAATCAGTGTGGTCTTCTGAGATGGGTTGACTCTTTCACCACATACTTCCTTCCCCATGTTTGCAGTTTTAGATTTATAAAAGGATTTCTGTGGGAGTTTGAAGAAATGAGAATTGTGGCACAGATGCAACAGATTCTTTCTTTCACTGCCCTCTTCACTTTCATATAAAAGAGATGTGATCCAGTGACACAGATTCTTCTCCATGCACATGATTAATATTTTATTAAGATTGACTGTTTATAGTGATTCCTTAAAATAGCTTGATTTCCTTGAACAGTAGGTGTCTTCTTTCCCTAAAAAACAAGAATTAAAGGAATTGTTTTAGTCTTATTTGAATAAAGTCAGTTTACTTTAGTAAGACCAGTTTGGTGTAGTGGTTCAGGCATCAGACTAAAACCCAGGAGACTTTGATTTCCAGTCCCACCTTAGGCACAAAGCCAGCTGGGTGGCTTTGGTCCAGTCTCTTCCTCTCAACCCTAGGAGGGAAGACAATGGCACACCACTTCTGAAAAACCTTGCCAAGGAAATTGCGGGGGCTTGTCCAGGCAGTCTCTGAGAATTGGACAAAATTGAATAGAAGAAAAAATTCACTTTACTCATTGAAAAGACTGTTTATATTTTACAGACTGTTGGATACAGGTATTTGTATTTAAAACATATGTGAGCTTTTTATGTGATCATGTTCACAAACAAAAATATGCTTACAATAGTCAAATGACCCTCTAAGTTGCAAGATTTTTAACAGTATTAGGAAAGGTGACACTATTCCAAAATGCATGCAAATGAACAAAACTCACATTTTACAAATCTACTAGAAACTTACTATTCCTTCCTACATTTTATTTATTAATTTAATATGCATTTAGGTCATCTTCTGAAGTTTTATATATTTCTATTCATAAACATAGCTTGCACGCCCAAAAAGTAAATCCTCTCCTGTTTATTTTCGTTTTACTTCATTATGGCAGCATGATTTGAAGAGGAAATAAGATTGCTATTTAATCTTTATAAACAAGGAATCCTTGCTGATAGCTGAAAAGCATGGTTCTATTAGTAAATCCCAAATGATCATCTGCCTATTTCTGATGTAACTCACTGGGCATAAAGTCAATATTTAGCACTAGATAATATTGTTCAGTTTATAAACAATTCTCTTATGGAATGTTGTACACTATCTAGCTGGGATTTCATAGGAAGTAAAGAATGGAAGCATCTTTCTATCTATCATTTTAAATAGTCCCAGTAGTCAGGCTATTTCACTGAATACCATTATAAACAAGATTGCAGTCAAATAACCATTATACCAATAGGTAAATTGATTGAAGTCTTTTAGTCTACATTCCCTATGACATGTCTGTCAAGAGAAATACATTATATGACAAGAAATCTAAACTGAAAAGAATAAACATTTTTAAGAAGCAGAATAAGAATAGAGCTGGAAGGGACCTTGGAGATTTTGTAATCCAGCCTCCTGTTCATATATTATTTGTAAGGAATATTTAAATAGGGCCAAAGCACCAACATTGCTATACACAATAAACATTATAAACTCTAAGCATTTTTATGCACACTTATTTGTATGTCTTACTGTCCACTGAACATCATGGATTTTACATCTGTGTAAAGACTGCATTATTTTAGAAAGACTGTCTGAAAAAAACCCTCAATTATCTTTTTTTACTTTTACTTCATTTAGATGCTGAATAAGGTAGAAATGTTTTTAAGCAAAAAATATTAGTTTCTTGCTATTACAGTTCACATCTTCTATGCAACTGTTTAAATTTAATCAACATGATTTTTCCTGCTGCTACTCATTAAAAGAAAAGGACCAGATTTCAGTACAAAATGTTACTGTTGTGTCCTGAACCTGCGGAAGCAGGCTCGGGACGCTGCAACAGTCCCGGGCAGTTGCACAAGCTGCCCAGGACCAGATGGAGTGGTGCTGGCCCTGCGCACATGCGCAGGGCGTGAAAGCGCTCCGAAAATGTAACAATTCTGTCCGGGTCTCTGTTTTGTTAAGAGAGGCCTGCGTGCCTCCCTGAGCCTGATTCCATCCTGTAAGCTCAATAAAGCCTGTTGTTGAAGAATGAACCTCGTCACTCCTCATTCCTCGAAGGACATAAACATTAATATTGAAACAGATAGGGGAAACACCAATCAAAATAAAATGTAACAGGAGTATAGTTGAGGCTAGACGCGAGGAGTGGGGGAAAAGGCTTACTAACTCAGACGTTTTCAAAGACTAATACTTAGTATTGTATACCAGGTGTCATGATGATTGCTGCATAATAGGTTTTTATGCTCAATGTTGATTGTTTTAATAAAAGAATTTTTATAATAAAAAATAAATAAAAAAAAAGTGGCGACAAAGGTGGGATCGCCTTACAAACAGAAGAAAAGGAAGCCATAAAGAACTCACTTTGAAGTCCTTGAAGAGGGGAAGTCGGTGTTGGAAGTCAGCATCTCAAGCCTACCAGTACAACTTCGCTGGAGGGTGAGCTCGGCTGAAAACAAACCCTTTCCCCCCCCCAATTTAAAGTGTAGAGGAATGAGAGGAAGAGTTAACTGTAGAATGGCGAAGATTGGTCGCATTTCAGAGTTTGATATCTCCCACCCAGAAAAATGGGACTCTTATGTTGCAAGGATGGAGAATTATTTAAGGGTGAACCAGATAAGGGAAGATGGCTTGAAGGCTGCAACACTGCTGTGTGTCTGTAGTCAAGAAGCATTTGAAATAGAGAACCTGGTAGCCCCTGCATTTCTGGAGAGTCACGTTTGCTGACTTAAAAAAATTACTAAAAGAACATTTTAAGCCTAAAATGTCTGTGATTGCATGGAGACATATGTTTGAGCAAAGGGATCAGAGGGCAGGTGAATCTGCTAAGGACTTTATTGCAGCTTTAAGAAGAGGAGCAAAGCCATGTGAATTCAAGGATCTGGAAGAGAGGTTGTGAGATCGCTTCATTTGCGGGCTGAGGAACAGAGACTTGCAGCAGAAGATGTTTGCTAGAGAGGATGTCACGTTCCAAGATGCCCTGAGAGAGGTGACAGCTGAAGAAGCAGCAGGGGAGGGGCTGTAAGGTAAATGCGGCCTAACAAGAACCTTCCAGAGGCAGTTACAGTCCATCGAGAAGACATCAAAGATGGAGGAGACTCGGATCCTGAAGAAGAAGTGAATAAACTTTACCAGCCAACAGGAAGAAAGCAGAAGGAACATCTGGACAAGGTCCCCGCTGCCTTCAAATGCTTCGGATGTGGAGGAAGGCACAAGAGAGCTGAGTGCAGGTTCCGTTCCGCCATATGCAGAGAGTGTGGAAAGCGAGGCCATATCGCAGCCGTCTGTTTGAGTCACCAGAAGGTACAACTTCCGGAAGAATTGCGTCTGAAAGGTACCAGGGCCCCCAGCCAAAATAGGGGGGCTTCTGTGCTTCACGCAGGAGTATTTTGAGGACAGGCACACACAAGCCTTTAAAGAAAAAATTGTCCCTTAAGGTACGGTTGCAAGGGGTGCCCATTGCCATGGAATTGGACATTGGGTCCGCTCTCTCTATTATTTCTAACAGTACATTTAGAAAGATTTGTGAAAGTAGTGGCCTTCGAGCCAAACTAAGACCATCCAACATAATAGTTACAGATTTTCAAAATTCAAAAGTGTGTATTGTACAGCACAAGGATTTTGAAGGTCCACTACATGTGTTGGTTGGGGGGGGAACGCACGAGCCTCATTGGACTCCATTGGTTCGAGGCCCTGGGAATCCAGGTCACAGGGCTGCACAATTTGCAAACACAGAGCCTAGCAGAAGTCTGCAGGGAGTTTGCAGATGTGTTTAGTCCAGAACTTGGATCCTTCAAGGGGCCTCCAGTCTCGCTAAGGTTAGATCCAACCATCACGCCCATCTGGGTTAAGCCAAGGAGGGTTCCTTTCGCCCTAAAGGCCAGGATTGATGCTGAACTGGACAAATTACTTCAGGTAATGCAGAATGCAGCCGTGCGAGCAGTGTTGGGCTTGCCCAGAAATGCCCACATTTCAGCATCACTCCGCGAGCTGCATTGGCTGCCAATTGGTCTCCAAACCCAATTCAAAGTGTTGGTTATGACCTATAAAGCCCTACATGGCATCGGACCAGGTTACTTACGGGACCGTCTGCTGCCCCATGAATCCCAGCGGCCGGTTAGGGCCCACAGAGTCGGTCTTCTCCAGGTCCCATCAGCCAGACAGTGTCGCCTGGCGGGGCCTAGGGGAAGAGCCTTCTCTGTTGCGGCCCCGGCCCTCTGGAACCAACTCCCCTGGAGATCCGTATTGCCCCCAACCTGTCCGCCTTTTGTAAACTGCTTAAAACACACCTCTGCTGGCAGGCCTGGGGCAGTTAACATCTTGCTCCTAGCCAGTGTATGTTTGTGTGTATGTTTGTTGAATGATTGGTTTTCTTTTAACTTAGGGGTTTTTATATATGTATTTTAACTGGTGATTTCTATTTATGTTGTGAGCCGCCCTGAGTTCTCCGGAATAGGGCGGCATAGAAGTCAAATCAAATAAATAAATAAATTGCTCCAGCAAGGTATTTTAGAACCTGTAGATTCAAGCCCATGGGAAACCTCTATAGCAGTGGTTCTCAACCTATGGGTCGCGACCCCATTTGGGGTCGAACGACCATTTCACGGGGGTCACCAAACACCGCAGTCCGCCATTTTTTCCCCTTTTCCCCTCGGCAGGCGCAGGGGGCAGCACAGCGCATGCGCGGGGTAGCACCGTGCATGTGCAATGTGGGCCGCCGCACCGTGCATGTACGATGCGGGCCGTCGTGCCGCGCATGCGCGGTGCAGGTCAGGGTCACGCCACGCATGCGCAGCGCAGCTCGGGGTCGCAGCCTGCAAAAGGTTGAGAATCGCTGCTCTATAGTAACGCCTTTAAAGGCTAATGGGGATATGCATATATGTGCAGATTACAAGTGCACACTAAATAAGGCACTTCAACAGCATGCTTACCCAGTACCTGTGGTAAGCCACATTCTGGCCTCCCTTAAAGGGGGCCGCATATTTGCAAAGCTTGACCTGGCACACGCCTATCAACAACTGCCTGTTGACGAGGCAGCTGCAGAGGCCCAAACTATTGCGACTCGCAAAGGGGCATTTAAAGTCAAGAGACTACAATTTAGGGTAAACAGCATGCTTACCCAGTACCTGTGGTAAGCCACATTCTGGCCTCCCTTAAAGGGTGCCGCATATTTGCAAAGCTTGACCTGGCACAGGCCTATTAACAACTGCCTGTTAATAAGGCAGCTGCAGAGGCCCAAACTATTGCGACTCACAGAGGGGCGTTTAAAGTCAAGAGACTACAATTTGGGGTAAACATAGCCCCTGGCATATTCCAGAGCGTCATGGAAAGCACGCTCCGAGGCATTCCTGGGGTCTGCCCCTACTTTGATGATGTCCTCATTGCAGGAGAGTCAGCTCAAAATTTAGCTGAGAGATTAAGGGCTGTCTTGCTTCGTTTCAGAAGAGCAGGCCTTAAACTAAAAAAGGAAAAATGCAAAATAGGAGTCAATTCCACTGACTTCTTGGGATTCAGGATAGACGCCCAGGGTGTTCACCCCGCAGAATCAAAACTGCAAGCCATCCAGAAGGCCCCAAGTCCTAAGTCTAAGGGCGAATTACAGGCATTCCTGGGCCTACTAAATTTCTATCACGCTTTCCTGACTCACAAGGCTGGTGTAGCAGAGCCCTTACATACACTGTTGGACAAACAGGCTCCTTGGTTGTGGACAAAGGTTCACGAAAAAAGCTTTAATGAAGTTAAGGCCTTATTCAACTCTAATACTGTATTAGCTCATTTTAATGAGAAATTGCCTTTTTGCATTGCTTGTGATGCCTCTCCATATGGTGTAGGGGCTGTTCTTAGCCACCTAAGGGCAGATGGGACCCAGGTCCCTGTGGCCTATTATTCTAGAACTCTGTCATCTGCTGAGCGAAATTATGCCCAGATTGACAGAGAGGCTTTGGCAATAGTGGCCGGCATTAAGAAATTTCACAATTTCTTATATGGCCGCAAATTTATGGTCTATACTGACCATAAGCCACTTCTTGGGTTGTTTACTACGAATAAACAGACCCCACACATCATTTCTCCTTGTATGCTGAGATGGTCCATTTTTCTGTCAGCATATGATTTCACACTGATTCACAAACCTGGTAAGGATATGGGTCATGCTGATGGCCTTAGTAGATTGCCCCTGCAGCACATGGAGCCTGCTCCTGCTCCTGCAGTGCATATTCTGTCTATTCAAGACTTATCTGAGTGTCCCCTCAATGCTAGGGATGTGGCTGCTCAATCCACCACTGATCACACACTTACACGTGTGTTGTCCTGGGTATTGTCAGGATGGCCTGACCAGTGCCCGGATGCTGTGTTCCAAAGTTTCTGGAAAAAGAAGCATGAGCTGTCCACTTTCAAAGGTTGCCTATTATGGGGTAGCAGAGTTGTGATTCCGACCTCATTGAGGTCTAGAATCTTGACCTCCTTACATGAGGGACATCCTGGTATCGTCAGGATGAAGGTGCTTGCACGTAGCCATCTTTGGTGGCTGGGTCTGGATAGGGATATCGAGGCCCAGGTGCAAGGATGCCAAGCGTGTCAACAATCTTGCCCTGATATGCCTCAAGCCCCAGTACACAGGTGGGAGAAAACCCAGTTCCCATGGTCTAGGGTGCATATAGATTACACTGGGCCCTTTCAGGGACAATTCTTCCTGAATTGTCCATATGGCTAGAGGTTGTTCCTGTTTCATTAACAACTACTGCCAGGACCATCAAGGTGCTGCGAGGAATCTTTGCATCACACGGTCTTCAAGATGTACTGGTTTCAGACAATGGTCCCCAATTTACTTCTTCTGAGTTCCAGGTCTTCCTGCAATCCAACATGATCCGGCATGCGACTTCGGCTCCCTTCCACCCGTCGTCCAATGGAATTGCTGAAAGAATGGTGCGCACTACCAAGGATGCCTTCAAGAGATTGACTTACGGTAACTGGCATCACAGGTTAGCAGATTTCCTTCTTGCACTTGCACCACACCATGCACTTCAACCGGGAAGTCTCCTGCTGAACTTCGTTGGGGCCGTTGCCTCATTACTAAACTGGACAGGCTACACCCTGATAGGGTGGCTCCACAGGCGTCACAGCCAAGGGCTCCAAGAAGACTGCAAGTGGGAGATCCAGTTTGGGCACGTAACTATGGGCCGGGTCACCCCTGGATACCAGCTGTGGTTTGCAAGGTGTCAGGGCCTTTATCATACGAAGTGACACTGGCCGTGTCCTTCGCCGGCACATAGATCAGCTGCATGCAAGATGGGGTTCGCACCCTTCCGCTCCTGACTCTGTTCTGGGGGGGGGGATAAGAAGATCAGAATATGCATTCTGAGGATCTAATGCAACAGTCTGTCCAAGGTCCTAACAGTGGCTTGGGCAGGATTTTAGTGGATGGGGAATCACTCCATACATCCATGATCACTACAGAAAGGGAGTCACACCGGGGGTATCCTAACTTTTCACAACTGACAGATAGTGCGCCAGCTAGGGAGACTGACCGGAAGCATTCCAACAACTCACAAGACTCTAGGGAACTAGAATTCAGAGGGGAACCAAGGCCCAATTCTGAAATTGCTCCCAAAAGAAAGTCAGTGGGACAAGAGGTAGCCTGGGACATATCTCCTGACTCTGACACCTGGGGCACATCTTTAGGGGGTTGGGACAAGGAAGCAACCCAAATGCCCAGCATACTTCAGTTGCGGGCAGAGGATGCGAATACTGTCCTCCCCCTCAAGAAAGGTCCATTGTGGAATTGGAGACTACCACCCAGCCAGTATGCTGCCTGGGACGGACAGGCCCCAGCCACTCCGCAGAGGGGTGGGTCAACCAGGTCAGGGGAGCAGCAAAGTCCTGGCCTGCTGAGCCCAGTGGGCAAGCAGGCAGGCCATGCAACAGCTCCAGGGGCATCTGGAAATGTAAGGCAGCAACGCCTGAGCTCACCTAGCCTGGTGGGCGAGCAGGTGAGTCCAGCATCGTCGTCAGGTCCGAGAAGGTCGCAAAGAACTAAACAGCCACCCAAATACTTCAGGGAATTTGTTAACCTGCAGTCCAGTTTTCAGGGAACTAAGTAGTGGGGCCCCAGAGAAAGAAGGGCCATTTGGCTTCTCATTATTTTCATTTTGGATATGTTTATTTCCAAAACGATAAAGGGTGTTAGCCCAAAACCAACAGTGGGTAATCCACATTCAATGCATTTGATGCATGGGAGTATAACACTCTCACTAGAGACATCGTGTGAGCAGTGATGGTTATGTTCCCCTCTAGGGGGAGGGGTGTTGTGTCCCAAGCCTGCGGAAGCAGGCTCGGGACGCTGCAACAGTCCCAGGAAATTGCACAAGCTGCCTGGGACCAGACAGAGTGGCGCTGGCCCTGCGCACATGCGCAGGGCATGAAAGCGCTCCGAAAATGTAACAATTCTGTCCAGGTCTCTGATTCCATCCTGTAAGCTCAATAAAGCCTGTTGCTGAAGAATGAACCTCGTCACTCCTCATTCCTCGAAGGACATAAAAGTTACATTCATGAAAACATTTCTGGAAGAATCCGTTTGGGCTTCATAATATTTACATGAACTAATTTCTACTCATACAGCAAATATGAGTTCTCGAAATAGGGCGGCATAGAAATCTAAGTAATAAATAAATAAATAAAATATCTTGTACAAACATTCTTCTGTGAAATAATCCTATTACTACCACTATCTATAAATTTAACCACAGTTCATGGTTAAATTTTATTTTGCTTAGATTCATGTGAAATATTTTTAAATACATACAAGTTTGACAATTAACAGAATAATAGAGTTGGAAGGGACCTTGGAGGTCTTCTAGTCCAACCCCCTGCTTTAGCAGGAAATCCTACATCATTTCAGGTAAATGGCTGAAATTCTCCAGTGATGGAGCACCCACAACTTCTGAAGGGAAGCCGTTTCCACTGGTTAATTGTTCTCACTGTTAGGAAATTTCTCCTTAGTTCTGTGTTGCTTCTCTCCTTGTTTAGTTTCCATCCATTCCTTCTTGTCTTGACTTCTGGTGATATGGAAAATAGGTTGATCTCTCTACCTTGTGATGGTCCCTTTTTTTCTGCTCCATAGGTTGTTGTGGAATTTTATGGTAACATAATTTTTTTAAACATTGGTCTTCTACTGACTATCATCTTCAGTGTAACAAGTAAATTTACCCATTTATAAGATTATGGAGCTATCAAATGAATACAAAACTGTCATATTAATTATATCTTCAAAAACAATCTTGTTGCTGCAAAAGAAAAATGGATAAAACTCTTCAATGAGCTACTGAATAATGCAGTGTAAAACTTCCACTCTTTAATTAAAGCTACTAACCATGAAAACTATTAATTATGTGAACTCTAGGTAAAATCATAGTCTTTAGTTGCCTTGAACATACAAAATAATATGAAAAAGAGAATGTTATCATTCTATCAAAGACAAGGAAGATGAAAAATAGGTATAATAGATAGGTGATCAAGGTCAGACCAAAAAAAAGAACCAAAGTCCCCAAATGGTGCTCAGAAAAATTGCAAACTTATTATAGTGTATAATAGTATAAACAATGCATTTTGACATCTAATACTTCCCAGGGTAACATAAACAATTTTTATCTTGTTCCAGCAGCAGCATTTATTTGATAAAACAAAGCCTGGTAAAGTTCCAAATGCACTGAACTGCTATAGCATTGGAATGAGAAATTAACCTTCCATTTTTAGAACACTACTATGAAAACCTGTCTGTTTTCTTTATATGTATGCTCCTTTTTAGTTCTGTCCTTTTTGTTTCCATTTTCTCCAATACAGCAATGTCATATGGAATATTTTTATAGAGATTGAGGAATATAATCTATTTCTTTCATATCTCTTATTCCAACAGATGACTTCTCAATATCATAATTTGTTGGATACTACATGAGTGGAATTTAATGTCCCACTCCATACCTACACATAGTACTTATCTCCTTTTGACACCTTACACTTACACATGCACACTGTTCTCTCACAGAGTTTGGTATCATAGGATGGTATGTATATTTCTCTCCTTGCAATTCCAGATGAAGCTAATTCCCAATGCTGCTATTAGGAGTTTCCCCAGATTTCCTAAATAGAGGAATGTCAGAAAGACTGTGGGAGAAGGGAAGGGATAAATGTCCTTTATCCAACCTTATTCACTACAGCTGCAGAATGGATCTGCAGGGAAGAGCTGACTGATAAAGCTAAAAAGGAGTGCTAAAAAGGGTTCATTTGCTGAAGCCCATTCCATCTTACTCAGTGCTCAAATATTTCTTAAAGATGAAAGAAGGGTATTTTTGTCACAGTTGTTTGTTGTTGTTTTAATGCAGGTCTAGCAGAATCCATGTTTTCAGAGCACAGTGTTTCTTATGCTGCAGCTGGGAGGAAAATGCTTTGTCCCTGCCCCTCATGTTTGAAAAAAGATATCTGGCAAAATTTGCTTTTTCAAAGCATTCATTATCTGTTTAATTTATTTATTTTATTTATTTTTTGACTTATATGCCACCCTTCTCCCCAGACTCAGGGCGGCTCACAGCAGAAATACAAGAGAATGCTATTTCTCTCTACACATGTGCAAAGAATGAAACACTATGAGGACAATGGACTATATGTGTCTATTTGTGCACTACTTATTAATATTTATTTGCAATTATTTTTAAATTTAAGACAGACTTCTTTTTTTTAGAAAAATAACACTTACAAATATATTAGTAAATCTATGCAACAATAAGTTGCAATTAGTGCTCAAAGCACTAATGTTTCCTGTTGTTTTGACACTGAACTTATTTCAATGTTTTATCATATACTCAGAGTTCTGTTTGGACTGGAAAGATATGTAAATAATAGTAAGTAAATAAAATGTCAATAAATCAGTTATAAGAAAGGAACCAAATTAGTTGTCAAGAAATCCTCTGTGTTCCCCCATCATATGAAATTATATGGAAAGGGTGCCCAGGTTAGATATGGTATCATGATTCTTAAAGCAGGACCACTTTCATTTTTAATTTCAGAATGAATTTAACATATTCATAAGCAATTATTGTTCTTAGTCTGCCTATTATTGTACCTATGATAACAAGAATCATTCCTCTTTATTACATAGTCCAAATTTCATAATTTAAAATCATTGCAGTAAGTAAATCTCCTTCAATAATGCTTGAGCCTTAGTGACTTAATGGATATAGACATATAGTTTTCTTTGCAACAATAAGGATTATGGTTTGCCATTGCCTTCTTCAGAAACATATGGGGGAGAGTCTTATTAGCCTTTATCTATGGAACCCTTTGACTATGGAGATTCTCAATCATCTAGGTCTTAGTTATCCCAAAGGTGCTTTTTCATGAGGCACCTGGACTTCCTTGTTTTTCTTTCAAGATGTTTCATTTCTCATCCAAGAAGCTTCTTCAGCTCTGACGAGATGGTGGGGAAGGAAGGATTTATACTCCTTGCAGACAGCTGGTCATTTGCATTCTTGTAGAGACTCATTGATGCCACCTGGAGGTTTACCTGTGTCATCATGGTCAGCTGAGTAGTGCAAATTGGTGTGGAGTCTTCTTGGAACTGTTGAAAGGTCTGTTGTAGACTGGAGATAGATGATGTCGTATCCCTGCTCCTCTGTTAAGAGACAGCTGTTCAGTTTTGACATAGATGGCCTCTTTGACCCCTTTTTCAAACCAGCGGTCATCTCTGTCCAAAATGTGAACTTAATGTCTTCAAAAGAGTGGCCTTTGTCTTTTAAATACAGATGGACTGCTGAATTTTGTCCTGATGGGTTTGTTCTCCTGTGTTGTGCCATGGATTTATGAAGTGATTGTTTTGTTTCCCCAATGTACAGATCTGCACATGGATCACTGCATTGTACTGCATATACCACGTTGCTCAGTTTGTGTCTGGGTGTTTTATATTCCTACAACATATGGAATGACAACTTTGCTACATTTATTGTTTTTTTCTTTGTTATGGAGGAGCTTCTGCTGTGTCTTTTTATAAGTATAAAATATAAATGTAAATATAAATCCTTCCATTCCCCTGCATCCAGTCAGAGGTGAAGAATCTTCTTGGATGAGAAGCTAAATGTCTTCAAAAAAAAACAAGAAAGTCCAGTTGCCTTGTGAAAAAACATCTTTGGGAATAACTAAGAACACTTTGTATTCTCCTGTCCAGCTATTAAAGTCCTTAAATTCTTGTTATGTGTTTCTGCCACCTTGATCTTTATTTTTTTTAAAACATGTTTTATTAATTTTTAACATTCACCTTAATATTTGGTAAACATCGTGTTGTCTGGATTAGTGTTTAAAAAACAATCAATAACAATTAATTTCTATAATTCTGTAGTCCATATAATAGCTTTACTTGATTTCCTCTTCTTCCAATAATATTTTCTTTTGCTAACCTTAAATTAATACAGTTCTTATTTAAATAAATGACAATTAAATATAACATTTTTCTCATATTTCTGCAAATAATAACCACATCAATATAAAGCTTCTTTTAATTGATCATCTTGATTGCCTGGTCACATTTACATTCTTATTTAAATTTGTTTTCCCCACAATATTCAAAACATTCTTACTGGTTAAGATTTTCTCAAAATTAGTTACACTTAAGTATTTAAGTCTTTTTTTCTCATGTCTTAAAGAAAAAAAGGAGAAAAAATAGGAGAAAAAAATACGAGGAAAAAAAAAGACAAAACAAATAAAACATTTCTTTTATGTAAACCATCCCTCCAACACTGGAAGTTTTTAAGAAGAGACTGGACAGCCATTTGTCCGAAATGGTATAGGGTTTCCTGTCTGAGCAGGGGTTGGATTAGATGACCTCCTAGGAGTTGGACTAGATGACCTCCAAGAAAGGATCCAGAGGTGATCCAGGAAACTATAGACCAGTCAGTTTAACCTCAGTTCCAGGCAAACTGATGGAAACCATTATTAAAGATAAAATTACAGGCACATAGAAAAACAGGCATTGCTGAAAGAAAATCAACATGGTTTCTGCAAAGGCAAATCATGTCTTACTAACTTGTTAGAATTCTTTGAGGGTGTAAATAAATACATAGATAAAGGGGCCCCAGTTGATATTGTATATCTTGACTTTCAAAAGGCTTTTGACAAAGTCCCTCACCAAAGGCTCCTAAAAAAGTTCTTCAGCCACGAAATTAGAGGACAGGTCTTGTCCTGGATTGGTAACTGGCTAAATTGTAGGAAGCAAAGGGTGGCAATAAATGGACAAGTCTCTGGATGGAAAGAAGTGAGAAGTGGTGTACCCCAAGGTTCAGTTTTGGGACCTTTACTTTTTAATTTATTCATCAGTGATCTGGATGTAGAAGTAAATAGTGAGGTAGCAAAGTTTGCTGATGACACCAAATTGTTCTGGGTAGTGAAAAGTGAAACTGACTGTCGGGAGCTCCAGAAGATCTCTCGAAATTGTGAGTGGGCAACAAAGTGGCAAATGCATTTTAACCTAAACAAGTGCAAAGTTATGTACATCGGGGCAAGGAACCCAATTATACTTACCAACTGATGGGGACCAAACTTTCTGAGACAACCCAAGAAAGGGATCTTGGGGTTTTGGTGTACAGCTTGATGAAGATGTCAACCCTATGCGCAGCAGCAGTAAAAAAAGCAAATTCCATGCTTGGCATGATTAGGAAGGGAATCGAAAATAAGTCAGCAAGTGTTGTATTGCCTCTGTACAAATCGATGGTGAGACCACACTTGGAGTACTGTGTACAGTTCTGGTCACCGCACCTCAAGAAGGATATAATGGAACTGGAAAAGGTGCAAAAAAGGGCAACAAGAATGATCAAGGAAATGGAGCGCCTCCCTTATGAAACCAGATTGCAACGCCTTGGTCTCTTCAGCCTTGAAAGGCGGTGTTTAAGGGGTGACTTGATTGAAGTGTATAAAACCATGCATGGGATAGAAAAGGTGGATAGAGAAAATTTCTTTTCTCTATCACACAATACTAGGACAAGGGGGCACTCCCTAAAGCTCATAGGTAAGAAAGTGAGGACAAATAAAGGGAAATATTTCTTCACCCAGGGGGTCGTTGGTTTATGGAATTCACTTCCAGAAGAGGTCGTGACAGCTGTCAGCCTTGATAGCTTCAAGGCAGGGTCAGACAGATTCATGGATGCCAAGTGTATCGGTGGTTATTAAAACGGATGTCCATGTGCCGCCTCTATGTTGGTTGAGGCAGGCAGGATTCCCTTGAGTACCATTTGTTGGGGGTCAAGGGAAAGGGAGGGTTTTGCCTTCTCTTTCTGTTCAAGATCCCCATGTACAATTGGTGGGCCACTGTGTGACACAGAATGCTGGACTCGATGGGCTTTGGCCTGATTCAGCATGGCTCTTCTTATGTTCTTATGTTATGTCCCTTCCAACTTATTATTATTATTATTATTATTATTATTATTATTATTATTATTATTATATTTCTTATGTCAGAAAACCAAACACAAAAGAAAAAAGAAAGAAGGCATACTATATTACTTGAGGGGTTCATCCCTCTTAAACTAATCTTCATTTATATTCAATTTTTTTCTATTTCTTTAACCATATTCAAACAAATGTTTAATTTTTAAATACTCCCTCTGGTAATTCCCATCATCTAATTTCTTAATTTCACTTTAGCCTTTTTTTTTCTTTTTGCCCAACATCTTCCCTGTTCAATATGCTTTGATGAATCAAAAAATCTTTCCACAATCTTATAAATGTTGTTGCAGGTACAAAAGGCAAAACAAGTAAGCTGTTTTTATAGGAAGGTTTTTCCCCTTGGTATTCATTGAAAATCTTTTGCTTTTTTCCTTTCTTGATTTTATTTATTATTTTTGTCTCTCACGTTCTCAAAAGGTCCATTTTGCCCAATCTTTTTTCTTAAACTTGTTTTGTAACCTTAAAGTCTGCTTTGTCTTTTCCATGTCCAGAATTTCCTGTAATTTTTTTCCATTTGGGTTAAGTCGCTTGGGCTAGCCTCAGAAGTTAAGCTAGCCTCTTCTCCTGCCAGTTTCTGGAGGGCTTTTTCCAAACCATCAGGTCGACCACTGTCTCTTCGCAATTGGCGGGACTTCCCCCCTTCTATGTTGCCTCTACGGGACAACCTCAGGCCCATTTAGGTCCCTTGGGAAGCAGAAATCAGCCATAGGGTGCAGAGCACCATGATCCCTCGGTTGTTGAACTACTGCACAAAACCAGAAGTCCCTCTGCCACCTTGATCTTTAAACCATCTTAAAATAATTCTGTCCAGACTGAAACTGTCTTTCCATTGGAATGTTATCATGTTTATGAGCCTTCTTACCTTCCTATTCTAGGAAAGCAATTGCCAATTATTTTTCATCAGGTTGGCAGGACTTATCAGATATATGTGTGTATTATCTATGCCACTCCGACAATTTAATTCATTAAATTGAATTATTTTATATATACAGAGTTATAGCGTCAAAATGCAGATGCATAAAGGCAAAATAACCAGATATCAAACTCTTTTATAGCTGCCCTATAGGTCTTCAGGAGCTTTCTTTAATAGTAATGCTACAATAGTGCAATGATTATAACACTTATCTTGCAAATAGAAGGTTGCTGGTAAAGATCTGGAATAATTTTATTACTGTTTTTTCTTTCTCTGAGTTGTCCTTGGGCTTTTTCTTGTCTTTGGTCAGTCCAGTAGCATATTGTTTCATCATTTTTCGAGTGACTTAATGTAGATTCACATGAAATCTTTCCATTTCAAGTGACTGGAAAACTGATGAAAAGAAACATCACTGCACTTAATAAAGAAAGAGGTATCCAGGGAAATGTGGGTAGTAAACAGAAAAGAGAAAGAATAATTGAAGCGGTAGAAAACTTAACTAAGTTAATCCTTTAAGTATGGTAGCATTTTTCCTTTTGTGAAATACTGTATAAATTATTGGGATTAACTGTAGCAAAGTAAAGTGCGCCACCCAAAACAAATAGTCAACTTAAGTAGAAAGAATACTTTAAATTCACAGCAGAAAAACACACTTGGAGATTACATTTGTGATGGGAAGTGGGGAGAAAAGAGCAACAGTCATCTATTCTTGCCTTCCAAAAGCAGCAGAGGGGAAGAGGCAGATGGTTAAACCCTAAGCCTAACCCTATGCTTCATTTCAGATTTGGGACAAGGTTAGCCAGTTGCTGCTGCCTGCTGGGTGCTATATACGGTACAAATACAAGTACACATTAAAAAAATTCTTGTAATCATACAACATTTTATTTTATTTTTATGTTATCTGAGTGTTTATTATGCTGAATGTTCCTTATTAATAGTTCCATGATATTTTAGTACATGAGGCAGTAGGAAGGAGGGCTAGTTATGCAAAGATTAGAGAGTAGGAAAGAATGTTAATATGCATTGGAAGCAGCAGCTTCCATACAGGAATAGAGGCTTAAAAGGGAGTCAAGATGGCAATCAATGAGGGACCTCAAAGCCCCACCCTTTTTGTATGTCAAGGTCTTGTGCATGTACAAAGGGGTTGGGCTTCAGTCGCATTGCCATGGCTGCCATCTTACCTTTTTGACACTTTCATCCATTGATGCCTATGATCAGAGGACAAATACTGTAATTGTCCTTAACCTCAGTAAACCGTACACCCTTAGCTAAAACCCAGTAAGAATTAGATGCCTTAGATGTTAACTTTTTAAAAAGAAAATATATTAACTTAAATCTATCACAAAAACTTGTAGTAAGTACTTTCAAATATATGTTTGATAATCTCCCCTTTATTAACCATGCAGCCCCCGGTTCTATGGACAAGTCCCTACTCTTCTATCCTTCCAGAGACTGTTCAAGACCTGGCTTTTCTCACAAATGTTGGAATGGGCAAGGTCCAGAAAGTGTGGTTGATGACACCAGGTTTTTCTGTTTTTAATTTTTTGTTGGTGGTTTTATATCATTTTATTGCTCGTAAGTTGCCCAGAATTGGTTTTAAAATGGGTAGCTGTACAAATTTTAAATAAATAAACTTTTATTGTGCTAGCAATATGATGGTTGCATTTGTGCCTGTTAACTCATCATTGAAACTCACCAGCTAGCAATAAATCTACTTATAGAACTGCTTTTTCCAGTTGAAAAACACATTCTTCCCTTGTACCAATTTATCTGGAAAGAGAAAACTTTATGAGTCATTCTGTAAACTTGCCATAGATTTTAGAAAGCAAGGTATGGCAAATATAAAGAAATAAATGGTTTTGTACATCTCTACATTTCCTGCCCATAATCAGTCCAATCTCTAGTAAACAAGAAGAAATCTATTCAAATCAGCATGTTTTATTGGATTCACAAGACTTACTTTTTCATGATGTTCCAGAACTTTATGTATGCTCTTGGCACAAAAACCCGTGACTGTAATGGAAACTGAGAAGTCTTTCAAATATTGTGTCTGTTGGCAAAGTATAACCAATTACACTAATGTACAAATTCTAAAAACAAGCTTTTCCTGAAAGGGACAGAGAATCAGAACTTTATTATAACAAAGGGGACTTTGAAATGTGTGCCACCACATGTTTTTCCAGTTCTGTTTCAATTCCCCAAGCTTGCAATCAGTTGAAAATGAGGAATAATAAATATGAACTGCTCTATCTAAAATGAGCTAGTATTAATCTTAATTTTAAAAATCTCTTTTTTAAAGGCAAGTTGTGTTCTATGAATGTGTTATGGGTTTTTATATAACAAGAATATGAGGATCCTTAAATGAAACAAAATAAAGCTTATGATTTTTTTTCTGCAATGGTAAGTGCATACACCCATTGAGTTGCTCCATTTCAGAGTTCAAGCAAGGCTTGATTCCTAAAGGCTTATCCAGACTATCACATTTCCTTGTCTCAGAAAAGTTTGGAAGGAAAAAGTGGAAAACATTGTCCTGTTTTAGCTCCTAGGGACATGTTTTTATGCTTCACTTCTGCAGTAAACTTTTCCATATTCCGTTGCCTCAAGCATTGTTGGTCTTTGAAGAAAATATTTAAGCTTGATGTAGGCTAACCTACAATAGCAGTTTTAATGACTATTATGCAGAATCAGGAACATCCCTGGAAATGAATCAGTGTTTCCCATACTCTGTAATATCTTTCCTTTGAATGCTATAACAGCTCAGTGTGGATAATACTTGTCTTGTAATCAGAATCTGGTTAGTTCAAAACCCTGCAGACCTTTTGTCCCTGTTGTTATTTTTTTTCCCTTGAGCTGTCTACTTTTCACCACTTTTTTCAGTCATCTAATACAGAAAGTTACCTAGGAACAGCTACAGATTATTCAGGTTATTTGGAAGCTAAGGATGAATGACTGAAAAATGATTGAACAATGTACTGTGAAAATTATAAAAACAAAAACTATATAATTTAAAAAGACCAAATAAGATAATAAATGGTCTCTTCTGCTATCTCAAGGACTTCTCAATTTTAAATGTATTGAATATTTTCAGTTTCCATACATTAGAAGGCAAAGTTTATGGAAGATCACAATGCATTGGGAGGGGAGGGCTTATTGACTATGGTTTGTATAGTAAAGCACACATTTAGGACTAATCATGTTGCATGAACCAGCTAGATTCATGAATTATGCTAAACCATTAAGTATGGGTTACTCATTACACAATAAATTAAGCCACAAACAAGCAAACACTTTGGTGGATCAGATTAATATTGTTCAAAAAGAATCAGTTGTGCTGGATCATCTTTTCCCAAATGAGCACAGACTTCAACTTTTAGAATGCTTCAGCCAACACAGTGCCACTGCTGAAAATACTGGAAGCTGAGATGCACACCCTTGGAGAATGCCCAGTTTGAGGAACGCTGACATAGGGAATACGGTTATAAACTTCTCTGTACAAGCCTCCATGTATGAGGATTCACACAGGCAGTTTATTTTATGTCTAAACTGTAATAGCTCTGCTCAAGATAAATAGTCACAGAAAAAAGCTTATTGAATAAGCTATTTGGTCTCAATTTTTTCTCAAGGCATTGTAGATAATGGCAAGTGGTTATAATTATAAAAACTGCAGTTTTTTTAAAAAAAATAATACCACCTATTTAGTAGATAGACATATAATGTTGTTTTAGTTCCACATTAGATTAATTTGATTTTGAACCATCTCATCCTAACCTTAAGAGCCAGTTTGATGTAGTAGTTAAGATACAACACTAAAAACAGGGGGACCATGAGTTCTAGTCCTCCATTGGACCAGTTGGGCTCCTTTCTCTTGAAGATGACATTGGCAAACCACTTCCAAAACTTTCCATGAAGACTGCAAGGACTTTCTATGAAGTTCAGGCAGTTGCCAGAAGTCAACAGTATATGAAGGAGTACACATACACAGAGAGAAATACACAGAAACACAAAACTTCTTAACCTTAACCTATAATTTCCTTCTGAAATGAGCAAAAACATACTGCCAGAACAATGAAATTCCACACAATGATAGCTCAGTCTCACAATGTTAACTCAGTGGGTTAACTCAGTGCCAGAGGTCATCGCAACTACTTTAATACAACTACTTGTGCAAAAAGCAGCCACTTATGCAAAAAAATCTCTGGGTAGAATATACAACCAGAAAATGTTTCTTATTAAAAAGTTCTCTACCTTCGAAATTTGCAGAGGTTGTGAAACTTGCTTTAGATTCATGCCACATTCACATCCCATCCCATATCTCCCCAAAAGAAGTTAAATATATTTTTCTGAATAAAACTTATTTTACATCTCTATCTTGTTCTGGGCACAAGAATTCTTTCTGAACACATATAGGACAGTAGAGAGGTATCCCAGCTAAAGAAAATGGCAAACTGAATCTTCTATGTAAGAAATCTTGAATTATATTCCTTCTTATGGATTCCAGGTCTTCATTTTCTTAATTATTCCTCTGAGGCTGCAGAATATTATCCTGCAGCTCTCAGCAGCTCTGCTGACTGCAGGGACCCTGACACAATAATTTCATGCGTCAGCATTCTAAATAGAAATGAATAAAAATCAATCAGGGCAGTTGCAGTAGTGGAACCTGCAATTCTAACCTGCTTTATGTAGGTTTCAACATTTATCTGCAGACTAATCTATAAAATGGTGAGTATGCCTGTAAGGAAGCATGCCTCTGCAGTCTGCCTCTCAGATCAGTTGAAAACTTGCACTTGCATGCTAAATTAACTAAGGTGCAAAAAACAACAGTCACAAGACGTAAAACAGTATTTATATTCTGTGTCTAAGATACAGTATGTTTTTGTTTAACGGATACAAACAGAACAGTTCTGAATATTTAAATTGAAGTCCATTTAACCTTTAAGAATCACAATCTTTATTTTTTATGGTTTGGAAATGACAATTACTCTCTTAATGGGCAGAGTTACCCAACAGTATATTTCATTTGGTAGTCAGATAATTGTACAGCTAACTTCCTGACAAAAAGGACATTCCTAATAAGATTTCTTAATTATGTGGCTCTGTAATTTTACAAGCACAAAACAATGAGCAATAAGAGAAGGATGGAACTCAGAGGAACTGTATAAAGTGTTACTATTATAATTTCAGATGCAATTAACTTCTTTGCAATGTGATATTTTTGCAGTGAAGAAGATTCTTGACTATAAAAGATGAAGAGTCTACTTTTTCTGGTGCTGATTTTTTTCTGCTGGGCTGAGCAACATTCTGCTAACTTCACTCTGGAGCATGATAGAATAATTCACATCCATGGTAAGTAAAAGAAATTCAATGAACAATTGTGATGCTGTAATAAAAAGGTTAACATTTGGTACATTTATAGAACTGATTATCTAACTTTGCTGCAGCATTACATTTTTTATACTGCAGTGCTTTTTAGGTTGGAACTGCAGTCTGCAGTTCAGCATACCACATTTCTGTGATTTTTGCCAAAGAAGCAATGCTTACTAACATCAAAATGCATGCATGTTAAACACAGCAAGTAAGCAATTAGGCTATATGATAGATACCTGCCTACTCTATAATATATAAGATATAAAGCCCTTCACAAGTAGACCTCCATAGCACAGAAATATGGTAATGATAGATTATTAAAACACAGTGATGCAAAAAAAGATATCAGCAGCAGCTTAGACAACATAAAAAGCTTACCTCCCTAGATGATGCCTTCCCATTGCTTTGATTTCTATGAAATACTACCTCTTAACATATTTATGTACATCCATTCAAATCCTAAAGCGTATGATTGGCTGTGAAAAGCTTTGAGGTGATAGCGGAATGCAGCTGTTTTTCAGTTCTTGCTTCAGCAGCTAAAGATCATCCTGTATGTAGCAAGCCAATACATTTATTTATGCAAAAGTGACAGACAGGATAAATGTCATGCAGCTTCTCTGCTTTGTATAGCTTACATTTTGACAATTTAAACTATACAGCCTATGGATATGAAGGATAAACTCTGGAGAGTCAATGCAATATAGTGAATGCTGGCTTCATTGTAAACTGTGTTGCATGTTGATACTTAGAAAGAAATGTTGAGCATCAGACAATTTTGGAAGGATTCTAAGAAACAGTTATCATTTTTAGAGTTATTATCAAGCTGCTAATACTCTTTGGAACCATAATGTGAAAATTTCTTGCCTACTTTACATGAGAATGTAAAACTTTTAAATGTTTCAATTTTGGAATTTCGCTCTAAAAATGTTCAATTTAATATTCAATTTAATGTTTGGTTAAGGTTTGTTTATGAATAAGCATTTTGAAGGATTTTGCATGGTAATGGGCATCAGCAATATAAGGGTAAAGAAAAAAAAACCCAAAAGTTTCATGAGAATTGGCAAAGAATATACCCTAAACTGAAAATATGGCTAACTAAATACTTAAGAAAGTTGACATAGAATCAATAAAATACATAGTTCCAAATACGTTGCTTAGAACATACATGTCAAATACAAGGCCTGCGGGCCAGATATGGCCCACCAAGGGCCCAAATTTGGCCCCTGGAGCTGTTCACAGAAATGGCAAGGAACTGGCCCCTGCTGCCCCAGCCCTGGCCCACCCCAACCCAGCTGAGCGATCTCCCGGCACACGCACAGGAAATGGTGAGCGGTCGGAGGCTGGTGGTGCGCAGGACCAGCTGCAATTCATTTGCTTCACCCCACCCCACCCAGCCTTGCCCGTCACGCTTTCACTGGGATCGCGAGTGGGAGAGCCGTGGCTGGCAGCTTCCTTCCTGAGCATGGAGGAAACAGAATGGGAGCTTTAGGATTCTGCCTGCCAGCGTGCAATAGGAGTTTCCAGGGGCTGTCAGGGGGATATGGCAAGTGAACGGCAGCAGTTTTTGGTTTCTGGAATGGAGGGGGTTGAAAGCAAAACTGCCTTTTTGGCAGGCGTAGAGTCAACCCCGGCGTGGAGGCAACGGAAGGGAGGGTGGACTGAAAGGGAAGGCTCTGGACAGAAGTTAGACCAAAGCAGGCTCCCTACAGGAAAGCCCTTTTAAGTATTATGTATTAATAGAAAAACAACTAACCACAAAGAAGAGGGAGTCAAGCTATTCTCCAAGGCGCCTGAAGGCAGGACGAGAAGCAACGGATGGAAACTGATCAAGGAGAGAAGCAATTTAGAAACTTCCTGACAGTTAGAACAATTAACCAATAGAACAATCTGCCTCCAGAAGCGGTGAATGCTCCAACACTGGAAGTTTTTAAGAAGAGACTGGACAGCCATTTGTCTGAAATGGTATAGAATTTCCTGCCTGAGCAGGGGGTTGGACTCGATGACCTCCACGGTCCCTTCCAACTTTATTATTATTATTATTATTATTATTATTATTATTATTATTATTATTATTATTGTTGTTGTTGTTGTTGTTGTTGTTATTGTTATTATTATTATTACTTCTGCTCATGAAAGCTAAAGCTGTTGCACATAAAAAAACAGAGGAGCTCTGATTAACTATCACAGCCACCATTTTGACAGTTTTGCTGTACTGCTGTCTGTGGACATCCCCACTAAATGCAAGCACGGGATAAACTGAGACTGGTTTGTTCTCCGTCTTTTAAGTGGCCACAAACTACTAGCAAAAGTGGCATTTGATCACAAGGCAAGAAGGCATGGAAAAATGTTTTCCCTTTTGCATTTGAGCATCCAAGAAGGGACAGGAAAGGAGAAAGGAAAGAGGAAAGACAAAGAAAAAAGAAGGAAAGAGGGGGAAGGAAGAAGGAAGAAAGGAGAATAAAGAGGGAAGGAAAAAGAAGAAAAGGGAAGAAGGAAGGGAGGGAGGGAGGGGATTACAATGAGAGAGAGGGAGGGTCTGAGGGAAGTGCTGTCTTAGCATTTGGCCACCAGCAGCCCTGCTGCCTTTTGCCATCCCCTTGTCTGCACATCTTGATCTCTCCTGGTGGTCTCCCATCCTATTGCTGAGGATACTTTAGTTACAAAGCCAGGTTTCCTCATATGGAGAGAGAATGGGCCTCCCACTGACCCACATACTTTGCCCTCCCACACACATCATGGCCAAGGAGAGCAAGAACAGCAGCAGCAGCTTCGAGGAGCAGATAAGCACAGCAGGGCACCCTCTTGGGATAGCAGGGCTGGGCTGGGCTGTGGGGTCCCAGTGCCCTGGGAGCTCGAGGACCAGGCTGGATCCCTCCAGCCCTGCCCAGACCACACAGGTGTCCCCCAATACAAGCGATGTTGAGCTGACCACGCCCACCCCGAGATCAACCACAACCCTGATGTGGCCCTCAGTGAAATTGAGTTTGACACCCCTGGCTTAGAAGTAACTGTTTTGAATGAAGGTAAATGATGATGATCATGATTGATGATGATGATGATGATGATGATGATGATGATGGAGAGTCTTTAAAGGAAAAAGGCTCCCAAAATAGTTTAACAATTGATTCAATTATTGTAGAGGTTTCTCTGTTTCAATGAAAGCCATTGTCGGGGAAGCTTCAGTCTAGATTTCCCACATTGAACAAAGATTAAATAGCCTTCAGGAGGCCAGCGAACACTTTAACACTGGTGAAAAAGCCTATGCAATTTGGGTACAATTGATAATTAATCCACTTGAGGATCAGGCACAAAAGTCCCAGTTCAAATAATGTGGATTTTTTTCAGTCATAAATGTATATTTTGAACAGGGGTTCATGTATACATAGGAATAAGTGTATTCATACTTATTATACTCATGTATACTCATGTATAATTATACTTGAATAATTCTTCCTGAATTTGGTGACTTACAGATAGATTGAACTCAACTTTCATGGTGCATGGGAGGCTACTAAATTTTATCACTATTTGTAGTTGTCACCCATTTTTAATCATGAATTTGTTTTTAGCTCTTCTATTTATAGTTGCAGTTAGTGATACAATTAATTTAATTTGGATTAAGCTCATCTGAATTCTATATCAACAAATAATGAGAAGGTATTCATCATATGTGGCAATAATAATAATCTATGAAAATTATTTAGGGGATTTGTTGCAGGATGAAGGCATAACATTTTTTCACTTTTGCCTTTCTTGTGACAGAAATGAACAACTTACAGTAACTGAAAATGTCAAATCAAAATAAAATGATTCACTGGTTCCACAGTGCACCAAAGGATTCCTACTTACAAAATAAAATTCAACACGTATAATCAAAGCAATGAGCCTCTACAAAAAGACATCACTTTTCATTCACTTTAGAGCGCACATTATTTAAGATGACATAGTTCTGCATAAGCCAAATAGGCAGAAATCCAAGGATTTATCATTGTTCAATATGTATGTTCATCAAATATGAAAAAATCCATACTATAAATTTGTACATTGTATTTATAAAGTGATTTTTCCAATTTGTTAAATACAAAATTTCTATGAGATGTTTATAGCAAATTTGTCAATGCTAAAAATCCATTTAAAAAGGGAATAAAATGCAATTTTCACCACACGTGTGTACTTACCATTATGGTTCATTGAATATGATGAGATTTATTTCTCTATTCTGTGTGGGTGAAAACATAACTGGAATATGTTTTCCACAGTTTAGATGATCACAGTGTTCCAGATGACAGCAACTGAGATAATAATGGGTATGGAAATAAAAATTAAAGAGGAGTAGTTGAAGGTGTTAAATTTGTTTTGCCTGGAGAAGAAAGGATTGCTAGGAGATATGATAGCTAACTTCAAGTAGCTGAGAACTGTTACAGAATTAGTAGAATTATTTCAGAAAACAGCACATGAAAAATGTGTTAAAATAATATATATTGGTTGTTAATTCTTAAGTAATGTTCAAGAATGGAAAATATTACCTCTTTCATTGATAGCATTTAAATAGAGACTTATGGCCATTTTTCAAAAATGCTTTAGTAGAATATTCCTGCTTTGGGCATAAAATTGGACAAAATGATTCTTAAGCTACTTTTCAAGTACCTTAATTTTGTAATTTTATGCACATATGCCCCAAACATGCACATATTTTTCCTTCCTTTCAGAATTGCATTTTTCACAAGGCCTAAATGGTCCTAGGATATGAGAATCCTATTTGTCAAGATTACAGCTGCAAATAGGTGGAGTGAGTGTGTACCTATAAATTCATTCATATTGCTGGAATAGGCAACAGTTTGATGAAGTGCCCTGTGAGATAGTAAGAGCACTAGGTGGCACTGTTATTTTAGAAAAGTTTGTAAAAATAGGAATATGAAATTATCTGGAACCAGGACAAGAAAGGTGCTTCTGATCAGGCATGGACATGCTCATTGTTCCTGTCAGCAGCTGCACCTTTTCTGGGCTCACATGGTAGTTTTGTGGTCCCAGGTGAAAAAAAAGTACAAACCCAGAAAAATGCATGCCTGCTTTAAGGAAATGTTGGCAGGTATAGTAAGATTCTGATTGTGGATCCAAAGCACTTTTCCCACATCAGAACCAAACAGCTGCACTATTTCTAGAAACAGAATAGGATGGAAAAACTCCGTTTTTCTCCTTCCTGTAACTACGTCCTTTCTGAATGCCAAGGGAGGGAAAGAGGAAGGAAGGAAGGAAGGAAGGAAGGAAGGAAGGAAGGAAGGAAGGAAGGAAGGAAGGAAGGAAGGAAGGAAGGAAGGAAGGAAGGAAGGAAGGAAGGAAGGAAGGAAATCATAAATGGAACATAAATGGATCATTCACTGAAATGGTCACTAAGTGTGCTTAAAGTCTTACTTCAGCTTTTCTTTGCTCTACAGACCTGCAAAGTTGGTCTCAAAGTTACTTTTTATCATTCCCTGTATTATTACAGATTTTTCATATCAGTTTATCTCTTGTACGTGTGCATAGTAACATAAATATATAATGTCTAGATTTTAGACCAGTGTGGCCATCCTGAAAAGCTTTAATTTGTCAACATTCTTATAATGCACTATACAAGTTATAAAAAGTTCAGGCTTAAAGACTCTTAAAATCACATATGGTGAATTATTTTTACTACTTACTGTAATCCCCTGCAAAGCAAAAGTCATCAAGGAAAGGGTACTATCAATTTCAGGAAACCATTCTGAACTTTTCAAATTTAATTGACAGATATGTATCAGAATGATTTCCCATGTTATTCTCTGTCAAAGCTCTTTTCTGGGCAGGTTTTATTGGTTCTTTCATCTTGCAAAACTCCAATAATTTTCTTAATTTGGATTCTACCTCCCCATCACTGTCCCATTATAAATGAATAATTTATGAATAATTTATTCAACCAAAATGAGTTGGAACTTATTTATATATGGGGGGAGAAGGGTTAATGATAACAATTGAAATAAATCTCAATTATTACTACTATTGTTATTCATTCATATGCAGAAGACATAAAGAATAATAAATGACTGATAATTTCAGGATCTAATAAATTCATTGTTTTTTATGCATTCTGCTTTCAACATTCTAACAATAAAGAGACAGTTGTATTTCCATCCTAGTTCAGAGTTCTTGTAAAATATTTGAAAAAACAGAATCAGGCTGATCTGTGGCTGACTGCCATGTTCAGATTGGGAATTCCTGTTTTCCCCAAGGCAGAAATGTATTATATAATATTTATGACTCAGTGAGGCTCTTTGGTTTTTGTGATTGTTTAAAATATAATTTGCATGCAAGCTTTCATCACATATTGATGTGACTGAGAATCACTGAAACTTAATTAGTGGGAAAAAATGAATCATATACTGATAAATGAAAATAAAAATGTTTTTTCAAAAAAACCAACAGTTTTTCAGAATAGTAATTTAATTCCCTTTTCCCCTGTATATGGTAATTTGGTGTAATGATTAAGGCATCATGCCTAGGAAACCATGGGTTGTAGTCCCATTTTAGGCATAAAGCCAGATGGGTGACCTTGGGCCAGTTACTCTCTCTCGGCTTTAGGAAGGAGGCAATAGAAAGCCACGATTGAAAAACCTTGCCAAAAACTGCAGGGAGTGGTCCAGGCATTTGCCATGAGTCAGCACTGCCTTAAAGGCACCATAGTCTCCCACTCAAAAAAAGGATTCCACTTCTTGGAATTGATTTCAGGTGTCATGAAAGGACAGTGAATTCTTACAAGCAATTCTAATGGTCTCGAACCATCTTTCTTTGGAAGGTTGTGGAGGAAGTGCAAGAGGCTCTGAAGAAAACAAATGATTTGAACCCAAGTAGGGTTGAGACGGTATACAGTGTAGAAATCATATTGGTCACACTTGTGAATGGAGACAGTAGAATCAGGAGAATGCCAATCCGTTTGGACAGTCTCTGAAAGAATCAAGAGAGGGTACTGCTGTGCAGTCAGTATCCATCTTCCTTACAGGTTAGTTCCAGTCAGTGCTAATAGTGGAGGCGAGATATGGCCAGAAACCCCTACTTCTTGCAGTCCCTCAGGGATCTGACCTTACTCCACTTCTTTCAGACACTTACATGAATCTGGGGGTGTTATAACTTGCTACAGGATTTGGTATTATCAGTATGCTGAAATTGTGCACTTGTGCATCTTGTGTCTAGGGTAATGCTAACCGGGTGCCTGGAGATTGTCAGAATCTAGATAGGAAAGAATATTGTGAGCTGCTATAACCAAAACTGACTTTCTGCAGCTCACATAAAATTCAATACAAAATAAATCCCATATAAAAATTAAAAATACAGCACCAGAATGTCCAGAAAATAATAAAAGATGAAAACAACAACCCAAAATAGGGAAATATAGTCAAACTGAAATCCTTCCAACATTGAGTGACTTTGGATTTGTGGTATCCCTGGGAAATTCTCTGATTCTCAGTAGGGTTATATTATCCATGATCAGCGATAGATGCAATTTAAGAGTTCTCCTAGACTTAGAGTTCCCACTTTAAAAACAGATGGCACTTTTATCTAAGAGGGTTTTGCAAAGTTACACCTTAAGTGCCAGTTATGATTTTTTCCTTGACCCTATTCACAGATACTCATGCTCTAGTCACCATCAGTTGGGCTACTATAATATACATTACCCAGGCTAGCTTTGAAGAAGATTCAGTAGCTATAATTGGTAGAAAATGTGGAAACCCTGGCAATGATGAATGTTATCTCAATATACTCAGTAACATCTGCTGATTCAGGAGCAGCATTGGCTACCAGTGAATTTGGGGATATAATTCAAGGTGCTGGTTGTCACCTAAAGTTACACCCAGAAATCAATTGGTACCCTAAATGTCTTATGATTTGGTTATCTGAAAGACTGTCTTGGCTATATTTATTGACCCATCCAACCGCATCAAATTGGGTTAGTTTTTTCCAGGTCCTTTCTCTGTACAATTGTCACTGGCATTCTCAGAAACTAGTCCTACCTTTGGAGATTCCTTCTTTATAGCGATTCATTTCCTTAGCCTTCAGGAAGTGTTATAGACCTACATGTTCTATCTTGCACAGGAGGGGATCCTATAATTTGAAGATGGTTTTCTGCATGTATGACATTTCTATCTAGTCCTCATTTTTCATCATCATCAACAACAATAATACCACCACCACCACCACCATCATCATCTTCCTAGCATTATTCCCTCAGGAACAGGATCTGCTTTTTGGATCAACGAGTGCTATCTTGCATGATAAAATGTAGCATCTGGATCATGTCTGAATTTTGATGGAAATAGTTGGAGTAGTTATTTCATATATGTTCACATTGTTAGCCATTTATTGTGCATGAATGAGAGGCATGAGAGAGAAAGAGAGAGTACTGAATCATATTGTACATATCCATAGATTTTTACTTGCCTAGGAATGTGGCTATTTTCATCTCTGAAATAGTTTAGTGTATCTCATCCATTTTAATCAATGTTTTTTTTCTCCAACATGTGATTAGAAAATGAACCTCACCTTCTTGTGAAAGCAGAACAAACCAAAATCTTCTCGCATCGTGGTGGCAGTGTTACTCTGCCATGTACATTTTATCGTGACAATACATTACCTGTCTCAGGATTCCATAGAGTTCGTGTCAAGTGGACCAAACTCACTTCAGATTACCTCAAAGAACTGGATGTCTATGTTGAAATGGGCTACCACAAAAAAAGTTATGGTAATTACCAAGGAAGAGTATTCTTGAAGAAAAGCACTGAAAATGATGCCTCTCTGGTAATCTCAAATTTAATGCTGGAGGATTATGGGAAATACAAATGTGAAGTCATTGAAGGTTTAGAAGATAACTCAACTGTTATAACTCTAGACTTGGATGGTAAGCTTCCCAGCTAAACAGAAATTGTTCATTAAAAATATTGCTATTACTATTGTTCTGAAAATATAGCTTTCATATCTTAGTATAACAATCTAACAGAATCTAGCCATATTAAATATTTTTCTTTAATTAATAAGAAAGATTATTGGATAAGTTAAGTTTGTTAACCTACATTTTATTTCTGCAGACATTTTTTAAGGTGGCTTAAAAGCTTTATAAAATAATTTAATTCAACTTAAGACTTTAGGATAACAAGCTCTGTCCCTAACATCATGCAGATGCTATGTGTCCATAACATTGGGACAAACCTCATGAGGGCAGAAGGCCTTGTTTATAGGTGAAAGTCTTTATGAAATTCTGATCTGTGAAAATGCCTCTGCATAAGTTATTAAATCAAACACATCTTTGCCTTGGGTTCTGAATATATTTAATTCAATTTCAAAGTAACCTGACTTCTGAACAACTCTGGGCAGAGAAAACAATATATATAGAAACAATCGTAACAGATTAAAAGACTCTGCAAGGCTGAAGGGATCAACCTTTTGGTCATTCTGACTTAAGGCATTTTTATACTGGATGGTTCTGACTAAGCTGAATTTGATGGGATGGAAAAATATCTTGGCTGGAGAATGTACTTAGCCACAGAGGCTAAGCTGAAGCTGTTGAGTTCTTTTAAGCATTTATAATCTACATTTCTTCCATTCTGTTTCTTAAATTAAGAATCTTATTTCAGAGGGGAAAAATCAATTTTAAGAAGGAAATGGAAGCTTTACTCATATATTAGGCGAGTGTCAACAATTCTGATCTACTGTAGTTTCCAGTTTTGCTATATTCATATGGCCTTCTCACTTACAAATATAGAAAGAAGTTAAGTTTCAGGTAGAGACAATAGCTACTGCAGTATTTTGCTTATGGAAGTAGCATTAAAGATAAATCCAAGCTTATTTGAAGGTTTCATTCTAATACAAATGACAAATTTTCTGGCTGTTCGTAAAGTTTATGTGCCAAAATCAAACAATCCATTTTCTTGCTCTTTAAAAACAGGCATGCTAATAATAAGGCAATGAAGCCAAAATAACTTATCAGATAGGTGAAAGCCCATATTTGAGTATTGCATGAAGAATTGGTGGCATTCCATCAGGAAAGGGTGAGCTTCAATAAAGAGACAGTCAGACAAAACTATGAGACTAAACCAGGGATAGGCAACCCAAAACATTCAAAGAGTCACTTGGACCCATTTCCTATCGAAAACAAAACACTGGGAGCCGCAAAACCCTTTTGACATCTAAAATGAAGCTAACACTGCATATATCCTTTTTTACCTTTATTACAGGTGTGTGTGTATATATATATATATCATAAGGGTAAAAAAGGGTATATGCAGTGTTAGCTTCATTTTAGATATCAAAAGGGTCTCTCTGTCTGTCTTTCTGTCTCTGTCTCTCTTCTCCCTCTCTTTCTCTCCCTCTCTCTCTCTCTCTCTCTACGCCCCCTCTCTCACCCTCTCTCCAATCTTCTGCTCACCTTCAAGCTGTTCTCCAACAAGCTCAGGGATAGGCAACCTCGGTTCTTTTATGACTCATGGACTTCAACTCCCAGAATTCCTGAGCATAGCTGGGCTAGCTAGCTCTCTCCTGCCCTTCCTGCTTCCTGCTTCCTGCAGAGACGCAGCAAAGGGAGGAGCTCCACCCAATAAGCTTTTCAGCTCATCGGAGAACACCATGAGCCCACTCTCTTTTTTACACACATACAGAGAGAGAGAGAGAGAGAGAGAGAGAGAGAGAGAGAGAGAGAGAGAGAGAGAGAGAGAGAGAGAGAGAGAGAGAGAGAGAGAGAGAGAGAGAGAGAGAGAGAGAGAGAGAGAGAGAGAGAGAGAGAGAGAGAGAGAGAGAGAGAGAGAGAGAGAGAAGGCAAGGCAAGTGCCTTCTCTGTCTCTGTCTCTCTCTGCAAATGGCAGAGGAGGCTGGGAGCTGCAGGGGAAGGCTCAAAGAGCCACATGCGGCTCTGGAGCTGCAGGTTGTCAATCTGTGGACTAAACAGTTCACTTGTTGTTAGGCCGCACCCCCAAATATAAATTTAACAGATTGTTGTTTTAGTGATAGTACAAATCTCCATTCAATCTTCTATCTATTCTAACATATTGTAAATAATTTTTGAAATGCCTTTCAGTTGGGGGAGAGCACCATTTATTTTTTTCAGTTTCCATCTGTAAGCCTCATTTTCAGCACTACTGTGATATTAGCAGGGATGGACCAACATTTTAGGGCTGATTTTGTTTTCATTCAAAAAAAATGTGCCACTGAAAAATAAGTAAACTTGCTGCTGAATTCTAGTGTATGATCTGAACATAGTGCAAAATGAAGGCTTAAGACCTTGGGCTCCTGCTACCAGTGGATTGTCCCTCCTTGATTAATTAATTGATTAAGCAGTCATCTTTTCCTCTTGTGCTCTCTCTTAGGCATTGTATTCCCTTACTTCCCACGACTGGGTCGCTATAATTTAAACTTCTATGAAGCTCAGCAAGCCTGCCTCGACCAGGATGCAGTTATAGCTTCATTTGACCAGTTATACGAAGCATGGAGGTCAGGACTGGACTGGTGCAATGCGGGCTGGCTCAATGATGGGTCAGTGCAATATCCAATTAGAGATCCCAGAGAGCCTTGTGGTGGGAAGAACACAGTGCCTGGAATCCGGAATTACGGCTTCTCAAATAAAGAACAAAACAGATATGATGTCTTTTGTTTTACCTCTCACTTTACTGGTGAGTAATTTGACTCTTGGAAGTTCTCTGGAGTGAAGTGAAGCGTGACCCTCGATGTTAGTTTTTATTTATTTCTGAAGGAACCATAGCTCAGATGTTCAATGTGTTTTACATGCAAAAAGTCCCCAATTCAGTTTCAGTTCAAATTTAGTTCAATTCACTAATTCTTCTATTTAAAAAGATCAAGCATCAGATCATGGAAACAACAAAGAGGAGAAGGCAACTTTTTGATCATATTTGGAATGTTAATATAATAAAAATTCTCTTATAAATGGCTGCTATTGTGGGATAACTGATCATAAAACAGACATTTATCAAAAGGCATAAGGTTGCTCACAGTTATGACCTGCAGTTCTCCAAGATGATGACTATGTTTTCAACTTCTCATTGTCTTTTTTCCAAGGCAGGTGGGCACATTTCCATACAAAGAAATGGACTGAAGCATCTCACAATTGTTATTTTTTGGAAGGATCTCTTAGATCTTTTTTTGAAACAAGGATGAAGCTGGATTCTTTGCTTCTCCCTTGTTTAGAAAGACATGTTTTCCTGAGCTCTAGCATCTGTGGCTAATTATTCAGGAGTCAGTACTATAATGTCTGAAGAAAAATGAATGCTAGAGCTCTTAAATACTGCAAAATTATTTTTTTCTCCCTGATCAATTCTGTGAAGTTCAACTATTCCACAGTTTTTGTGGAAAAGATCACAGAATGCAGAAATTTTACTCCCATGTTATGTTATAGTCCAGCATTCTTGCTTACTGTTTAACCAAAATTTGCTTGATATAACTCAGAGGAGTTTGGGGACTGATATTTGATATGAAACTTCTTTATACATACTTGAAAAAAAAATCCTCTAGCATTTCTAGTAAGAAATTCTTATGCAACAAGGTTGCCAAAAATTAACCCTAAATGAAAATTGTTGATTCAGAATTCAAATGTACGTTAAAAATGGGGGAAAATGTTACATTTTAAACGGAAAACAATGCTGACAATATTAAACAAAGTAAAATAACAATGCCACTACTTCTAGGGAAATTAACAGAAAAATGTTTATCTACACAAGAGAGAAAACAAGGAAGCTAACATGGAAAACCCTTCCTTTTAGCAGGAACTTGGTCAACTCAGAACCAAGCATTGTATGCCTCTTGAATAGCAGATGTTTGGCTTGCAGCCCACAAAAAAAGGGATGCTCCCTTGCTCTGAATATTCACAATAAAATTTATTTGTCTCAGAACATGAGAACAGTAAACATTACTATTCATTGGGCAATCCTGAGGAATGCATTTCCAAAACAAATAGGCTTTAAACATTGTACAAATGTTTACCTGATCCAGATCCAGCTATTTTAGTTCCATAAAGGGCTGACTGAGTTGACGCAAATAAATCTTGTGCCGTTTAAGCATTATCTGAAATTTTTGGAAAATGAATAAATACACACAATGAGTTCCAAAGAGACTGACCACTATTTATAATGAAAATTCAGTTTCTCATAATCCTATCATCCCATCCCATATAAATAACATAGCTTGCACATAATTTGGGCTTTGAGAAAAGGCTTCAAACAAGAGATAAGATTTGAATTTGCTTTTCTATAAAGCTGTTGAATCTGCTTCCTAGGTGAAGGGAGAGGTGCTGATTTTCTCTGTTTCCACCTTTCTCCTATAATCCTGTGCTGTCTTAAGGAAATGGGCCCTCTGATTCTTCAAAATAGCCTTGCAGATCAATGGAGAAATAATCAGGGATCATTGAATCAAGGAGGCATCTGTCATGTAGAATTCACACATAGTCTGGATCCAATTTTTTATTTTTAAAAAATAGTACCTTGTATTTGATTCAAAATATTAGAGAGTACAGTATAAAATTAATTGCACTAAACATGAAAATCTAAATCAGAATTATTTAGAGACATAGAATTGTCCAATATGAATGAAATATTCACATAGTAATGACAGTGAAAAGCCATGTAAAAGCACATTGAGCAGTATGTACAATATGTATGAAGCAAAGAACCATTTCTGCTGATTTAAGTCTGTCACAGCCCTTGTTCCTTCTATAGTATGCTGACAGTATTGAAATTGGATGATTTAGAGATAATTAGAAGTGTTTATGCATAATTTTACAAATATTTCTGAAGCAAATTTCAGCTAGGTAAGGACTCAACGTTCTCTTTAACACAATAATATCACTTCTTACCTTTCTCCATAAGTGCATTAGAAAATTTAATCTTGTCAGTAGAAAAATTCTGCATATTTATAGAAAGAATGAAATTTCTCCCCCTTTAATTTTAGGGATAACTATAACTATAGTAAGAATAGTTTTGAACTGTTTTACACACAAAAACATAATAACTATAATGAAATATTTTTTTCTTACGAATCTTTAAAAGGTATTTCAATTGCATAACTTTTTTCATATGTATTATAATCTTTCTCTATTCCATCAGGCCGTTTTTATTACCTAATACACCCGACCAAGCTGACCTATGATGAAGCCATGCAAGCCTGCATCAATGATGGTGCACAGATTGCTAAAGTAGGCCAAATGTTTGCAGCCTGGAAACTCCTAGGATATGACCGCTGTGATGCCGGCTGGCTGGCTGATGGCAGTGTCCGATATCCCATCTCAAAGCCAAGAAAACGCTGTAGCCCTAATGAAGCAGCAGTACGTTTGGTGGGCTTTCCGGATAAAAAGCACAAGCTATATGGAGTCTACTGCTTCAGGTCATACCAGTGAAAGGACCAAGAGCACAACAGTGTCCAGTTGATCAAGAACATGTGAAGATTATTTCAATAAGAACTTATACAAATTGCCAAAACTGTGATAAATCTTTTTTTTTACTTACTATAAGGAGTCATTTCATAAAAGCAACCAATTAATTTGTTCGGTTATTATTTTTTTTAAAAAAATCATTCAATAGATATTTTAAATTAATATAATTTAAAGAAAGTTCTAGGTAAGGAAGTTTTTGAAATGTAACTCTTTAAGCTACACAATTCCAACAAACATATTTTTCTTGAATGGGGCATGCAATAGCTTGATGATTGCTAGGACTCAGTTAAGGAATGTAAGGCTTATCAAAGGATAAAGTTTACATATTTGCATCGTATTAAAAGATACCAGAGAATAATGACTGAGATCTGATGTTATGAACTGTGTCCATCTTTTATTAACTGCCATTCCATGTGATTTTGTGAGCAGTTAAAAAAAGATGTGAATGCTGTTTAAAGCAACAGTATTTTATGAAGTCTTCAACATAAAAAAAAAGTTTCACTATTTTAAACCATGCCTTTTAGCAAACTCTGGTAAAGAATTGTAACATTCCATCAAGCACAGTTAAATCTTCTGAATATATTCCTGGTTTTCTTATGTATGCAGTAGAAAATGTGTGTATGAAAAATTAAAGATTGGAGCCATTTTTCTTCTTAATATAAACTAAATATGCCTGAAATATATTGCATTACTTTGAATAGTTTTATGAACTTTTATATTGCTGCAGCTGTTGTTTTAATTTTGAAATCCATTTTGCTAAGCAGCATTTAGCTTTTACTCAGGGCAGTTATCTATAAATGAACTGCTGGACAGAAACACACATGTATTAAATATAGCATCTTGATTTCATTGTAGCTTTTAAGTATTATTGCCTTTATAAATGAAAATTTTAAATATTTAAAATTTCCTGTCCTAGTTCCATATGTCCAAGATAAACATTATTTGAATTTTGAAGCATATTGTCTCCTCTATAAATAAGAGGAAGATATTTTTTATCCTGTTTAGGAGAAGGAGAAATATTTTAATACTGAGTACTCTTGATAAAATCAAAAACATTTGCTTATTTTAATGGAGTCACCAACTCCCCCATTTTCATCTTATTATGCCTTGTATGGTCCAGTTTCTTGTGTGCAAAGAAGAATTTATGTATGGCAAAGCTCTTGGGTTCCCCAGTAGAATATGACTAACTATAGCTACAGTATATTTTAATTGGGATTATTTGGTCATTATTAGGATTTCTAGATATTTTTCCAGATTACTTTCTATATTACAAGAATATGCTATGTATAGGACAAATGACTTATTAACTTTCTTCAGCCTAGAGTTCCTAAATATATAGGAGTTCACGTATCCATGATCCTTGGGAATGATGAGTGTTTAATTCTAAAACATCAGGAATGCTCATGATATTTCTGGTGAAAAATAAAGGTAGCAAAGTATAGTAAGCACTGGATGAATCTGCTTAGAATTAATGGCTCTGATAAAACAAACATTAAACCATGACTAAGTTATGTTTAACAAAAGAAATTTCAGATAGTGTAGATCATGCTATGATTTACTGTGTAATCTTAGGCTCTGTTTTGGGGATTTGTTCCAAGGATCATAAATATCTTTATTTGGATTCAGATAATAGAATCCTATTGTCAATAATTAAATGATTTTCATATATATTTCTGGACCATAATTCCAGCAAGAGGAAAGTCTTGTAACAATATATTTGTGGTTTGGTCTATGTACCACAATATTATAACTAACCAAGGGATTTTATCTTGATTGTTTTCAGAGGATTGTGCTCCAGCGGACAGCTAAAATAGCATATAGTAGGATTAGAAAGTATTCGCACACATCGTTAAACTTGTGTATTCTATGCAAAATGTTCCCATTTCAACATTTCCAAACAATCAGTGTGTTGTATAAATGACATAGAAATAAAATATCTAATGCTCATGAAATAATTAAGATACACATTGCAAAAAGAAACATTGATATAATTGTGCAATCATGTAAATGAGTATCTGTATCTTAGCAGAATTTTCATTAAAGATGGAAAATAAATGGAGAAATTTTAAGGTGTGAATTGTTCATAAAATAGTAGAATGATAGTACACTTTCAAACAAGATTGGCTACAAAGTTTGAGTGAAATTTCATAAACATCTGCAAGCTTTATTGAGTAAAATAACATGAGATACATAAGACTAAATGCATGATGCACCTGTTGGCTCTTTAGGACAGTCAATGCCCTAATTATGGACACACCTTGAAAATGTTCAGATCTTTTGTAATTGCCTAATACAGAATAACAAAACAAGGAACTAAAATATGAGAGGCGAAAATTAAATGGGGCAACCTCAGCTAGGCTTTGTCGGCCATGAAACTAGCAGTAATAGCAAAGGAATAGCACATAGTTTTGAAGGGTAAATTACTACAAATTATTTTTTCTTCCCAACTTGAGCCCCCTCAGGTGATATTTTTCAGTTGACCGGGAAGCATCTAGAGTGGAGGTTGTGAATAATTATTCATGCAGTTGAGAACAAAGGACAGATATGTTTTCCTTATCCTTATGCTTGCCGACTTCAACTATCTCAAGATAATTTTTTTAAAAAAGTCTATATTTTCTATTAATTATAATGTGATCAAGTGTTAATTACTTTAAGACAAAACTTGTATTTTGTGACTGCTTTTCTGGAGACAGCTGGTAGATATTTGAAAATAAATAAATCTGCTTCCAGAAAAGTTGTTATTTCCTTTTTTTAATATGTTTTATTAATTTTTAACATAATCGCCTTAGTATTCGGTAGACAGTGCGTTGTCTGGGTTTACATTTAGCAAACATTCACTAACAATTAAATTCTATAAGCTATAATCCACATGATAACTTTACATGATTTCCTCTTTTCCCCATAGTGTTCTCTTTTATCAACCTTAAGTTAATACAATTCTCTTATTTTTTTAATAAATGATAATTAAGTATAAAAGTTTTCTAATATTTCTACAAATAATAATCATAACAATATAGTATTCCTTTTCTATCTAGTCATTCTGGTTGTCCATCATATATCCTGTTTACATTTGTTTACATTTGTTTTTGCCACAGTGTTCTAAACATTTTTACTGGTTAGGATTTTCTCAGTATTAATTACATTTAAATATTTAAATCTATTTTTTCTTATGTAAACCAACCTAATACTTTTACCTTTCTTAAGGAATAAATAAAACTAAAAAGAGAAAGAAGAAGAATGAGAATAAGAAAAAGAATAAAATAAAAAGATAGTATATTACTTAAAATCTCTATTTCCTATAAGCTAACACATATTTATTTCCATACATTTTTCATTTTTTTTACCATAATTAAAAATGTATTTAATCTTAAAATAGTCCCTTTAATAAACCTAATCCTCTAGTCTTTTAACTCTTAGTCAAAACATTTTTAATCCATTTATAATTTTCTTAAAGTCAATTACCTTTAGATATCTAAAACAATTCCTTTATATAGGCCATTCCAATTCTTTTATATTACTCATATCCAACAATAAAAGAAAAAGGAGAAAGAAAAAGAAAGCACTATATTACTTAAGGGGTTCCTCCCTCTTAAAGTCAAATTCATATCCAAAATTTTTCTATTTCTTTAACCATTTTCAAATAAGTTGTTATTTTCATCTACTATGTGGTATATCTCTGCATTAGAAATGTATTATACTATAAGAATATTTTATTGCCATTCAAATATAAACTAGTTTCAAAAAAGTTGACCTTTACATAAGATAATGGGCATATCAGTGGGAAAAATAGTACTACATCCTACAAAGGAAGATTTTTTAATTTACTGTACTTGTATTCAAGATGTATCTGGTATTCTCTTCAAATATCACTATCATTCTTGGGTATACTGAAAGAACCTGTTTGGTCATGCAAACAGATAGGGTTTATTGCTTGCCATTATTTTGTGTTAGAAACTTTTTTTAAAAAAATCTTGAACACAAGCTTAACTTTTATACTGCCATTTATTCACATAGAACTTTTTTTCCTAACTGCAGCTTTTCACACTAATGATAAAAACCAGTAGTGGGATTCAGCCAGTTCGCACCAGTTCGGCAGAACCAGTAGCTAATTTTTTGTTGCCCAGGCCCAGAATGGACTTCCGGAGGCAGCATCCACACAGAGAACTGGTTGTTCACATATTTGAATCCCACCACTGATGAAAACACAGAGATAAATACCTATTTTGTAATTAATTCTTTTAAATACAATATTGTGAATAGGGTTTCTAAAATTAATTTAGCTATTTCATTTTCATGTTTAGAAGATAAGAATAAAAAATAAAAAAGTAAGAATAAAAGAACAATATGTAGCAGCATATTTGTTATATTGATATGTTTTATTTTATAGGTCAACTATTAACACTAAGTGAGTTAATACAATTTTTGTTAATTAATAGAAAAGCCACTACATCATAATTAATGTTACAGCTTCTTTTTTTTTTTAATATTTTTATTGGTTTTTTTTTTTAAATTTTAACAGAAAAAAGAGACTAGTCATATCAAATCATAGTATTAAAATAAACAATCATCCATAAACAAAGCATAAATACATTTTCCAATGCATCTAATAATAATAACTCAACTAAAAATAAACATCTCAAACAAATAACCTTCATCGTTCTCTATCTCCATCCTATTATTCCCCCTTCTTATCAACTTCCACTTAAATCAATCTTCACTCCACCAAAGGCCACCCAGATAACCCTTTAATAACAATAATTAATTATTCTTCCACCAGCCCCAAATACAGTTGAAAAAACATCTTATCTAAAATTATAATCCCTCCCTAACCCACGACTTCCCAGAATGCTTACAGGGTATAACAAAAGAAAACCCCACTACATCAAACATAATTATTGTATAATCTTAACAAGAATTTTAAACTATGTAATATATACATTCTCTAAATCAAAACAATCCATTAAAAAAAACTCATCTTATTAAAATTAAACAGATGATATTAATGACGATAACAATATCAATAAATCCCTCAGTTGAAAAAAAGAAAAATAATAATAATAATAGTAGTAGCAATATCAATTACATTCTAAAAAAAACTCATCTTATTAGAATTAAACAAATGATATTAATAACAATAACAATATCAATAAATCCCTCAGTTCAAAAAAAGAAAAATAATAATAATAATAATAGTAGCAATATCAATTACATTCTAATCAATTTAATTTAATAATATAATTTAATAATATATCTTAATATATCTTCATTTAAACATCCTCACCAAAACCTTAGCTATAATATTTATCTTTAATTCAACCCATAATCTTAAATTAAGCTTAATTCCTTATTAAACAATTAACTCATCTTGTTAAGAATAATATTTATCATTCTATAAATTTCATTTAATCAATCGACTTCTGGGCTCTCTCATCTAAGAAATAAACCTCCATAATACAAACAAACTGTTTATAACATTTCTAACTTACATTCCTTCAATTTTATCCAGTCTATCTATCTCATCATTAAGTCAATCTAATGTCAAACCCAGATCATCAAAACAAATACATCCTTCGTCTATTTAATTGTGTCAACCATTAAACATCTTCTCTTGCATCTTACTCCTAATCTTGGTCCTCAATTCAGTCCATAATTTTAAATTGCCAATAATTCCTTACATACAAGTTTAAATTTCATTACTTCAAACGAACTCTAGGTTTTTTTCCTAACCTAACAAGCCGCCATGACAGGGCCACCCTTTCAAATAATAAGATCAACAGGGAAATGAAGAGGATACTTCTGAGAATAAAGACTATAACAGGATTTTGCTTGATGAAAAGTTTATTTATGGAGAGGAAGAGGTTTTGCTTCAAGAAAAGGAATTCTATCCAGCTAAGCACCATGAAGAGGATTTAATTCACAAAAGAGAGACATTGTTTCACCTCAAGAAGCAATTAGGCTACAAAGTGAAATGGACTTTGCTTGATGAGCAGTTTATTTATGGAGAGCAAGAGGAATTGACTCAAGAAAGGAAGATTCAGTTTCAGAAGCAATTTATTTACGGGGCTGAAGAAATAACGAAGAGAGAATGTTACAGCTTCTTTAAATGTATATCCAGAAGGTTCCTTAGATTTTAGTGCAGCTATCTGCATGTAGGTGAATAAAAAAAATGACCAATCACGATAGAGTAGCAATTCATTTCTTTCATGTAAAAATACAATGTTATACCTACAGTTTGATAATCATAATTCTAATTTTAGTGCCATGCATTAAGTGTGTACTCTAACTGAAATTAAAAGATAAACATTAGATGCTTCAACAATGTAGTCAGATGAAAGGTCTTATTAGGATTTTTGTTTTTTAATCTTGTGCATGTAGAATACTTTGGAGATGAATAGCCAGTAGTTCAGCATTAGTTAACAAGCTTAGGTCTCTTAGATTATACCATTTAAAATACAGGAGAGATTACATTTGTGAATGCTGTGCACACTCAAAAGTAGCATTCTGTCATTGTTTTCTAATTCACTTTTTAATTTCCTTATATTGTAATCCTTTCTATCTTTTGTAATTTTACATTTCATGTCATTCTTCGGACATCTGTTCAGTTCCTGTCACAAAAAGTTTGTTTTCTTCTGAAGCAGACAACAATTCTTTCAATGTTAAAATTCACACTACGTTGTAAAACACTTTCTGAAAATGGAGTTTGATCAAAGGTTAAATATATAGGATTTGATCAGTCTTTGTAAACCATACACAGCTCTCAGAAAGTTTAATCTTGGTGGGTTAGTCTTCATAATTTACACAGGGATTATTCATCTACAGAAAAGTTGTGTATAGGCGTCATCAGTCTATGTTCATGTCAAGTAAATAAAAGATTGTTGAAATAATGGGAGCTACAGACTAAAATTTCAGGATAATATAGTACTTGCTTTATGACCAATATGCAAGTCTTCCAATTTAGTACAATAAATCAAAAGTCAAAACCATTTAAAAGTAAGTAATGTTAATTGGCACATCTAACCCAGTGTCTCTCAACCCTGGTAACTTTAAGATGTGTGGACTTCCAGAATTCCTGAGTCACTATGTCTTGCTGGTGAATTCTGGTAGTTGAAGAACACGTGTCTTAAAGTCACCAAAGTTGAGAAACACTGCCCTAACTAAATGGCACAGAGACAACAAAATACACATGAACGAAGGCGAAAATACTTGTCCCAGGTTAATGTTGCAGGATCCAATCTGGGTTGGTCACCAGGACCAGAAGTTTAGTCCCCCGAGCTTTTGGACTCGTACTGGAGCCCATCTTCAGGGAAGTTCTCTCTAGCAGAGTGTGAATTGTTCTGTATTTATAGTGCCTGTTGTACGTGACTTTTTAGATGTTGATTGGGGTGTGTTGATGGCTGACTTTTAAGTCGTTAGCTGCTTGTGCTGCCCAGCCCTTGCCTTCTAAGTACTTGATAGGCTGGTGGTAAATCAACACTCCTGTTGATTAGTGAAGACTCTGTTTCCAGGCTTCAATCAATTCCCTGGCTGTTTTTGTGCTTGCTTGTCCAATAATCTTAGAAGCTGCAAAATTGAATGTGTGTCATTGTTCATTGCAGTGTGAGGCTACCAATGAGTTCGGATCTCGTTGCCTGACCACTTGCTTGTGTTCTTGCAATCTGGTGGTTAGCTTTCTCCCTATTTGTCCTATATAGTCAAGGGGCAATCCATGCAGGGGATTCAGTAGATTACATTGGAAGTATCTCCCACCTCCAAGCAATCTTTATACGGTATATTTATCCTCCTATGGTAGATGCCCACTTGCCTACTTGCAGATCTTGGAAAGTGCATTCTACAGCTTCCAAAATGTTTTTGATATATAGCAGGGTGTGCCATATGATTGGTCTTGTACCTTGTTTCTTCCTTTCTCTCCCTACTCTGTTGCACAGACATTTTGTGACAAATGATTGTGGGTACCCATTCTGCTAGAATTGTTCACGCAGGTACCTACCTATTATTGGCTGATAATCTCATTTAATTTTGGAAATATTTGCAGAATTACAGTAAGTGTAAGATTAAGAACAAAATGGACAAGGCATTGAGAACATATAATTGGTATATTATGGCCATTGCCTTGGATCCTATTCCATGTCTAAATTCATAGCTTAAGACCAAATATTTGAAAAACATGTGAATTTTCCCATAAAAGATCTAGATAGAGACTGTTTTACAGGAGTCAGTGTCATCTTGCAAGATCTAATTTTGAAAATCTTCTATGGAGACTTCCTGCCACTCATGATGAATCTTCTAGCACCAAATAGATTCATTTTAACTATTATGTTTTATGCTTGATACATAATTCTGAATGGTTTATTGCTCCATCACTTTTTGTGAATATATAATTCATAAATGAGAATGTTTTATTCTCCTAAGCCATCTTGAAATATAACTGAGAAACAGCATAAAATACCTATAGAAATAACAAATATGCATCCCATGGCTGCTTGTATTAAGAGATGCACATGCATCACAGACCTGATATATATCGCAGATAGAACTACTATTTTTGCCACTGTTTACTCTTGTATTTCCATATCATTTCCTATTTTTGGTACTCAGTTTATTGCAAAGTGAAATGCAGCTTCATTAATTAACCAATTTCATGGCAGGAAGGAAGAGGAGACAAATTCCTATAATGATCACCAACTGTGTTGGCAAATTTACATCGGTTGGAGGAAAAAAGTGTAAAAAAAATACCAGCTCTTGAAATAACAATACCAATAAAGTAGATTAAGTATAGAATCAGGATGCTTAGTCCAATAATTTTTGGCAGTCTGAGTAAATTCCCATGATAAAACCTGCCTATTTACGTAAACTCTGATCTGAAATGGTTATGGGAATAAAAACAGTTGTATTTTTTTTTTCTAAAAACTGGCTCAAAACCTAGGCTTATCCCAGCCTCACCCTTTCTAATGACTCCAGGGTGAAAAAAAGCAATTTGAGAAAATAATTCTTAATATCTTAGTCCTTTGTATTTACACACTTTTTTTCAGCTTCTTCTGCTGCATATAAACTATTTCAAATGTAGAGAGCCATCTGATCTCTGATACAAATAGGTTTTCAGTACAAATCTTGTATCATGCCTGACCATTAATATAAAACTAGTCAAGTCAGAATAAAAACTCCAGTATATTTTTCGTACATTTTAATAAAATAAAATTGCACTTTAAAACTGTGAAACAATCCCAAATTTACTTTTTCCCATAAGTCCAGTGATAAACAAATGTACATTTAGTATGATGAAATAACTTTGAAATGATATTATAAATGTTATAAATGTTGAGCCAATGCTATCTCCATTCTACGTTAGTATATGAAACCAAACCTCAAAGTGTCTTGCAGAAATGGGAGGAAGGCCAAAAAACAATTTTCTGACAAACTTTTAAGTAAACTTTGCCAAAAGAAAGGTTGATAGCTAAAAGCTAGTTGGTAGCTTACAAAAAAACATCAGTGTGTAAATAAGAACAACTTGGACATGGGTCCAATAGTCACTTGATTAAATAAAGCTGCATCTGACCAGGTCTCATTACTCATTGATAATTAATGTGCTACATTATTAATGAATTGCATATAGTTGTTCGACATCAAAGAAGCAAAGAAGGCAGAAGTAATAAATTTAGGTCATCATACAGAAGGGAATTTTCTGTTTTAAATGTAAGGACATGGGATTAATGCATTGGCACTGTGACACTTAAAATGGAAAGCCATATAGCCTCCTTCTCCCAACAGAAGTACAACTTACTAACAATTTCCTGCCTACATGTCTACATTTCTCCACTTATATCTCCATGTCTTCCACAAATGAGGCAGCCCAAAGAATACTTAAAGTGTTAAAGTTCATCAATGATTTATCTTCATCAATGATTTAGGCAAAGGGATAGAAGGGAACACATCAAATTTGCAAATGACACCAAGCTGTCAGGAAGATACAGAAGGAACTTGACAGACTGGAACACTGGACCCTATCTAACAAAGTGAAATTTGATGATGAGGTTCTATATTTAGGCAAGAAAAACCAAAAGCACAGGTTCAGAATAGGTAGTACCTGTTAATAACTAGAGAATAGGTAGTACCTGGCTCAATAGTAGTAACTGCAAGAGGGATCTTGGAGTCCTAGTGGACAATCACTTAAATATGAGCCAGCAGTGTGCTGAAGGTACAAAAACACAGACCTAGGCTGCATTAACAGGGATAGAATCAAGATCAAGATTGTAAAGTACTAGCACTGCTTTACAAAAACTTAGTATGGCCACACTTGGAATATTGCATCTAGTTTTGGTCACCACAATATAAAAAAAAAATGCTGAGACTCTAGAAAGAGTACAGTGAAGAGCAACAAAGATGATTAGGGGACTAGAGGCTAAAACATACAAAGAACAGTTGCAGGAATTGGTTATATCTAGTTTAATGAAAAGAAGGACGAGGGCTGACATGATAGAGGTATTACAATATCAAAGGGGCTGCCATAAAGAAGAGAAGGCTAACCTATTCTCCAAAGCACCTGGAGGCAGGAGAAGAAGCAATGGGTGGAAACTAATCAAGGAAAGAACCAATCAAGAAATTTCCTGACAGAACAATTAATCAGTGGAATGACTTGCCTCCAGAAACTGAGAGTGCTCCAACACTGGAGGTTTTTAAGAAGCGATTGGACAACCATTTGTCTGAAATGGTATAAGGTTTTTCTGTTTGAGCAAGGGATTGGACCTCCAAGGTCCCTTCCAACTCTGTCAATCTGTTATTCTGAGTTTGGAAGTTGCCTCTTCTCCTGCCTAAAAATGCTACATGGAGGCAATGACAGGGAGGCAGTGACAACCATCAGGTAACAAAAACCAGCACTAGCTATGTGCTTGTTGACTAGCAGCACTCATACTATCCTGCTGTCATCAGGGAGGGCAATGGTGCTCACCAGCAAGCATAGAAGTAAACGCAAATATTGTAGTGGTTGAAGGTATCAAAAGATCCCATGCCTGACTGATAGAGTACAGAGGCATACAGCACACATCTTCCTAATTCCTACTTTTCCATCAGCAGCAGCAGCAGAAGAAACCACACCTGACCGTTGTGGAAAGCATTGTGGTTCTTTCAACTTAACTCTGGGAAGAAAGCACTTCACATGAAGTATGGGGTAGACCCTGTTGTCTGCCATAGGCAGTGGTGGGATTCAGTCAGTTCGCCCCACTTCAGCAGAACCAGTAGCTAAATTTTTGTTGCCTAGGCCCAGAATGGATTTCCAGAAGTGGCATCCACACAGAGAACCAGTTGTTCACATATTTGAATCCCACCATTGTCCATAGGCAACCTTCTCATGTTGTACCACTGTTTCTTCCACCTTTTCTTTTTTTTTCGTTTGTCTCTCTTTTTAATACAGAACAGGAGAACAGTCAATCTTTGTCTTTTGATTTGTAGTGTAGAAGCATTTTAGCTAGAAACAATTGTAGTTGCTGTCTACTGTTCCTAAAATAAATTTCTGTTTTCAAAAGATTACAAGGAGGATCTGGGTTTTTTTCAGCCCCATAAGCTGTAGTTGAAAAGTGAACAGTTTTCAGGTAAGGGAAAAAATCAGCAACATCCATCCAGATGTACATGGAAAGCCTTTCTGTTGATCCCTAGGAATTGTGATCTCAGCCAAAACAAACAAGGGACTGTGGTTGTAACTGAAATGGTTTTCATTATCTTTTTAAAAAATAGATGAGTTCAATGGGTTGAAATTTGATACAGCCTTCTGAAAATTTGCATACCAGTATGTAGCTGTTTAAGTTTTATACAAGAACATAAAAACTCTGTGTCTTTTCCCCAAAGCCTTTTATCCACCATTTCCAATTATCAGTGAATTGGAATTTTTATGATAACAAAAGATAAAAATAAGTATCAATTAAAGATGAGCAGGACAGATAGCAGGAATAGTACTGAGTTCTGCAAACCCATGGGAAAAATAAATAAATAAACTTCTCAATATTTTTTGGGAAGAAATCCAATTTGGATTTAAAAAATCTATTGGATTCTGATTATTTAAAATGTGCTCACATTGTTTTCAAGTCTCAGAACACACTAGAATGATATGATTGATTTTGGTCTCAATCAAAGTCTAGAAGAAGGAGCAAGGACAAAAATTTGTATCAATATTTAATTTAATAAAAATTAAATATCACCCAAGTGTGTTCTGAGACTTGAAAAAATATGACCTATTTTAAATAATCAGAATCCAATAAATAAATAAAATCTATTTGTGTTAGATTTATATGCTGGAGTTCCACACCAATGCATTACCTCTTCTGTATTTCATGCCCATAAAGGGGCAGTAGGGGAAAGACAGGATATTAAAGATTGAATTCTGGTCTATTTTCTGACTGTCCTTTTTCTAAGAGTTTGCTCATCTGAGTTTATTTCTTTCTGCTTTTCTTCCCAGGCATAATTGCTTTCCTGGTAAGATGTACCTAGCTAGTTGCTAAAGCTAGTTGTACATGGCCCAGTAATGTATTTCTTGTCAATAAATTTATTTCCAGTTATAAAACTTGCTTCACTAAACCTTGTTCAGACTAGATCCCCAATGTCAGGAATGCCCAAACAGTTCAACCTCCAATACATATCCTACCTTTGCTTCATGGACAAGGCAATCAACATGAGTACTTACTTTAATGCAATTGCAAAGCAATTGTGCACATTATTGTGAGATGAGAGTGGTGGCCCAAAATCCCTCTGTGAGTTTGCCTGACTGGTGACAGTATTAAATTGGACTTCTCAGTTCTAGTTCAACACTTTGATCAGTGTGCCACTCTGGATCTCCTTTCTGTAGACTAACCCACAAGAATCCATTTCCTTTTAAGGACTGCTACCGGTAGTTAGTTGGGAGAACTTGGGAGTCCAAGAAAGAAGAGGATGCCAAAGCAAGTGCTCCTAAACTTTTTCTAAAATTAATAAATTAGTGAGCCAAATGAGAGTAGAAATCAAAATTCCATTTATATTGTCTAATTTCCAAATTCCATATTACCAGCCATAGGTCCAATGAAACTTTGTAAGGCTTTCTTCTGATTAAACATAATCTACCAAATAATTATTTAAATGAAATTATAGTAGAAGTTCAGTTGTTATGGATATTGTCACATCCATTATCCTTATGGAATTCCGTCTTAACTTTTTTTTCGGTGAAATTAAGAAAATGCTTTGCATTTCTCAATAATTATGATACAGTTTGTCTTCCCATATATTTTACAAATATCCTTTAACTGAATAACATCCTTTGGTGTCCTAAAAATCATGCTAACATTCAAGAATTGTGTTACTAAACTATCCCATTATCTATCCATTTCACATTCTTTGAAAAGACTGGTCATTCCAGTTCATGGTTTTGCCGGCAATGCAAAAAGAGTTGCAATACGTCACAGCACGTCACATGACGTAGTGAGTTTGAAACCCGTGTCTTAGAGGATAGTTGATGGGCCACAGGATCCAGTAGAGTAGAACACAAATAGCCAATGACATCACAAACTTCATGCAGTTTCAAGGTTCATCTTTTCAGCCATTTGAATAGCAGTGGATATTAGTATTCAGAAAAATAAAAAAAATTAACTGAGTTGAGCTGGGAGACCAACTGTAGACAGAAATACCAAAGTGGCTTGTTGTTACCTTCTTCGGGGATGTATTTAAATTTTCAACTCTTGTCAACAGCCTTGGGATCTTTTAGCACCATTCAATCCAAATACTATCCAGATTTAAGCCTGATTAGCTTTTTCAAGCTCAACTAAGGTCAACCACCTGAGCTTGGCTAGAAGTCAGATGAAGATTAATAATAATAATAACAACAACAACAACTTTATTGTCACTTTGAATGTATACCATTCGGCATACATCAAAATGAAATTTTGTTGCATACAGTTCCCAAAGGGTTACCACCTCCGATATACAATCCTTGTTCATGGCTGTTCAAACATGTTCAATGAATAATTTATTCTTTCTATGTGTATTCCAGACTGTAGATGTTTTTTTCCTAGATATTTTTTTTGTGGTTTTTCTCTTTTTCATTCTTGGTAGATTGTTTAAATTCCAAAATCCTTTATGCATAGCCATTCTTCCCACAACTCTTGCTTTGCTGAGAACAGGCAAAGCATTAACTACTTAGTGTGTCAATTTCTGCTTCAAATTGACCCAAATGTAAGCAAATGTTTCTTTTTTTTCCACACCAAGATCTGAAAGCCTTGGTTTTTTTTCCTTTACTTTTGTGCATGCCAGAAATAAATAGATAAAGTGCTCATCTTTCCCCAAATTGGTGCCTTCCAGATGTGTCAGACTTTAACTCCAACACCCCAGGCCTGGAGGTCATCAACTGGAGAGGACTAGTATCTTATCATTGATAAAATCACCATCAGGCAATTGCAAAAGTCAGTTTTACTTGGGATGGCTTAGATCCTGCAATAACACCTTTAATATTATTAAACAACAATATCTCCCTATTTCAGATCCTATTGTGTGTGTATGTGTGTGCGTGCACGTGCATGTATCTACTTCTTGAAGCAGTAACTGAGAGTCTTAAGTCACTAACATTGCCTAGAATTCTCACAATGTCACAATGTCAATCAAGCTCTGTGTTACTTTGTATATACACCTTGAGAGAGACCAGGTTTCACATAAGCAATATTCATACAGAGAAAAGCACACAGCAGCATAATTATAATTTAAAATAATTATAATCAGAATAAAGTGTCTTATAGATGCCTTCCTGAGTGTTAAAGCCCTGTTGTATTGCCTGATTTCAAAGGAAGTATTAAACAAATTCTTTTTTTATACTCAACTATACATGCTTTCCTTCACAAAATCTTTCAAGCAATTTTGCCAAGAAGCAAAATAAAGCAACAGTGTCTCTTTTTTTTTTCAATTTTTCAAGCAAACCTCCAAAACAACATACCACTTTTTCCCACATATTTCTCAGGCGTGTGAGAAAGGTGATTCCCTCTTCCACACCCTTAACTAAAACATTTACACAGATCATTTCAGCAATTACTTCCAAGAGAACTTTCCTATGACTATTTCAGACTTGCTATAGTAAAGAAAAAAGAAGCAAGGAAAAAAAAGAGAGAGAGCCCTGAAATGCTTTCTTTGACATTTTTGGCTGTGATCAACTTGGTTTGGTCTGGCATCTGCAGCTGGTTTTACATAACTCATAAACAGTCCCACAGCAACTTCAATTACTCAAAAATGACTTGGTCTTCACAATGTACTTCTCTGTTTTATGTCCAGAATATCTTGGTAAAAAGGAGGTGGGGAGGAGGGAGACAGAAGACAACATGGACCCTGGAGAGATTTCTTAAATGAATCTCATGCCTTCCTTGTCTGTTAAATGAAAAATGGCTGGGATGAAAGAGATTATCCCATTCTGGTGTCTTCCAGATGCACTGAACTGACCACCCACAATTCTCAGCCAGGATACCAAGTTGAAGAAGGATGGGATAGAAAGAGTACTGTAAGTTAAGGAAAATGCAAATGTGCTATAAGAAGCATACCATCATACAAACATATTTATATAACTATATTTTCTATTTCATTATAAAACATTTATGACAATTGGCAGTTCAGTTCTGCCTGGTTTTATTTTTTTGCTGTTGCACAACAGTGAAAGAAAATTTTATGGCCAAGTAAGTATGGCAAAATGCTTAAAACATCTGCCACTTTACCTCTTAATGCTCATGTAGTTATTGGCTGTTTTACAACTTAAGAACACGGAAAATAAATCCAACAGGGAATTACTTGCTCTGAGGTTGATTTTCAGTCTACTTCACTAGGGCAGGATAGAAAGATTTTACATTTTCTGAATATAATCAGTATTTTGATGATAGACATTTATTCCTTCACCTTATTTGGCAAAAGTCATGAGAGGTAGATGTTTGGAAAATCAGTCCCAGACAAGAATATAAAAACCTTTTCCTGCAATATTTTAAACTAATTCTGAAATGTACATTTCTCAGTATAGACTACAATCCCACATATACTACCTGGGGTTATTTTGTAGAACTGGTATATCTCATAGCATGCATCAGCAAGATATTTCTTTCATAGGGATCTTAGAAGGGCTCAACCTTGCTCTTGAGGCTCTACACCTCTTCTTTACCCGAAGAGGGGTTTTTCCACCGCAACAAACAGCTGATGAGCGCTGTTGTTAGCGGCTTTACAAACCCAGAGAACGGAGCCTCACAGTAGAGACTCCAGCGACGCCGGCGAAGCCACCGGAAAAATTTTCAGGGGCAGAGAAGGTGTGTTCCCTAGGCACTTGAAATGCTCCTGCCCAGAGACGCTTCTGTCGGCTGACAGAAATAGACGTCGCGACCGCCTCTGCTTTTAAGAGAGAATAATAAGGATCTTATACAGACGGAGTGAATACAGGAGACCTTTGAGTATTGCAAGTATTTTGTTACTTTGTTTCTGCATTTGTACTTATAACTTTTTTGAATCAACATAATCCCTTCAAAATGGCGATTGTTCTTTGTACTCAGTGAAAGTGAAGAAAATGAAAGTGATCAAAGCGCTGGAAAGTGAAACTGAATTTTCTCTTCTCTTTTTGAAGTGATGCTTGAGAGACTATTTAGACTTGAATTATTTACTAAACTATAATGCAAATTGGATTTTAAAAGAAATTGAGAAGGGAGGAATTGGCAATTTTTAAAAAATTTTCTTATTCTTTCCTTTTTTTTTTTAACTATGACTACGAGACAAAAGGCAGCAATTGCGAAGGCAGCTATGCCCTCTCCAGGGCAGCTTGTAAAATCACAATCTGCTCCTTTAGTATCTCAAGAGCCTATACAGCCTCCTCCAGAAATGCTTACAATGAAAGATTTACAGTCTGCATTAACTGTTGCATTATCTTCAGTAAATGTTGCATTATTTTCAGTTAATGATAGGTTGGAGAAACTGGAGGATAAACTGGAGAAAAAGATGGCAGAACAGAAAAAAGATTTTAAAGCTATGTCAGAAGCTTGTAATTTAGAGATGAGAGAAGATATAGTTGAAGCCATGAAAGGAGTATGGAACTATACTATTGGAGCTGATGAAGAAGAAAAATTGGAAAATGTTGAGCAACAAAGTGAGGATGCACAGGACCAGGTTATTATGACACAATTTCACCAGATGCAGTTTGCTGTCAGAATTAGAGGATTTAAAGAGGAACTGCATGCAGTACTGAAAGAATTTGCTACAGGAATATTAACCAGATTCTCTCCTCCAATTGAAAATGATTTGCAATTGACTGTTGAGTACTTTATAAAACAACCTATACAAGAAGAGGACAGTACTCAGAATAAAGAGGATAAAGGGAAATGGTTTGATTGTATTGGGGAGGAAGAGGATTTGTTTCAAGATAGGAAGCAGCAAGAAGATCAGGATAAACAAGGACAAAGATTTGAAATGTTATTGCAACGAAATTATATGGTCAAGAGAAATAGAGGATTAATGCCTAGGTTAAGATGGTTTCTATGGATTCAAAAAATACTGCAAGGAAAAAAGAGAGACTTATTACTTGGAAGGGAGGCTCTGTTTTCGAGATTTGACTGGCAAAGGAGAAAACCCCGAATTCGACTGAAGGACAAGTTAAAAGTATGGATGGATTCAAGGTTCAAGATTCTGAACAAAGTGCAAGAGAAGATGAGTAATGGAAGAATGTATTTGGACTGAAATGATTTAAGGGTTGACAATACAGATTGGTGGATATGCATTATGTGATTTGATGGCTGCAGGAATGCAAGCTGGAAATGGTGTAATTAGTTTGTATCTGTTATGGGGTTTATTTGATAGATGGGAAAGCCCAGAAACCGCTTGAAAAGTGAAATTTAAATTATATGTAAGGTACTAAAGCAATCTAAGTTTATGGGTTGATTTTAATATTAAGTTTATGAGTAAAATGTATGAAAGGAAGTTGAAGGGAAGATTTAAACGAAGAGAGGATGTTTATTGGATGATATATTAAATTGATTAAGAATATACTTTTTGAATTGAGGGGTTTACTGATATTACGTGTTTACGGTGACTCTATATAACCTCTTAATGAATTGAAGTGTTTTAAAAGTTTGACTTAGATTGATGGACTAGATACGTAAATGAAACTTGTTATTCTTAACAAGGTGATCTGTTTGGGATTAGATATGTATTAGAATTGAGAAATGTAAGGTAGAGATTGTATGTAGTATATTTTTTAATTCTTGTTAGGATTATATAATAATTTTGTTTGATGAAGCGGGTTTTCCTTTATTATACCCTGTATTCACTCTGGGAAGTCCGGGGGGGGGGTTAGGGAGGATTTATAAGTTTATATTTTATATTTTATGTTTTCTCAGCTGTAATTGGGGTGGAATAGTTAATTATTGTTATTAAGGGGTTGCTTGGGTGGCCTCTGGGCACCACATCTGATGGAAAGAGAAAGGAGGAGTGAGGGCTGATGTAAGTAGATAAGAAGGGGGAAAGGTAGGGATAGATGGGTGGATTAGTAGGACGGAGATAGAGAAGGGAGGAGAAGTATGTAGCTAGTTGGTAAGTGAGGGGAGGTTAGGGTTAGGGGGGATGTGGTGGTGGGGGTTCTGAGCAGCAATGTTAAATGTTTGGTAAAGCTGGTCTATGATTATTTTCAGTTGAGTTGTATTGAAATATGTACTTATGATGTGTTGTGTTTATGGATGATTGTTTATTTTAATATTATGATTGATTTGAGTATCTTTTTTCTTTTTTGTCAAAAATTAATAAAAAATATTTAAAAAAAAAGATATTTCTTTCATAGGTTATAAACATAATAACCGAATTTTAAATACTGCATGCTCCTATCTCTGCCCTACCTTTTAATTGATAGGTAAAAGAATATTGTTTACCTAAACATTATAATACTATATAAAACATGATTTTCTGAACCCAAACTGTATATAAATGTTTGCTTTTTTATTTTATTTATTTGTTTATTAGATTTTAATACTTTATTACTTTATAAATAATTCAGGGAGGCAGACTTAATAATACCTCTTAATCTTAATACTTCTTCCTGCTCCTATTTTTCTATATTCACGATGCCTCTTTTTCTATTTGCTATGCATTTCATTGACTAAACACATGGAAAACCACAGGGAAAAGATCTTTCCTACTAACAATAAAGCAGAACGGTGGTTTTATAATTTGCCTTATACTTGGCTTGTAAAAACACTGAAGATAACTGATGAATCTAGAAATTATGGTTATGGAGAATACTATCAATTCTCACAATTCTAGCTATATGATCAGAGAATCAAAATGTGATAAAAGTAATGAATTTTTAGGAATTTTTTTAGGTCAAGTAGGAAAAAAAAGAATTTCCATGCAAATATATTTTCTTAGCTGAGTTGATCTCTGAAGTGCCAGCCATAATGCTATCTATTCCCTACCAACATTTCATAGACACTATTATTCTTCGAATGCCTGAGTCTCAGTTCTTATGCATCCATTCTAAATTATTGATCAGAATAAAAAGCTATTTAATAAGTTTATTTGACAGAAATTGTTTGATCATACCCATGGGCAAAAGACCATAAATCTTTCTTCTCTTCTTCTCAGTCAGATGATAGATGCATAACCTTTTAATATACAGACATAAGACTTCTGCCTAAAGGTTATACATAGTCAATAATGGGATCTTGTTTTGCATATTTATGTGAACACTATACCCAATCACACACAATTAAATTTATGTTATCTGTTTTATTAGCTTATGCTAGCCCATGCAAAAAAATAAAATTATATACCATTTTGAGCTGGCCTTTTTAATTTACCTCTGTACATATTATAATTTGGATCACAGAATTAGTTTTGACTCAGATGTTGTTCTAATTCATATTCCATTTTGGAAAATGCCATGCCGTGTTCACTTTGAAGCTTCTTTGAAATGGTAGAAAGGAAAATAAATCCCAGCAATCCCAGCAATGCCACAAAAATGGGACAGAAAATGTAAGCCATCTACTTGTCATAAATCTGAATACAAACTTCAAGAAAAGAGTGTAGAAGATTCAAAACATCCCAACCACCAGTCTTCTGAACTAAGATCAGGGTCTGAGAGAGGAAGCAAAAACAATTCCCAGTAGATTATTGAAATCTAGCCATGAAAAAATTAAAGAATGTGCAGTCTCCTCTGTCAGAACATCTAGATCGGGGGTGTCAAAATGCCAGCCCAGGGGGCCAGATGCATCAGCAGGAAACCACGCCCACCCCATTGCCAGCAATGGGAAAAAAGCTCTGATACGTTGTGCAACATCACATGACATTGCGAGTTTGACATGTCTGATCTAGATCATCTAAATGTTCATCACATAAAACATTAGTCTCTTATGTAGGGTGATGGATATTATTAATATATTTTGGCCCATGGTATTCTTTTTCAATTGCAGTTTGGCCTTGTTGCTTCAATTTGTTTCACCATAATAGAGCATTTTGAGGCAAGAATGGCATTTTCTGAGGGCTGAAGACTAGCTGGAAAGACTAGTGTGGCATTCAAGTACTCTGAAAGAAATCTCTGGATGAAAACCTGAGCAGATTCTGCCTTGTATACATAAAACAAAAGTGCTGTTCTTGAGCACATTGAAAAGTTTGCTGTTTTTCAACCTGCTTTCTTGGAATTGTATGGAAAAAAGTGCTCCCTTTATCTTGACGCAAACAAGGTAGTAAATCTAGTTCATAAATGAGCTACCCTCAAAAGGTCAGATAGTTGCTATAAAAAGCATTCTGTTTGCTCCTGTGTTGCTAACATCAAAAACATTTCATGAACTTCTGAAAGTTCAAGTAATTATTGGGAATTGATTTCTCATCTGCACCATCAGATGATAAAACATGTACATTTCATGAGTTCAATGTAATTTATCAGAAAACCATTAGCTGTTTATACCACAAATCTCCATAGTTTATCTCAACACTGGAATTTTGGAACATTTTAGAAGCTGAGCCTTACATGTGGCAACTTTCATGAAAGCCAGAGACATGCTTTTTTCCTAGTGTGAGAAAAAAGTAGCAAGGAGATCCAACAGTATAGGCCCATTGTATCAATGCTAAAACTAACAGAAAGGTCCAGTACCTGCAGACCATTAACTACATGTTCTGAGGTGAGGGAAATGTTTTTTTCACAACTAGATCTAGATCAAGGTATCTGATAGCAAAGATGTCCAAACTGTTATGACTCATATCAGAGGATTCTGAGTTAAGCATCTCCAGTTTGGAATCCCTGTGGCCCCTGAACCATCCCAACAATGCATTAGGTTCTGTCTTTTGGAATATCATGTATTAAGTCACATATTATTTTCTCACTATGGAATGAACAATGGAGAAAATTGCTACTAAAATTTAGGAAATTTTGCAATGTTTTGACAAATCTGGTATTCATTAAAGAGAGAAGAGAAGTGGAAAATTGAAAGTCTCCCTTTGGTACTGATGCTTAAAATTTTCACCAGCTGCAGATATTGAAATTGGGAATAGGATGGCATACGTTTAATAAATGATCATTATTAATCCAGAACAAAGTACACTCAATACTTTGCACATAACAAAGCAAGAGCTTTCCAAAATGGTGACTTTGGCTGTGACACTTCATTATTTACTGAGCAAAAGAGTTCTGTGGTGCTAGACTCAACAGCACAGAGATGTTTTCCAGAAGGACCCAGGCATTACTGTAATAATCTAAACACGAAGCAACAATGCTATGCACCAATGAACTTGCAATTTCTTCCATTAGAAGCTCCTGGATTTACAAATATTGATTAAATAAAAATTAACAATCCTTGTGGAAATAATAGTATATGGGATCCGTATCAGCTAGCTATAAGCCAAGATCCAATGCCTGCAAATGAAGAAAACTGGGGGAACTGAGAAATCCAGAAGAGAAATTCAGATAGCAGAATATCAAACTGTCAATCAGACCAAAACATGAGATTTGCCATCTTAAACACAAAAACAATCTTCTTAAAATAATGGAAAAGCATCCAAGAGAAAATGGCTAATATGACATTCTATCATGGCTGATCATGATACTGAAAGCTCTTATCATAAATACAGCTTTCAAGGGAAATATATAAAGAATAAACAAAACAGTATCCAGGACTGGTCCGGAATACTGGCTATCTATCTGTCCATCCATCTGTCCATCAATCAATCAATCTCTTGGGTGGATAGAAATCATGATTTTCTTCCAGTAACTCAAAGTGGTACCGGTATAATTCTTTCTGCATATGTTCCCACAACAGCAACTCTTTTGTAACCCTGGTTTAATAGATGTGTTTCTATGGTTTATCGTGTTTTGCTCCCTTGCAGTTAACATGGGAACAACTCTTTTCATATTACCATTCTTCTTCATGCACAGAATAAGGCTGATTTTCAGCTGTTGGATTGTTTAACTTATTAAACAGAACCAATGCAACATAGGCCACCTATGCCTGACATCTAGTGGTAACTTGATCAAATTATTAGATGTGTCTCTTGTCTGGATCACTAAAATTTGCTTCTTTGGGCTTTTTTTTAAATAAAACTGTATATCTTTGCGGAATTAGAAATCACCTGGTTATCCCAAAGCTCATTTCTTGTCCTTTGAAAGAGCTGAATTCTATTACTACCCAAAGAATCATCTAAATGAGCACAGCTATTATTACAAAAGAATTCAGCAGGTGACAGATATTTAAATCCCTGTATGAGAAACTTTTTTGCTAAAATATTACTTTCTTTACACTAGTTTGTAGCTTTACAAATCATACTTCCCAAGAAGAGATAAGTGGGAAATTTGTTCAGCTTCCATTTTAGTGCAAAAAGTCAAGACATGTACAATTTGTGTTTAACTACTAATGCTCAGAAGGGGAAAAGCATGCACCTTGATTAGCAATGAGTAGTTTTCTATTGCTTTCTTCTTTTTGATCTCCCAACATGTCTTACAGCTCTAATATTTATTGAAGATTTCAGTTCAAAGGCTAACCAGGGCCAGCCCTGCTTAATTCTGAATCTAGATGAAGTTGGCCAGGTATTAAGTCACTTTTTATTATCCATAATTTAAGCACACTCATATATCAACATTTGCATTCTTGAGCACTTTTTGTGTTCTTTGCCTATTTTTAAAAAATCATATATTATTTCAGGAAAATGAGCACAAAAGTGATTGTGGAGAATGCTCATTAAATCAAAAATAAGCCCCAATGATACAAAAACATAATAATAAGAACCCTCCCCCAAAAGTACAGTGTGAATGTCTACCAAAATATGAGTGATGTAAAAACAAAAACAAGCAAACCAATGAAAAAAAAGATAGAATAAACTTAAGAGCAGCATTGTTTGTAGAGATGAGTAGTAAGTGTCAAAAAGGCAATTGTTGGAGCACAATCAAAGCTCCATCCTTTTGCAGGTGGGAGTGATGCTGACACATATACAAATGGCTAAAGCTGTTATTTGACTTTTTTTACCCCAGTTGGGAAAGCCACTGCTTGAAGTTTAGAAAAAGAAAGATTTGTCACATTTGTCCCTATTTACTCCTGACAATACTGCAGACCCACAGCAATACCTCTGCAGAAATTAAAGATGACTCTAATTTCTAGAAAATTTGCAGCTATTTTGGAGAAAAGAAAGAGTTCAGCTGAGGCAGAGGCACACTGCTTTTATTTGGTTTCAAGGTAGATGATTCTCTAACAACCTTTCTTTTAACAATGGTTCAATGGCTGATCCAGATTAGCTCTGAGGCATCATTTCAGCAGTGCACTTCTTTAAACACTTAATGACATCCATATGCTATGATGTTTCCTGGCTTTTACTCTTTTCCTTGGATAAATCTTGAAAAGATTTTGGCTCCATAACTTGAATAGTTATCTCAAGCCATCAAGTTCTTTGAAAACTTCCTTATTAATTTTGGCTTTTTGCCTTCATTGCAACAGAGTTAACCTTTAAAAAAATGTTGCCATTTACTTCCCCAAATTGTATTCTCTGACCAAAAAATAATGTCACTGTTTTATTCAGCTATTATTAACATATTTTATTAATTCTAGTAACATAAGGAACAAAGTACACAGATAAAGAGCATGCAATAAATTCTTATTTTTTGTTTGAAGTAGCGGAAGAACGTTTAATAATTCAAATGCACAGGAGTATGGTTCAGTGGTGTATCCATATTCCATTTTCAGTTAAGATTGAGGACATCTCTGCCCGAAAAACTGGGGTAGCTCCAAGTCTGTCTGGGTTCATTCGTCATATTAAGGTATATTTAACAATGGCTAACTGAATAAGCTACAACTAGATGGATCTGCATGTTATAGTATACTAGCAACAATGGTTTACCAAACTTCAGCCTCTATAATCTTTTGAGATTGAAGGGGAATTTGGAATCTTTAAAATACACTGAATACATTCATTTATCAGAAGACAAACAGTGAAATTGCCCTTTGGAATTTTTCTGGGCAGGTTGCATTCATCCATATTGGGATTCTAAGAAAACTTGAAAGGGGTTCTTTTATTTTTACTCTATTTAAAATTGCCACCCTATTAAGATTTCATGCTATACTCTTCTATATAATGCATAGTTCACTAGAAAGAACATAACTATGAAAGAAATAGTTCTGCTGGATCAAGCCAATATGGTTGTTTTAATTTTTCATTGACAGCACCCTGGGGCTGGTTGTAAGATGAATGTTCCACAAATGTTTTAAATAAACAAATAAAAGAAATCCTCCAGGAACTGTACTACTCCTTTTTTTCCCTACATCAACTATTCCAGAGGGCAAGAATTATGCAGTGGTTAGAATGCAGTATTGTAGGCTAACTCGCTGATCACTCCAGGAGCTTGATTCTGCCTAGCTCAAAGTTAACTCAGCCTTCCATCCTTCCAAGGTTGATAAAATGAGGACCAGATTGTCAGGGCAATATGCTGATTCTGTAAACCTCTTAGAGAGGGCTATAAAGTACTATGAAGCAGTTTATAAGTCTAAGTGCTATTGCTATTAACCTTCCAGCAACTTTTTCTGATCTACTATCAACATTCCTTGATGTGGCTGTTAATACATTGTGTGTCGAAATAGGATTTCTTGGTGTTTTGGCACAAATATGGAATCCAAGTTTCATGATTTACAGATGCGTATCTGATGAACTCAACCAACTGGTTATTTGGTGCACCACGTTATACTGTTAGACCAAAATCAAATCATGGTCAATTTCAGTATGTTAATAGCTTATAATGAACTTTGATCTTTCTACATTAATGCTTGTATCTGTAATGCTTGTACAATGCTGAGCTACAAGTTTCCATAGTGTGATGAAACACCCCCAAAAGGAAATCACAATGCCTAACAGTGTAGGCAAATGACCAGTTACAGGGTTATGAGCCAACTTCCCCATCCCAAAAATAAATCACTCTGACAGATAACCACTCAGCATGGTAAAAAAAAACAATCAAAAGAAAATTATCCTACAAACTTTTGATATAATGCCCTATATACATATGATGTACGAACAGGCTAAACAGGTTTTGCCCTGTTTAAATTAAATAATATAGAGCAGCATCAGCATTACGGTTGCCCTTGGAGGGCTGGGTGGGTGTGGCCAGAGTAGGCGTAGATGGAATGGGTGTGGCCTACTGGGTGTGTGTGGCATCAAGGGTGCCTGTGGGGGCCTGGGCAGGAGTGGGACAGATCTGAGGGTCTCTGGCAGAAGGGGTTGGGACCAGGGCAAGTGCCAAGGCATGGTGCACTGGGGCAAGTGCCAAGATGGCCACCACAAAATTGTACAATGACCCACGCTGCCAGGGCCAAGGCAGCGTGGGTCATTCCCTGTTTCCAGGATGGCTTCACGGGCTGCATGAAACCATTTCACGGGCCACATCTGGCCCCCGGGCCTTGTGTTTGACATGTCTGATATAGAGTATCAGAATGAAGTTATTAAAATCTCACAATGTAGGAATATTTTTGACTGTGAAAATTACTTGAATATACTTACTTTCCTCAAGTTGAGAAAATAAACTTTAGGGCTAGATACAGTGTTTTCCCTTCTGCACTTTTTCCAAAATACTCTTGTATCTCATTTGCTCAGTGCTGATCACTGATCTGAATCTGGGAGATTAAAACAGCACATCCTATTTTATTCTGCTTTACAGTATTTTATTATAATATATAGGAAGTTTGTATCAATATCAACCTATATCCAAAATGGGCATGTTGCTGCTTCTTTTTGACACAAACTATTGTGATGTGCATAAGAAGTATTTCCATATCTAAAGTAAAAATAAGAAAATACATAATGCAAACATGACCAACCAGTATTTTACCAATGTATTTTGTAAAGTTGCTGGTTATTGATCATAAATAACCATACATTCATATAACTGTTTTTTTTACACTTCATTATTTTCTTATTTTCAGATATATCATGGTTCATTTTTTAAAGGAAATTTTTTTCCTGGAACCTTAAATGAACAGGGTTGTATTTTACTTTTTCCTAAAAATAATTATTCAGACCAGGGTTCTTGACATTTCTGTCTTTCACTGATGTACATAAAAATGAACATTTAAGCAAAGAACTGATTTGAACTGTTTCCATGTTTTGCAGTATATATATAAAAAATGCTCATTAATTCTTGCCAGGAAAATTTCATGGATATGTCAATGAAGACAACAGAAATGAAGCTGAACTCAAAGAAAACTTTAAAATAAATGTGTGGTGAAATATAGACATCTTGAATATCAACTTCAGACACCTGCCAGCATAAAGGTTCTCGCAAATCTACTATATTTTTATTTAATTGCCTGTCAAACAATTAAATGGCAATCTAACTGGATTATTGTACTTGAAGTTTATGCTGTCAATATGCAGAGAGTTTATAAAAGCACTCACAAAATGTTAATTCCAAGTGTGCCAACAATGTAAAACACTAACTTGTTTTGGAGCTACATTCCATATATATTTTTATATTCTGTATAAAAATATATGTGTATATGTGTATGTAAGTATTTGTGTTAAGATTGGATGGGCAGGACTCCCCATGACTAGGTTGCCTGGAGTTCATCATCCTATTGAAAGAGATTTCAAGCAAATGCCAAAGACCAGATTTAGTCAATTCAAAGCTGCACTTGTAACAGAATAAAAGTTACAAGTTACAAGAGACCAACCGACTGTTCAAGCAGGAAACCCTATACCATTTCAAATGGTTGTCCACCCTCTTCTTAAAAACCTTCAATACCAGAAACACCACCTATTGAAGTTTGGACTCTGAAAGTAATACATTTGGCAGAAATGGGAGAAAAATGTTGGCATATTTGAAGGATAGCTCGAACGAACAATACGTGATAGACTGGAAACAGTGGATAGACTATAGATAAGAGAAACACCAATCAAATAAAATGTAACAGGCGTATAGTTGAGGCTTGACGTGAGGAGTGAAGAATGTTTACCAAGTCAGACGTTTACAAAGATTAATACTTAGTGTTGTATTTCAGGTTCTATAATGATTGCTTCTTAATATGATCTTATGTTTAATGTCGATTGTTTTAATAAAAATTTAAAAAAAAACCTTCAATACTGGACCACCCACAATTTCTGGAGGAAATTTCGTGCCACTGGTTTGTTTTTCTCACTGGTTAGGAAATTTCTCAAGTTGGTTCTAAGTTCTAAGTTGGTTCACTCCTTGATTAGTTTCTATCCATTGCTTTTGTGAACTATTTGCCAAATATCGAAGTACAATAGCCTAATGCTGGAATACCACTTTGTTCTTCTGAAACTTGAAGACAATTTAAAACTCCTGTTTATAGTTCAGAAAGACCTCTTCTTCCTGTGCTGATTTTTGAGTGTAGAGATTTGTTCTTCATTAAAAATAAAAATATTATTTTACAATTGTTCAATTAATGAGTGGTGATTGCATTAGGATAATTATCTAATTATCCTAGGGAATCTGGCAATATTGACCAAAGAACCATTCATTGTTACAGCATCAACATAGGATTCAACATCGAGTTGCACAGTGTCATGTTCTCAGTGGGGACCAGCAATCCTTGATCTTTGGAATCCTTTTTCCATATTAGGTAGTCTTAATGGGCCACCAAGGGAAAAGTGGAACAGCTTGAAGGCAGCTGTATGAACAATAAGCACTGATCTTTTGCACTTCCTTACAATATATGTGGTCAGTTGAGAGTCGAGCAGAGAGAAGTTAATAAATCTTGAATAATTTTCTTCAAGGCAGATGAGCAAATCAAGGAACAAAAATGGAGAAAATGTCTGTATATATGAAATTCTATACAGATCATGGCACTGTTATAATGCAGAGTTGTAAAAAGAAATCTGAGTATCTATTTTCTTGTTCATTGCCTGAATCAATATGGGAAAGAAAGAAAATGTATTTCTTCATTTAGCACAAGGTTCGATTTGCTTCTTTTGAAATGCAGCACAAATAGATCATGTTTCTGTTGCATTTTCACATCATTTGAAGACATTTTGTTAATAGGGTTAGGTCAAAATTTCATTTCCCCTAATTTTCTTTGCTAAATTTCTGGCCTAAAAGCTATGAATTGTGTGCTAATATAAAACAAAGAGCAAAAGATGTATTTCAGTACAAATACTGAAAAACAGTGACAAAGTCTACATTGAAGTATTTTAGTATAAAATAGTACAAAATATATCATTAAATGAGAATAGTCCTAGTTTATACATTTACTATATATATACATGGTATATTATAAAACATATTTAATGAACCATTATCTAATGATTATGGTCTCCTCAATTTTGCATTAAAGGTTTATCGACTTGGGTTAAAAAGTTATTATTAAACTGTAATAAAAACAGCATGAAAGTGCCTGTATATCTAAATATTTGTTGTTCTTAATTATCTGATTTCACTCTTTAGCAGAAATTGAGCTTACATTGACTTAAATTTCAAGAACATGCAATCAAAGGAGAAACCACAGAGGAGCAAATAAGATTTCTTTGGTGAGTCAGAATCATATATAAATTTGAAAGATCCACATTATACACAATAAAAAGCAGAATATAAATAGCAAAAAAGGGACTTTAAAAGAAAACCAGGAAAATATGCATGGTTTAAAAAGTGATAATCTTTTATAAGAGATTATGATAGATCAGAATAATCAGGTAAAGCCTGATTTTTCTAATTTCATATTTCAGAAAATTGGTTGAAATAATTTGAATTTATGGATAATTTTAGCAAGAAAGAGTACAGCGAAGAGGAAAATTGTGATGTACTCATTCTAATGCAATATCAGAACAACCACCATAAGACTGCTCTGTTTCAGAGAATGATGGTTCAAATAGTTGAGATTTCCTCCACAATTTAATCAATTTAATTTTTGCTCATCACACAATAGGGAATTCATCCATTATTATGTGGATTCATTATAGCATTATGAATTCTACATAATATTATATAGGAAATATACCATATATGAAAGACACCAAATCAAAATTAACTCTTATAAATGTATACTACTTGAGTTTGCATTCAAAGGAAATATTTCCTACATAAAAAGTTGTGCATTGATCCAAGTCCAGTTTGTTGAATTTGAGAATGCCCGAGAAATCTACTCATAACCTTTTGGAAGATGTAAAAGCAAGCTAGATGAATGAATGTGGGGTCTTATACTGGATAGATTTAACAATAAATATCATCACAGACTTTAAAATTATCCTCTTCTATAGCTAATTATTCTAGTAGATTGTGTGAGGTTGAGTATTGAAGAAAAGATAATTTCTGTCTTCCACATTTGAATGTACTATGAAAAAGAAGCATACAATGTATTTACGGGCTCATATTTTTCAGATGCAAAGATTGTAATTGTCACAAAACTATCATTCATATTACCATAAATAAATGATCTGATTTATTAGATTTTATTTTCCCTTCAAGCAGAAAAACATTTGAAACCAACTCTTGCTCTTCCCAATGCATCAGTTGGGTTTGACAGTTGTCAGGATAGAAAGAACATCCAATAAATTATATCTGTATGGCTTACTTCATTTATTTATGTACGCTTCACAGCTGCAGCATTCATACACAAACATTCATTACTTTATAAAAAGATTAAAAATGGTTATATATATTTTATATACAAAATTATTTACTTTTTTAAATTTTATTTTACAAAAAAGTAGGTCTATATATCTCCATCTTAAAATGCAGAGAGCTGTAAAATAGACCCATGATTAGTGTTGGAAAAGTTTATTTTTTTTTTAAAAAATGGCCCTGGTTGAAAATTAAAGTATTAGCCTTTATTACTATTATTATTATTATTATTAATCCTACAGGCCCTCCTTGTCGACTTTTTTAAGAGTCCTCAAGTCCTTTGTGATCAGTGCCAAGGCTGGAAAGGCAAAAGTTAAGTTCCATATTGGAGTCACTTCTTCTAAGTTGCTCTTATTTTCATGTTCCTTGTGAAAGCTTTTCCATAAATTCTACAGCTCTTCATTAGAAAATAGCTGTTTCTTGACCAAGGTACTACTTTCACAGTTCATCTTCAGCTTGTAATAGCTGCGTCTCCTATGTTTACAAAATGATTGCTGATAACAGTTTAAAATTATTTCCAGCCTAATAAAGTACCTCCTAGACAAGCAACATAAATGATTAAAGATCTCTGAAGCCAAATGGTCATAAATAAGCCTGAACTTAGTTTGACATCTTATTGTATATACAGGTTTTTTTAAAAAATACAACACACTTAAACACTATTAAATCATCTTATTTACATTATCATTGGTGCTAAAATGGAAGAGTTTAACTACTACAGGTACTGGGGTAAAGAATCAAATAATCCCTCACCAATGACATACAGAAATTAACATACTAGATAGGCTGGAAATTATTCCCTTTTCAATATTTTTCAATATTTTAATTTGTAGCCATCATTGATATGTGTTGTAAATACTCAGGTCCATATGTATTCCAAAATGCTGGGTAATCCTTTACTTTTTATAAGGCACCATATGTTAGGGCATTCTGGTATGGTAAATGTCCCACTTTTACCAGAGTGGGTTCAGCGCCTTGAATCCTGCCATGTCCTGATCCAACGATGAAAATGTTTTGATGAATTAAATGAGTTTACCTTTCCTGGTGAATAATTTTTATAATAATATTTTTTAGAATAAGTCCTTTGGAATGAAGATGCTGAAAAGAAAGAAAAGAGAAGGAAAGCTTTACAAATGTGCTAACAGAAGGAATGCAATGTGTAACATATGTAGTCAGATTCAGACATTGGCTAGTGTACTATAGTCTCTTCCATAGTAAACTTTTTTCCCATTCTTCTGGTAAGCATCAAATCATTCAGTTACCCAATTCTCTCAATTATTTCCAACTCATAGAACAAAGATATTGAATAAAGTAAATTCAGTGGTCAGATCACTATGTAGAGTAATGATTGAAGAAACTTTATGGGAAAGAAAAGTTGTTTTCCCTTTATCCTGTAGAAGTTTTCACCAGGATAGCAAATGATTTAAGCATAAGCAATAATATTTTCCTCCACATAATCTACTCACGATTCATGCAGCTAATTTTAGGTAAATCCCATCGTCCATTTCCTTGGCATCTAATTATTGGAACATGTCGCTGGATGAAGCCATCTTTACAATGGTATCTGATCAATGAGTTAATTTCATAACGGGGCTTCATTTTTCCAAAGGTCTTCGCATTTTCTACCACTGGTGGCTGGCCACAGGCAACTGAAAATACAAATTACAATTTTTATAAACTGTAAGTTTTTTTTCTATCAGTCAATCTCGACCTTTACTTCAACAAGGCCATCTATTCATCCATCGATGGGTCTTCAGATCATATATTCTAACCACAAAAAAAACTATAAAACTTAAACCAATCATAAAAATAGAAAATATGGGAAAATATGTTATCATGTTTAAGTGCATTATTTTGTACACTTCCTGTATAAATTATTTGAAAATGTTTTTGTCCATTATTCCAGTAGAAGACTAAAAAGCTGCACTGTGTATATTATACCGCATGTTACATACTTGGATATAACACTTCCTTGTGCTATAAAAAATGTTGTTATGCAAATGACTAATCATTCATACAAGTCTATACTCCACTATGACATGAAGGTTCCACTACTAGCCCAATGTTACAATTAATTCATGAATAAAACACTTTACTTATTGGTGGTAATAAAGCACATAAGTGGCCAGAATATATCAATATTGTAATGATTCCAAGTTTTGTTTGAGAAGTTAGAATTATTTACTCAATGTGTATCACATATCCTTGTATCAAACTTCACATGTCATTTCAATGCATATTCCTTCAAGTTATAAAAATAATGTTAGAGTTCTTTGATATTTATGTTGTAAGCACGCTAAATAATTTGGTGTCATCAGCAAACCAGCTATCAGTTTGTCAGCTTTAAATGATTTATGAAGACATAGCGTTCATTGACCAGACTTATTCCTCTTATATATCTCAGTTGAAAACATGGACCACTCCCTCTCTATTTTCTGTTCTCTAAGCAACAAGAGAGTCATAAGATATTCGATAATTACAATGCTGGCACAGATTGTTTAAAATCTTCTGAAATTTCAATGCTCACAAAAACTTACATGTTCACATGCTTACTCAACTCTAAGAATTTGAAAAGTCTTAGTTTTATAGTACCCAGGTTGTTCTTTATATCTTTTTTATTTTTAATAATGCTTTTCACTAATTTAATTAGAATGGAAATTTAACTAGTTATTAGTTTCTTTGTTTCTTCTTAGCTACATTCTAATCTTCTGATACAGTTATATTCCTTTCTTTAACACAAGCAAGTAACTTTATATTTATATTATTTAAGAGCTCCTGGATATATAATTTCCTATATCCATTTTTTTTCACTGCCATAGCTCAACTTATAATGAGTTGCTCACTTTTCAAGCATCAAAATCTTGCACATACAAGTTTATTGAAGATTTAAAAGCAACAATACATTTATTGCATGGGTCTAAATTGAACTTATTTACCTGTTCCTTTCTTGCATGTGTAAGTAAGATGATAATTGCATGGTACATCATTCCACTGACCATTTTCATGCCAAATTATAACAACACAATCTTCTCCAGAAGAAAAGAAACTATCTGGCTGTTTTGGTCTCCAGTTTTCATATTGCTACAGAAGACAAAACACAAATAATCAGAATGTGAACCCCGGCAAAGTTGTATTTGAATAAAATAAACTGAACACCAAAGGACAAACTGCAAATGTTGTCATCAGGAAAAAAAAAGGTCAGAATAGAATATTTTGGTGCACTACAGATATAAAATTTACCATTTAAAAATGCACCTAATAGGAAAGGCTGAAAATCATTTTTACCACAGCACAAGAGTGCAAAATTTTCTATTCCTGTGAAATCAAAATTGTGGCAGCAGCATCCAGCCAAATACTGCTGATATTGAAAAGAAAAAAAAAGCTTTCAAATCAGTAATTTTTAGATTTGATTTATTAGGTTTCTAATTTTTAAGTATTTGAGTTTCTTGTCTTCACCTTTTCTGTAAAATGATACTACAGTTACTGTGAAGTAAATTTAGATGCTTTGGGTTCTTCTCAAGGCAAATCTGCAATGGATGTCTACAACATTATCTTCTTTATAAAGTTAAAATACTAAATCTAATCCTACCTTATACTCTGTCCACAAAAAAGAGTTTGCCTTTCAAAAATAATCCCTTTGTAATTCTGGTTGGGTGTGTATTTCTTGAAAATGTTCTTGACTTACTCTAATGATTATCAAAAGTCTTTCTTAATGGCAGAGTCAGAACAGCACTACAGGCAGTCCTCGACTTACAAATACAACTGAGCCCAAACTTTCTGTTGCTAAGCAAGACATTTGTTAAGGTGAATTTTGTCCCATTTTATGACTTTCCTTGCCACATCTGTTAAGTAAATACTTCAGTTGTTAAATTAATAACATGGTTGTTAAGCGAATCTGGCTTCCCCACTGACTCTGTTTGTCAAAAGATAACCAAAGGTAAATCACATGATCCCAGGACATTGCAACCGTCATAAATATGAGTCAGTGGCCAAGTATCTGAATTTTGATCACATGATCATTGGGATGCTGCAATGGTCAGAAGTGTGAAAAATGGTCATAAGTCACTTTTTTCAGTGCTATTGTAACTTTGATTAAACAAACTGTGGTAAGTCGAGGACTAGTGTACATTATTTTTGCCTTGGTTCTTCTTTTAAGAAAAATGATCAGGAAAGGGAATAAATAAAAGGAATGCTTGAAGACATCTACCTCACTATTCTTTAGGATGTTATTTTTTTCTCTTTACTACTAGAAATTAATGGAGATAAAAAATAAATTTCAAGGAAAGCAAGCATGTCTATAAATGCTAGGCACTTATCAACCAATCCATCCCATAAATGGGTAAAAGACAGGAATTTCAAGTGCTTTTTTTCTTTTTCATTTCAGCACTTGGAGTTGTTCCATCTACACACTTGTAAAAGGTTCAATTTGTTTTGTTTTAATCTTTATAAAGTAATCCAAACACAGTATTTTAAGTACATTTTAAATAAAGTTAATGAACTAAATGTGCTATTTAGTTACTGGAACCATCATATATCTTTATACATATATAGTACATATTCTTTTTTACCTGTTTTCTAACACTAATTTGCTTATCAAATGCAATGTTTTAATTATCTAAGTAAGTTAATTGCAACATTCTAATTTGGGATGCGTTAAAGCCTATGGCCAGTGCCAGGTAATAAAACATGTTTTTATTGTAAAGAGATGAAGCCGTTTTCTCCAAGACTTGATCAAACCACAGCATGTCTGGGCTTTGAAGTTGCAGCTGTCAATTGATTTGGAAGGGCTGCTTTATGGCTGTTTCCTACATATGTGGTTCTTTGAGTACATAGCATTTAATGACACATTATTTCATATTGCCAATTGTTCAAAATTTAGTTCTAGTTCAGGGATGTCAAACTGCCAGCCAGTGGGCCGGTTTCATCATACCATAGCTGCGCCCATCCCATTGTTGGCAATGCAAAAGAGTCGTGTATGTTGTGACACATCACATGATGTGGCGAGTTTGACACCCATGTTCTAGTTGTTCCTTTAATCTGAAATAATCATTTCAGAGTCATTGTTTGACTTGCATTCTCTATATTTTAGAACCTCAGCCTCAGTTTTGGCTCAAGAGAGCTAAATTATTGCCTCTCTCAGATTATTTAAAATAACAGAATTGGAAAGGAGCTTGGAGGTCTTTCAGTCAAACCCATGCTCAAGCAGGAGACCCTGGCTGAGGAATTCTGGGAGTTAAAGTCCACAAGTCATAAAAGGGCCAAGTTTGAAGACCCTACCCTATACTATAATTTTATCCAGCACCACTATTCACAGGTATCAATTTTCCAATGATCCATATTTTCCAGTGATGTATTACATCTATGAAGATCATCATGCACCTTTGTATCAGTATGATATGTCTGCATTTTAAAATTTTCTCTGAATCTGTTAATAGTTTTGCTACTAAGTACCACTATCTTTATTTCACTTTCTCTTGGAATTTTTGAACCTAGAAATATATCATTCCTAGGCCTAAGATACCAGTTTCATTACTACTTATTTGCATTGATAGGTAGTTTTGATTGATTGACTGATCGATATAGAACAGATTAATTCTTGCATTCTCTTTTTTCAGCAAGTTTCCTTAAATATTTTTTGTTTTATTTTTAAACTTCAAAATGATATTATTAGCATATCTGAGGTTGTGAATGCTTCTCCCAGCAGTTTTATATATTTTGTATCTAAGTTAATATAATAGGATGATATTACATAACCTTAGCATACTTTCTTCCAAGTGCTGAACAATTTAGTTGTTGTACTTCTTGTATCTCTTATTTTTAGATTGTTGAAGTCTGGATGGAAACATAAGGAAAATTTTCTGACTAGCACCAGATATTAGTGCAAATGTTTAGTAATTCCAATATTACTTAATGTACTCTTTTTTGCTAAATTGATTGATCTTTCCCTGAGCTTTCTATATCAGTTTAGAAAACATACTTATGTAGCATTTTTAATTTAATTGTTTTAAATAATTCTGGTGGGCTTCATTAAGTCCTGCAATTCTGCTCTTAGGCAGTATTTTCTAGAGTTCCTTTAATTCATTTTTAGAATATTGATGATCCAACCTGTATAGTCCATGATATCCAAAGTTTAGGAAACAGCTCAAAAATGAAAAGATACTAATTTATATTATTTCAATTGCACAAATTGCTCTCATTATGAAACTGTGTTGACTGTGTGAAATGGGGTTTGTACAAATGCTCTGAGTGTTTATTCAGTTTGTAACTCAGAGCATTTAAGTTCCAGGTAAGTCTTGGAAATCTTATAATCTTACTACAAAACAACAATAACAAATAAAACTAGCAAATTTTTGCAAACAAAAAAAATGTTTCATATTGGATATTATCACTGTGCACATTTGCTTTGGCATTGCAATTCTCACATTGCTTTTACCAATGCCAGACCCACTTAATACAGGGCCTTTAACTGCTTTCTTAATTCTTCATCCTTCATACAAACTAATTTTTATTACCTTATTTGGGCATATGAACTTCGGGAACAAATTCATACAAGAACATTTTAAAATATAAACCAAGTCTTTGTGAGACAACTAGATCTTGTTTTTTTTTCCTAAGTAAAAATGAAAATCAAATTTGTTGGCAGATATCAATTTGTTGACGGATATCAATTTGTTGACGAATCCCAGCATACCAGATGGGAAAACTGTAAGCAATAGTAACACTCCATATACAGCTCATGTGACAACCCAACCCTTAAATTCTCCCACTGACTGGGAAATAGATTACACAAACTAATGTGAAGAAAATGAAGAAAGGCCCTCTTTCATGACAAGATATCACCTCTTAAACTCTTAAACTCCAGAACTGTAATCTTGCCCCATGATAAATCTGGATTTGATTAACGAAAAAAAATTACAAGTGCAATATGGATTAGTTCTCAGTGTTAAAGAAATCTAATTTAATTAGGTCTGTTTCAAGCAATGTAAAAAGCAAATATTCATATCTCTGTTCTTTCTGTTCTTAAGTCTTTCTCAAGTCATAGATATTATGACAAGGGTTGGCAAAGTAGAAACTGTTTCCCTGAATTGTCCAAAAACAAAGTAACAATGAATGGCCCCACAATCTGTTAAGTAATTACTTCATTCAAATAGTCAGAATATCTATAGATATGTGGAAGCTCAAATCAGCTATTCCACATTCCTTACAATTGGATTCAGAGCTTCTCAACCCTGACATACTGATTTCTGTCCCTGATCTTTTTCTTTTCTTACTGTATGGTAACAGCCCCAATTAAATGGCAAAAGATATAGACCAGGGAAGGCTAGAGGCTGGAGAAGACATGGACATTCTTTCAGAAGACGTGCAAATAATTTCCTTTTCATGTTTCAAATACAGGAAAGTATGCCCCACAAAGAACAAATAATAAACTGAAATTGGAAATGTTTAGGATTAATTATTAATTATTATTAATTATTAATTATTCCCAGATTACTCTTTTTTAAATGGGCGCATGTTTCTTTCCCCATTTTATCAATCCCAAATGATAAATTATGCTGAGAAACCCTGACTAGGTTAAGATACTCAATAAATTATATACTTTAGTAGAGTTAATTATATGACTGCATTCCTATTTTTATCCATTTGCATTAACACACATTTTATGCCAAAAGAGGTAAGTCTTAACAGCTTAGTGATTTGATAATTAATAAGTAATCCTCATACTTCTTCAAACTTTGAATATTGCCCAAGTCAGAATTGGTATCTAAACAATTATCTGCTGTGTAAATTAAAACTAAGCAATTGTTAGAGTTTATTTGCAACAAGTTTAAAACATGGCCAGAAACCTTAATTATATGGTGCCACTAACTAGAATTTCCTTTTCCATAATCCTCTCTATATCCTGAAAAACACTCATTGTAGCCGAAAATTGTCTGGAGCTGGTTATCTAAACAGTGTATTTCTTATATTAATCAATGTGCTCTATAATTTAGTAACGATTTCTTTCCATGACCATATTCCATCTATTAATGACCTGCTGAGATTACCGCAGACAAATTCAATCGAAGATCTTTTGTAAATATGTTTTCTTGTTGAAAGAATTCATTTAAATGCATACTTTTAAAAATAGATTTTTCAATATCAAATGCATGGTTACAAACATGCTTGAATCCTGATCAGCTGAATTTGCTAATAAAACTGCAAACTACAATACATCCTGCTGTATTGCTGCATAATGCATGAACTCCTGATATTAAAAGTTTTTTTTAAGTAATTACTTTCAAAATTCTTCAAGCTCAGGAATTTTGTAATACAAACACTACTAACTCAGTATCAGATTCAGAAAAGCATGTCCTTTTAAATCTAGTGTTTTATCTTTACTTTACTCCATTTTTAAATTTCCCATAATGCCCTTGGATTTAGCCTCATATACCTACCATATTCAAGATGATCACTAAAGCCACCTGAATTTGGAAATTTACAAAAAAAGCTGGTGCAGAAATACAGATTTGTAAAGCAGAAGTGAGTCAGATCATATGCTGAGTAAACACATAATGCTTGCTAAGATAACTATGCAGTAACTCTTTCTTTTTCTGGGGCTTGTGTGGCTGCTATCAACAGCTGAAGCACAATCTCAGAGGGGAAAAACAGCTTTGCTTGATTAGTTGCTGATGGACAGCAGAATCTTTAAACATCCTCCAATATCTTTCTGAAAAATTTTATTGTTATGCTCTATGGAAAATATAATAAGCAGGAAGTGATCTGGATAACTTCTTGGTGGGGACATGTAGGCTATTCCAGATAGCCTACATGTCCTTTACTTACAAGACTTGAATACAATGTCTTGTATTCCTTGTGCTATTCCCTGAAATAACAAGTTCTCCCTACTATATTTCACTGGACTCAGTTTTGGAAATATCAAGGTCCATTCCCAACAGAAGCTGTATGCATTACGCATGCCCCTGTACATCCAAAATCCTATATTACCCTTTCCATCTGTATCTTTGTATAACATATATCTTGGCCTTGTCTTCTCTTGGATCAGTATGTCTTTTATTATCTTTAAATACTTTTGCACTACTTAGGGGTCTCATTATCCCAATTCTATTTTATTCTTTTTTCTCTACAGTGACCATCCTTCTAAATATATATGCTAATATTTTAAGGGCCACTTACATACTGCATAGCAGCCAATCGAGGTTTACACCAAAAATATTACAGCTGGCTTAAGTCTCTAGTGGAAAATTATCATTCCTGAAGCTAGAGCCATTGCTTTTAGGTAATTGCATATTGCATAAATCTTCAACCTTTCAGAGCAGCTGTCTATAGAAACAAGAAGGGGCGTTATGTAAAAAAATTAAATGGACTTAGTATTATGCATCTGAAAATCAGTTTGAAATCTATAGAATCCCCTTCAATGCAATAAATATTTTACAATTAGCCAGTAGATGGTGCTGTCTAATCATTACTGTTGTAGGCTAATCAATGTCCTTGATTAAATTGTTAAATATTTCATTATACTAGAAATATACCATTCCTTTGCTATTCAGTAAAATGTCCATAGAAATTAACTATATGATTGATACCTTGTGCCTTAGGTGAATATTTTCATCTTAATGGTATCTTTTGCTAAATGTGCTAATAGTCAATAAAAACAGAGAAAGACAAATTGTACAAGTTTTAACAATTTTTCATTGTTGGACTAATGGTTTGACCAAAATATTTAGAACATAGACTTAGAATTCTCATTTCCATTATTTCCCACCTTATAAGTATGAAGAACAAATGGACACTTCATTTTTCTATTATAATGTAATAATAAAGATGCTCATATATCAAGCTCAAATTCTGGAGACTATATGGGCACACCCATATCCCTTTCTTGACAACTATACAAAACATGGTTGCCAGTGCCTTCTGTATTTTTTTCCCATTTATTGTCTAAATCCGGATGCCAGTTACAGAAGCATTTCATGCTATTTGAGAGTCCTAACAAGAATACGAAAAGCAATTTGCAAAAGAGAACAAAGTATATTATCACCCCAAACATTACCCCAAGACCATAAAATTAAAAGAAACACAATTAAAACCTTACATGTTATATTTTAAAAAGTGAGAACATATAAATGGAATATTTACACTGTCAAAATGCAATCGAGGTGGTGTTAAGCTAATAGGAATTTCATAGGTTATTTTTACTGAAAAAATATGTCTGTCTTACATTTAGATTATCATTAACAATTCTGCAAAAACAAAAATACTTATAGATTATATTTTTCTCTATGCAATCTTTAAACTTCTGTTTGTGATATAATATATCTATAATATTAATATTAATATAAATAAACAGCAATAATAAATAAATAGCATTAATACATTAATAGTAGTATGAATAAAAGCGATGCTAATTAATACAAACACAACAAATACAAATACTAGTCCCAGCATAACTAATCAACTGAAATATAAAATACACAGGAAAAGAGAAATGAGATGTACTTATTTATAATGCCAGATGAACCTCCATCAGAAAGGCATCAATAGCCAGACAGCTATTTCCTTTATGATTCCCTACTTAATTTTAGCATATCAAATGGAAACATTAGAATGAAATATTACAATGTTTCCTAAAAGTAAGACAGGAAGGGCAGAGCAATCAGTTTCATAAGCTCATTGTTAAAGCCTTATTTTCATACCAGACATTTTTGCACAGCACAGCTTGATATGACAGACAATTTAAAATAGGAACTTGGACTGTCTCAGAAATAATGAAAAAATGTAATTGGCAAAATCTGTCTATGCTACCCATTATTAATTAAGAGGCATACGGTACCACTTTCTATGACCTCTGAATTAAGTTCAATCCAGGATTACATGGAATACAGTATGAAAATCAAGAAAAAATGTATAAAAACATGGATCAAAATGGCAAGCTCAGAATATTGATGGTTTTGAAGTATTAATTTATTGATCTATTCTTTAAGCAAACAGCTTAAATACACAGTTAATGTATATTTTAGATCACTGTTAAGCAACAAAATATGGAACTATGGCTATAGGATTTTAGATTTTGTTTTCTAAAACTAAACCCACGCCATGTTCCATATTGCACAGGGGGAAAATACTATTTTCCTTTATAGTATTATGGGGGATTACAACTGTATAATGCTAAAACCTCCAAGTTTAACCCTTTGTATTAACATGCATTCCAGCCCTCACTATAAAACTACATTGTACTTTTAAAATCAATATCTAACTATGCAGGTGCCACCTTCCAAAAGTCTGCAACCAGCATAGCAATTGTGAAGAATTCTGGGAATTACTGTAAGACCGCACATCTGGAAATTGTACAGGTTGAGAAATATTGTTTTATGCAAATCATTGGACCTCACACATTGCTTTTTGCTTGCATCTTCCTCATTTTTAGCAACATTGCAGAAAACAAAGTTCAGGGAACCAGCAGATAAAATGCACCTTTCTTGATTTTCATACCTAATTCTCATTGTTCTATCCTACTTCTATTTATTTCTCATGAGTGCATGATAAAGATTTGGCACTGTTGAAATTATTTTTATTTTTGCTGTCTTGCTTTGAGATTCCTTTGAGATTAAAGCCTGAAAACATTGGATTATCTAAAAGACAGAAATCTTGGCCTCTCTTACAAAATCATCTAAAGCACAGGTGTCAAACTTGCCGCGTCACGTGACGTGTCACAATGTATCATGACTTTTTTTGCATTGCCAGAGCTGGGGTGGGCGCGGCCTCCGTATGATACAACTGGCCCACAGGCCGGCAATTTGACACCCCTGTTCTAAAGAGTAAATAAATATCAACATTACATCATTTCAAATTGTTAAGGTATTATATTACAATTTCATGAGTTGCATGTTTGAAAAGTATTAGTCATAGATAATAAAACTCATAAATGAATCTGTTTTCTGTGGAGGATAATATTGTGATGGTTGCCAAAACAACAGATGTAAGATGAGAATTTCATTTAAAAGGTTGTTAAAAAAAGAAGCCTGCTGTTTAAAAATAATAAAAATGAAAGATTCCTGATACAGGTGGTCCTTGCTTAATAGCCATACATTCAGAAACTCTTGAAAGTTACGGTGGTGTTGAATGAGGAGTCCCAATTATGGTTCTTTGTAATTGCAGCCACCACAGAGTCCCTGTAGCCACATGATCACAACTGAGGTGCTTAGTAACTAGCTCACAATCACAATATTGCAGCATCCTATAGTGATCTGCATTTGTGACCTTCACTGCCAGCATCCAAAAGCAAAATCAATGCAGAAGACAGCAAGAGGTAGCAAATGGCAAATGTGACATCCTGCTTAAAGACAGCATAGGATTTCTTTTAACAATGACAATAGGAAGTGCTAGAACTGCTATTGCTAAATGAGTCACGTGACTTCATACATTAAGACTGCATTGCTTAGCAATGGAAATTCCAGTCTCAACTACTATTGTTAGCTGAGGACTACTTGTACTCACATAAATAGGTATATTTTTTTTAAAAAAATGCCTGCCCTCAAAATTGCTAATTTTCTAAATTTCTCTTCATAGCTATTGCAGTTTTTTAAAAATAATGAGCTCCAGGCCAAATCTATGTTTAATGTTTCTTGAACATAAGAGCCTACTGTCAACTTTAAAAAAGGAGTATGGCTATGGCCATCTTCCTTATTCATTTTTGGTTGACACATTAAAAGGAGGCAGGGGGGATTGCAGGTGCTTTGCTAATCTAAATAAACGTTTGTCCCTGGGAACCAAGGTTATCAGTTGCTCCCGAGATTCAGGGTGGACCTTCTGTGAAAAGCCCACCAAGAAGATGTATTGGGGAACATAGTTGCTTGCCTAGCCTTAGGGGTGGGATTTCTTAACTTTGTATTGGGGGATTGTTACATGTGTCTTCAGACTTGGTTTCACTTTTTACGTGTCAATACTTTGTAACTAATCAACATGTTCTTGGCGGAATTTCAAAGCCTACAAGTTTTGTTTTATTTTTCTGTCTCTGTCGGAACCATGACACTTACCTTGTTTTGTTAACCAAAAATATTGACTAAAGCCTATCTGGAAGGCCTCTGTACTAGTCTGAGCCAGGATGCAATTTTTTATATTAAGTAATATATTTTAAGTAATTAGAGTAATAGGCTTTCCCCCTCTTTAGACAAAAGCAAATGTCTTATTTTATATACCCCTCTATTTTGAAGACCAAACTTTCTGTTTAGTTTTCAAAATCCCTTTATTACAGGATTCCAAGGATCTCTGGCACAACAGCCCTTTTATGTGCAATCTATCCACAGTACTTTCAAAGCTTGTTTATTTGTTTTATTTAATTCTCATAGGCAACTTTCCTCTACAGCAAACTTAGAGGGTTTTCTCAACTCCTCCTTTATGCTCTCTCTAAAAGTAACCCAGCCACTGATGAAAGAAAGAAAGAGAAAGAGAGAGAGAGAGAGAAAGAAGAAAGAAAGAAAGAAAGAAAGAAAGAAAGAAAGAAAGAAAGAAAGAAAGAAAGAAAGAAAGAAAGAAAGAAAGAAAGAAAGAAAGAAAGAAAGAAAGAAGGTAAGTTTTGGCTTCACATTGCCTTTTCCCCCTGGCACACTGGAGTCCCATGTTACAAACATGTGAAATGGGTCTACATTGAAGAGGAAGCCCCATGAGCAGAGGTCTCTGGACAGCTTTAAGGTGGAACTTGCCTGTTTAGTCACTGCCAGCAAACCAGAAGCGAGACACAATCTGGCTGCAGAAGCCGCCCTGTGCATTTAATAAAGCCCTGTATAATGGGAATGAGCTCACCACCATACAAAGTACTAATTATCAGCAGTATTTTCCAGAGGATGTGAATAACTCCCCCTTGTGAGAAAAAGGCCCAAGGCACCACTCTGGGTCATTCTGCTTAATCTGAAACACCGAATGGCTTCTTAAGATTGCCATGCTTGTTTGCAAAGGTCCTGAATAGTGAAACAAGTTCAGTAAGAAAAGATCAAAAAACAATATCTGTTGTTGGGGGCGGAGGCTCCCCCTCTTTACATAGTTAGGCTTTGATGGTATCGAAGTTGTTAATCAGGAATCCTACTGCATTATTTGAAATTCAGTTTCCCAACAAAGTTTTTTAATACATTCTAATGATGTCTGAAGGGCTGCACTGATTCATGACACACTTATATCATTCTGCTTTTTATGAGGCCTAAGCCACTGGAAACCAATTTTAGTAAAACTTCAGTAAAAAAATCATACTTTAGGCTGTGTTTAATCATCATTTACCTATCCCCACCCTTACCTTTGTATGCTTATGTATAGGTGGAATTCTCCTGGTTTTGGCATAAATCCAAGTTTCTCAAGCTTTGAAGCATAGTTTTTTTTTTCCTACCCTTCCAATGAAGCAATAAGAAATTCAGCAAGAAAAAGGTAGCAACTCATTAGGTTGCTTGTAAATCTGAAGACCCTATGTATTTAGATGTAATAGAAACTCATAATTTTAACAGCATTTTTAACAGCCTGTTTTTAAATTAGAATTTAGGCTATATCCATAACCTCAGATGAGTCAGCTGAATCATCAATGTTTTTTTCTCATTGTCTGTAATCCTAAGATTTCTATGAAATGCAGTTACAGTTTTCAGGAAAGTTTCTGTTGTTGTCTTAAAACCAAATATAGTCATTTAAATTAAACAGTAAACAAATGGTTTACTAAGGTAGCTTCCCAACCTGAGACTTTAAATATAACTAGCTGGCTTGGATTAAAATCAGAATCAGCTTGAATGTTTCTTTTATTAAGAAGCATGACTTGATTTTATTTCAAAAATGTTTCCTTTGAATATTAGAGACTGCCCTTCACAACATTACAGAACTCCAGAGAAACAGCCAAGTGGGTTCATACTTGTCTGGTCTAGATAAATTTAAATATTTACCTGCCCTGCCCTTTGGTTGGCTTACTTAATCTAAAAATATTGAGACATTATTGTGCAAATAAATATAAATAATCTTGTTTCACTCAGAAAAAATCAGAGTGATGGCTTGTGGTTACCTCTGGAATAACCTAACATTTTTTACCTCCAAAGCTTTGCTAGCAAAGGATTCTTATTGCACTTGCTGGGACTATTTCTTGTACGGTGCGGCATATTAAAAATGCATTGCAAACTGCTCTTTTTATTTTAATTCTAATATCTTTACAACAGCTGAATACTTTTTCTGAGAAAATGTAACCTGTAAATTCTAAAAAGGAAGAAATATATTCTTAAAAGTTATCTAACTCATTGTTTTGTGATCATACTCTAGTCCTATATATACAAAAGCATTTTAGATTGAACTTAATTGTGAGGAAAAGGGATGCTGTGTTAGCCATCCCTATTTTGGAGCATTCCAAATGAGTCAGAGCTGCAACTCTGCAATTTGAAGAACACTTTATTGAGTCAGCAGCAATTATTGGCAGTTTATTTAAGTAAAAGAATTGTAATGATTTTTTTGGTACAAACATACATTGTTGAACTATAGCTTACATTTTATTTAATTAAAATTTAATGACACTAGATATTATTTCCCAGAAACAAATTGTAAGATGAGGGGGGTCTTCCAATCAGACTTACTGTTAGGGTTAGAATTTCTAATGTAAATATTCTTGAGAATAAAAGCTTTAGCCCAGATCCAGAATTCATGACTTCTCAAGGTATTAAAGAATTGGAATACACATAGTGACATTCAGAAACCCTTACTAATACTGTAGGTTTTTTCATTTAAAAAAGAGCACTATATAGACAAAAATGAAAATGGCTTCTAATTACATTGGGAAAAACAATGCATTGAGCCCTCAGTGCTTATTTTTTTAACTTGCTATTGTAATTTTCTAAGATCAAGTTAAGTTTTTATGCCTGTCTGAAAAACAGAAGCAGTAGAACAAGGTCCATAAAAGATCATTGAGTTCAGCCACTTTTGCACTGTAAAAATTTTTTTTAAAAAATGATTCCAGGTGTAAACCTAATACATCAATGTGTTGTGATGATTAATTAAGATCTAGTAATAATAGTAATAGTTCATTTTGACTCATACAAAGAGTTGTCAAAAGATTGAAAAGAACTATTCACCATATAAAACTACTAAAAAAATCAGTACAAATGACAATGGAGAGAAATTATGAAAAAGTGGGATAGAAATCAATCAGAAAAATGTTAGTTGGCAGATAGCTATATCCTTTTGACAAAATGTTTTTTCTTCTTCAGCTCAAGCTTAAACTAAAATTTAACACCCGAGGTTTGGAACAAGCTTGAACTAATTTCATTTCCTGGAGTTTGGAAGTTATTGTCATGTGGTTCTTGGCTCCCTAACACGGGATTTATCACATGTTTAACACCGACTAAAGACTAAATGATCTTATGAATAAAATATTAAAGAGTGGCAACATACAGTATATTTGACCATGAAGGGCTGAGGAACAGCATGGATGGAAAACAAAGTTAATTGAGTCCACAAGAATGGTGACAGAATGATGGTATACCGGTTAGTAACAAACTTCTCTCTACCACAATCCAAAACAACTGTGTCTGAGACATAACAAAGCATATTAGTTCCGGTCATAAAATATCCCAGCACATGAGAAAATTGCTATGCTTGCCTTCTTCATTTTCCACAGTCATCTACAACACGTAGCAGCTCTTCAAAAAAGATGAATAAAAGAACTTGCTCCCACAAAAAAAGCCAACACAAATCAGCCAAATTAAAATACATTATTCTTAGATTAATCCAATGTTTCTCAAACTTGGCAACTTTAACATGTATGAACTTCAACTGGCTGGGGAATTCTGGGAGCTGAAATCTATACATCTTAAACCTGTGGAAATCAATCAAAGCAGATTTGTTTTAGTAACTTCATTTTAAGGCTGCCATATGTGATATGTAGAAGTGAGCCATTCTTATATGCCTGAAACACAAGAACCAGATGTTTTCTTCAATTCTTAATGAGAGAAGGGCAAATATCAAGCACAGTCTTGCAACAATACACATTCAGCTCCTATAAAGCATCTATAAAGCTCCTATAAAGTATGGAAGGGCGTATCCTAAATGGGATAAAAATGACCCTACATATTAAAATGAAAAGGACTGCTGAATGCATTGAAGTGTTTTCTTCACTTTTATATTTGTTTTATGTTCTGTAAAGCAAAGTGATGTTTTATTTTAAAGTCTCTGCATTTAAGGTAGTGGTGCAGCTTCATTTATTCAGTTCAAACTATGTATGCCAAAGGTCCCCAACCTTTTGAGCACCAGGGACCGGTTCTGTGGAGTGCGTTTTTTCTGCGGACCACAGGGGGCGTGGTTTCATGTACTGCCCTGTTCGGCGGTTGGGGTGGCGGTAGCGCCGGTGGGATGCTTGGGGGCAGGGCGGCACTAGTACTGGCAGGATGCTCAGAGCTAGTGTGAGTGTGGGGGTGTGAGTGAATGCGCCTGTGCGCATGCACTGGCCAGCCCTTCACGCAGCCTGGTGGCCAAGCAGCCATGCAGCCCACAGATTGGGGGAGCCCAATGTATGCCATATACCACCTGAGCTGAACTAGAATTTTCTAAAGCACAATCTGTGCAATATAGTTGTGTTAGGATTATACAATGAATCTCTGCCCCTAGAACTACAGACCAACAATTTTATTAAACAATGCAGTTGGATTTGTTCAAGACTTTCTACTGCTTCATCAGTAAAGTCTTGGCCTGGAAAACAACTCTTTATTAAAAGCCCAGAACGTTGCAAAATAGTACCTCTCTAGAACCTGATTTCATCAGACTGCAAAAGAACACATTCATGCTAGTGTTTGTGATAGAAAAAAGTTGGATTAAAGTTTTTTACTGAAATTGGAACGAATCGGGATATCTTAAGTTCATTTACAGAAGACTGCTATAAGTGAATGAATGATCTAAGACATCAATGAAACCATGTTAAAAAAAAATAAAGAGTTCGGAGAAAGAGCTATTGTAATTATTCTTATTTGACATTATCATGTAAGTCAAAATTGTCCCTAGGGGCTACATACAGCATCAAGTTTTGATTGGTAGGACAACAGAGACTAGCAAGGTAAAAGAATGCAAAAAAAACAGATGGACTTAAGCAGACAGCCTTACATGTTCTTGCCCTTTCATTTAACACAGGAATTATATTTTTTTTGGGGGGGGGAAGAAAACTTCATTTAAATCAACAGAACTTGCACAGTTTAAGATAAATACATTCAGCTAGATATTAAAGAAGAAAAAAATTGAAATAACAGAATGGACCAGGAATGAGGAAGATTTGACACAAACCCTTCAAACCTAAAATGATCTATGTACATATTATTTGACATCATCAATTATAGTAAGAAGAAACAATGTTATATCAGATTTGGGTAATATATTACAGCTGGCAGTATCACAATCATTACAATATTTGCCAGCAGTGGTCTCTTACCAGCACGCTGCCATCTGTCCAGCGGAAGTCATTCTCATACATCTTATCATTTAGGCCAATCCATTGATAGTCATGTCCTATACCTACAGTGAAAATATATTTTTAGTAACTTTTTACCATTAAAGTGAATTTTCTGAAGATGAAAGTGAAATGAAATCAGCCTCCTCATGATTTCTCTAAAACTTATTTCTATTATTTCTTGTAGAAGGGTTTATTCTTTCTTCTAAGAGCTGTAAATATTTATAAAAGATATTCTTACTAACAATATTTTAACTGATCTTCTGTTGTTTCTTCTTGACTGCTCTAAATGGCAAGATTGTTTCAAAAAGCAATACACCACCGAGAAATGGAACATGAAAATTACTTGAAAAAGCTTGCTTTGGAAATTTGTTATATTTAAACTCTGCATCTTAAGCAGATATACAGGTGTGTTAATATTTTCAGCTTTGATTTATCTCTTTGCATATATGTATGACAGAAATTCCTTCTATCAATAAAGCATCCACTAGCACTAATAAAAACACATGGATATCTAGGTTGATTTGCATGTTCAGTGCTCAGCAAAAAAGCAGCCTTCATAATGCTCCTAGTTTTACATGTAGTCCTGTAAATTCACTTAGTGACCATTTGAAGTTACAATGGCACTGATCAAAAGTGACTTATGATCAGTCCTCACATTTATGACCAATGTAGCTACCCCATGATCAGATGATCAAAATTCATAACCTGCATGGGTGCAGAATTCTAAGGTCATGTAATTGCCATTTGTGATCTTTCCACCTGGCTTCTGAGAAGCAAAGTCACTGGGGGGGGGGGGAACTTAACAGTTGCATGATTTGCTTAACTACCATAGGATTCATTTAACAATTGCAGCGATTTGCTTAACAAAAAGCTCATAAAATTGGGTGTAACTCACTTAATGACCACCTTGCTTAGCAGTAGAAATTGTACCATATGGTCTAAACTGCAGTGTTTCTCAACCTTAAGAATTTTAAGGCATGTGGACTTCAACTCCCAGAATTCCACAGCCAGCGTTGCTGGCTGTGGAATTCTGGGAGTTGAAGTCCACATGCCTTAAAATTCTCAAGGTTGAGAAACATCAAGGACTGCTTGTATTCCCTAATTAATTTGCTGCTCTGCTATGGCATGTACACTGTTCTTTTCAAGCATGTATTTTTCTTGCTAATATCAATCAGTTTCCAGGGGTAGGGATATGGCAAACAGCTTGGCAGAAAATCAGCAATTCATAGCTTCTCAAAAGAGAAGTCAAACCTGATACTGAGAACAAATACATGTTTTCTTTTTAAGAAAATACTTAGACTGAATATCATCACCAGACATTAACCCAGCTAATGAATACTATTTGCAAACAAAGCTTATGTGCATTAGGTCTTCAGGCAGGATTGTAGCTGTTATAAATGCTAGCTATTTGTAAGAGGATATAAAGAGGCTATTTGGCCTCCGAGGGTCAGTATTTTAAAAGTGCCTGAGGATGAAACAGTGTAAGTGGCAAGATCAAAATAAACATTTCATAATGATTTGTCTGACTCTAGTTTTATACTATTTTTTCCTCCATGAATTAAATTAATCAGTATTCAGAGTATTATTCAGAGTAAAGAATATTCTGTCCAACCCCAGCAAATATTGCAACCTCAGCTATTACAGAGCTGGAAATGAGAAGAACAGAACAGCAATCAAGAATAAAATGAATGTCTCAGGAATGAAAATGATAATGAAAATGTTTAGTGTCCTATGAATTATTTATTTTACAGTAATTTACTCCCACTGCACTCCAACAGAAAGCACCTACGGTTTACAAACAGCTGTTCTTCGTGAGACAAGATGCTGCTTAGATGGGCACCCTGCAGGCGGCACTCTCTCTCCGCTGCATCCCACGTCCTACGATGGGCAAAGTATTTGTAGCACTGCCCTTGAAACTTATGCCATCCATAATCACAGGTCTCAGTGTCTGCAACAAATGAACATAAAATTGTACAGTGAACTTGCATAGTCAATGACCAGGATTGCCCACTAACCGTGTCAAATTGAAATAAATCAAACAGAAATATCCAATGACATGTTCCATCTATAGAAATATGAAAACGAATAGTAGCACATACTAATTTTGTAAGGCATGTGTGTCATTTATGTGTTTTATTTAACATCAGCATGGACTATTTGATGCCTGGCTTTCAGCAAGACATAGCATGATGGAAAGAAAGAGCATTCTGGAAAAGAAACTTCAGTTCTGGCTGGAAATTAAAAGGTACTTTGTAGGAGATCATTGTGGTCTGGCAAATCATCCCACCATCTAGAACAGCCTTCTTCAACCTGATGCCCTCCAGATGTATTGGAACAATGGCAATTGAAATTCAGTATATCTGTAGTTTACCAGGTTGAGGGAAACTGGCTTAGAAACTTCAACTGATATATACAAAAGCATGTGGATAACAAGATGTTTTTAGACAAGTATTGCTATTTCTGGAGCCAAAACTGTAAGCTCTATTTTAGAAGCAGAATGTTTCCCAGATGGAACAGGAAATGAATTGCCTTTTTTAACAGAGGCTGCTGTTGCAGTAAAATCTGTAAAGAAAGCAGAATTCATGTATAGCTTTTTCCCTTTATATCTTCCAAGTGTGTCTCCCTCAATCCCCTGTAGTATAAATTTTTACACATGTGCCATTTGATTTTGTGTATTATTGTTGGATAGAGTGGAGGGGTACATAATCTAATCCAGCAAAATTTAAGAATATGATCATACAGTGATTTAAATTTTCATTGGTGGGAAGGAACGGAAATAAAACTGCAAGTCTGAAAATATTCCACACAAATTGAAAAGTGCTACTTTAATTCCAATTAAGCAGTATTTTTTACATTAAGCATCATAAATTATTCTGTTTTAAGCACATAGGATGGAATTAAACTCTGAATCAAATCTAGCACTAAGGCATCTATCATATTACCAGATTAATACCAGTAATGACCACCATGTGACGGCTGCCTCAGGGTTGAAATAGCCTTGTTCGGAGGCTCTGCGACACGGGACCTGTAAAGCTGCAAAACAGCTGTTTTTCGCGGTGGAAAAAACCCCTCCTCGGTAGGAGAAGGGGCGAAGAGCTGTGAGTGTGGGTTGAGATCCTCTGAAAACCCCCCGAAAAAACGTTCGGGGGGGAAGAAAGAGGACTCCCCGTGAGCTCACAATAGCTCCAGCCCGGTGCAGCATCTGTCTGCTGACAGACCAAGACGCTGAGACCAGCCACCACTCAAGGAAAACATTTCAAAGAAGCACAGAGATTGACAGACTGAACGCAGGAGCTTAAAAAGCAAGTATTTCTTATATTTTACCTTGGATCAATTACGTTCACAATGAACAAAAGGCACTCAACATGGCGACCGCTTTTAATTTAAAGTGATAGCTACCGGAAGAGAAAGGCGAAGGAGAAACTGTAATGCGAAAGAGACCTCTAGAGGGCAGCAGAGACGCATAACTTAAAAACTTTGCAAAATAAACCTAAGGATGTATATAAGCTCTCCAGAAATGACGATGAAAGAATTAAAAGATGCAATGTCAACAACTTTTGAAAAAATAAGGAGAAAGATGGACATGATAATAGACATATATGAGAAAAGGTGGGAAGAAAGGATGAGGACTTTGGAGGCAGTGGAACAAAGCAGAGAAATGGAGAAGATGGTGGAAGAGGTGGAGAGACAAGAAGAGAGACAGCTTACTGAAATGAAAAGTGAGGTTCAAAACCGCTCAACCATGATGTACCATCGCCAGATGATGGCAGCAATTAGGGGCAAGAGACTGGAAAAATCCCCAAATGAGAAACAAGAAGATTTGAAAAGAATTGTTACAAAAGCATTGGAAAAATATCTAGGAGAGGAGGCTAAAAATTTCTCTTGGCAAATTGACAGAATCCATAGAGTATGGCTTATATGGAACCAAGGGACATTGCAAGCAATAAAGAGAGGCTTATTACTTGGAAGGGAAGCTGTGTTATGGAAATCCACCTGGCAGAGGAAGAAACCCAGAATTCAACTGAAAAGAAGAGAAACTTAATATTTTATGCAAGGAATTAAAGGCAAAGAATTATGGACTGATTTAAGGACTAAGTGTAAGAGCAAGAGACATGAGAGGGTGATTAATGGAGGATATATATTAAATAGACTAAGAATGTACGCGTTGAAGGGAGGGGTGTATCGACATGAAAATTATTAAGTTTAATAAGAAGACTTGTTTGTTTGATGTACAATGGATAGATCTGAAAAGAAGTGAAACTTAAAATTTTTAAAATGTAGTTGGCTTATAGTTAAACTTTGATATACGGAGTGAAGAAGGTCTACAAATTTAAAATGATTGTATTAAGTTGAATGGCTTTAACTTGAATTTTTTTCTTTGTTTGCATGTACAAATGGATATCTAATAATAAATTTTTTTTTAAAAAAAAATAAAAAATACCAGTAATGACCACAGGAAAACATATTTTGTGAGAACATAAAAAAAAACCTGGTAAAGCAACAAGCATACAGATGGAAAAATGTTAAAATATAGGTGTGGCTTTTTTATGTGTGGTTTGTTTAATGAACGTTGACGACTGCATCCTTACATGACAATTGGAAAACTACTATTCTGCTGCCTTTAAAAAAAAGGAAAGTAGCAAGAATAACTCTAAACAACAGAAATAGTTGCTAAGCATGTCCAAAAAAGTGTGACTGAAAGAGAAAAAGAAGTGATCGTGATCAAAATACGTGGTGCAGCTTTATGTTGCAGGATCCAATTTGGACACTAGGACCAGAGGTTCAATATTCCAAGCTTTTGGACTTGTGCTGGAGCCCATCCTCAGGGAACTTCTAAAGGAACAGGTGCTTTGGGCTGCTCTATGCGTTATATATACATAGAGAATATGCAAAGAGCAGCCCAAAGTACACATTCTGGTGAGAGAGAAATTCCCTGAGGGTGGGCTCCAGCACAAGTCCGAAAGCTCAGAAGACTAAACCTCTGGTCTTGATGTCCAACACAAATTGGTTCCTGCAACATTATCTTGCTGAACTTCTAGCTAAAATATACAATCTTTTTCTAAGATCAGGCACTGTACCGGAGGATTGGAGGGAAGCAAATATAACCCCGATCTTCAAGAAAGGATCCAGAGGTGATCCAGGAAACTATAGACCAGTCAGTCTAACCTCAGTTCCAGGCAAACTGATGGAAACCATTATTAAAGATAAAATTACAGGGCACATAGAAAAACAGGCATTGCTGAAAGAAAATTAACATGGTTTCTGCAAAGGCAAATCATGTCTTACTAACTTGTTAGAATTCTTTGAGGGTGTAAATAAATACATAGATAAAGGGGCCCCAGTTGATATTGTATATCTTGACTTTCAAAAGGCTTTTGACAAAGTTCCTCACCAAAGGCTCCTTAAAAAGCTCTCCAGCCACGGAATTAGAGGATAGGTCTTGTCCTGGATTGGTAACTGGCTAAATTGTAGGAAGCAAAGGATGGCAATAAATGGACAATTTTCCGGATGGAAAGAAGTGAGAAGTGGTGTACCCCAAGGTTCAGTTTTGGGACCTTTACTTTTTAATTTATTAATCAATGATCTGGATGTAGAAGTTAATAGTGAGGTAGCCAAGTTTCCTGATGACACTAAATTGTTCCGGGTTGTGAAAAGTGAAACTGATTGTCGGGAGCTCCAGAAGGATCTCTCGAAATTGTGTGAGTGGGCAACAAAGTGGCAAATGCATTTTAACCTAAACAAGTGCAAAGTTATGCACGTCGGGGCAAAGAACCCCAATTATACTTACCAACTGATGGGGACCAAACTTTCTGAGACAACCCAAGAAAGGGATCTTGGGGTTTTGGTGTACAGCTCGAGGAAGATGTCAACCCAATGCGCAGCAGCAGTAAAAAAAGCAAATTCCATGCTTGGCATGATTAGGAAGGGAATCGAAAATAAGTCAGCAAGTGTTGTATTGCCTCTGTACAAATCGATGGTGAGACCACACTTGGAGTACTGTGTACAGTTCTGGTCACCGCACCTCAAGAAGGATATAATGGAACTGGAAAAGGTGCAAAAAAGGGCAACAAGAATGATCAAGGAAATGGAGCGCCTCCCTTATGAAACCAGATTGCAACGCCTTGGTCTCTTCAGCCTTGAAAGACGGCGTTTAAGGGGTGACTTGATCGAAGTGTATAAAATCATGCATGGAATAGAAAAGGTGGATAGAGAAAAATTCTTTTCTCTATCACACAATACCAGGACAAGGGGGCACTCCCTAAAGCTCATAGCTAAGAAAGTGAGGACAAATAAAGGGAAATATTTCTTCACCAAAGGGAAATATTTCTTCACCCAGAGGGTCGTTGATTTATGGAATTCACTTCCTGAAGGGGTCGTGACAGCTGTCAGCCTTGACAGCTTCAAGGCAGGGCTAGATAGATTCATGGATGCAAAGTGTATCGGTGGTTATTAAAACGGATGTCCATGTGCCGCCTCTATGTTGGTTGAGGCAGGCAGGATTCCCTTGGGTACCATTTGTTGGGGGTCAAGGGAAAGGGAGGGTTTTGCCTTCTCTTTCTGCTCAAGATCCCCATGTACAATTGGTGGGCCACTGTGTGACACAGAATGCTGGACTCGATGGGCTTTGGCCTGATTCAGCATGGCTCTTCTTATGTTCTTATGTTCTTATGTTCTTATGTATATTTGCCTTCATTCGTAAGACATTTTAATATATACAAATACTTATAGAAAGATACTGTATAGTACAAAGTCTAGTGAGTTTTGAATATTTATTGAAAAAAGAAGAGGATGTTTATCTCTCCTGTAGACATTATTATTTTTATTATTATTATTATTATTATTTATTAGATTTCTATGCCGCCCTATTCCAAGAACTCATGCTAAAGTCGCAGAACTTTTCAAAAGCAATTCACTGATACATAATAAAAAAAATGTTGCATTAAATGCAGGAAGTTTCCAGCCAGGGGAGGGGGCGGCCTATCCTCACAAAACCAAGATTATGAGGTAAGCTGAACTGAGAAACAATGACTAGCTAAAGCTTTTATAGCTATGGGGGAACTATAACTTGTGTCATCACATTCAGTAGTCTAATACAGTGGTTCTCAACCTTTTCTCCACCACAGACCATGGCCATGTACCCCCAAGACTTAAGATTTAAATAACAACATTTTTTTCAAGCCTTTGCAAATTCCCTGTGATGACATTGCAGCCCCCCAGGGGTCTGTAGACCACAGATTAAAAGCCACTGATCTAATACTTTAACCATAATACAGGAAGTCCTTATCTTACAACTGGACATTTAACAATTGTTCAGTCATGATGCCTCATAACAGATGCTTTAACAGCCCACATAAAATGTCACACCAGCCCCCTAGGTCACATGACTGCATTTTGAGTGCTTAGCAACCTGTTTACATTTACAACCAGTTGCCAAGTGCCCTGGAATTATTCGATTGCCATTTGAAATCTTCTCTGCTGGCTCCTCAGAAAGTTAATGGGAGGCCAACAGGGAAGGTTGCTAGCAGAGGGGAAGTTAGATTTGAGGTTGTGCACTGTACACTAGAGCTATGGATCTCAAATCTGGTAAAATACTAGCGAACACCATTGTTCTCAAGATTATAATGATCCATGCGGTCGCTTTATGACTGCAATTGGGAGACCCAGGATTGTAATCATTTTGCAAAGAAGTCGTGTTACTTAATGACCCCTTATCTCAACAACCGAGATTGTGGGCCCAATAATGGTCATAAATGGATGACTGCCTATACCATGCTGGCTTTAAAAATTGTTCATTTGTTCTAAGTACTCAAGAAGTGTCAGCCTAGTTTTCTTCCACTGGTATGTATTCTGGAACTTTAAAAACTACTACACTCACTAGTGTATAGATATTTCAGGTGGGAGTACCTAGTTGACCATGAACAATTAACTGTTAGATCTGGTTAGTATTTGGATAGGAGGCTACCAGGAAAAGTTGAAAGTTGAAAATCATCACAGGGAAAAACACTGGTAAAAGTTCTTCTGATCTTCCCTCTCTCTTTGACATAGGCAAGCAAACAAACATGAATCTCTCCATGAAGTCATTGGGAGTTGAGCTTGACTTTGTGGCTTCAGTCATTTAGAATTTTAGAATTAAGAGGTGCAGTATAAGAAGTCAAATTCTTCTTTATATTTTTATGATGTTTAAAAATGTTTCACTAAACCTAGGAGTTATTCCAATGCAGAAGTTCATTCTTATATATGGAAGTTGAGTACAGTATATAAACATATTTACACAGACAGCAAATTTTATATCTACAGCATGATTAAATGGCTTTGAGAACCGGACTGCAGTTAAAAGGCAGATAGAAGTGTTCTAACAGAGCTATTAAAGAAATGAAGCAGCATTGCAGCATTTCTTCAACAGAACTTTACCAGCAGACAAAAACCATAGCAAGGTTTATTTCAATAACCATCAATATCAGAGTTTAGACATGAGTTATTAAGAACAATAATTTTCCAAGCTGATGTCTCTGAGATAAAATACCTTATGCTGCAAAATCTTGTCACACCTTTAAAAATCAGCATGGCTATCCCCCAACTTTCAAAATTCAGCCTACAGGCAGAGACAGTACTTGCAAATATTTCAAAAGGTATCTCCTTAAATAAAAAGTATTGCTTTTTAAATGAAGAACAGAACAGAAAAAAATGAAATGACATTGGTTATCTTTAGCTACACTTGGAAGATTTGTCTTCTTGCAATTACATCTGTGTAGTTGAGCCTAGCAGCTTCAGCTCCATATCTGCATTCAATAAACACTAATCTGCATTCAATAAACACTACAGACTACGGTAAGTCAAAAAATTTTAGACTGTTAAGAAAAACTGACACATACGGACAAAATCAAACTACAGAAGCAAAGTGAAAAAAATGAAAAGAGACCAAAAAAAAGAGGCAGAGAGATTCAAAATTAAATTATATTTTCTGTTCTAGTTAAAAATTCTTGAAAAAAGCAGGGCATACTGCTTTTATTCAGAGAGTGAAGTTACTTTTTCCAAAAAACTATTATCTGAAGTCAAGCCCATACATTTAAGCAGTAAATAAATAATAGTTGTAAGCCAGATTATATGTTCCTTCATTTCTTCTACTATTGGGAAACTTAGTGACATTGTCATTCTTGCCCTGATAGTTTGCACATGTTCCAACAAATGCAGAATAAACACGCTTATCAAAGTATCTACTATGCATTTACTGGTAATATCTTTCTCTTTCTATGCCTTTGAAGAATATACTAGGGAAGGGCAAAATTCTAACAGAAGTTCAATCCTATGACAGAACACTCTTAAAATTTTCCTAACACAAATAAGAATAAATAAATAAATATTAAAACTGGTGCTCCAATAACTCTCCTTAATACAGACCTCTTTGCCTACTACTGGAGATCTCACAATGCATTGCAGCCATTTTTCTCCATGGAGCCATAGTCATTCTAATGTTTTTAAAGGGAATTAGACAAAGCTATTACAAACACCACTCCCAATAGCTATAATTACTGTACTGCCAGCATTGGGGCAATATCATTTTTAGAATTAGCTGCTGGAGAGTTTCTATGATCCACAGACTGATCACTGTGGAATCACAAGAGTGGGCAGCACCTCTGGATAAGCCTCTGATCTGAAAGAATAATACTCTCAGCATGTTTTTAAATGAAAGACAGCTGTTATTTCAGTGAGGTGATTTAACATGTGTTAATAGCATCAGCTACAAATGTCATTCTAACACAAGGGAACTATTCACATTCTGCCATGTGGCACTATTGGAACCATTTAATGCTAATGTCTTACACTGACTGGAGGTAATGGAAAATGTGACACAATCCACATTAAAAAGGCACATTGGATAAAACTAATACAACCCTTTAGTATCAGCAAATATCTTAAAAGGTATCTATTACATAGCCACTGACACTGAGGAGTAACTAAAGACTTAAAAGATGAATTGGGATAGAATTGGACAAACAGCAAAAATTGCCAAGTAGTATTGCAAATTGGAACACAAACAGGTTTAGGCACGATCAATTATTAATCATGAAGTTTACTGTCATAAATCTACTCTAATAATACAATCATAATTCTTTCTACCAACTGGATTAATAACTATGGATTTGGTCAGCTTCTATTCATGTTAGCACTTACAAAATTTGATACTCTGCATGTTTTTCAAATCTAACAACATGTGGAATTCAATTCCCAGCATTCCCCAGCCAGATGATACCCACATATCTTAAAGGTACCAAGTTTGAGAAACATTGTTCTAAGTGATAGGGGCTAAATACAGAATTCTATCTCTCGTTGCAGTTAACTACCCACTTTGCTGTATGGACTGAAAGCACAATGTGCTGGGGTCATGACCCAGAAGATATAGTAGTAGCTTAAGTAGTAGGTGCAAGAATTTTCTGAAATGTATAAAACTAGTCTTAAGTCTATTTTCAAGATTATACTGTTTAGTGTTTTTTCATTTCAGAATTATAGAAAAATGTTAAATTTGAAGGCACAGCAATAGAATCTGGAGGCCTATTTGGCCAAGTTTGAATATACAGAATCCAGTGTTATTCATTCTTAATATCCGATATTACTTGCTGCAATTAATGGGAAAAGTAAATTTTGAAAAATACAATAAACTGCAGAGTGGATCAGTTCTTTCCAACAGGAAAATGAGGATTAGTTAAAATGCTTTACATAGCATGAATTCTGGGGAACATAGCAGTTCAAGTTGTAAAAAACAAACAAAAAACAAAAAACCCCCAGTCATTTTCAACAAGCTTCATTGTGCCCTTTCTCTAAAACAGTTATATATTTTACCCTTTTTTATTTTAGGTAATATGATACTGGGACGAATTACATGATATTGGGACTGCTTGGTAAACAATGTATCCTTTAAATTCTTTTATGGAATGGAAAAGTTGGCATTTGATGCTCTTGAGAGCTTCCAACTCACAGAGAAAAACTAGATGAAATTATCCTTATATAGATTGCATAATTATCCTTATATAGACTGCATAAAGATATTTTCTAGATAACAAACAAGGAAATATGCTCACTATGTATCTCACTTGAACCCCTCAGTCGGTCATTATGAATGGAATTCTTCACTATCTAGTAGATCTCAAACACTCCTAATGCCCTCTTAGACCACATCTACGCAATTCATGCTCTGAATCACGACAAAGTCAGATTACCTAATTCTTCTATTTCCATAGTTAGGAAAAGTTATTGTTAGTAATTTCCTATTAAGAGCAGAGGTTCTTCAATGAGAGGCTGGAAATCAGTGGAATTTAACATCTTGCCTCAGCCTCAGATTTAAGCAGGATTTTACAGGAACTACCCAGGTAAGAAACTGAATTCCAGGAGTCATCTACTCTCTAGAGAAATAGGAAATGGAAAAATATTATCTAAGGTTTGTGCTAAGTTTTATTTCTAGGTCTGCTAGTCAATGCTTTGTGGTCTCCAACATCTTTTTTATCTTATATAAGCTTAGCCGTTGCATGGTTTTTTTGTTTGTCCAACTTTTTTTTGTGTCCAACTTGGAATCTCTTTGTATCAGAGCTACTTGTGGTTTGTCACTTCTTTATCTTTTCCTGTATATTTTTCCATTGGGGTTCTAAGAAGATTTTAATGATTTTTTTTAATGGTCCATTCAGTTGAGCCTGACTTTGGGTGACTCCAAAACAAGACTTCAGTCATGGCAGAATTTTTCAAAGTGATCTGCCAGCACCTCTTTTACCGGGTTGAAGACAGCAACCAGCTTTCATGTCTAAGGCAGCAATCAAACTCACAGCACTTTAACCACCACACCAAACTGACTATCATCTATAATTTTAGAAGTTCTATATTTTTAGTTCCTCTGCCGCAGAATGTCTTGCATATGATTATTTAAATATATATTTTTGCCTTCTTTCTTTTCATTTTTATTCTAGATCAAAGCTTGATTCTATGTATATCTTATGACACTGACCTAGATCCTAAAGTAGAGGGGGTGATCTCCCTAAACATGTACCTAAACTCACAAGGCCAACCTTTCAACTGTATGACACTGTAGTCATAAAGCAGAATTTAAAGCTATAATGATTTTGAAAGTTTTGTGGATTTATTAGAATATGTATTTTCAAATTCACTGCTAAAAAACGTTTATCAACTTATGGTCTTATGTTAAAGAGTTGAATTCAGAATTATTTCTATTATTAATGAGACTAGTAAAAATTAATTGCAATAAATCTAATTCTTTGCTTTAGGTTTAAAAAATAATGCATCACAAAAGTATTTTCCCCCCCTCAAAAGCACTTTTAAATCCACAGCCTTTCACCCAGTAGTCTTAGGATAAAAAGGCAAGCCTGGAACTTGCCAGAATTTATGAAATTATATAATATATTTATATTGTATATAATTATATATTTATATACTTTGTAATTATATAATTATAAAGTTTATACTTACATAAAGTATTATATACTTTATGCTTATATACTTTATATACTATACAATGTTTTATTCTCTAGTGAGAATAAATCCAATCACAGTGAGATTTCAAAAATAAGATACCATTTTCCTACATCTACAGTTATGAGCAAAGGAATACAACTTATAAAAGAAGCATTTTCACTCCCTTCTGTTTTTTGGGAACTTTCTTTATTACCTTTGGACAGCACTTGAACCTCTGCTTAGAAACTTGTATTTATTCTTAATACCATTTTGCCAAAATAAATCAGAGAGATATAAGAAATATCTTATAATTGGAAGAGTTCAGATTTAGAAGGAAAAGAAACATTGTATTAGCTCAGAAATGTTTTTGCTTTGTTCAGGATTTAATTCAGTGATAAAGTTGCAGAGTAGAACTATCATACTATGTGTACTAATATAGAAATGTCATGTCAAAATTTGACAAAGTCTTTTATTAAAATCCTGTGAAAATTTAACCTGGGGTTTGGGTCAAAAAGGCATGATTATTTTGATCATCCTTCTTATGCTTAACTTTACATCACCTTCCTGTAAAAATTCCCCAAAGATACAAACTCCAGGTCTCAATTGGACTTATTACTGTTCTTAACAAAATACAATATATTACAGCATTTAGTTTAGTGAGTTTTTGTAATTCATTAAACTAAATGTTGTAACTAAATTACTCTCTTCTTCTCTAATTATCAGCAACAATAAAAGCTTGAACACAAGAAGAAAAAATAAAGCCTATATAAAGGAAGAGTCACTTTTATTTATCCTGTTATATATAGGTGTGAAATCTGATTCAACAAAGGCAGTATTAAATATTTAGAATAAATAATATAATACACAAAGAAATAAAATGCATTCATCCCATCCCTGTGGCATATGATTCTTTTTGCCACCTTTCATAGATTATTTCAAAAGTAGGATTGAGTATTTTTCATTGATTATTTCAAAAGTAGGATTGATTAACTACATAGTTCAAACTGGTCTCTCACCTTTTTCACAAAGTGCTCCAACATAGCTTGGGAGACAAACACAAGTAAATGTACTGACACCATCAATGCACGTGGCACCATTTCTGCAAGGACTGGATTGGCATTCATCGATATCTATTCAAGAAAATTACAAATAAATAATAATGTTTTAAAACAACTATTCTCACTTGCACATTGTGTGTGTGTGTCTCTGTGTGTGTACAAATATGTATGTATGTGTGTGTTAAAATATATGTATATATGTATATATGTAGGTCTTTGGTTCTTCGGGTTTTCTCCCACGTAGAATTTGAAGTGTCTTGGCGACGTTTCGACGAAGTCCCATTCGTCATCTTCAGGCTGGTGCTTTCGGCTTCATGCTTCTAGCAGCTTCGTGCTTCTTCTATGTGTGTGTGTGTATATATATATATATGTATAAGTATACACACACACACACACACACACACACACACACACACACACACACATATATTTAAAGGAGATTTCTTCTTCCTATATTTGGGCCAACTGGATGCATCATAAAAAACACTTAAGATATATATATATATGTAGGTCTTTGGTTCTTCGGGTTTTCTCCCACATAGAATTTGAAGTGTCTTGGCGACGTTTCGACTATAACGGACAAAAATACAAACAAATAGAAGGAGCACCCATGGGATCACCTCTCTCACCTGTCATTGCAAACCTCTACATGGAACACTTTGAAACCCAAGCTCTAGAAAAATCTGATCACAAACCCAAACTCTGGCTCAGATACGTAGATGACACCTTCGTAATCTGGCCACATGGGAAAGAAAAACTGGACAACTTCCTTACACAAGACACTCATGTCCAGAACCAAATGCCTAGCTGACGAACAACACCTAAAAACCGAACTACACACTCTCACTAATGTACTAACATCCAACGGATTCCCAAGAAATAAGATTTCCAACTTAATCCAAAAAGAAACTCCCACTAAAATCCAAGACAGAGAACAAGAAAACGGCAAAGCCCTCCTCCCATACATAAAAGGCACCACAAACAAGATCAGCAAAATCCTGCAAAAACATAACATCAGGACAGCATTCTGCACAAACAGAAAAATATCCACCATCCTAAGAAACCCTAAAGACAAAATTGAGTTAGAAAATCAAGGGGTATATGAAATCCCATGTACTGCTTGCCCCACTACATACATTGGACAAACCAACAGAAGAATAAGTGCACGCATTGAAGAACACAAAAACTCAGTCAAAAAAGAGGAACCAACTTCTTCCCTGGTCCAACACCTTAAAGCCACAGGACATGAAATTGATTTCAAAAAGACCAGAACTATTGCCAAAACTGAACACTTTAATAACAGAATAATCAGAGAAGCCATCGAGATAGAAAAACGCCCTCACAGCATGAACAAACGAGATGATACCTCCCGCCTACCAGCCATTTGGAAACCCGCCCTTATTGACAAACGAATCCTTAACACAAAGAATGACACCAGAACCACACAGGATGCCACCACCACACATCCACGTAAAAAGCAAACCCAAACCCACACCGATGATGAGGCAAGACCACAGACCAGGAGCCAGACAACAGCTGCATCATTGGCCACTTTGAACCCCTCCAGCACAACAAAGCCCCCACCCAACAGAACACTCCCCCAGCCAATCAGAACACAGCCAACCCACCAGCCAATCAGAGCACAGCCAAGCCCCTAACCAATCAGAACACCCCTCCACCCAATCAGAACATAGCCAAGCTCCCAGCCAACCAGTTCAAACACCCACTGGCAGTTAAAAGGAAGAAACAGTTACGACCACACATTGCTCCTAGAAGCAGAAGCCATAAGCACCAGCCTGAAGATGACGAATGAGACTTCGTCGAAACGTCGCCAAGACACTTCAAATTCTACGTGGGAGAAAAGCTGAAGAACCAAAGACCTACATACAAACACCCGCGAAAACCTCAGAAAACACACACACACACACACACACATATGTTTTCTGAGGTTTTCGCGGGTGTTTGTATGTAGGTCTTTGGTTCTTCGGGTTTTCTCCCACGTAGAATTTGAAGTGTCTTGGCGACGTTTCGACGAAGTCTCATTCGTCATCTTCAGGCTGGTGCTTTCGGCTTCTGCTTCTAGGAGCAATGTGAGATTTTAGCTGTTTCTTCCTTTTAACTGCCAGTGGGGGTTTGAACTGATTGGCTGGGAGCTCGGCTGTGTTCTGATTGGGTGGAGGTGTGTTCTGATTGGTTAGGGGCTTGGCTGTGCTCTGATTGGCTGGGGGAGTGTTCTGTTTGGGTGGGGGCTTTGTTGTGCTCAGGTTAGTGTGATTTACAAGGGGATTAGAGATGGTGAACTGCATAGCTGTTTGGCTTCGCGTTCAATCCATACACGAAACAAACTGACACCCACCATGAAGATGAGGCACGACCACGAACGTATACACACACACACACACACACACACACAGACATATACATGAAATCCATTTTTCTACTTGCATATGTATGTATGTATGTTTGTATGTATAGTGGCAAGTAGAAGAATTTATTAATGGATTTCAGGTATCCCAATGTATAAAAATAACAGGTTTTTTTCAACATTTGAATATACTTCCCACACAGAGAACATTTCTAAATGCAGTGGACCAACCTGCCCTTGTTAAAAATCATCCTTGATCTCTGCATCTTCAGCTTGCCTGTCACTACTTGTGCTGCTGGGGGGGGGATATATTGCAGCAATTACTTTTTGAAAAAGAAAATCTGGGTAATTATTGCTGCAAAGTTCCAACTTGTTCTAACCTGTCAACATGAAACACTGAACTTCTGTAACCCTTAATGGCTGTAGGCATTACCATCCATACTGTTTATTTCATCTTTATCTTGCTGCCCATTCAAAATAAATAATGTGTGAAGTAATAAGTAACAATTCTTCAAAAAGTAGAAATGCAGATGATATGGAATAATGAAATAACTGGAAATGAGCTTCAAACCCCATCAATGTAAGGAAATTATCATTACTAAAATTGTTTCATGCCTTTGGCTGAACAACCCAACAAACAAAAAGACCTCTCTTTCGTTAATTTAATAAGCATTCTTGTGACTTCAAAACTCTTTAGTTTTTAATAGATTTTATTAAATAAAGATGATAGAATTTTTTTAAAATAGAAATGGAAAAGTGTGAGCATTTTTGAAATATCCTTCCTCATTTAGTACCCCTTTAAATATATTTGATTAAAATTTCAGAACATCTACCTAGAATGTATTTCAATATATCTGCAAAGCACCAGCTGGAGATTATTTTTTAAAAAATAATAAATTTATCTTTCTGTTTCCAAGGCTCTGCTAAACTGATACTATGTTTGGAAGCAAATTGAGTTATAATAATTGCAGTTATTGATGGCACACATAAAGTTGAAATAAATCAGTATTTTTTCCTTATAACATCCATTTATCAAAATAAGATATTAATATAACTATAGTTTGCTTCTCTATTATTTATACCTGATCATAGTCTTTTATTTATTGAAGGAAAAAGGAAAATAGAAATGTACAGATAAAATTTCTTACTATGCAACACCATTATATAGAACATAAATAGCAAAGTATAGCAAATAAATGCATGTTTTGTAACCCTAATGATATCCATTTTTAGATATTCCAACTGTATGAACATGGATTGCATTCACTGAATAGCTAGATGAATGTCCATCGAGTTTATGATGAAAATCTCAGTATTCTCTGAGCTTTAATATAAATTACTTCTGCATATTAAACAAAAATAGTCAAAAATTGCAAAACATTTGTTCTACTTACCTACTTCACACTGATCACCACTGAAACCTGGCATGCAGGTGCAGATATAGAAAGTGTCACGTGGGAAACAAGTGCCCCCATGCAAGCAAGGATTGCTTTTACATAGATCTTGGCCTGTAAAAATGAGTTCATTGAAAATAACTACATTTTTTTTTAAAAAAAGATTATTTGGGTCAGTTCTCTCTATGCAGATAACTTTTTTGAATTTATCCCAAGTGCTACAATCTGCTACAGTAACCAATTAAACACTATAAACATGCAAGCAAATATAATTAATTAAGCACAGTATGCAGCAGTAACAATAAATCATGCTTTCATAATAGAAATGAAAAGTATACTACATCAGGAAAATTATTTTCAACAATATTTTGTTTTCTTCAATGATGCTTTGTTTTGATTTTGGCAGTTTTAATATTCTGTTGAGGATTTAGCTGATATGATATGACAATTAATTATAGCCAAAATAGTTAAAACATGTACACAGTGAATGAAACAAGTATTATCTGAACGAAGTTAGTTTATGTGCAATGACTGGGTAGACAGAACAATAATTCTTATAGCATACATTTTATTGTTATCCTCTCAGTGTGACTTGTGACCTTGGATAAATGCAACCATTTTTAAAAAACACTGTTTTTAATCAATTTATAAGCATATTCTATTTTTTTTAAAAATCACCCAGAAGTCAAATCACTTTTTCAATCTATTGTCTTGCCAAATAAAACTTCTAAAGTTTAATTCAGGTTGCTTTTGTATTTTTAAGTGAAGGTTACATATATATAAAACTATCACTTATTACTAGAATGACACTCACATATTAAGTAATTATGTGAATCTGTTGTGTCTGAAAATAGTACATAGGCCCAAATTGCATGTTTTTAAATATAACTACTGAACAGATATTCTATGCTTTAACTACTTATTTTGCGCAAAACCTTCACTAGAAAACTATGAGAAATCTTCTCAAATCCTTACCATAGGGAAAAACAATTTAAGCTAAATATGGTGGATGTCCACAGATAAAAAGCAGGAAAAAACCCAAATAAATTCCACATAGTTTAAATCAGAGGTCCCCAACCTTTTGGGCACCAGGGACCGGTTCCACGGAGAAAGGTTTTTCCATGGATCAGAGACTGCATGGTTTTGTGTGCTGCCTGCACCTCGCGGATGGGGCTTTGCTTGTTTGTGCGGACTGGTTGCTGGCATGCTGCAGCCCATACCGGTCCACAGACCGGGAGTTAGGGACCCCCGGTTTAAATGTCTTACATAGCTAGCTATGCAATTCATGAATCTCTTCTCTATATGAATACTTTATCCATAATAATACTGATTTCACATGTGCAAACTCACTCTGAATCATACTGAATGTGGGCACAATGGAAAATAATAAAATTATTGAAAATTCCAGGTATTCACATCTGCTGTCCGATATGAATACCTTTCATCTCAAGATCTGGATACAAAAGTGAATTCCACTTTTTCCCACCAAAATGACTATTTCTCTTTCGTATTTAGCCACATATAGATTGCTGCATCTCTTAATATCACTACAATTCAGTGAATTTCAAAAATCTGCTAACATTATTGTATTAGTAATCATTTTTTCTATTCCAAAATATTGACAAATATTTCACATTTAAATCATGCAATATCTTTTTTTTTTCTTCATGCAACCAGTTCTGCATTTTTCTGGGTATACATTTGAATGCACAAATGTAGCAGGTGAGCTAGATAACTAGTTCTAACTATCACAATAGACACTGCTGTCACCATTCCGATGATCATCCAGTTCACATACTACAGTTGTTCATATAATGTGTGACATAAATTATCTTCACAGTTTATCTTCATGCAAGCACTTTCTGATAAATGATAAAAATAAATAACTGTGGCAGAGGAAAGGATGCAATTAAACAGCTTCTCCCTTACCTGGGATCTGAATTGCTGAGCCTTCAACTGAACCTTCACCTGGACCAATCAGAAAATCTGATCCATTGGTAACATCCAGAGGTAAAAATGGTGGAGTTACAAGTTCATTTGCATTTATATCCTCTGTATTTATTGTCGGTTTGTTATAATCAGGATCTGAATATTCATTTACAATGTTAGAAGAAATAGTTGTTGATTCTGGTTGGGCTGTTTGAAGTTTCACAATTTTATCTGCAGATGGTGGCAGTGAGATTGGCCAAACACTGGCTTCCCCATCAGGACCAAAAACTCCACCTGCTTTACTCTCATGTGGAATTGAAGAAGGTCTGCTATGTATCCATAACAAACTCCCATCAGCACTATTTCCATCTAATTGATTTAGCTCCTTTACCTTCTCAGGAGTTTCTTCTTCTAAAAGGTCTTCAGTGTCAGAATGAAAAAAGCTTGATGGTATCACTCCTTTTGAAAGATATTCTTCCAAAACAGTTGTTTCTTTTGTGGCATCTTTTGGCATTTCTTTTGTTTCCTGTAGATACCCACCAAATGTAGGTATACTTTCAAGGAATCTGTTGTCCAGTTCCACATTAGGAAATGCTGTATTATTGGACAAATCTTTCCGAGCAGGTTTGTAAGTTACAGCTGTGTCAGCACTAACTTCTCTAAATGTTTCTGGTGCTGGCAAACCATGTTTGTTAGAATCAGTTGATGAAGAATTTTGCATGATTTCTTCTGGATGTTCAGAAACATCATTGAGTAAATGCACAGTCACAGGCAGTCTGGGTGTTTGCGTTGTGAGAAGCAAGTTCTTCATATCTGTTTCTTCTGATTTTGTGAGTTCAGTTTTCATTCCTTCATATAGCTTGTAGTTTGTTTCTTCAGATCTGGTTACATTTTGTGAAACAAGCTGATTTGAAACAGTACTTTCTTCAGGCTGATGTGTTGTCAAAGTTTGTCCTGTTTTTAGAGGCATGTATGCTAGTGTTGAAGGAAGAACCACAGGTTCCCGTTTATCCATCTGTACTTGTCCTTCTCCTGACATTATTTCACTTTCATCAGCTACCACTTGATTGTCTGACAGTGTTGGGGGTTTAGATTTGGATTGTATCATTTTTTCAGATTCTGTATGTTCGGTTGCATATCCTAAGTCAGTGGTATTTTCTTTAGAACTAATTGGAGATGATATGGTAGAACTGACAAGAAGAGGTAGTATTGGTAGCAGAATGGATATTTTAGGTGGGTCCTGAGAAATTGCAGTTTCTGTTGTGAAAAATGAAACATCTCCTGAACCCACCTCTGATGTTGGGGTATGATTAGATAACATAGGTTCGCTGTGTATGAATTTATTACCTACAGAACTTCCTTGGTTACCTGTAATTTTATCATCAATTATCATTTCAGATGTTGTACTTTCAATTTTCATTGCTGATGTATAAATATTATACATTGAGGGTCTTCCAGGCCTTTCAGTTGTATGATCTATAATGTCTTCAATATTTGCATTTGATTTCAAATAATCAACGTCAATAATTGTTGTTTCATCAGGTATTACTCCACGCCCTGTTCCAATAATATCAATGAAGCTAGAAATATCCTCAGAATAATTTCTTTTGAAACCAGCTACAGGGATTAAATCTTCATAGTCTTTTATATTGTTTGTGGAACTCTCATATGAAAAGCTTTCTGAAATGTCACTATTAGATGTTGCTGTATTTTTAAGCTTCTCTGTGTGGGTGTGTGGTCCTTTTTGGGATCCATCCATTGTAGCACTTGTGTTCTCAATGTCTGAATAATGAGGAGGATGAGTTACAAGTGGTAGTTCCCAGTTTGGCAACTGAGTAAATGATTCAGATTTTTTCTCTATTACATCTTGCCACCCAGATCCTTCTCCAGAACCATCATGGTTTCCAACACTCAACACTTTGGGCAATGAAGTGGTTTCTGGTGTTTCTATTGTTCCAATAGTAGGGGGTTCAATAAATAATTCTGAAGCAGGAGTTTTATTTTCATGCTTCACAAACATCCAGGCTTGCCCTTGAGAAGTTCCATCTGTTGCAGCTAGTACTTTTTCTTCTTCCTGGTAAGACTTTTCTTTATTCTGATCTTCAGAAATGAACCAATTTATGGTAGATGTCTCAGTATGTACATTAGATAACACTGGAAAGGTTTCATCACTGGCTGAAGACAAATTGTCTTCTAGCATGGGTGGATATTTAAATTCATATTTGGAATCATCCGTGTGCCTGTCAAATTCTTCCTGTTTTTCCTCTGAAAAATGTTCTTCTGAACTTTTAAGGTGAAGAGTGTCAAGTTTTAATGCATTAGAACTTTCTTTTAATGTAGCAGAATTCCCAGATGCAGTAGTATGAACCATAAAGAACTCATTTTCTGAGCCTTGTTTTGACAAAAATGGAACATTCACTTCTGTGGTTATTGGTCTATACATTGTAGATGGGGAGGAAAGCATGTGACTGTCTTTGGAAGGAGTAGTCTTTTCTTCCATCCATTCTGTGTCTGCATTTATTAATAAAGTGCTTGCAGTTTTATCATATGAAGGGGAATATTTTTGTAAAGATTCAGTAACAGAATTAATATCAAACTGTAGTTCTTTTGCATGTGGATTAAATGTAGAAGTACCAGAAATTCCTGGCTGTTGTGTTACAGAGTCTGTTTCTATAATTTTTCTTTTTTCTTCATAATACATTTCTGCCTCCAAATGGGGGGGTTTATCAGAAGCTCTTGTTTCCAATACATTTGGCATTTCCTGTTCCATTTTTGATTTATTAACAAACTCTCCTGTAGTACTTTGGTTCACTAATGTTACTATGGTGGTACTACTTATATTTAATGCTGTGACCGGTGGATGCTGAAGTATGCTATGTTCTTCACTTTCATTTATTTGATTTTTAGATCCTTGTACCAAAAATTCAGATGAAACTGGTTTTGTTATAGGGTCTAAGTCTCCAGAACCTAGTTCAATCAATGGTAATTTACTATTAATTTCTTTTTCTGTAAGAGTATAATTTTCCAGCATCATACTACTTGTGTCATTAATTGATTCCTCTCCAGAGCCTATATCCACAAGATCAATTTTTTTGGCAAAGGTAGTTGGAGAAATGTTTTTTCTATCTTCCAGTTGAAGAGATTCCATTCCTTCATTTACTATGAATTCAGAACTTCCTTTCTGCACAGTTATGTTATTTGCCACTACTATGGAATACTGTGCAGTACTGCTGGAATGTTTTACAGTCTTATCAGTTTCTCTTGATTCTGGCACTAACTTCATTTCTACACTGATGTCAGGAGAAATGTTTGTCATACTAGATGTTTCGAACAAATTTGTTTGCTCTTGTATTGCTATATTTGTTATCACTTCTGAACTTGTCTCTCCAACAAACTGGTCACTAAATGGCAATAGCATACCTGCCTCTGGTTTATCTGATGCTCTTTGGCTGTAAGTTTCATTTTTTGATTCTTGACTTTCTATTTTAGTGTCTGTAGCCTCCCCATAAAATTCAGTATCCAACACATCCATTGTATGATTAGTATGAATTGCATGATTCAATGGTGGGTCACTTGAAGGCCTACCTATTTCTTTTACTTTACTGCTTCCATATTCAGACCTCACTGAAGTCTGTGTAGTGGCTTGACTCATACTACCAATTCCTCCAAAACCTGCATTTAGAAATTGGGAGTCAATACTTACCACTTGGCTGGTAGGACCCCCTAAAAGTATTTCTCTATTAGGTTTCCTCCAAAATTCTCCATCACCAGATTCTTCATTAATGGATGATCTATTTTCTGTGATTTCTTTGGTTCTGAGAGGAATGATTGTTTGGGTAAGAGCTATGGATCCTTCACTCACAACTCTGATGTTATCATTGAAATATTCATTGTTATTAAACAAATGTTCTGTGTTGACAGCAGTTGAATTCTCCATATTTAAAGACATAGAGCTTGTACTGTCTTCCTTATCCTCCTCCATATTAATTTGATTTTCAGTAGTGCTCAAAATTATTTCAGTAACAGAGTCAGTAGTAAAAGATTCTGCAACAGTATGTTCAGCAATAAACATGGTCTCTTTATACAAAGAAGCAGGAGATTGTGAAGCAGAAGGCATAGGTTTAGATGGCGTAGGTTTTCCATCAATTGAGAAAATTTCCTCATTAGAATGTTTTTCTTGTTCTCCTGGTTTTGTTAATGCACTAGTTGATTTATAATCATCTTCCTGAACAGATCCTTCTGGCATATTCAATAAATTAGTACTGGAAGTTGTTGTCAATGAATTTATATAAGAATTAAGTATATTATGTCTAATTGTTGTATTATAATTTCCTTGCAGAACAGAAGTGTCATGTTGAGCTACTATGTCATCTCCTGTGTCTAAGGATACAGTGGTAGAATGAGGTAACCAACCTTGAGTAGAAGCTGTTACAATTAACTGTTCAGAGTCTTCATTTAGCTCTATGTTCATTGTGTGGGGAGAAGCAGAACTTATTGATTCAGTCTGGACAGTTAAATCTTCTAAGTGTTCTGTTTCAGACTGTATCAATTTCTCATTACTGTCTGATAAAGACTGGCCATGGAGATATATTATCTCATGAACTTTATGTGTAGTTTCCGAATCTCCACTAAAGACTTCTTCCATCACATCATATTCTGCTCTCATCTTTTGTGTAACAGCAGTATCTCCAGTTGATTCATTTGGCTGCATTGTGGCTGAGAACTCATTATCAGACACCATGTTAGTTTCACTGATATTTACATTTTTGGAATGTGCTAAAATTTGATCACTTCTTGCTTCTTCAGCTTTTATATCTTTAGGTGCAGTGGTCACTTGCTGCTTTCCATTAATAAACTGCAATGGTGGAGGAGTTGTGATAGCAGTAGTATTCTCACAGTCAACTTCTTCACTATCATCTTCCTCCAGATGATATATTTCATGATAGAAATGGTCAACAATTAGGATATCTTCAGAAACATCCTCAGGACTTGCTGTACAGGGTTCATCAGTGGCTGATTCACCATCTAGTGGGGGTTCATCTTGTTCATGACGGATATAGTAACCAAACATATCCCAAAGTCCAGGTAATGAATCTGTAAAACAAAGAACCTTTAATAATAATTTTAGCATTTGAAGTTGTCACAGGTAGTAATTAATATAATATAAACAGGAATACTATAAAATGTATTAAAAGGAAAAATGTATCAAATGTCCCATGTTTATCCAATAAAATGTTCTTGCCATTAGGAAGGGTCCATTACTATCTCTTAAGTTTTCACAGACATTTCTGCTCTGAAAGACACACAATGCTGCCATTGTATTCCTAATAATTGAACACCACACCACAATTATTTTAAATTTGGTTCTCTATCAGTTATGCAGACCTGGTCTAAAGATTAATAGAGGGTAATAAAAACTTTTGTTTTAGACATATGCAGAAGATCAAAACATTTCAGTAGGTATCAAAGAGCTATCTACATCAAGTTGGCATTCATTTTTCTTAGTCTTTATAATACTGAATTGATATAAAGACAATTTGCACAAATAAACTTTTGTGGGATGACATTCCCTCTATTTTAGACAAACTTGCAACCATGTTTTCTTTTGTAATATTCAAACACTTCCTCTTTACAACTCCCTTATAAAGAAATGTTGATATAAACATTCATGATTATAATATCACCCTGGGCACTTTTCACTCTGGAGCTTTCACATTAAAAAAAACTATAAATCTTTAGAATTTTAGTTTACATTACTAGTGAATATCTGCTTCAGAATATACTAGGGATTCTCAAATTTTGAAATATTATGGTCTCTAAATGGATAAATATACTATCGATGACCTTATTGATAAAATATGGTTTCTTACAGTGCTGTTAATCAAAGAATTTTGTTGGTGAGGGGAAGGGACAAAACCGGCAACAATCACTGTATCTAGATAGAGTACAGTGTACCTTTCTTATTTTGACAGTGGCTATAAAATAAGGAAGTCAGGGTTCTAGTGAGCTCAGCATCTTTTATATGGCATTAAGTCTTGACCTAAAATGTTCAGCAGAATTTCCCAAATAGTATATTATAGCTGGTGAGTGAGATAAATATAAGGATGCATTAATCATGGAAGCAGTAGTACTATATAACAACAATACTTTAAGGATCAGTGAACTTAGTAGCAAATCTGAATCTTTCCAAACATGTTTTACTAAAGTTTATGAAATCCTTTACATTCAGCAATTTTAGTAAAGGTTTTTTAAATATTTCACCCCCTTACTGTAATTAATCATATATCAAAGACATTCATGGTTTAAGTAAAATGACAGTGTCAAATATCTAAGTATTTATTATGCTCAGAATCACTAGTGGAAACAGTGTTGTTCTTTCAATCTTAAAGTAAAGTATATTTACTTTAGATTGAAAGCAGAAGGCCATTTAAAATTCTCAATGCTGGAAAAAAAAGGTTAATGTTGCTGGTCAGGTTAATAAAGAATCCTGAGCAGCTGCTTATCAGTTAAAGTTATAGAAAGAAATCGAAAACACATCCTTTCTTTAAAGAAGCTGATGTTAATGTATCACTGAAGTCAAGAATCTGGAAAATATTGATGAAATTAAGTGTCTTTTTCTCAAAAGCTGCAAACCTGGGCCTAATTGTTGGGAAGTAATTCACTGAATTCAGTGGAATTTCCATATGAGAACAAATACATTGAATAAAGTGTTAGCTAATCTGGCAGTTTAAAATGATATTAAAATATTGATTGATATTACAATAGTATAATAGTGGCCCAAGAGAATAGCACTGGTGTGGATCAAAATAAAGAGTGTGTGAGAGTGTGTGCATGTTCTGAGGTGCTCCAGAGCATACTGCAGCTCACCTCTGTAATTCTTTAAACTATTAACTATCCAGTTTAAATATATTATATGATTACAAGTGTGTGAAGTTTGTGTCCAAACCTTGTAATATTTTAGGCAGAAATAGTAAAATTAATCACGACTTTGCAATCACAAGTTTTATCCTTTAGAAAAAATGAAAGTAGTTTTGGTCTTCTATATTTAATTTTAAGGGGTACACTATTTCAGTGACTGTGTGGTTTATATAAGGAATTTTTGAAAATGTTGATATGATGCAAAATTTAAGTACAAAAACTAACCAGAATCCTAAATAATGGAAATATATTTCTTATTTCGAACTACTGGCAGTCAATAACTTTAAAGAAAAACTAAGGCTGGAAATCATAATTCAGTGGCAAGTATAATCATGTAATACATGCAATAGATAAATAATAAATATGCATATTGCTGTATTACACATTTATGGATCTTATTTATTTCAGTTGAGTAAAAAAATATTTGTTTATTAAGCATTACCTGTTGCTTAGTCAGGCAAGCCAAAAAGTTATTGTTTCCGGTTACGCTTAGATATTTGTCTCAATTTCATAAAGTTATTATCAAAGAAAAAAATGAGAAACTAATCTTTTCTGAAAGGGAATTTAAGAACATTACTATGTTATAATGATTCTTATCCCAGAAATGTTGGGTGGCAACATTTCATGTAATAAGTCATTGTTGTAATGATCACCATATTTTATCAAAGCTAAAGTTTAAAATAGCTTATCGATGTTAAACATCACATTGTAAAACTGTAAAATTGACACTTCTAGATATTCTACTAAATTAAAAAGAAAGAACCAAATACAGGGGTTGTGCCATATATAGTTCCTGTATTCATCTATGATGTTGATTGCTAACTGTAAAACCAAAGGTTTTGTAAGGTTAATTATTTAATAAATGACTCTAAATTTTAAAAATAGTTCATTAAAATATGTTTGAAAAGCATTGTTTAATATTATTTAAGTATTTTTACTGTATGAAACTATTTATATTTATAGTACCATACAGAACATTTGCTCTGACTTTGGCTTAATGAGCAATGACCCATATCTGCACTGCCTCAGGACATTTCTTCAGAAATAATGATTAGCTTGCATTGTCTGTCAGACTTCTTTTGGCTCACAAGGCAAAATGCTGCCATTCATTCCCATGACACAAGAGTTCAGATAGCAAAACTATGAACTCATCACAAAAGAATTCCAGGAATTGCTATTATTAAATGTTATCACTATGTATAATCATGTTCATATTTCTTGCATCTCCTTCGCTTATAGATAATTTATTTTGATAGGTATGGAATATAGAGTTTCATCTATTCCTTGGTTTGGTAACATCTAGTATCAGGTTGTTTGCCTTTGACTATTGCAGGGGTAGGCAACCTTGGCTCTTTTATGACTCGTGGACTTCAACTCCCAGAATTCCTGAGCCAGCCATGCTGAGGGGAAAAGGAGAGGTTTCCAAGCTGAGCCATGCTGGCTCAGGAATTCTGGAGTTGAAGTCCACGAGTCATAATAGAGCCAAGGTTGCCTACCCCTGGACTATTGTGACCAAAATTTCACAATGTGCAAGAACAACAAAACATTTGTGTTTTAATAGTGTCTGAAAGGACAAATGACTTGTTCCAATTACATTTTTTTCTGACTGGAAAATTTTATTAAGAGTTTCATCCATGTGAAAGGCATGATTTTAAAAGTTAGTACGTGTTATGAACTATTTGGTTTTTTTTTTAAAAAATAGAAGTAATATACCACTAATTACATATTAATGTTTTTTGTAATCTACCCATAATCATATAGGTGGTAGTATATAAAGTTGTAAAATAATAATAAGGAGTTACTGACTTCATGATATCTTAAAAGTCATAAGTAAACTACTGGTATTTCTATGTAATAGCCATTTTTTTTTTGGCAACAGTAGAAAATGCAACACACACACACACACACAGAGAGAGTAACATGTTACATAACAATGCAGTTTCATAATTACTATTGGTAATGTGAAAGAATATAAATAAAGTCATTTCTAATATGCTTCTCAAAAGCAACTTACAATGGTAGGCAATAGATTATTTAATCCACTATTTAACCTTAAAAACCTATTGCTTGCTGTTACATGAAAAATGGGAATAATAAATTCTCCAACAACAGACATATCTTTCAAACATTTCAAATAATCTCTCTTTTTCTCTCTCTCTTTCACACACACATAATACCTATGCCAGATTCGTATCATCACAATGTATCTGTTATTAAAATATTGACATCCGTTGCAAACTGTTATGTTATGAAATAACATAACATATATTATATACTTTAATATTAAAGGCTTTTACTGATAGGTAATGTGTCAAAAAATGTCCCATTTTGGAATAGCATGTTGCTCTATGTCTGTTATAACCACTAGGAAAAAAATCTAATCAGATTTTTTAATATATTTTTTTCAGTCTCCCAAATGCATTTCTAACATGTTCCAGCTTCTAACTAGAACTAGGTTACCCAAAATTAAAGCAAATATGTGGTCATTTTGACACCTTGACTAACATGTTAATATAATCTGACAAAAGACCATCACAAGCAAATTACCTTGTGACAAGTATATTATCTCTAAGATCAGAAAAGTCTATGAAGGTTATTAAACAGAAGTTTTAACACAGAGAATTCAAAAATGATTTAAGTTATTCAGATATTTTTGATTGGCAGTATAATGTACTCTGTATCTATATAATCTCTTTCTTTTCTCAAGAACTATAATAAACATTAACTTTTATTGTTTTAGAATTTTGTTCATGATACCTAACAGTATTTGAAAAGTGTTTTTCATTAAATATGAATGAAACAGAATACTCAATTTAATGTTAGATGAGATTCAATCCCTACAATAGTAATGAATTATATAGGGATAATTCTCAAAGGTAAAGGAGGGCTCTTTCTTATTAAAAAGAATTAAGAGTGTCTCTACTGACAAACTAATGAAATGTAGTTCTATCTTTTTAAAGAACTGGATAATTCTGCATGTAGGATTCACTACTTTTGTCTCAGTGAATAATTAAACAATACTCTGACAAGAGAAAAAGCTTTGCTTTATCAGTTTCTATAAAAAATCAAAGGCATTATCAGACTGATTTATAGGTTCTGTTAAATATATAGAAATCAAGCCTTTCTATTACTTTTATAAAGACTTTCAAATTAGCTATCATCTATGTGCTTTCAGGAACAGTCCAGAACTATACTGTGGCACCTTTGGAACATCAACCACCACCACCACCAATCAATTTAGTCCCAATACTAATGACCTCCCAGTAATGTTTTTTTTTTCTTCATCGGGCCTTGGAATACTCTGGCAATAGGAAACTCATCTGTAAGATACTGATATATTTTCTTTTGTGATCTTGCTTCTATTTATGCTTCATTGCTTTTAAATGGTTTTTGAAGAATGCTTTAATTGTTGGTTTTATTATACAGTATCTAGAGTAGGGGTATCAAACTGCCAGCCCGTGGGCAGGTTGCATCACACAGAAACTGCGCCCACCCCAGCTCTGGCAATGCAAAAAACGTTGCGATATTGCAACATGTCACGTGATGTGGCGAGTTTGACACCTATGGTCTAGAGTCACATTTGTAAGACAGCCATATAAATTTTATAATAAATATATAAACAAACAAACAAATAAATAAATAACTGCTGGGAATTTTGAACTTGCATAAATAATTTTCAAGCTTGCTAGCCACGTATTATTTTCTTTATATTAAAGGCTGAACCTTCATAAACAAGTTCTAGCTCAGTTCCTCAAACAACTCTAATATATGATACCCAATAGGTTTCACAATGTCATGGATTCAAATGTACTACCTTAAAATATATATGCCCCTAATCTTGTTACATTGCCCTCTCCTCAAGACTCTTTCCTACTTAAGTTATCTTTGATTTAGAAGACTATTGTCCACATCTTCTAGCTTCTGAAGTCTTCAAGTGATCTTTGAAAACCTTGTGGCTGGATTTTCAAAAACACAACATTCTGGAAATCTGTGACATACAACAGTAAGTTGTTCCCTACCTGGCACTTGAATCAAAGGGCTTAATTTATTCAAATCAACAAAATGCCCAGTTTTAACCCACAGTCTGACTGCAATAAAGGATGCTTACTCTGTTTGTTTTAAAGGATCTGGTTGTGATTAACATGCAAAAGGCAATTACTTTGTATGTACAATTTATATTACAACACACTAAGATAGCATTTCACATGCAGGCAATATCCAAAGAACAATATCACCAAAAAATAATAATAGGAAATTGCTTTCATAAAGTAGTCTATTTAAATAAGTTTAATTTCAGATTGTTTGAAAGCATATATTTTTAAACAAAATTAGACACATCTGGTGTGAAATCTGGTTATAACTTCTTTTTCAATCATTTATGTAAAGATACTGGCTTGTAAATTATTTCTAATACAACAGAAGTCATAGCTTCAGTACATTCTGATTCAATGACAGTCTCACTTTAATCCATGAACTCATCATCTAATAAAATACTTCTTAAGTAGAAATTTTTCTGCGGAGGGGGGTTGTTTTCTCATGCACACCCCACACCTTCAATCATTAATCTGAATTACTATTTCTTTTAAATCCAGTGTTGTAAAGATGCTATGTCATTTACCATCTTCCAGGATATTTTAAATTCCTAATGTAGTTTACAACTACTGAAAAAACAGTATCATGCTTACTAGTGTACAAACCACTATAATTATGATATCTGCAACTGGATACATTTTATATCATTGGGAAGAGATAAGACATTATTTAACAATGGAAAGGCACTTAGGGATTTCAGGGTCAAGGATCTAATTCAAACAGTTGAGACTTTCATATAAAAACTTTCATGTTGCACGTCACCCAAAAACTTTCATGTTGCACGTCACCCTTCTTGTGAGATGAGCTGCTATGCAAACATAATAAATAAATAAATAGCACTTAAAGTAATTCTTGGTTAAGCAATCTATTCATGCTCACTATGAAGAACAATAGACATAGGCAACAACAGATATTCTATTTATGGAATAATCAGAAGGAATATTCTGTTAAATTTACACGGGTAATGTGCTGCTTGGGGGGGAAAGGTGAAAAGGGGATAATATAATTCTACAAAACAATGCCATTAAGATTTTTTTTCTAATAATGATATATTCACCTTTCAGAAGAAATCATCACATTAATTCAGAATCTGATGACATCTCTGTTCTGAATACCCAGATTAAAGCTGCACAAACAGTGCCTTCAGCTAAAACTGAATAAATAAAAGGTTTGATTATAACCTTCCAATTTACATAATATTATTTACTTTCCCCAAATTGCATAATATATTTGGATGTAAACAAACAAAATGAGTGCATATTTTGTTTAGCTGATAGCACTGCAAATGCCATTGTTAATAGCTACATACTATGGAATGTTAACATATGGCAATGCTACACTCAAGTAGTAATGCATGGTGTGGAAGCCATGAAAGTATAATGTCTTGTTCCACGGGTAATGAATGTCAATCAAATGATATGATAATATTAAGCAGTAAGCTCAAATAATATTGTATCAATGTTTAACAATGGTAATAATTTCCATATCCTCTTAACCAGCAACTATTACTAATATCCTATTATGAAGTATTTCAATATTCAGATATAAAAGATGCATACAATAATTGAGGACTAATTTATACATATAATTTGTCATGTGTCTCTGAGTCAAATATCCATATTAGATTGAACACCCAGTCTTAGTATTAAAATCTTACCTGTATCATTTTGTTGAATAGCAACAACATATACATCTATGTCAGATTGGTTTTCCAACCCTGTATCAACCTCTGAGGTAGCTGGGGGCTCTTCTTGAGACTCTAAAACCTCTGTGGGTGGTCCTGTGGGCTGGGAAACTGCAGTGATAGTTGATGAAGTAAAATATTCAGTATCTATTTCTGGCTCTACTATTTTGCCTGTAAAATCATCATCAGTAGTAGTTTTAATGGGAGAAATAGATTCATCAATTATCAGCACATCTTTACTTGTATCCTCACCAGGCTCCCTATCAATCAGAGGTGGCTGTGTTTTGATAATTAAAGGTTTGGATGCTGAAGTTGGTGGGATTTTATCTATTGCAGTACTGACAGTGGTGGCAATGCCAGTTACCACCATTGGTTTGCTTGTTGCACTAACTGAAAATGAAATGGGTTCCATTCCTATGTTCTCTTCTTTTGTTCCTGATCCTTCTGGGCTATGAGTTGAAGTATCTACTTCCCCCATATCAAACTTTTTAGTGACAGGAGCAATTTCTTCTCTAGAGATGGGGACTACCAATTTGTCCAAGGAAGACCTATGTTCACTTTTGGTAGTGGGTTCTATGGGAGGAGCACCTGTTGCTATCTGCTTGGGATCAATGATTCCAGGAGAAAATTCAGACCGTGAGACTGTTTTGTGATCTCTTATTTTTATACCAGGACTTGTTTCTGTAGTGGTATAATTTATTTCATACGCAGATCCTTCAGCAGCTACATCATGTTCAGGTAATGAATATAATTCTGGAACAACAGTGGGGGAAGCCGGGTCAGTGACCAATGTTTGCATAATTAGATCTCTGGTAACAGATTCCTGTTGTATCACTTGTATGACTTTTGTGAGTGCTGCATGAGTAGTAACTATACCTGAATCTTTAGAAATCTCATCTTCTTTGGTGTCTGGAATCAAAGAACTGCTATAGTCTTTCTCTGAAATTACAACAGGAGTTGCAGTCTTTGTGGCATCTGTAAATATAAAAGGTTGATTTATTTCAATACCTTCTGTGACCATTGCTGGGTAATCTCTTGAAGTATCTAAGTTTGGTTGCTGTTCAGTTGTATTCTCCTCATTAGTCCAAATATATTTTGCATCTGTTTCCGTTGTTTCTTGTTGCAAATCTGGTGTTGGTGTTATTAGGTGATGACTTGACACTTCAGCTCCATAGCTGGTAAAGAACCCTTCTACTTCATTTACATCTGTGGCAATAGGCATGTGCCTTGTGGCAGACTCGGACCCAAACGTGCTTTCTTCACCTTTTGATACTTCTGATCCTGAAAATATATCTGAAGCTGTGGGTATTGGAATAAATGTCACAGTATCTTTCATCTTCTCTGAAACTGCAGGTGCCACTGTGTGCTCTTCTTCCTCCTCTACCAAATCTGTTGAGTGTACCACTCTAATTCTGTCAGATGTTGTAAGCACTGGTATTTCAAAGCCTGTTGAATAAGCTAGGGTAGATACTGTTTTGTTTTCAAGCGAAGTTGCTACTGAATCTGGGGTATCTGTGGCATTCTCATCTAAGGTAGCCGTAGAAGATACAATTTTATCTAGCTTAGAAATGGTACTAGATGTTATTAGCTTCTGATCAGGCAAAACAACTTCTTTCTCTTCTACAGATTCATAAATACTAGTGAGCAATTCTTTTGGAATGACAACAGTTGTGAGTTTATTATCACTTTTTGCTTCCACCGGTATTTTGGTGGGTTGAGTACCAATATGTGTTTCTTCCTTTGTTTCTAAAGGTATACTCAAGTTATGCCTTGCTACAGCATCCACAGAAGTTCTTATTGGAGTTACTTCTATTTGTTCAACCGGACTTTCAGAACTTGCTTCATGGAGATCAGAAATATCTTGGGTAGGTATACTCTCCACTAAGTCACTTAATACAGTCTCTGATTGGGTCATTTTTGACAAATCAGAAATGTCTGTAACAGTTTGAGGTAGAAGGGTAGATAAATTAATGATTTGAGGTGCCTTCTTTTCTTCTTTTACTTTAACCATTTCTGATGTGAGTGAAGATAAATAAGGTTGAAGTGTAGTTTTTGGAGGAATTACATTTAGTTCAGTTAATGATTTGGCAGATCCACTTTCCAAAGGAATATTCAGTTCAACAGTTGAAGAATCAGATACATTCTCTTTACCTAGCAAAACATAATAATAAACACATTAGAAATGTTTACACTACAGTTTTGTATTTTATCATTACAATAGCTTGAATCCAGAATGAATTTTAGAGATACTGAACACACATTCTTTATCTCAGCCCATGACCTTAAAACATTATTTGTTGAGCATGCTTTGAAGAGAGTAATTATAATTAAATGAATCAATTTATCCCACATGTAAATCAATACATCAATCTTAGTTTGATTTATGGAATAGGTTAACTCTCTTAGGATCACAAAATAAGATTAGTAATACTTTGTATAATCATCATCATTAATTCTTGTGGAAATTCAATGAAGCAATATTTTTCATACTGCAATAAATAGTATTTAAATAATTGATATTAAGATTTTTTTTTACTGGGCAAATATGGACCATTGGTTGCAGCAGAATTTATGAAACTTAAATTCAGTCATTTTCAGCCATGAAGCTCTTTGAGATGTTGATTTAGTCTATACAACTGTTCTGAGAACAAAATTAAATTCATAACCATTGTCCTTTATTCTTTGGATGCAAATATTATGCAAGACTATAAAGTGGCTGCTCTTAAGTTCTCTGAACTGGTTATTGTTACTCATCTGAAGTCAGGAATTCTGCATTATTGAACAATTTGTGGTTTATACACAGAACACTTTTGCTTCTAGCTACCATATTAGGAACTTGGAGAAAGGTTTAGAAGCTGGATGCTTTGCTGATTAAACAGTTCTGCTTCAAGGTTTTGGAAATTAATATAATAAACCATTCTGCAATTGATAGAAGCAATCTACCCAAGTTTATTATACTAACAGTTCACTTTATTTCAAAGGAACAGTTCTCTTAACAGTATATTTCATTATAAGGATGCACATAAGCAGGGACTTCATTGACTTTGTAGAATGTTCAGTTTTAGTACAAGAATAGGACCTTGTAACTAGCAGTAATTCTAATGAACAGTGCACCTTGCACTGTCCTAATGATTTACAGAATAATTTCATGCAACAGCTATAGAAAAACCATATAAATGGGAGTCCCCAACCTGTGGGCTGTGGCCCACTATTGGGCCGTGGCCTAATCACCACCGGTCCATGTGAATGCCTGGTTGGTGCGTGCGTATCCATGCGCACACCAGCCCACTCACATGAGCTTTGTTGTGGGCGCTTGCAGCTCCACTCATTCAAGTGTCACCATGAACGTTGCAGGCACTCAGAGACATGTGCACATGTGCCTGTCCCTCCCACAAAATTATCCCCTCTTTCACTCCTCCCCCAGCTCTGGGCCGCCAACCCGAAAAAGTTGGGAAACTCTGATATAAACTATAGCATGTTGTATATAGGCAGTACCCTCAAACCCAAGGAAGAATTAGAAGCAAAGGTTGCAAAGAAATAGGGCCAAATAATTTTCTTCCCTGACTAATTTGCAATTGTCTAAAAAAAGATCTTTACACAATTTAGCAGAGAAAAGACAACAGATATGGTGTTGTAATCCAAGCCCCACTCCTTTGTACGTGCACGACATATTAATGAAACTTGGATTACAATACTGCATCCACCACCTTGGTTTTTTTTAAACACTCTCCATATGGATGCTGCAGGCAATAAGAATATATAAAATGGATAATGCCCTATTCCAATATTTCTCGATCTTGGTGGTTAGAGAATTCTGGGATTTAAAGCCCACACACATCTTAAAGTTGGTAAGGTTAAGAAACACTGCCCAATTCTGTCAATAGCTTCTGCTTTTTTTATTTTTTCCTGTTAAATTTCTCAGTACAGTACACTTAATTTTCCACAGGGATTTCATATTTGGAACTTGCCTTACTATTCTTGTTTATACTTAATATTCATGAACAGGTTTAACAAAATCCAGAATGTCACATTACATGTCCATTAGGAGAAAAACTATATTCCAGTTTAGCCAGATGCTTGGGTGGATTTCAACTGATTTTTGCCAATTTGCAAAAATCAGGTTTATTTGACTATCATTACTGAATGATCATTACGAGCATCATTCAGCCGAATTTTATTTGTAAGATTTTTTTAAAAAGGATTTAGGTTAAAGCTGTTTCTTCTCAAAGAGACATTCAGTATAATTAAACTGCCTTTTGTCTAAAAAAATGATCCAGAGGATTTTTTTAAGGTTTTACACCGCTTTTAACCAATTGCTGTTGTACAGATGTTTTGCATTACTGAATTCCTTAATTCATGTGTTCTGGGGGATATCTTTTTGTGCTTCTTCTGATTCAATACATAAGACACTTGTTCCTAATAAAAAAAAATCCAGATTGTTTACAGCAAGAAATCAGATTATCTTACTAAACATTTGTTACATCAAAGACCGTCCTAATTTATGTACTTTTTTAACAACCTGAAAAAAGCTGTTTTGAGATTCTTTGGAACTGGAAAAGGTGGTCCTGCATTTCCTTTAGGAACTTAATGTAGTACACAAAATGTGATATCCTCTCATTTTTCCCACAAAAACTTGGTGATGTGGAGAGGACAATTGGCCCAAAGCCACCCAGTAAGCTTCTATGGCTGAAGATGGCCCTGAATTTGAGTCCTGCTGATATAATCTGATATCCTAAACATTCAGTCACAAATGCTCCCTTTTATATTATGTATTTTATGGAACTGGAGACTACAACTCTTGAATATTGCCTAAACTGATTTTTTTTAAAAAAAACAACAAACAAACCTTAATCCAAAGACAGCAAGACTGCTTGTAGCAAAATAAAGCATTGGCTTATTTCTAAATTTAACTGTATGAGCGTCCTTACAAAAAAATAATAATAATGGATTGCTACAGTAAGTGCCTGAAAAAGTGTTCCCTTCTCCCCGAAAAATAAACTGGGATGAGTAGGAAGATTCCATGTGATATAAAGAGAACAGGAATGTAGTAACCTTATCAGTTTGCCCTCTTGTAAATATATTTTGGAACTAGACACGCCCACAATGGCAACCATTTTCTGTACCAGCCAGTTCTACACCAAAATAATTATTTTGTGGGAACATCCACAACATGTTCTTAAATTCTAAATGTGCTCCAGTCCCAAATGATTGCCTATTCTAATACCAATTAATCTGTTCTAACACATATCCTACACTGCAGCATCTAGATTTCATGATTTTTTTTTCCAATTGTCCTGTAAGGCATTGTGAAATTAACCAGAAACCTTTCACATATGAAACATGTATTTTGCCATCAGATCATGGCTTTCCTTGAATATTCTGAGAAGCTAGAACTGTTTGTTATAACATGAAAAAGATTTAACTACCGGTAATATGTGCCTATTGTATAGTCTGTTGAAAAAAGTTTTTATGTTTTATTATGATTTTCCTCTAACCCAGACAGCAAAACCTAATAACTGATGATCAAGGGTTTTTTTTTAAAGTAAATAATCCACATTTTAAAACTTTGTTTTGGTAGAGTTCAGTGAAAATTTGCAAACTCAATTAAAAGAGTATGGTTAATTTCACTGAATTACTCTTAAAAAAAAAGGAAATGTTATCAAATAGTCTTGTATAAAGTAGGGCCCATTAAGAATGTATTTTGTTCTAAAGTAGTATCTTGTTTTACAGTATTGAAAATTAATGAGTAGCCCTGATAAGGTCTTATACAATTATTTCATTAATGCTTCCATATTCATAAGAAAAATTCTTTGAGGACACATATATGTGAGATACTTTAAACTGCATAGTCCAGCACAACTTCAGAGCAGTCTGTTTCCAATTAGATTTAGCTTAGCTTCGTATATAACTTTTTCCTGAAAATGAAAATAGTTTTTATTGTAAGCCGTAAATGGGCAATAATGATATATATAGTGATTTGGGTCAAGAGATGAACATAAGTTCATATATTTACCAGTGCACCTGTCAAGATATTGTCATCATATTTTTATATAATATTTTGTGTGTGTGTGTGTATGTGTGTGTGTGTGTGTGTGTATGTATGTACATGTGTATTCTTACTCCTTATCCCTATAACTCCAGCTAAGCTCAAACCTTTCAAAAGGAAAGTAGGGCTATTGTTAACAGCCATTTTAATGCACTCTATAATTGATCATAAACTCTCTCAGAGCAAAGCTAGTAGTCACAACTACTGAATATGCCAATATGGCATGTATTGGCATTTGTGAGAGAGTAGTGACTATGAATCATTTAATTGGTTGGATAAGGAGAAGCATGCGTAAAGGAAAACATAAGACAGCAGAAAGGAGTAAAGACATGAACAAGCAACTGGGGAGACAGTGATGGCAACACTGATGACTGCAGCTAAATAATACCTTGCCCCAAAATAATGTGGTATCTGAGGACAACTCTGAAAATGAGTAGTACCTATATATTTCATTGTACCCTATACTATTCAGAAAGTCTTCCTTTGGAACAGTGCTGTTGGCTGGCCATAAAAAACAAAAATTTCCTCTAAACTTTAATAAACTAGTGAGTGGGATTTATGAACTGAGTCCAAAACCAAGAGTAAACATGAAATAAATTATTAGTATTTTAGAAACTATGTCAGTGGTTCTCAACCTTTTTTTCACCACAGACCTTTTTAAGGACAATGGCCACAGACCCCCAATACTTAATTTAAGATTGAAATCATAAAACTTCAAGCCTTTGTGGACCATCTCTGACATCATGGTCCCCTAGGGATCCACGGACCACAGGTTGAGAACCACTGAACTATGTTATGTCAGTAAAAATAAATTCATTATTAAAATGATTACCATCGTTATTGTGGTTTCTGTTTTAAAAACTGCTTGGGGCATTAAATAGCCAGAAAACCAAGTAATACCAACATGTATATTTGGACTTAACTTGGCATAGTTTGGTTGGATACTAAATATTAATTGAGTAATTTGGCCTGTCCCAGAATTGGGATATTCTTTTTGTCTATGTGCTCTGCACCACCTAGTCTTGTGTAATTGGAACAGTATGCAAACATTATAAAATAAAGTGCTTTCTATCAAAAATGTTAAAGCAGATTTAGGGCCCTGAAAATAAATCCAGAATCTTTACTGGGGAATGCCTGCAAGAACAACAAAGGAGACAAATGATATCACATATGATATGACATGATTATGTAAATGATGTAATTATGCAAATTTTGATTTGATGAAATTACATCATTTGCAAAATTATGACATAGGCAACATCATTGTTGCTATTGGGGAATAAATAAAAGCATAATCTAGGAAAAAAATAACTGTCTATGAAAAAATCGTTAACCATGTGAACCCCAGCCATCAGTCAGGGAGAGCATCTAAATTTTAGGATCTTTTACATGTTCTGGAAAATTAATGACAATTATTTTTATTTTCCAAAGCTTTATTTTTCTATAAATAGAATTTATAGACTTCATAAAAAGTTTCCAGACTTAACAGAAAGGTTGACATTGTGTGTGTGTGTGTATCTTTATTAAAGATATTCTGCTAAAGATTTGTTGCGTGAGTCAGAGAGAGATCACCATCATCTAGATAATTTCTTAGAGGTCTTATTCATTTCTGCTGCATCAGCACTCTTCATCATTTCCTGACTTTGCTTATATGAGTCTGTTGATTCCTGGTGTACTGAGCTAAAATTTGATGTTTTTACATTATACTACATATGTAACACAAGTAACTCAAGGATTGGGTAAGTAAGAACTTCTACTTCAAGAAAACTGGTAAAGAGGACCAGTAAAAGGTTGATTTTCACTGTACAAACATGCATCTTACATACTCCAAGCATTGCTGCTAGCAAGCTTTCTTAGCTACATTTTCCTGCCACTGAATGTACATCTCAGATCTCACCCCCATCCCACAATTAACCATTTCTAAATTACTATAATTATAAAATGTGCTTTGTTTTGTATCCTAAATATATTCTTTACAACAGAGGAATCCAAATTTATTCTTTATAATAGTGAGTTTCTTTTTTAAAATACTTGATGGGAACAAAGGTAACAGCAGCAGCAATCCAAGAAAAGCTCTCTTGACTCATTTTCAAAGTTCCACTTCCAATGTAAAATACCATGCTGTCTTTGGACATTAGACCTTTGATCAAGTTGTTTCTTACCAATGTTTTATTCAGGTTCATATGCTCAAAGTTTTGACCCAACACCTCAAAAAGTCGAATCAAGAACACATTTATACTATTCATGTTTTAAAGAGATGAGACGTTGATGGTAGGTGGCATTCCTGATGGTTTTAGCTACTTGCCATATGGCAGATAAGAAAAGGAACAACAAAATAGGAAAACAAGACAGCAGATGAAAAGGTGGGTTTGGATTCAAAATCACCATTAGTATGGCTAGGTCTATTTCTATGTGGACAAGAGAAAGTGATTAAGTTTGGACTACAAAACTGAATTCTTTGATTAAGATTAAAATAGAATCTTATTATTATTATTATTATTATTATTATTATTATTATTATTATTATTATTATTATTTATTTATTTATTTTCTATGCCGCCCTATTCCGGAGAACTCAGGGCGGCTTACAACATGATAGAAATTACAATAAAATACATAAATATAAAAACCCTTAATTTAAAAAAGAAACCAATCATTCCACAATGATTAGGATGGAATGATGTGATTTTGTAATTTGGAATGATGTGATGGAATGATGTGATTTTGTAATTTGACTATTGATAAGGGATGAGGTATGGGAAGAAGAGCTTTTTAATTGAAGTACTAGGGAAGGTACTAAGTTAACTCAATTTTTTACACTTGTCTGGAGGGAGAAGGAGTCATATTTTATCTTCTTTTCTCCATTTCTTTTCACTTTTTTTACTTTTTATATCTTTGCATATTTCCTTGTATTAGTTTTTTCAATTTTTGTATTTGTAAACTCTAATAAAATTATTGGGGGGGAAAGGAACAATTTGTATCTTTCTAAACAAGCTCCCATTCATGGCCAAGTTCTGCTAAGCTTCAGTAAGAATTGTGTGGTTGAAATCCAACACATTTGGAGCACATTAGATTGGGCAAGGTTACACAGTCATTGGAAAGAGTTAAGGTTTCCCTTGTATATGCAAAAAAAACAAGGTTCAGCATAGCTACTATTCTGTAATCTAATCATAGAAAATTGCCACTCAATTTGTGGGAAACTGATGTAAAAATTTTTCCTAGAAATCAGGGAAGTAGAGATGAGATTCCCCAAATATAGACAAAAAGTACATCAGTTCTTTTCATTAGCATGCAACAATTCACAAGCTACTTTTATTACAAGAAAGAAAACTCAGTAAATTAGAATAAATATGACAATTAAAATGTGTTGTAGAAATGCATTCTTAAAATAAATATCAAATATCCTTACGTTTAAAACAATATGCATCAAATTTGCTATCTGGGTAAGGAAAGCCAGTTTGATTCTCAAAGCGATATAGCGTTCGTACTCCAAGTAAACCTCCACCACATTGGATTCTTGCCACAGAAGCTGGATAGCGCACACTGCCATCTGCCAGCCAGCCATAATCACATTGGTCAAAACCATTTCTCCAGGCAGCATGCAGATCACCAGCTGAAGCAAGAACTGCCTCATGTTCCTCACACAGAGTTTGGGCTTCTTTGAAGGTTACCTTGTTGGGAGAAGTAACATGGAAGACATCACCTATAAAAATAAAAACAAATTATTTTTTTCAAAGAGGAATGCATTTCACAAATGATTGAAATGGAAAACTTATTTTTAACATTATTGCTGTAATAAAATGAAGCTATTTTTATACTACTGCTGTGATTTGTTGGTTTTGATAAACTTTACCTTGAGGACAATGTGGCATAGTGGTATATAAACAGAAATCAAGTTTGAAGGAACAAATGTGGTGTTAGAATGAGCTTCTGATTTGCTTCTGTACATAACAATTCTTGTTGAAATTGCCGCATTATACAATGTAGATTTGGAAAGGGCCATTTAAGCCACTGGTTTAGGTCCAATGATTGCAGAAATCAATATGAAAACTTTCCTAACTGAGAAATTTTTAATTGATCCTTATGTCTGAAAAAACATTTCCTTTACTATTTATTTATATAAAATATCTGTATGGCCGCTCATCTTTCACAATTCTGGGCAACTCATAACAAAAATAAAACCAAGAAATAATAAAAGCCATAAAACACAATAGAATCTAAAAGCCTCAGCTATCCTCCTTGGATGCCTCCAGAAAACCATACACCCTATCCCAGGATGAAGTTTCCATCTCACTGTCTCCCAGCACTTGGGAAGAAAACTAGCTGAAGCCTGAAAGAATGAGAGTCTGCCAGATTCTATGGGGAAGGGTGTTCCACAGGAACCTAGATTCTTAAGTTGTAATTGTACATAAAAGATGTTGGGAGATGAAGCGAAAAAATGCTGTCCAGATATGAGACAGATATGAGACAGTACAGACTGTAACTGACTACTGGGCAGGGCAAGAGTTCAGAAGAGACCTCTAGTTTTTTGGATTGTAAAGGAGATGGGGCAAAATTGTACTTTCAGCTATGCAAGATTCTGCTGATGTAGCTTTACAATTAAGTAGAATTAGCTTATTTGGCCATGTTCCTGTCTGGTCTAGTTGGTGAGGTTAACACTAGGTCCCACTAGATGTCAACATTGAAGGGAAGGAGCATGTCATTCTATATGACCTGGCGGGGTGGGCAGATATCCTTAGGGAGAAGTACTCCTGCAATAATCTTGTGTCATACCATGTAGGGCTTTAAAGGTGATAACCAACACCTTAAAGTTCATCTGGAAAGAACTAGGAACCAGTGCAGGTTGCATAATAGGGGAAACACCAATCAAAATAAAATGTAACAGGAATATAGTTGAGGCTAGACGCGAGGAGTGGGGGGGGAAAGGCTTACTAACTCAGACGTTTTCAAAGACTAATACTTAGTATTGTATACCAGGTGTCATGATGATTGCTGCATAATAGGTTTTTATGTTCAATGTTGATTGTTTTAATAAAAGAATTTTTATAAAAAAAAAAAGCAGTGTAATGTGAACTTTGTGCACTGCTGCATTTCTGAGTAGAAACTTCTGGGTGGTGTTTAAGAGCAGCCCCAAATACAGCACATTATAATATAATGAAGAAGTAACCAAAGCATCGGTAACCATTAGCAAGACTTTATCCACAGGATAAAAGGGCACAATTGGCCCACGGGATCTGGGGAAAGCCTCCTCTGGTCATGGCTGCCACCCTGCTCTTTTAGCAGGAGTTAAGAGTCCCAAGTTATGCACTCTGTCTGGGAAAATGGGACCCATTGATGATCAAGGTTAACACATTATGAGACCTGGGACAGGCACAAAAAACTAAAGCCACTTTATGTTGCTAGGGTGGAGTTGGAGCTGGTTCTTCCCCACCCAGACCCTCATAGTTTTCAGGAATTGGCTCAGCAGCACCTCAACAAGTATCACTCATTCGCCTTTCCTATGGTCAAATCTCAGATACTATATGCTTCTTGGTTTAGCAGTCTTTCCCTTTTGCAAACCATATTCTAATTCAGGAGACAGCATAAATCAGCAAAGGCATTCTATAAATATGATCATCATATCTTTGTCATATTTAAAGAACAGGAACTATTCCTAATAGTTCAGGATTATTAGGAATGCGCAAATTTAATGCTTAATAGTCTCACATACAATTTCTTCTATATAAGCTAATTTCTATCATTTCTTGCTACAGGGAAAAAAGAAAACAATCTAGTTGAGATTAATAGTGAGATAATTGCCTCACTTCTCAGCACTGAGGTATTCAGTCTTCCCTAAATACATCATTTCAAGGGAGCACAATATTCCTCAGGGTCCTTGCAATTTACAGTTTCTTCTTCTGAAAATTCTATTCCTCATGATGAGTATTTCCCAATAATTGGAGATGAGTAAATGACTGGAGATATCCACATCTTGTTAGAATGGCTGAATTCGGGGGGGGGGGTCATTTCAAAAACTAGTTTATAGATCAGAGTTTATGTACTGTGAAGACAGAGGTGCTAGTTTTCCTGTCAGAACACCTGAGTATATACTCAACATCTCTGATAACAAGATACTATTTATGCAAATGACTAAATCACAGTAGCACTTTTCAATAAAACAATAAAAATGCCATTAACTTCAACACTATATTTACACTGCTATTTTGTAAAGTATTTTGTGCTCATAAATATTCTCCTGGGTATTCAATTTGACCCACTAGTTCTCTCTTTGTTTTATATTTAAAAAAATAAATAAATGTGAAGCTAGCATTCTACAAAGCAAAATGATCCTATCAAGCTTTCTATTTCTAGAAATGATAGTGATGAAACAGGCTTTCCAAAATTCCAAATACAACCTGATTCGGAAAAGTTGGGAATTCTTACTTCTATTCCTTTGAATTCATCAAATTATAACAAATGTTAGCAAAATCAACAAAGACATTCAACACCGTAATCTATAATGAGGTGGGGATTTATTTCCATTGCAGAAATGTAGACGCTGAATAATGTACTGTGTCTGCAAGAGGCAAGGAAAGTTTCCCAAACAAAACAGCTTAGATGTATTTTTCCTACATGTTCCAGGAAAACATAGAGAAAATCCATCTGGCAAACTTGTGAATGACACAGCCACAAACATTAGAAGCAATGAGAAGTAGCTAGAAAAAAGGGAGTGGGATTTGAGAGTTAAGAGTGATCTCCAATGTTTTGATAGCTGGGATTCATGCTGAGAGTAACTCAGCAAAATTTTCAAGGCAAACAACAGAGCCAGGAGCAAGATAGTTTAGCTTTCCCTATGCCTTGCAATAACAACTCTGTCATGGAAACCAAGACACTCTTTGGAATATATACAGCAATATGATTTCTATTGGCTTGGCTCCTAATCAAGGTTAATTGCCTGTTCCCTAAAGTCAAAGCATTGTTAAGAATTTCAAAATTTTCTTGCTGTGCATATTTGGACTATTCAACTTAAAGGACATCTGATTTTTTTTTTATCAGCAGCAGCTGCACCATCATCAAAACCATTGCCATTATTATTTCTCCTGTTTCCCCTCCCCCAAAAAGGTAGAACACTGGCAAACAGTTTGCTTGAAGAACAACAAAGCAAAAAACTCTGTTCCCTCTCATGCTAAAAAACCTGAACTCTAAATAGATGATTAATTATGCTTTCTGTGATATACAATTTAATTATTTTGTTGTATGTAGAAAAAATGTTTATTTTATTAATAATAAAATGATTTGAAAATCTCTACTCAAACTAAACATAATCCCCAAAGGTGATATTAAAAATTAAACTATATAAATCATAACAAAAAATTAGCATAGTAAATGAAAAGAAGAGATTTAAAAACTAGACAACCTATGACCTGTTGTGTCATCATTTCAATTATGCAATCATTTCATAGATATTTTTTACCTAAATAGATCAACAGAATGACCACAGGCAGGCAAAAAGCAATGGGAGTGGGAATGATTTTCAGCTTCTTGATGATGTCCCCACTGATTGTTTGTGGGGAGCATTCAGAGAAAAAGTCAATGGGGAAGCCAGCAGGGAAGGTTGCAAGTTGCTTGAGTAGGATTTCCCTGAGTTCTTTTGTGCTTGCATTGCACCAGCTACTCATACACCTCCATGAACCCTCCCTGACCCATGCAACATCCTCATACCCCTTTCCCAATTTGCACTGCACCTTCAAGCACTTTCCAAGACCACATGACTTGAGTACCCCTTCACACCCTTGTGCATCCTCCCTGATCCCCGCCATGCTTCTCATCCCATCAACCTTCACTGCACTTCTTGCACACCTCCTTATTCCCTTCTCCATCCCAGGAGCAGCCACTTATCTGCCCACCGGCTTGGACTTGCAAATTTCCTGCTGGTTTCCCCACTGACTTTGCTTGGGGGAAACCAGCAGGTAATGTCAGTGATCAGAAGAGAGTTTAGATTTCCTGCTGGTTTCCCCATCAACATGCGGGAAACTGCCAGGTGGCACTGGAAATTACAATCAATTGACCACTGCAGTATAGCAGCAATGAAGTGGTTTCAACTTTTCCAAATTTCAGTCCGAACGGAGCAATAGGTCCTGGATTTGGGATGCATTCTGTAAGTTAGCCCATAATTTAAAAACTGTTGCCCTATGATGTACTGTTTTGCACAACTGAATGTTACAAAAGACAAGAGATTTTAAAAATATATAGATAATTTTAAGATTACTCATGTTTTAAGCCATATCTAAAACTAAACAAGGAAAGAGACAATCTAAACCTTTGAGAAAGCAATAGCATGAATAAAGTGCTCTGTCACATGTCCCTTCCATGATAACCTCTTTTCTGGGTGGGACAGATTATAGAAATTCAAAGAACACCTTAAACTTATATGGGAGTAGGCAGAGTTTCAATAGCTGTACTCATATCTCAAACAACTTCATGTGCCTTTTGTCACAGTGAATGGACATGATTAAACTTGAACCATATGTAGGCATCAGTCAAAGGCATTCTGCTGCAGAGGCAGATCAGAAATATTTTACAACACATACACTTCAAACTTACTAGTACCCAATGCTGCCCAATTTATTGGGATCTAAAGCAGAAAATCCCAATAGCAACTGTCTGCTCCAAGGAAAAACACAGTAGGTGAAATGTAATAATTGAAAATCTGCTGACATTTATAGAGCCTAAATTGGTTCCTGGGGCATTGATTTCACTTTACTCAATGGATATGAACTTCTTTTTTTCATTCCTGACTGATCATTTCTGTCAATATCAAGCATTCTACCTCATTTTAATACTCATGTAATCAACCTCAACATGAATATTGTTGTAATGTAATTAATTGCAATGTAACATTCATTATCAATAGAGGGATTTCTTCAGTCTTTCTTAATAACTAGTGGTTTTGGTTATGGAGCAGTCTTATGGGTCACTTATGTTACATTTATATGTAGAAAGATGGCATTTACTCCTAATGTTTAGAAGAGTGTTTGATATATTTTTTTACAAAGAGAAAGGTAACAAGAATTTATTCAAAAACTATCAGAGGATTAGTTTCTTAGGTGTCTGGAAAGGTGCTAGCAGAATTCTGACTGAAACAGTATGAAAGGTAACCATTAATAATATCTGTATTATTATTATTGATGTTGTTGTTGTTGTTAATGCAACTTTGGGTCAGGCAGGAGGCACCCATCCACAGGCTAGGATTCCTGCCATGCAATTCCAACATTGGTCACTTATCAATACAATTCACACTGTCTAGTAGGCTGAAATCCTTATTTAAGTATCCTTAAGGGGAAGCGTAACCCCATTCAGCACAAGTTGTATGCCATTTCCTGGTCTCGGGAATCATCAACAGACAATACTATCAAGGTTCACTTTCAATTTAATTGTCCTTTAATGTATTTAGACAGTAATTCAGCACTTCCACAACTTGTTAGCCACAATGCATAGTGCTAAAAAGAAAGAAGAAATAAATGTGTTGCTTACCATTTATGCTTCCAACGTAGCAATAGACATCATAAGTTTCATTAGGAAGGCGATATCCATAGGATCTGACTCCTTCTTTTCCCATCATGTCCCCAAAGCAGCCAACTCTAGGTTGCCTAATAGGATATCTGCAGTACAGTAAGTGAAATAAAGTAAAGTAAATTAATGATAGAGAACATGTTACGCTTACTACCATAAATGTAACCAAGCTATTAGATACACCATCAAAAAGCCACTTGATCATCTCACCTAACAGTTTGATCAGACAACCAGCCAGCATCACATTGCTCAAATCCATCTTCATATGCAGCTTTCAGTTGTTCAGGATTTGCAATCATAGCACCATTCTCCAAACAGGTGTCCTGAGCCTGTTTGAAATTCATAGTGTACCTACTGGAAGCCGCACGATAGTGAAACACAACACCTGCAAAGATAATAAACTTATATCGCATCAAATTTTATTTAAAACTAAATTATCGTAGGCAGTGAGGTCAGAAAGAGCATTTAGAAAGGTTTTCAGATTGTATTCTATGCCCCTATTAACAGTACAAAGATTTTTTATAACTATCTTTTGCTCAGTTTGCAAATCTGCAAGCTACAGAAACCATAATTATTCTTTTTTTTTGCATCATACTTCTGTATTTTTCCAATAGCCTCTGACCAATATGGAAATAAAACTGAAGACTTCATGCAAAATAAATTGTCAATTCTTTGCCTTCTATTCTATACTGCCAAGATAAAAAGACTTCTAAAGGAATATGAGAGTCAGATAGAATTATTACAGTTATGTAAAAGTCTGATAACTATTTGGGTCCTTGTCTGAGAAACAAAGCAGTGAAGAGTAGAGCAAATATCTTCCAGACATATTTCTATTCTTCTGTTTTAAAAAAAAATTGAAAAGGAGCAAAACAGTGGCTAAATCGCTTATAGAGATTGTGGCTTTTTTAACATAGGAAGCATCAAGAGTTCTAAATTAATGGAAAGTTTAGCTCATGACATTTCACTGTAATGAAAGAGGATACTAAAAATGTTCACATAGGTATATAATATATATTATATAATAATATAATATAATCTACATTGCTATTAGTCAGCTAAGATTTCTTAACAGAATTTGGAGAGAGTCTAGATTCTGCCATGGCCTTAATGTGAGAAAAAGATAAATATATTAGAAATATATGTACTGCTGTGGAATTTCCCATATATTGTATCATGTAAACAGTTTTATTATTTACTTTGCTGTTAGCACAGTAACTCCTACACTTGCAACGACATAATGTTGCTATTTGGTACTGAAATGAGGTATGTATACCTGCAACTATGCCATAACTCTTTCAAGTGACTTCTTTGCAAGACACAAACTTTGTGTCACTGAAGTTTGAAGGTTTAAGACTCCGTGGGTCCCAGATTCACTCCACTACCTCCAGCAATAAAAGAGCTTGATCCATTCTCACCAAGCCTAGTGTCAGCTACTTGGACACAATAGACCATAACATTTCCTGTCTCAGTTAATGAACTGGAAAATAGTTTCAAATGCACTTTAGTCTTAAATAGATGAAGCTACCGGTATTGATTTGCCCAGCATTTTTGTTAAAATGTAATAGCCTGATTTAGTTTCATGGCTTATTTCTTCTCATGAATTCACAGGTTGTTGCAATCTAATTTCAGAGATCTTCACAGCTATATGGACATATTAATTAGAACAATGGTTTTTTTTCCCTTCCTCAATCATCACAACACAAGGTCATTTAAAGGACCTATCTTTTTAAAATCAAAAACAAAGTTTAAAGCATTGCAATAGGAAAACACAGAATTAAATATAAAAAATGGGAACACTTTTTTATATTTTGACAAATTATATCTTGATAAATCATAAAGACATTTATTTAAGTATAAATTTCACTCATTTTAGAGATCTGGTGAGTTTATTTTTAAATAAATATTCAGCAACTTGATATTGTGATAACAGAAAGTGATAGAAAAGGCTTAAAGTTTGATTAAAACAACTGTTTTTATTCTGTTATCCAGGAATCCCTGGTGCCCATGAAGGTACTTCAAGTAAGTGCTGTCACTAAATTTTTTTAAAAAGTTGTTTGAAACCTTATAAGGCTACCAAAACTTACTTTTTAGTCTTCTTGTTCAAACTCTTAAAAGGCTTCAGAAAAAAATGTCTTCATATTTTTAGATTTCGCAATGTTGCCAAATATTAAACTGCTACAGTCATCATTAATATAGTATTAAGACACAGGAACAGGCTGAATCACTTTTATATGTGATTAGCAAACTTTGAATTGCTATATTATCATTGCAAATTTTGAGGACTGCTACATTACCAGCATCTAGCTTATGTAGCAGTCCTCATAATTTGCAATGATAATGTAGCAATTCAAAGTTTGCTAATCACAAATAAAAGTGATTCAGCCAATTCCTGTGTCTTAATACTACTAGATTTAGAACAGTCAAGTACATTAAACTTGTTTATATTAGAAGCATTGTAGGATAAATCCCATATGGATATATGGTAGGAAGAATTGTTGAAACATTTCCAGTAGCTAACTAGTGTTTGCTATGGCCTAAAATTCCCTATTACGGTAACTCAGATTTAAAGACTTTATGATCCCCACCACCATGGGACGAGTACATTTAACATAAATAAAAGAACATGTGTCTGTTTCCAGCTTGTGGAATTTCTGGACAAGCCATGCCAGCTTTCTCTTAGTTTCTCTTCATTATAAAAGAAAAAAATCTGGCAATCTTTTGATTGGTAAGACAAGTTAGTACCTGAGTTTGGTTTTAATTGGAGATGGTCTTTTTTAATTATGCATTTTTAGATTACAAACTTGTTACTCTTAGGATAACAGACATAATTTTCTGGTATGCAGTTATCAAATAATGGATTCCTCACTCAGCATCAACTCCCCTTCATCCTTTATTTTTTGCATTTTTTGATGAAAAAGTGCTGAAGTCATAAAATCTTAAAAATGAATTCAATGGAAATTTGACAATGGAATTCCAAACACTTTTAGCAGTAGCTCTAAAAGGGGCGTTGTCTTACCTGAACGCCTTTTCTTAGCATGATGATGGAGAATCCACCAATGGATTTTGCTTGTCTTCTGCCCGTTCAGACTAAGTCAGCCAATTTTGCCACACTCCTCTCCCTGGGGCCATTCCCCCAGTCTCAACTGAGGCGTAGCTGTTGGCTATGATTCAAGTGTGTTGGCCCAGTCCTTCCCCAGCACAGGACCTGACTGGCCCTAAGGGGGGGGGAGTGGATTCTTTTTCATCATGCTGAGAAAAGGCGTTCAGGTAAGACAACACCCCTTCTCCAGCATGACGAGTGGAGAATCCACCAATGGGACATACCAAAGCCTCACTGTCCCCGTGGGTGGGAAGCTGTCTGGGCCTGTGTCTTACTCTCTGATACTATGCATTGGAGGACCCTCCTGCCAAATAAGGCCTCCGCCGATGCGAACCTATCTAACTTGTAGTGTCTTATAAAAGGGGAAGGCGACGATCACATCGCCGCCCTACATATTTCTTCAATCGGTGCCTGAGTCGCCAACGCTGCTGATGTTGCAGCGCTGCAAGTGGAATGGGCAGTGATTTGTTTAGGAACTGAGAGCGATTGCCTTTGGTATGCTTCTGCTATGCAATTCCTGATCCATCTGCCGATTGTGGATGCTGTGACCCTTCGACCCCTTGAGTGCGAATGGAAGGATACGAACAGGGCCTCAGATTTGCGGAAGGGTGCAGTTCACTTTATGTATTGCCTTAAGGCCCTGAGAACATCTAAGGTGTGCCATTTCATGGGAGGGCTGAGGGCAAAAATTTGGTAGCACCACCTCCTGTGTCCTGTGGAATAGGGAATTGATCTTGGGAATGAAGGAGGGGTCCAGGTGTAGGACCATCCTATCTGTGTGGAAAATGCAGAGATCTTCCCTAATTGATAGTGCTGCCAACTCTGAAATGCGTCTAGCCGAGGTAACGGCCACCAGAAATGTGACCTTAAGTGTGAGGTACTGTAAGGTGCATGTCCTGATAGGTTCGAATGGAGATGAGGTGATGGCCTGTAGGACCTTGGACAGATCCCAGGAGAGATATCTGTGGACCACAGATGGTCTGTTGTTTGTTGCGCCCTTCATGAAGGATCGCACCACTGGATGTTTGGCCAGTGGTTCAGAGTTGCCATATGTGAGTATGGTGGACAGGGCAGCCATCTGTCTGCGAATTGTGTTGGGTGCTAAACCTATCTTAAGTCCCTCCCACAGGTTGTCTAAGACTCTTGGAATAGGAATCGTAAAAGGGTCTAGATGCTGCCTTGTGCACCAGCTGCAGTAATTTCTCCACGTGGAGTTGTAAATTCTGTTTGTTGTGGGCCTTCTTGAGGCCTGGATCGTGTTAATGACATCTGGAGAATAAGTCTCCCCTTCTAGGAGGCTCCGTTCAAGGGCCAAGCAGCTAGTTGGAACCACTGTGGTTCTGGATGTTGTAGAGCCCCCTGACGGAGGGGATATAGAAAGACTGACGAGGTCGGCAAACAGCCCCCTCAGCCAATGTCCCCAGAGTGCGTCTGCTCTCTCTGCCCCTGGTGAAGGGAAGCGGGAGAAGAACCTCGGGAGCTGGACATTCTTGGGACTGGCGAATAGGTCCAGTACTGGATGGCCAAACCTCTCTGATGCTTCCCTGAAGAGAGCCGGGTGCAGGCTCCACTCTGAGTGGTCTACTGTTGCCCTGCTCAGGGAGTCCGCCTGCTGATTTGCTTCTCCTGATATGTGTTCGGCCCTGAGGGAGACTAGGTTGTTCTCAGCCCAACTTCCCAGCGATTGGGCCTTGGTCATGAGGGATATGGATCGTGTGCCACCCTGTTGGTTAACATGGGCCTTTACCGCCACATTGTCTGTGAGAACTAGGACGTGCTGATCCGCCACTGAGTTGCAGAAGTGGCGAAGGGCCACGTGTATGGCTCTGAGCTCTAACCAGTTTATGTTGTGTCTCAGATCCTCTTTGGACCATTGGCCCTGTGCCAGTTGTGATTGCAGGTGTGCTCCCCAGCCGAATAGGCTGGCATCCATGGTCAGAATGACTCGGGTGAGTTCCTTGAACAGGTGTCCCTTTCCCACTGCTGGGGACGACCACCATTGGAGCGACTTGAGGACCCTTGGTGGCACCCTTACTCTCCGGTTGGAGGAGCTGGTTCCTATTTTCTGAAATGGGAGCAGGAACGAACCATTGCAAGTTTCTGGAGTGTAGTCGTGCCCAGGGCACGATTGCTAAGCATGAGATCATCTTTCCTAGCAGGTGAGAGAGTGTGGCCAGTGTGGTGGCCCATTTCCTTCAAATCTGACTGACCAGGGCTCAAATACTGTTTTGACGCTCTCAAGAGAGGTAGACCTCGCACTTTAGTGTGTCTATCACGGCTCCCAGATGAAGAAGACAGGTTGACTGACTCTTTTGGAAGTTTATTGAGAACCTGTGGTCCTGAAGGGTTCTTAGGGTCAGTGTCAGATCTGACTGTGCTGCTTGAATGGATGAGGATTGGATGAGAATGTCGTCCAGGTAATACTGGATGCGTACGGGGATGGTTCGTAAATGTGCAGAGAGTGTTGCCAATACTTTTGTGAATACTCTGGGGGCCGAAGAAAGTCCAAAAGGTAGGGCCCTGTATTGAAAGTGCTGGCCTGCATGGCAGAACCTGAGAAACTTTCATTGCTCCGGAAGTATGGGGATGTGAAGGTAAGCCTCCATCAGATCTATGAAAGTCAGGAGGTCTCCCCTTCTGATGCCTGCTAATATTGACTGGAGAGTCTGCATTTTGAACTTTCTATATGCCAGGTGGTTGTTCAGACTTTTTAGATCTAGAATTGCTCTCCATCCTCCCAAACTCTTTGGGACTATAAATAAGATGGAGTAGAATCCCTGTCCCTGTTGTCCCTTCTGCACCGGTTTTATAGCTGGATGTCCAGGAGGTGCTGGATGGCCTCCTTGATGAGGCTCCTTCTGGTCGGATCCTTGGGTAATGGGCAAGGGACGAAGTGGTTCGGAGGTTTGGAGGTGAATTCCAGTGAGAGGCTGAATCTGACAGTATTTAAGACCCAAAGGTCCGTGATGGTGGCCTGCCATCTGTGTGCTAAGAGAGCCAGCCTGCCACCAATGGGGGAACCCTACCCACCATCACTTAGATTTGCAAAAGGAGTGGACCCCTGCTCCTCGAAAAGGCCTCTTCTACTGGAATTGCTGTCCAAATCTGTCCCTGTTACCGGCTCTGTCGCCTTGTTGATCTGATCTGGGTTGATAGGGACGGGAAAAAGAAGGAGGCTCTGGGCCTGCTTCTGATCGGAAAGGTTGTCTGCGAGGGTAGGAGGAGACTGTCCTCCCTGTCCTCCTTGAGAGGTGGGCCAGGACCTTGTGTTTGTTCTTATTTTCTATCAGGTAAGGGTTGAGGACCTCACCAAAGAGTAGGCCACCATTGTAAGGCATAGCCGCCAACCACCACTTTGCCTTGATGTTGGCTCGCCACTGTCTGAACCACAGTAATCTACGTGCTGCGGTGTTGGACACTATTGCCCTGGCAGAGTAGTTTGGGGAGATCCTGGCCTGGAGTTGGCGCAGCCAGAGCAACGAAGTCCTAGCAAAAAAGGAGTTAGAAATGGCTGCTTTGATTGCCCACGCTGAGGCCTGGTGTGTTCTGCGGAAGGTGAGTTCCACCTTCCTGTCCTCTGACTTCAGGGCCTGCGCCATATCCCCGGATACCGTGGATGGTGAAAAAAGACCTGCTGAAGGCTCATCTACTGCCGGGACCTCTATTACCTCCAATAAGGCCGGTTCTATGTTGAACAGCTTCTTGTCTTTCCCCCCGCAATTGGAGGGAAAGACCCCGGTGCCCCCAAATTATTCTGAATTTTATCAAAGAAGAGAGTGGGGCAAGGGATTTATTGCTGTGTGTAGGTGGGCTGAAAAAGCACCCTGCTGTTTGTGTCCTGACATGTTGAGGTCCCTCCTGGGGGAGCCTTGGCCTCTTTACCTTTGCGGTGCTGGCCTTGTAAAGCAGAGATTTGAATAGAGTCAGGTTGAAGAGGCCCATGAATGGTGGAGGATCTAGGGATATATCATCATCCTCTGACAGCCCCAGATCCGTTTACTCATAGTCCCCGTGAGGGACTTCCTGCTTCTAGAGGAATAAGATGGAGAAATTGAATGAGGTAAAGGAGGTTATTGGAAAGAAGAAAAACTCATTTAAGAAATGGAAGGCTCTTCCTACCGAGGAGAACAGGAGGGATCACAAACTCTGGCAGACCAAATGCAAGGCGATAGTCATGAAAGCCAAGAGAGACTTTGAGGAGCATATAGCCAAGAATATTAAAAATAATAACAAAACCTTTTTTAAGTACATCAGAAGCAGGAACCCAACCAGAAAATCAGTTGGGCCACTTGATAACAATGGTCAGAAGGGGATAATCAGAGAAGACAAGGAGATTGCTGAGAGGCTAAATGACTTCTTTGCCTCCGTTTTCACCGAGGAGGATAGAGAACATTTGCCTGCCACTGAATTAGTTTTCCCAGGGAGGGAAATAGAAGAATTAAACCTGATAGAGATAAACAAGGAAGATGTTCTTGCATGCCTTTCTAAACTAAACGTCAACAAATCGCCGGGTCCAGATGGCATCCACCCTAGAATTCTCAAGGAACTCAAGTGTGAAATTGCTGAACTTCTAGCTAAAATATACAATCTTTCTCTAAGCTCAGGCACTGTACCGGAGGATTGGAGGGAAGCAAATATAACCCCGATCTTCAAGAAAGGATCCAGAGGTGATCCAGGAAACTATAGACCAGTCAGTCTAACCTCAGTTCCAGGCAAACTGATGGAAACCATTATTAAAGATAAAATTACAGGGCACATAGAAAAACAGGCATTGCTGAAAGAAAATCAACATGGTTTCTGCAAAGGCAAATCATGTCTTACTAACTTGTTAGAATTCTTTGAGGGTGTAAATAAATACATAGATAAAGGGGCCCCAGTTGATATTGTATATCTTGACTTTCAAAAGGCTTTTGACAAAGTTCCTCACCAAAGGCTCATAAAAAAGCTCTCCAGCCACGGAATTAGAGGACAGGTCTTGTCCTGGATTGGTAACTGGCTAAATTGTAGGAAGCAAAGGGTGGCAATAAATGGACAATTCTCCGGATGGAAAGAAGTGAGAAGTGGTGTACCCCAAGGTTCAGTTTTGGGGCCTTTACTTTTTAATTTATTCATCAATGATCTGGATGTAGAAGTTAATAGTGAGGTAGCCAAGTTTGCTGATGACACTAAATTGTTCCGGGTTGTGAAAAGTGAAACTGATTGTCGGGAGCTCCAGAAGGATCTCTCAAAATTGTGTGAGTGGGCAACAAAGTGGCAAATGCATTTTAACCTAAACAAGTGCAAAGTTATGCACATCGGGGCAAAGAACCCCAATTATACTTACCAACTGATGGGGACCAAACTTTCTGAGACAACCCAAGAAAGGGATCTTGGGGTTTTGGTGGACAGCTCGATGAAGATGTCAACCCAATGCGCAGCAGCAGTAAAAAAAAGCAAATTCCATGCTTGGCATGATTAGGAAGGGAATCGAAAATAAGTCAGCAAATGTTGTATTGCCTCTGTACAAATCGATGGTGAGACCACACTTGGAGTACTGTGTACAGTTCTGGTCACCGCACCTCAAGAAGGATATAATGGAACTGGAAAAGGTGCAAAAAAGAGCAACAAGAATGATCAAGGAAATGGAGCGCCTCCCTTATGAAACCAGATTGCAACGCCTTGGTCTCTTCAGCCTTGAAAGACGGCGTTTAAGGGGTGACTTGATCAAAGTGTATAAAATCATGCATGGGATAGAAAAGGTGGATAGAGAAAAATTCTTTTCTCTATCACACAATACCAGGACAAGGGGGCACTTCCTAAAGCTTATAGCTAAGAAAGTGAGGACAAATAAAGGGAAATATTTCTTCACCCAGAGGGTCGTTGATTTATGGAATTCACTTCCTGAAGGGGTCGTGACAGCTGTCAGCCTTGACAGCTTCAAGGCAGGGCTAGATAGATTCATGGATGCAAAGTGTATTGGTGGTTATTAAAACAGATGTCCATGTGCCGCCTCTATGTTGGTTGAGGCAGGCAGGATTCCCTTGAGTACCATTTGTTTGGGGGTCAAGGGAAAGGGAGGGTTTTGCCTTCTCTTTCTGCTCAAGATCCCCATGTACAATTGGTGGGCCACTGTGTGACACAGAATGCTGGACTCGATGGGGTTTGGCCTGATTCAGCATGACTCTTCTTATGTTCTTATGTTCTTATGTTGATCCCTGGTATGCTGAGGCTTCCTCTTGAGAAAGGTAGGATTGACCTCTTGAAGCCACAGACCTGGCTCTGGACCTATGATGCCTTATAGAGGCCATGGCCTGAGCGACGGCCTGAGATATCAGAGATTGTAAGTGTTCTGATGATAAGGCTCCCTGATTGTCTGAAGGGCGAAACCCTGCTGTTGCTGAATGTGTGTCTCCCGAGCTGTCAGGCCCCTCGCTTGGGGGGAATCTCTCTGCCTAGTCTGCGTCAGCCTGTTTCCAGAGGTTCCTGACTAGGCTGCAGCGGGCCAAATATTTCCTCCTCTGTGTAAGTAGGTAGGACTAGATCGTCTTCTGCTATGTTTTGCCTCTTTTCGGCTCTAGAGAATTGTTTTTTCAGAGCCTGGTGCCGGCGTTTGGCCTCCTTATCAGCTGCCTTGGAGGATCTTTTGCCAGATATTGCCTTGGCCCTGATCCTGCCCACTACTTCCTGGTTGGAGGATCTTGGCCTCTTACTAACGGAGGAGTCCTGTGCTGCCTGAGCAGCGTTGGTGTCTGCCATTGGCACAAGAGATATCTCAGCGCTGAAACTGAAAGGAGCTTCATGGTAAGAGGCTTGGTAATGGGCCGGCCTAGGCCACAGAGCAATCTGGTAATGACTGGAAATAGTCCCGGTGGCAATGCCAATTAATGGTACAGACACCCACTGTGCTCCCCTATTCCAGCCTGTTTTGTTTCTGGCAGCAGTAATATCACTTTTGAAGATACCTCCCGCACACACGTGTTAGGCAGACAATTGTTGTGGCTCTTCCTCTTCTCCTCTTTCTCCTTTTTTTAAAAAAATGTGGTAGGTTGACTATGGGCTGGGCTGTGAGTGACTAGGTAGGAACGAGGAATGGCCTTAATCTGCAGAGGAGGCACTGTAGGTGAAGAGGGGCAACACGCACTTCCCTGCCTTCCCCCCCCCCACCGTTCAACCTCTCCAGCCTATTCTTTCATGTTAACCTTGGGGAAAAAGAAAATTTAGGATTACTTGCCTAGTGCCAGTTCGAGCCAGCAGCGGCTTACCGGCATCTCGCTTTGGGGGGGGGGTTGAGCAGGGGCTGGCAGCTAAATGCTGAAGACTTGAGCAGCTTGAAAAACGCGGCTTGAAATGGTGGTCGCGAATTTGCTCTGTTAATTGCGGCCGCTCTGCCTCTACGGCTGGGGTGCTGAGCACTCGTATTAGGCGGTCCAGCTGTTGCTGTGGGCTGGGACTGTCTGCCTTCTGCTCAGGGATAAGATTCGTGCCCCCCGCTCCAGAGACCACATGGAGGCAAAATGGCAACCGGCCTCTTTGTCTGCTCTCCGAAGATCAGCTGGAGCTTCGGGGAAGCCTTGCGGAGTCACTCCGCTTGGCTGGAACAGTTGCGAGCAACTGCTGCTTATTTTACTTCCCCCCCGCCTTAGAAAGGGTAGAAATAGAAATTTTAAGAGTTGTAAATATGACCTGATCTTAGATCCAAGGTGTCTGTCCTGTCAGGCGAAAGACTAAGTCTTTTGCCCAACAGGAATGGCCGCAGGGAGAGAGGCATGGCAAAATTGGCTGACGTAGTCTATACGGGCAGAAGACAAGCAAAACCCATTGGTGGATTCTCCATTCGTCATACTGGAGAAGTTGGCAGATCTATAAAATCAAGCAATTCTAATCTCTATATTCATGCCATGAAAACATTTAAAGAAGTTCCCTGTATTAATCCTTTCATAAGAGCTCCCTTCCCCAAAGTTCAAAGTCTCCACAAAAGTTGGCTCCACATAAAATGCAAATATATCAAAATGGCACCATGAGTGCAGTAATACAGCTTTTTCAGCAGCTGTATTGCATTATTGGCTCGTATTCGTTTGATGTCTAAATGTCTTAGATCCTTTACACATCTTCCAAGCAGGATCTACAATATATACACATCTTTAATTTATTAATGAAAAGATAAAAAGGAGCAAGAGATAGATGGATGTTTCACAGAAGATAAAATGGAGAATGCAAAGAAATGTATGTCCTTGGAAAGCAATAGAGATGCTCTGTTCATTGTACAAATATTCAAGGTGTGAATCTTTTGCACTTACAGAATAATGTGATTCCAAAAGAAACATAATATGAATGCAGAAAAATCTAAGATGGTTCAGAGTGCAAAGGAAGTTAAAGAGAGATAAATTGAGATAGAAAATGGAGACAGAAAAGCATGGAATAATAAAAATAGATAATTAGACTTCCGGTTCCAGAATGCGGCGATGCCGGTCGCGCCTGAAAACTTCTTTCCAGGCCGTCCGTAGTTTCCTTCGCCGGTAGACCCCCTAGGGGGTCGGAAGTCGCCCTAGAGGGGCGACCACCGAGGAGGAGGCCAGCTGGTAGATAGGGAAAGGCGGTAGCTTCCCCCGAGTCTCCAGCTTCTCCTTAGGGCCGACGGAGCAAAGATCGGCCTGCCGATCACCCTGCTGCACCAGCCGAAGTCACATCGTCATCTAAGCGTTAACGACCCACCGCAGATGATCCGGGTGAGATCCCCTTTTTTCCTCTTCACACCCCTGCTGTTTTTGCCTGTAGAAGCTGTTTGTGCTATTATTTCCCCATCTGGAGAAAGCGGCTTTAGTAATCGTGGGAACAAACACGCTTTACAAAAAGGACAGAAAAAAATAAATAAATATTCATTTAAAGACTATATTCTATTCCTACTTACATTGTGAGGTAGAAAAAACTTTTTGTGCTTTTTGGAGCGGTATTATATCGGCGGAGTATTTCTTTTTCTATTCTCCCTTTAAAGATAGAAAAAAGGGAAAAATGGTGTTTGAAGAAGTCTTTGTAGCTCACTGAGGACACCTACTGGTCAAAATTTAATATTGGATTGTTTATTTGGAGATGAGACAGCTCTGGCCTTCAAACTGTTTTTCAAGAAAAAAGATAATTTGAGCCAGCTGTGTGATCTGTGGGGGTGGATAATGTTCAGCTGTTCAACTGTAACCTTCACTAAAAAGGAAAAGGATTTTTCTTCGACTATTGCTAAAATGGAGAAGCCTCAATCACATTTAAACTGTAAACTTATACTGGAAAAGATCTATGAGGCTAAAGAAGAAATATGTACTACAATAAAAGAGGCTACTACAGAATTAAGAGCCAGAATTTCTACTTTAAAACTTAAAACTGACTCCCTGGTTACACTTGACTACTCTACAAAACAGATTATACAAGAAGAGGTTTAACTGAGGATAAGGAAAATCTTATTTTGCCTTACAAGCAAGACCAGGAAAAGCAAAGACCGAACTTTGGACTTCTGAAGCAATGAGGCTTTACGGACAAGAGAAACAGAGGATTAAATCGGAGATCAAGATGGTTTATATCAAATCAAGTGATACTACAAGCAATAAAAAGAGACCTATTATATGGAAGGGAAGTCCTGTTATGGAAACCCACTTGGCAAAAGAGGAAAGCTAGAATAAGATTTAAAAATGAAAATTAAAATTTCTTAAATTGGATTAAAGGCAACCTAGAACTATGGACTAATCTAAGGACTGAGATTTTGAGTTTGAAGTAAAAAGATGTCTTACAGTTGGTCTGAATCAATAATTAATTGAATGTTAATTACATATTGAAATGATTTAAGATCTGATATTAATTTGTTAACTTAAAGAGATTGATTAAGCGAAGGATTAGATATTTAGAGAACAATTTGATAAATATATACATTTAGATGTGTCTAGGATAGACTAATATGTTTGTTTAATGATGAGATATTTTTCTGTATAAGGGATTAAAGACAATTTAGAATACTAGGAATGTTCCTTTTAGAATGTTAGGTTTATTTCTATGAAAATTATGATGTAATGGAATGATGAAAACTGAAGAGAGGCTTCAGATTTGAAGTACTAATAGTTAATTGAAATTTAATATGATGATATGATTTTCTGATGATATGGATGTTATTAGTTATGATAATTAACTGGAGATTTAAACTTTGCTCAATAGAATGACATGATTTAAGGTATGATATTATTTTTTTCTTTAGCTTGAAGAGATGGATCAGCTGATAGACTTGATAGGTATAGGATAGATTAATATTTTATTCTAAATAAGGGAGATTAATGGAAGAAGAAACAAATAAGATTTTGATAAAATTAAAAAAGTAGAACATATGTGGAAGGGATATTTGAACTGAAAATGTTTTTATTTAAAGTTAATCTGATTATGGTAGAAATTGATGAAGCTTAAAAACAGGCTCAGGTTGAATACAATTAAGCTAGAATTGGATATTCTAAATATACTATGCTATTTGAGGGAAAAAGAGAGGGAATATTTGATGTATTGATTATATTATGTATATATGTCTTGTTTTAAGATGTTTGATTACCCCAGCACCATGGTGTGTCCTGAATATGTTCCTTTAAGAATTTTTAAAAACCAATAAAATTTGTTTTAAAAAAATAAAATAAAATAGATAATTATAACATATGCAAGGAGATGGTCAGTACAGAGAAGCATATCATGGAGATTCAAGTTTAGCAGACTTGGAATAAGAAGGAAAAAAGTAGTCTATTGAGAAAGGAAAGAGGAACTAAACATGGAACACATAAAGAAAAAAAGAGACTGATTAATTAGCAACAATATTTTGAATACAGATTTCATATCAAGTATTTAGCACTATGCACCTCTAAATTTAAATTGTTCTCTCAGCATAAAAAGAAAGAAGTACACATTTCAAACTTTTATAAATAGTTTAAAAATGACACAGAATATCTATGCACTAAATCACATTTTAAAAATTCCTATGGGCTAATTATCCCTATTTTTAGCAGCATATAAAGAAAATAAAGAAACAAACTGCAACAAAGGACTTTTCCCAAATTGAAAAAATGGAAGATGTTCACTTTTTATCTTCTGTCTCCTTTTTCCAGTATCCATTTTCTCTTTTTGCTACTTAATCCTTCCCACGTGCTGCTAATTCAAATACAAGGAGCCAGATTTCCATGAAAACAGCCCATTTCCTTACATTTGTCAGGGAGACACAGAAAGGTTGATATATTGCTGACATTCTGACTTAATGAGGTTGTAAAAAAGAAAAGAAAAGCTATACATAAAGATGTCACCTGCCATCCCCTGGCAGTCTAGACCTGCACAAATCTTTTGAAGTTGTCCTGAAAGTCTTGTGTTTCCAAAGGACAGTTATTTTAATGTTTGAAGGCCAGATTAACTGTTGCAACTCATGAGAAGGCATGATTGATTTAACAAAAGCAACTGAACTTAACTTGGAAGCTGTTCTGTTAATTGGTGATGATGGGAAAGAAACTAGGTTTGAGATTCAATGCATCTAAACAGGAAACATAATAAGGGACATACATAATTTCAGAGAGGGAAAGCAGGATTTAGTGAATTTCTGTATTTCATTTCCCTAGTTCGGTAATGTCTATGTGAAACTGCATTAATGTGTCTCAACTAGGAATACTGGTATTGCTGTAGAGATGCTACATTCATCACAATTATTAAAGAACTGCTTTCCACAAGTCCGTCATCAACCTATAAATGTGAAAACTGAAGAAGCTTCTTGGATGAGAAGTGAAATGTCTTCAAGGGGGAAAAAAGGAGGTTCAGATGCCTTTTGAAAAGCACCTTTGGGACAACCATGACTTGAATGACTAAGAATCCCCATAGATACCAATAATTTCTGGTTTCTCCATGTGCTCCATACTTAGATTCAGAAACTGAATTATGCAAGTATGACTGACTGTAAAATCTGTTATACCTCGCAACCTGCTCAACTCTACCTGTCTGGTACTGCTATCCTATACTATTTAGTAAAGAAATGCTTCATAAGCAAGTATTCCTTGTCTCAGGAGGTCTGCCAGGTCTTTTGAATTCAAAGGTGAAAAAAACTATCTTAGTGAATACAAAGAGATAGAAAATAAAAGCAAGACTACAGAATCTGAAGAGGCTGTATTGCATATACAATCAGTTGGAGATATTATAGTCATTCATAATCTAATTAGAAACTTCAGCTACATTCTCATTTGCTTGCTAGGCTACAGAAATATTTTGTGAAGCCTTCTTCAGTCTGTTACTTTCTACTTGCATTAGACTACTTTACATCTTGCAGGATGTCAGGTTGGGAAAGGTTGAACTACTGACTATGCCAGTTGGACTTAATGGAAGTCCTCAAAGACAGCAGAGGGAAAGGTCTGATAAAGCATATTCTTAAAACCACGAGAAAGAAAAATGGCATAAAATATTGCTGCCAAATTACTATTTTTCTGTGGTGAATATTAAAATTTCAATTCATTTTTATTTAATAACTGTAATTTAAATTTCACAAAGAAATGCAAGAGTATGGTAAATGGAATTCTCACCATCAACTGCCAATGAAACAATGTCTTGGGTATCTTCAATTCCATACATTACATCACAGCGATAAATCCCAGCATCACTTGCACGTAACTTCACCATAGTTAATGATGCATCACCAACGTCTTCTGGATGGCTTGGAACTGACACTCTTCCTTTGTAGCCTTGTCCAATCTTGATATTCCCATTCTGGGCCACCAATACTGTAGTTTCTTTGAGATCTTTTCCACCTTTGTCCTGTTCAATCTTTGACCACTTAATCCGGAGAAACTCACTTATGTTGTGATAGCTTGGCGGCAAAGTCGGCAGAGTTGAAAAAAAGCATGGGAGGGTAGCTCTTCCAGAGAGTAAGCCTTTCACTGGTGGACTTTTCTCCACTTTAACTAAAAGAAACAACAGTGTATAAGTGAGCTAGTGAAAGTTGATTGACATTCAATCCATAAAGCAGGGATAGTAAGATTAGCCCTTCTCTTTGCAACTCAAAGCTTAAGCAGCAGTGAAAGTGAGAAAGAAATTATAGACATGAAATACTGATTTTATCATTGTAAACTAAAAATCATAAATAAATGTAAGATTATGAAGGTTTCAGGAAAATACACATTTGATTCTAAGCACAGGTTTAAATCACATATCAAAACTTTTCTAGGATGGGATGAAGTCAACATTCGACAAAGAATATTCAAACTGATAATGGACTTCTGGAGATGGCAAACAGAATACGTGCAGGTAGTCCTTGACTTGTGATTGTTTAACAACAGTTCAAAGTCAGGGTTTGAAAAAAGTGATTTACAACCTGTACTCACACCTACAATCTGTCATCACCTAATCACAGTTCAGGCAGATGGCACCTGGCTTGCATTTAGGACTAGTTGCAGATGCCTGCAGTCACATGGTCATTATTTGCTATTCTCTTTTGCTGATTTCCAATTGGGAAAGTTAGATGTGCTTAACAGCAATCATAGTCATAAAATTGACTCTAGCTTGACTTATGACAGAAATTCTGGCACGAGCTGTAGTTGAGAACTCCCTTGTACAACCTCACCATTTTTTCTTTAAAAATTGTACCATGAGAATGGCCAACATTTATTTTAATATACAGACATTTAAAAAAGAAAAGATTACATGGCTAAAAATCTTCCCTTAAACTTTTTTCATAGCTATAGTAACTGCCACTCAAAACACATCCACTCTTTAGCAAGGGAAAAGATTTGTATTGGAATGCTGATACCGGTAGAATGCTTGAACTAAAAATGGACAAGCTTATCCAAATGGTGTATCATGAACAGAACTGCCCACATAGCTTTACTGTAAGCCAGGGGTTCTCAACCTTGGCAACTTTAAGACTTGTGGACTTCAACTCCCAGAATTCCTCAGCCAGCAAAGCTGGCTGAGGAATTCTAGGAGTTGAAGTCCACAAGTCTTAAAGTTGCCAAGGTTGAGAACCCCCTGCTGTAAGCAGTCACTGAAGTAGATCAGGATTGGGCAATCCCCAGGCTGTATTATTCCCCTTACCTACCCCTACCCACCCATCAATTCCAGGCATTTTGTTGTTGTTTCTGGGATTTTTGAAGATTCTAATGGCAAAAAGATAGTTTCCAATTGTATGACTTTCTCCCCTATTTTAAAAATCAAGCAAGCTCTAAATTAACCTCTTACAAGTTTCATAGATCTGTTTTGAGTTTAACTTGCTGATTCCCTGACCCAAAGTTTAAGCCGTGCTCTAGTGGCATCATCACATCGCTGCAATGGCAAAACAAGGCAGTTCCAAGTTCATTTTGCATGGTGAATCTAACCACATAAATTTTTAAGTTAAAAAAGTATCATTATATTGACAATGGAAACTTCCAGTTTCTTTTATAGGGTGCTTCTATACAAAGAAATTTTAAAAATGTATTAATTGGTGTTGATATTGCTGTTCCTTGGCTGCATTCATTTAAATAGATTAAATTACTCCAACACATAGTGAAAGAACATACGGTAATATATTTATATTATCTTCTGCTCAATCATATCTGATTCTCTTTATGCCTCCTTAAGAAGGGCTAATGGTAATGATATGCATAGAGATTCCACATGAGAAATAATTCTGTTCGTGTTGCCAGCATGTTTCTAATGGAAGGTTTAGGTGCATGTTTGGAACTAATCTGTGCAGAACTCTTGTATATACATTAATCATGGCAAGATCTAACTCTCCTTCCTGATTTCAACATAAGAGAAGATCACTGAAATTCAATGATCCCAATAAAAATTTCTCATTTGGCTTTTTCTTTACTCTGAACAGCTGGCTTAGTAAAAATCCATTACATGCTTTGTGTCCTGCTGATATCGCATAAATCCAATATTAAATGTAAGACATGAAGGACATTTGCCAAAAGCAAGTGAAAAAAATTAAACGGTAAGATCTATGGACCAAGAGTTGGTTTATGTTACAGCAAAATAAATGATGGAGTAATTCTATGCAAGAGTTAATTCGTATTTACCATGTATCCTAAGAAAAAAGGAACATTTTCTTTCTTTTCAGAAAAATATTTCAGACAGCCAGTTGTTCCCTTTTAATTATTTCCTTTCCAGCCTCAGGGCTTAACGTATCATTCAAATAAAATATTCCTCAGTAGTTGGAAGGAGGGAGGGGAAAAATAAGATCTAGGGTGGTTCCCATACGATTAAAGAACTTTTACCATCTTTTATATCTCTGCAGCTGCAAACACTTTACTGTAGACTGTTTCCATCCAATATTAGTATATGGCTAAGGTTAGCTCTGGCTACTGTTCATATAACCTGCTTGCTGTGCATCTGGAACAGGAACTATATATTTGCTAGATCTACCAATCCTTAATCCCTCATGAATTTATTCAATGGTTTGACAGATTAATTAATTGATTTAATTAATTGAGAGTAATTGAGAAGCACACATATCTATAAATAAATAATTCCTGACTGCAGCACAAAAATGAACACTGCTTATTTGCAAACATTATTTTTCTTTTTTTAAACTCTATATGCTTAGAATGCAGAATACATGGGAAAGATAACTTTTATTAGATTAATACATTAATTAATTAAAAGAATATTTATATATATATATATATATATATATATATATATATATATATATATATATATATATATATATATATATATATATATATATATATATATATATATATATATATATATATATATATATATATATATATATATATATATATATATAATGTTGAGGGAGGGAATTAAAAGAAAGTTACTATGAATTTTCCACCCAATGAATGAGGAAAGATACTACAAAGTTATGCATATAGCATCCATTGTTGGAGGGTGTCAAAAAAAGTCAAAATGATGGCTATGATCATGCAGTAGTCAGTCACCTTTTTTTACTTTTTTGACATCTTCTCCCCTTGTAGACATGCCGAATTATGCTGTCCCAAAATATTTGTTTAAGTGAAGGGTAACGTATTGTCTTCTTTAACAACAGGCAAAACATTGCAAACTGAGTCATATTTTAATACTGGCAACAGAATAGTAATCTGCACTGCATTTGAAGGTTGCAGGGTCATATATGAGTCACAACCTTTAATGATAATTGACATGATTAAACATAAAGTGACATAATATCATAATACAATTGCCTGTTACCTAACATGGAGCTTTGTCCCTTCAATTCCTCTTAGCAGCTGCCTCCTTCTGCCAGATATGAACTGTAAAAACAGCACCATCACTCAGCAGCCAACATTTTGTTGCTAGGGTTGTCCAGTTCTGTAATCCAGATCTATTACCTTTGATATGGCCAGTCTGTAGTGTTAGTAATAAGCACTTTTCTAACATTGTAAGGTTGGTCTGAGAAGGGACGTTGTCTTACCCGAACGCCTTTTCTCAGTACGAAGATGGAGAATCCACCAATGGGTTTTCTCTGTCTGCCTGCTCTTGAGACCAAGTAGCCAAAGTTGACACACCCCTTCTTGCTAGGAGATCCAGTCTTAACGAGGGCGAAAGTGACTGAAGGTGGACGAGGTGTTGTCTCTCAAACCCTTAAATTCGGCCTAACTGACCTAAAGGGTGGGTGTGGATTCTCCATCTCCATACTGAGAAAAGGCGTTCAGGTAAGACAACGCCCCTTCTCCAGTACAGGAGATGGAGAATCCACCAATGGGACATACCAAAGCCTCACTGTCCCGATAGGTGGGAAACAGATAAGGCCGGAATAGTGTCCTCGGAGACCACCTGCTGAAGGACCCTCCGACCAAAGGAGGCATCCGCCAAAGTGAAGCGATCGATCCTGTAATGGCGTACAAACGGGGAGGGCGAGGACCATGTCACAGCCCTGCAAATCTCCTCGATGGACGTCTGAATGGCCCATGCCGCAGAGATCACAGCATTGCAAGTGGAATGGGCAGTAAGATGACTTGGAGCCGGCAGGGAAGAGGACTGGTACGTCTCCGTGATACAGGCCCTGATCCACCTGCCGATAGTGCCAGCGGAAACCTTCTGTCCCAGAGAAGCCGGACGGAAGGAGATAAATAGGGCCTCAGATCTACGAAAAGGCTCCATGCGCTTCATGTAATGCCTCAGTGCCCTGCGGAGGTCCAGTGTGTGCCACTGCCGCTCCAAATCATGGGAAGGATTGGGGCAAAAATTTGGCAAGATGACTTCCTGTGCTCTATGGAAGAGCGAGTTTACCTTGGGCACAAAGGCGGGGTCCAGGCGAAGGACCACCCGATTGCTGTGAAAGATACAAAGGTCATTCCTGACCAATAGAGCAGCCAGCTCAGAGATACGTCTGGCTGACGTGATGGCGATTAAGAACGCAACCTTAAGAGACAGGTTCGGCAATGGAATAGAAGCTATGGGTTCAAAGGGTGGTTTTGTTAGAGTGCAAAGGATGCGAGGCAATTCCCATGTCCTAAAAATCAGGAACAGAATTTTTATCACCATATTTCTTCTGATGTTAATCCGAATTCCAGCTCCCCTTTATAGGAGGTCTCATATCTCTAGCCTTTATTATGCAAAACTAATACTTTTAAACATTGTATCCTTATTTCTAAAAATGTGATGTTTCCTTTTGAGGTATATACCAACACCCTTACTAAGGATTGAAAGGAAAAAAAGCTTTCCCCTAGAAAGTTTACCTTGCACTAAGTCATAGAAACAACCTATTGAATTCAGATGGAACAGGTTTCAAGTATTACCAGCAGTGTGTTTATCATTACTTTGGCTACTCAGCCCACTATACCGATGTCAGATCAAATTGTATTAATATAGCATGTGGAACATAAGTCTATCTGTACTCAGAATTCAAATGCTATAACTCGGGGTAGACAACTATGGCCCCTTTATGACCTGCAGACTTCAACTCCCAGAATTCCTGAGCCAACCAGTCAATTCCCAGAAATTTTAAGGTAGATGTGATTCATTTGTTTTGTGTTCCTCTGCATCTTTCTAAAGTTTACTGACCACATTTTCCATGGTGATTATCACCTGTAAAACCTTTAAGGGCTATATCCTGTAATTGTCATATTTTTTTCTCTCTATGTAAACCTATAGAGCACTAAACCATAAGGATTCAGAATCAGCCATAGGAAGGAAAGGGGAGCAATTCCATCCCAAAAAGATTAGGTTCCATCTCTCTTCCCCTTTAGCCTGTAGGCAAAATTATTTTTTAGTCTAATCTTGATTAAAGCAAGCTTCAGCTGATTAAGCTAGGGACATATTGAGTGTTTTTGTTTTATGCTTGTGATTTTAACATGTTACAAGTTTTTATTAATGTTTAAATTATATTATTGTGTAGACTTTGTGATCATCTTTAACATCAATATTTATTAGAAAAACTAAATACAGATAGTCCTCAATTTACAACCTTTCGTTTAGCGACTGTTGAAAGTTACAAGAACATTGAAAAAAATTAAAATTATGACCATTTTTTACAATTATGACTGTTGCAGCATCCCTATGGTCATGTGATCAAAATTCATAACTCAAGGACTACCTGTATAAATCATAGAAAAGAATGAAATGTATGACAATTGAGAGGCACTTTGTATTGTACTTCCTGCAAGATAGGATAGGCAGCCAGACCATCACCACCATTATATATTTTTGGGAAAGACATGCTGACACTATTCATATGATTTACAATTACAAAATCTCAGCTTGAACATATAATACTGTAATCCAACAGGTCCACTTCTAAGGAAAGGAGCGTTGGCTTATCTGAACGCCTTTTCTCAGCATGATGATGAAGAATCCACCAATGGGTTATTTCAGTCCTCCTGCCCAATCAGACTAAGATGTCAAGTTGTCACGCCTCCTCATTATCTGGTGCTTCCAGTTTCATCAACGGCGGAGGCAATGACAACCGATGGACGTGGTGACTCTCAAGCAGGTTTAAGAAAAATAAGAAAGGAACAAGAATCCCACTTGGCCCTAACTGACCGTGAAGTAAGGGAGGGTGTGGATTCTTCATCATCATGCTGAGAAAAGGCGTTCAGGTAAGCCAACACTCCTTTTCCAGCATGATGACTGAAGAATCCACCAATTGGACATACCAAAGCCCCCTGCGTCCCTATGGGTGGGGGTCAGCTGGGACCGAATCCCCAGATGGTGTGACTACTTGTTGTAAAATGCGTCTGCCAAAAGCGGCCTCGACTGACGCAAATTTATCCAGACGAGTGTCGAATAAATGGAGAAGGCGAAGACCATGTCGCTGCCCTGCAAATGTCCTCTATGGATGCCTGGGTAGCCCATGCCGCAGTCATTGCAGCACTGCGGGTTAAGTGAATCGTCATGTGAGCCGGAGCTGGCAATTTGAGAGAGCTGTAAGCGCAAGCAATATAGGCCCTGATCCACCTGCCAATTGTGGAAGCAGACACCTTTTGGCCCATTGAAGAAGGCTGAAAGGAGACGAACAGGGCTTCAGACCTACGGAAGGCCGTTGTGCGCTTGATATAGCATCGTAAGGCTCTTCTCACTTCCAGGCAATGCCACTCCATTCCAGATCATGTGACGAGCGTGGGCAGAAGTCCAGAAGAACGACCTCCTGAGCCCTGTGGAACACCGTATTAGCCTTAGGAATAAAGGCAGGGTCCAATCTGAGGACAACTCTGTCCTCATGAAAGGTACACAGGTCCCTTCTGATTGACAAAGCCGCCAGTACCGAAATGCGCCTAGCTGAGGTAACCGCAATCAGAAAGGAAACCTTGAGTGAAAGGTGTCATAATGAGCAAGTCCTAAGAGGTTCAAACAGGGCTGAAGTTAGAGCCTGAAGGACCCGGGGAAGGTCCCAAGAAGGGTATCTATGAACCACCGGGGGTCTGCTGTTGGAGACCCCCTTGATGAAGGATCTGATGGCCGGGTGACTGGACAAGGAATCCGAGGAATCCCAGGACAACACCGAAGAAAGGGCCGCTAGCTGCCTGCGGATAGTATTGGGAGCCAACCCTTTCTTAACACCCTGCATTAAATAATCAAGAACAATGGGAATGGTTACCCTTCATAGCCTCACGTGACGCTTGTCACACCAATGGCAGAAATGCCTCCACGTATGGTCGTAGATACGGTTGGTCGAAGGACGCCTGGCCGCCTGGATCATATCGATCACCTCCGCCGAATATGACTCTCTGGTCAGCGTGTGGCGTTCAAGTGCCAGGCGGTCAATTGAAGCCATTGGGGATCTCTGTGTAGAAGGACCCCCTGCGTCAATCGTATCTTATTGTCTGGAATCCTCCACTGAGTGGAGGCAGATAGACTTACCAGGTCCGCAAACCATGGTCTCCTTGGCCAATGGGGAGCGATGAAGATCATTTCCACCTGCTCCTCCAGAATATTCCGGATAACTGCGGGAAGTAGAGGCAACGGGGGAAAAGCATACAAAAGGCCTCGCGGCCACCTGCTGCATAGAGCATCCGCCCCCTCCGCTCCCTGTGACGGGAAGCAAGAGAAGAACCTGGGCAGCTGAGTGTTGCACAGCAAGGCGAACAGGTCCACCAGTGGGCGGCAAAACCGGATCGATATTTCCTCGAAGATATCCGGATGCAACATCCACTCTGAGTGGTCCACTGTCGACCTGCTGAGAGAGTCTGCCTGCCGATTTACCTCCCCCGAAATATGCTCGGCTTTGATGGAGAGCAGGTTTTTCTCTGCCCATGTGCCCAATGCTTGAGCCTCTGTCATGAGGGACTTGGATCAGGTGCCCCCTTGCCGGTTCACATGGGCTTTCGCGGCTACATTGTCCATTAGGACTAGCACATTTCGCCCTTTGACCAGTGCCTGGAAATGTCTTAAAGCCAAGTGTATCGCTCTGAGCTCCAGCCAATTGATATTGTGGGTCAGATCTGATTGCGACCACTGACCCTGCGCCATCTGGTTTAAGAGGTGAGCTCCCCAACCGAAGAGACTCGCATCTGTGGTCACGCAGATGCGATTGGGTTCCTTGAACAGAGTGCCCCTGCGAATGGCAGGGGATCCCCACCAGCCCAGTGATAGACGCAGCTGACGAGGGACGTGAACCAGTTGGCTGGACGTGTTGGAATGCTGTCTCTGGTACGGCAGCATGAACCATTGAAGGTCCCGGGCATGTAGACGGGCCCAGGGAACTATGGCTATGCATGAAATCAATTTCCCCAGCAGCTGGGACAGAGTGGCTAGAAACACCTTCCTGCTCCTGCATACCCTGAGAACCAGGTCCCTGATGCTCAGGACTCTGTCGTCTGACAAATACACATGACAGGAGTCCATGTCTATCACTGCGCCTAGATGTAACAGGCAGGTTGAAGGGGTCGTCTGACTTTTCTTGAGATTGATCAAAAATCCGTGTTCCTGAAGGACTCTGAGGGTGAGAGCCAGATCTGACTGGGCCAGTGAGGGGGGTGGAGACTGTATCAGAATGTCATCCAGATAGCACTGGACTCTTACGGGGACTAGCCATAGATGTGCTGCCAGTACCGCCAGGAACTTGGTAAAGACCCTGGGGGCTGAGGAAAGACCAAATGGAAGTGCCCTGTACTGGAAGTGGTGGGATAGATAGCTGAACCGCAGATATCTGCGATGCTCCGGGCAAATTGGAATATGAAGGTATGATTCCTTCAGGTCTATTGACGTAAAGAAGTCCCCTCTCCTGATGCTGCCCAGAATAGAGTGCAGCATCTGCATCTTGAACTTCCTGTATTGTAAGTGAAAGTTCAGGCCCTTGAGATCTAGGATAGCCCTCCATCCCCCCAAAGCTTTTGGAACTACGAATAGGATGGAGTAAAATCCCAGCCCCACCTGATTGAGGGGAACCTCCTCTATGGCCTTGATGTTGAGAAGATGGTGAATGGCGTCTTCCATGAGCCCTCTTTTTACGATGTTTCTCATTGTCGGACAGGACACGAAGTGGTCGGGGGGGTAGACCGGAACTCCAGAGCCAGGCCCTGTTTTATCGTGGCCAGAACCCAGGAGTCTGAGGTCGTGTTTTCCCATTGATGGAAGAATAGAGCTAGCCTTCCGCCAATGGGAGGATCTCCTGCCAAGTCACTTACCACGGCGGAAGGGGCGACCCCCTCTGCCACGGAAGAAAGACTTATGCTGGGGCTGATATCTGGGTTTGTCCCTGTAGCTAGGTCTATCAAAGGGGCGCTCCATCTTGGGGGCTGAGGGTCGGAAGGACTGCCCCTGTTCTGTAGAGGAACCAGTCCGAAAGGACTGATGGCGACCATAGGGGGTGAAACTCATGTTGAATTTCTTGGTGACATGAGAAATCACCTTTTGCTTTTGCTTATTCTCAATAAGAAAAGGTGTTAATGCGTCACCAAATAGCTTACCCCCAGTGAAGGGAGCCGTAGCAGCGCGCCACTTATGCTTGCTCTCGGCCCTCCAATTTTTAAGCCAGAGCAGCCTCCTAGTAACTACATTGGAGGCAATGGCGCGGGCAGAATGTTTGGCTGAGAAGAGGGAGACATCTGCCATATATTCAGAGGTGGCTATGAGTTTGGTTAGGTCCTGGTGGATCCTAACCTCTTCCAGGGGAACCCTATCCTGCAATTGTCTAAGCCAACTAATAGAGATCCTGGCGAAAAAGGAGGTGGCCGTAGCCGCCTTTGCAGCCCACGCCGATGCCAAGTGGACCTTGCGCAATGAAAGGTCAGACTTTTTTTCCTCCCCCTTAAGGACGTCAGAAACATTGGCTGGGAGGCTCGCTGTGGAGAAAAGCGGGGCCAATGACTCGTCTACCTTGAGCACCTCCAGTAGATCCGACAAGGTCTTAGCCATATCTACAATCTTGCATTCAGACGCCGCCTGAGAAGGCTGGGCTGCTGGAGATTCCCACTGTCCCTGAATGTTTTTCAGGAACAGTGGGGGGCATGGGATCTGGAGATGTTTCACCACTGATTCAGCAAATAGTCGATCTGTGTCCTGATCTGAGGAAGGCTGGGGAACAGGACCCGCATCAGATTTGATCTTAACTGAGGAACAGGCCCTGTATAGCAAGGAAGGGAAGACAGACGGATTGAAAAGTTCCGCCATTGCCTGAGAATCGTGAGTAGGCTCCTCACAGTCAGACCAACGATCCTCACTTCGTCATACTCTGAGACCATTGAAGACTCAGAATCTGGAGAATGGGAAGGGGAAATCATACCTGAACGATCCAACTCAGGTCTTGCGGTGATGGCCGGCGAAGAAGGTCCTTGAACAGGGACCGTCTGCTGTTGACCTGCAGAAGCCATGGCCTGTAACACCGCCTTGGAAATCAAGTTATGGAGCTGGTCTGAAAAAGACGGCTCTGGCGAAGGCCGTGACCCCGCAGCCGTAGGTGTGAAGGCCACCACCGGCACCGATGAAAGCCCGGGTAACCCCAGATCCTCCCCAAACAGGGGAGGTCCTACCTGACCAGAGGTCTGAGCTGGGACCTGCTAAAGAGTAGAAGCTGACCAGGCTCCCGAAGAAGAAGGAAGATGAGCCCCCAACTCGGGTGTTGCCTGGACCGGGGGCGTAGCACTATAGCCTGCTGACGATCTCTGAGCCCGTGAGAATTGCTTCTCTAGGGCTCTGTGCATCCGGTCGGCCTGTTTGTCGCTTGCCTTACCAGCCTTTCTGCCATACTTGGATTTGGCCTTGGCCTTACCTCCGGGTGCTTCAGGGGCCAGTACAGTTTGTGCGGCAACTTCGCCAGTTTCCAAAGGCTGGTGCTCGGTGGGTTCTGCCATGGTATTGAGAATGGTCCGGACGAGACTCTTTTCTGCAAGAGACGCAGTAGACCCCGCGCAGGGGACCGCACGTGGATAGCGTGGACTGGATCACTGGCAAACCAGACTCACGCTGCGCGCTTAAGCGCTCGTCACCTAGGCCCAAGAAGTCCGTCCACTTGGCTTGACGTCAAGGTAACGAAGTCACACGTGTCTCACAGTAGTGGCAATGGTCAGGATCTTGCAGCCACTAGATGCAGAAAAGGCCAGAACCAGGAAGCTAAGATGAGCAGAGGCCAAGACCGGCGTGTCGGCAGTGCTTGCTCACTAAATAATTAGTCCAGCTGAGAAAGTCAATCTGAAAGCAGAACTCACAAACAATCGCAGATCAAGGCAATGTGAAAGAAACACAATTTGAAATCTAAATACAATGCTGATCAATACCTATAGCCCCAGTTAAGGCCTTACTGAGAGGTAATTAGGCCTAGCAACCTCAAGGGAATCCCAAAATGGTGACTGAGAGATCTGGGTGTTTCCCGCATTAATTGAGGCCAATAAAATGGCGGCTGCTAGGGGTCCAGAAAGTGTGGTGGGAGGGAGAGGGAAGGATTTCAGCAGAAAAACAGTTAAGGTGCCAATACAGCACTAAAAACTGTTTGCCTGCTAATGAATGGGAGACGCTATAACAATACAGGCTTCTCCAACTCAAGCCTCAATATCCTTGCGGTAATGGCGCAACGCACCTCCGCTCTACTGTTCTAAAAGGGCTTCGATGCCCTGTAGCAAGTAATCAACTAAAAGAGAGAGAGAGCAGACTGAATCCTCCGAAACTCAGAATAAACAGCTCGTCAAGAAAAGCCCCCTCGCAACATGAATGGATCCAAAATGGTGGCCGCAAGGCTTCTTCCTGGCCGATCCGAACCAAAAGGAAGCCACGCGGCTGCAAATTGGCGGCCGCGTGCAAACCACGCAGCAGAGAAACCTCCCCCTCACACAGAAGCGGCAATTGCCCTAACGCAGCAGCCTGCGGAGTTTGGAGTAAAACTAACAATATCCCTGCCCTCCCAAATCCCAGAAAAGGGGGGGGGAACAGAGAAAAGGCTACAAGCCTCGAAGAAAGAGGGAAGGTGGGGGGGATTAGTTATACAGAGTTCTCACTAAAACAGAAAGGCAAGAATAGAGAAAAGAGAAGAAAAAAAAACTCCACCAAAGGCAGAGCAAAAACAGCTAATTCTCCTAGATAGCAGAAGAATCCACCAAGGAATTAAATCATCTAGTCCAACCTGCATCCAAGAAGAGAGAGTCAGTTCTCACGTCCTCATGGGAGGAGACTAAGATGAAAACTGGAAGCACCAGATAATGAGGAGGCGTGACAACTTGACATCTTAGTCTGATTGGGCAGGAGGACTGAAATAACCCATTGGTGGATTCTTCAGTCATCATGCTGGAGAAGATAGGTCTTTCCTTGAGCATTTCTTTTCTCTTCTTAAAGACAGTTTGCACATAAGTAAGAATCTTCTCTAACTAAAACAACTGCAATTCCCAAACCAGCAATGTATTAAATGTCTAGTAGATATGCATTAAAATAAAGGTCATTGACCTTAAAATAAAACTGAATGTTACTAAGCAAAGTTAGTAACCTCAAATTATTAAGAATCTTAATTCTCTACCAGCCTCTCAAAGACAAAACAGGTTTTTCTCAAAGAAAGGCTTCATAATGGAAGGAATAATTTCCAAGGAGGGATATTCAAACCAATCCATCAAAGTCTTAAATATCCTGGTCAGGTAACTTCCAGGTGATTCTTATGTTAATATTGCTTGTTTAGTTTAAAACTATGTCATTAAAAAAATCATCATGGAATGTGGATTCAGTCTGTCTATGTCTGGGCATGTCCCTTAAATAAAGGCATGATCTACCAAATGGAAGAGGAGACCAGATCTGTCATTGATTGTCCAAAATGTTTTAAAAGAAATCAATCACCAGGTCTCGCACTGCCTCTTTGAAGTGCTGAATTGTTAGCAAAATTCTAAATTGTTCTGTAGCTAAATCTCAATCTCAAAAAATTTGCTATAAAAAAACCAAAACTTAGTCAAGTAGAAAAATATAAAAATCATAAGGCATAGATGAAGTCTCCTTCAAAATCAGCTGACCTTTTGGTGTCTACACAAATAGTTCTTTCTTGGCAAATACTGAAATGATACATGACGACTTCTTCCAAGGTTTTTTTTAAAAAACTGATTTATTTTACCAGCCTAGACTACAGCTCTGGAATTTCATTGTGGTCACCCATCTGAGTCTTCCTCTGCTTAATTTTTTGAGAACAGCAATGCTACCAGCTTAAGTCATATAAACAAATATACAGCCTTTCAGCCTCTTTCTTATTCTGACATTCTGCCCAGTAAGCAATGGCAAATTATAATGAATAGCTTTTTTAAAAAAAAAACTTGCATTTTGCCACCAAAAAGGGCTTGTCACTTGAATCTGTGAGTTACCACCCACTGGCCACACCTCAAATGGTACTATACTATCAAAAATAGCCTATATGGAACTCCCTTTATATTAAGATGTAAGAATATTCTATTTGAGATCAATCTGTTTCTGTACAAACTGATAAAGTAGATATTCCATGTACTTGCAAAAACTTGCTCAGAGCTTGTCAGAGAAGGCAATAAATTTAATCTTAACAAAATCTCTTTTGTTCTAACAGATGGCTTACAGTCTGAGTTACTGTATAAGAAAGGGAGGGAGCATAAATCAGGCATAGTAATGGATGAGTTATTCTTTAAATTCTCACTGTAAATCATGGAAAGCTAGCCAAATGTACATTCCATCTGCAGCGATAGCATTTAGAATAGCACATATATCTAAATGTAGAGGCATGAAATTACCCTTGCACACATATGTATGACTTTGAAAGCATTTCATTGCATTCTTTGGTTATTCATTAAAACTTACCAATCTTCTACAAACACACTTCAAAGAGCAACACACTCTACAATTAAGACTTCTAGGATTCATCTACAACTACTTTCCTTAAGCTCTGTACATGCGTATGTACAGAAACAGAAAGCAAATTTCATCTAGTAGATCTATCAACTTGTCAGTCAAACTAATTATGATGGAAAGTCCATATGCACATAGCTCTATTTACATAAAAGCTGATGTATGCAGATTGTAAACATGATTTTCATATTGTTGAATATCTCAATGTATAATTAGGAAACAATCAAACCTAATACTATCAAATGATTAGACTATATAAAGACATTATTCACCAGAGCTTTGCTAATTCATAGGGGTGCTTAAATCATAGAAATGGTGTCATTTAAATGTAAAAGTGGGTACACCTCCCAAAAATTCATTTCAGCCAATCCAAGGGCCTTTTCAGGCTGCCTGTGTATGCATGCTCATTCATAGTAGATGCTTCTGCAGTGAGTTGCCACAACACTTTAACAAGCAGCACTTGTGGTATTGAAAGAAAGGAAGCATATAAATAAAATGATGTGTATTATCGACACACTTCCCTTTGATTTATTGACTTACACAATAGTTCTTATCTTTCTACAGTTAACAATGTTCAGTTCACATAAGGAGCTTCATTCTGCTGTTAAAACTTGAGAGTCAATTAAAAACTCATGAACCTTAACAGCAAAACTCAGATGCAGTAAGGAATAAAAAAAAGTTTAGCACCTGCAAGGTTTTTAATCTCAGAGAAGGCTCCACCACAGGGAAGCTCAAGAAAGTCAAGATGGTGAGTATAATTACATGACTGAAGCTCCGCTCATTTGCACATGCATTTATCCACTTTAAACGGATATGCAAAAGGAAAGGGCTTTGATAACCAGGTTGTGATTATCATCATAACATCTTTGCTTCACCACATAGGCCCTGCTATCTATAGATTTTTTCAACTCTATCCTGGATGCAAGTTTCTCTAAGTTGATATTAAATCAGAACAAATTGTTCTATGTTGAGAACAACTGAGAATTGTTCAAACTGGCACTAAATCACTGTTAACGTTATGCTTTTATACAAAATTAGATTAAAACAAATTGCATGTTTTTCACCAATTTGGGCAAATGGGCACGTTTAGAATGGGTCACGTACAACCAGTGTTTGTTAGTGGTTGCAAAATACCTTTTCCCGGAAGCAAAAAAGCACTGGACTTTGAGGTCTGTTTGAGGTGCTTTTGGAAATAAAAAGATTTTCTTCTTGAAGTTAGTACCTTGACGCACATGAGGTTCCCAGTTATTTTCTACAAATTAAAAGAATCTTAAGAAAATTAAGGAAGGAAGCTGGGAGGTATCAACAAATAACTCACCCCTAGAGAATCACCCCTAGAGGCCATGAGGTGTTCAAGGGCCTCCTGTAAAAGGGAATGCACCTGTGACGACCACTTACCAGACCTCTTCCTTTTCCTACCTCTGTGTCCAGCCTCCTCCTGGCTGGTTGTAGGTTCAGAATGTTCCGGTGATGAGGGCCCTGAAATAGGAGACACCTCCCCTTCTGTCTTCCTCCTGGGAGACCATGCCCTGGATTCTTGTCCAGCTGATCCCGAAGGCCCAAAAGGTATGGGTGTATCCAGGAGGGGCAGGGCCGCTCTCTCTGCTCCGCTGGCCCTGAGCCTCTGCGCTTTGGCAAACTCCTTCTCCAAAGCCTGGTGTCTCCTTATAGCCTGACGCTCAGCAGTCTTCGACGGCTCAGTCAGATGTTTCGTCTTGGCCTTCTTCTTGCCCCCCCCGGCTCCTCCGTCCTACGCTTTGGCGATGACGGGGGGGAGCTGAGCCCTGGGCCGAGGTGCCCTCTGGCATAGCCATGCTCGTTATCGCACCCTATCCGGGAATCCGACCTCGCTGGGAGGGAGCTGTTACTGGCTGGCTCAGCTTGGGCCAGCCGCGCTGTAGGGAGTATTTCCCTAACCTGCGCTGGCGGTAGTGGATAGCGGCTATGTAAACCCGTAGACAAAGGATTTCAATCCCTGTGCTGTATTCGCCGCCTTAAGTCCACTGGGGATTCGTTCCGGCTCAACCTGCTGCTAAAATTCCAAATACACCGAGACACACACCTCCGGAGAAAACTCTCCCCTTCAAAAACCGGCTCTCAATGCTCACTGATCTAAGCTGGCCGGTAACTCAAACAGCCTCTGCCTTGCCGGCAGAAAACTCCTTCCCTGGGCCTAAGCCCCAGCAGGAAAACAAAAGAGGTTTACCACCCTCTCTTCAAGTGGATTTTTCGCGCCATAGCGAAAACCTCCAATCACAGGGCGCAGAAAGAAAGGAACGCCCCTTAACCAAAATGGCGATTCGCGCCAGGAGCCGGGACCTCCCCTTTTTCAAGATGGCCACCACGCCAAATTTTTGGTCAGAGCTCCTATGCTCCTGACCACGCGGTGCCTGCTGCCCACAGCCCTGGGTCTACCCACCCGGTGTAAAGGGGCCTCCCGCCGACGTCCACCCTCTCAGTGGCCCGGCGAACACCTCCCCGCTCCTTTTTCCCCACTTGCGCTTTGATGAAAGCGGTCCCCCGCTATCTGTGCGTCGACCAGTCCGTGCGGCTGATGGACTCCTCCGGATCGTCTCTTCGCTCGACGTCTGCGCTCCTGGGGAGTTTCGGGACATGGTCCGGCAGCCAGCCGGGAGTCCAGGGACGTTTCCCCCTTCGGCTCCCGCTCTCCCAAGGCCTTAGGCCCGGGACGGCCTCGCTGTCGCGATCCCGACGAAGCAGAGGAGGAAAAGCGAAAAAAATCCGCCCAAAAAAAGGTAAAAATTGAAAAAAATTCCCTTAAATTTAGTCTGTCCAATCAAATGAAAGATCTAAAAGTAGCAAGGAAAAACTTTACCAATCTTTAGCCAACAAAAAAACAACTATTCGCGGAGCTACCACAAAGAGCTGCTTTGGGCTTCAGACTAGGTAAAAAACTGGAGCATCTGGCCGGAGGCGGGGCTAAAATTCGGACCTAGTCAATCATTGGGCAACAGGCTGTGATAACCCATTGGTGGATTCGGAATCCACCCATGCTGGAGAATAAAAGAATCTTAAGAAAATTAAGGAAGGAAGCTGGGAGGTATCAACAAATAACTCCATTAAGGCATATTATCATTCTGGGATACTTTGTGGTTTCACTTAACCATGGAATAGACAAAGTATGCAAAGTATCTGGAGATCAGCAAAATAATTAAATGGAATTTGAATTATAACTAGACCTCCTCACAAGTAAAACCATTACCATAAACTTTCTATCAATCAACGGTGATAGCTCCATACTATAATACATCCAGTAGTAATATTAGTAATATAAAATGGTAATAATAGTCATAACAAGTATTGTAAAACAATCACATATTCACAATACTAAAGTTGTAACAACAGGCCTTCTACATGAGAAAACATTCTGCAAAATAAGAATAAATTGTGGTTATAATTAAAAAAGAAAGTTTTATTTTTATATTTCAATAATTAAAGGAGAAACCTTTAATGGTCAAGGCACCAGGCTAGAAACCAGGAGAACACGGGTTCTAGTCTCACCTTCAGCTCAAAGCTGACTGGGTGATGGATGGCATATAAATTTAACTAATAAATAAAATATGTTATAGCTCTCCAATTAATAACTGTGGAATAAACTGGTACATTTCCACTATCAAAATTTTATCATTTTTTTTTTCAGTCTTACCTTTGTGGAGAGCACATGTTATGGATAAGGTCCAATACATCCACAAGAAATGTTTTAACATTTTGACCTAAAAGTAGAACAGAAAAAATAATCTCAAGATATATTTTCATAACCTTTGAAAGCAATCAAAGTAAGTATCTTAACAATGGTTAAAGCACCGTCTAGAAACTAGAAGACTGAGAGTTCTAATCCCTCTTTAGGCATGAAAGCCAGCTAGGTGATTTTAGGTTAGTCATTTTCTGTTCTCCCAATACAATTCAGAGATTTGCAAAAAAAACAAAAAAACAAATCTAAAAAAATCTAAAGATTAAAATAGGACTATTGTTTTAGACCAATTATCACTGTCTAAACGATAATAAAGTTTGACTTTTTTACAAAATGAATTTCTTGACTGTGTCCCTTAATTATGACCCATATTATTTAGTATCTCAACATTTTAGAAGCTGGCAACATATATACCAAAGCCAGAACAACAAAATTGGCTTAAGGCCTGGATTGGTCTCTAGACAGGCATATGGAGGTCTGGATGACACCATCCATTAGAAGAGTTCAAGAGATGGGACTATCCTACCCAGTGCTTTTTTTTTGTTAAAAAAAAAAAAGTGCTGGAACTCACACACGTCATACAACCCGCCTTGCCTATCCTACAAGGTTCCATCCCAAAAAGGTGCCGGAACTCCGTTCTGGGCATTCTGTGAAAAAGAAAGCCCTGATCCTACCTCAGGAATATCTTTCTCTACAACCTCTTTGTCTATCTCTCCTGTGCTCTGTGCTAAGAAAAGCAGATTCTTCTAAGGAAGAAGAAAGCAATGAGTATGAGTTGGAAAGAATTCGATAAACTAATTGCCAAGCATGTTATATTTTTTAGTCTTAGACATTGGATTTTCTCTGTGTGCAAAAAAAGATTGAGAAAGAAGAGTTGTTGAGGTTTAGGAAGAGGCAAAAAAGTTGATAGGCCAAAATGAAATCTGTGTCTCTCAACTGGTGAGCAGGAGATTCCTCAAAGTTGCTCAGTATAGCAGGGATTTTATTGACCAGATTATATGTATGCACTCACAGATGTGTGTGCGTACACAACATATATTAGACAACCCAAGGCATGTGTTTGTTTCAAAACCACATTAACTTGCTTTTATTCATTATGACAGAAGTGTCGTAGAAGTTTGCTGGAAATGTTTTGAGCATAAAGGAACTACATATAAGCATGTCTCAAAATCTACTCTATAATAAACAATCTGGACTTCATTCCCCTCTGGGAAAATGATTCATGAAGAAACGTAACAACCCAAATTAGGTCTTTTTGAGGTGACTGGAACTTATATCTGTGCCACACAACCTCCATTTAAAGAAGCCAAAAAATCTATTCAAGTCAATGGGATTGTATAATTGACTTCAACACATGACATGGCAACCATATTTACTTTTTTCCATCATTTGAAATACTGAACAAGCTGCCAAACCATATTTGGATAAAATTGTACTGACATATTTATATATGGCTAAGTTCCTTACCCATAAGAATCCTGAAGCTTAGTTTCAAAATATTTTTCAGAGCAGAGCAGTCATATGCCAGATATACTTGATATGGGCAATTGCTCATGCTGACTAGTCAACTGCCATTGGGAATGATGATCAACTAAAGATAACTTAATTATTATGAGTTTGAGTCAATTAATGAATTAATCTATAATTAAGGTTCCACACTTTTCCATCTGAATAAAAATAATAGTAAGGAAGCATATTTATTTTTGCTCTAAGCTTTTTGACAGCTAAAATAATTTTAAAAGGATTACAAAAATGTTCAGATTTCAATATGGGGGAAAATTACCTTGGGGCGTGGGGAAGGCAAAAAAAAGGAAATACAGGTAGTTCTCGACTTACAACCATTTATTTAGTGACAATTTGAAATTATATCAGCACTGGAAAGACCTGTCCTCACACTTATGACCATTGCCACATCCTCATGATCACTTGATCAAAATTTGGACACTTAGCAATCAGCATATCTTTACCATTGTTACAGCATCCTGGGGTCATGTGATCACTGTTTATGATGTTTCCTGCCATCTTTCAACAAGCAAAGTTAATAGGGGAAACTTGGTTTAATGACCATATGATTCAGTTAACAACTGTAGTGGTTTGCTTAATAACCATGGCCCCCAAAAAAGTTGTAAAATCAAGTGCAACTCACTTAACAGCCACCTTGCTTAGCAACAGAAATTCTGATTCCAATTGTGGTTATAACCTGAGGAGGTAGTCAGCTACCTATATTTATCACCATTTTTTAAAAAAAACTGCTGTTTCCTAATGCTGTGACTTTAAAACTTAAATCAGTTGGCTGATTTTCCTGCTCGTTTCACTCTCCTATGAATCAATCCTCATTCTCCTCACAAAACGATAATGCTGGGAAAGGTGTAAGGAAATAGAGGAGGACAACAACAAGCAGTAAGGTAGATAGACTCAATTACATAGCAGGGATGGGTACACTGCATGAAGACTTGAACGGCCATATTGGGGTCAGATCATTCTGGAGAAAATCTTTCTATGTGGTCACTAAGAAGTGACACCAACTTGATGGCACATAATCAATCCAGTCTAGAATTATCCCTAAACTTTATACAGTATACAAATTCACCGCGTCACGTGACATGTCGCAACAAAGCAAGACTTTTTTCAGACTGCCAGAGCTGGGGTGGGTGTGGCTTCCACACGATGCAACCGGCCTACAGGCCGGCAGTTTGACACCCCTGGTATAGGTAGTCCTCTACTTACAAACATTTGTTTCGTGATCATTTGAAGTTACAGCAGCAGTAAAAAAAAAAAGGTGACTTATGACCATTGTAGCCCCATGGTCATATGATCAAAATCCAGGCGCTTGGCAACTGGGATGTATTTATGACAGCTGCACTGCCCTAGATTCATATGACCTTCCTAGCCAGCTTCTAACAAGCAAAGTCAAGGGAGGGGGAGAGATTTGCTTAATAATCACATATTCACTAAATTGCAGTGATTCAATTAACAACTGTGGCAAAAAAGGTCATAAAATGGACCAAAACTTACATAACCATTGCCTTGTTTAGCAATGGAAATGTTGGCTCAGTTGTGGCTATAAGTCAAGAACTACCTGTATAGATTTCATAATTTCAGATACTTACTTAATTCTGAATTTATGAAGTGCTGTAACTTCTTGAAGATTAAGTTATTTCTGTATTACGTTCAAAATACAAAGCAAACTTCTCTTGATGATAGGACAATTTTTGCATGAATATCTACCATAACAAAATATTTCTGGATCTGAAATTTGTACCTAAAAGTAGGAAAGTAAATGGAATGGACCAGCCCTGGTTTGCCAATTTATAAGCATATAAAAACCTAACACATTCCTTAGGCAGAGATAAGATCAGCTATGAAAGCTAGAACTCTGCTCCAAGCTAATTTAGTCCAATTACTACATTCTTGCCAAAAATATGTCAGGTTTTCACCACTTCAGAATTGCCCAGTATTTTTTTATTCCACATCATTGCTCTTGGCAAGAACAGAAGACACAGATAAAGATTTAAATGTTCATAACAGTATAGGGAAAAGTAGCCCAAAACTGAAGCGTCTGTAATTAATTTCACATTAAGTATTTATCCTTAGAATTCTACTGCTTTAAAGTCAATATGAGAATCAATAGGGGAAATTATTATATATGCTATATTTTATGACGGAGTGATGTATTTACAGTTTAAATGGCACTGAATCGAACTAGATTTAAAGTGGCTTTCAATATACTGCAAATGCTAGAATAACCAATACTCCTTTTAATCCAAAATAGGAAAGTGCCTTCTAAGACCATTCTTATATTTACCTTAAAGCAATACATATTTTGCAAATCAGAAGGCCTCTACTTGGATTCAGTCTTCTTCCTTTTCTCCATCATATTGTTTGCTGGATCCAAACACAAAGGCCACCTATCTCATTTCCTACAATATTCCTTATTTCAGGGAGCATTAAGGCAATATAATTGTACGCTAATTTCAATATAGTTAAGAATAATTTTCACTCCCTGTAATAAGTATAAAACACAACAGATGTTTCCACACTTGCTTTAAGGTGTTTTGTTTCTTCTAACTTAAACAATGAAATATGAAATCTGGATGCTAAGTGCCACAAAAGAACATATAGTACTCTAATTAACTAAATAGCAACACATTAAGTCTCTAAGGCTGTGTTTGCTGAGCAAGTTGTGACCAAATACTTTCCAGATGTATCATACTCTTTTATTTTACTAACAAGTCAACAAAATAAAATATGCACAAGAACATTAAAGAATCAACACAACCTCAAAATTAGTAAGTGTAGAAATGAAAAAGGGGGAAAGAAAAAAAGCCAGGAAATTATTTTATAAACAAAGAATAACCAAAATCTGCATTATTCTTTGTTTTTAAAAATTAAATATTATCAAGAAGCACATATCAATGTTCAACTGATGCAAATCAAAAGTAGATTTCTACTTCCAGCATTGCAGAATAATTCTTTTATCCAACCTTCTGCCTGAAGAATCCACGATTCTTCATAGCTGGATATATAAAAATACTGGTAATATACCCCACAAGAACAAACAGATTTTCAACATACAATGATTGAGACAGAATTGTTAACAACCTACTGACATCAGCCCCAAAAGCATTAATAGATCAAAACCAAATCAATAGTTAGTCCTTTAATTATATCTCCAGCAGCATGAAGGTTGCAAACTAACCTTGCTAAAGTTCCCTGTGTAGCATTCAAATACAGAAAGCAACATTTTTGTTGCTTATTAAACTTATTTAATGTCACAATTTTATATTATTTACTGTAATCCTTTTGTTCACCAGGACAAGACGTTCACATTTCTACTTCCAAAGGTTATATAATCAATACCATTAGCTAACATCAGTTATATCTGGATGATGTGGCTTTAGCTGTATCTGCTTCAAGCTGGATTTCCAGATAAAGTTCTAGACTAAGGTTGCCTTTGCTCAGTCTCCTCAGTCTTTGTTCTCTCTAGATCTATTGTTCTTCAAACTGTTGAATTATAAATCCCAGGGCCTTCAGCTGTTGGTTGTATTAACTGAGAAGTAATCCAATGCAGCTGGAAGACCTTAGGGTAATAAGAGTTTCTTAGATGATGACCGCCATTAGGCAAAAACATACTTTTTTTTCCCTTGGATTTTATGCTGCAATATATTTACTGTTCTTCTTACATGCATACATGAATGCAGCTGTTTCTGATTTACAACTTGGAGAAAACAGAATAAGGTTTGACAGAGCCACCAGTGCGTGAATGAGCAAGCACTCTCTATTGTAGTATACTGAGAATCAAACAGGTTCAAGAAAGCATACAAGCCCATGCTGAGAGTATCTCAGGAGAAAGTTTTCTCTGAGCCTTACTCCTCCCATTTTTTTCAAGGACTTCTTAAGAAACATACACTTAATGGCTGCTTGCTTCTTGAACAAGTTTATCAGTCAATAGCTGGCCTCCTTGTTTTCAACTATCACAGCTGTCAAAAGAAAAGTACTAAAGGTCTCCTTTCAACTTGTTAGATAACCTTGTTAGATACTTGCCATAATATTAAAAAATGTATTTGTTAATGCCTAAATGGTGTTTTATCCAAATTGAAGAGAAAAAACAAGAAATAGAAAAGGTAATTGGCAGTTGCTTTCATTACTGCTATCAAAAGGAAACAAACATACAGCTTACTGCATTAAGAAAAGGGAAGATTGTAACATCCTTTGCCATCTTGGGCCCTCAGATATTTTGATTCCTTGTTCCATACACATTTAACACTCTCAGGATTGATTTTGCAATACTAATAGCTGTTGTTTCTTCTGGAGATTTAGCTCCCATAAATTTGGCATGGTGTTCAAAGCATGTTTAACCAGTTACATTAAACTTGGTCCCAAGCAAATACACTTAAAACTGCAATCCAAGTTGCAGAAATTGTTTCTTTGGTTTCATACTTCCAGAGAAGTTGAAGAAAAAAAATTAGACCCTGTACCTCATGGGAACAGACTCCAAGGAAGTACTTCCCAACTGTATCAACTAATAAGCTCCTTGGAGTACTACACCATGTAATATACTCATACACTCCATTATTCATCATCACTCATCATCTTCATTCCTTTTAGATTATTGATAGACCGTTAATTCCCTAACACTGATTAGGTTCATTATAAATTGCAGTGCTTAAATATTCTGTCTTCCATTTAATTAACTTTGCCATTTTTACCATATTACTGCCAGTTGATTAATTGTTCTGCTGCTCAGTTGGTTAATTTGGGCTATATTCAATCAATCATTGTCTCTTGATTAACTCATTGTCACTTGTAATGATCCAAGTACTACATGGCAGAGACTCCAAATGATTACACTGACACTCCCCCCAAAGCAACATTGTGTGCCCCAGACACAAAAGCCTATGAGTTCTATATACATTCAGTTATAAAGCAGATTACATTTTTAACTCAATAAGTCAAATGCAGCCCGCCAACCAGGTATTGCTGTCCATTACAATAGTTCTACTTATTTAGATCTGCAGAAATGAGGTGTATTCTTAATAAGCTGCCATTAGTGGTCCATGGTAGATCATATATTGGCATAAGCAGGGCTCATACATTACACTAAAATCAAACCAAAGTATGATTCAAAGTATAAAATCACTCTTAGAATGCACTTTAGATATAATTATATCTAATTAATTAGATAATGTTTGTGGAAGAGAAACTTGGCTCAGAGTAAGAAAAAAATGTTAAAGTTTATATTTTCAGAATGGTGTAAACTGGATGCGATTTTCACACTACAAAAATTTCTCGTTAATACAGCGATGTTTGGGCAATCTCCAAGTAACAACAGAAAAGTAAAATTAGGCAAGCTAATCAAAGACATAGCAGAACACACAAGTACAATTCCCTTTAACTCCAGCTTCACACCTTTTTTTCAACTAGCAATCTAGCCTCCACCATTTTTTTAAATCATTTCTAGGAAAATCAGACACTTGGAAATAAATTAGCGAAGAGAATTTAAGTGGGTCTCAATCTCAGTAATTGCAATTTAGAAAGAATTGCTGTAATTTAAGTAGAAAAATGCCACATAGTTCCTGATGTTGGGAAAAACATTGATCACATGAACCTTGTGGTTGTTTTGACTGTTAGCTAAGAGATAACAGGTAATGCATCATTTCAAGGTTTTAGTCTCTTGATGCTTGAGTTTTACAGAGACTTGGACAGTATCATGAATACAAGACTTTTTGTAAAATAAGCACCTAATAAGACCTATTAAGAAGGAAGGTCTTTTCTTAACAGTAATGCCCATTAGTCCTGGGTATGAATCTCACTACATCTATGATCATTTTCTTGTTTTGTTTAACATTACTAAGTCCTGGATTATACTGGAACTATAGTATCATACTAAAGCCATAATAATGGTAGTCCTTGACTTACAACAGTTTGTTTAATGAACACTTGAAGTTACAACAGAACTGAAAAATGTGACTTATGACTGTTTTTCAGAGTTACGTCCATTGCAGCATCCCCATGATCACATTACCAAAATTCAGATACTTGGCAACTGACTCATATTTATGACAGTTGCAGTGTCCCAGGGTCATGTGATCACTTTTTGCTACCTTCTGACAAGAAAGGTCAATGGGGAAGCCAGATTCACTTAACAATTGTGTTACTAACTTAACAACTTTAGTGATTCGCTTAACTACTATGTCAAGAAAGGTCATAAAATGGGGCAAAACTCACTTAACAAATGTTTCACTTACCAAGAGAAATGTTGGGCTCAATTGTGGCTCTAAGTTGAGGACTAGCTATACTGTTTTCCAAGCACAATTCAAGATGTTGATTTTAACCTTTAAATCCTCAGTCGATTGAGATCTGATTAGCTAAAGCAGAGGTGTCAAAACTGCCGGCCCATGGGCCAGTTGCATCATACGGAGGCCATGCCCACCCCAGCTCGGCAATGCAAAAAAAGTCACGATACGTCGCGACACATCACGTGATGTGACGAGTTTGACACCTGTGAGCTAAAGAATAATTGCTCAGTATAAGTCTATTGTGGATTTTAAGGTAAGAAGAAGAAAGTGTTTTAAAAATGTTCTCTCTTTATAAATCCATTTGTTGTGCACAGGAGAACATTTTTTTGTGTATTGCTTCCAACTATGAAAAAGATCCACTTTGGAACTTCACATCAGCTCCTGGATTGCCCACTTTTCAGAAAAGAGACAGGACTTTTTCTTTTTTTAGTCAGACTATTTCCATTTGTATGAAGTAATACAATAGTTGATCATAATTGTTTTCATCATATTTTAACAGATTGTTTTACTGGTGGTGCTGCAACTAATCTCTAGGCAAAAAAGTAAGAAACAAATCAAATTTATCATCATCCTCATCATTATTAATCATTTTTGTTTTATTGTACTTTATGCCAATTTCTGCAGCCCTGGCTAAACAAAGGCTACAATCTGAGAAATAAATGAATAGGTATGCCCAAATTCAGCAAACATTAGTTAAGTGTATCATAGCAAATACTGGTATTTTAAAGAAAGTTTTTAAACCCTTCCTTGCTTGTGCTTTTCCCAATCCATAATTCTTGTGAGCATTCAGAAGATAAAGACCTTCTAATATAAATAAATATTTGTAATTTATTTTCTGAGAGATCTCTACAAAAGTGCTTAGTATACATCTTATTATACTGTATAGATTGTATAGGAAAGCCCTTAGATTGTATAGGAAAGCTCTGTCAGAATCCTATTCTAATAAGGCTAACATGAAGAAGCATGTTACAGGGAAACTTGCAATGTTGTAAAAGAATGATTGTTGTATAACCCTACCCATGGAGAGACACCCACAAAAATTAGAATCATTGATGCTCTTGCACTCTTAAGTGTTAATGAAATGAAACAGAAGAGTGGAAGCTGTTTATCAATCTCAGCAAGTCCATTATTCTTAACATCAAACAATAAGCCATTTTTGCACAAAATTCAAAATGGCTGTGTCAATGAATTGTGCTAAATTAAGATCAAGATCACATTATGCTTAACACAATGCAGAAGCAAAGCCTCTCATAAGAGACAATATGCTGTAAAGTTAAAGCGTTAGACAAGGATCAGAAAACCACTCTTGACCATGACCTTAACTGATTTTGATCTAGTCAATCATTAAGGAGGATCCCCATATAATCTGCCTGAAGCTATTGGAAGAAAAGCAAGATATTAAGCTGATAAATGAAATAGGTAGCTATTAAGTCTAAATCAGCTACTTACGAGCAGCAGACCATATACTGTATCAGAGAAATAAATACAGCATACCTGTAGCAATAGTCCTAATTCTGTCCCCATATTCACTCAGGTAACAAATATTGTACCAATAAAGGAGAATATTTGTAGCTCAGGATTGAAATGAGGGGTCATTGGTGCTCTCTGGATTAAAATAAAGACTGAACTCAATTGGATCTCATGTCTCACCTCTGGGCTCAGGCCTGACATCAACATTCATGAATAAGGTGTTCTTCAACTAAACTTAAACAGTCTGGTTATATTTTTTTTCTGTATTTCAAATGGACTTCAGTCATGTAACTGTCTTATCTATTACATAACACCTTTTATAGATGTTAGAAACAGTAACATGAAAGTTATACCACAATGTACTAATCTTTTAAGATGCTATAAAACTGTTTTGGCAATGAGCAGAGTGACATCTCTGTGTTTTTGTTGGTCTCAGTTATGAAAGTGTATCAATGTTTATATTCTACTGTGAAAATAATGCTCTCATAGAGCAGAGAAATATTTTCTCTATAGGACAAGGACATGTGATCCAACAAATTATTTACTGTTATCACTTTTTTTTCCTGCTACAGCAGCTTCCCTAATCTATTAGTACTGGTTGGTGATGAAGAAAATTCTAATTTAACCTACTTGAAGGGCCTGGGGTTGGAGAAATATAATGTTACAAGATATAATCAAGGTTATTAATTTGAATAACCTCTTTTAAAAGAGGGAACCTAGTTGGAACTGTCAGACTTAAGAGGCATATAATTTTGAAAGCCAGTGTTGAAAGCATAGTTACGACTCCCCAGATCCAATCCCAACTTGAACCTGAGTTCAGTGAGTGACTTTGAGGCAATCAATTTCTCAATCCACTTTAGATAACTTAATCATGGGAAAGCTATCTTCCCCTCCCCTTGTCTGATCTCTGTAACAGGTTTCCCATGCCAGACAGATGCTTACTCTGCTGACTCAGCAGCATTTGGTTTGCCTTGGTATTCAGTTAATTATGAATGTTGATGGACTGAGATGGTTGAGGTCTTATGAAACCACTGATATCCCATGGTTTCTTTGAGATAGGCCAGTTCATTCCTGAAAGCCCAGAATAAACCTTTTCTTCTTAGAAACCTCTTGCCAGAGTTCCCTGCTAGTCTTCATGTGGCATGACAGCAGTGTTCCAATATCTCAGGGGTTGCCACAAAGAAGAGGGAGTCAACCTATTCTCCAAAGTACCTTAAGGCAAGACAAGAAGCAATGGATGGAAAGTAATCAAAGAGAGAAGCAACCTAGTACTAAGGAGAAATTTCCTGACAATTAGAATTAATCAGTGGAACAACTTGTTTCAAGAAGTTCTTGTGGGTGCTCTAACACTGGAAGTTTTTAAGAAGAGGCTGGAATGGTCTGAAATGGTATAGGTCTCCTGCTTGAGCAGAGGTTTGGACTAGAAGACCTCCAAGATCGCTTCCAACTCTGTCATTCTGTTATTCATCCCTTTCCTTCTGCAGGGGTACATTCCATCACAGCAGAGGACATGCCACTAGTTTCCCTAGTTTTACTTAGGACTACTTTGGTTGTCAAGAGTTTGAACAATAAACTTACTTTCCTTTTATTTAAGAAGGTACTGGTTAATAAAGCAGACACTAGAACAGCCCTCTCTATACCAGGGGTAGGCAACCTTGGCTCTTTTATGACTCGTGGACTTCAACTCCCAGAATTCCTGAGCCAGCCATGCTGGCTCAGGAATTCTGGGAGTTGAAGTCCACGAGTCATAAAAGAGCCAAGGTTGCCTACCCCTGCTCTATACCGTTCCACCGCCTTCCTTTCCCCATGGCTACTGCTAGCACCATCTTAATGTATTCCTTAGCTTGTGGGGATGCCAACCCCCAGAACCTCCCCCGCCCGCTCCCCTTTCAAATGTCTCTACCACCACCTCTTTCTCGTGCGCGCTCACACTTGGGTCTCCGTCAAACAAAAGGCGCCAGGGACTTCCCAACTCCTCACACCAGGACGAGGAGGAAGAACAAAGGAACCAGACTCCCTCCCAGATGAAATGATCCGTCCACGTGGCTGCCGGAGGACCAGACCTCCCAAGCTCCCTTTCTCGGCCCCGGGGATGCGCTTCTTGGGAGCGCCCTGGGCAAAGGGGGGTTTTCCGTAGGACTTAGCGCTGGCGGGGATATGAGTTCCGAAGCCGCCGCCCCCTCCTCAACTCGCACTGGGTAGACTTTTGGGCATCAACTTTGGCAAATTTATACTCTTCCTGCTGTCGCCGATCGCCGAGGGCGGGAGCCTCATTTCACTAGCCAAACGGCATTTTCGCACAGAGCAAGACGTGGAGTGGGCACGTTCCTCCCTCCCGTCTCCCCCACCCTCCCCCCGCTTCCTCACCCCCTCCCCCAGATGGGCGAAAATGGGAACAGGCTTTTCTTTCTCCAGGAAAGAGGAAACGTGGCTCTTGGAACATAATCTTCCCCATCACTCACTGCAGAGGCAGCTGAAGGAGCCATTCAGCCTAACCCTTTATTTGAGAAGAGCCATGCCTTGGTGAGGTTCCCACTTCTTTTATGAAAAGATCGAGGAGTTCGTTGAGGACACAGGCCAGTAACGCGGTAGGTCAGGGAACTTAAATTTCAGCAAGTTGATATTTAAATGGCAAGAAAATCAGGGCAGATAAACGAGTCGGCGGGGGACGTTCTCCGTCTCCTTTAGATTATAATCACGGAGCTGCTACAGACCTGCTAGGTTTTCTGTGAGGATCGTGTGGACGGGCAAAGCGCCCAAAGTTTGCTAGAAAGCCTGTCTTTAGGAATGGGTTGTTTCCGAAACTGACTAGAAGGGAAAGGAAGAAAAGGGCAAATTCCTATTCCTGTTTGCACAGAATCGTTTCCTACATGTATGTACTCTTTTCCCGCCAACACTGGCTCTGTAGCCCAGGGAGAGAACAGAGCACTTTAAAAAAAAAAGTTTCGTCGCCTGTCGGCCCAAGTAAATCCCAAATTGACAACAGATTAAACCAGAACTGCAACATAGTTGCAGCAAATTTCATGTTGCTTTCACATAATCAAGGTCTGAACTTAGTGCATAGATCCTGGGAATCGAGGTTTGTTCTTTGCGTCAAAATATACCTGCTCATAAAGCAAACGAATGATGCTAATTTGTTGAATTAATCATAACTGGAGCTATGAGCTATAAGCATCGAGTCAGGCTAAGGTTAAACTAACCAAGCGTAATCTGTTGTGCGAATGCAACTGCTAAATTATTAGTTTACTACTGCCTGGTTTATTCCGCAAAACTTTTAAAGTAAAAAAAATAAAAACAGCCGAGAAAAAGAAAGGAACAAACGTCTCGGAGGAAGAAGAAATATCTGCAGGGGGATCATTAGCCATTCGTTGCTGATAGCCTTTCATTCAGTAACCTAGAATAGCACTGACAAAAACTTTTTCTTGTGAGAAATTTCCCAAGGCGCTGCTGTGTCTGTGTGGCTGAATCTCCTTCACGCCTTCGACGTTCAGAGTTCCTCCAGCAGAGGGAGCAGCGGAACTGCGCGAAGACGCGCCATCCCTTAACTTGGAGACTCTGGAGTTAAGACGCGCGAGCGCCTCTCCTTCCCGGCTCCCCAAGTTAAAGCGCCGGCGACGTGGGCGCCGAAGCTCCTCGCCCGGGAAAGCTGCGCGCGTTGCCGGCCTCCAAGCGCCAGTTCGTTCACTGCTCAACAGAAAGGATCCGCGGCGAAGTCTTTCGCGGATCTCTTTCGGGGTGGCAGGATTGCTCCTGCCTGTTTTCAAGGAAAGAAGGTGTGTCGCGGCCGCTGGGCGGGGCAGGATAGCGGCTTATTCTCCAGCTTGCTTTAAAGCAGGGAGGAAGCCAAAAAAAAAAGGGGGGGGTTTCAGTGTTTGGGAAAGGGGGAGAGTCTGCTTAGAAGAAAGCTGGGATGGAAGAAGACGATTAGTTGACGATGACATAGACTTTTCCTGTGGAAAACCCTGACACTCCCCCCTGCACCGCCCCCGTAGCATTTGGAGCCCGCCAAAGAGATCGAGCCAGAACCCCTTGGCTGCCGCCACGCACAGGAAGACTTGAGATAAACGCTCCGAAAGAAAAGGCGAAAAGGGAGATTTTTCCTCACTTCCCGCCGCCCCCCCCCCCGACTCAGCAGCAACATGCCGAGGCAGACAAAACAATGCTTCATCTCCCACCACATTTAGATTCACAAGAAACACAGTGCTCCTTTTCCCCGTTCCCACCCCACCCGCCAACACCACACCCACCTCGATTTTTCCATGGTGCATTCATTGCTAGCTAGCCAAGTCTTACTCATTTTGGGATGAAGCGACTGCTCTCTCCCAGGATGTTGTCGCTTGCAATCTGGATCAGTAGGTCAGTTAAACAACACTAGCTTTTGATAGATAGACAGAGAGACCCTTCTCGGAACTTATTTCAAACTTTGCCTTGGAGCCTGAAATCACGTAAAATTGGCGAGGGGTGGGGGGGGGCAAATAGGTTACCCAAGCCTCGCGGAAAAGCCTTGCAGGGAACTCACACTGGTGCTAAAGTTTGTCACAACAGCGATTTACTTCCCCTCTTGATTTTCCTTACTGCTTGGGTAGTTTTCCCGGCATGTAAACCCCCCCCTCTTAAAACAAAAGCCCAAAAGTGGCCGATTGGAAGCGCTCCCCGCAAAACCAGCCAGGCTGCGCCGGAAGGCGACGAAAGCAAGGGAAGGATTGGGAAAATTGAGCATCCGCGACGCCTTTTCTGACCTTTGTGATCTTGCCCATCATCTCCGGCCCCCCTGGCCACTATGGTCAGAGGAGACCCGAGCCCCACTCTCCGCCCTAGGTCTTTCTGGCAGGAAATCTCCGCGGCCAAGCCCGGAAAGGAGAATAGTGTTGTCCAGGAATCCCCCAAACCAACTCCAAAGCTTCCACCGCCCGGCTCAGCCCCCGTAGGCGAACCTGCTCGCCAAGTCCGTCGCTTCCCAGCACCTCCTTCGCTTTGTGTCTTCCAGACCCTAAAAGACGTTGCCTCCCAGCCATTAACCGTTTCCGAGCCGCCCAATTCTCCTACCTTGCCTCCCATTCAAGAACTCTTGTCTGGCCATACACACACGCTCTCTCTCTCTCTTCCCCCATTCTTTCCACTTTTCTTTGTTCTCTTTCCCCCCCCCCAATCAATATTGTGCATTACACTCTGTGTCTCCTCGAAAAGCTTTGGCCTTCCCCAAAGGTGAATGAAAGAAAGAATGAAAGAGCCGGAAGCTTTAAAATCAACATCAGTTTTTTCTTCTCCTCCTCCCCAACCCTTAGCTTTTACCAAACTCTTTTGTCTTTCAGGTAAACCCACCCCCTCCGCAACGGCAGGTTTAGGTGTTTCTTCTTGCCCCCCCCCCTTGACCCGCAGAAAATGGAGCGGGGGGTTGGTATAATTACCTTTCTGAGCAGTTTATTGCAGAAGCTGCCAAAAAGAAGAGGGGGGGAAAGGGGGAGAGGGGGAAAAAAAGAGAGCCCCAATCAGGGATGGCTGGTAATCCAGAGGCTCCCTCGGGCGCGAAGTCCCCTGTCTAGTAGCCACTTGAGCAGCGGGTCCTTCGGGGGCTTCGCCTGGCGCCCTCCCTCTCTCCTCTCCTACGGCTGCGAGCACCTGATCCCACCCGGGCGCGAGAAGCGCTGCAACTCCCGGCAGAACGAAGCACCCAGCGCGCTTTGCCTGCAAGTTCAAATGCGGACTTCACCACCCATCATGATTATATCGGGTCCCGTCAGCGTTTCGAGAGGAGGGGCCCTGCCTTGCCTCTCCGAGAGGAGGGCTCTTCTGGCTGCACACCCGCCAGAGGTTCGCCAAGACCGATCCCAGAGCCAACGAGGGGCAGCCGCAGGAGAGCGGCGGCGGCGGCTTCCTCCTCTCCCACCCCTCTTCGCTGTCCTTAGTCCCAAATCTCCCGAGAGGCTCTGCAGACCCCCGTCGCCGCCGCGGCACCACACGAGGTGGGGGGGGGAGAGAAAGGCGGCTATCGACGGTCCCTTCCCCTCCCCTTCCCTCCCTAGGGACGGCAAGAGGCTTCAGATGGCGAAATTGGGACGGGAGGAAATCGGGGCAAAACGCAATGGATGGCGGCTTCCTCTTTGCCGGCAAAACACACACACACACACACACACACACACACAAACACAAATATGCGAGGTGAGAGGGACTGCGGGTGTGTCGACCGTGCCCAGCTCCTATTTGAGCCGCCCCAGCAACTCTCCGAGATGTTTGAAAGCCAACGCTCAGCTACAGCCGGGCTAATGGGGTCTGGCGGGCCGGTAGCCGCGGGTAAATGATGGTCGCCTACTCCCATTATTTTTGAAACAATAACAACAAAAAGAATGTGGTAACCGCAGGCAGGGTGAAAGTGGAAGCAGCCAAAACAAAAGAGCATTTTAGCCAAAGGATTCCTCAAGTCACTGTTAGAAAATTTTGCCTCTCTTCCTCTCAGTATTGTAACTTGATTCCCAATATTTCTCTGTCCCGTGTTGGAGCCTGGTTGGTTACAAGGTTGGCTTTGCTTTCTCTGCACCACTGTCCTTCCTTTCCTTTCAGTTGTATGTTCCCTGGGAGCAAGCCGCATTGACTCTATAGAGAAGAAGAAGGGAGGGCATGGCCCTGAGCATAACAGTTGAGGGTGGCTTTCTTTTGTTCCAAAACTGAGTTAAAAGCAGCCTTGGGTCAGCAAAGGAGGTCTCCCTGTCGTGGGGATAGCTGCAAGACCATCCACTCGGTTAGGCAGGGTGAGACAGGAAGGATGCAAAGGAGTAAGGGACAGAAATGAGGCATAGAAGACAAGAGCTAGACTGCTTCTCTGTGGTCTGGAAAAAGCTGCAACCTTTAATTGCCACCACAGATGAGTTGGAGTGCAAGCCAGGAAGGGAGACCAAATTGACTTCTGCATTAGAATAGGGTACATCAGCACCACCCTGTGAGACAATACAGTATCTTGAAAGTGGAGAAGTGACAACCTAAATTAGTTCTGTTGGAAAATGGGATTTACAGACTAAAATACTTCCCTGTCTCTTCCCCTCTGCATATGTTTTATATCCTTTCTACTAAAAAACATATGATTCTCCTCTGACCCTTATTTCAACTCCGTTTAATCATTTGGAGACAATTAAATTTCATGGAGATTTGAATTCAAGACAGCTCTAGCCCCAGCTGACCTGTATAAAGTCAAACAAAGCACAATATTCAATTGTCCTGTTTAATTTTGACCCAGATTATAGTTCACTTACCATATATTTCAACTGTCTCCTTTTGAGCCTAAAAGTCCCCCTTGAACATTTTTATATGAACACAGTGGTTCCCTACTGTCTATCTTGCAAGTAGATGGGATGGTTATTCCATTATCAAAATAGAGAATGATTGGCCCTCTAAAAGTGGCCATCACAGACTACCACAGATTAAAAGATATATATCATCTATTCATCATCTCTCCATCTATCTGTCTGCCTGCTTGCCTCACATAGTAATCCTGTTGACAGTTACACACAATTCCATTTTTTTTCCTTTATCCATTCTGTACCAATTCTGCACAATTCTTTCATTAATTACATCATGCAGAAAATGATTGGTAGCATGATTGAGTTATGAGAATAAGGTTACAAATTTAGTTACCAGTCTGATGATTGAACCGACAAGGGCTCTAATTGTGGTAGAAGCTCATATTATATATATATAGTCATATAGTCTTAGCTTATTCACTGTCCCATTTAGCAACCATTCACAGTTATAGTGATGAAAAAGTAACTTTGTTACCAAGCCTCACATTTGTGACTTTTGCAGATCTGTAAAGTAAAGGAAAGCCAAAGTAAGATTATAAACACAGTTGTGGTTTCACTTAGTAACTGCTTCCCTGATCATCCAAGATGCCAGTCTCAACTGTGGTCGCTAAACAAGGTTTACCTATACACATAATCAATACAACAATGCAATATAACACAAAAAGCGAATATTCAATGAACAATATAAATAATTGCAAGTACAAATCACTATCCAAATAATAAAAATAAAAAATTCAAAGCCAGACCATGCATATTGTGAGGAAATGTGCAATTATTACTATGCTCAATCTAGTATTTATGGTGCTTCCAGGATTTATTTATCTATTTTGCCTACTGAATCTCAAGAAAAAGTTAATAAGAAGAAAAATCCATTGTCTGGCATACATTGAATGTATCTACTGCTCAGCCCAAGGTATTGTCTAAGTTAAGTAGTTAGAAGCTCTATGTACTCTTTATTGGCCCAAGGATAGAAGCTTGTATAAAAATACTATATGAGTGATCTAGTGTTTTCATAGTAACCTAAAATCTATTACTATTACTACTACTACTACTACTACTACTACTGTTGTTTTTGTTGCTGATTTAATCTTCAATTCGATTCAGCCTAAGAGCTGTTAATGAAATATCTGAGTATATAGGCAGTTCTGATTATGGTAGTTTCTTTTAAAAGTCAGATTATTTTTATTGTTGTTGTTGTTATTTGCTTTCAAGTGAGAGCTGACTCCTGGCAACTGCTTGGACTAATCTCTGTAGTTTTCTTGGCAAGATTTTAAAAGTGGTTTGCCATTGCTTGTTTCCTAGGGCTGAGTAAGAATGACTGACCAGAGGTCACCCAGCTGGCTTTGTGCCTAAGGCAGGATTAGAAATTAGTCTCCCAGTTTATATCCTGATGCCTTAACCACTATACTAAACTGGCTCTTGTGGTAGGAATTCTAAAAGTGCCCATTTTACAAATTAAACATTTAGAAATTTTTCTAATATCATTCAGTAAATTTGTCCCTTCAAAGAAGAGATTTTCGAGGCTAAAATCTAAAGGCTACTTTTACAACCACAGGCTTGTTTGCCATATTTACAATGCCTTTCCTTGCACAATTTATATAAAGGGAAGGTGAACATTTTCCAGTCTATGAGTCTTCTGTTACAAGTCTACCACATATTGAAAGCATATTCTTCCTAATTGACATCCACATATCTGGCAAAGCCAGTGCAATTGCAACAAACACATTTTTGATGTATGTTTTTGTGCTTTGCAATATTTTTTGTCTGTCCTTTGTCAGACTTTAATTGCCAAAATATACACTTGGTTTTTTGAAAGTACATTTTTTCTATTCTGCCTTAATAAAAGCTATATGTAATAGTATAGAAATATTTAATAAAGCTATGTGTGAGAGTTCAACCATGCTAAGTTATTCATCTTTGTCATATACATACCAGGCATCAAATTTTCCTATGAGCAATATTAAAAGTTTCTCTATGAGTCTGGAGAAGAATTAAAATTTCAATATATTTGGCATAAGATAAGGTAAGATAAGATAACCTTTATTGTCATTTTTTTACTGTGGGCACAACGGCACACATCAAAAATGAAATTTAGTTGCCCGCTCTCAAAGTGAAACATATACATGACACACACCTAAACATACTATATACAACATATGTATAACACACCCGTAATATAGAGAGTTGTAATGTAATACTTAATATACATGTAATGTAATGTCACAAAAACATTTAAAAAATAGTGATTTGTTATGCCAGCCGCTTTAAATTTCTGAGAATATTAAATATTCATTTACTTAAAGACAAATTCTAAAAATGCAGCCAAGTAGATAAGTGTATAAAATTGTAAACTATTTAGGCTATTATTCACTTATATTATCAAAATCAGTATCTCAAAATTCATTACATACCAATGACGGATAATGGAAGAATGGGAATTATCAGAAATATTTTTTATTTATTGCTTCTCAAACCTGGTGACTTCCAGATGTGTAAGACTATTACCCAAATCAGCATGTGGATGATGGGGAGTGTAATAAAAAATAAAGACAGTAACTTGGAAAGGTGCATATATATGTATGTGCAGTCTGTACCTCTAAATATAAAACTGCTTATTGAGGCCATAAATGAATGTCTATTCATTTATAATAATATGCTTGTATTATAAATATGAAGATGGAGTGTCCTAATCAGCTCCATTTCAATATGTACTGTCCATTTGCTTTCAATAGTACAAAGTCAGCAGATCATCAGAATAAAAAGGGTAATGTGCTGCTTCTTAGAAGTATTTATAAGAAAAGACTTAATACAAGCAGGTACTAAAAAGTGGACTTTAGCCCTTCCAAGGAATACATTTACATCTATATGTGCTATTGGTAGGCACAATAAAAATTTTATGAAATAATACTAGCCATCACAAATCCTTGCATGTAAGGTTTAGATTCTTTTTATAAAGTAACATTTACCAGTAATTGTTCTCAAATGGAATCTACTCTAATATTATGGACACAGATAGGCTTGACAGCTAATCATTTTCTGAAATGTTCATTTTAACCTGCTTAATGCACAAAACTTATAATTAACTGATGGGTGAATAAATGATCTCCTGAGTTTCCATAGAGTGCTTACCTGTTAGTAAACAGGATAAGGGACAGAAGTTAGGAAAGAAACCTCTCTAATCCTTCTGCTTACATAGGATTCTACAAAAGAATACATTTGTAATTGTTAACTTCATTCCCTTCTCTGCCAGACTCATCTATAGCTTTTCTAGCCAGGGGTGTTATCTCCTGAGGTTTAGGAATTTTCAGCTCTTAAACAGTAAAATAGAGGAAGTGCGATTATTAACTGAAATGCAAGCATTCCCCAGCAAATTTCTGTCACCTTTATGAACCTCTTTGGAATCAGGTCATTGAACAGGGACTCAGCTCTCTCTCAAAATATCCTAATCTTATACCTTATACTCCCACAGTGGTGTTTATTATCAGAGCTAGCCATTGCCTTTCTTTGCCAATATACCATCCTACTCTTGTCTATCTCCAAGCACACCATGCTCTTTAATTTTTCCACTGATTCATTTGGCCTTGTGTTTGGATTAGATTATGTTTGTTTTTGTTTAATTGTAGTTGGAAGGTTCCTCACTTGTTTCTTGGCTAGGGTGACTTTGTTTACAGCAAAGGTTGAAGACTTCTGCTTTAAATCATTCTGCTCTGTCCTTTTAGCTTTTGAGATAAATTCTAATTCTTCTTGAAAAGAGAACAACCTTATGGGAATGTTGCCCTGTGCTTGCTATCTTTGTAACTCCAACAGAATTAGAATGGCAAATCTTTCAGGATGGGCTAATAAAGGGGAGATAGCTCATGGAAAGAATTCTGCTTTATATGACTGAAGGAAGACTAATAAAGAATGACCATCCCCACAATCTCAATAGGTTAATATTAGAAGACATTATAGGAAGAGAATCATATTAGTCTATGATGGTTGATCTGTATGGTGTGAATGACTAGATGTACTATACAGATTAGTATACATTGGGATTGCTCAAGATGGAATGTCATATTCCCTCTTCAAGGAAGTTAACAGAGACTAAGCAGAAGAGATGGAGTACAGTATATCCTCCATATGTCTTTCCACTATCCTCTGGACATCTCTGCGGGTAGGCCAGTGAAAAATGACAAGCAATTGGTAGAAGTGGCTACAGTATGAAAATGATTAAGCTTCTTGAGGGCATCTGGCCAAAGATTGCCTCTTTTAAATATCTGAAGCAGTTTATACTATTCTTGAATTTTAGTATTCCAGGAAGGGTCCCAATAATAAAAAAAATATTTTGAAATTGAACCATCAAAGAAGTATGAACCAAAGGACACATTTACATGAAAACATCTTGAATAGAAAGTATTGTATCTACTTTCAGAAGCCATAGTTTTCAAGCCATAATGGCAAGTTCTGTATAATGACCTAAGCCAAAATCAAACACTTTAACTTAGTATGTTGTGTGAACATGGTATCTACCCACTATTTCTTTCACTTACCGTGCATCTCCCTTGGAAAGACAGCACAAAAGTTATATGTATCATTTGGTACTATGTTGTGGTTGCCAAGATTTTTACAAATCCAGAAATAGCAATCTTACTCTACCTAGTATTTTATCTCAATTTGTCTAACAGATTGTCATGATTTCAAAGACTGCTGCAGGTAACCCATACTTGTCATTTGGAGAATGACTTTGGAGTAACATTTAATAGTCACCAAGAGCAGGCTAACCAAATTCCTAGCTGTCATCACAGAACTCTGTTTAAAGTTCCCACCTCTGACCTCAGGCAGATGAGATCCAGACCTTAGGAGTAAAACTGACAACATTCTATCTACCCATCTCCTTAATTTAATTTAGATGGCTTCTAAACAATTTTTCTTTTTCTTTTGCACCTCATCAAAAATACCATGGTTTAGGCATGAAACCACAAAGTAGTTACTTAGGAAACCACATCAGCAATTACTCTTAAGTTGTTAGAATATGTGGGTCATCAAGCCAACATCACAGAGACCCTCTTGCAAATTAAGCCTAAAAGATTTTCCAGAGGCTTATGATAATTGCAGAAGGAAAGATGTCCAACAATTGTCCCTAGAACAAGTATCCTGTAGTTTCTTGTTTCAAGAATTAAGGTTAACATGGGAGGGAAAGAGTAATTAATTAGCTTCATTAATTCAAGGCTTGAAATGGCAAGCAGTATGGTAAGTCAAAGCTCTGGTTTCTCTCTTTTAGTATGAAATGATGATGATCAGCAAGACAAAACCAGGCAGATTTACTATAGAAAATAGAAGTGGTTGCATGTAATCTTCTCTGAATTATTATTTATACTTCACTCAACTACATTATGGATAGATTTAAGACACTGGATGGAAATTTCTTAGAGAATTGAGCCCCACAAAAGGAACATGATGAAGGGAACATGATGCCATCCATCATCAGCAATAATCCTAAATTGTTGGAATATATGCACCATGATACCAATATCACAGAGATTGTTGCAAATTAAACCTAAAGGATGTTCCAGGTTTATTATAATTGCAGAATGAAAGATGAGTAATATATGTTATCTCTTCTTTCTCTAACTGTATCTCTGTACATGTGTGTATGAGAGAGGAGGGAGGGCAGGAAATGTAAGCTTGGTGTCATGTTCAGTACCATGGCATTTAAATTTAATTTATTCAATTTGTAATCTAAATTAAACAAAGAATGTCTTTAATTTGAATTCTGAGGGGAGAGAGAGAGAGAGAGAGAGAGAGAGAGAGAGAGAGAGAGAGAGAGAGAGAGAGAGAGAGAGAGAGAAATGAATGGATAGATGGATGGATGGATGGATGGATGGATGGATGGATGGATGGATGGATGGAGAGAGAGAGGGATGGAGGGACAGACAGAAAGAGGTAAAAACCTAGAAGATGATGATACTGCTTTCATTATCAAAATCTAAGTAATGGCTATATTTTCCTACGGTATTTAATTAAATATGCATGTAGAGTCCCAAATACGCATATAGATTCTATGACTACAGTATATATTTGTATACTGCATATAAAGAATAAGTTCAAATTTGTTGCTAAATTTTAGAGGCTGGTGGACAAATATGATTTTATAATCTGTCTCCATGCATTCAGTGAATGTTCAATAATTAATAAATAAGCATATATTTTGTTAGGCTTATTTATGTAAATTATTGATATGCAAATTTTCCATAATAGATTATCTCCAGTTCTAGTATGAGATCTCACAAAGTTTTTTTTTTTCTCAGTAATGTGACATTAGGACTCCTTACTCTGCCCTTGATCTTTTGACCGACAATTTACTGCCTCTTCAGTATCTTGGCCTTCCTGTTCTCTTCCCAGGAAAAAAGATAGCTTCTCAATAGCTCCAAAGATTCTCTCTCTCATCAAATCTTATCTTTTGCCTTTCTTCACATCAACTGCACTTGTGTGTCAGCATTGCATGACTGATCTTCTTTTTTAGCAATCGTATTGCTTATTACCATATCATGGTCTAATAGCAGCTCCACTATGGAGATGATTAATAGGAAGCTCCCCATTTCCTATAAATGACAGCTATCCCTCTATAGAAGAGGTTGCATATAAAAGATTGGGCCCCATAGAAATCTCTTATTTAAGGGATATTTGCCTCTATATTACTAATATAATTAAAAACAGGATCTTAGTAAAAAAAAACATACCCTACTTCAAAAAACCCTAATTTTAGACCGATAGATAGATAACATTTATTGTCATTTTTTTTACTGTGTGCACAATGGCACACATTAAAAATGAAATGTAGTTGCTTGCTCTCGAAGTGTACACATACATAACACACATTTAAACATACTATATACAACATATGTATAGACCTATACCCTTACATATAATTTTATCAAGATAGGTCAGTTTTGTTAAATGTAGTCTGAAATTATCACCATAAAAGTTAGCATCGTGCAGTAGGTGCTTGAATGATATCTGATTAATATAAAATTATTTCAGTTTAATTCCTTTCACAAAGTTGGATCGTCTCATACAATTAATGGAATTCCATAAATAGAAGGGATCCTCAACTTACAACCGGTAACTCAGTAACTACTCTAAATTATGAAGACCACAAAAAACATACTTAAACTTGAATTGGATGTTCTGATGACCACCTTCCTGCCATAGTCATGTGATCATATTTTGGGAGCTTGGCAAGTAGCCTGCATTTATGGCCATTTGCAGTGTCCCATGGTCATGTGACTGTGATTTATAATATTTTTGCTGTGAACCAGTATTTCCTTCTAGTTTCCCGCAAAAAACAGCCATTGTGGACAATGGATTCATTTAATGACCATCTCCAAAACTGCTATTATAATTGGGTCAATCATGTGATGACTTAGCAAGTGGCATGACTTCTTTTTTAATATCAGTTCTAAGTCAAGTCAATCTCTATGAAAGAAAAATACTAGGTGGAACCTGCAAAAAACCATGGGAGATAATAATAGAGGCTTGCAAAAATTGTCATTCTTGTCCCTTCTTTCACTTGGAGCGTCCCACTGAATACCATTTCCTCTGCAGATGGAACAAGAGTATTTGAATCCAATTCCTTCTATGTGGGTATTGTAACCTGAGCATCAAGTAAGGAACCTATATTATTCTATAAATCTGAGTAAAACACTTATGGTATAAAACATTAACCTAGTGATTAGAATATATAAAAATAAATGGAGAACAAGTGAAGAGAAAATATGAGTATTTTCCTTCAGTATGGGAGTTGCACTGGAACTGAAGTTCTCAGGGTAGAAACGTCAATTATTTCAACAGCCAACTGCCACTTATCCCTAAGCCTGAGAAATGCAAGACAGGAGGCCTATTAAGGCATGGTGAAGGTGTCAAAAAGAGGAGCTGCATTTAAACATCAGTAGATATTTATTTATAGCACTTTATAGACTTCTCATATTAATGAACTCTAAGCAGCACATAACTCCTGAAAACTGTAATTGAAATGAAAACTAAAACATACAATATAAACAATTAAAATGGATTGAAACTTACTAACATACTAAAAACCCAATTAAAATGGCTATTTATCTAGGTTTTAGATAGCATTTAGATAGCATTCCATGTTGACTGAGGTGATCAAATGCTTTAAATTGCTTAATTTTAGAGGATGCAGTAAAGATTTTAATCTAGCCATGCCATGTGAAGTATCTGGTAGCATCTGAAGAGATCACGCTAAGGAGCATGGTGTGGAGAGCTCTGTTTTGTTTCTAACAAGTTTTCAATAGCTTAATAAAACCATTCAGAGAAACCATCAGGAGATTTGGCAGTAGATGCTATCAGTATGGTGATAATCCAAAATCTTTTTCTCTGTGACATCTTCAAAAAAGTGATATGGTCTGCAGAATTCCTAACTACAGTCAATAATGCTCTTGGTGAGATATATTAAATTAAATTTGATTCCAGACAAAGACTTGATAGAACTTAGAACAAACCTATATTACGTCTTTGCTTAAAATACTGTACTTGCTGGTACAATTTCTGTACAAAATTCAAAGTTACATTTAAATCCTGCTCACCTAGATCTCTACTATTTGAGAAAACATATCTGTTTAAATATATCTCTATTGTTACTGAGATCATCCAACGAAGTTTACCTATATTTGTTGTGATTTCATTTGGTTGAGATTTGGATTTGAAACTTTTCTGTACCTGTTCCAGCTCTTCAGCATGAATTCTCTGCAAATTTGAAAGACACTCACTTAAAACACATCTTTTTAAACAGCTTTTAAAGTGTTGATAGAATCAATAAAACACTTTTAAAACATATATTAAAGACAAACTAGAGAATCAAATAAAATCAATAATTGCAACTAGCAGTTAATGCTTAACAATTATAACAACTCTGACATGCACAAAACCTCTTTTTATCATAATTACATATACACATCCACTACAGATTATTTTACATAAGTGGCAAAAATAGATTGCCAGCATGTAGATTTGTTTATATATCTTGGTAGACTATTTACTAAATATAGGGAAATAGTTTTAAGACATACAAACACTGATAAAACTAGTGGCATTTTATGGCATGTTGAAGAATGTCAAGTGGAAGCAAAAAGAGCGTTGCGTATGTGCCCATTCTGTTATATGGAAATTAGAGTTTGGTATATCAGAAGAGACCTAAGAGTAAATTGGATGCCTAGGTTAATTGAAATACCCATGTAACTGAAATAATGCTTGAGATGGGGTGTGTGAGAGAGAGAGACACACAGAGAGAGATGATAGATACTTTAAGGTTTATAATTTTTGCAATATTCATTCTGTTTTGATTCATATAGTAGCAGCATATCTAGAGAAAGATGGGGTTAAGAATGAATAGGTGCTGAATGAATGTGGCTAAATGCAAATGTGAAAAGAAAAAGAGTATGTTGAGTATGTTGGATTGATCACATTGAGAGAAAGAATGGGAATCAAGGCATCATATTTGTAAAATAAACATAAAGGAAGAGTGAATGGACTCATAGAAATGTCTAGACTGAGAAAATCATGGCTGGATTGGGTTGATGAAATAAAGAAAGAAATAACATCCAAAGAACAAAAGGTAACGTATAAAGTTGTGTATTGGTAGTCCTTGAATTTCAACCACAATTAACCTTCAAATTTCTGTTGCTAAGTTAGACATTTAAGTGATTTTTTTACGACCTTTCTTGCCACAGTTGTTAAGTGAATCACTTCAATTGTTAAGTTAGTAACATGGATGTTAATTAACTGGTTTCCTCATGGACTTTGCTTGTCAGAAGTTCGTAGAAGGTGATCACATGACCCCAGGACACTGCAACATCATAAATATGTGTCAGTTGCCAAGCATCTGAATTTTGATCATGTGACCATGGGGATGCCGCAACAGTCGTAAGTGTGAAAAATTGTCACTTTTTTCAGTGCCACTGTAACTTTGAATTGTCACCAAATGAACTGTTGTAAGTTGAGGACTACCTGGATGGATATAGTGGAGACATATTGGTTTGTAATATAGGATTGAAAGATATGGAGAGGCTTAGTGAAAGATGTTGATGTAAATTAGTTTTAAATTTTTGCTTTTAAAAAAATTCTTATCTGATGTCTTTGATTTAAAATCTTTACAATATTGGTGATCTCAAAAGGAAATAGCATGAAGTATATAGAGTGTAAAATTTCAGCTTTTAAAAATGGATTACTTTTCTGGATAAAATTGCTGCAAATGATTTATGTGTTCATTCATTGATATGAATATTGCATCATTTCTAAATTAAGCAATAATCAATTAACAATTGAAAGTCAATGGTATGTTGGGGTTATTTCTCTCAGATGACCTGAAAATGTTTCCAGTAATAAGTCTCACTGCCTTACTGATTGTTTATAGTAGGTTAAAAGCAAGACAACCTATCTCAAAATAAATGGTTGACAGCCATCCCATCTGTAGAAATCAGAATAGTTGAGTATGTTAACATGTGCTTATTTACTTTATTTTCCTCCCAAACCTTTCCAGACATGAACCTTTTTGAAGGTCCTGTCAACTGCTGTGGCCAAGCACAGTGCAGCGATTAAAGGAGAAACTTTCAGCCTTCACTTTGAATTTCCTTGCAGATGTTGCCTTAAGCCAACCCTTTAACCTTTGTGCAACATAGTTTTTGTGTATGCATTTATGAAACTTCTCTCCCACTACCACCACTCCGCTCTTACAGCTCCCCCACACTCTCCAATGTAGATCAAACAGTTCGTGACATATGGGTAAAATATTTGCCAGGACATGACTGCTTTCACCATGGGAAACTGCAGCTCAATTTCACCATCTACAGTTTTTTTCCCTCTTCTTGTTTTTTCTTTTTTCTTTTCTCTTTTCATTTCTGTAGATTCCTACTGTACCAATAGTTTCCTATTGCCACCTCTTAGCATTTGTTTTTGCAGGGAGATAATTCTCAATTGCCTGCATAATAAGGCAGTCATCTTTAACCTTAGTTAAAGGGAAAAGAGGGGGAGACGTCATGAAAAGGATATCCATTATCTTTACAGCTTTGTTAATAGCTAGTCCCTAGGGCCTGCTCCAAATATCATTAACAATGAGCTCAACAGAGGTATAAATGTCACCAACTGACCTGTTCAGGCTGCTTTACTTTATAGACTTATGGCTTCCTTATCATTTTCATGTGTCTTTTAAATCTGTCCTTTCTACTTTTGTTTTTTAGGCATCAGCTTTGCCATTTGGCAACGTGAGCAGAGTGAAAAGAAAACATATTTATTTGTAGCAAATGGATAATGTAAATAAATCTGAGACAATAAAATTAACTATAACTATTTCCTTTGTGAAGTAAAAACAGACAAGTCACATTGTTATTATATTTATTAAACTATTCACAAATGCAAAGAAGTGTGTGCCATACTCTATCAATATTTTATGAATGGACACTATTACCCAAGTAATTGCAACTATCTTTCCCTCCTGCATTTCATTTTATTCATTTTATAAAGATTTATTTTTCTCTACCAGTAAAATTTGAGTAAAAGTCATAAACAATATAGGTTTACTAGTTAACATTTACACAAGCACACTGTTTTTGTGTTTTTTTGGATGAAATATAATGCTTGAGTTATTGAGTTATTACTTATTATTCTATTTTTATCAAATGTATACTACCCATCTTGCCAAGGCAACTACGTGGCTTACAGATATTGAATAAAATACCATATAGAATATTAAAACAATAAACAAAGATATTAAATTTAAAAATTCAATTAAAACAAAATGAAGTGGATGGAAAGGGAGGGAGGAAATGGTGAACAGGGGGGAGGTCTTCTCTTCTCCATTAGCCACCTGCAATATGCCTTTGGGGCCCCAGCCTAGTTGGCATTGCCATGTCTTCAAGGCCATTCAGAAGGCCAAAATGGTGGGAGTGGATCTGACTTCAGGAGGGCAAGATGTTCCAGAGAGCAGGAGCTATGGTAGAAAAGGCTGATTTAATAACACCTATTAAAATAATAATTAATAAGTAATTATTACAATATTACCTTGTCTTACATAACCCAGTGCTTCAATCATATTCTGAATAGCACTGTCAATAATGAACAGCCCTGATAAATGTGGATTAGAATGCCTAAATTACAGTTAATAATACATTTTAATTGTTGAAGATATTTTAACATTGGCATATTTCTTACCAGCTGGTTTATATTCTATTGTTTTTATTTATTTCATCACCACAGATTTATAGCAGCTTTAAAAACAAATTCTTTTCTTTTATAGTTCTCCCAATATTTAAAAATGCAATGGAACCTTTGTTAATATGCAGGTACATTAAATCAAGTAATTAAAAAGCAGAGTAATCAGCAGATAACAATTCTTTTAATCAGCTAAAAGCATTCATTAGATCCATTCATTAAAATTGTAGGAAAAAATAAGAATATTTGTTATAACAAATTGATTTGACATAAACTTTATTGTTCAGAGTGGAGAATATATCTAGTGATTCTGGAGTTCATAGATACTAAGGATCTTCCAGCTCCTAAAACTCCCAATATTAACAAGTGTGGCATTGCAAAGCTATTGAAAGTGGGTTAGCATAACCTGACCTTATAAGTGCTGAAGCTCATTCCAGGTGGACAATTTCATCCTTCAATCAGCTGGACAGCAAGAGACCAATGGATTCCCTAGTAAACCCATTCATAGGAATGAAATCCAATGAAGCTATTGCTACAGGACAAGCATCATAAATTTGTCTGTAATAAAAAAAACACTGTGTGAATGGGCTGTCAGTGATGTTGAAAAAAATATCAGAATTGATAGGAATCTAAAAAATAGAAAGAAAAATGTATCATTGGCCATAGAAGAAGTGATACCTTTCATTACCCTTTCACATTCATTTAAGTCGGGGTGTCAAACTCGCAACATCACATGACGGGTTGCGATGTATCGTGACTTTTTTTGCCATTGCTGGCAATGGGGTGGATGCAATTTTGCTATGATGCATCTGGCCCGCTGGCTGGCAGTTTGACACCTCTGATCTAAGTAGTTCATTCTCCAGGTTACAGGATGCCAGTTAGGAGGCTTTGTTTTAATGAAAGCTGGAGGTACCTGACATTCTTGAGTTTCAGTATCTGTCAGCATGTGACAAAAAAAGCTCCGCCTGAACTATGGAAATGCAGGTATCAGGAAGTGGTGTTCTTGATATAGCCTTGATTTACCAAAAGAATCAGATTCAATCCCCAGATGGTAGTGGCCCAATGGTTACACCTGGGACTTTTTTTGTAGGCTAGAGATATATACTTGGATTTCTGCTGGATCAGGATGAGTATTATTATTATTATTAATAATAATAATAATTTTATTTCTATGCCGCCCTATTCCTGGAACTCAGGGCGGCTCACAGCATAAATAGAAATCTAACATAAAATACATATATAAAAAGAACCCCTGAGTTAAAAAAAACAATCGTCCAACAAACATGCACACAAACATACACTGGCTAGGGGCAAGATGCTAACTGCCCCAGGCCTGTCGGCAAAGATGTGTTTTGAGCAGTTTACGAAAGGCGGAGAGGGTGGGGGCGATACGGATCTCCGGGGAGAGTTGATTCCAGAGGGCCGGGGCCGCAACAGAGAAAGCTCTTCCCCTAGGCCCCGCCAGGTGACACTGGCTGACGGAACCTGGAGAAGGCCGACTCTGTGGGCCCTAACCGGTCGCTGGGTTTCATGGGGCAGCAGACGGTCCCGTAAGTAACCTGGTCCGATGCCATGTAGGGCTTTATAGGTCATAACCAACACTTTGAATTGCGTTCGGAGACCAATTGGCAGCCAATGCAGCTCGCGGAGTGATGCCGAAATGTGGGCATTTCTAGGCAAGCCCAACACTGCTCGCGCGGCTGCATTCTGCATTACCTGAAGTCTCCAAACGTTTTTCAAAGGTAGCCCCATGTAGAGAGCATTGCAGTAGTCAAACCTCGAGGTGATAAGGGCATGAGTGACTGTGAGAAGAGACTCCCGGTCCAAATAGGGCTGCAACTGGTGCACCAGGCGAACCTGGGCAAATGTCCCCCTCGCCACAGCCAAAAGATGATGTTCCAGATTTAGCTGTGGATCGAGGAGGACACCCAAGTTGCAGACCTTCTCCGAGGGGGTCAAAAACTCCCCCCCAGGTTGATGGACGGATGGATTGAATTATCCTTGGGAGGGAAAACCCACAGCCACTCCATCTTGTCGGGGTTGAGTTTGAGCCTGTTAGCACCCATCCAAACCCTAACAGCCTCCAGACATCGGCACATCACTTCCGCTGCTTCCCTGAAGTGACACGGGGTGGAGATGTAAAGCTGGGTATCATCAGCATACTGATGATATCTCACCCCGTGTTGTCGGATGATCTCACCCAGTGGTTTCATGTAAATATTAAACAGCAGAGGGGAGAGGACCAATCCCTGAGGGACCCCACAAGGGAGGAACCTAGGGGTCGACCTCTGACCCCCCACCAACACCGACTGCGACCGACCAGTGAGGTAGGAGGTGAACCACTGCAAAACAGTGCCCCCGACCCCCAACCCCTCCAGACGGCGCAGAAGGATACCATGGTCAATGGTATCGAAAGCCGCTGAGAGGTCAAGTAGCACCAGGATAGTGGAAAATCCCCTATCCCGGGCCCGCCAGAGATCATCCGTCAGCGCGACCAAAGCAGTTTCCGTGGAGTAGCCGAGCCTGAATCCTGACTGCTGAGGGCCCAGATAATCGGCCTCATCCAAGGACCGTTGGAGCTGGAGTGACACCACCTTCTCAACAACCTTCCCTATAAAGGGAAGATTGGAGACAGGACGGTAGTTGTTTAATACAGCTGGGTCCAGGGAAGGCTTCTTGAGGAGGGGGTGCACAATTGCCTCCTTGCAGGGAGCCGGAAAGGACCCCTCCCTCAAAGAGGCGTTAACAATCTCCTGAACCCAGCCCCGCGTCACTATTGCTGATGTTTAGATGGCAAAATAGTAAGTCTACTCAAGATTAGTCTGAAATTTGATGAAATGGGAGTTTGTATCTAACAGGGTAAGTGAATATAGCTACTGTGTAAATATAATGACTTAATTATCACATTACTTTCAAAATGAGACACTAAATCACCTAAAGAAAATTATCAATATTTCCAAAAAGATTTATCAGATAATTTTTTTAGAGATATCTAAGTTTTACAAGCACCATGATTAGGTTTCTAGAAACCTAGACTCCTTTCTTCATTTGCCAAAATTTACACTATTGAGTCATATGATATATTTAATAATATTGTGTACTGATTATCTTCATTCTTGATTTCAATTGAAAATCAAATTCCCACCCCATGGAAGAAAATCCTAGCTGGATTAAGCAACCATGCCCTAATTTATTGCAGTGTCAATAAATGTATTGCAGTGTCAAGCAGTTAGCTTGTTTTGCTCTTCTAGGAGGTGGTCTATATATTTGAAGAATGGACAAATAGTAGCTTACAGTGGCAGCTGGTGGAGAAGGGTCACAAGTTATTTGTCTCATTCTGCACGTTGATCTGAAGGGAACAAAGCACAATCCAATGAAGGCAGAGAAACTTATCACTTTCAAGGAGTTCCAATCACACTGAAATCCTGTGTTAATCCTTACTGTCTCAGACTTCCTCTGATAAATTTTACCCTTGGCTCATGTTATTTTCATTTTGATAATGCAGAGACTGAATTGCAAAGAAGTGATGCAGAAGTAATACTGGAGAATCAATTGAGGGTTTGTTCTTTTTTCTTTTTACCTCACACCACCAGATGTTCGTAATTTATAAGATGATATTATCCCAACTGTGTAAAGACTTAGCCTGGTTCCACACAGATAGGGAAACTCTTGAAATTAAGGCAAAAAGAGAGATGCAGGCAGTAATCTTTGTCTTGTATTTTGTTCCCGTTTCTGATAAATGTTACATCAAATGGAAACTTGATCCATGTTCAAGCGGTTACTGTGAGATTCAAATGAGCTGGAGGATTTTCCTGAGCAAATCCCCCTGAAATAAATGGAAGTAGCATAAGTTAAATATACATACATATGTATATGTACATTTTGACTTTCTTGAATTTCAGTTTATTCAGTGTTATTTAATCCATTACTAACCCCAGTCAAATACCCAGCAGACAATTAAGGTTACAAAATTCGGTGGAAAGCAGAAATGAAACTGAATGTCATCTGTACTTCAGTTACAAATCAGTTTATTATGCATAGAAATATACTAATGTTGAAACCTGCTATTAAAAATCAGGGAGGTGATAGTTTAAAACCTTTCTGGCACACCAATCCTTCCCAGGGTTCTCTGGTAAAAGGTCACTATGATAGGTTGCAATGTCATTTTCTATCCAGGATTTCTCTCTTCAGCCCAGCTCCAGGAATAGGGAAAGGAAGGAGCTTTAGATCTTCCTACCCAAAGCCCAGAAATACAGAATGTTACAAATCTTAATGACTCCTGAAATCAGTGGTGGGATTCAGCCAGTTCAGCAGAACCGGTAGCTAATTTTTTATTGCCCAGGTCCAGAATGGACTTCTGGAAGCGGCATCCACACAGAGAACCGGTTGTTCACATATTTGAATCCCACCACTGCCTGAAATATTGAGTTTCTGTACAAGCATGCTCTCTTGAATGATGGAGAGATTTTCGCAAGAGGGTCCTTTCTGAATCTAAGGAAGCCAAGTGGTTAAGGGTACAATCTAGAAACTGGAAGACTGAGAGTTTTAGTCCTGCCTTAGACATGAAAACCAGCTGGGTGACCTTGGGCTAGTCAGTCTTCTTCAGCTCAACTCACCTCACAGCATGGTGATTGTGGGAAAAATAGGAGAAGAAAGGTGTGTTAGATATGTTTGCTGCCTTAATTTATTCATAAAAATAGTAAAGGTGGGATACAAATAAATAAAAATAAAAAGTTTATGGGGAAAAAAGAAATCTATGGAGAGCAAGGAATGCCATGCACACAAAATTCCAAGGGAAATCAATGTATCAGCCCATCTAATTAAGTTACTAATTGCTTCCTTAAATAAACCCTTGGCTTTATAGCAAGTGACTACCAAGACAGATGGTTGGGGGCAGTTCATCTGGACTTATTACTGGATGTTCCTAAGCAAGTCCTCCTAGTTTCTTTTTCATTTTTCCCCTCTTCCTCTCTGAAGTCATCTTCTCAGTTTTGTCAAATGTGAAGGATCAACGAGAGTCAGTTGCTTCTGGGAAATTAACCGCTGCCCTGCCAGCCACTAACAATACTCCAACTATGATTCCTGTTTCTATCATTTCTATCAGAAATGATCTAGAAGTTAATATTGAAGACATTTTAAAAGCAGAGTCCAGCATGCTTTAAAAAAAATGGGATTATACTTTTTTTTAAAAAAAAAAACCTGACCAGTTGTTTAAACTTTTCAGTATCAGGTAAATCTATCAAGATAAAGATAGATAAAAGGTTCTTCACATTTTTAATAGAGTCATGCAATTCTTAACACATCATATCAATAATATCAAGATAATACATTTCATAATTAGTATTTATTGAATTTTTAAAAAGCTTTAATCTTTTATGTTTTATTGCTTTTATTATAATTTCTTTATTTGTTCTGAGTGGAATAGTGACAATCACTGAGAGTCAGATCGCATACAAGTTTAATAAATTATTATTGCTACTATGGTATCACAAAGACAGCCAAATGTTCAGATTGGAGTTGGCATTTTTATCCTTTTATAAAGTCCTTCCAAAGGACCTGGGATAGGTAGATGTTGTTGGTGTTTGATCTATTGTTACAGATATTGGTGCAGAATGTAAACTGGTCCAAGTAAAGCTGCCTTTTGCAATTGACTGTTGATGATTTTGTCACTGCTGATAGTGTTTAAGTTGTGCTCTAGATCAGAGGTCCCCAACCTTTTAGGCATTAGGGACCGGTTCCGTGGAGAAAGGTTTTTCCATGGACTGGAGGGGACATGGTTTTGTGTGTTGCCTACATCCCATGGATGAGGCTTTGCTTGTTTGTGCAGTTGCTGGCATGACATGGCCCGGTACCGGTCCACCGACTGGGGGTTGGGGACCTCCGCTCTAGATGTTTGGGAATTGCACCCAAGGCACCTATCTTTGCTTTCCTTTGCCACAATCTTTTTTTTTTAATTATTACTATTAATGCCCTATGAGGTAGGTTGGGCTGAGAGGAAGTGACTGTCCCAAAATGTCTATGACTAAACCTTGAACCTGGGTTTCCCTAAGCCTTAAACCAAAATCCTAACTATGATACCACACTATCTCTTCTAATACATGATCTGAAATATTGCTTGCCAGTGTTTTGTTAGGACAGTTTAAAGAAGAATCCTATTCATATTTTGAAGGTTAGCTACTAGTAGTTGTCCAGTGGGTGCTAATATGGTAGCAATAAATCCAGTTCAAGCAAATGTAGATTTTAAGGAGCAATGAGATTTTTAAGTGAAGGGAGCAACAAGGATGAAAATTTTACCCACTAGGTGGTGCTTTATCTCTTGCTTTACCTACTGTAATTATAGTGTAATTATTTAATGCCGATAAGGATTATCAGTAAGTATTTTATGTGGGTAATAAAACAGCATTGTGTTTTTGTTAGGCCAATTTTGCGAAAGGCACAAAGGTCACAAGGTCTTACAGAAAACTGTGCTACTGCACAGAGAATCTTAGAATTGCTAGAAGGATGTTAACACTCATCACTTCAAATTCTACTTTGCACCAGTCCAGGCAAGAAAATAGAGCCCCACATCAGCTAACCTGCAAACTAGATTAGTTGCATTCTTCATAAGGGGATTTATTACTAAGACTGAATTTGAGTTGAAATTGTAGAAGTAATTTCTGAGTGGAAAAGGCACTTACAGAAATGTCGCACAAACAGTATGTAGGACATGTCTGCTATTACTAATGGTACAGCAAAAAAAAAGTGTTCCACTTTCACTTTTGAAGCATGGTGTCCATGCTTTAGAATTCTTGCTCAAATATTGGTATTTCTCTAGCAATTTTCATCTCACTTTTATCTGCAAGTTATATTTACTCAGGTATGGGGAGGATTTTCCTCTGTAAAAGCTAATTATTTGATTATTGCTGATCTGGACCTATTTCATTTTATTAAAAACAGAAAAAATAATCATATTTTGAAGAATGAATCAACCTACTAACTCATGATAAACAAACAACTATAAGAAAAATTCCTAGATAAATCCTTTAATCAGCCTTTTCACATCTGTAATCTTCCTGGTCCTTACCTTCTATAATTTCCACCAGTATCATTACAGAGAATTGGTCCAAGAAGAGAACATGTTGGGAAAAGCTGCGTTAAACAATGGACAATTTTTTAAGATTGGAATAAGAAAAGGGACATTTCAATACTTCTGAAAGATGCTCAAGCTTTGGAGCATCTCCATAATTATAAACAATAGTAATGGACTATTGAAGTAATCACTGACCATAACAGTTCAGAAATGTTATTTAAAGTTATTCATCCCACATGATAAAATCACAAGTATAAAATATCTTCACAGATATTGTTATATTTCCATTTCTGATTCAATCACTTCCTCTTCATTACTGTTATCTCACATTCTTGGGGTTTTTCATCTTTGTTCTCTTCCAAATAATTCTTTAATTTAGCAACACTTTTCACTTGAAGCTCTTTCTCAAAGATCAATTGCTTCTTTAATTGCTTAACTTCCTTCCTGATTTAATACAAAAAAGTCATGTCATGATCTGCACTAACTATAACATTTGAAATGCAGTATGAGAGTAATTACAGATACCTTAGAAATACCTATCAGAACAATTATTCTATTTATTTTAAATATGTGATTGAAGCATAAGTCTATTCAGACGTACAGATTGAAAAGGAAAGGAATAAATAAAAAATTATGATTGATGTAATTGTTTATGATAAAAGATTGAGGAAATTAGGGAGGAATAGAGGGGTGGTGTGGGATTTTGAATGTGGGACAGACTTTTTTTTGGTAATGTCTAGAATGGATCTTGGGGGGAGGGAATGGACTTAGAAGAAAAGGAATGAAGTAAAATAAAAGAGAGTGAAAGTGGAACACCAATAGGTACAGAACATATGGATCCTGTATGAAAAAGTATGAAAAGGTAGATTAATCATTGAACAGAAATTAAAGTACATGTAACAAAAGAGGATTTTGCTTGGAACAAAATAGAAATAATGTCACCCAAGTATGAAAAAAGATGCATGGTGGAATGATGAAATGGAAGAGATGCTGGAAGGGAATAAATGAATGAACGAATGAATATAGAGAGAAAGAAAATGAAGTAGGTGAATCCAAGAAGGAGGATTTTAGAGATCTCTATGGAAATGATATGTGGCAGAGTGGAAATGAAATTAATGCTGAAAGGTTATTGTTGAATAAAAAAACTGATGAAAAGGAAATATAAATGTTGAAAAATACCAAAGCTACAGGTATAAACAGTGTAATTGGAGAAATATTGCAATATAGATACAATTTGCTTATACTTATAGAATGGCTGAATCATTTGTTTAAGTTGTGTGTTATGACTGATGACTGCAATAATGTTATTACTCTCTTAGAAAGAGGGAAAGTAGCAGGAGGGAATTAAAAAAACACAGGAAATTCACTTGTTTAGTTTGCCTTGGGCAGATATTTGGTAGAATTTTGATCAAAATGGTATGAGAGGTAACAATGAGCCAAATTTGAAAAGTGTGGTGCTGTGTACCTTTCTACTGGGCAGAAGGTACAGCTCTTTGCTCTTCAGAGGTCTTCCAAAAATATATACATCTAAAACAGTTTATTTTTGCTTTGTTAATCAAAAGACTATATGATAAAGTGAATAAATTTGAATTATGAAAGGGAATTTAAGGTTGGTTAAGGAATGTAGTAAGGGTAGTATATGATGGAAATAAAGCATGTGTGAAAATAAAAGTATTCCTAGCTAATGTGTAAAGATTGAGCAGAAAATAAGACAAGTATGTTTCATGTCTTCTTGGACTGCTTAATATAAATAAATATATATTTGTTGCGATGGTAGAAAATTGGTTGGAGTTTATATGCAGTTGATGCTCTATTGCTGACTGAAAATTCCATTTTTTTTCATTATAAGATAGTATGATACAGGTATTTGTATCTGCAAGTTAATGTATTAATTAATGACAGGAAAAAATGGAACAAGTGAATCCAAGATATAATAAAGTGTAGTAATACAGTAGATAGTATGTGGCTTTTTCAAGGAAAAGACTGTTTGCCAACAAAATCAATCTAGCTATGTATAATAGCATGCTTCAGTTTGTTATATGGTAGTAAGAGCTGGCTCACAGGATAATATATAAATTAAATTGAATTCATTAGAAATGGGTTATTTATGTGTTACTTATCTGGAAGTTCAAAAAAATGTAGGTCAAGAATAAATGGTTGTTGAAGGAATGTAAACTGAATAAAAAATTTAATGACTACTATGAAGGAAGCACATTGAGGAAGCTTGGTTATACAAATAAAACATCTGAGAATTGAATTGCAAAACAAATACAGTGTATGGTCAAAGAGTGAATGGGTCAAGAGGGAAGAAATGACTTAGAAAGTCATAGCTGAATGGAAGTGATTTCTCAAAAAGAGTTAAAAAGTTCAATGAACAAGGCAACATATGAAGTGGTGATTAGTTTTCAAGGGTAGAAAGATATGGAGAGAATGATCTTGATGTACAATAATCTTAGTTATATTTTCATTAGTTTTTCTTATCCGTGCCTTTAAATTTTTGGCCTACTATTTCTTATTTCTTTTTTGTACTGTACATAATGTTGCTTATATTTCAAGGACATGGTCTGATGGGTATGTATTGACTTTGGATAAAAGCTGGGCTAGTCAAACCAAGAATGAAGGGTAAATTAAAGAAAATCCTAGTTCAGGGACTTTATTAGTCATTGCCCATCATTGATAAGATACATTATATTTTTAGTTTTCTAATTGTTTAGTATATGACCCATTTATGTCCTTTTTCATGATTTTTTAAAAAGTTCTTTTCTAAAAATGAAACATTATAAAAAATAAGTTACAAAATCAAATTAGAGTCAGAACCAGAGTTCTAGTCTTCCAAGCTTTTGGACTCATGCTGAATCCCATCTTCAGGGAATTTCTCTACTGGAATATGTGCTTTGGGCTGTTTTGTATTTATGTGGTGCCTTCTTATTGACTTATTGATGAGTCGATGGCTGGTGATTGGTTATTGTTTCCTTGGGATGCCAAGCCCTCGGTTCCTAAGTATTTGACAGGCTGATGGTAATTTAGCACTCCTGTTAACTGACAAGGGACCCATTTAAAATAGGTTACATTTTATTTTCTATATTTGTAAAGAATATCTGTGTCATTAAAGTAGATCTGTATGTCTTTTGGTAACTGAGATAATCAGATTTCTGATTCACAGCTCTCAATGGCTAGGGAAAGTATTAAACTACGAGTATGAGGTTTTTGTTCCATTTTGACTACAGCCAATAGCACAGCATTTCAACTGGCACCTTAGAGCACTTCAATTACATTAAATGGGTGTGATTAAAGTTTGCCATTACTTATTCCCATCCAGCTAAACATGCTTAAATTCAAAATGACTCACACAATTAAGCTATAATACAACTGACTCCCAAGCCACCACCTACATTCTTGTGAATTTGAAAAGAAACAATCTATTTCTCAGTCCCCATAAAACACAAATTCTCATTTATCTGTAGTTATCTCCGCGGTTGCTGAAGCCTATTAATGGGAACTGCTAGATTCTGGGGTGGGGTTTTTTGGAGGGGGGTTTACAAAAGTTTGTTCTTTGCTTTATGTACTTCTATGCTGCTCTTGCATTATCCTGATTATCCCTTTTTTTGTTTTCCCAAATCCACATTTTTTGTTGCTCTGGAAGAAAAGAAGATGCTTGAATGTGTGTTGGAGCTCACATAGTTTTGCTTTCAGTATCACACGGTCCTGCTGAATGAGAGAAGTTTATGCCATTTTGATATGTCCATTCACCTCTCTAGATTCCCAGAAGCTCAAATATTTTTAATAAAATGTTTGCCTTATTCATTAATTTTATTTATTTCATGATTACATTTAGAGGCTGCCTGACTCTGAACAGCATATACTTAAAATGATAGAAAAACAAAAAGAAAACAAAAAGATCATGTACATCTGGATAAACCTCACTCCACATATTATAAAACATAACAGACAGGTGCTACCATATCCCAAGCAATTCAATCAACACAACAAGGTAAAGAAAATGATGCAGTATCCATTGATGGTACTTTCTCTTAGGTGATCTAATGAGTTTTGGCTGAGAACTGTCGTGAAGGGTGTAGGACTTGGACCCACAAAAATTCTTCTAGAGTCTTCTTATATTTAGCAACAAATACTTAAGGCTTTAATATTAATTTCAGTGCTGAAACATTTAATAGTATTTTAACATTTGTTAAATTATTTAATTTAATAAAAGAAATAGTTGTTCTAAAAATAGAATTAATCCTTATTATTATGACCATGGGGCTTGGTTTACTCTTGTGTGTTTGCTGTCTATAATATCTGAATAAGTAAGCTGGAATGTCCCAATTTGGCATTTAAAACGGCTTTTGATTTATCTTAGCAACATGGTGATAAATAATAATTATTACTCTTTCTACTATAAGATAAGAAGCATCCCTACCCCTCTCAGCCGAAATTTTGAAGTTTTGAGATTTTAGTTTCTCAACTTCTCTGAAATGAAATGTATGAAAATAACTTCAACATGCGTACAAATAAAAGGGTTTTTCCTTAATTAGGATCTCTTTGCCATATTACTTTATCTTCTGTGTATATGTATATTAGGGCCTTCTTATTTTATTATACGGGCCTTCTACATGTGGAACTGTATGCCCTTTAAAGGAAATCTGATTTATAAGAGACTTACCAGTTTCAGCATATGAATAATTAAAATGTAGACTGGGCTACCTATATACCAATTCAACATGTGGGAAAAGGCGACTGGAAGACCATAATCTGTTCTGTACTCTGATGCACCGTGGATGCTGAGCCCTATTTTTTCTAGATCTAGTAGTTCTAAGTATACATTTTATTCTTCACATCTTTAAAATTCAACCCTGCTTTTTTCCAAAGAGCTCAAAGCAAATGCCTTATGTTTCCAGGTCTCTCAGCTTTACTACTAAAACATACTTCCTTTTTTTTGCAATTTCACTATATGACCCCCACCCCCATCCACCATTGCACTTCTTTCACACTGGTTATTTACTCTTTATTTCAGTCCACACTCCTTCTACAACTTTTCTCTTTCTGTTTTATCACACACAGTTCTTAACTATTTCTTTCCTACTGTATTCCACTTCCATTTAAATTTCTTCTAATCTACCCAGCTTTCAGTTCCACAACACAAAGTAGGCAGAAGCATGCTTTTATATACAGCTATTTTGCTTAGGCCATGATACGTTTTAAAAAAATCAGCAAACACAGATTGTCTTGGCAAAATTTTAGTGCAGTTGCACCCCTCTCTCACCCCGCCAAAATCTCATGTTCAATCAGTATAGACTGAAAATGGAAGTGATCAGATTCAGATTCAAGCTCTTTTAATTACCAGCAGACTATAGGTTTACAAAGTCATCCTAGCCAAAGCAATAGAACAGGATTTTGCCATCTTTTTTTATGACTTTGGTGCATGTTGAATCCTAATATGATTTTTTGAAATACACATATAGTTAATTCATCTCAGGGCATTGACTCAAGGAACTGTTTTGTTGTTGTCATACACTTTTGCAGACAGGTAAGACCATGGGTAGAAGACCATGGCTCCCTCTGCTGCTACAGACAAACCACATAAGAACTATTGATTCACTCTAATGATATTTTTTGGTTTCATAGAATAAACATTATTCCTAGTCAGCTTCCTTTAGAGATTGTGATGGTGAAGGCACATGAGATCTCTAAAAATTGGAATGATAATAGTATAATACTTTAATTTAGTTTATCAAGTTGAAAAAAATATTTCACTAAATATCAGCTTCAGCTACATGCCTTGGTTTAATATTGAGCAAATTAAACCAAAGTAAACAGAACTGGGTTATGTGACAGCTGTCTTAGCCTGGAGCAAAGGATATGTATTCATACATTTGAATCTAATCCATATGGCCTTAAGATATCTTCCTAATCAATTTTGCTACATCAATTAAGCCTAATAAAGAATGAAACAGCAATCGAAAATTTGGCCCCAAGATAAAGACATACATTTTTCCACCTAGGAAGCCATGGTTTCATGTTGGCTAGATTCCAAAGAAAAAGATGTCAACACCACTACTGAAAGATACCATCCATAAATAAGAGTCTCTCATTAAACATTTATTGCTGTGCTGTAGAATATCACATTTTAATGCAATCTGTATTTCCTTAGACTGGTTAAATGGGCAGAAATGAAAAATATCCATGAAAACATTTGGACATCATCCCCCTCCCCCCCGTCAGATTTCAGAAATGGATCAATTCACATCTGTAGCATATCCATTCTGCCCTTCAAAAAAGCATCATCAAAAAGGAGATTCACCTTTTTTTTCCTACTCAGGATGCATATCCAGTGTTTTGGACTGGATCTCTGCTTATTCTCACGTAATTATTTACACTTCATGCACCATACTTGTCTTTCTCCCTTGTTTTTACCAACCATTAGGTGAAGCAGCAGTTTCCCAGGAAGGAGGGAGCGTATATCAAAGAGGGGAGCAAAGCAAGAGGCAACACAACTAGGAGACCAAAGAAGAGAGTTAGGATAGCCACTCTCTAGAATCCCCCAGGTTATATTCATTAGGGTGAGAGGAGTAAAGGGTTAGTCTGGCAAGAACTTTGGCTGGTTTGATCTATGTCATTCCTGGACTGAGCCTGACAGTAGATGTATCTGATGGCTTTTTTGTGCATAGCAAGAGGAAAATGTAACGAGGAGAATGCTCATATGCTTTCCATGGAGATGTCAGCTTTGAAAGCTTTATTCTCAAGTATTATAGCAAAGAAACAGGAGGCACAATACAATAAGTACTTGCCTCAAAGTCATATTACAACTTTATGGTAAAATAATATTCTACACAAATACATGCACACACACACTCATTTCCATTTTCACTTTTTGGAAGATGTAAAACCTAGATTTTTTTAAAAAAAAAACTTCCTACTCTAGTGAATTAATTACCTCTTCTTTCCTTGTGCTCTTTATTCATGCCTGAGTTATCATGCCTCCTTTCACTTACTACCTGAGCATCTCTCTCTCTCTCTCTCTCTCTCTCTCTCTCTCTCTCTCTCTCTCTCTCTCTCTCTCTCTCTCTCTCTCTCTCTCTCTCTCTCTCTCTCTCTCTCTTCCTCCCCCTTCACCAATTTTATGTGATTTCAGGCTCCAAACCAAAAGTTTGAAATTAGTTATTTGAAATAAATTCTGAGAAGGGAAAATTATCATCAATCTATTTCTGTCTGTCTGTCTGTCTGCCTGCCTGTCTATCTATCTATCTCTATAAATCTCTATATATATCTATATATCTCTAGCTATCATCTATCTATCTTTAATGTCTTTAGAATTAAGGATGAATCATTTCCTAAACTAACAATAAATGAATTAGGGAATAATTCAGCAGAAATTTTTCCAACATCAGTATCATTCAGTGTTAGGTATGGCAATGATAGTATGAAATTTTGAGTAACCTAATACATGCTATGTTTATTTGTTCACTCTTTAGACTTATAGGGCACAGTTTTTAAATGAAAATGCTGGGAGACATTATCTGAATGTATAATATGATGTGTCACTACTATTCAGATGATATCCAGATAAGAATTAGATTCACCAAATCAGCTACCGGTAAGTGAAAATCTCTTTCAAAGGGAATTGCATTATTTCTTCATAATCAGAATTTTTAAAAGTCTGATCATATATAATAAATAATTGCCATGAAATAAAAAGATGTTGAGACTCTAGAATGAGTGTAGAGACACCACAAAAATGATTAGGCAACAGAAGGCTATATGAAGAACAATTACAGGAACTGAATATGTCTAGTCTAATGAAGAGAAGGACTAAGAGTGAAATGATAGCAGTGTTCCAATATCTGAGGGGTTACCATAAAGAAGAGAGAGAGTCAAGCTATTTTCCAAGCATCTGAAGGCAGGAAAAGAAGCACTGGATGGAAACTTATGAAGGAGAGAACCAACCAACTAAAGATAAATTTCCTGACAAAACAATTAATCCAGAAGTTGCAGATCCTCCATCACTGGAGGTTTTTAAGAAGAGATTGAGCAATCATTTATCTGAAATGGTATAGGATCTCCTGCTTGAACAGGGGCTTGGACTAGACGGCCTCCAAGATCCCTTCCAACTCTCTTATTATTCTGCTTTTCTGATCATTGTATTTACTTAGCCAAGGAAAGCATGAAAGATCTTTTGTTTTTTTCTTAAGACATTAGGCCTCAGTTGTACAATTGATTGCTTACAATTGCAAAAATATAGAACAGTCTGGAGTTTGTACTTAAGGGGCTGCAATTTGTAATCACTAGAGAAGTGCTATTTCCCTTTAAAACTTGCCTGACTGGAGGGATATGATTTTAAAAACAAAAGCATATCTTCCAATAAATATACAGAAAGATACAAGTATGTATTTTTATGAAGAGTTGAGAAAGACCCTGTCAGAAACACTGGAAAATGAGTGCCAGCCAAGGAGTCATAATGGAGTTAAGATAATTGATTTGTGGGAAATGAATAGGATAATTCTTTACAAAATAGCTTTCTTTGAGAAGACCATACCCTAGATAGTTTAATTTATGATTGAGGAAAGACAATGTGACTAAGAACTGATGTAGGGGGTCCTGGTGTGTCTGGAAATGATTGCAAAAAAACAAAAAAAAACCCCAACCCAAATATATTATTTACATTGTAACTTAAATTTGGAAATTCTAGCCAGGAAAATACAATACAAAGTATTGGGGTCTGGATGGGTGCCAACAGGCTCAGACTAAATCCCGACAAGACGGAGTGGCTATGGGTTCTGCCTCCCAAGGACAATTCCATCTGTCCATCCATTACTCTGGGGGGGAAGTTTTATCCCCGTCGGAGAGGGTTCGCAACTTGGGTGTCCTCCTCAATCCACAGCTAAGTTTAGAATACCATCTTTTGGCTGTGGTGAGGGGGGCGTTCGCCCAGGTTCGCCTGGTGCATCAGTTGTGGCCCTATTTGGACCGGGAGTCACTCCTCACAGTCACCCATGCCCTTGTTACCTCGAGATTCGACTACTGTAATGCTCTCTACATGGGGCAACCTTTGAAGAATGTCCGGAGACTGCAGGTGGTTCAGAATGCGGCTGCGTGAGCCGTCTTGGGTCTCCCAAGACATGCTCATATCACTCCAGCCCTCCGTGAGCTGCACTGGCTGCCAATTGGTCTCCGTACACAATTCAAAGTGTTGGTTATGACCTATAAAGCCCTATATGGCAATGGGCCAGGATACTTGCGGGACCGTCTTCTGCCTCATGAATCCCAGCGACCGATTAGGGCACACAGGGTTGGCCTCCTACGGGTCCCGTCTGTTAGACAGTGCCGTCTGGTGGGGCCTAGGGTTAGGGCCTTCTCTGTTGCTGCCCCAGCCCTCTGGAACCAACTTCCCTCAGAGGTTCGTACTGCTCCCTCCCTCCTAGCTTTCCGAAAATTTTTAAAAACACATCTATGCAGACAGGCTTGGGGCGTGTGAGCTGCGCTCTGCCCCTGGCCTTTGATTGGGAGTGTATGTTGTATGAGTGAGTATAGTTTTATAGTTTTATATTGTAGTATTATTTTATATGACTTATATATTTTGTACTTGTATTTCTGTTGTGAGCCCCCCTGAGTCTGGGGAGAAGGGCGGCATATAAGTCAAAATGAAGATAAAGATAAAGCTGTATTAAAACCTGCAATGTTTCTTTTGAATGACTTAAGTGATTCTGCTTTATAGTCAGTGGGCATTCTCTTCAAATACTGCAGAGTTATAACCTTTAAGTGAGGATACTAAAACAGGATCTTTTATGACTTTGGACAGAAAAGGGCCTTAGACATCACTGTGGCTTCCTAAACAAGCAAATGCTACAGTTTACTTTAGTGACAGATCCAGATAAACAGAAGAAAACAGCTGCAAAAAAGAATTCCATTGAAAATGTGCAGTTTCCCACAAACTAAACAGCAAAGAAAGCACTGGATATTTAGAGGTGGTAACGAATCTTCTCAGAGTTGCATGATTTTAAAAGGAAGAAGCTCAAAAAAATGCATGAAACCTTACATTTTGTCAACAGGCCTAATACAGTATGTGTGGTCTTTTTCAAATGCGGCAGAAATAGAAAAGATATTCACTGACAGGTACAAGACAAGCATGGAAATCAGGTTCTCTTCAGTCCAGTTCATTTCTAAATATTGTGAACTAAAGCTATTTTTTTAACAATGTGTCCATAATAGGACTTGGCATGGAAATCCAAACATTGTCACTTTGGGTTAAGACATGTCCTTGTGACAGACGGGCTGAGACCTTATGGTCCCAGGGTGAAGCATCAGCCAAACTGATTCACTGAAGAGCACACTCTCCCAACTATTTCTGCTTCATACATGGCAGAATGAGGATGCACAAGTGATGGACAAAACTAGGATCTTAGTTTTGTTTCTAGCTCTCATCACCTTCCACTTGTTTGTGTATTTTGAAGCAGGTATAACAATTGCTCTTGAGATTAGGAGGAAATAATTTTTATGTCAATTATTACAGATACAGCACCCTAATTATCATGAAATTCTGGCAAAAAGCAGATTGGATTGCTTAACAACTGCCATGTTCACTTAATGACTGTGGCATTTGCTTAATAACCTCCATGTAAAAGGTTGTAAAATCAGATATGATCACTTGGTGACCCATTTAATGACTGCAATAAATTGAAGACTACCTGTTCAAATTCATTGAAGAAAAAGCAAAATAAAGTGACCATGCATGCATATATGTTTGGAGTTGCCCAAGAACAGCTTCCCAAACCTCTGATCAAGGCCTTCAAATAACATAACTGCTTTAAAAGAAATATTTTATAAATGATCTTGAGCCATGCAAAACATTATTTCAAGGGCTTTGCACAGGTTTACTTAGTATATCTCTGTCGACATTATAGGAGGGGAGCTGTGTCAGTCTATTATAATTACTGTAAAAACTATAGTCTAGTAGAGAAGAGTAACAAGATTAAAACATTTTATTATAGGGCATAAGCTTTCATGAGAGGTGGCTTACTTCAGATGCATGGAGAGTCTTAACTGATACAGGTTTTAACTCTACTGGATGAAGCAGTGGGCAAACAAGAGGGAGAGACAGAGCGGTTGTGTAAATAAAGTTTCAGTATGAATGGATTTTCAAAATACCCTGAGGGAGTAGGACACAATCTAAGCACCATGCTAATCCACTGTTTAACTTGGAATTTGTTTTATTTATATTACATTGCTATTGTTAAATATAGCAAGTCAATTTGCCATATCAAGAAACAATGGGAATGAGCTGCAACAAAATAGGCTAGAATAAGTTAAGATAAAATGAAGTAACATGAGATAAAATTGAGTGACATAAAATAATGGAAGATAGAATACCAAAGTATAAAATAAAATGTGTGCTAAAATAGAAAAGTGCATGTCTTTAAATGAATACATCACCTTTACATGCTACCCCAATGTTTCAATGAAACATGTTCTCAGTTGAACAGCTCCAACTATATAAACTAAGCAACTCTATTGACTATAGAACTACAGTGTCTGTGCCCTGAAGGAAATAATACATTGTTGTCCCAATGTATTCTGTCAATGCAGCAATGACTAATATTGAGTCCTTGTTAGGGCATACTGTTGGCAGTTAAGTAAGGCATGCACACAATCTTCTGTGTCTGATGCTGCACATACACATATTCTCCCAAAGCTGGGTGAAATCCAAGTGCTCAGAACTTGCTCTGGTAAACCCTATTAAAACAATGGATTTACAACTTGAGCTATTCTCAGATCTGCAGGACAAGTAACTGGGAGCTATACAGAGGTGGGAAATAAAAGTGAATCTAAAACAAGTCAGGATAAGCTTTGGAGAAACATTGGACAAACTGTCAGAACAGCTGACAACTGACAATTTGCTGATATCCAAAGCCTCAGTAAGTACTTAGGCTATTTAAAATTTACTATAGTTGAACAATAGATATAAGGAATTAGCCTTATTAGAAGAGTAAGCTGAATTTAGTTGCCAGGGAAGAAACAGAATCAGCAAAAATCTCAAAGCAGATAAATGAGTTTCAGAGAAACTATAAGTCAGTATAAGCTAGCAACTCACCAATGCTTTTTAATTGTGTAAACTGTGCTTTCTATTTTCAAACAACTACATAAGAATTACATGTATAACAAAATGAGGAGTTAAAACAATTTGTTATTGTTTTATTAATACAATACATATTATGATAGGAAAAACATAAAAGGCTAGAAATGTTAAATTAAATGAATTAATTCAGGAAAAAGGCCATACAGAAAGTGAAAGAGAGGAAAGACATAATAAAAGTATACAACAAAGTCAACTTCAAAGGAAAATGACAACTTTATCAATTCCAAAATGTAGTTCCTTCTTTTTTTATATATAAATATTTTATTAGTTTTATAATTATAAACAAAGAATCAAATTAAATACAACTCAACTTAATACAATCTTTTTCAACTTTCTCCCACACAACACAAAACATACATTCTTTTAAAAACTTACATAAAATACTTAAAATAACTATGGGTGTTGCTCAGCAGCACTCCCTCCACCACATCCCCCTCTTCCTTCCTCCCTATCTCCTACTTCCCTCCCCCTCCCCTCTCTCCCTCCTTCACTGTCCACCCTCCTCTCCTACAACCTTCCTACTTCCCTCCACTCCTTCACTCCTCACTCTCCACCCCCTGCAGATGTGGTCCAAAGGTACTGCCCGAGCAACCCCTCTTATATCAATAAATATATCATTCTTATATATTGCAAGTATTACAGTTGAGTACATTATTACACCCCCCCAGCCCACCCACCCCCCCGACTTCCCAAAGTGAATACAGGGTAAAACAAAAGAAACCCACTAGATTAAACAAAATTATTATATAAATCCTAATAAAATTTAACTATATGCTAAATACAATTTCTTAGATTGATATTTCCCTTGAATATAGTCTATCCATTTTTTCCAGTCCAACATATATTTTTCATTTGAATGATCTTTCAAATATGCAGATACTTTAGCCATTTCCGCCAAATTTATGACTTTCAAAGTCCATTCCTCGATGGATGGTATTTCTGCCTTCTTCCAATATTGTTCAAGCAATAGTCTCGCTGCTGTAATCAAGTTCAAAATTAAGTTCGTCTCTATAGTGGTGCAATCTTTTATAATACCTAATAAAAACAACTGTGGTGAAAATTCAATACGTTTTTTCAAAATATTTTGAAGTATCCACCATATTTTTATCCCAAAAGCCTTGATTTTTCTACAAGTCCACCATACATGAAAATAAGTAGCATCCATACATTCACATCTCCAGCAGTTAGGTTTTAAATTAGGGTACATACATGATAATTTCTTCGGATCCAGATGCCATCTATAAAACATTTTATAAAAATTTTCTCTTAAATGTTGCGCTTGTGTAAATTTTACATTTTTCACCCAGATCCTCTCCCAAGTTTCCATCATACTTGGTTGTCTGAAATTTTATCCCCACTTTATCATACAGTCCTTAACTAATTCAGTTTCCGAATCAATTTCTATCAATATGTTATACAATCTTTTAATATGCATTGACCTTTGGTCTCTAATTTGTTTAATTAAATTTTCATCTATTTGAGATAAACCCATCTTCAAATCTTTTTTCCATCTAGTCTGCAATTGTAAATATTGAAACCAAGTAAGGGTTATTCCTTCCTCTCTTAAAATATTCAAGGACTTCAATAATAAAAGATTCCCTTCTTTAATTAGGAGTTTCTCATAAGGCACCACATCTTGTAATTGTACTCTATTTATATTCTCTATTGCGTGTCTGGGAACCGTCCAAACAGGAATCTTATCATTTAATGTATACTGATATTTTTTCCAAACACGCAGCAGAGCATTTCTCAATAGGTGCTCTTTGAAACTCCTATCCACCTTTTTATCATAAACTAGATATGCATGCCAACCATATAATAAACCGTACCCTTCAATATTCAATATTCTATCATTAGTTAAATTAACCCAATCACTTATCGCTACTAAAACAGCAGCGTGATAATATAACTTAAAATTAGGCATTTTCAAACCACCTCTTTCCCTTGTATCCTGAATAATTTTTAATTTGACCCTCGGTTTCTTGCCATTCCAAATAAATCTATTAATACCCTTTTGCCACTCTTCCAAGTTTGCATCCTTTTTAAGTATAGGTAACATTTGAAAAAGAAATAAAAATTTAGGCAATACATTCATTTTAACTGCGCTATCCTACCCAACATAGATAATTGTAATTTCTTCCATTTCTCCAACTCTATTTGTGTCTTATTCCACAAAACTTCATAATTATTTTTATACAACTTCCCATTAGAGGCTTCAATGTCAATTCCTAAATATTTAATTTTCTTAACTATCTCACATCCCGTTATTTTTTCCAATTCCTGTTTTAAATTAATATTTAAATTTGTAACTAACATCTTTGTCTTAGATATATTTAATTTAAACCCTGATACCCTACCATAATTTTTAATTATCTCCATCAATCTCTTGGCTGACTGTATTGGTTGAGTCAATGTCACAACCAAATCATCAGCAAAAGCACGTAATCTATAATCTTGTTGTCTAATCTCTATACCTTTTAAATCATCTGCTCTTCTTATCCTATTCAATAAAACTTCTAAAGTTAAAACAAACAACAAAGGGGATAATGGACATCCCTGTCTGGTACCTTTCTCTATATTAAATGAATCTGTTAAATCCCCATTCACAATAATCTGTCCTGTTTGTTTCTGATAAATCACCAATATAGAATTAATAAACTGATCCCCCATTTCCATCCGAGCAATCAATTTTTTCAAAAACAACCAATTCAATCTATCAAATGCTTTTTCCGCATCCAAAAACATAAAAACTGCGGGCACCTGAATATGCTTCTCCAAATATTCTATTATATTAATAAGTTGTCTAACATTCATTTTCATCTGCCTCCCTTGTAAAAAACCGGTTTGATCAGAATGAATTGTTTGTTGTAAAACTGTCATTAATCTGTTAGCCATCACTTTTGCAAAAATCTTGTAGTCCGTATTCAACAATGAAATAGGTCTAAAATTTTCTGGTTGAACATTATCTCTTCCCTCTTTGGGAATTAAAGAAACATAGGCTGTTTTCCATGAAGGTGGAACCTGACCACCCTCTTGTATATTAACAAATAGCTCTCTAAGAGGTTCCACCATTTCCATTTGAAGATGCTTATAATAAATTGTTGTTAACCCGTCAGTCCCAGGAGATTTTCCCATTTTCAATTGTTTAATCACTGAAAGTATTTCTTCTGATGTAATCAATGCATTTAATCTATCTCTTTGTTCAATGCTAATTACTGGTACATTTTCATTTTGCAAAAAAGTATCTATCTCATTCTCTTGTATCTTCTCTTCAGCGAATGTAGTTCCTTCTTTAAGTGATAAGAACAACTCTGCTATCATATAGATAGATTTTCAATTAAACAAAATGCTTCTACAAATTAGAAGTATCAACATTAACAGAAAAGCAGAGCTCACATAAAGCAGCTCTAAATTCCCTTAGACAGCAGATGCAATATCAAATTTACCTGATCATCTGGGATTATAGATTGGTTATTATATTACTTTGAAGGGGACAGAACTATTACTGAGTTTGAGAAGAGCATTTTTCTCAGAGTGCTGTTTCTCATGAAAGCATTATTGAGACCATTTCAAATAACACAAATTAGAATCTTTGGAGATCCTCACTATAACCTTACCACTCTTTTCACAAAAGGAAAAAACAGAAGCAATGGTTGGCTCATTGCAATAACTGTTAAATCAGAGGGAGAAACAGAAACCTGTTCAATGTCACAAGGTTCCTTTATCTCCCTCAAGGTCAAAATTAAGTGAATGCTCTCTGAGAAGGGAAGCAATATCAGAGTCTTGTCAAGGATGACAAGCTTATTAGCCCTTATGTTGTCCTCCTGCCAAATAAGCAAAAAAAAAAATACCATAACTGGATTTTTATATATATTAAAGGCTTTCATTACTGACAGTTTCTTCTATCAGCAATGCTCTCATATCATTTATCTCACTGAGTTCAAGGCTGAAGACCCAGGTAGGCACATACAAGAGCCCTATCCTATGTTCTGTTGATGGGCAAAAAATTATCTATTGTCCCCAAACACGCTAGAAAATCTGATTTAGAATCACTAACTGCAACTGCTGAGCAAGCATCATAGGAATGGAGACACTCACCCACAACTTCCCCTTGCATCATTTCTCAGCAAATTGCTTAATATCACTAGATTCAATTTTGGAACTTCTGGGGAGAGACTTGGAGTTCTTCTAGTCCAACCCCTTCGCAAGCAGGAAACCATATATCATTTCAGACAAATGGTTGTCCAATCTCTTCTTAAAAACCTCCAGAGTTGGAACACCCACGGTTTCTGGAGGGAAGTCATTGCACTGATTAATTGTTCTGTCAGAAAATTTCTCCTTAGTTTGGTTCTCTCCTTGATTAGTTTCTATCCATTTCTTCTTGATCTGCCTTCAGGTGCTTTGGAGACTAGGTTGACCTCCTCTTTGTGACAGCCCCTTAAATTTTGGAAAATTGTTATCATGTCACCCCTAATCCTTTTCATTAAACTAGACATACCGAATTCCTGCAGCCATTATTTTGTATGTTTTAGCCTCCAGTCCCCTAATCATCTTTGTTGCTTTTGTCTGCACTCTTTCTAGAGTCTCAACATCTTTTTTATATTGTGGGGACCAAAACTGGATGAAATATTCCAAGTGTGGTCTTACCAAGACATTATAAAGTGGTATTAACATTTCACATGATTTTGATTCTATCCCTCTGTTAATGCAACCTAAGAGTATGTTGACTTTTTTGGCAGCTGTACCACACTGCTGGCTCATATTAAATATGATGTAATTGTCCACTAGGACTCCAAGATCCCTCTTACAGTTACTACTATTGAGCCAGGTACCATCTATTCTAAACCAGTGCATTTGGTTTTCTTGCCTAACAACATCCACTATAAGCATGGACCACAAGCTATCAGAAACTTTGTAAAGACAGCAAGGTTGTGACTGTAGCAGCAACATATGCTTGCAAATCATTGGCAGACCATGAGCACATATATGACTCCACAATTTACCAATATCTTCTTGGTTTCCCGAAAGAGTAGCCTGACAAAGTCTTCAGGGCCTTAGGTTTTTCTGGGTAAATAGACCCACCATCTGAGCATGACTAAGCCAGTTTCACACTGGATAAACTCAAATGATGTTTGTGTCCACTTCACAATGTGTCCAGATTATAGTGAGCTATTGTGAGAGGCAAACAGAAAATTAGATACTACAGCTATATATCTTGCTAAATTGCTGTGGCTGATAGAAGAACAAGGACACAATTTTAACAAATTAAGGAATGGAGAAGTAAATAGAGAATCCTTAACAGTCACTATTTGTTTTTGTGACTATTTTTTATAACTTTAAGATAAAAAATTGGAATATATATCATTTATGGCAACTTTTAGACTAAACAATCTCAATGCATTTCTGCAAATAATATCAAGATACTTAGTATGCTTCTTCTGGAAGTGAAAGTAGCAGCTGGTTAATTGTGCATATATTCATAGTATTGAGAAATTACATCAATATACTTCAAAACAAAGCTTTAAGAACAATAGGAAACTGGACAAAGATGAAGTTAAAATTGGCAGAATTGCCAGTATTTTAGCCATTGCATGATCATTTAGGAAACTAACTATCCATGACATGAGCAGAGTTGACCTTAACCTGAAGGATACTTTAACTACTTGTTCAATAATTAAAAAATAATATTGTCTTTTTAAAATCTTCTAAAGTCATGGCTGTTACATCTTAGAGCAGTGAATTCTATAAATTCATGTAGTGATAATCAACTAAGATTGATTATCTGATGATTTGTAGTCAGGATTTCTTAGGAATGATCTTTAGATTTTTTTAAATAGTAATACTTTATTATATTATCCTGAAAATTGCATAATACATTACAGTAGAAATTGTAATACTAAGTAATTAGCTTAAGACCAAAATCTTTATTATACAACAAATACTTTGATACAATCTGCAGAAGTTTTTTTAAATGTTATGTTAAATTCTGAATGAATGACATTTTAAATCATAGCTAAAACTGATACCTTTAATCAATACTGTAAAAATACAACTGTATGAAAACAATATAAGGAATTACTCTTAGATTTGCAAATATAATCTCTAGAAAAATATAGTGAATAAAATGTGTTTGCAAATAAGAGGGGTGTATAAAATATTAAATAATTTCACTGTCATGGCTCTGAGAGACAGAGACGAATAAAGCAGAACTCCAAATAAAGCAGAACTTTCCTTCTCATTCTAGGTTGCCATTCACTTTGAGAGCTTAATATCAGGGTTTCTGTAAATGTTTAATTTAAATACACTAATAAATGATTTTGTTTTTTAATGTTATATAACAAAGAAAAAATCCACTGGATATCCAAAGCATACAATTTTATTCTGTCATATTCTGATGCAGTCAAACAAACAGATCTTTCTTTTATTTCAATCTCTCTATCTATGAAAAGTATTTGAACCTTTGAACCAATTTACAGCTTAGGCTCAACTCTCAAGCTAGTTGAGTAATGAAAACTTATGCAAGGACCTACTGACTGCACCCCATAACTGAGAATGGCTAACAAGCAATCTGTAACTTGCTAGGCAAACTTAGTGAGATATGCAAACTAGGAATCTGGCTTGATTCATTGCTAAGAAGCTACAAAATGATAGGAATAACCAACAAAATAAAACATGGCTTTATTTTCAGATTTCAGTTCAACTGTTCACATGCCACAATAAGCTTCCATAATAAAGTTACAGCTGTGGATTAAGCTGGGATATGGATTTGTATGATGGGTGACCATAGTCTGATTGCTTTTTTCCCCATTCCTAGTGAAAATAAATTGTTATCCTTTCACATGATACTTTTGTCTTGAGAATCTACTACGTGTTACAGAAAGAAAGCTGAATTGATGCTAGTTGCATGTTTTAGCTGCTTTTCTTGAACACACAGAAAACTGCTCCAAAGTTACTACAAATGTCAGCAATATTTGTCTTATTTTTTTCTTATGACTTCCGCTTTCATTTCCCTGTATTAGGGATCCCAGCAACAAGCATTCACAAATAATGATTCATAATTCCACTTTCTCTGCAAGATCTTATCTTCAGAACTATCATGTTTTTTAAATGGTACCCTTTATAAATGTTTAAATATTTGGTTCTTTACAAGCCCTGTTAAATAAATAAGAACTGCATACTTGGATTCTTTTCCACCTTTTTAAAAAAGTGAGTTTCATGCATAATTTCTCAATGGATTATATTCCTTAGGAATAAGATATATGCCAGGATTCCAATCTGTTTGTAAATCAAATTTTATTCATAATTCCAGAAGAATAACAATTGCGTTTGAAAAAAATAAGAACATATTATTATATACCACGCTGTTCCATTCTCTCCATTGTAAGCAAAATGATTCCAGGTAACATGAGACAAACATCTCAAGCTGAGAACTTTATGGTCTAGGAGACCAAGTCTAAATGGTCCCCAATTTTATTTCAGGGACAGGGAAATACAAACAGTCAAGCACAAATAAATTAACTATTATTATTGTTATTTATTGTTTTATGCTTTTCATGTTCACTGGTTTTTAATGCTAGTAAGCCACCCATGGTCACTTCTAGATGAGATGGGTGGCACACAAATCTAATAAATAAATAAAAAATAAATATACAGAAGCCTTCCAGAGACCTACTTATGACTCACTGACAATGCCAGCAACATTATCCACACACAGAGATGGCTTCATTTTAGAAACATGTGACTAAACGAAGATATATTTGCATGTGGCTTTGGCAGAGGGATAGTCTTCAAATTATTTATTAGAGATGTTCACTCTTTGATGATGATTCAAAAGAATTGTTTTTAATTTTACATTAGGGCAGCACTTCTCTATTTTTCATTAAAGCATGACAACTTCTGTCAGGCTTCTGCATGAATCTCAAAAAAGTGTGCTGTTGATTTAATCACCTCATTATTTTTAACAAGTGGATTCTTTAAAGCTGAGGCATTGCTCAGCTCTACCACTATTTCAATTCTTACATTTTGTTCAATAAGGCAAAGACTGCTAAAAAATTTAAAAATCTCATTCTTTTAACTGAGGCAATATCAGCCTAATATAGCTGAGCTAAATAATGCAGTTGGACACAAGAACAGCCTTTAGGAGCAATCCAAAAGTCCTGGAAGAATTTAGGAGTATGATACTGAGGTTATTACTATACAAGAAGCTTCACATTCTAGTAACAATTGGGACATAATTCTGTGCTTCCTTCTTGCTTAAATTGTATTGTTAAGGAGATCTATCCAAAATCCAGTTGGAAAAATGAGACCCATAGCAGACTTTGGAAAAAATGCAAAAATGAAATGTCTGAAAGGGTGGTTAGAAGGTTGAACTCAAGTTCTCACAACCATCAAGTTCAATAAATGATTTGGGGCCAGTTATCTCTCAGCAAGTAAACTTTACCAGATTGTTGGGAGGAAAAAATAGGGACAAAAGAACAAAGCAGTAGCTAGAGAATGGTTAAAAGAGAAAGAAAAAAGAAATGACAAAGTGTCAATCAGAGCATGATTAAAGTCCCAGTCCTTTTATATATCACACATATATACAAAAGAGGCAGGGCTTTAGTTGTTCTATGACTGCCATATTTTTTCTCCCAGATTATTGCTAGAAGCCCATAGCCTTGAGAATAGGTAGCATATACATTTATTAAATAAATTAAATAAATAAGTACATCTTAGTAAATCTTTTCCTGTTCTTTTTACAGTTATATTAATTACCACATCAATGAAGAAAAAGAACTTGTTGGCTTCCCATGGTTATTCTAATGCAAAGAAGGGATAAACTTTTGTTTTAAAAAATGATTCATTAGTGATTATGAAACTATTTCCTTCTGATATACTCTTTCCACTATTTGGAAATACATTTTAGAATGCAAAAATATAACTGGAACATACTGCTGTGGCTCTTCCCTATTTATATGTAAAGTGGTGTGTATGTATGTGAGGCTCAGTGCATTTGTGCATATCATGCTGGGGATTACAATCAAGTGTGTGGGAACAGGATGAAGACAAAGGCAGCACAAAGCTTGGTTTGATTTAATTTTATTTCAAGGTTAAATTAAATCAAATTAAGGCAATTAATATGATCACCTCACCTCCCATGTAGTTAATGATTTTCTCTTTCTAGTATATCCAAAATTACAGTTCAGCAACAACTTTTGGAGAAACTCTGAGAATCACATCCAAAGCTTTGGGGCAGAGGGCACTAGGTGATATGTGGTATTTATCCGAACTTAGAAAGTGCTTATTCAAACTTTTTGCCTTATTTGATACATATCTCTATCATGAACTGCTGTCAGCTCCAATTAGCCAAGCTTCCTTGGCCTCATTATCCTTAGGACACATGGAAACAGATGGAAGAATATATTTCCACTATCATACATTGTGATCTTTCTGATTGGTTGATTTTTTATTCATACTGAACCTTTCATCAACCTACCTTAACAGACATTGTGTTTATTTCATTAACATTTCAGGGAAAGAATAAGATTGTCTTGGCTACAAAAAAAAAAAAAAGATTAATTCAGCGGAAAGCACTGCATTGTGTTCTGCAATTCTCCAGGTGAACTATGTGTCAAGATAAGTTCATATTTCACCTCACTGCTGAATAGCTGTCATAAATCAGAATGACTCACCTTGTTTAACAGCCTCCCAAAGTTAAATGTGAATAAGGAATACATTTAACCTGATTGGAAGGCTGCCAATTTGCAACAGTTTTCTACTGCCCATCAAGGACAGTGAAAGAAGCAGCTATTGTATATTACCGTACAGTTATTCCCATTAAAAGCCACTAAACAATTTATCAAAAAGTTACTATGCTTCAACATCACAGTTGCATTTCTGGAACCTCATCATGTTATCTGAAGAGCAGCTATTTCCACATCATGCAATATAAAACTAAGGATTTATTTCTACTTCTTTTCTTTCTAATAACAGTTTCTCATTACATGAGAAAAGGGCTATAAATAAAAACAACAATTTGAAAAGCAATTTTGCTGTTCACGGTGAATGAAAACTCTGGCACTTTTTTTGTCAGAACAGAAATAATACCCATTGTCCACCACTGCATGGCTTTAACTGTATTTATTGAGACAAAAGATGAGGTATTAGTAATGCTTTACATTTTATTATTATTTATGTCATAAAATGAGAATATAGTGTACACACATACAAGGTATGCCAAAAGTCAGACACTTTAGGCCAGGGGTAGGCAACCTTGGCTCTTTTATGACTCGTGGACTTCAACTCCCAGAATTCCTGAGCCAGCCATTGAAGTCCACAAGTCATAAAAGAGCCAAGGCTGCCTACCCCTGCTTTAGGCCAATCACATGTATTTATTAAGTTTATTAATATTTTTTCCAGAGAAAATGTTACTGTACTTAAGAATGTTCAGGGGTTAAAGGTAAATAAATGGCAGTCATTCCAAACAGTGTAACTTATATAATAAATTGTCTTTGGAGCCTGACTTGATTCACTCCGCATACATGTGTGTATGCATATGTCTAGTCGTATGTGTGTACATATAGAGACAAATATGTATGGACACAGCATAATGTTGTTAAGCCAATCTAGTTTGTTTATTTCATAGGACAACAAAGATTTTTCTTCCTGAACACTTTTGGGTGTATGGTATAGATTTTTTGATGCTAATCATGAAAATAACCGGTTATTTAATCTATCATATACCATTTTATAGAAATCTGTTTTTGCAATTTCTTCTTATATATATTTTAAATTTATTAATTTTCACTTGCTTGCTTATAAGATGTGTTGTGTGTGTTTATAAGAGTGTAGTTTATGTATGTCCAGGTGTGCACCTAGCACATGTTGCATAATGTTTATGGAACTGGTACAGTTTGGGCAGTGGTGGGATTCAGCCAGTTTGCACCAGTTCGGCAGAACCGGTAGCTAATTTTTTGTTGCCCAGGCCCAGAATGGACTTCCAGAAGCGGCATCCACACAGAGAACTGGTTGTTCACATATTTGAATCCCACCATGCATTCTAGGCATGGTTAGGCTGAATGGAGGCCATTTGGAAAGGCTATAAAAGCAGTTCGCCTACACAGATGCTGCTGAGTTTGTTGATATCAGTTTCCATGTATTTTGTTGTGATTGTTTCAAGACATAGCACTGTCTATGTACACGTAACAAGTAAGCCTGTTATAGACTTGCTATTGGACAACTAGTGGCAGCAAAAATGTCTCACCAATGTCAGAACATGATATGTTCTGCTACATTTGTGGTAAATACACATTTAAACCTCAAAGACATACCACAACTGGACTCATTAAGAAAGCATGCAAACTGTAACTTGGTTATATGATGGGTGATCAAGACAAGGTCAGGGCTCCTCACATTGGTTGTGCAAGAGGTGCTGTTGATCTTCGATCTTGACTCAGAGGAACTCAGAAGTCAATGCTGTTTGCTGTTCCGATGATTTGGCAAGAACAGAATAATCATATGAGACAGACTGTTACTTCTGTCTGATTAATGTCACTAGTTTCTCTGCTGTAAATAAGAAATCAATTAAATACCCCAATCTGCCTTCAGCCATGAGACCAGTGTCACATAATGACAATCTGCCAATCTGCCGAAGCCACCAAAGAAACAAAGCTTAGATGAAACAGACTAAAATGCTACAGTGCACCAGCCAGGCATGGACAGTGACAATGATTTGGATTTTGAACTGTGTTTGTCTGATGAGCCTCATCTCATAGCACAGTCAGAATTAAACTACCTGGTCAGGGATTTAGGTTTGTTAAAATCAAATGAAGAACTACTGGGTTCAAGACTGCCAGGATGGTATTTGCTATCACCAGGTATAAAAATTTCAATCTTTTGAAGTCATCATGATGATTTAATAAATCTCTTTGTAGAGGTAGGTATCCTGAAATTATATGGAGGACTACCCCAAAGTCACCCACTCAGTCTTTCATGCCTGAAACAAGACTAGAACTCACAGTATCCCAGTTTCTAGCCTTGTGCCTTAACCACCACACCAAACCAGCTTTCATGAACTCAACAGAATTCATTCCCAAGTAATACTATTTAGATTGAGTATATAATTCTGAGAAGTAAACAAATTATAGAATACAAATCTAACCTCTCTGTGTTGTGTTATATATACATATAACAGTGGGGGTATAGCTATACGGTTTGTCATATTCTTTCACTCTAAAATTTACTAGTACAACACTGGCAGGTCATGGAGAAAACCTACATTAGGAGCTAATGCTTGAGAAAAACTGGAAGATCTAGGTAGCTTTCCCTAACCTGCTATTCTTCAGACCCCAAAGAGTACTTATGCTTATTTACAACAGGAAAAAGATTAATGGTCCCATGACATCTAAGAAAAATATTATTGCAAAGAATCTGATTTATTGTGGCAAATACATTTGAAGGCAATAAATTACTTTCCTGCCATTTCTTCTTCCTGTTACAAGAGTTGTCCCAATGTGGTACAAGCCAGATACATTGAACTATAATTCAACCGATGACTTTGCTGTCTGAAAATGATGGGAGCTGCAATCTTGCATACGCACTTGAATATGTCTAGACACACAACCTATGATTTCATAACTAGTAGCATCTTCTCGTTGTCAATAGCTATATAGTAGTTAAGGAACTCCATGATGCATCATTTGGCACAGTGACTTTTCTTGCTGAAAGTATCCAGATTCTGGAACTTATCTTCTCTGCTGCTTCCCATGCAGTGTTCATTTTTCCACGATAGAGTGAAAGAGGAATCACTGCATTGCTGATGTTGCTAGGCGACTCCAGCAGTCATCATCAAACACCCAGTGCTTAATTACAGAAAGTTTAATGGCACCAGAACATAACGTTTCTTGGAACTGTCTTTTTAATTCTAGAAATGAAACAACTACTTAAGGTCAAGAAAAACATTCTGACTTGTATCATTACAATGGGTTATTAGTTCACAGATTCAAGAGTTTTGTTCTAAATTTTAAATTTATTTCACTCATTTTTAATGTTTTAACATCTGTGCCTGAGATTATTTAGAAATATAGTTTCCTTTCAATTTCCAGAAAAGCATTATGTATGGTAGCTGGTCAAATTCTGTGTTCAAAAACATGTAGATCCAAGTTTCTCCCCAAGGGTGTATTCAAGATTGCAGAGAACATGTTTCTGCAATGCATTTTAAAATTTAAAGCTTGTGGTCCAATCATGCCTGGAAATTCTGAAATCAGTTGCTAGTATAATCTCTCTCAAGAACTATCCCCAAAATATTTTGGGACAACTCCCAGAATTCCTAATCCTAGAACAGCTTGGTTGGAAAGCTACAGTTCAAAGGCATCTGGAGGACACTACATTGACAGAGATTGATGCAGCGATTGTTTGTGGAATTTATTTATTTATTCAATTTCTATAGCTTCCTATCTCAAATTGACTCTGGGTGGCAAACAATGTCACAATAATTAAAACCATAAAAACACAAAAACAATTACAAATTGTACACATTGGCAACTGAAAATAATTTATTTATTCCATTTTTATAGAATAATGATTGAAACAGAACTCAATCCATATACGATGGAGGTATTTTAAGCAGGAAACCATGGGCAGTGGACAGTCTTACCTGTGGAGTGCTGTCGCTATGAAAAAAATATATAATCAGTTTGAAGTGCTCCCATTTTATCGCAGATAATTATGGCAATCTAAGATGACTTTATTACACAAATATGCCAGCAGTACCTCTCTGTGAAAAGATGAGAACATGCACTAAATTACACATACGTAAATGACATTCAGAATTATTATGATAAGGTCCACATGTACTGCGCAAGTCAATTGCCCAAGCATTGGTGGAAGCAAGGCACTTAGCTCAGATGATTAGTTTATATGAACCTAATTGCACTCATTAGTACTTGGTATAGTAACCCAATGCTAGGTTCATGGATTTATCAATGGTTGCTGTTTTATATTTGGTTTGGTTTGGTATGAGATTTCATTACTGATAGCCGTCTTGGGAAAACTTCATACAGCTACTAAAAAGATACTAAAAATGTGGCTTATAGCTTCTCTAGTTCCTCCTCCTTCTGAAACTGGGCAGCGCTTTAGAGTTCCCTGCTAGTTGGATCCAATTATCCTTGACCTGTAATCTACCAGATTAGAATTCTATAAGTGGGGTAATTACCTCTTTACTACTAGTTGGAGTTTATGTTTCATAATGAAACAGTAACATCTCTGATTAAATAATGCTTTTTTCAGAGTTTTATGTTGTTAGAATATCACATCTGTATGTAAAACAATAAAAAGTCCCATTTGTAGCTAAAATTCTTTAAATCGTAGCTGGTTTCTTGGAATCAAGTTAAAATCATGTGATCAAGCCAGTTTCTTAAAAGAAAACTGGAGATCTGTTCCTTTTCTTTTTTCATATACACAGGATCATTTTTTCCCATGCTCCAGAGAGGCAATAATAATAATAGCCAAATAGCTGACCTTCCTTGCTACTTGTCTAAACTACTTTTTATTCCAAGAAACTTTTGAGGACAATTATAGGAAGCAGGGGTTATTTTCATACTGTCCTTTCCATAAAAAACAATGTGTTTGCAGACAATATTTTGTTCTCATGGATGGTTCTTTCAAAGCAATTGCTTTCTGCATTCCATTTTTAAAAACTAGCTTGCTCCATTAAGGACTATCTCCAGGTTACCATTAAACCAAAGCTAATAGTTAAAACTGTATTTTAATTGTCTTGTTAAAAGAAAGAAAAGATCATAGAAGCTTAGTTGGGGGGAGAGAAGAAAGGAAATTCAAGGCTTATAGGACAAAAAAAAGAACACCACAAAAGTTTAATTAGAAAATATTAAAATGATCTAGAATTATTTATCAGAGTACTTCGTATAAATGCTTAACACTAGAATAATTTCCATAGTAGAACACTTGAACTAACACCCTGTGGTTGTGTTTACAGTATATGAGAGGTTAAGGCAATTTTTCAAAGGTCACATATTGTAAAAGTAGTTGTAAAGCAAGCAGATAAATACCCTTCCAACTGATATTACAAATTAAATTTAAGCTCACAGAATAAAAGTCTCAATTCTGTGGCAATCTGGATTCTAATGGCTTCCCACATGCTTTTGATTTCTAATTTGGCTTGTGTTCCTAGTGATTTCTGTAACAAAGTATGTTGACATCAAATGTTATATGTGTGATATCATCATTGCTCAATTGTCCCAATTACATACATGGGCTATGAGTATAGGTACTCTCAATTAGCTAGTCAGGATTGGAAGCTCTGTTGCTAAATAACATGGTTGTAAAGTGTGATGTCACATGACTATACCATCTTAATTATGGGAGTTCAGCAATTTCAGTTGTTGTAGGATCCAATCTGGGTCAGTCACTGGGACCAGAAATTTAATCTTCCGAGCTTTTGGACCCATGCCGGAGCCCATCCTCAGGGGACTCCTCTCTCACCAGAATGAAAGATCTTGGGACACATACATTTGCCTTCATTCCTAAATTTCAGTTGTGGCCTTTAGGCAAATCCCACATGGTCATTTGGTGTAGCATTATGTGATTGCCCTGGACAATCTCTTACCAGCTTTCCCATTGACTTCATTTCTCAGAAGCTGGCAATGAAGGTTGCAAATGGACAGCACATGACTTTGACAAGAGGCAACTTTTATAACTGTGAGCTAGTTACTGCTAAGTGCCTAAATCAAAACCATGCAACCACAGAGATGCTGCAATGCAACTTCAAGGACTAGCCATAAGTCTCCTCATTCAGTGTCATTGTCACTTTCAAAGGTTGATGAACAAATGCCATTAACCAAGATGTAAATTGTATAATTTGCATGATGTCATTAAGCACATGTTGTCGAGTGCCTCCCAGGGTCCCAATTGCATACATATGTGCCCATTTTCTTATTCATTAGTTTATAATCCTACTTTTGCTCCAGATCAAGAAAATATACATAGCAGACTTTCATCAGTTCTTTTTTTAAATCCATAACAATCCTGTGAAGTTAGTTTGGTGACAGATGGCAGCTGGTCCAAAGTTGTCCAGTAGTGATATTTGATAGCTGAGAACAGAACGTGAATATTTTCAATCTTAATTTCCAATCTTAACAATTACTCTATTATCATAAGCTTTTTTCAAAGTTTTGTGCAGACTTTCCCCAATCTCCTAGATTTAAAATTGGGAGAATTCCCTCATTGGCTGGGAGTTCTGGAAATTTTAATTCAACACACCCAGGTATAAGACTGGGGACAAAATGCATATTATGGCAATTACTGAATTGTTCAATTATTTATCTATAAGAATTCTCCAGTTCAAAATGTAAAACAATGTACAACAGATTACCTTATCTCTAAAATGTCAGAGAAACCCTTGCTTTTGATATCCAAGAATACTGGTAGAAGTTGTGGGTCACTGCTTTTGTTCTCAAAACAAGGGTTGCTAGGGACCATTACTCAGAAGGAAATGGAGTAAAGGCTGAAAATAACTTTGTAGCAGAAGACTTCATTTTAGACATTTAAAAGCGATGATCAAACAGAAAGAAAACATTTGTCTGTATCTATTCTCAATTTGGGAAATATATTTTTGTTACTCATAAAGCCACTATAGAGATTTCAAGACACCTTTCTGCCATCTTTCTTCCCAGTTTTTATTGCTGCCATTTTGATGGTCTACTAATTATTTAGATTAACTTTTCTCATTCACATCAACTGCAGGCAGATAAACTTCTTGAAGTCTGTAACACCTTGAATGGAAAGTGTTGACTGTTAGTGATTCATGGGTACAACCTTTATTAGCAAATGAAAAAGCAGTAATTGAATATTATTTTACAGTACAAATAACTCCCTCCACTGCTACATGTAAAATAGTTTCTTTGGAAGGGATAATTGATTGCATTTTTAGCAACTTGTAGTGAAATTGTAGCTTTCTTCCAGAAAAATCAGATATCATCAAACAGGTCTTCGGGGTCATCTGTGCTTTTCTCTTCCTCTGCCCTTTTCAAGGTCATTTGCCTCTCTGTCGACTTTGATAGAGTGGGATGTAGTCTAAAGTTCAAGACATAGGAAATAAAGTTATGTTTGTCACATTATAAAATTAATTAAAATTATAAAATTACATGCAGGCACAACACTGCAAAACATTATCTTGTAATATTCTCTATGGAATCTTGATTCAGATTTGGGAGAGAAAGAATATTTTTCAAAGATGTTTGTGGCTTGCTCCTCTGTGTTACAGCAAAATCAACATTTAAATTATAGAACTGGATAGTGTCACGTTTGCGTTTATTAAATTGTCTTAATTCCAAATATATATAAAATAACAATAAAGTAGATGGTAATATGAAGGGGTTTTAAACTTTCTCGTATGCAATTTATAATATTTTCAACTGTTTTGACAATACAGAATAAATCACATTTCAAGTTCCTGGGCTTTATAGTCTGTATATCCAGTAAGTGGTTCTTTTCTTTTCTTTTTTTAAAAAAGGTACCCAGATGTTAAAAAATTTGTGTATCCCATCTTAGCAGATGGTTTTAAAACAGCTAAACAAGATCAGACCTGGATAGACAACCAGAAAAGTGCTGCAGAATAAACAGGAAAGTTCCAAAAATCTTATAAGGTAGACATGGCAAAATAATTTCATGTTGCTGCTGAAGAAAGCTACATAGACATTTCCAGTAGTCAAACTCAACAGAAGAAGTTTTGGTCATTATGAAAAACATTTGGAATGTTTGGAAATTCCTCTATGTTCAACTGATTTATGTTCAGCTTAATATATTAATCAAGGAGAATAGCAAGAGAGAAGCACTGAAATGTTCTGGGTCTACTTTCAACTTCTCTGAAAGTACATGAGTTTCTTGAAGAAATTCCTCCTGTTCTCTTACAATGTTTTGTATGTTTAAAAAAGACAACTGAACTAAATATGATGAAATAACATAGGAGAATAACTAATGGCTTTCTACTTCTTTAATATAGTCCCCAATATTTTTAATTGATTATACCGATTGAAATTGCTAGGGCTGAAACTCAGCAAAATTAGAGAACTAGAGGTCACTACATCTGCATAACAAAATCCATTCCTATTACTGTGCAAAGATCACCACTCTCTTACAAATACAAGATAATCTACCCTCACCCTCATCTTTTTCAGTCACCCAATAATACTATATTTTATCTTTCTTTCCTTGGTTTTTCTTTTAACTACTTATGCGGTTGTTTATCATGTATTACATCAGGCGCCAACATAATTTCTGAATTCAACCATATAATATACCTGAAAAGCTATCTCAGGCATTGTCATTGTACAAAAAATATTTGAAATCTTGCAAGATTTCAAAGATGTTTATTTAGTTCAAGGCATACTAAAACATGATTTCCCAGATTAAAAGTAGGGGTCAAAAGTAGCCTAACACATCCATTCCCACAAAGTAGCCTGTCCCATCTTCTGCCATATCTCTCTCAGTATATCACCACATTAATGCAATTTTCCTCCTGTCGACACCATTCTCTTGTATTCCATTCATCATCACAGTGGATGGCGCCTGGTTCTAGTACCCCAACTCCTTACTAATCAGTCACATTACACTCATTCCCGTGGCTGCTCTGATGTCACTACACAGCCACCAGTCTAACTATCCATAAGCCAACTATCAAATTTAACTCCTCTGAAACTTCTCTCCACAATTCCCCCAACCTCCACTTCCACTCAAGTCAAGTAAGGAGAAGGCTTCTGTTGGAACTCCTACTCCTGCTGGGGAGAATATTCCCCTGCCTATCTCAAAAATGGCTGAAAACTGCAATACTTTTCTCAGTTCTCAACTTCACTTTCTCTTCATATTGGACTGATGTTAAATTTACTGCTGATTTAAAATTAATGGGGCCAAAATTAAACCATGCATAAATATATCTACCTTCCAATGTCAATATAATTCCAAATAAGGAAACATGTATGACTATGAATTTACATCCAAAGTACAAAAAATGAAAACAAAATTTAACTTTTTTAAACAGAAAGTAAGCTTTTTTAGGTATTAGGTTTTTTTTAGCTGAAATGAGCTACATAAACTGAAAATGCAAATGTGAGTATCTCAATAGACAAATCACTGAACCCACTAACCACCTTATGTGATATAGTGCCTATCCTAATATTGATAGGAATGAGGCTATGTGTGACAGAACAAAGTTAAATACTGTAATTTTTAAAAAAATTTACAATGTTAAACCCAAGCTAAGAGATACAGGTAGTTTTCTAGTTTAAGAATGAGTTCCATTCCCAAGGTCTGCCCTTAAGTCAAGTTTGTATGTATTATTTTATAATATTGTATAAGTAGCATTGTATATTTAACTTGAATCATTGTGTATTTAATTCAAGTTCTGCTACAATACTTCATTCTTAACTAAGAGTCACCCTTAAACCAGGGCGTTCTTAAACCGGGAACTTCTCAGCCTGACATCTCAGCCTGAAGACGTTATGTGCCAGTTTCAATTACAATAATAATTTTTGCCTTTATTAAGATTAATTTTAGCTAATAAGGTTACATTTGCCAAGATTTTACATAAGATCTATGTTTGTGTACAATATTTGGTTTCCCCCCAACTTAATATATCCATCAATTACTGACACTTTTATTGGTCTTTTGTTCTTGAAATCCCACTGTGAGATTTGAAAGGATACATATTATAGCATGGTTCAAGTATTATGAAATGTTTCTCTAGAAATTCTAAGAATTTCTGGAAACTTTTTGGCATGATTTTATTGATTTCTCAATTTTAGTGCTTTATTAGTTAATGGTGCATTGCATAAAAATAATGGAAATTGACACGTGTTCTACTAAGAAAAGCTCTGTCTTATAAAATGAGTATTTGTATTCTGTGTTGGGTTTTCAGATGCTATGGAGTTTTGCTCCCCATCACTATGCAAAGCAATAATCTATATGCTTATTCATGGAGTGCTAAAAATTCTTACCAACAGTCCCAGTGATTGAAGTATTCTCTAAATTCTTGGAATTTGATCATTATTTCCAGCCACCTGGAAATGTAGACACTATATTCACCAATATAGTGTCTATATATAGACAGACAGACAGACAGACAAACAGACAGACAGAAATAGATAGATAGATAGATAGATAGATAGATAGATAGATAGATAGATAGATAGATAGATAGATAGATAGATAGATAGATAGATAACCTTTATTGTCATTTTATACTGTGGGCACATGGCACACATTAAAAATGAAATTTAGTTGATTGCTCTCAAAATGTACATATACATAACATACATTTAAACATACTATATACAACATATGTATAGACCTACACCCTTACATATAACTGACATATAAATATTAATCACTGTCCATCTTGAACACATAACAGAAGGAGGAAGCTTTAGAGTTCACAAGGTTAATCCTGTATGGAACAAAACTGTGACTGAATCTGGATGTTCTGCTTCAGATACCACGGAGTCTCCTTCCAGAAAGTAACAAAGAAAACAGGTCATGAAGAAGATGTGTAGTGTTCCAGACAATCTTACATCTGGAGGGCACTAAATTGGAGGGAGTGGGGGGAGGAGGATGGACTAAAACATTATTTGCATATTTGGGTAGAACTCCGGAAATGAAAAAGCCAAGTCAATTTCACACTATAACCTGCTCCAATTAAAATTTTCAATCATTTTCATTCAGTTATTATACCTATTTTCATATATACATATTCATGCATCTGATAAAGATAATTAACATCACAGTTGATTGGAATTATTACATTTGGTCCTAAATTTGGCTGCTGTTTTGTAGAAAAACTCAGAGAGACAAATCTGGGATAAATTATCTCCACCTCACTCCATTCAAGCTGGTCTCTGTGCTACTAGTGAGATATTGATGTTCATCCAATATGAAGCTCTGGATAGTCATGTTTTGGACTTTACTCATCTCAGATTTAATAGTAACCCTAAGACACTCAGATTATCTAAACGCAGACTGCTTGGAAGCAACAAGTGAGGACTCTGAGCCTATTTGGAAACTTGAGGAAAATGATATATACATTTTCTAATTAATGAAAAAGAACACATCCTCTATTACATTCTCAATTATGTTCTCTTCTAGTATTAGTCATTTCTAACAACCAATAAAAATAAAGAGACAGACAATTATGCAAGATAATTAATTCTTTCTTCTATCTTATTGCCATTTGCTCCCAATGTGGCTCTTGCAGAGGAAGTATTCCAAGCAGTATTTATATTCTTGCTACCGTATGTACTAATTCCAGAAAGGTAAGGCAAACTTATGAAATCTCACACCATATAGTTTGGCTGGGGGGAAATGGAAAGTTCAGTATCAAATATTTCTAGGAGGGAACCATCCCTAGCCTTAGGAATAGCTCATATTTTTGGGAGTGGATGGCAGTGGAGTAGAAAAAAATCTATCAACGCTGTAAAGTACAATGCATTAATTGGAATTTCACCCAAAAAAATACCAACCAACCAACCAACAAAAACCTGAAGTTTGGCTCTACTCAAAAAGATGGATATGAGGCTTAGCTATCTGTCTATGGAGATTCTCAGTCATCCAGGTCATAGTTATCCCAAGGATGCTTTTTCCAGAGGCAACTGGACTTCCTTGTTTTTCTTTGAAGACGTTTCGCTTCTCATCCAAGTAACTTCTCCAGTGGAGCTGAAGAAGCTTCTTGGATGAGAAGCGAAACGTCTTCAAAGAAAAACAAGGAAGTCCAGTTGCCTCTTGGAAAAGCATCTATCTGCTTCATGTGTCCAGGACATAATAGCAGGTTTTTAAAAAGATACCTGGTGATACTGAAAACAAACAGCCAGAGGAGAAGAGTTGCTCACTGATACTCTTTCTAAAGATTACGAGTAACTAAAGTATCCACATCTGGCAGAAATGTTTGGTAAAACAAAAAAAAAGCATCTGCTTTACTCACAGCACCATTATACAGAAGGTGTCTGGAATTTCTATATAAACACTTTCTCTTGGTGCCAGTTTAGCAAAGCATATGCGCAAATTCCAGACTGAAATTTAATAGTTTTCTACAGTCTGTGATTAAAATAATATTGGGATTAGATGTAGAAACCCTCACTCTTTTATGGTATGTTTATATATAACTATTTAATAAACTAAACACTATCCAAATCAAACTTTTACTGATATGGTATATACTTTTTATGTTTGCTAAACATAGATGATTAACCACATACTCAGTGCCAATTAATTCAGCATTTACTTTATATAGCAACTATTAATTTTCTTGGGGAAACCCCTGCTTCATTTTAATTATCTTTTTGTTGTTGCTTATCTACCAGCGCAACAGATATTATTGACAAATAGACTTTTCTTTCCCTCATGTGACTTACAATATGTATTGCAAAGATCCTTTTGAATGAAGAGGATTCTCTGGAGTAGGGCGAGTAAAGATAAAGGAGAGAGAAAAGAGGAAGTTTAAACATGCAAGCATTTACACTAAATTTAATCCATTCATCCATTATTATTTACGGTTCATTGCACAGTCAGCCAGACATTCAGGCTAGATTTGGCATTTCTGTCCACCTAATGAGTATTATTATTTATTATCATCTATCATCATTGTTAACTCCTGATGACTGCAGTTTTCTTGGCAAGATTTTTGGAAGTGATTTGCCAAAAGTGATTGCCTCCTTCCTAGGGCAAAACATGACTGGGTGAAGGTCACCCAAATGACTTCGTGTCTAAGGCAGGACTAGAACTCATGGTCACTCAGTTTCTAGTCTAGTGACTTAACCATTACACCAAACTGGCTCTCTAAATTTAAACTATCATTTAAAATTACAGATAAAATTTACAAGGTCAGAATTAGAGACTTTAATGAAACTGGTTAGCTTTTGCACAACAGAAAAAAAGTGTCATGTATCAATATATCATTTTAAATATAATAGAAAATGAAGTTATGAGCTGTATATTTCCATGTTAATTTCTTAAGGTAATAATAATAATGAATTGAGAGTCAATTTGGTGTACTGGTTAAGACACCAGGCATTTTAAATGATAGTTTAAATTTAAATTTCAGCAACACTAAAACTATTGTTGCTCTATTTTCTCTCAGCTGAGACTGTTTATTCTGTTGGATCAGATGAAAAACTGACCCAAGAAAGGAACGCATTGTTGCCTGTTTCCTTCTGATCAGTTAAATATATTTTGCAGGCCGCTGCTTGGTTTGGATGAAAGAATGAGTCTTGCTAAGAAATAAAAGAATGTTAGAATTAGATGATCATAACCTGAGATTTGGTTGGCAGGTTTTTTATGGTATGATAAAATTAATGTGGATTTTAAAAATCATTATGTATGTGACAATGGCATACTGAGAATATGAAAAAATACAAGCTCAGGTTGTTATTAATCTCAGCAAAGGAAGCATTTTAAAGAAGGGAAACATCAGTTAACATATTAAGACTTTATTAATACAGCAGGATGGAGAAATTAAGATGAAATCAAGAACTGACTACAGAAGGACATAGTTTTCAATGGTTTTCATATGAATAGCTAAAAGTAAGGTTTAATGTAGATAAAAAGACAACTGGAATTAAAAACACAAAACAGAATTTGAAACTGAATTATGTGCAAATGATGAACTTGTAATAGGAAAATCATACATTGTTGTTAAGATTTGTAACAAGTGAAAGATTTTAGGTGAAAATGGGCTATTAATTTGGGGTATAACATAGAGATGGACACTTGAGAGAGAATGTGGGTAACAGATATTAAATTTACACTGTCATAATTTAAGAGAAAACATTATAAAATGATGTATTATTAGTATATGACACTGGAGAAATTATCAATACAAGGTATTTCAAACCAGTGTTGGAAATGTGAAAAGCACAAAGGGACATTTTATCATGTATGATAGATTTGTAAGAGGACTAAGAAATTTTGGGTATATATTCACACAGTAATGCAAAGAATCCTAAAGATTAATATAAAAAACAGAATTATTTTTTATTAGGACTTATGAACAATGAATTAGAAAAGATGGTAAATTGATTTTGCACATGATAAAATGGAGCAAGATTATTGTATGCACAAAAACAAAAGAATAATGAAATTCCTGCAGCGGAGGAATAGATTTTGAAGATTCTCATTTTCTTTCTTTTTCCCCCTTTCAATTTATCTTTTACTCTATGAAAATATGTTAAATAAATAAAAAAGAAAGAAAGAAAGAAAGAAAGAAAGTTAGTTTGCTCCCTAGGATCTGCTGAGGCTAATTTATAAAAATTGCACAAACTTGTACAAGACTTCTCTATCAGTGTTTGAAAAAAATTCTTAGGCAAGAATACTAGATGGATTCTTGATCTCATCATGCATAATTATATTTTATATCTAAAACCTCCTCGGACAGGCTCTGCTTAGCTTTATTGGAAAGCTAAGAGCGAGCACCAGTTCTTAATCATTTAAGAATAAGTCATAACTTCATGAAATGCAAAGAGGCAGAGTTTATATACTTAGTCCTCAGTTGGTCATTTTCCTTTCCCCTGAAATATGAAAAGGAAAAACCTGCTCTGGTTGCCTTTCTCCCCTTCTAAAGTCTTCATCATTTTTCACTAGCTTCAGAAATAGTTGTTCAAGGTAAATGTTTAATGAGCATTAAACTAACATCTGCCAATTTATACACAAAGATTAACAAAGCTCCTTAAAATGCCAGGTGAGTTGTTTTTTCCCATCTGTGGGAAAGAGTAATTCACTTTGGAAAGAGTGGCTATCAAATTCTGTAGTGGGTTAGTCTTGCAGACAGGAATGCTACTATCAATTCTTAATAAACTTTCATTGAGTAAATTATTTAACTTGGGAGCTAATTTCCTGTCGGCAAACAGAGGCAGATCTCACAGAAGAATGCTTTGTGAAATGCAGGTAGACTAATAATTTGCCCTTGTTGTATTTTATCATCTTGAAATAACTCAGTCATGTTCTTCTGTGACCTTCTCAAAACTTTCTTGGTATAGAATTACATTTTGAAAAAATAATGATTTTCTGACCCGGATTTGATGATTCTTGAATGTTTTATTGAAATTCCTAAAACTCAACACAACCCGTGTGAACATAGTGCAACTACAGCCATACAGAAAACAGATAACACTACCAATGGAAGAGAATATGTGTAGCTGAGGGTTGAACTGTGGAATCCTTGGTGCTCTCTGAGCTTTGTTGTTTTCTTGCACGTTTCATTACTAAATGAGGTAACATCATCATCTTTTGAAGAAAAAAAAAACCCTACACACTGCAAATACAAACAATCAAACATGCTACAGGCATGAAAGGACATCACATACCACAACTTCTGCCTCAATTCTTCTATCCCGCTTCTACATCAAATATCACAATGTGTTTTTATACTTTCAGTTTCTGCTATATATGGGCTGCCCTGACAACTGCACCCATCAATAAATGTATAGCTATTAGGTACTGTATATTAACAGTTTATTTCCTCTCTCACTCCAAATCGTATAAAGTGGTTTTGTTTGACCATTGTCATTGCAAGCTTGTCTAAATTCTGGATACTGCAAAATAGTGAAAAATGCTAAGGTGAGACGGGGAGAAGTAGTTCTCAACCTACAACCAGATTTGGGAACAGAATTTCTGTTGCTAAGCAAGATGGTTAAGTGAGTCATGCTCAATTTTACAACCATTTTTTTTGTCATGGCTATGTGAATCATTGCAGTTAAATTAAGTTGTTAAGCGAATCTTGCTTCCCCCATTGATTTTGTTTGTTGTAAACTAGATCAGAAGGTCAGGAATGATGAACACATGACCCTGGGATGCTGCCATCATAAAAACATGTCAGTTGCCAAGTGCCCACATTTTGATCATAAGACCATGAGGATGTTGTGAGAATCGTAAGTGTGAAAGTGATTGTACATTACATTTTTCAGTGCCACTGTAACTTCAAACTGTCATTAAACAAATGAGTTTAAGTGGAGGACTATCTGTGCCACCAAATTTAAGGTTGATACAGTATGAATAAACTTGATATAGAACTATGTTATGACTTCAGTACAGAGTATATTGATGAGGAAGGCTTCTATTTTCCTTTCTTTATTCAAAGTTTAATTGATTCATTTAATTATTGTTTTATGAAAACTACTACTAGCTAGGAAAAAAGGAAAAATGGGTAGATAATATTTGCCAAGCATTAACCTTTCGCTTAAAGCTGAAGATATGTAGTTTTCTCTTCTGAAAAATAAATAACAATAATATGCTTATAACTTGGTAACACAAGGAAAGCTCTTGTCTGCAATCTTTCCTCAAGTAGAAGCATATTATTGTTTATGCTGTAAAATCTGGTTTCATTATGCATGCTGAATAATCCCAGGGGCCAAAACAATCTTCATTTTATACTTTCGAGTAACCATTTATGTGGGTCCAGGGAGGACTTAATTAATAAGAAATTGCTGAAATAAACAGAACTTATTTGTTCAGTATTTTAAAATAGCTGCACTATATTTTTGTGTTGAAATCAATGGCAGTTGGATAAATTCTGGAGTCATTTTTATTTCTTTTACATAGAGATTCTTTTACTTGCAAGATTCTGTTAATGTAGTTTTAGAATAAAATAGAGTTAGCTAATTTGATGGTGTCTCCTGTCTAGTTTATCTAGGAAGGCTGATATCTATCAGTCTTGCAAATCTGAAAGTTCAAATCTTCCATCATCTCCTAAACAATGTGAGAAACTGGGGAAAGTCTCTTCTGAGTTGCTTTCTTCACCCATTATGCAGCTGTAGGCTACACCCTCTCTTACCTTATCATTCCTATTTCTTTGCACCAAGGAGTTTGTCATATACCATATACAGGTATTTCTTAATGACAATATTCTATAATAGATAGAGTGCTAGCTTTTCCAGATCATTATGGTCATATGAAAGGACTCTCACACAATCTTTATAATCATGTCATTAAATCAACAGAAACAAGGCATGTTTTAAGTAAAGAGGACTGAGTGGTATATAAGAACAATTCTGCAGATTTCAGTGCAGTTTATTTTATGTAACACATTAAAATATTAACACAGAGCAGGTATCAATCTTAAAGACTGAATCCAGCCTTCTCACCAGGAAGTGACATATTGATAAATTAATAATTATAAAGATTCTTTATAATTCTTTACAGATATATTTATTTAGTTATATCCTGTCGTTATTATTTTTATGAATAACTCAAGGCAGCAAATATCCGACACAGCTTCCTCCTCCTCTTTTCCCAGAACAATAACATGTGAGGTAGGTTGGGCTGAGAATGATTGGCCTAAAGTCACCCAGCTGGCTTGCATGGCTAAGGTGGGACTAGGTAGGCAAACCCTTAAAGAGATGATTTTTTGGCCACCTTGATTTGGCTGTAAGGCATCTATGAATATAGTTGAACCAAATTCCTGATTTGGGGATTGCTAAAGCTATAGGTAATCTGGAAGGTTAAAAATCATCCTGGAAAAGCTATTTCCATAGTATTTCTGAGAAAATAATGTCAGTGTGTTGACTTCTATTCTAATGGGACTTTACCACTGTAATAATATGAAAGCTGGACAGATCTAGATTCATCACTCAAAATTCTTTTGTTGCTGCTATTTCCTAATAAAATGTTATTTTGTTAAAATTGATATAATATCTTTAATAGGTATGTTAATTTTGAGTGATCACAACTGTAGCTTTTATGAAGGTATTCGTTTTTTACATTTTATTATTTGGAAAAGAAATTATTTGCAATTATTAGCATTATATAAAGTACTTTAATTTTATAGATATGCTTATATCTTACTATTCAATCAATCAATTTATCACATTAAAGAAAGAGCAGTAATAATCAGAGCAAAGGAGAGATGTGTACAAAATATGAGTTAGTCCATTATTTGAAGCACAGGCGAACTTTCATAAAACTACTATCAATAGTACTGGCTGATGAAATCGGCCCTTCTCCTCTAAATAGCTAGTGGTAGCCAAAACAGTGACAAACAGAGTAATGTTTTGGGTAGACAAGTGAATTAATGAACTCAATTGAGAAGTGGTTGCCAGCAGACAGCAAAGGCTAAATGTAGTCTTCTCTAGATAGAGGGCTAGAGACAGCTGTATTGTTAAATCTTTAATGCCAACCTTATGTAGGATTTAGAGCTAGGCAAATCTTCTGACTGAAGGCTATGCATGCCTGGCTAACTGGCTAAATTGTAGGAAGCAAAGGGTGGCAATAAATGGACAATTCTCCGGATGGAAAGAAGTGAGAAGTGGTGTACCCCAAGGTTCAGTTTTGGGGCCTTTACTTTTTAATTTATTCATCAATGATCTGGATGTAGAAGTTAATAGTGAGGTAGCCAAGTTTGCTGATGACACTAAATTGTTCCGGGTTGTGAAAAGTGAAACTGATTGTCGGGAGCTCCAGAAGGATCTCTCGAAATTGTGTGAGTGGGCAACAAAGTGGCAAATGCATTTTAACCTAAACAAGTGCAAAGTTATGCACATCGGGGCAAAGAACCCCAATTATACTTACCAACTGATGGGGACCAAACTTTCTGAGACAACCCAAGAAAGGGATCTTGGGGTTTTGGTGGACAGCTCGATGAAGATGTCAACCCAATGCGCAGCAGCAGTAAAAAAAGCAAATTCCATGCTTGGCATGATTAGGAAGGGAATCGAAAATAAGTCAGCAAATGTTGTATTGCCTCTGTACAAATCGATGGTGAGACCACACTTGGAGTACTGTGTACAGTTCTGGTCACCGCACCTCAAGAAGGATATAATGGAACTGGAAAAGGTGCAAAAAAGGGCAACAAGAATGATCAAGGAAATGGAGCGCCTCCCTTATGAAACCAGATTGCAACACCTTGGTCTCTTCAGCCTTGAAAGACGGCGTTTAAGGGGTGACTTGATCGAAGTGTATAAAATCATGCATGGGATAGAAAAGGTGGATAGAGAAAAATTCTTTTCTCTATCACACAATACCAGGACAAGGGGGCACTCCCTAAAGCTTATAGCTAAGAAAGTGAGGACAAATAAAGGGAAATATTTCTTCACCCAGAGGGTCGTTGATTTATGGAATTCACTTCCTGAAGGGGTCGTGACAGCTGTCAGCCTTGACAGCTTCAAGGCAGGGCTAGATAGATTCATGGATGCAAAGTGTATTGGTGGTTATTAAAACAGATGTCCATGTGCCGCCTCTATGTTGGTTGAGGCAGGCAGGATTCCCTTGAGTACCATTTGTTTGGGGGTCAAGGGAAAGGGAGGGTTTTGCCTTCTCTTTCTGCTCAAGATCCCCATGTACATTTGGTGGGCCACTGTGTGACACAGAATGCTGGACTCGATGGGCTTTGGCTTGATTCAGCATGGCTCTTCTTATGTTCTTATGTTCTTATGCCTCATATTTACATTACTTTCATTCCATAGATATATGTATGTATGTATCTATGTATATATTTATTTAGTATTGTATACTACTGAACCTGTTCATATTCTGAGTTAACTTATAATACTGCCATGCAAGTTAGTAAGATCCAAAGAATAAACTGAAATATCATGGGAAGAAGAGCAATGCAATCAAAACTAATGTGAAAAAACAGATAAAAAACCAACAAAACGAATGAAAAAAAATTGTTCAGCAGCAATAATACAGCCCAACACCCAGTTTTACTAAAACAAACTCAATCAACAAAACTTTTTACCATAAATTGCAATGTAATTAAATGACAAACATGAGTCCTTTCTGTTAATTTGATGCAAACTAAGCAAATGAATACAACAGTCAGTGGGAAACACTATTGAATTGTATATTTTCAGATGATGTATTGCAACTTTTCCCCATTGCCGGCAATGGGGTGGGTGTGGTTTTGGTGTGATGCATCCGGCCTGTGGGCCGGCAGTTTGACATGCCTGACATATGTGATCCTTGAGAGACAGACAGACAGACAGACAGACAGAGCAACACATTTAACTCCTGGAGTAGAAAGTTGAAAGGGCAGAGCAACAATGCTATTATATTATCTTACTGAGGGGAGGGGAAGGGGACTGGGTTGAGCCTGTGATTAACTATATTCCATCAAGTTGCTTTTGACTGCTAGCATTCATAGAGATAAATATTCATAGCCTGGTCTTTCAGGTCTTACAATAGGGACATGTATATTTGCCTTCATTCTTCCAATAGTGCATTCATTGCCACTCTGAGTCATCCAGTTGTTGGACATCTTTTGATTTTGTTTTCCTTTTTTCTATCTTTCCCAATATTACAGCCTTTTCCAGAAAGCTGAGTCTTCGCATAATGTATCCAAAGTAGAAGTGTGAGTTCTTAGCATGAACTGAATATTTTGCAAACAGCTGACAAAATATTTTGATCTGAACTGGTTTGCGTTAAACTGGCTTAGGGTTAAATTGGTATCAGTGCAGCAGAGAACAGGGCACGATTTAAGGGTGCAGTGTGGATATTGTGCAGGCAAAAGAGTGTAAATCATCCTAAAAAACTGATTTTAGTTTATTTTCAAAGAAATGGCACTTTCAAAGGAAGCACTAACATGGGAGAAATATTCTTACTGTAATTGATTCCATTTTACCTCTCTTTAGCTTACATAAACACAAATAAAAAAAATATGTGTCAAACTAAGTTGTCATACTTTTCATCTGAATTACCCAATTTCTCTCCATTACCACCACCACTACTACTACCAAGTTGTTCACGAAAGAATTGCTATGGTCTAAAATTGAAGACAAAAATTCATCAAAGCGAATAAAAAACACATTAAGAGAGAGTTTTAATATGCCTTTGAACACAGAAGTGGCAGCGGGTGTCTCTAATAACATATGATGTAAAGATCAATTTGAATACCAAAGAATATATTGAAATACTTTCAAAATTGCTGTCATTTGGTTGATATAAGGGGACACAGCATAGAAATATAATGAGCCCCTATGAACTTGCTTTCTTTTCTTCTCTGCAAGTAAAAACACTCACAAATTATCTTAAATGAGCAGGCTACTATGAGGCAGGAGTGAAAAATGTCCCATTAATTGTTTTCAATGCACAAAGAATGAAGTAAATGTTCTATAAACACTTACTTTATTCTTTGTGCATTGAAAACAATCTATTTAAAAATAACATCAGCACACTTTAGTAAATAACTGCACTTATAAACCTTTTTTAGTTTAGATATAAGGCAAGAAAGCACAAGGCAAGGACATCTGTAAACTTGCCAGCTGCTTAGAGGAATATCTCTTGTACCGATGGAGAAATCATTTTCTGTTCTAGCCTTAATAGAAATACAAAAGGAAATATCCAGAATGGCCATTTTTACAATGCCTGCAGAAAAAAGAGGAATATTTGCATAACATTTTTATCCTGCATCATAATGACGATGGTGATGATATGATTACATTTAAATAGAAATGCAATACACCTCATGGGAGCATATGCTGAAACCAGAATAACTATGTGCTAGATTCCAACTAGGATTTTCTTCAAACACAAAACTGTCCTTTGTGAAATAGGACTTTTGATACCTAAGATAAACTCTGCGCCAATAGACTTATCTATCTTTGATATTTCTATACCACCACAGTTACTCATCAGTAAATGTCACAAATCAATAAAAATGATACAAACCATAATCATAAGAGCAATAGCACTTAGATTTATATACCACTTCATAGTGCTTTACAGCCCTCTCTAAGTGGTTTACAGAGCCAGCATTTTGTTCCAAGCAATCTGGGTCCTTACTTTACCAACCTCGGAAGGATGGGAGGCTGAGTCAACCTTGAGCCTGTGAGAATAGAACTGCCAAACTGCTGGCAGCCAGCACTCAGCAGAAGTAGCCTATGGTTGTTGTTGATGTTAGTTGCGAAATTGTGTCCAACCCATCGCGACCCCATGGACAACGTTCCTCCAGGTCTTCCTGTCCTCTACCATCTTCTGGAGACCATTTAAGCTCACGCCTACTGCTTCAGTGACTCCATCCAGCCATCTCATTCTCTTTTGTCCCATTCTTCTATTGCCCTCAATCTTTCCCAGCATCAGATTCTTCTCCAGTGAGTCCTTCTTTCTTATTAGGTTGCCAAAGTATTTGAGTTTCAACTTCAGGATCTGGTCTTCTAAAGAGCAGTTTGGATTGATCTCTTCTAGGACTGACCGGTTTGAATGCCCTGCAGTCCAAGGGACTTGCAGGAGTTTTCTCCAGCACCATAGTTCAAAGGCCTCAATTCTTTGGTGTTCAGCCTTTCTTATGGTCCAACTTTCACAGCCATACATTGCAGGGAAACCCATGGCCTCAACTATACGCACTTTTGTTGGCAGGATGATGACTCTGCTTTTTAGTATGCTGTCCAGATTTGCCTTAGCTTTCCTTCCCAGGTATTGCATTCTAATCACTGTGCCACCACAGCTCATAATGCTCCTAAATTTTCTACAGAATTAAAAATAGCCCACTTGCCAATCAGATAATGACATGCCCTACAAGGTAGATCAGACCAAGAAAGAGATGCTGAGTTCCTAAAATTACTTCTATTAAGATTGCCCATTGTTACTGAATCATGAATATTCTTCTCCTTTGTTTTTTGTGTGAATGTTCATTGCCTTGGTAACAGGTCTTCCTTCTCTCTGTCAAGTTCATCTTCTTTATTCTTTACAGATGGGAAGTAAAGCCTATGTGTTAGTCACCAAATGCCTCCCAGAAAAGCCATTTCAACCATTTTGCAATATAGCCAGATGTGGGAGACAGCATAGTCCTAAGAGTGAAAGCAGCTTCTGGTCCCCACTTGCTTTACTTTCTTAGCTGAGGAAAATCAGAATATTCCTTTATAAGCAGAATGCAACATACAAATAAGTATTGTGAAAAAGACGCCCTTCAGGCCCATGAAAAGGGGTATCCTTGGAGACTACCAATCCAAGCTTTGACACATGGTTGCCATTATTGAGAGAGTGAATCTGATCCATAAATTCAACAGATGTCAATTGCACCTGTTCCTGGATTGGGAACCCCAACTCCTCTCTTGGCATTCAACATGCAGTCTATGCTCTCTATCCCTGCACTCTTCTGCTTCTCACTGTGGACAGCAAAGGGACTTCCACTTATTTCTGCCACTAGTCTTCTTTGCTGGAACAGGTCTCTGGAGGAAGCTAAAAGGCTGTTCATATAAATCATGCATGACAGGTTCTAGAATATTCCACAAAAAATTGTAGAAAATTGCTTGCAGTCAAGGTAGCAACAGCAACAATGGTTCCCAACTGGCCACAGTAACAAGTCCAAACTCCCTTTTTTGTGATAATTGCATCAGCCTTCTTTCCTTTTCTTCTTAGCCCATCCCCTATTTTTCCAATGATTACGATGGTGCAAGAAGTTACTACTTCCCACTTTCCCCTTGGAGGAGGAAGTCGTAAAAGGATTGGCAAGGTATTGGCAGGATGAATTAGAAATTAATGAATGGGAAATGGAAAGTGTAGTAGAAGATATCAGGAAGATTAAAAATACAAGGATAAGCGAGATGAGAAGAAAAATTTTACATAAATGGTATTATACACCATTACAATTAGCGCACTTCCAAAGGGAGAAGAAAGGGAATTGTTGGCATGGATGTAAAGAAAAGGGAGTATTTATGCATATGTTTTGGGAATGTGCTGAAGTTCAAAAATTTTGGAAGCAAATACAAATTGAGGTAAATAAGATGCTAAATATTAATTGGAGAATAACTAAGGAGGTGGCGCTATTAATAAAAAAATAGTGAGGTAAAGGAATATGAAGAAATTAAAACTGCAGCAATAGAAAGTGCCCAAGCAACTATAGTGCTTGGGTGGAAAGATGCAAAATATGGAATATACAAAATTGGTGTAAGTATATGGTAGACCACATTCACTATCAAATAATGGAAATTAGATTACACAATTATAATGAAGGTAAATTGGTAGTAACGATGAAGCGGTGGGAAAAGGTTAAAAATTATATGTTAAACTTAATAGGCAATGTAAAAATAAAGAACAAAATTCAGTCACTCTATAAAGTATGAATAATGTAATCCAGAGTTGAGAAGTATATATGTAATAGAAATTGAATCTTCCCTATTGGTGGTGGGATTAATGTTTGTATTTTTGTAATTTGTCTGGTGGAGGGCACTATTCACAGTGCTGTTTTATGTATTAGATTAATAAAAAAATAAAAAGATTGTTTAAAAAAACCTTCCCACTTTCCCCTGATTGCATCATATTTATATTTTATTCATCACACCCTTCAATCTTTTCTCCAGAAGAAATGTCCACTCTAATTTTTATCTCTAAAATTTCTTCCCATGCTTACAAAGACATGAGACAGCTCTAGAAATTAAATAAAAATAAAATAAAGGCAAGTCTCTCTCTCTGCCTTAAAGAGCAAAAGAGTTAAAAACAGAACATAAGAAAAGGACAAGATCTTTTTATACTTACAAAATATGTTTTGTCAGCATGTACCAATTTCTTTCTCATTTCTTTTCTGTACTATTTTTATTGATTTTTCCACCCCTTGCTGTTTTTTTAAGCAGATAAGCAAACAAGCATATATATTACCTTGCATATTCCAAGTTTAAAAGCTTTCAGCACTAGGCCTGGAGAAAGGGTCTGCATGAGACTCTAGAGACCTGTTTGCAGTCAGGAGAAATAATTGTTCCAACTGACAGACTTCAGGCCTCACTGGCAATTCATGTCAGGGCACATTTTAAAACATGAAAAATAGGCTGAGGTTTACTTGCTAAGTACTTGGCTGCTATGCTACTTCTGAAAAAGGCAAAGAGATAAGGAAGAACCCCAGAGATCTGATGACTTTCAAAGAGGACTTTATAAAAGTCTGAGAACCAAATATTTATAAATGAGGTTGTCAACTCTCTCAAGACTGCAATCTAATATATTCAGCCATTACTAAAAGGATAATTCATTTCTCCGGTATAATAGTGACTAGCCAAGAAATGGCTCAACAATCAAACAGCAATCAAATAGTATAATTGCATCATACAAAAATACAGCAAACATTAAGGAGGACTGACTTGCAGATGGAAATAGATGAAGATTTCATTTTAGGCAGTGCTTCCCTCCCAATATCTTACCTGTATGAATGTGGAATGCATGGTTTGGATTTTATTTTTGCACTCCGGTTAACTTTTTAAATTTTATATATAATTTTAAGGGATTCAAATTGTTTTAATATATTATTTGCATTTTAATTATCTGTAAATGACTTAGTATATGTAACAATAGGAAATGGTATACAGCTAAATGTCTATGGAGATTCTCAGTTATCCAGGTCATCGTTGTCCCAAATATGGTTTTTCACGGGGCAACTGGACTTTCTTGGCTCATATGTGCAAGAAATCATAGTATTAATGCTTACATTATTTTATGCATTTTTTTTTACCATTAACAGTGCTGTATTTACTAAGAAAATATATTCTAGATCAGAGGCCCCCAATCTTTTGGGCACCAGGGACTGGTTCCATGGAGAGAGGTCTTTCCGTGCACCGGAGCTTTTGTGAACTGCCTGCATCTTGTGGATGGGGCTTTGCTTCTTTGTGCAGACCGGTTGCTGGCATGCTGCAGTCCGGTACCTGTCCACAGACCAGGGTTGGGGACCCCAGTTCTAGATGTTTAAATTTAAATTAATTAAATTTATTATCCTTCTCATTTTTTCCTATTACCTTCTCCTATTGGTATCTTATGATTATATCACATTTTTGTTTGTATGTACACTGATAACTTATGCACCGGAGACAAATTTCTTGTGTGTCCAATCATACTTGGCCAGTGAAGAATAATAAAGAAATTAAAATAATACAGAAATAAAGAAATAATTATAATTCTGCAAAACTATATATTCTTATCTGAATAGGACCATGCAAAGCATGTTTCTTCCCAGAGATGTTAAGTATCTGAGCATGTGCAGCATCTGGAAGTCTGCAAGTCTTATCAACAACTAGAAACAGCTGCTTTGACAGCATGAAAAGAAGTGCTTTGCATATGCCCCCACATGTTCTGAAGCACTTCTTTCAATGCTTCATATATCATTAAGTAATTTTAATAAGTAAAAAATGTAAAATAAATTTGATTAAAACTAGGAGGAAATGCATTGAAATACTATTGAATATCTTTGAACATATATGCAGAACAAATATTTCAGCTAACAAAAACAGAACAAGTTGGATAGGGCAATGTATTTTTGAGATTATAACAGGAAGAATTATCGATATCTCATTGAAATTCAGCTTTACTTTTAAAGATTTGCAAACATTGTTGTTCAACAGTACTACTGGAATTTTTCCTTTCTATATTTGAAGAAATGAAGTTTAAACAATTTAAGAGAGCTTATGAAATCAATTACATAAATTAAAGGTGGTGGGAGCATCAACAAAAAAAGTCTAAAACTGAGGAAATGGTCAATGAAATTTTGTGAAAGAGTGTATTCCCCCTTTGGGATTTTCGGAATTCTTATACAACTTTGCTACTAAATGTTATCAGAGCTTCATGTGAGCTGTATTGACTAAAAATGTGCAATATTCAAATCTGAAATGGGAAAGATGTTTGGATTTGATATGAGTATGATTGCTGTACCTATCATCAGTTCCTTAAAGATATGAATCTTTTCTTCACCTGGTATGGGTTGAAGCCCAGAAAAGCACACATTTAAGTCAATGAGGTTCAGAAGGTGCAGTTGAGATAAGGAGGCAGTGAGAATGTTGCTGTCTCCTTAATGTACCTTAACCCCAACATACATTTTCATGGGCCCACAAAGGAAAAGGCATGGTTTCTTTAAAAAGCCATAAACAGTTATAGCAAATGTTACCACATCTAAGATAATTTTCTTGCTTAAGATTTGAACACTGCACAGCTCTATTACTGAAATATAAATGGATTTTGAGTGAATGCAGTTTGATTGTTGTTCCATTTATTTTATAAATGAAGTCATCCAATTTGCACTGTACCAGTGCAGTATGAAGAAGTAATCATCTTCCACGCAGTAAAATCAGAGAAATAAAAAGGTTCATTTTGTGAGAACTTAATTTGGTCCAGCCCTGCTCTATAGAAATCTCACAAACTTTGGCTCTACCTAACTGAATATTAAGATTTAGTGGGGATGTCCTCTTGAATATATCACATTTGCCAAGAATGTGTTCTTCTCTCTGTGTGTGTACACATACCTTAATAAGTATCAGGTGTTTGGTTAAATCTGATGTTGCATTTTCTGCTTCAACATTCATGCTCAGGTTGCTCCAAGATGTATTGTACGGATTTTGAAATGATATACTGTTTTTAAGATTTATTTATTTAACTTATATCAATGGTGGTGAACCTATGGCATGGCTGCCAGAGGCGGCACTCAGAGCCTTCTCTGTGGGCACGCGTGCTGTCACCCGAGTCCTAGGCCTGCAGCTGGGTTTTATAAAACCGTTTCACTTTAGGCCTCCGCCGCTGTGTACAAAAAAAAAAAGGTTCAATCAATCAGTCAATTTCAACTTCTCGCAGAAAAAAAAAGATCTTGCAAAGTTGGAATTGATTGATTGCACTTTTTAGTCCCACCCAGTCTGCCGTTACCACTGTAGCCACGCCCACCCAATGGGCCACACCCACTCAGCACCCGACGAGGTATAAGTGGGTTTTGGGTTGCAGTTTGGGCACTCGGTCTCTAAAAGATTCGCCATCACTGACTTATATGACACTCATCTCACACAGAGGCGACTCTAGGCAGCTTAAAATCAATTAACACCAAAACTGATTTAAAGTTAACATAGATTGCAAGGAAGGGAGCACGTGATACACATGGGCAGGAGATAGGAGGGTGGGTCTTATTTTAGTTCATTAATCAGTCCAGAATGACATGTATCTATTGGGGCCCCAGACCAGTTGGCAGAACCAGATTTTTGGGCCCTTTCACAAGGCCAAAAGAGTGGATGCAGAAGGCAAAACTGAAGGCAATTTAATCTGTGGCATGGGAGCAAACTGCCACATTACTCTATTTTAACATCTGCAAAATAAATAAACAGTTTGAAATGGGAATCTTGAATGGGCTGAACACATGCCAATAATTTCAATTTCATGATTGAATAACAGAATACAATATTCAAATATATTATAAACAAAATGTGGCTTTCTCTCTGACACATTGTTTTAACTACACAAAACAAAACTTAACTGAATCAAAAAAGTCTATATTCATTTACAATATTAATACTTGTAACTAATCGATAATGAGTACATTTTGCAGATTAATTTTTTTCAGCATGTTTCAAAAGTTATCCAAATGTGCAAAAAGAAAAAAAGGTCAGAAATTAGACTTTATCCCTTTTCTTATTCCTTTCAATATATTATTGGGATTTTTAAAATCTGCCTTACATGGTAAGATTGGTAGAATACCTTCGTCATCTTCCTGAAATCCCTTTGCATCTCCAAATTTTTAAAAAGTTAGGAAACCCTCTGGAATAGTTCTGCTTAAATTCAGAAAGGAAGGAATGAAAGAAAAATCTGCTTATGTAACAATAGATGAAACTCTTGGGAAGCAATGCAACTGTTATTTCAATTAAGGCAGATGTGTTTTCAACCATCTAGGCCAGGGGTGTTCAAACTGCCAGCCTGCAGGCCAGTTGCATCATATGGATGCTGCACCCACCCAACTCCGATAATGCAAAAAAAGTTGCGATATGCCGGGACATGTCACGTGACATAGCGAGTTGACACCCATGATCTAAGCAGACCTTGAGAGCAGGTGGTACATTTTTCTCTAGAGAAAGTCATCTTTATTGTCACTGTTTTCCACCCAGATAGTTTCATGTAAATTATAATAAGGCTGTTCATCAACTCAACTGATTAGGGTAAATGCTGTGAAATTACCTTTTTAACGTAGGTACCGGTAGAAATACATCACCGCTGTGAATGAAGTCTGTATGAAATAAATTTTAACTGAACAGCTGAGATAGTTCAGATGTTGAAATATACATATCACGTGTGAGCTGTGATACTTTGGTGACCTAATAGAAAAATGTTCCTTTTGAGGGAAAGATGTCATTTTATTTTTCTTTTCAAAAATACTGTGTTTACCTGAAAGATAAGGTTTTCTCCAAATAAGTTACTTTTTAAAATGAGAGGTCCTCTGAAATTTACTGAAAATAAAAAATAATCAGAGCAAATGAGTTTCTTCTAATTTCTGAGGAAATGAGTTCTCTTGATTCCACTTTCAAGATCTACTGAATTTAAGAGAACTAAAAATATTAGTTTCATGTTGAAATCTGAATATAGTTTGACAATCCACTTATGAGATTTTAGTAATATATTTCAAATCCAAATTCATCCAAGAGCATACATCATCAGTACCCTATTTTTTCCACTGTTTATTCAGTTTAATTGACAATCAATACCACAGTAATGTGTTATAAACAAGCTACAAGTATTTAGGCCACAAAATATTTTCAGGGGGAATACTATAGAATCCTTTCTCAGCTGTGCCACTCACTAATGGATGCCATACCAACATATAAATGCAAGCCAAGTTTCAATATCTTTTTTTAGAAACAACTCAAAACTTAATCTCTAGGCCTTATGCAATGCCAGTATATGAAAATGTAAATAAGATACAATCTAGAATATATAAATTCTAGATAGCTAAAAAAAGGTCTCAAAAGTAACCTTGTGCAATATTTTATACATAAAAATTCTGAGTTTGGAACGCTTTCAGTTTAATTTTCATGTGAACCAGTTTATTACAGAAAAAATATTATTTTGATATAAGAATTAGAACACAGTTGATGTCATAAATATTACTGTAAAGTTGTTGTTTTTTGCCGGTTTTAAATCTGCATTTTGCCTTATATGCTAAAATATTAGGCATGCAATATATCTTGGAAATAAGCAGAGCACCCATGATTTGAGTCAGCTAGTTAAGTTAAATACAGTAGTTGATTCACTAAGACTGAAGCTGATTGAATAAAAACTGTGGATGCAAAACATCCATTAAAATTACTGAATTTCTTTGTTTCAATTTCTTTGTTTGAATTTTCTCTTGATTCAGTGCATCGGCTGGATGTTAACTACTGCAGCATTCTCAAGACGGCATAGAATAAAATATATCCTGAGCAATATATTGATCAGAGATGGAGTCGCTGGCTTCCTGAATGACAAGTATCTGATTTAGCTATGCTCATCGGGTAAACTAGAATACATTTCTTTTAGCATCATTTTAATTATGTAATGAAACAGAAGAAATGAAGTAGCTATCTAATCTTGTCCTCACAGTTAACTCAATTAGAAATGTAGTTTTGGATAGGATTTAAGAAAATGAAAATGGTAAATTAAGCAAATGAATAACTTCTTTCAATACAGACAAGGCATTGTTCTTCAGACAGCTGAATAAAGGAAGAAGATCATGACTTGGAAACAATCAATAGTTCTTTGTTAACAAATTACTTTTTAAAATTTAATATTATCCCATTGGTAATTCATACACTTAAAGTGAAAGTCAAACAAGGGTTTTATCTGGAGGAGATCTTGCTTTTCCAGGTGAATAGTTTTTTATGCATGAGGCAAAAGAATATTTATTTCTTCTGTGGCTCAGTAAACTGTGGAGTCACTTCTGACCTGGACAGATAATTTCAGGTTGTTTTTTTTTAAGTTGTAGCTAAACTTGTGGTCCAGCATTTTGAATTACTATATTCTCCAACATTTTTAGAATTGTCAAGACTAACATATTATTTTTATTCTTTTGCACATTTTGAACACAATAAAAAAAATCAAAAAAATCATTACTGATTAGTAACATGTATTACTATTTAAAAGAAAACAGATAATCCTTTGATTCAGTTTTGTTTTGTATAGTTAAAACATGAAAACAATGTGCCAGAGAGAAAGCCACATTTCATTTATGATATATTTGAATATTATATTCTGTTATTCAATCATGAAATTGAAATTATTGGCATTTTTTCAGCCCATTCAAGATTTTCCATTTCAAACTCTTACTTTATTTTTCAGACATTAAAATAGAAGAATAACATAGCAGTTTGCTCCCATGCCACAAATTAAATTGCCCTCAGGTTTTAGTTTTAAATACTGTTTGTTAAATGATGGAAAAAAGTAGTTTTGTCAGAATAATTTTATCCCAGCCTCAGCTAATCACTAACAATTAGTTAAGCAACACAAACCCTAACTGTAATAATATTACTTATATCCTACTTTGATAGTCTGCCCTGCTTGCCAAAATGTCAAGTAGGAAATTTAAAAGCAAAATACTAAATCATTTATGAATATTTGGCAATTCCTTGGAGTTTTGTCTCTTGAATTCTAGTATTGGGTGGAGGTGTGTTAATATTCTTTCAGCCTTGTTTCCAACCATCCCGGAACACTGAAATTGATTCTCCACATTTATAAACTTGTCTTACCATCAAAGCAATTTTGTTGTCAAAATTAATAGTAGCCAAACTGAATGTACAGTAACTTATTATGAACAACTGGCATAGAGAGGTAGAATTAGATCCAACTCTTTAATTCCTAGTTAAGGATTGCATTTTATGAAATGAGTTCTATGAAGCTGATATTGAGACATTCCAGTTCTCAGATCTAGGAGAAAAATAAATTCAGCTTTCAGCTTTAAAGACTGTAGATAGCTCGAATGAATGTGTTTCCTGATATAGCTATCAGTCAGCTGTAATCCCAGTGTGCAGGCTAAGACTGTTTCTACTGCATCTGCCATTTCTCTCTCTATAATTTCTCTTCTTCTTACAAACATTGAATGAGAGAGGAAGACATATAAGGAAAATGGACAAGTATGAAAATTTTACTCAGTTGTTCTCACTAAATGTAAGTTCACAAATAAGGAAGCTGAGGAAGGTTGCACTAATCCATTGCTTTGTCACAAATCTTATAACGTGTATCTACTACAGATATTTGTTGATTTATATTGTTTTGACTTTAGCCAGATATGATATCATTACAATTTTTTTCAGATTTGAAAGGAAACTTCACTATAAATCCAGAAGAAATTGATCAATGTTTTTCAAATTTATTGTAAGGGCAAATTCAACAAATTAGAATAATAAATAGAGAGCCAGTTTGGTTTAGTGGTTAAGGCACCATATTAAAAACCAGGAGACTGTGAGTTTTAGTCCTACCTTAAGAAAAGGAAAAAAGTCCTATACTTCTTGTCCTTGCACTTTTCCAAACTTTTGTGGTAATTCTATGCATAAGTGCTATTGGGGAAGATCTATGACAATTTGTCATGGCCAACTCGCCATGGCCAACTCACCACAGCCCACCTGCTGCACCCAACTCACCACAAGATAATTCGCTGTGGGACAAGAGTTACACTAATATTAAAGAAATGGTGGAGTAATTAAAGAAAGGATGCCAAAGGAAAGACAGAATGAAATGTGAATGTCAAAAATTAAAATATTTTTATTTATTTTGAATAATTAAATTGAATTGTTAAATTGTCCTATGGCAAGTTGGCCTGCGGTGAATTGGCCGTGTCAAATTGTTCCATAGCAAGTTGGCTATGGCAAGCTGGCTGCAAGCGAGTTGGCCATGGTAAGTTGTCCCATTCCTTATTGGAGATGCTATACCATGCTAATTTCCTCACCTCAGATACAGCAGTTTCTTCTTCCATTTCCCCAGAATTTTACAACTAGTCTTTTTTTCTTTTAAGTGAAGCTTTTTTCTATTCAGGAAACGAAGCAGTTAAGGCATGGCCAAATCTATATGTGCCAAAGACATTTCATTCCTATATGACAAAGGACAACTTCCCCTTTTATAAGTTGACTGACAGTCAGATGTTATCACACTGCCAGTAAATGTGGGGTGGGATTTGCAGACTGGCACATTCATGACAAACACTCTATGTATACTATTCGATAAAGACTTACAAATAGGTAACCACTTGACAAAACTGTAATTTAAAAACTGTCAAGATAGGGAAGGCTTGAGAGGAGCAGGGCCAGGTGAGACATGCCTATGCAATCAAAAGATAAATTCTTCATGCTTACTAGGAAGTTGCAAATTACAATCTGAAAAAGTACAGAATCCATTGTATATCTGTACCATGACTACAATGAAGAAACTAATGCTCTGTTGAGAACAATTTTTGATTGATCAAATATTTATAGAACTGCTCTTCAAATTGCTTCAGAGGTGGAATAGATACTTCAAAGTAGTTTTCATATATGTATTACTAAGATGAGATTTCTGAAAATATCCTATATAATGAAATATAGTCTATGAAAGCATATAGTAACACTAGCTTCTAAAATATTTCAGCATGTGGTAGCATTTCCTTATTTCCCATAGGCTCAATGTAATATAAAACATAATTTTACAAAATCTTTCAAGTATTTGGCTAAGAGATTATGTTACTCTACAAAACATACGCACACAACTAAAATACCATCTACATAGACTCATGTTATAGTATGTCCGCACTAATCTTCCTCAGACAAGTTATTTAGAAGCTTAGTTTAAATAAATTGTAAACCATCAAGCATTTATTTGTGAAAATGGTTCATAAAACTCCTTGTTTAAATACTATGGGCATGTCAAGAGTCATAATTAGAATATTATCACTGAAATCAAGTGAGGCTTATATTAATCATGGACCTTCACCCTAATAAAACTCTCTAACAATGAATTCAATAATAAGAGATCATGTAAAAAATATATTGTTGGAACCATAATCAACATTTCTCCAATACAAACTGAGTTTGGAATTTTTATGAATATTGTATAAGAAACTTTCCTGTGATAGATTACACCATTTGTCTATCTTCCCATATTTAATTTGACCTGCAGTCTTATACATCTTTTCTATAACTACTAATCCTGGATTTTACTACTGAGCTATGTTTTCACCCCAAAATACTATAGAAAGGCAAAAAACAAAATTCTAATTCAGGATGTGAAAAGGATATAAGAATGACATCATAGCATAAAAGAACTACACTTTTGGAGATCAAACTACATTTGAGGTAGTTCAGACAAGAAGCAGAAACCATGAGTACTAAAATGATTTTTATTGTAAAATTAGGGTAATAGAATCTTGCAAATCTGAAAGTACTTATTTCCTCCTTTACCTTTACTATCCAAAAAACTAGGGAGCATCCTTTCTGAAACACTTCCCACTTCCCATCTGTTTTTATGGACTGACATACTTTTTGCATGATGTTGGCTGATCTATGGCTCTTTCTCCTGCCTCCCAAGGTCATTCTCACATACTGTTAAAATGATATAGTTCACACAAAATCAGCCCAATTCATTTAAAAGTAATCACAGTTAAGGATGAAGCCTTATAAGGAGATACATTGTAATACTGTAACTCTTATTTCATAGATTTTTTTTAGTAATAATTATTATTTAGTCATTATTAAGTGACTTCACTGATTCAATAATACTTGATCACGGCTGACTTTAGCCAGATATTATATCATTACAATTTTTTTCAGATTTGAAAGGAAACCTGACTATAAATCCAGAAGAAATTGATCAGTGTTTTTCAAATTTATTGTAAGGGCAAATTCTAAATTCATATTTATGCCTTCCTGTTTCTATACAGTGATTATAAATGTAAATCTATAATTTATATAACAAATTAGAGTAATAATTAGAGAGCCATTTTGGTTTAGTGATTAAGGCACCGTATTAAAAAACAGGAGGCTGTGAGTTTTAGTCCTACCTTAAACATGAAAGCCAGCTGGGTGACTTTGGGCCAATTACTTTCTCTCAGCCCAACCCACCTTCACAAGGTCATTTTTGTGGGGAAAATAGGAGGAAAAAAGAGTATTAAGTATGTTTTCCACCTTAAATTATTTATAAAAATATAGACAGGAAACAGACAAACAAATAAGGATAGATCTTATGCAAACATTTTTAAGAGGGCTTGAACTTGTTGAGTTGTCCAATCTTTGAAACGTTGACTTTGAATTACAAGAAGTTTGGCAAAAAACAGATAACGCCAAAAACATTACTTTTCTATAGAGTGTAGATTCATAGAATTAGTCACAGTTGTCAAAAGAACTGATAAAAAACTATTCAACCGAGAACCATTTTAAAAATGTAGACCTTTTTAAACTAACTTACATTACAACAGAGCATACCTTCACAAAACACATACACTAAGTATTTTGTTATTATTAAATCATTTTCAAGTTTTAGAACTTTGAATTATTATAGAGGAGACACATGCATGCTTGCTATTATTCACCTACAATACTCAATACATTGGCTGAAGAACATATTTTGTTCTGTAGATATTGTGGGGCTATCTGATTAAGGCTGCAAATATCCAGATGACTGCTAGACAGCAGCAAACACATTCTTCTATATCTTCTTGTTACCACTTAGTGGCTGTCAAGATTTTTTTTGCAACCCAGATCTGTTAAACATAAGAAAACAGCAATATGCGAACAAATTACAGAAAATGTTCAGTATCAATGCACTTGTACTTTACATACATGTACAAAGAGTTATGTTTCCTTTATTTAAATTATATGCTGCCTATGTCATTATCTAAAGTTATTCAGATTAAAGGGATTTGTTCCTAAAATACTGTCAAATTTCATGTAATCTATATACAAATCTGTTTATGGACACAACTGAAGATGATTGGGACTTTAAAGGTATCAATGGAACCAAAACAACTAGACAAACCACTTAATTTCACGTCAATTCCACTCCACAAGGCAGGAGTTCTTCAATTCTGCAAAACCAAGAGCCCTTAAAATGGTAAATTAATTTATATAACTCCACTTCTTGATGAATAAAAACCTAATAATTTTATTACGGATAGGGTTGGAATCTAATAAAGCCAATTAGCCATGACTAGATTGTTCCAGTGATGGAGCAAAAGTGAACATATCTTCATTTAGACCTAATCTAATATTTAAAATGAAGAGCTTTCTTTAATACAAATTATTTTATTAGATATTCTTATTTAGCAATTTAAATTGTTTTCCAAATTGTAATTCTGCTTATATAATTGAAAATATGTAGCCAGTAGCAATGCAATTTATAAGGAAAAAAATTACCATCTATTGCAGTTTCAGCTTCCAAAGACCGATCAAAAGCTTATCCTATGAAAATTATTTAATTCTATTGACATGAAACATAATGAACATCAAAGAAAAACATCACATCATTTTTAATAACTATGACATGAAAGCTTTAACTACAACTCAAGTCTTCTAGCTGGCTACTATAATTGGAATTATGCTATGTTTCATGTCAGATGGAAACCTCCCATTTTTATGGTCACATGAGAAAAAAATGACTCATTAGCTTTGGGCAAACAGAAACAATAGTATAGGTCAGGGGTAGGCAACCTCGCTCTTTTATGATTCATGGACTTCAATTCCCAGAATTCCTGAGTCAGCTATGCTGGTATAGATCTAATATTTTGACTCATATTAAAGAGAGCATGATCTATCTACCATATCTCCTCCTCCGTTTCCTCAAATTACAAATGATTTGCAAATAAAATTAGCATAAATTTGACAATGTATTGTATTGCATTAATATCCAGTCTCCATGCCACTTCTGTCGTCTTCTTCAATGAAGCCAAACACTCTACTATTTTACAGCAGCTAGTATGATTAAATAATATCCCACAGACATCTCTCATTTCATTTGGATTCGGGATGTATGTTATTAAGCAAAGATTTTAGTAATTCAATCTGTCCTTCCAGTTTGGATAAAGGTACTTTGCTACCTAAAACAAAAAACAAACTAGTGATTCCTGCTGCAAAGTTCTACCTTTGGCATGAAAACTGACTAATGACTAATGAGTTAGTCACTCTTAACCCAACTCACCTCACAAATGTTTTGTTGTGGGGAAAATAGGAGGAGGAAGGAGTATTACGTATGTTCATCACCTTATTTACTTATAAAATAATGCAGACAAGATAAAATGTTTAAAGATTTCAAAATTGGTTTCAGTTATTTTTAAATGCATAGGTAAAATAACATGTTATTTTATAATTAAATAACTTTTTAGGATTAAGAAGTAAAGTATGAAGAAGAGAGTTTCTAACGTTATATATGTTTGAATTGTTTTAATTATTTAATTTTCCATTGCTAAAGATTTTGTATGAAACAGACTTAAAACAAAAACTGGAAGACAACAAGTTTACAGTACTATTCTTCCCCAAAACAATTTATCTGTATAAAACTTTTGCAAAAGAACATTATAAAAGCACTAAACACCCAGTAAATTAAAATAAGTAAATGTTTCTAAAATGCAGTGTTAGCATGTACTGTATGCTTGAAAGAAAATAATAATGTTTTTTTAAATAAAAGGACTGCAGTATAAACTTCATACTCTCAGTGGGCTGTGAAAAAGGTTGATGCCTTTTTATATGGGTATCCAATTTCAGAGAGTTAAACCTTTTCAGTAAAATATTTCTTATATGAGACAACAATACCAACCTCTGCGGGGTCCTCCGAGAAAGCTGAAATTCAAGATAAGCCAAGGGTTTTCCAGTTAGAATCACTGGTAGTAGCAAACCACATTTTAAACAAAGTTTGAATTCAGGGTTTAAACAGGCAAGCCACAAGCAATAAATTAGGCAAAAGAAGAGATATAATCCTTCAGGAATTCATGATGTACCCCAGACTTGCTATGCTTTTAAGAAGGCAGGGTTATCGAAAGAAAGGCTGTTTATGTCCTCTACAATATTTTGAAGAAAATCCTACACAACTTTAGTAAGACATTTCCCAAGGAGATAATATAGATTACTAAACGAGGTGGTATAAGCAGCCATGCACTTAAAATTCCCATGAGAGTGTCCTTGCACAGGTCAGTCTCACACCCACCAGAAGGAAAAGCCATAATGTTAGTCTTTAGCTTTCTTTGATCTCTGTTTGCAACCCACTCTAATTCAAAGTATAATTGACAGAGTGGCAGCAGGAGAGAAGAGTTCTCAGCATCAAAATGCAAAGCCTTGGCTTTCAGATCTGCCTGACAAAAATGTAGTAGTTGCAAGAGAATTCAGCTAGCATTATTCAGCAAAGACCGTTTGTATGTTAGGGCTTTAACACAACTAGGACATGAATTGGTTTTTAAAAAGGAGCAAACCTTAGTTAAGTATCCCGGTTCAGTTATCTTGTATCATAACTTATGATAAGACTTCCATAATAAATTTACCCATCCTCAAAAGTGTTAATTTTTAACACTCTCATTTACAGATGGAGGAATCAGCCCAGAGAGCATCTTGCCCAGGGCCACCCAGTAAGACCAGGACTGAGCTGGGATATGAAATGAGAGTTGTAAGATCCAAGTCTAATAAACTATTCACTGGACCACACTGGTTTCAGATCCAGATGCAAGATGAGTCATGACCCAGAAAATAAGCTGAAGATCTTTGCAATAGCTAGAATAAATGAACCATTCATATTTCCTGCAAATAATAAAACAGGATTCACTTTTTTACTCAGCATGCCAAGTTCAATCCTTCCCCATTTCAAGGCTCCTGTTTTTTAAGGAAAGGGGCACACAGTAAGACCCACCAATTTTACTGCTTCCAAACCAATTTCTAGAATGTGTGTTCTCCTACATCCTTCTGAGTAGATATAAACATTCGGTAATACTTTTATGCAAAACATACAGGCAGCTAAAGAAAATGTTCCCATCCCATTGTTATTGTTATACAGCCCCTCTCAGGGAGATGGGCAGTTAAGAAGTGTGAAAATTAAACAAACAAACAAACAAACAAACAAACAAACATCTTATGATTGTGACTAAGAATCATCACTGCCCTTTGTATGAGATAGGACCATTATTTAAGAGTTATCTCAGCCTTGTGCCCGTTATATAAAGCAGACATTTCCTTAGAGGTTTATTGCTGTAACCTCTATATATTGTTATTTGCAAAATGGAAAAATATATTGATCATAATTTAGCAGGTTCGTTTTGAAGTTTATGTCAGTTGCCTTCTAAAATCCTGATGTACAGAGTGATTTTGTTCCCTGAGATTTCTTGGAAACTTTTTTGCAAAAAAAGCAAAAGAACTCTATTCCAACAGAATCCCATGATAGTAATCTTAATGTTCCACTAACTGCAAAAGGTCCGATCAAGATTTCAACCGAAGGACTTACTTTAGTATGTACTTTACTGGTATAATGAAATCTCTTTACATAGAGCACCTTATTGCATTTGAACTACAAAGAAACCTTTCTTCTGATATAATGACAGTTATTGTCATTTTGTATTTTTTGTTTGCTTGTTTCATGAAAGGGATAATAAAAGGCAAAACATATAGTGATGCAGCATCTAAGGGAATAATTTGGTAAATAAAAATGTAACATCGATCATTTTAGTTATATATTGGTAGAAAGCAGCATGAAGATTCTGCCCTCCAACAGATTATTGCAAAAATATCTGAATATAATTTATTTGTAAATACCCATGTTAATTATTAATCCAGCAACGAATCTATAGCATTACTTTTTGTCTTAACTGTAAAGAGCTATGTTAAATAGCATTTATTTAAGCAAATAGCTCTTGGAAGCTTAAAATAGCTTAAATGGCTGCTTACATTTATAACATTTATAAATGGAACATTAAAAATGCAACAGGTATACAACAAGGCTAAAAAAGTAATATTAACATTTGATACACTTTGCTGAAAAAAAGTGTTTTGTCTTTAGCTAAATGTAGTTATATTTGTGATATTCTAGATGATTTTAAAAAAGAGCCAATTTGGTGTAGTGGTGAAGGTGCTGGCCTAGAACCCAGGAGACTGTGGAAACTAGCTGGATGACTTTGGGTCAATTATTCTGTCAGTCCAACCCACCTCACAGGGTTGTTTTGGTGGGAAATATAGGAGGAGGAAGAGATATCAGGCACATCTACTACCTTGAGTTATTTATAAAAATAATAAAGGCAGGATTAAAAAAAATCTAAAAGAAGAAATGTGAATGGAAATTACCTAAAAGACATTAATTCCATATGTTGAATCCGCCAATATGCCAATTTATTAAAGATATAGATTAGTGTCTTGGAAAGAACTGCACCACAGAAAAAACAAAAGTATGTTCATCCTTTTCTCTCTTGGAGTAAATAGTGACATTTAGTTAAATTTCAAAAGAAGAGGGAAAACAATTAGTTCTGAACAGTGGTGGGATTCAAATGTGTGAACAACCGGTTCTCTGTGTGGATGCCCCTTCCAGAAGTCCATTCTGGGCCTAGGCAACAAAAAATTAGCTACCAGTTCTGCCGATGCGAACCGGCTGAATCCCACCACTGGTTCTAAGGTTTCAAAGTAAAATCACACAGTAGAAAATAATAGTACAATTTCACATAATAATCTAAATTGCAATTGAAATATTAATATTAAATTAGCCACAATTAAAAATGTGTAGTTTTAACAAGAAGTCTGGATTATATAGATTATTTTAGGACAGAAAGAGGAATGATTAGAAAAATTTGATGTATTTTTTAATTACCCCAAGGGACCAACAACAAAGTTAAAATAACATTACCAATTCTAATTAACCTACTAAAAATTCTTAAGAGTTGCCAAAAATATTAAGGACAGTTAGAAATCATTATATATCTAATATATTAATGCATAAAGATCAAGGAAAGCTCAAAAAGATCTGGTTTCTTTTAGATTTTAAGACACCTAACAAACCTCTAGAATTTATCACATGCAATATTTTCAGTTATTCTGACACCAGGAAGACCATGTGACCAATTTTGTCCTATTGGGATTCATCAGAAATGAGTGGCCAGATGTTATTTTATGTGGTTCGAATTCTTTACGAGGAACTGAACTCACGAACCTTCAAACTTTAAATGATTAACTTTAGGAGCTTCCAGGTCCTAGCGCTAAATAGTTACAGAACCAGTATATATGTAGTAGCTTCCCTTAATCTCTTAGAGCAAAGATACTGATGTTACATTATGTCATATCCCCATTATGTCATATCCCCGTAGTATTTTATATGACTTTCACTCTCCATCAGGTGTGAATAAGCTAGAATCCCATGTATGGGGACATGACCTAATGTAACATCTTTATTAAAGGAGCATGGTGGCTCATGTGGTTAGGAGGCTAAGTTGGAGGTTAGGAAGCCCACATTCGAGACCCGAGTGCTGCTGCATGGTGGGGTGAGCTCCCATCAGTTGCTCCAGGTCCTTGACAGGGACACAAAAGGAGCCCCCACGGACATCCCTCGGGCAATGGAGATGTCACTGACTAATCCTTTCAACCCAGAAGCGCCTTAAACCATTTAAGCATTCTCTCTGGAATGCTTATGTGATGGTAGACATTATATAGAATTCTTGTAGCTCATGTGGGATTTTTTATAGGAATAATCAGCAGGAAAATTATAAGTAAAATCATTTAGATTAATTTATGTAACCAAACATTAGAGATAAAAAGACTATCACAAAATTATTCAAAGAAGCACACTTTAGTAAGTACTGCTTCGGTAGATGCAATGTCTGAAACAGTAAAAGTCATTTTAAAAATTAACCTTTCTGTGTAATTTAAGGATTTACAAATGACCACACAATTTTATTTTTTCTATAGCCAAAAGGCATAAGATAACTGAGTTTAGGCAGAGTATTAGGATATAATTTTTTATCTGGAAAAGTTGATATATGTATTATTTTTATAATGAAATATTTATGTACATATCGAGATTTTTGCATTATAAATTTATCCCTCATATATATTTTTTAAAAGCTTACTTTTCTTTTGAAGTAGTTTGGGTATCTTGTAATGCAATCTTTGGTTTAGTATTTCCAATTTTTGAAGTCCGTTGTCTTCTTTTTCTACTTGGAACTGTATCAGTAATATCTGGACTACCAAGTAACGCATCTCTTCTGGGTTTGACTGTCAGAACAGAAAAGATAACTTAATAAGGCATGGGATTAAATTATCAATTCTGGGAACATTATGAGAAGGCATATGAATGTTACAATTGTTGATGCCTTGATAAATGCACATTTATTTCTCTGGACAAAATTTAGGTCATGCTATATTTCTCTGCTCCTCCTAACATTTGCTTCTTCTCAGCATGTTAGGCTTGCTCTTTCTCCACTTTATACCAAATCTGATCTAAACATCTAGCTGACTATGCAACCAACCAACCATCCATCCATCAATAAATAAAATGTAATCCAATTCCTAAAACTCTGAGCAACTCACAATAACCAAACAAAGGAAATTAGGGTAAAATCAGTAAAAGGTAAAAGATGGCAAGTGCAACAGTGCAGATGGAATGGAATAAGGGATCCCACTTTTTGTTGTCAAACAACTGCAGAACGAGGCTCATCCAGATTCAGGAGGAAATTTATTCCAGAGGGCAGCTATTTCTACAGAGAAGGTGCACATCCAGAATCCTGATAAATAACATTGTTTAATCCAAGAACCCCAAGATGTGCTGACCCTGCAAAACTGAAGTGGTTTGGGAGATATTATATAAAATAGGCAGTCCCTCAAATAATCAGGTCCTATGTCACAAAGGACTTTATAGGTAACCACCATCCTCTTGAATTAGACTCAAAAGCAAGCTGGCAATTGCAAAGCCGAGATATTACATGGGCATAATGCTGTATTCTGGACCAGTTGAAACTTCTGTTTAGTCTTCTAGGGCAACCCTGTGTGAGTGTGCTGCAGTAGGATGTGAAATGAACATTAATCTAGTTACATACTACTTCCAAGAATAAACTTTCATTTCATTAGCTTAGAGTTCTAAACTTTAAAAAATGCTTACATTATCTCTACAGGTAACTCTACCATTTTTTTTAACATCTTCAAACCATTTTTTCTTAAAAATATTTCCAAATATCCAAGTAAAGAGATCAAAGTTTGCAAAAGAAAAAGATGAGAAATTCATTTTCCAGATTTCCTTTTTCTGATTTGCAAGGAACCAGCTTGATGGCATACGATCTCATTTTTATGTTTCCCAAGATGCAAATGTTAGAGGAAATAAACTTTTTTCTCCATTTATGAATTGATCCACAGGATTTAGATTAATAGACAGAACACACATTACTTCAAGCTTTTAAACAGAGGATAATTCCATTACTACCGTAGAATAAGTATATTGGTCTCAGTATGTCTCATTCCTAAACAAATAAAATATATTGGTGATAATAGTTTCACTTATTAAATTTAAATTCTCACAGATGCTGTTTGATTTTTCTCCATCATATAAAAAAATGTTTTTAGTCATCTCAAGACTAAAAAACTTCAATTCACATGTAATATAAGTACTATAAATTATATACAGAAATTGTATCCTTACACATTTAAAAACAAGATACTTTACATGATATAGCCTAATTAATAATAATGACAAAACCTTGCTGCAATAATTTAAACAAATTTGTTTCCTGATGCATTGTATTCTACTATACTAAAATGCACAGAGGGGAAGGAACCCTTGTGTGAAATCATTCTAGGAGTCCGCGCTATACGAAATATTTAATTCAGGTATCCCCAAAGGATAATAAAGAATAATCAATATGTGCTTCTGCTCAGAACATTACGAATATTCAATTGATTGTATAGAAAATATAAATATTAGATTTCTTTCAGTTTGGTGTAGTGATTAAGACATCAGGATAGAAACCGGGAGACAGTCTGACCTTAGGCAAAGAGCCAACTGCCTTTAATCCAATCACTCTTCTGAGAAAATTGCTGGGACTTATCCAGTCACTAGGAGTCAAAACAGACTTGAAGCCCCCTCCCCCATACACACACTTATTTCAAGCATGGCAATGACCCAAAGAGTCTATTCTCTTTTATATTAAAGGTGAGATTCCATAATTTTTATCAAACTCTTCTTTTCCATTTCATGGACAAGCAGGGAGGGCATGTAATGACTATATAGAAAGAGAAGCAGCAATTAATGTTTTATCATGGTGCAGAATACTGCCTGAAATTGTCTGGATCAGAGTCTACTATTTCTTTAAAAAAGAAATGCCTAAAAAGCCTTTTCTTTGCTTACATAATGTTCATAGAACTATAAAGTTCTACATACTTTGTCAAAGAGCCAAACTGTATCTGTCTAGTTGTACTTGCACTCCTTAAGGTCTTCAGGAATAACTATTAATTTGCCACTTGAAAAATGCATTACTTGTTATGTAGTATCTCTTGAAAAGAGCAGCACAACTTCAAGCACCTAACTGAAATTAAACTTACTGGTTTTAGTTAAAACCAGCACGAATATTTAAGGTACTAAATACAACCCTTTCAAAGTAAAAGTATATTTTCTCTAAATATTTCTCTTTTGATAATTGCCATTACAAGCCAAAAATATTTTAAATTATATACAAATTGTTCTATCTATGGGGAAGAATAAGGAAAACAGATAAAATACTCACATTTATTTGCATTACACCCAAATTGAAAAAAAGACAAAATAAATAAATTATAACAACACATCCTAGCCTTGTGCAATAGCAATAGCATTTACACTTATATACCACTTCATAGTGCTTTACAGCCCTCTCTAAGTATAGTTTCCCCCCAACAATCTGGCTCCTCATTTAACCGACCTCAGAAGGATGGAAGGCTCAGTCAACCTTGAACCGTGAGAATTGAACTGCTGGCAGTTGGCAGAATTAGCCTGCAATACTATCCCCACCTTTAGGAGATATATCAATCAAACATGGTTTAAGTAAAATGAATCTTTAGCTCAAAATAACATTTTTTTTTTTTACTGGAGAGTAAACTGTTTCCTGTGAAATGTTGAGTGGTGGAAGAGTAAAAAAAAATAGAGCTTTTAAAGTAACAGGCAGCATCTTAAGAAAATTCCCCCGTCCCCCATGTATGGTTATGTGTGTGTATGTGTGTGTGTGTGTGTTATGTATGTCTGGGTGCAAAGCAAAGCTATCTTCATCACCCCCTTCTGTATAATTAGGCAAAGCTAGTGCTCACAAAATTTCTTTTTCAAAGCCATCATCACATTTCCCTACAAGATGGATTATTGATTGAATTCTGGGCACAATTTAAGGTGCTGGTTGTCTCCTTTAAAGCCTTGCATGACTTAGGACCGTAGCATCTTCAAGATTCCTGTTCCCTCTATTATCTGCCTACTCAATAAAATCTAAGAGGAGTATGCTGTCCAGCTCATTCACACACACATGTAACTGACATCTGGAGAGGTATCTGGGGAAGCGTCTGGGGAAGTCATCACAAGGAGTCTCTCTGGACTCCTATGCTAAAAGTCTGTCTGAGACCAGAGGTTGGAGGGGAAGATTTTCTCCATTGTGGCTTCTCTTCTTTGGAACAATATATTGTTGAGATTAAACTTGAATCAATTTTATTAGGATTGAGAAAAACTGTTAGGGCCTAACTATCCAAGAGGCCTTGATGGAATGATGTGACTTGAGCCCTTCTTGGAGTTGATTAGAATCTCTGTTTGTTGAAACTCATTTGACATAGAATTATTATTTTGAATTTGTTTTAAGTTTTTACTGTACTTAAAAATTTAAACCTATTAATCAGTTCATGATTGAAGCACCTTATAAAGACTGACTAAATAAATAAATAAACAACACCCTTTCTCCTAAAAACTCCTATTTAATCAGAGCTTGGAGGGGAATCTTAGTTTTCTCTTTCTCTTCCATCCTACATCATATACATTCTTGTTTGTTTTACCTTCAAAGTTCTGACAATAATTTCCAAAAGAACAAAAGCTATGGAAAGGGAAGGAAAAAGGACAATTTCTTTTTATTATATTCTAAAAGTGCCTCTCTTGAAACCATGTTGATTTATAGGGCTGAACTGGCAGTTTGCTATCTGGCATGAGGACTGACAGACAGGATAGAACAGTGGGGGTTTATTACCTACTTATACACCACAACAAGTCATTATTATTATTATTACTATTCCCATTCCACAGATAAGGAACATGGGAGCGGAGTGTCTAAGAGGAAAAGGTTACCAAAGACCAGTTCACAAGCTTAAAAACAGATGAGATAAATATAATAAAGTATCCTGAAGTAAAACTCTGGTTTGGATTTTATTCCTAAATCCAGTTCTGTGCATATAATATAAAGCACAAGTATCATTTTTCTTGTACATATTATTTTCCCTATCTGCACACTTAAGACAGGCTTGATTTAATGGTATCTGGGAATGACATTGTGAGATAGAAGGAAGAGTCACAGATTAGACAATGGTCAGACCAGGAGCAGATGAGACTACAGAAGAATTGGGGGTATGACAAAAATCTCAGAAGGGACTGACTGTCTAGTTTGTTGGACCATAAAGGGGCGGGGGGGGCAGATGCACTTTCAGATTTGCAGAATTCTGTTAATGTAAATTTATAATTACTTTTGGGTAAACTTCTTGTCTGGACTAACTTGTAAGGCTGACACTTCATCACTAGAAATTTATATATAAAGATGCACTAAAATTCACCTTGAAATGGGCAGTAGCACAGAGATACATCCCATATTTTGCAACATAGAGCAAAGGGTCTTTCATTTGATTTCTTTCTAGCCCTCTGCATCCTTCTTTGATGTAATCAATAAAGTTAAAGACTTAGCATGAAGTGAATCACTTTAAAAGAACTACTGTACAGAGAAATCAGGAGTTGGAGAAGGGAAAACACCAATCTCTCTTTTTTTTTTAAATTTATTGGTTTTTTAATTTCTTAAAACGAAGTATTCAGGACACACTGTGGTGCTGGGGTAATCAAACATCCTAGAACAAAACATATATATATAGTACAATCAATACACAAATAATCCCTCTCTTTTCCCCTCAGATAGCAAAGTGTATTTAAAATATCCAATTCTAGCTTAAATTTATTCAACCTGAACCTGTTTTTAAGCTTTATAAATTTACAATACCGTAATCAAATTAACTTTAAATAAAGACATTTTCAATTCAGATATCCCTTCCAAATATGTTCTACTTTCTTAATTTTATCAAAATCTTATTTATTTCTTCTTCCACTAATCTCCCTCTTAAAGTAAAATATTAATCTATCCTATACCTATCTAATCCATCAATTAATCAATCTCTCTAAGCTACCAAGATAATATCAGACCTTAAATCATTTCAATCCATTAAATAGAATTCAAATCTCATCCAGTTAATTATCATAACCGATAACATCCATATCATCAAAAAAATCACATCATCTTTGATCTATCCTAGACATATCTAAATGTATATATCTATCTATTCTATACGTCTAATCCATCAGTTAATCAATCTCTTTTTTTTAATAAAAATTATTTTATTAAAACCATCAACATTAAACATAAGTTCATATTAAAAAGCAATCATCATATATCCTGCAATACAACTCTAAGGATCAGTTTTTGTTAACGTCTGGTTTAGTAAACATTTCTCACTCCTCACGTCAAGCCTCAACTATACGCCTGGTACATTTTATTTGATTGGTGTTTCTTTTATATATGGTCTATCTGCTGTTTCTAGTCTATCACCTATTGTTCATTCGAGCTTCAGAAGTATATTCGTCTCAGTAGTGGTGCAATCTTTTATGATCCCTAACAAAAGATCCTGAGGTAGAAATTCAGTATCCTTAGGTAGAAATTCAGTACGCTTTTCCAATATTAAAGCAATCAACATTAAATCTGGGCTCATATTAATAAGCTGTCCTCATAAGGCCTGAAAATACAGCTCTTGTATGGTCTATCTACATTCATACAATCAGCATTGAACATAAAATCATAGTATGCATCAATCATCATAGCACCTGATATACATCACTAAGTATTGATCTTTATAAACGTCTGGTTTGGTAAACATTTTTCACTCCTCACATCAAGCCTCAACTAAACGCCTGTTACAATTTATTTGATTGGTGTTTCTCTTTTCTATAGTCTATCCACAGTTTCTAGTCTATCACATATTATTCATCTCAGTATTAGTACAATCTTTTATGATCCCTAACCAAAAATCCTGAGGTAAAAGTTTAATAACCTGAGGTAAATCTTGTATATGGTTTATCTACTATATCTAGTCTATCACATATTGTTCATTCACGCTTCTGAATTAACTTCGTCTCAGTAATAGTGCAATCTTTTATAGTCCCTAACCAAAGATCCTGAGGTAGAAGTTTCATAACCTGAGATAGAAATTCAATCCGCAGTTAATCAATCTCTTTAAGCTGACAGAATAGTATCAGACCTTAAATCATTTCAATCCATTGAGCAGGATTCAAACTTCATCCAGTTAGTTGTCATAGTCATCTTATTTAATTAACATTCAATTAATTATTAATTTAATCCAAATCTAAAACATCTCTCTACTTCAAACTCATAATCTTAATCCTTACATCAGTCTATAGTTCTAGATTGCCTTTAATCCAATATATGAAATTTTAAATTTCATTTTTCAATCTTATTCTAGGTTTCCTCTTATGCCAGGCAGGTTTCCATAGCAAAGCTTCCCTTCCAAGTGATGAATCTCTTTTTGTTGCTTGTAGTGTCATTTGATTCAAGGGAAACCATCTTGGTCTCTGCATTGGCCCTCTGTTTTTCTTGTCCATAAAGCCTTGTTGCTTGAGAAGTTCAAAACTCAATCTTTGCTTTTCCTGGCCTTGCTTATAGGGCAAGGTAAAATTCTCTTTATTCTCAACTAAATCCTCTTCTTGTATAATCTGTTTTGTAGAGTAGTCAAGTGTAATCTGAGAGTCAGTTTTAAGGTTTAAAGTAGGAGTTCTGGCTCTTAATTCTGTAGTAAACTCTTTTATTGTAGTACATATTTCTTCTTTAGTCTCATAGATCTTTTCCAGTATAAGTCTACAGTTTAAATGTGATTGAGGCTTCTCCATTTTAGCAATAGTTGAAGAAAAATCCTTTTTTTTTCTTTTTTAGTGAAGGCTACAATTGAACATTATCCAGCCCCACAGATCACACAGCTGGCTCAAATTATCTTTTCTCTTGATAAATAGTTTGAAGGCCAAAACCATCTCATCTCAAAATAGTCAACAATTCCAATATTAACTTTTGACCAGTAGATGTCCTCAGTAAGCTAAAAAGACTTCTTCAAATGCCATTTTTTCCTTTTTTCTATTTTTAAAGGAAGAATGGAAAAAGAAATACTCTACCAATAAAATACCGCTCCCAAAAAACCCCCCAAAAAACCACATTTTTTTCTGTACCTCAACGTGAATAGAGATATATAGTCTTTAAAAAAGTTTCAATCTGTCCTTTTATAAAACGCCTTTGTTCCCACACCTACAAAAGCCGCTTTTTTCAGACAGGGAAGTAATTCCAACGAAGCGTTTACAGGCAAAAACAACATAGGGTGAAGAGAGGAACAAAAGGTTTCTCATCCGGATCATCTTAGATGTCAGTGTGACTTTCGGCTGGTGCAGCAGGATGGTCGGCCATCTTGCAGGCTGATCTTTACTCTGTCGGCCCTGAGGAGATAGCTGGAGACACGGGGGAAGGTGCTGCCCTCCCCTATCTACCAGCAAGCCTCCTCCTCGGTGGTCGCCCCTCCAGGGTGACTTTCGACCCCCAGGGGGTCTACTGGTGAAGGAAACTCCGGACGGCGCAAAGATGAGTCGTTTCGCCACGTTCCGGAACTGGAAGTCAACACCAATTTCTTTTGAGTAAACCACAACAATATCTATAAACTCAATGCCAGTTGAGCATAAGAGCTGTTCTGATGAAGGTGCAGTAAACAGTTTTGGAAAAGAAGGCTTTGGAAAAGAAGATTGAGAGAGATGGCGGATGTTAGAAAACAACAAATAGAAACCTGAAGAGAAAAGACCTGCTGGATTCCCTTTATCAGGCCCATATAAACAAACTCCCTCAACTCTTTATGCTGCCTGACCGATGGAACTAGGCAGAAAAGAGAGCTGGTTTCTCCAGCTGGAAAATCCTAAAAGAGATTTGAGTAAAGAGATCCTTGTATGCCCACAGGTAGAGCTAGAAGGTTTGCTGAGATTGCTGGAGTGAAAGCAGGAGAATAAGCCTCAAATTGCTGCTACCAGAGCAGTTTAATTCCGTTAGACATTTTATTTTTAATGTTACCTTGAATTCTTGGTGTGGACTGCTGCAAATACAAAGGGTCTATTTTTGTTTTCAACCCTTGCCCCTGAATGTATTGGAGGGAATAAATTTCAACAGGTTCTCTACATCTTTGAAGAACCCAGAATATGCTTTCCATAACTCACTAGTCAGGTTCCCCACTGTCTGTCTAGAAGGATCTCTGCCACAAGGACACCCTGTCAGAAGGCAGCATCTTTGGTTTCAACCTTTCCCCCCCTAAAACTAAAACACACAATGTGAAATACTTTTAAACCTGGAGCATATACAGTAATTAGTGCCAAATTCTTTATATTTACACGTTAAAAATTCATTTCATGCACTTTAACCATAATATTAATAGCAGTGACATAAACTGTCAGCTTGTTAAAATGAAGCATTTAAAATATAAAATGAACCTCCACCCCCAATTATAGGTTCACCAAGAGGAAAAAAAAATGTAATGAGGAGAGTTTATAAAAATGTTTTGACTATGAAAGGAATTAAGGTTTCTTTCAAAGCATAACAATGAAAGCTCTATACTATGCTTTGAAATTGTAGGGACATGGATCATAGGTAAAAGCTCCATTGCTAAACTGGTGAAAACTGAGGAATTATAATTTTGTTATCTGAAACTTGTACTCTTTATTTTTTTTTTTTGCCCAAAATGATTTACCTTTAAATGCTTAGCAGGAACCAACTATATCAACAGGATAAATATTTTTTAACTTTGTGTACTTGCAAATGGGACAGCATTGACAAACCAAAACTTTTTGAAAGATAACATATTCATTACGTAACACTTATTTTTGCAATATTTCCTGGAACTTTGGATTTATTATTCAGAGTTTAATTTATCCTACACATTATCTCTGCTTACTTCATTTAGATTTCAAATAAAGATTAATTTCTTCTTCTTTTTTGCAATTTTAATTTGCAGACTTGCTTAGACTGAAACATGTTTGGCATTTTGCTAATAGTTTGTAATAGCCAGAGTACCTTCTTTTTTTTTTATTAAAGCAATCAACATTATACATAGTATCATATTAAGAAGCATTCATCATAGATCATAAAAAACAACGGTAAGTATTAGTCTTTGTATACGTCAAATTTGGTAAACGTTCTTCACTCCTCACTTCAAGCCTCAACTATACGCCAGATGCATTTTATTTGATTGATGCTTCTCTTGTGTATAATCTATCCACTGTTTCCAGTCTGTCAAGTATTGTTCATTTGAGTGATCTTTCAAATATGCCGATATTTTCGCCATTTCCGCCAAATTCATTACTTTCAAAGTCCATTCTTCCATAGGAGGTATTTCTGGCTTCTTCCAGTATTGTCCCACCAATAATCTAGCCGCTGTGATCAAGTTCAGAAATAAGTTCGTCTCTGAGGTAGTGCAATCTTTTATGATCCCTAGCAAAAAAACCTGAGGTAGAAATTCAATACGCTTTTTGAAAACGGTTTGGAGTGTCCACCATATCTTCCTCCAGAAGGCTTTAATTTTTCTGCATGTCCACCATACATGAAAATATGTAGCCTCCCCATTACCACACCTCCAATATTTAGGTTGGGTGTCTGGATAGATGTATGATAGTTTTTTCGGATCTAGATGCCACCTATAGAACATCTTGTAGAAGTTTTCCCTTAGCTGTTGCGCTTTCGTAAATACTACATTTCTCACCCAGATTTCCTCCCATGTTTCCATCGTGATAGGATGCCCAAAGTCTTGTTCCCACTTTACCATACAGTTCTTGACTAGCACAGTTTCAGAGTCCATTTCTATCAGAACGCCGTACACTCGTTTGATATGCATGATCCCCTGTTCTCTAATCTGTTCAATTAAATTCTCATCAGTCCGGGATAAACCCTTCTTCTTGTCTTTATGCCACCTTGACTGCAGTTGTAAGTATGATAGCCAGGTACCTCCTATTCCTTCTTCTGCTAGCGTTGTTTGAGGCTTTAAGGAGAACCCATTTTCGTCTTCCATTACAAGTTTACTGTAGGGCACCACTTCCTGCCCTTGGGATATGTTTATGTCCCCTATTGCGTGTCCGGGGATCGTCCAGATGGGGATCTTATCGCGTAAAAGGTACTTATATTTCCTCCAGACCCACAGCAACGGAGTTCGTAGTGGATTTTCCCTGAAGTTCTTGTCAGCTTTTTTGTCGTAGACCAGATATGTGTGCCAGCCGAATAGTAGACCATGCCCTTCAATATTCAATATTCTTTCGTTCGTCATGTTGATCCAGTCACTCAGCGCCACCAGTGCCGCGGCATAACAATATAGCTTTAGATTGGGCATTTTTAGTCCCCCTCTCTTCCTTGTGTCCTGGATGATTTTTAGTTTCACCCTAGGTTTCTTGCCATCCCAAATAAATCTGTTGATGCCCTTCTGCCATTTATCTAAGTCCGTGTCCTTTCTAAGTATGGGTAGCATTTGAAAGAGGAATAGATATTTTGGCAGTATGTTCATTTTTACTGCTACTATCCTGCCCAGCAGGGACAATTGTAGTGTTTTCCACCTTTCCAGATCTGCTTGTATCCTGTTCCATAGCACCTCGTAGTTATTTTTGTATAATTTCGCGTTCGTTGTTTCTATCTCCACTCCTAAGTATTTAACTTTCTTAACTATTTCACAACCCGTTATTCTTTCCAAGTCCTGTTTTGCTTTGTTGTCTAGATTTTTAACTAGACATCTTCGTTTTCGATATATTTACTTTGAAGCCTGATACCCTACCATAGTCTTCCATTATCTCCATCAATCTCCTCGCTGATTGTACTGGTTGCGACACTGTCACCAGCAGGTCGTCTGCGAAGGCACATAATCTGTAGTCCTGTTGTCTAATCTGTATGCCCTTTATGTCCTCTGCTGCTCTTATCTTATTCAGTAGAATCTCCAGCGTTAGAACAAATAGCAAGGGTGACAGCGGGCAGCCCTGTCTCATGCCTCTTTCTATGTTGAATGAGTCTGTTAGATCACCATTCACGATGATCTGGCCTGTTTGTTTCTGATAAATTGCCATTATGGAGTTGAGAAACTGCTGTCCCATTTTCATCCTCCGGACCAGGTTTGTCAGAAATGGCCAGTTCAATCTGTCAAAGGCTTTTTCTGCGTACACAAACATGAGGGTGGCGGGTACCTGGTTGTGCCTTTCCAAGTACTCTATTATGTTCAACAGCTGTCTCACATTGGTTTTCATCTGACGTCCTTGTATAAATCCCGTTTGATCCGGGTGAATTATTTTTTGTAGTACAGTCATTAATCTGTTGGCCAGAACTTTTGTGAAGATTTTGTAATCTGTGTTCAGTAGTGAGATGGGTCTGTAATTTGCCGGTTGTGCATTATCTTTTCCCTCTTTGGGGATTAGAGAAATGTAGGCTGTTTTCCAGGAAGGTGGGACTTGGCCTCCTTCTTGTATGTTGACAAATAGCTTTCTGAGGGGTTCTAACATTTCCTCTTGGAGATGCTTGTAGTAGGTAGCTGTTATCCCATCCGTCCCGGGCGATTTTCCTTTTTTCAGTTGTTTGATCACTGAGTGTATTTCCTCCTTTGTGATTAAGGCATTCAGGGCATCTCTTTGTTCATCGGTGAGTACCAGTAACTTTTCATTTTGTAGAAACTTTTCTATCTCTTTGTCTTGTGTCTTCTCCTCGGCGAATAACTTTGAGTAGAACTCGGTGAAAACTTTCTTGATGGTTTCCTGTTGAAATTCTTCCTTGCCCTTGTATTCTATCTTTTCAATTATGCGGGATTTCTGCTTCTTCCTTATGGTATAGGCCAGCCATCGACCCGGTCTGTTGGCATTACAGAATGTCCTGTGTTTTGGGTATTGTATATTCCTTGCCACTTGATCTGCCAGCAACAAGTCAAATTGTTTTCTTAGAATCTTGATTCCTTCTTTGGTGGCTTTGTCCTCCGGTCGTTTTATTAATAGCTGCTCCTTTTTACTTATCTCATCTTCTAACTCCTTTCTTTTATGTTCTTGTTTACGCCGGTGTCTGTTATTCATGTCCATGAGAATCCCACGCATGTACGCCTTGCTGGCGTCCCAAATCATTTCTATAGGTGTTTCATTTTTCATATTAATGCTGAAGAATTCCTTCATGGCATTTTTGCATTCAGCCACCTTTTCTTCGTGTCTAAACAGGTTTTCATTAATTCTCCAGGATCTCCTCAATTTCCGACCATGTCTTAATTCCATCCCTATCGGGTTGTTGTCTGCTAGTACTTTGGGTAGGATTTTCACCGTTTTCAGGCTAACCAGCAAGTCGCTAGATGTTAATATAAAGTCAATTCTAGAGAATGATTGATGTCTGTCTGAGAAAAATGTGAAGTCTTGCTCTTTGCCGTGCCTTTCCCTCCATACGTCTGTCAGTTCAAGGTCATCCTTCATGTCAAAGAATGATTTAGGCAGCTTGGAGTGCTTTTGCGGGTGGGGTGCAGTCCTCTTCCTGTCCAGTGCGATCTCTATGACACCGTTCCAGTCTCCCAGTATGATACATGATCTGTAGTTGAGTTGTGTTAACTTTTTGTGTATCCTTTTGTAGAATTTTCCTTGTTGCTGATTTGGTGCATATATGCCCACCACTAGAATCTTCTTGTCTTCCTGTGTTATTTTGATTGCTAGGTATCTACCTTGGGAGTCCGACTCTATTAGCTTAGCTATTACATGTTTCTTTACATATATAACAATCCCATTCTTCTTTCCTGGTGCCGCTGCAACAAATTGTGTGCCTAGTTTGTTGTTGGTTAAATATTTCTGATCCGCCGCTCTGATGTGTGTTTCTTGTAGGCAAATTATGTCGTTTTTACCTTGATACAGGTAGTGAAATATTTTCCTCCTTTTCTGAGGGGAATTTAACCCGTTGACATTCCAGGTCAAATATTTAGTTGCCATCATCGGTTTCAGGATACTCTTGCAAGACCGCTTCTGCTCTGTCTCCTGTTTTCTTCTTTGGTCTCGTTCCCATGGTATCCGGGTTGGTGCTCATGTTGCGTAGTGGGGTCTTGTCTTGCTGATCTGTGCGTTTGGTAGTGGATCGTAGTTGCCTAAACTCTGTATTCTGTCCTGTTTCCTTGATTTTGTTGCCCTCTGCTCTCTGTGTCATCGTATCTCGAGGTAGTCCATTCCTGTCTCCTGCTGCTGCCCCGGTCTGTGCTTCTGAGTAGTTTGTTCGTTGTTCTAGGTCCCTTCCGCCTTCAAGTAATCCGTCTGCGTTGTCACTTGTTGTGGTTTGCGGTCCGTCCGTCTTCAGTTCCTTTTCAAGAAATTCTCTGGCTTTCTGGATCGAGTTCAGGTGGTACCTCTTATTTTTATAGAGAAGTGACATTCCTGTTGGGGCCTCCCATCGGTATTGCAGAGCGCGTGATCTCAGCTCGTTGACCAGGAACTTGTAATCCTTTCTGTCTCGTAGCATCGTCGGGGGGGATCTCTTTCAATATCATCACCTCCTGCTTCTCTATGTATAATTTTTTGTTGTAGGATGTTACGGAGATAAGGTTCCGGAACCCCTTTGTTGCGAAGTGGATGACCACATCCCTTGGTAGGTGCCTGTTTGTTGCCATCCATGAGTTAACTCTGTAGACTCTGTCGAATTGCCACGCAATATCTTCGGCTTTCCTTCCCAGAAATGCTGCCAGGGCCCCTACAAAGATTCCGAGCAGGTCTTCTTGGGTTTCGTTTGTTGTCTCTTTCCATCCTCTAAATCTGATTGTGTGCGCCATTTGCCAGTATTGCATCATAGTGGATTGGTCCTGGGCCACACTTTTCATCTCTGCTATCTGTCCCTCCATGTAATTCTCCACTCCTTCCATCCTCTTTTCCACACTCTCCCTGATCTCCTGGAGATTTTTCCCCATTTCATCCCCCAGTCTCTTGTAGTGTGCTTGCATTGCCTCCTTAATTTGGTCCAGTTCTACAGCCATCGCTCTGTGTTGTTCTTCCCACTTTCTCTCTAGATCTCTGCCCTGGTCCACCAGCATCTGTTTTATATCTTTGCACCTTTCCTCCATCTTCTGTTCTGCGTCTATGCACCTTCTCTTCAACCTTGTACCCATTTCCTCCAACTTTTTATCCATTCCATCCATCCTTTTTACCAGCGTCACCATCATCTCTTTTAGTTCTTGCATCATGTGTGCTGTTGGGCAGGCTTGGGTTACCAGATGGGTCTGGGGGCCTGTGGTTGGATGGGAGGGTGTGGGGTTGGGTAGGGTGTTCCCTGGTGTTTTAGAAAGCTGAGCTGGGGAGGATGCAGGTCCCTTTGTGAGTATCAGTTTGGTCTGTTTGGAGGCCATCCTGGCTTCTGCCTATTGTTGGCCCTGCTTGTCTGTTGATTTTTAGAATAATAGATAATGTTCCAAATTTCTCTTTCCCAGCTCCAGTGCTATTATGTTCTGGCTGCTTTCTCTCTTTTCCCCTGCTTCCTCCCTTTGTGGTTTCACTATGTTGGCCCTGGGGTTCTGGGTCCCTTGATTCAGGGGTGCAGCTGAGGGGGCTTCTCTCTTCCCGTCTCTCTGCCGGTTCCTTCAGGCTTTCCACCTTCTCCCTCCTTGCTGTTTCTTTGTCTCTGCCTCCCTCTGTGCCTTCCCCCTGTGACCCTGTAATTCTCTCCAGGCCCCCTCGGGTCTTCCCACAGCCCTCTTCTCCTTTAACTACTCTTTGGAGGGTCCTCTTCCGTCCGGCAGACCCTCCCAGCGGCCCGCTCACCTCACGCTAGTAGTCTTTGCTTCCTGTGCTTGCGCCGTTTGCCTCCGCTCGTGCCAGCTTTCGTTCGACTCCGTTCGACTCCGCCTCTGTTTTCCGCTCCAGGCCTCCGTTGTTTTCTCAGCGTTCTTCTCTTTATTCGGCTCATCCGGGGGTCTTCTTCAGGCCGGCAGACCCTCCCAGCGGCCCTCGCTGCTCGTGCCGGCGTCTTCCTCTTTCGTTGCGCCACTCGCGCCAGCTCCCTCCCGTCGCGCGGCGTCTTCGGGCCTGCCGGCCGGCCAGCCACCACCGGCTTCCTCGGCCCCTTCCGCGGCCCTCCCGGACCCTTCGGCGGCGATTTTCACCTTGCCGGATCGGGCCGGGGGTCCTCTTCGGTCGTATCTTCTCCTCCGGTGATTCACTCCCCCGGCGGCCCGGTAATTTAATTTTAAAAAGAGCGCCGTCTCGGAGCTTTCTAAGGAAGGCTCCGGTCCGCGTGACCGGAACCGGAAGTCTCCCCCAGAGTACCTTCTTATTATTTGATTTTAGGCTCCTCTAAGGTGATAATTAGAAATTTGAAAATATTTTCTCATATTAAAAAGAAAGTGGCTAGTGAACAGTAACATTGTTTTAAACAATTTGGGGAATAAATGCAATACATTTTATTTATTTACACTATTTGAATATTACCCTAAAACAGAAGTTTTCTTACATATTCTAGACTATTCTTAAAGTTATTTATTTTGACTTTTACTGGCCCAAACTACAGTGAACAAAGTTGGGTAACACTAGAATAACAAAAAAATACATTATTTTAGATCTATATTATTCGTTCTGCTGCCCCTTGTTTTATTTAATAAATTTATACCCCACTTTTCCTCTAAAACAGTGGTTCTCAAATATTTTGGCCTTTGGCCCCTTTTCATTCTTAAAAAATTATTGAGGACCATAAAAAACTTCGCTTTTTTGTTATATCTATAAATATGTACTGCATTAGAAATTAAAATTAAAAAAATGTTAAAATATGTATTTATTTGAATTTGCAGATTCCCTGGAAATGTCTTGGGTCCCCAGACTACATTAAGAAACACTGCTTTAAAATATTATTAAAATGAATATATATATGTAACTAAAGCCCTTAAATAATATTAACAAATACGTCTGTAAGAAATAACAAAACCCAAAACCTACATCAAAAGCAAATCAATTTAGCTAAGACTGTGGCATGTAACGATATATGATACTCTTTCCATTAAGAATATAAAACCACTTAGATAATATCTAGTATTAATTATCAACAAAGAATTGTACTAAATAGCATTCAATTATGTCTCAATCTACAGTAGCTGCAAGTTTGAATGTTTAGGATTCAATTTTACCTATTCTATATAGGTCAAAGACCATATTCCATTAAATAGCTCTATCTCACTATATTTGTTTCTGGCAACACATTACCTGCATTACATTTTGGCAACTGAGATAAGCTACACAGAGAGGACTACCTTTGGAAAGCATCAGCAAGCAATCCTGCAAAATATCATGCAGTCAAAATCCATTGAAATCTATGATCTATTATTTGGGTAATTCAAAATCTGCACTAAATATTTTTTTTTAAGACCCACTTCAAGATGTTTGCTTTCAAAGGTCTAATTTGTTAGGACTTGGCTATTAGGGTGACTATCATTTACATTCAGGAGAAGCTGTTTCGAAGGTATTTTAACTCGTAAGATACTTGCCTGTTTATTATACAGATTAATTTTTGTCTTTATAGTTTTCTTCTATACAGATTTCTTCTGTATTTACTCAGTTTTTTATGTTTTAAGTATTATAGTTCATCAGTAGTGGTAAGACATATACAATATAATGTTAATAAATAATGTGTTAGCTACTTGAAAGGATATCTTTGATAGGAAGATCCAATAAATTTTTAAACAAATTAACATGATATACCTATTTTCCAGTAATCTTATTTCTAAGTCCATGTATACCTACTTCTAAAGTTTATTTTATTAGCATTATATATCGAGATTATATAAAATTATTTCATTTAGGGCTTGAATATGTTGTAATTTAAAGTTTTCTGAAGCCAATCATAAATACAATTGTAATATGATTTACAGCCTCAAGGGAATTTGAGGAAATATAAAGAAAATAAGGAAACATAATCATCTGAGAAAAAGAACATACTTTTAAACATGATCAGTCGATCTACAGCAATATGAATCTACAGCAATATGAGGAAATATAAAGAAAATAAGGAAACATAATCATCTGAGAAAAAGAACATACTTTTAAACACGAATCAGTCAATCTACAGCAATTTTCCATCCTGATTTTATGCTTGAGGCATTTATTCACTTATCATTTATTCCTGAAATTATTGACTAAAATATGGAGAACCACAGCAAAATGTTCAGTAGTCCAGGGATGTTTCCAGATACAGCTACATTTCACAGTTAATTAACCAAATATTTTCCCCCTAAAGATCAGATTACTTGGGTATACAGGCAGAGAGGAATCTATGGCAAGTGTGAAACAATTAGAATGATATGAAGAAAGAAGATAGTATCTTCTAAATATGGAGCTACATTTCTTCCTCTTTGACAAAAAGAATAAATAATACTTATTTTAAATAAAGGTAGGAGAAATTAGATCAATTTTCCTAATTACAGAAAATGAAATAGCACTAGGAACTATACATCTCTATATTGTTTCCAATAAAATAACTGAGTTTATATATATATACTCAAGTTTTGAAATAAGAGACATTTTACCACTGCAACAATTTGTTATTCTTAGTTTTGTTACAAAAAGGGTATCTGATTTTCTTTGCAGTCATAAATATCTCATTCATAGTCCCAAATACTGTTGCCCCAAATTCTATTGTGTTTACAGAGCAATTTCAGATGAGTTTTTCTATTTTTCTATTTGCACAAATTCAACTGCAAGAATGTTTTGTAACAACCTCCCCCTCAGCCAAATGAGAAATTTTCTTTCTACGCACAGTCATACTAAATTTGTTCACCCAGTAGTTTCCATGCACTCTTTCATCTTTTGCCCATGTACTCCAGGGAAAGTAACTTGTTTACATAATACAGGTAATTCTATGCTGTTTGCCAGGCATCTTTTGTTAAATGATCAATTTTTTCAGGCCTGAGGGAAACTCAGCAGAACAGATTGAGTTGACAAGTCAAAGGTCAATCTTTAGGGGCCCATTTTCTGATTCAACTATGGATTCTCATTTAAGAGAAAGTCCTTTGCTGTTAGCCTTCATAGTTGTCTATTTAGTCTCAGATTAAATTTTTTAATCCACCTCTGCTGACAAATAAAATGTAAGAGTACCAATTATCAACTATCCCACTGTTTCCTTACTACCAAAGAATACCTGTTATTTTCTCGAACATGATTTTATTCAAAACAGAAGTATATTGATTTTGTTAGTCAAGGATTCTAAAAGACAGTTAAAAAGCACCATACTAATATGAAAGATGTTTCTGTTTTTATAAGCCAATTTGACATAAAAATATTGCATTTATTGCTTTACTCTGAATTGATTTTGAAAAAATGTTTCAAGTTCATGTGAAAGCCAAAGAGGAAGAATAGCAAATCCAACAGAATCAAGTTCTTTATCCAGCATATGCTACATATATGTATACAAAGCAGCCTTTTTTTGCAGTAATTCAGAATAAGCGCAACAGGGACAATATGACAATATAAAGTATGATAGTACTAAAAAGTATAAGAGTGTCTGGAAAGTTTTCCAGACTGAAAAACATGGACTGCCATTGAAAAGACTAGACTTTTGATGGAATAATTAAATGAACTATTAGTATGGCTTCAAGTTTACTTCCAAAACCTGAATTGGAATATGCAGCCACATGACTCTTTAGAGTGTTTTTTTCCTGGGATGGCATGGCAGCAGTAAAGGACAGCCACACAATCCAAGGAAAAGACATGGCTCCTTTTAAAAATTTGCAGATGCTTTAAAGTGTGCTTCAATCACACTTCCACATATTCAAATAACTTTTCCAAATTAATTCTGAGGCCCTGTGTAGCTCCAATGATTATTATTTTTTTAGTTTAGTTTAGCTTTTGCTGATCTGCTTTCCTTCAAAATATTTTGGAACTGCAGTCTATTTACTGTATTGCTGTTGATGGTCATGCCAGCTAGAAACTATCATTCCCAAAGACCTCAAGGGATCTAGATCGACCAAATCTGTGTAGTAATATTACAACGCTTTTCTATGTGCTTGATTGATATCTCTATCTGTTGCATAACAATAAAACAAATAAAATTTGCTTTTATGAAAAATGGAAGTCAATGAATACTTAGAATATTCAGATGAGATCTTAGTAATTAATCTTTAGAACTTTCTAAGCTATCCTGTTGTATTAAGCACTATACAGCCATCCAGGAAATTATCTATCTGTTAATTTTCTGCTGATACTTTAACTGGGCAAAATGATGCACCAAAGGGCAAAACGTTTTGAAGCAGTTTATGACATAATTCAAAATGTCACAAAGCATTTCCTGTGCTGATGTTGGACTCTGCTATACAGTTCAATATGGGTTATTTTCAAGTCAGATACCTCTTTGAATGTATTCCAGCTTTTCAAGTGCATTAGAAGCTCCACCACTGTTAAAAGCATTAAGGAATCTACTAAGGAAATATTTCTAAAACGATGACCCAAAGTGTCATTTGTCTAATATTAGAATAAATTTGCTGTCACATTGATGAACCCTACGTGTCCCTTTTGCATTTATTTTGAATTGCTGCAGAATGGGACGGCCTGATTATGCATGTCCATATGCTACATAGAAATCCTGATCCTTCTGGATTTGCTGCATCCTCTCTTTAGCATATTCCCATCCAATATGAAATACTGCAGTGCATCAGGAATGGGATGGTCTGACTTCAGGCTCCATCATATTTACTCTCCTTTTTAGAACCGTTCTATACCACATTCAGCCTGCCAAAACCTGAACTTAACATTAAAAAATCCCTAAACTAAAGACTGGAACTGATAAAAAACAGTATTTTTTATTTAGGATTTCACTTGTTTCATTTCTTTTCTTTTCTTTATGGACATAACATATACCAATTTCAAGATGTAGAAGTAAAGTGGATGGTCCCATCATTCAATTGTCTAAACAATCTAGTACTAGTATGAGATTATCATTTATACGGTATTAATGGCTGCTGATTGTTTCCACCATTCCATAAGGGTTTTTTAACTGCTAAATTGTGCTCTATGAGTAAACAAGGGTTGAAACATTTGAATGCAACCACAACAGGGTTGCTAAGGGACAGAAAGGGAATCCTTGCACTGAAAAATAAAGCTCTATTGCCCTTACACAAATTTGAAGTACTACTGCAACAGCACTGCTGTGTCAGCTCTGGCACAGCACAAACCATCAGGAATGGGACATGCCCATACCAGACTGAAATACTCAATTAGCATCTCTCTGATCCTATCCAGTACTGATGTATTGAATGATGAAGTGTCATGGATTTTATGAACCTTGAAATTGTCACTAATTTAAGGAGGAAGAGACTATTTTAATACTGGGCTAGTCAATGATGGCTTAGTCTGACTCATGAACTCTGAAGGTAATGTCATGGAAACAAAGCAGAAAAATATTTGCATTTTGAAGATATTTTGTGCTGTATTAGGTACAAGTGGAACATAATCTTGCATTCTGAAATAAATGAAAACACTTTTTCAGATAAAATAATCAGTTTTAATTACAATATCTACATAATTTACATTGCCATAATACTTTTATTTTCTGACTATCAAACAATAGATAGATGAAATTAACCAACAAATAATACAGTATTTCATTGGCGTGAGAGACTTTGTTAAGAACTACTTCTGTATAGCAAATTTAGATTGCAAACTGAAGAAAGAAACAAACCAAGTCTTTTAATTGCTGAAAATACAACCAAATCAATCTGCGAATAAGTACCAGACATGAGTTAAAATAATGAATAGAGTGCTTTTATTACTAATGTATACCAAACAGAAAGACTTAAATGTTATGTGAAAGAATAACAAAAAAGTAAGATAAAGTACTCTTTGCAAATCAAAGATCTGAGGATAATTTTGCCAAAGACATCTGTAACAGCCCAGTCTGAGCAACAATATATGTAAACAAAATAAACCAGCTTCCCAGAGGTACAATGCTTTGCCAAAGAAAGCAGAGTCAGGTAAAAGTTATAAACAGCTAAGAGACCTATAAACATTACACTTTAATTTGTTTTGAACACATGAGAAAGCACAATGATTTACAAAGAGTCTTCCAATTTAAGTTACCCACACATTGAGGGTCTGTTTCAAATCTACTTAGGACCAAATGTCAGAGTTCTGACACTGCTTCAAATCTACTTAGGACCAAATGTCAGAGTTCTGACACTGCTTCAACATTATTTATAGGCTGAAGAATTAATGTGAGAGCAATTTCCCTTGCAAGCTGCTAAGGAGGCTTCATTTATGTTTTTTTTTTAAAAATAACTATGTTCTTGATAATTTCCTTCACTAAAAGTCTTTGGTTGTTATGAGAGACTTTGGGTAGCAATTCATGATGCAAAAAGGTAGTCCTTGACTTATGACCTTTTGTTCAGTGACTGTTCAAAGTTACAATGTGCTGAATGAAGAGACTTACAACTCATGTAGGAAGCTATGGCTGTTGCTGTAAACAAAACTCAGCACTTGATTGCCTGCCTACATTAATAACTGGGGGGGGGGAGAGATTGCTGCAACTCTTTCCACCTGCTAATTTCTCCATCATCTATGAGCTTTTGGCCTTCTGTGCTCCACCATCCCAGCTCATCTCTACTTTCTTCTTGCTTCCGCTACTGAAGTGTGCCTGATCTGGCTATTGGCCAGGACTGGAATTGGCTTTGCGCTGCAGATATGGGGAAAAAGCAGCCTTTTTTTCTCTTTGTGGAAAATGAAGTCAACCCCAGCTCTGCCTAGTAGCTCTTTCCAAAGGGACGTTTTGGCACAATATGGCCCAGGGACTGATTTGCCTCCCCCTCTCCACTTCACCATTTTGCAATGCAAAGCCAGCACCAGAGCAGTCCTGTGGCCAGGTCAGGCAAGAAGATTGCAAAAATGAGCTGGGATGGCAGAGTGCAATTGCAGCAGGGATCTTGGAGTGCAGGGTGGCAAGGGCAATTGGACTGGGCTGGGATGGCTGTGGCTTCCCCAGGTTGTGGCCCAGAGCCTTGCAGGGTAAACAAAAGGGCAAAGATGAGGGAAGGGGTGAGAGAGGTATGTGGGAGACGTTGGAGGTAGTCCCTTATCTTACTGAGGCTCGGGGCTGGAAGGGACTGGGTGAGACCTTTACCTTACATAAAATTATCTTAATGATGGCAACAGGAATTACCAGGATTGCAATCACTAAGTGATACAGTCTGTGTTATCTTGCTTTACAATTACATTGCTTAGCAACTAAAATTCCAGTCCCAACTGTGGTTGTAAGTTGAGGAGTACTTCTATTATTTGTATAAAAATGTATTTGTATAAAAATAAAGTCAGGTATTTTCTTTTTCAAAATTTGCTGATTTTCTTTTTCACTTTATCAAAAATATACAGCACTAGAAAAGGGAACAAATGGCCAGTTGAAATTTTTCACCGAATTTCTGAGCAGAGAAATGAGTGGATGATGTCCAAAATTCCTCTGGAAGAAGAGAAATTTTCCAGCAATTTCCAGTAGCCTACTACAACTTAGTGTGGCAAAAATCCTGTTACTGGAAAAGCCAAACGGAAGTTCTCTGGAGATTAAACTAAAAGCTAAAAGTTAGGGAGAGAGGATTTCACAATAAAAATGTCAAGAATGCTTTTTTTTAGTTCAGTTCTTTTTCACCACATGTCTAACTGAGTTAGACTTAGTAACTGAGTTCCCATTAATAATTATCAATTCAAGGGTGCAATTAGTCAGTCTAATTGACTGAATTTAATTAGTCAGTCTAATTGACTGACTGAATGGTTTTTCTTTTAGTCTACTATACTTTTTGTAACCATTTCCAATTTCATAAAGATATTTATCATCTTTTCAGTGCTCTGTCTCAATGCACAGCTTTCATTCCTGTAGCTTACTATTAGAAAAATCTGTAACTTAATATTTTGATTTTAAAGCATCGAAATGGACTTATTGTACACGATTCTCTCCAAGATTAAAGATTTTTTAAAAGTGTATGCTTTCATATTAATTTACAATAAGGAACCAGATAGTTTGGATCAATTAAAATGGATGGTTGTAATGACATCAATATAAGCAACTTGGTCTATCTTACTTGACTCTGATGTTGTCAGTTGTATCAAATTTTCACTTTCTTCATCAGTGCTTCCTTCATAATTTTCTTTTTCAACTGTACTTTTTGCAGCAATTACTGAGTCCCTATAAGAATACAAAGCTTTATCAAAATACACCAGTATTACAGAACATATAGATCTCATAAACAGGCAAGAAAAGGATAAAATGCCTTAATAGAAAAAAGGAACGGTTTTAATTAAACTTACTTTACAACGTTGGGTAACATTTGTAATAGTAAATTATTTTAAAGAAACACTTTCCTTGTTGTAATGATGGGGATTTAAAATAGACAAAAAAGATTTGTGTTGTTCCCACCATTCTGACATCCAAGAAACTATTGAAGGTTGTTATCTCAGGTGTTGGGGACAATGTGATTGTAGAAACCCCCTTTTGTCTGTTTTGCTTTGTTTTGATTCATGTTGGTCTTCTTTTTCAATACTGGTTCTTCAGATCAGTTATATCATCTTCCTTCCTTCCATCTATCTACCTTCCCATCTTTCTTCCTACTTACCAATCTACCTACCCACCTATTTTAGTTGGAAGTCACAGAATTGTTTGTAAGTAAGGGTAGGGGAAGGGCCTATAAATTAAATAAATAAGTGAAACAAATAGAGAACACACATTTTATTATATATTTTATTTGTTACTCTTGAACTTTTCACTCTTTTTCTTTTCAAATTCTTTATATTTCCCATCCCATTTTCTTTTCCTAATCTCTGGCTTCATTTTTACAAAAATGCTTTAATACTGTTTCCCACTGCCAATGTGAGACAGTCAATGTTACTCCCATTTGTCTAAATGTTACCACTAATGTTGACAGATACTGGTTCTCATTAAACTTTTAATATCTTATCTGTGACACTGTTGTATGTTTTCTTCCCAATTTACGGCACAGCAAAACTCCATATATACCATTTCTATAATATTAAATCAAAACTTTGCAGTCATTCAGTGCCTTAGGGAAAAAGTAAGTACAGGCTAAGCTTTTGATGCATGCCAAATCTATTCTAACATGAAAGATTAGCCAGTGAGATAACGTGTTTTCCAATAACTGAAGTCTATAGAGATGATGCTGGGGTATGTTATCAGGAATACTATTATATAAATTCTCACATTGTATATTTAAATAGAAATAAAAAACAAAGCAAAATAGCTATGTTAATCATAAAAATGACATAATAGAAAATACCCAAGGTCACAAACATATGCAGATTCTACAGAGCAAATAAGTTTGCATTTTTGACCTATAAGCATGTATTGTAAATATTATCCCCAGAAATATTTTCAATTATGTACTGTATCTTATATTAAAATCACTGTATGTTTATGTCAATGTCATAATAAAAAGAAAAATAAATATAAGAAATGAAAGATGACCTAGAAGCAAACAAAATCACCACTAAAAGCCAATATGTGTTTGTCATTGCATTCTTTGACCAAGTGACAAAATTAGTGGATCAGAGGAATGCTGTGGATATAATTTACTTGGACTTCAGTAAGGCATTTGATAAACTAAATCACAACCTACTACGGTACTTGATAAGATAGAAAAATGCGGGTTGGACAACATCACCACCAGATGGATTCGTAGCTGGCTAATCAGCCGTACTCAGCATGTGGTCCTCAATGGAACTGCATCTACATGGAGGGAAGTGTGTAGTGGGGTGCCTCAGTGCTCTGTTCTAGGCCTAGTGCTCTTCAACATTTTCATCAACGATTTGGACTAGGGGATAGATGGTGAACTCATCAAATTTGCGGATGACACCAAGCTGGCAGGAATAGCCAACACTCCAGAAGACAGGCTTAAGATACAGGAGGACCTGGACAGACTTGAACACTGGGCGCTATCTAACAACATGAAATTCAATGGTGAAAAAAATAAGGCTCTACATTTAGGCAAGAAAAAAACAAATGTTCAGGTATAGTATAGGACAGTGTTTCTCAACCTTGACAATTTTAAGGCATGTGGACTTCAACTCCCAGAATTCCACAGCCAGCATTTCTGGCTGTGGAATTCTGAGAGTTGAAGTCCACATGCCTTAAAATTGTCAATGTTGAGAAACACTGGTATAGGGGGTACCTTGCTCAATAGTAGTAACTGTGAGAGTGATCTTGGAGTCCTAGTGGACAATCATTTAAATATGAGCCAGTAGTGTGCTGCAGCTGCCAAAAAAGCCAACACACTGCTAGGCTGCATTAACAGAGGGATAGAATCAAGATCACATGAAGTATTAATACCACTTTACAATGCTTTGGTAAGGCCACACTTGGAATATTGCATCCAGTTTTGGTCACCACGATGCAAAAAAGATGCTGAGACTCTAGAAAGAGTACAGAGAAGAACAACAAAGATGATTAGGGGACTGGAGGCTAAAACATATAAGGAACGGTTGCTGGAATTGGGTATGTCTAGTTTAACGAAGAGAAGGATGAGGGGGGACATGATAGCAGTTTTCCAATATCTCAGGGACTGCCACAAAGAAGAGGAAGTCAAGCTATTCTCCAAAACGTCTGGAGGCAGGACAAGAAGCAAAGGATGGAAACTAATCAATGAGAGAAGCAACCTAGAACTAAGAAGAAACTTCCTGACAGTTAGAACAATTAACCAATGGAACAACCTGCCTCCAGAAGTGGTGAATGCTCCAACACTGGAAGTTTTTAAGAAGAGAATGGACAGCCATTTGTCCGAAATGGTGTAGGGTTTCCTGCCTGAGCAGGAGGTTGGACTCGATGACTTCCAAGGTCCCTTCCAACTTTTTTTATTATTATTATTATTATTATTATTATTATTATTATTATTATTATTATTATTATTACTATTATTATTATTATTATTAATATTAGTAGTAGTAGTAGTACTAGTAACATTTATTTAAATCACATTTATATATTTAAATTCAAAAAATTATCCCAAGGCAAGACTTAACGAAAGTTGGTCATAGACATATTTTTTTTAAGCAAAGACATTCTTATGTAGTGGAGTTTAGGGTGATCATGGGAATATTTTATTGGCAGCAACATGGATTTATTTGGCTATTGTTTTTTTCTAGCCTTTAAAAAAAGTCAATTATTATATACTGTACGCATCTAATTTTTCCTTTTTCTCTTTACAAACAAAATACAAAGTAATTTTTTTCTTTTTTTCTTAGCAGTACTATGTCCTATTCTTGGTGTTGGCCTTCATACATATCAAATTCTTCCTGAGAATCTAAGATGCCATAATGTGCTGGCAAAGTATTTATTTGTGTGGGTCTAAGTAGCATGGCCTTTTGTAACTGACAGAAATTCTGGCAATGTGCAGTTTATCTAAGTACCTCCAAGGTTTTTGGTATAATGCCCAGTGCCATTTTTACAATTATTAATTAACATATTTTCAAATAATCAGTCCTGTTCACTTTCTTTCAGCATTTTACTTTCTAGAATTCAGGAAGGGAGAAAACTTCATATTGAAACACAAAATAAAAGAAGGCCCTAGCTGTACTGGTGCACAAGAAGGATCCTTCTAGCCAGGTCTTTCTTTCATATCAGAACAGGAGGGGCCATCTTCCACATGCCTGCCTTCCGAAACCTCATGAGAAAGCCATACACAATTTAGACAAGGCCATGTGTACTTTGGCCAAGAGGCAGCTGCGGCCTCGAGAAGAAGATATGCCTCATAAGTAGTGACAGGAGGAAGACAGCAAAAGTCAGTGGTCCAGTGAGGCCAGCAGGGGCAGTAGATCCAGAGTGACAATGCCTGAGAGAGCAGGGCTACCAAAAGGGCAAAGATGGGGGGGGGTAGAGAAATAGGTAGTATTTTTCGCTCCATAAGATGCAGTTTTTTCCCTCCCAAAGTAGGATGAAAAATCAGCCGCGTCTTATGGAGCGAAGATGCAGGCAGGGAGGGGGGGAGGCGCTGGAGCAGAGGGGGGGGCGGCGATATTGCGGCGGCAGAGGGCGGACTGGATGGAGAGGACGGGGGGATATGACGCAAGCGCCGTGTCACATATGGCGCCGGCGCATGCGCAGTACGGCGCTTGTAGTCCAACTACACTTCCCATCATGCCTGACCAGCTTTTTTCTGTGCAGGCATGACGGGAATTGTAGTTTTGCACCTTGTATACCAGTACATGTGGATGAAGAGAGAAGAGAGTGAACAGTTATTCTGTTATTGTAATAAATATTTTAGCCCACTTTTTGGCTCAAAATATTTTTTTTCTATTTTCCTCCTCTTAAATCTAGGTGCGTCTTATCAGCAGGTGCGTCTTATAGAGCAAAAAATATGGGTAGATGGAGGAGTTTGCAGTCATAAGTGCAGGCCAGCTGCCATGCACCCAAAATTTTAATCACATGACTGCAAGGGTGCTGCATTGGGTGAAACTTCAGGGACCAAGCATATCTATCACTTGTTCAGCACTGCCATAACTTCAAAAGGCCACTGAAGCTCAAGAACTACCTGTATTTATTCCATTTAGGTGTGTATTTAGAATGCTTCAAATAAATACTACAATTAATGTATTATTGCCAAAATGCTGAATTGCTGAAGTTCTTCTATAGAACTTCATTTCTATATTACTTCATTTCAAGGACACACAGTCTTTGAACTTCGAAGCCTGCATAAGATAGAGAACAGAGCTACTCCTATTTCATGCATGATGTTTACCTAGTAGAAGGAAAGTAATAAATTATACCCTGCTTGTGCAGTTTCCGGTATTGTTTCTTCGACTTCTTTTAAATGTTTCTGTAAGCTTCTTATCTTTGCTTTCTTTTCATTGAGGACCAAGACAAATCGCTTATAAAGATCAGCCTCCAGTTCTTCTTTAGCTTCAACACATTTTTGTAATCTTAAAAATAAATGACTCTGTTAATTGCATAATAAAGAATAAGAGAGGTTTTTTTTACAAAAAATACCGTATTGACTTTTCTGAGAAGCTTAAATCAAAATCATTGAGTATAGCATAAATGATGATAGTGAATAGAAGCACAACTATACCAGGAAAATTATTTGATTATGACTTCATTATAGATATAAATATTATACATATTTATCAATTTTACATTTGGGGGAGATAATTATTTTAACAGAATATCAAAGATATATGCTGAATTTTAAAAAACCTATATAATGGCTTATGAAAAAATCTGAAAATATTCAGGCTCATATCAAATGCTGTCAGTTTACTTGTACAGTGGATATTGTTAGTATGCATACTGTTAGCATCCTGAAAAGTAAAGTATCATCTTGTAGCATCTTATTTGTTGCAACATACCTTCAATCCCTCAGTGTCTTGGTGGATTAATAGAAAGCACTCTGAGAGCTAGTTTGCCTGCCAGTAAATGAATTTGGGATTAAATCCGCCAACGATAGCAGCCATTTTATAAACAGGTCATTTTGTAAGTACTGCCACATGTGTATCAGGACCATATGGAGTCTCATTCTTCTGTACAGTCTCATTAACTAGAAAACCAAAGTATTGCCAAACTTTTTAGAAGTCCAATCATTTGTCATGCTACTAAACAAGCACCAAAACCTTGTATCTTCATATAGTAATTGCAAATTGTTGCTGCTGTTGGGGATTTAGCCATCAAAACATCCATTCACAATAGGAACAAAATATATCTGATATAATATATACGCATGTGTGTTTGTATTGCAATTCTACATGCATCATCCTATAAGTAAATGCAAAATTCAACGTGGAATTAGAATACTGTATTAGGATTTGGTACTTCAGTCTTCCAATTTAAAAGCACATTTCTTCTTGTACATTAAATGATTAAATCCATGTAATACTTTTATTTATATCAAATATATTTGGATCCTCACACGCTAGTCCATGTCAAAATGCTGGGAAATGTGGTTTTTACAGCTTTATCTACTAAATAACTTCATAAATGACAAATAATCCTATGAATTTAAGCTACCCTGATATGTGATGTGGATATTCAATAGCTAATAAATAATTCAACTAATTTAAATGCAAATCACTGGGTATCATTACTGTGGAGATCAATTCGGTAAATCTTGCTAGAAACATTAGAAGTACTAATCAACTATCTGCAGAACTCCTGTACATAAATCAAGTTTTAATTAGTTAGGGGAGAGGGAAGAAAGAACAGCCTGGAAATGATAAAAATACAAGTATCAATATATAAATAAATACTGACACAATACATTCTAGGAAGATTCAAAGTTTTCAGCAGTACTTAAACAGTGGAAAAATATACTTCTGTGTTTTCACTGGTAGATGTAATCCAATAAAGGTCATATCTAACTGATTTAAATTAACTTTAAATCAGCTTCATTAATCCCTGGGTTAGTAAATTAGCATTACATTCACATAATAAAAAGTCTGAGGGAATCAAAAGAAAATAAAAAAAAAAACCCTGTGAATGTTATTTTTCAACTTACTGCTCTTGCATGTCATCCAGATCACTCAGAAGCCTTTCATTCTCTTTTTGTAGGTGATCATTTTTGGCATGTAGTTCTTTTACACATTCTAGGCAATAGGTAATCAACTCTCTAATGACTTCAGCTGAGTTTGTAACTCTTTGTAATATCAATGATCCAAGTCTAAACTAGGACAAAAGAAAGTAAACATTATTTGAATAGAAAAGATCCTGAAATTCATCTGTACATCCATCTTACAAGATAAAAGGGGGGGGGAGGGAAGCACTGAATGTTTATCTGATTATTTCTCCTAACTACTTCATGTGTCAATACTGATTTTTCAACTTAGGCTAGGAAAAACACAGTTGTTTTAAAAATATCTATAACTGACATTAAAAATTGAAATCTTTGTTGATTGTCAGATGGAAAAGATAGGTTCTTAAAATACAAGAAAATATATTAAGATTTATTTTCAATGGAAGATTAACTATACAAGTAATCAGTCAGTCAAGAAAATAATAATTTCAATCTTTCTGCATGTTGCATTTTTGTGCTTCATTGTTAATAACATCAATGTGTTTTATACACAATGTTTAAATTTCATTCATTTCATTCTAATTGTCAAAATTTTCTCTCAACTTTCCATGGTTCCATGATTTAGGCATAATATTATCAAAACTAATTAGAAGCACATAAAAATACTTTAACAAAAAAGTGTAATCCAGTAAAGAAAACTATGATATGTCATTGTAACAATAAGTTACAGTTACAATCTTATATATATTTCACTAATGTAAATATTATTTAAATACTTAAGTATTTCTAATGTATGTACACAACTCTCTTGTTTTAACTTACTGTACTCTGTATGAATAAGTCCTATATTTCATTATATTTGTCTATACAAAGTCTATATCTATGGGCAATCTGCTTATAAATGGCACGTGCAATAAGGTCTTCAGTGATGATGGATGCACCATGGAGAAACTTAAAAAAACAGGTTAGAAATAGATTCTCATGAATAAAATCTACATAGCTGCTAAGAGTAAAAGAATGATGTAATCAATCAATCAATCACTAACCTAGAAAGATACAATGAATATGATGGAAACTGCTGCATACCCATCCCCCACAGTCTCCAAATAAATATTTAAGGACAGCATCAACCATGCTTAGATTTTGACTTATTAACATAATACATATTTCATCTATAAAGTTCATTGTCATCATATGAAACAGCCACCAAATTAGAGGGTATTAAAGAGGATTGAACAAGTTTATGGAGGATTGAGCTCTCAGTGATTAAAGGCTTAATGGATATTTACTATTTCTGGCTTTGAATAATAGCTAATAACCATTAATAAGAGAGGAACGATATTTGTTTGCATGAATGAGCCTACCGAATGCATCTAACTGGCCAAAGTGTGGCACAATCCAGATTCACCTTGATTCAGCAGATTTCTTCCTGTACTGTATAGTACATTATGGCTATAGTTAGTCTTTTTAGTGACTGCCTAATTTAGCAACCAGTTGTAGTTACAACAGTGATGAAAAAGTAACTTTATGATCAATCCTCACATTTATGATTTTCACAAGTAGGTAAAGGAAAGCTTAAGTAAGATCATAAGCAGAGTTGCAGTTTCACCTAGCAATAGGTTGGCTTTAATGACTAAGTTGCAGGTTCCAACTATGATTGCTACATAAAGACCACCAGTATCTTATAAGATGGCCCACTCTGGAACCAGGTTGTAAGTACCCCCAGGGATGTCCATCATAACTTTGAACAGTCGCTAGGCAACCAGTTGTAAGTCAAATACTATTTGTAATGTTTCAAGGAGAAATGCTTCACTCATGTTAATATGTTTTGTGAAGAGCCTCTTTAAATGCTTTCTGAGGCCCTATCAAATAAGTCTTCATTTGAAAGATGGAAAACAAAAGAGCTGACTCTATGCAGACCCTATTCACATGTTACAGTATGTGTTACATAAACAGGGCAAGCTGATCAGTTACTTCTCTTTTTCCTATATTACCTCATGTAACAATTACCAAATAATAAGCAATCGGTTACAAATATCAGACTATAGATAGTTTGGGTAATCATTTTAACCTATACTGCTACAATTTAATTGCACAATTGCTAAATATAAATTTAGACTTGCTACCATGCTTTTAAAATAAGGACAAAGCATAGCGAAGTTGGCAGAACAACATGTTAAATAGTTTTAACATTTTAAATAGCAGAGTATCATGGCATAACACAATATGCAGTGCACATAAATTGAGGCATGTTAATGCTTCCCTTCAGTAGATTGACATTTAAGAAAATTTATGAAACACATGTGAAGTGTGTAGAGTAACTGTTACATATTCAGACACCATGTTTTGAGAACTACTTCCTCCTTGAGTTGTTGTCCTTTTACTTTCAAAAATCATGGAAATTATGTGTCTGTCAAATCTACACTTGAAATTGATGTAATAATATAATACAGTGAATTTATTTATTTTATTAAAATATGATTGATATAGATAGGGTTTTTTAAATGATAGAAATTGAAATCATATTCTTCTAGAACGTTTCCGAATGTTAGAAGTCTCAGCTATTGAAGGCAAGGAGCTTTTCTATTCTGCTGTTTGACTCCAAGGTTGGAAATTCATAAGAATAAGCATGAGATAATGCCTAGACTAAGGCAAAGTATGCAAGTTCCTAAACAGAGCAAAAAATATTTTGCCATCATGTGCAATAGCACTATTCTCATTCTCAAATAATTATAGCTGGTTTTCTTAATATAGTCTCATTTTTGGAAACTTACTGATGTCCAAATCATCCCTAGCTAAATGTAACTAACATATCACTTTTTTAGTCACATATAATAAAAATGTATTGATCTATTCAGGAATTTTACAATATGGCAAAGCTTAAGTTGGATTGCAATTTGTGTATTTAACAGCTATGACACTGGCAACATCCTCTCACACATCAATTTACTGAGCTCCAGCCTCATTTGACTGCAATGCCTATGAGTTATTCTTCTACTTTAAAAAAATATTTTTCAGAATATTTTTACCCTTAAATACAATTATTGGCAGAAAATCTTCTTTATTGTGTACCTATTTTGTCATCTCTTTGGGTTTTAACTAGCATATTTCTAACTAACCACAATCTATCAGCTTAGCCAGAATAACAAAGTGAAGTTAAACAACAGTAGAAGGAAAAGTTTCCCTCCTTCCTGTGATAAGAAAGAGATTGTGAGTTATAAGAATACAGGCAGAGTTCACTTCTGAGATCCCAAAATTTAATCATATTTGTCCTCAATGTGGATCAGCAACATCTTGCAAAAAGAAAAATAGGTGATACTGAGAATACTTCCACCAAAACAGATACAGCCATAAAAAGCATAACTCCAAATTTACCATCCAGCCTCTTTTCTTTTTTCTAAGTAGTTTTAGTTGGCAAAGTACATTAGCTTTGGCTTCCAAGTGCTCCATCTGTATCCTTTCCCCTGCCAAAAAAATTCTTAGTCCTGATAAAATTATTTATTTTATGTCATTAGACTTGAAGACCACAGCCATTTCCTGTTTTACTCACTTGGTGTCTGTCGGTTACCCTTCTCAACATAAGCTTCCATTTTGACTGTCATGGCTTTAACTATAATAGACACATTTTATATATAAAAAACCTGCTGTTGCTTATAAAATCTTCTGAACCAGCAATGGTCACAACAACTTGCATCATAGAATTCTACAAATTATATTATTTATATTAGCAGGCTGGACTTCCCCCACCTCCAATTCCTCCAGATATGAGAAAGCTGAAAGTGGCAGTCCCAGCAAAACCAAAGGGTGCCCAGTAGGGAAGAACAGACTAAATTAAGCACTGTCAATAAATCAAAGAAAGGCACTGATTTTTCACTCAGGCTTAAAGGCAAAACAAGCATGGGATACTTGAATCATTTAATTCAAAGGCAAAGTTTTCATCCAGTTGGGACTAAGTACATTCTCCAATATTCATGCTTTTGTTGAGTTTCCCAGTTCTAGTCAGAGGTTGCTTCCCCTCTTTTCCATCATCACAGGATATATGAGAAATGCTGACAAAGCTTAGGTGAATCCAAAGTCTAATATTGCAATGGTGAAAAATACCATATATTTTAATGCCATTCTTAATATTACTTTTATCATGCCATTTCCCATCTTTTATATCCATCATGCTATTTACTTTTGATAAGCAATAGTTATTCAAAGCGCAGAAAAAGAGAAAGAAGTAGTAAGCCAAAGAAAATAGTGGTAAGAAGGTAAATAAGGTAAGAAAAGATTTATAATTAAAATTAATTTGCAATAAAAACATTTGTATACCTCTCCACACTTTTCACTTGCAAACCATGCTTTCTTCTGTCATGTTTATACATCACTTTATGCATTGCCTTTTGAGCTTTATATTTTTCACATTCTTTTTTAGGAGTTTATTTAACATACAACTTCTTTGATCTGGCATTATCTCTTCCTTCATTTATTTCTTTTGCAATTCAAATTTCATTCTCTTCAGATGCTCAAATCACCCCAACCCTGTTTCTTTTGTGTTGGTTACTCATGTAAGTAAAAACTATCAAAAGATATATAACCCAAAGAATAATAATATTCTCTGATGGTATTAGCTTTATCCTCTAAATCAGGGATCTTCAAATTTGGCCCTTTTGTTCCGGTTCCGGTCACACGGACCGGAGCCAACCTCCGAAAGCTCCAGGACGGCGCGTTTTTTAAAATTAAATAAACGGGCCGTCGGGGGAGTGAAATACCGGCGGAGAAGGGAAGATCGAAGAGGACCCCCGGCCCGATCCGGCAAGGTGAAAACCGCGGCCGAGGGGTCCGGGAGAGACGCGGAAGGGGCCGAGGAAGCCGGCGGCGGCTGGCCTGCCGGCCGGCCAGCAAACCCAAAAACTCCGCGCTGCCGCGCTGCCGGGGAGAACCGGCGTGAGCGGGGACAGAAAGAAGGAGGAAGAAGCCGGAAAAGACAGCAAGGGCCGCCGGGAGGGTCTGCAGACCCAGAAACGACTCCCGGACGAGCAGAAGGGGGAAAAGAGAGCTGGAAGAAAGGAAGAGGGAGTCAGGTCCGGAGAACAAAGGAGGAGGCAAGTAGAACCGGCGGAGAGCAGCATCGAAAGGAAGGAGGTGACTAAAAAGCAGACAGCGGGGGAAGACTCAAGCAGAGGGACTGGTGAGTGTTACCCCACGCGCTGCGCCCAGACCCACCAGAAAGGGAGCCCCAGGGAATCAGAGAAGGGCAGAACCTACCAGGGAAGAAGGTGGGAGGAAGAAGAAAGCTGGAAGGCAACCTGGAGCACTACTAAGGAAAGGCAGAAGGGATCTGTAAATGCAGGCTGCCAGAAGACAGGAAAAAGAGACCTGGACAAGACAGCAGAGAAAGAGGGGCAAGACAGAGCCAGAAAAGAACAAAGTGAAGGATCAGGCTGGCAGAGGGGAGTGAAGAGGAAGCCAAGGCAAAGGCACTGAATAGGCTCCCTGAACACAGAGCTGCCTGAATATAGGCTCTTACCCCTACACTGCCTAAACCCTGAAGCCTCCCCCCTTGAAAAGCTAGACTACTGGATCATCACCAGATCACAACCTAGTGTCCAATTTGGTCCAAATTGGAAACCAAAACAGTGCCAGGACAACAGGAGGACAACCTCAAGATGGCCTCCAAACAGACCAAACTGACAGAAACGATGGGAGTTGTATCCTCCCATGCCCAGCCTACTAAACCACCAGGAAGCACCCTACCCACCCCCACACCCTCCCATCCAACGGCAGATCCCCAGACCCATCAATGCACACAAGCCAGCTCAACAGCACACATAATACAAGAATTAAAGGAAGTAATAGGGATGCTGGTAGTGAGGATGGAAGGGATGGAAAAAAAGATGGAGGAAAACTGCAAAGAATTAAAACAAATGCAGATGGACCAGGGTAGGGAGCTGGAGAGAAAGTGGGAGGAGCAGCGCAGGGCGATGACCGCAGACCTGGTCCAAATGAAGGAGGCGATGCAAGCACACTACAAGGGCATAAGGGAGGAAATGGAGAAAAATTTCCAGGAGATCAGGGAGAAAGTGGACAAGCAGATGGACGAAAGGGAGAACCATGTAGAGGGATAGATAGCAGAACTGAAAAGGGTGGCTCAAGACCAATCTACCATGATGCAATACTGGCAGATGGCATCCGCAATCAGGTTTAGAGGCTGGAAAGAGGAACCAAACGAAGCCCAAGGAGACCTGCTTGGAACCTTTGTAGAGGCCCTGGCAACATTTCTGGGAAAGAGCACCACAGAGATCGTTGGGCAATTCGACAGAATATACAGAGTGGGCGCATGGAAGGCAACAGACAGACGTCGGCCAAGGGACGTGGTTATCCACTTTATGACGCAGGGATTCCGGAACCTCATCTCAGCCACATCTTACAACAAGAGATTATACATAGAGGGGCAGGAAGTGAAAGTACTGAAAGAGATCCCCCCAACAATGCTGCGAGACAGAAAGGACTACCAATTTTTGGTCGACGAACTGAGATCACGCGCCATGAGATTTCAATGGGAAGCCCCAACGGGGATGTCACTTTTCTATAAGAATAAAAGATGCTACCTGAACTCGGTCCAGAAAGCCAGAGAATTCCTTGCAAAGGAACTGACGGCAGGTGGGCCTCAACACATCACGAGAGAAGAAGCAGAAGGGTCACAGGGACGTGGAAGAGACCGAGAACAACGAGCAAACCACCCAGAAATACAGACCGACGCAGCAGCAAGAGAAAGGAAAGGACCAACTCGAAACACGACGACACAGAGAACAGAAAGCAACAACAACAAGGAAACAGGACAGACGGCGGATATCAGAGTACTACGATCCACTACCAAACGCACGGAGCAGCAAGGCATGACCCCTCTACACAACATGAGCACCAACCTAGATACCATGGGAATGAGACCAAAGAAGAACACAAGAGATAAAACAGAAGCAGTCTCGGAAGAGTATCCTGAAACCGACAATGGCAACTAATTACTTGACGTGGCCCCACAGAAAAGGAGAAAGATATTTCATTATCTGTTTCAAGGAAGAAACGACATAATTTGCCTACAAGAAACACACATCAGAGCAGCAGACCAGAAATACTTAATCAACAACAGACTAGGTACACATTTTGTCGCAGCGGCGCCACGAAAGAAGAACGGGATTGTTATATACGTGAAGAAACATGTAATAGCCAAGCTAATAGAGTCGGACTCCCAGGGTAGATACCTAGCAATCGAAGTGACACAGGATGACAAGAAAATTCTAGTGATGGGCATATATGCACCAAATCAACAACAAGGAAAATTCTACAAAAAGATGCACAAGAAGTTAACACAACTCAACTACAAATCATGTATTATTCTGGGAGATTGGAACGGGGTCATAGAGATTGCCCTAGACAAGAAGAAAACAAAACCTAACCCACAGAAGCACTCCAAGTTGCCTAAATCTTTCTTCGACATGAAGGAAGGCCTTGCACTGACAGACGTATGGAGGGAACGGCACGGCAAAGAGCAAGAATTCACCTTCTTCTCCGACAGACATCAGTCATTCTCCAGAATTGACTTTATATTAACATCAAGCGACCTGTTAGTTTGTCTAAACGCGGTGAAAATCCTGCCCAAAGTGCTAACAGATCACAATCCGGTGAAGATAGAACTAAGACACGGTATGAGACAGAAGAGATCCTGGAGAATTAATGAAAACCTGTTTAGACATGGAGAAAAGGTGGCGGAATGCAAAAATGCCATGAAGGAATTCTTCAGCATAAATATGAACAACGAAACACCGATAGAAATGATCTGGGACACCAGCAAGGCGTACATGCGGGGGATTCTTATGGACATGAATAAAAGGCACCGTCGCCAACAAGAACGAAAAAGAAAAGAGCTAGAAGAGGAGATAAGCAAGAAAGAGAGGCTATTAATAAAAAGACCAGAAAACAAAATCACCAAAGAAGGAATTAAGATCTTAAGAAAGCAGTTTGACATGTTGATGGCAGACCAAGTTGCGAGGAACATACAATATGCAAAACACAAGACATTCTGTAAGGCCAACAAACCGGGTCGATGGCTGGCCTACATCCTAAGAAAGAAACAGAAATCCCGCATAATTGAAAAGATAGAATATAAAGGCAAGGAGGAATTTCGACAAGTAACCATTAAGAAAGCCTTCACAGAATTCTACTCGAAGCTATATGCCGAGGAGAAGACACAGGACAAAGAGACAGAAACTTTTCTACAAACCGAAAAGATACAGGCAATCACCGATACACAGAGAGAGGCCCTGAATGCCGCAATCACAAAGGAGGAAATACACTCAGCGATCAAACAGCTGAAACCCGGAAAATCGCCAGGGACGGATGGGATAACAGCGACTTATTACAAGTGTCTCCAGGAAGAGATGTTAGAACCCCTTAGACAGCTATTTGTCAATATACAAGAAGGAGGCCAAGTTCCACCATCCTGGAAAACAGCCTATATTTCATTAATCCCCAAGGAGGGAAAAGATACTACACAACCCGCAAACTACAGACCCATCTCACTACTTAACACGGATTACAAAATATTCACAAAAATTTTGGCCGATAGACAAATGACTGTACTACAAAAAACAATACACCCGGACCAAAGGGGATTTATTCAAGGACGCCAGATGAAAACCAATGTGAGACAGCTGTTGAACATAATAGAGTACTTGGACAGTCACAAACAGGTACCAGCCACCCTTATGTTTGTGGACGCAGAAAAAGCCTTTGACAGACTGAATTGGCCATTCCTGACGAACCTGATCCAGAAGATGAAAATGGGAGCACAGTTTCTCAACTCCATAAGGGTAATTTACCAGAAACAAACAGGCCAGATCATTGTGAACAGAGACCTAACAGACCCATTCAACATAGAGAGAGGCACGAGACAGGGGTGCCCGCTGTCACCCCTGCTATTAGTCCTAACACTGGAAATTTTACTGAACAGAATAAGAGCGGCAGAGGACGTACAGGGCATACAGATCAAACAGCAAGACTACAAACTATGTGCCTTTGCGGATGACCTGCTGGTGACAATGTCGCAACCAGCACAGTCAGCAAGGAAATTGATGGAGATAATGGAGCACTATGGTAGGGTGTCAGGCTTCAAAGTAAATATATCAAAAACAAAGATGCTAGTCAAAAACCTAGACAACAAAGTAAAACGGAACCTGGAAAGAATAACGGGTTGTGAAATAGTCAAGAATGTCAAATACGGGAGGAGTGAATCGCCGGCGGAGAAGAGAGGATCGAAGAGGACCCCCGGCCCAACCCGGCAAGATGAAAATCGCAGCCGAGGGGTCCCGGAGAGCCGCGGACGAGGCCGAAGAAGCCGGCGGCGGCCGGCCGGCCGGCCGAGAGGCCCAAGGAAGAGGCCGCGCTGCCGCGGCCGCGCTGCTGAACGGACCCGGACAGAGCAGAGAGAAGAAGACAGAGGAAGGCACCGGCGACAGCAGCAGTGGCCACCGGGAGAGTCAGCAGACCGGGAGATGACCCCCGGGCGAGCCGACGGGGGAGAAGAAAGCCGGAAAAGCGAAAGTAAAAGTAAGAGCCAGATGGGGAGAACAAAGGGAGATGCGATCGGAGCCAGCAGGAAGGCAAAAAGCACCTAAGAAGCAGACAGTGGGGGAAGGCTCAAACAGAGAGACTGGGACGCAGAAAAGAGAGGAGGAGAGCAGAGGGAGCAACAGGCCCGAAGAAGCCGAGAACCCATGCAGCTGCAGCCGAGGACAGCCGAGGAGAGCCAGCTGGAGCGGGAAGAGGACGGCGGAAGGCACCGGTAAGACAAGCGGGGGCCAATTAGAGCACCGAGGGACAGTAGACGCAGGGGGAGCCCAGCGGTAGGGGGAGGACCCTCACAAGACCCCCAGAAGACCCCCCCAGACCCCAAAAAGTCTAAGTGTACTGCACCTGGAGAAAAGGGCCATCTGGCAGGTCTCAAGCCACAGATCATTTCACCTTGCATCATCCCTGCCAGCACAGCGAACTTACTTGAAAGCAAATAGCACCCCCTAGTGGACAATTTTATTCTATTTTTTTTTCTGTCAAAATATAAACTGTTTGATCCAACCTATCCTAGATCGCGTGCACTGCGATACCGGTGGGAAACCCCAACAGGAGTGTCACTTTCCTATAGAAACAAGAGACACTACTTGACCTCGGTCCAGAAAGCCAAAGACTTCCTCGAAAAGAAACTGAAGTCGGGAGGCCCTCAACCCACCGCGGGCGAAGACGCAGATAGACCACGGGAAAGCGGGAGGGATCGACGCCAACGAGCAAGCCGCGCAGAAGCACAGATCGGGGCAGTGGCAGAGGAAACGAATGGAATATCTAGAGAGGCGAGGGCGCAGAGAGCAAAGAGCAACAAAAACAAGGAAGCAGGACAGCCTACAAAGGACAGGCTACCAGGCTCCACTACCAAACACACAGACCAGCAAAGCAAGACCGCACAAACCAATATGAGCAACAATCCGGATATCGTGGGAACGGGACCAAAGAAGACAACAGGAGAAATAACAGAAATGGTCTCGCAAGAGTATCCTGCAACAGATGATGGCAACTAACTACTTGACTTGGAATGTGAATGGACTGAACTCCCCCCAGAAAAGGAGAAAAATTCTCCACTATCTGAACCAAGGTAAAAGCGATATAATCTGCCTACAAGAAACACAGATCAGAGCAGCAGACCAGAAATATCTGATCAACTACAAACTAGGCGCGCACTTTGTGGCAGCGGCGCCAAGAAAAAAGAATGGGATTGTTATATACGTAAAGAAACATGTAATGGCCAAGCTAATAGAGTCCGACCCCCAAGGTAGATACCTGGCAATTGAAATAACACAAGAGGACAAGAAGATTCTAGTTATGGGCATATATGCACCAAATCAGCAACAAGGCAAATTCTACAAAAAGCTACACAAGAAAGTAACACAACTTAACTACAGATCTTACATCATCATGGGCGACTGGAACGGGGTCATAGAGACTGCCCTAGACAAAAAAAGAACGGCACCGAACCCGCAAAAACACTCTAAGTTGCCTAAATCCTTCTTCGACATGAAGGAGGACCTCGAACTGACAGACGTATGGAGGAAAAGGCACGGCAAAGAACAAGAATTCACCTTCTTCTCTGGCAGACATCAATCCTTCTCCAGAATTGACTTTATATTAACTTCTAGTGACTTGCTAACTTGTCTAAACGCGGTGAAAATCCTACCCAAGACACTGACAGACCACAACCCTGTGAGGATGGAATTAAGACACGGCCCGAAACAGAGGAGGTCCTGGAGAATCAATGAAAACCTGTTTAGACACGAAGACAAGGTGGCGGAATGCAAAAAAGCTATGAAGGAATTCTTCAACACAAATATGAACAACGAAACACCGATAGAAAAGACCTGGGAAGCCAGCAAGGTGTACATGCGCGGGATCCTCATAGCCATGAATAGCAGGCACCGTCGCCAACAAGAACAAAAAAGAAAAGAGTTAGAAAATGAGATAAGTAAAAGGGAGCGGCTACTAATAAAAAGGCCAGAGGACAAAGTCACCAAAGAAGGACTCAAAAAGCAATTTGACATGTTGATGGCTGACCAAGTTGCAAGGAATATACAATATGCGAAACATAAGACGTTCTGCAAGGCCAACAAACCGGGCCGCTGGCTAGCCTACATTATAAGAAAGAAACAGAAATCCCGCATAATTGAAAAGATAGAATACAAAGGTAAGGAAGAATTCCAACAAAAAACCATCAAGAAAGCCTTCACGGAGTTCTACTCGAAACTATATGCCGAGGATAAGATACAAGACAAAGAGGTAGATGAGTTCCTACAAAAAGAAAAGATACAGGCGATTACCGACACACAAAGAGAGGCCCTGAATGCCTTAATCACAAAAGAGGAAATACACTCAGCGATCACACAACTGAAAGCAGGAAAATCGCCCGGGACGGATGGGATAACAGCGACCTACTACAAGCATCTCCAAGAGGAGATGCTAGAACCCCTCAGAAAACTATTTGCCAACATTCAAGAAGGAGGCCAGGTCCCACCATCCTGGAAAACAGCCTACATCTCATTAATCCCAAAGGAGGGGAAAGACAACACACAGCCCGCAAACTACAGGCCCATCTCACTACTAAACACAGACTACAAAATCTTCACAAAAATTTTGGCCAATAGACTAATGACTGTACTACAAAAAACAATACACCCGGACCAAAGGGGATTTATACAAGGACGCCAGATGAAAAGCAACGTGAGACAGCTGTTGAACATAATAGAGTACCTGCAAAGGCACAACCAGATACCCACCGCTCTTATGTTTGTGGACGCAGGAAAAGCTTTCGACAGACTGAATTGGCCGTTCCTAACGAACTTGGTCCGGAAGATGAAAATGGGAGTACAGTTTCACAACTCCATAACAGCAATTTACCAGAAGCAAACAGGTCAGATCATTGTCAATGGAGACTTAACGGACTCATTTAATATAGAGAGAGGCACGAGACAGGGCTGCCCGCTATCACCCGTTCTATTTATCCTAACGCTGGAGACTCTACTAAATAGGATAAGAGCAACAGAAGACATACAGGGCATACGGATCAGACAACAGGATTACAGATTATGTGCCTTTGCAGACGACTTGCTGGTGACAATGTCGCAACCAGTACAGTCAGCAAAGAGATTGATGGAGATAATGGAAGACTATGGTAGGGTGTCAGGCTTCGAAGTAAATATATCAAAAACAAAGATGCTAGTCAAAAACCTAGACAACAAAGCAAGACAGGACTTGGAAAGAATAACAGGTTGCAAAATTGTCAAGAAAGTTAAATACCTAGGAGTGGAGATAGAAGCAACGAATGCGAAATTATACAAGAATAACTATGAGGAGCTGTGGAACAAGATACAAGCAGACTTGGAAAGGTGGAAAACACTACGACTGTCCCTGCTGGGCAGGATAGCAGCAGTTAAGATGAACATATTACCAAGATTCCTATTTCTCTTTCAAATGCTGCCCATACTCAAAAAGGATGTGGATCTGGACAACTGGCAGAGAGACATCAACAGATATATTTGGGATGGCAAAAGACCGAGGGTGAAACTAAAAATCATACAGGACGCAAGGAAGAGAGGGGGACTAAAAATGCCTAATCTAAAGCTATATTACTATGCAGCGACACTAGTGGCGCTGAGTGACTGGATCAATATGACGAACGACAGAATATTGAATATTGAAGGACATGGCCTACTATTCGGCTGGCACGCATACTTGGTGTATGACAGAAAGGCAGACAAGAACTTCAAGGAGAACCCATTACGAATCCCGTTGTTATGGGTCTGGAAGAAATATAAATACCTTTTACATGACAAGATCCCCACTTGGACGATCCCTGGACACACAATAGGGGATGTAAACACAACCCAAGGGCAAGAAGTGGTGCCCTACAGTAAACTGGTACTGGGAGAAGAAAATGGGTTCCAATTGGTACACCGAGCAACGCTAACAAACAGAGGAATAGGAGGTACCTGGCTATCATATGTACAACTGCAATCAAGGTGGCGTAAAGATAAGAAGAAGGGCTTCTCCCAGACCGACGAGAAACTAATTGCACAGATTAGAGATCAGGGGGCCATGCACATCAAACGAGTGTACAGCATTCTGATAGAAATGGACTCTGAAACCGAGCTAGTCAAGAACTGTATGGTAAGGTGGGCACAAGACTTTGGACACTCTATCACCATGGACACGTGGGAGAAAATCTGGGTGAGGAACGTAGAATTCATGAAATCGCAACAACTAAGGGAAAACTTCTACAAGCTGTTCTATAGATGGCACCTAGACCCGAAAAAAATATCACTCATTTACCCGGGCTCCCAGCCCAAATGCTGGAGGTGTGGAGACGGGGAAGCTACCTACTTTCACATATGGTGGACATGCAGAAAAATCAAAGCATTCTGGAGGAAGATATGGTGGACACTTCAAACCATTTTTAAAAAGCGTATAGAATTTTTACCTCAGGTTTTTTTGTTAGGGATTACAAAGGACATCACTACCTCAGAGACAAACTTATTTCTGAACTTGATTACAGCAGCGAGATTGTTGGTGGGACAATACTGGAAGAACCCAGAAATACCGCCTATGGAAGAATGGACTGTGAAAGTATCAAACCTGGCGGAGATGGCGAAAATATCAGCATACTTGAAGGGTCGTTCCAATGAACAATATTTGACAGACTGGAAACAATGGATAGACTATATCCAAGAGAAACACCAATCAAACAAAATGCATCTGGCGTTTTGCTAAGGCTCGACGTGAGGAGGGAAGAAAATATAACAAATCAAATGTTTACAAAAACTAACATCTAATGTTGAATGTATATGTTCTAATATTTACCAAACCAGACGTTTACAAAGATTAATACTTAGTGTTATAAGTGGTGATTGTTTATTAATAAGATCTTATGGCTAATGGTGAACATTTTTAATATTGAAAAAGCAGACTGAATATCTACCTCAGGTTATTGAATTACTACCTCAGGACCTAGTATTAGGGACCACACAGGTCAAAAAATGTAGCAGGTGTATAGTAGAGGCTTGAAATGAGGAGTGAAGAATGTATCCCTATTGTTGTATGTTATGTTCTACGATGATCGCTTCTCAATACGACTGCTTACTAATATGATCTTAAGTTTAAGGTTGAACACTTTAATATTGAAAAAGCAGACTGAACTTCTACCCCAGGTTACTGAATCTCTACCTCAGGATCTTTTGCTAGGGAGCATAAAAGATAAAACGCAACGGACATATAGTTGAGGCTGGAAGGGAGAAGAATATTTACCAAACCAGACGTTTACAAAGATTAATACCTAGTGCTATATGTAGTGATCTATGATGACTGATTATTAATATGATCTTATATTTAAGGTTTAACTACTACCTCAAGACCTATTGTTAGGGATCATAGAGAATTAAAAAATGTAACAGGTGTATAATAGAGGGTTGAAGAGAGGAGTGAAAAATGTTTACCAAACCAGACGTTTACAAAGAATAATAGGTAATGTTGTATATCAGATGCTAGGATGTTTGATGCACACAAAGATTTTGTATACAATGCTGATTGTTTTAATAAAGGAATTTTTTATATTAAAAAAACAAAACAAAAAAAAAGAAAGTCAAATACTTAGGAGTGGAGATAGAATCAACAAATGCGAAATTATACAAGAATAACTACGAGGTCCTGTGGAATATGATACAAACAGACCTGGAAAGGTGGAAATCACTACGTCTGTCCCTGCTGGGCAGGATAGCGGCAGTAAAGATGAACGTCTTACCCAGATTTTTATTTCTCTTTCAAATGCTACCCATACTCAAGAAGGATGCGGACTTAGACAACTGGCAGAAGGGCATCAACAGATTTATTTGGGACGGCAAGAGACCGAGGGTGAAACTAAAAATCATCCAAGACGCAAGGGAGAGAGGGGGACTCAAAATGCCTAATCTAAAGCTATACTACTATGCAGCGACGTTGGTGGCGGTGAGCGACTGGATCAACATGACAAATGATAGAATTCTGAATGTTGAGGGGCATGGTCTACTATTCGGCTGGCACGCATACTTAGTATACGACAAAAAGGCAGACAGGAACTTCAAGGAGAACCCACTACGAATCCCATTGTTATGGGTCTGGAAGAAATATAAGCACCTCCTACACGACAAGATTCCCATCTGGACGATTCCCGGACACGCAACAGGGGATATGAACACATCCCAAGGGGAAGAAGTGGTGCCCTACAGTGAACTTGTACTGGGAGAAGAAAATAGGTTCCTCTTGCTACCACAAGCAACGCTAGCAAACAAAGGAATAGGAAGTACCTGGCTATCATATATACAACTGCAATCAAGGTGGCGTAAAGATAAGAAGAAGGGCTTCTCCCAGACCGACGAGAATCTAATTAAACAGATTAGAGAACAGGGGATCAAGCACATCAAACGAGTGTACAGCATTCTGATAGAAATGGACTCTGAAACCGAGGTAGTCAAGAACTGTATGATAAGGTGGGCACAAGACTTCGGACACTCTATCACCATGGACACGTGGGAGAAAATCTGGGTGAGGAATGTAGAATTCACGAAATCGCAACACTTAAGGGAAAAATTCTACAAGATGTTCTATAGATGGCACCTAGACCCGAAAAAATATCACTCATCTACCCGGACTCCCAGCCCAAATGCTGGAGGTGCGGGGACGGGGAGGCTACTTACTTCCACATATGGTGGACATGCAGAAAAATCAAAGCATTCTGGAGGAAGATATGGTGGACACTCCAAACCATTTTCAAAAAGCGTATAGAATTTCTACCTCAGGCTTTTCTGTTAGGGATCACAAAGGATTTCACTACCTCAGAGACAAATTTATTTTTGAACTTAATTACAGCAGCAAGATTGTTGGTGGGACAATACTGGAAGAATCCGGAAATACCGCCTATTGAAGAATGGACTGTGAAAGTAACAAATTTGGCGGAAATGGCGAAAATATCAGCATACTTGAAAAATCGCTCCAATGAACAATTTTTGACAGACTGGAAACAGTGGATAGACTATATCCAAGAGAGACACCAATCAAACAGAATGCAGCTGGCGTTTTGCTGAGGCTCGATGAGAGGAGGGAAGAAGGGTTAACAAATCAAATGTTTACAAAAACTAACACCCAATGTTGAATGTATATGTTACATAACTAATGCCTCTTAACATAACCTTATGACTAAAGTTGTTTGCTTTAATACTGTTAAAGCAGACTGAATCTCTACCTCAGGATATGAAACTTTTACCTCAGGATCTCTGGTTAGAAACTATAAAAGATTGCACTAGTAATGGGATGAAGTCAATTCAGAAGCGCAAACGAACAATATGTGATAGACTAGATACAGTAGATAGACCATATATAAGAGAAACACCAATCAAACAAAATGTATTCGGAGTATACTTGAAGATGTAAGGGAGGAGGGAAGAATGTTTACTAAAACAGATGTTTACAAAGATTAATACCTAATGTTGTATGCTATGTTCTAGGATGATTGCTTAGCAATAGGATCTTATGTTTAATGTTGATCACATTAATATTGAACCAGATAAGAGAAACACCAATCAAATAAAATGTAACAGGAGTTTAGTTGAGGCTAGACGCGAGGAGTGGAAAAAGGCTTACTAATTCAGACGTTTTCAAATACTAATACTTAGTATTGTATACCAGGTGTCATGATGATTGCTGCATAATATGTTTTTATGTTCAATGTTGATTGTTTTAATAAAAAACTTTTATACTGGAAAAAAAGGGGAGGGGGACTTATTTAATCTTGTACAAGGGGAATTAAATTTACCAAGAGGCCACATGAGAAACTGGGATTGTTGAGAGCTGCTGATGCCCCATCACCAACGCTGTGTCAACTCTGCAAATGAGCATGGCTACAGCCATTTTCCTTCTCATTCCGCCACATAGAACGGAGGGAGGGGGTTGCCCAGGTGCTTCATTAGCTATAACAATTTTTGTCCCATGGGAACCAAGGTCATCGGTTGCTCCTGAGACTGCAGGCTGGGCATTGTGTAAAAGCCCACCAAATAATCACATTGGGGAATGTAGTTGCTTGCATAGCTGTATGGGTGGGATTTTAAACTTTGTATTGGGTAATTGTTACATGTGTATCCAGACTTGGTTTCACGCTTGACCATGTAACTAATAAACATATTCTTTGAGGGAAAAAAAATTTGGCCCTTTTATGACTTGTGGACTTCAACTCCCAGAATTCCTGAGCCAAATTTAAAGAACCCTGCTCCAAATGCTTTTGCAAATTTACCTATTTCTGGAAGGTTATCAGAGTTGGTGCTAACCTGGACTCTAGGGGAAGGCTATTCTAGAAATGAAGGATGAAAATTCCTCTTACAATATTCAAAATTTGGCATTTATTTCTGGACTAATGATCATTCATCTTGTTCAACTATTTGGATCTTGATAACAGGAATGCATTTCCTTTTATTTTTATACTACCAGTCTGATTAAATGTTCTAGAGAACTTGAAAGCTTGCAGACGCTTTTAAAATATGCAGATTCTTGCTAAATTAAATTTTAATCCTTTTTGCGTCATTTATTTACTGTTAACACGTTGGCCTTTAGATGACTACTATCAGATGCCAAGAGAATTTTAAAAAAATTAAATGGACCCAGATAAATAAGAGGACTTTTGCCACAGAACTATAGTTTTCCATAACTATAGATATCTGTAACACTCTCCTAAATGTTATTTCTGAAAATGAAGAGCTTCTTTGGAATGGTGTTTTATGCAGCATTGGGGGAGCTGCATTGAACTCTTTCTGTTCACACAGTTTTCTGGAACCAAATCAATACATAATGAAAAACACAATATTAAATATTTAGGTTTATGAAAGTTTATATTCAAATGTTATATAATATTAATTTTTATATAACTTGTAATTATATATTTATTAATATAATAAATAATTATATTAATAATAAATGTTAAAAACATACTGAAATTTTATTCAGTAAAATTTTTCTTCTGATAGGTAAAGTTTAAATTTATAAGTAATAAAAATATTTTTAGAGTTGGAAATAATTAAAAGTAGATATTTTAGAACTTTGTTTGTTTGATTTACATACCTACTCATCTTATACTCCATAACTCTGGATGGCTGATAAACACCCCCCCCAAATCTCCCAGCATCCCCCAAAAGAACACTCCTCATGCATCGGGCATTTTACTGGGCTCTAGCCTTACTCTGCTCTGATGCTGGTGGAAAAAACCAGCTCTTCTTTCTGGAAGGCGAGGCGGTTAGGGGCCTATCTCATCTTAAGGGAAAGAGTGTTCCACTTGCCAGTATGATTAATTAGAATATTTAGAGTCAATGGAGTTTACATGTTAATGCACATGCATTCAAAATTTATGATAATGAAATTCCATAAAATAATAAATGAATTGATATGATTTCTCCATGGATAAAAGTAAATGAAAAATAAATAATACAATATTTAAATAACTAAAGAAAACGACTGCAATTTATATGTAGTTTTTCACTTATGGCTAGACCCACAGGTCTCCAAAATCTCTTGGGATTTGAATCTCAGCAGCAGATTTACACAGGCAAAGAAGTGAATTTAGACAGCACTCCCACTTTTCCCATATAGAAAGATGTTTTAAAAATATCTCAAGTCTCCATCCTAAATTATTTCTCAGTTTGACCTCCCGAATACTAGTTGCTCACCTTGAATTAGCAGATTAAGACTATATTATGTCTAATACTAGAATATATTCATGTGATTTAATGCCTCAATGCCCTGATTTCTCCCTATCTTTTAGTATTTTGTGGTTAAATTCTATGTGAAAACTCCCTCAAAGTGGGAATCTGTGTGAAAATATTGTCCAACCTGGATGAAAGATTAGGGAAAATGAAGGAGATAGTAACCTTGTTTACTAAATTAATAACTCAAGCATTGTCATGGTGTTGTTAATACAAAACATTTTCTTCTACTCTGCAAGTAAAAATTTACTCAGTAAAGAATAGAAATGCTGTTGGTAAAACTCTCCAGAGGAAAAGAAAAAATATTTCACATTGAAAGGGGAGGAAATCCTGGCAATTACAAAAATATTTATCTTAAAAACAATTGGATTGTGCCAGCTGAGCAAAGAGTCAGAAATGGATTTTGTTATTGAAACAATTTTAGCTAAAGAAAATTTGGTTGTAGTTATAGACAGTTACAGAGTTTGTTCCCCATTTCTATTCCTTCATCAGAAAACAGATTTTTCTTTATTCTGATGATGAAAACAACGGACCTGAAGACAATAGCTTCACATTACTTTTAAATACAAAAGCCACTTTTCCAAATATTTTTCTAAACTACCAGATGTATAGACTTCTCAAAGCCTTCCTTAGCTTCCCCCCTACCCACATCATAAGCATCTTTACTGGAAGCCAAGAGCTGATTCATACATGCAAGTACACATACTTAATTTCTCACAGTCCCCTCAGAAAAATGCCATGCTTGAAATGAACCAGTATAAAAGTTCCTTATAACTTTTGTTCAATTTGTAGTTTTCTAAACAGATGTTACTGAAGTAATTTTTGGAAATATAAAATCCACAAGACTATTTAACATCACTCAATAGTAATACTGTGAAAATCCATGTTTTCCCCACAAGGACATTGTACAGTAGATCTAGAACCTTGTCATTTTATATCACTATTGTGAACAGCAGAAAAATGCACTCTATTATAATTCGTTCCTCAGGCTAAACATTTCAGGAAAATAAGAAAAAAATATACATTATACTGTTTGTGGACAAAAGCATGATCTCGTACATCTAACTTTTCCTTAAGTTCTAGAAATGCTAGACAGAAAAACTAACAGCATTCAGAGTAGTAAATAAATTTCTTTGAATACTCAAAAATTCTGATCCTATTTAGTATTAAAAATCAGAACATGATGTCACGGTCTGGCAGGATACATTCCTGTAAGCCAGCATTATCACTATTTCCATAAATGCCACTTTTCAATTTAAATGAAATACAGTGATATTTAGTAGTGAATAATATAAATAATAACCCTCCTGTCCAATATCTAGCTCTTAACAGTCACTGAAAACAAAAGACCAATTCAAGCATGGAATGGTATCACTCACCACTCAGACTATGAACATGGACTTCAGCTATAAAAGACTTGAAAGCATTTTGAACTGGTAACATTTCAGAGAATGGATATGTTTATAATGCCTAACCATTAGGCAGCAACCACCAAAAAACTCTAATGTCAAGGACCCCTTAAATTTGTCTGTGTGCAAGTTGAATTACAACATCTGTGCCAAGATTAACAAATGTGTTCCTCAAGGGGCCATTATTTCATTGATTTACTTACTAGGGGCTTAACCTAAAATGTCTTTTGTATATATTTGAGACAAATTGTTTCCAAACTCTGCTAGGTCTTTCAGGAAATGCACTTTTTTTCTTCCACATGCATCCAGCAACAATTTTTAAAAAGAACAGTTTTAAATTAGTTTGCACAGTATTTTAGACTATGCAATATTTTATTAGACTGATTGTATAGACAGCACAAATATACACAATATCAGTGTTCATTTCTTCAACTGCAAGTTTGAGTACAAAACAGTTTAAGAAACCATGCAATCAAAATTGCTTCTTATACTGCATGAGCTTCAAATTTCCTTCATTGTAATAAAGCTATTTATTAAATGTGGTACTTGCCCAAGACTACATCTTTTTTTGTTCTACAGCTGTAGGCTGAGATATGCAGGAATCAGTCCTATTTAGCTTAATTTCTGAATAAACATGGAATTTACATATTTACTCAATAGATGTATATTCTGCCTTTCTTGTATGAGCTCAGGACAATGTATGTAGTTCTCCTTCTCCAGTTTTTCTCCAGTTTTGCAAGTGAGATAGATGCACCAATAGCAACTTATCCAACATCATCTAGAGAGTTTCCACAACTGTGGATGAACCTGAATCTGGATCTCCATTTTAAATACTATATGGGTTCTGTATTTCTTGTGTTTATGGCTATTCTGGGAGCTATTTTGACATAATAGCCACAAAAATCCTGATTAGAAGACCTCATTAGGTAAGTAAACTGGAAAGTGAAAAATCTCTTCAATATGAACTTTCATACTCACTAAACTTACATTTTCTATTACAGCAGGAGCTAGAAGTGTTGATGTGATTAGTGATCTACAATCAAAGCACAAGGATAGTACAACCATATATACAAATGAATTATCTTAAACAAATTATCTTTATTGCATCCTCTGGGGGAAAAAAACTCTTTGAAATTAAAGATGCAAATGTTTAACTAAAGATTGGGCCTATCAGGTAAAAGAGTACATATACTATACCGTTTTAATCAACCTTTAATGTTAACACTGTACACTGAGTTCAGAAACATAGATAAAGATATATATATATGTGTGTGTGTGTGTGTGTGTGTGTGTGTAGTGTTTCTTTTTTAGATAGCACCCTGTAAACCCAAATATGGGCAGACTGCCCAGGTTCGAATCCCGGAAAGGGTGAGTTCTGACTGAAGAGAGTTAAATAACTCGAAATAGCTATCTCAGAAATCCCTTATTTCTTTGTAAACAATTTTAAAAACATATATATATTTGTGCTTGCAGATGGCTCTGGATTGAGCTGAAACAAGCAAAGGAAAGAATGATTTCTTCCTCCCATATTTGGGTTTACAGGGTGTAATCTAAAAAATAACCACTTGACACACACACACACAGACACACACACACACACACACATATATATATATATGTAAAGTCAGTCAACAGGTATACTTAGCTAATTATATCTTTAAACAAATATTTTCACTGAAGATTACCAAATTAATGTAAAATACAAATTTATAGATATAAATTTTGTCTATAAATAATAAAATGTAGAACATTAAACACAAAACACAACTTGTATTTTTTTTTCTTAAATATAGTAACTGTTCTGGGAGTTCAGTAGAATTTTGCCTTTTCTGTAACAGCCCCTACTCTTTGGAATACTGAATCCCGGGATCCAGCAGATCCCCTCCATTCTTTAGTCTTCTAGAGGCCATAAGGACTGACTTTTCCCCCAGTTACTGGACTAGGGAGGATTGGAAAGGATAGGGGATTATATAGATTGATGGATTAGAATGAACATAATTATGACTCCAATCCATAAATGATGGGTTAGGACCTGGTTTTCTTAATTTTCTTGATATTGGTTTTATTATTGTAGTGAGCTTCCAGAGCTGTGTGGGTGGCCATGTAAACCTTGTAAATAAATAAATTAGGAAGCATCTTCATCCATTTGCTTCCTGTGACTTCTTATATAATCTCATGGAAATAATTTTCCGAGAATGTTATTTTCTCCAAATTCCAATGGTCCAAAACTCTGCAAGTTCTGCTTGGACTAATAATAAACAGCACAAAAAGAAAACATTAGAAAAAGAAAGTAGGCATGCATCACAATCCTCTATGTATCTATAGATAGTCCTCAACCTAGGACTATTTGTTATCAGGCCAACACCCCAAGGGTTTTGTGATTGCAATCTGGGTACTTGAAAACTAGTTCAGATTTATAACTAGTTGCAGCTCATTATAATTGTCATTTTCAACCTTCACTGATAGCTTCCCCATAAAATCAATGGGGAAGCCAGCAGCAAAGGTTGCAAGTCACTGGGATAAGTCTTCCCCCCACACACACACTTCTCTAGTCCCTCTGTACTCACATTGTGTCCCTGATCTTTCCCTGCAACTCACTTGTTAACAGCCACTTTCCTACCTGCCAACTTGAAACTTGCAATTTCCTGCCAGCTTCCCCACTGATTTTGGTTGTAAGAAGCCAACAAGAAATTGCCTTGCCTAATGACCATGAGGTAATGACAGCAACTAAGACTGCAGAGATTGCCATAATTAAGTGATGCAACTGAACTTTATGACCACATTGCTTAGTGATGGAACTTCCAGTCCCAATTACCATTGTAAATTGAGGACAGCTTTCACAATTTCTACATGGGGCTTATTCCCAAAGTAGGATGTATAGTACTGCAAACTTAACCTGCAATACAAAGCATTAAAACAAGTCACCTCCACATTTTAAATTCCAGCAAAACCGTATGAAGGCATCATTCTCAGATTCAAGAAGAAATAAAACTTTCAAAAGTCCAGACAATCCATTGAAAAATAGTTCCACATTCATCTTATTCCCAATAAAAAACTCTTCTGAAATCACAGGATACATTTCTAGTAAAAAATGAACAGAGGATCTTTTAAAAATATTAATGTGATAAATTGCTACATACTACTCCAAGAAAAGTACCCAATATTGTGTTTCCTGGGATACTGCTTTGCAATATTAATTATTATCAAGAATACTCAAGAGATTTAGCCTACAAATTAAGTATTCTGTCAACATATTCTATCACTTCCACAATAAAAACTGGGATAAATCTCATACTTGTCATCACATAAAGCTACATTTCTGAATAGAATCTTAAGAGCTTGTTCACATGATCATGTGATTAAACTTGATGGCCCTGGAAGGACTAAAATCTTTGTAGGTAGGGAAACACTAGGTAGGGAAAGTATCAAATGTTCTACTTGATGTCATACTGACAGTGATAAAACAGAACCAGATTGGGATTTCCTGTTAATTTAATTTTCAGTTCTGCAAGGTACAGACACCTTGAAAATTCAGCAATATTCTTTGGAATTTGAGTAGGAAAGTAGACTCAACAGGTTTACTGAATTCAGCTCCAACTTGATCCAGTGGCCTAGGTTGGGGTTTAACTAATAATGTTTCTCATGTGGCAAGCATTTCCCAACTGATATTAGCTATAGAAGCCTTCAGACAGTGATTCAATGATACAGCTAAGTTATTGCATAACTCTTTGAAAAAAGGGGTTACAAAAGAAATCCAATAGTAGCCAAATATTACCTGGAAACTCCATTGATAGTAAGTTCCGATTTTGTCCATTTCTCTTAATTATAGGAAGTTGACAGCAATTTGCTTTTACAGAACAGTTGATACCTGTGCAATGTAATTCTAACCCAGGGGTGTCAAACATGATCGCATCACCTGACGTATTGATATGTATCAAGATGTGTGTTGCCTGTGGGCGTGGCCTGTGCGTGACGCATCTGGCCCACAGGCCACCAGTTTGACATTCCTGTTTTAACCCAACAACTCAGACTGTTTGCTTTTAACTTTGCCATAATTAAATATCAAACTGTATTCTGAATCTTTGTGTGGTAAACTGTTTTCCCAAATAGGAATAGTTGTGCATGGGTGAATTTGTTCAGTCAAAGCCTCTTAGCACAACCCTTCATTATAGTACATGGTCTTCTAGATTTCACTCAGGGAGTACCTTTCCTGAAGATAGAAATGGAGTATGCATCTGGTTGGCTCAGAAAACAGTTGCTTGGTGTAATCCCCGTTTTGAATGCCTGTATGAGCATACTGTACTGATTAAAGCAGAATAATTTAACCCTTTATTGAATTATCTACTCTCAATGTTCAACAAAACACTCTCACTTTCATTTTGTGACCATGCCAGAAGCTAAATTAATTTTTAATTTGAATTGATTCCTACCGGTAATGTTTAAAAAAATCCATTCGGGCATGTGCACTATTTCTCCATGTGTTATAAAGGTTTAGTATCAAGGAAATTAAAGGGTAGTATTATAATATCACTTTTCATTTTTATTACTAATACAGTCTGATAATGATATTGGAAATAGGTAATGAAATAGAAACAAATACTTTGAGACACATACAGACAAACCTGCGTAAAAGCTATTCTCTGATATGCGCAACTTTCATATTTATAGAGTTTACAAATCTAATACGTCAGTTCTGTCAGTTTCCACAGCAATACCCAGTCTGTTTACTAAACATTAAAATCTAAGAACACTTAGCCATTTTTTTTTCCTTCAGAGAGAAGCCAAAAATTAACACAAAGGGCTAAGTGCATGAAGAATTAGTGAGTTCCAAAATGAATTTCAGCCAATCCCACAGATTTTTAGGCTGAACTACAGCTGTTTTAACTTAATGTAGGTTATTTCTCAGCATACACCCATTACTATTTTCCTACTTTAAAAAATGGAAGAAACATTCATATGAATTTTCCTCAATGGAGAGAAAGTCAATTTAAATATATAAAAATATATATCATTCGGTAGATTTTTTAAATTCTGCTGCTCAGTTGAAAAATGTTGGTTCAGGAAGAGCAACAGAAGCAGTTGTTCAATCAATTTGGAGGAGGAAATAAAAACAAAGATTTTTATGGGGCTCAGCCTGTTTGACAAATATGTCATACATTTCAGCTGAAAGAACTGTCCTGGGGTTTGGCCTTGATTCTATTCTAACAGAAGCACAATGTTGTACTAACAGGGCAAGATAAGGGCCGTACCTATGTTATAATAAGGCACATGGTTCCTTCTGTTTGTATTTAAAACTGTCACAATCCTTTACTGTCTTTACCAATTATAGCAATTCAGTGGTCATGCTTTTTTCTTTTGGTCTTCTGTTTCCCACCATTGATGAGGTGCACCTGGCTTGGATCTATGTAACACAGTTGATGGCCACAAGTCTTTTCCTCAAGGAATTCTCCAAATCACGCATAGCCTTTTGTGATGCTTTGGACAGCATCGTGAAAAGGGCATACATGATCTGGAAAACAGTACATGTGATTTGGAGAAAGGCAGGTATGGTTTTCTAGTGAGGTTTCAGAAGACCTCAGAAAACTCCAAAAGCATTGTGAAAAGAGTGTGCATAGCATCAGGAAGAAGGCCTGGTGTAGCCAGCAACTGCCTCACATAAGACCAAGCTGAGCATGCCTTGTCAGCAGTGGGAGGAAGAAGACAGTGAAGGTCATCTGGGCCCTGTAGAACACAGGGTGATATGCACAATGCAAATTATTTATTTATTAAATTTATTGGCTACATATCTTACCATGGGTAACTCTGGATGACTTATAAAATTAAAAAAATAAAACTATACAAATAAAATACTACAAAAATACAATACAGAACCCTAGATAAAAGATGAGGAGGGCAGGAGTAGAATGAGTGGGCTGGAGGTGGGATCTGTTATTAATCAATCAACCCCGCCCCCTTTGGATCCCCAAGCCAACTGCAGAGCTAGGACTTTAAGATCTTCTGGGCAGCAACAGCATCACTTGGGTCACCAGGAGTGGAAATATAGAGTTGAATATCATCCATGTACTGTAGATACCTCAACCCAGGGTGATTGATGAGCTCACCTAGCAACTTCAAATAAATGTTAAAAAGGAGTGAAGAGAGTATGAGCCCTGTGGCATACCACAAAATAACTGTGGGCTGGATCTTTCCCTATTAACATCAATTGGGACCGGCCTTGGAGAATATTGTATAATTCTGCATACAGCATATATAATTAGTAACTGTTACATAATATAAGGAATCAATTATATTGAATGAAATAACATGAATCTGAAATCTACCCAAACTTCAATTCTCAAATTTTCACATAGAAAAATGAAATTGAAACCTTATTCTATTGAGTTTTTCATTGCCACACTTAACAAAATGTTGTATCCTGCAGAGAATTTGCTTTCTCAGACTACCGGTATGAGTCTTGCATTATCATGGGAAAACCAAGAACCAAATACCTCATTTTTTAGACAAAAATGTGAAATCCAATAAACTTTTTCATGATAAGTGTAATCTCAACTGTTCTTCTGCATTTAGTAAGCACATTTAAACCCTTTCACTAAATTAAATGAATTAGATATGAATTACAATTTTAGACCATGTTATTTGTTTATGTCTTCTATTTTTGCCATATGATCCTGAAGGATCATCTAAATTTTTATGGGAGTATATGAAATACTGCAACCATGTATTATTTTCGTTAGCAATAAAATGATTGGCCAAAGACTTTTGTCAATTAAGATTTTTTCACACACACATACCTATCAATAATTGATTTAAAAAGTCTTTATTTTAAAAATCATTTTCAACTTGGCAAGTATCCTTTGCGTGGTAGGGGAGATTTTAGCTAGGTAGTTTTCTGTTCTCACTTGCACAGGAAAAGCATTAATGTAAGTTTATACCAGAAGGTTGTGAGAAATGCAGAAGTGAACAAGGACCAACATTAAATCTATATAGACGCTCACAGAAAAATATTGCTTTTTAAAAAATTTCCCTCAAGTGTTTGAATGCTATGACTATTTTCCAAGGTATAAAAAACGATACAAGTGAAATCCTTTTTGCTTTAAATGCATTTAGCAGACTCACACTGTCCTCTATGAAGTGATTAAGTGAAGTCTGAACAAGCATATATTTTATTTTCATTTTGGTACTGTACTTACTACATACTTCTCTTCGCAATCCTAGGAAGTGGCCTTGATGAAAGTGTATTGTTCCTAAAATTAAACACATGTGTTTCCAGATAGCATAAATAGGCTGCAATTTGATGAACATATGCAGCATTGGAACAATGCCAAACACAAACCTTTGTGCTTAAAATGTTATAGAAATACTGTCTGGCACGTCTGATTTTAATTACATGGCAATTAAAATCCACAAGCTTTCAATATCCCCATCATGGTTATCATCACTATTCTAAAAGTAGCACTATTCCTAAAGGTCAAAGTGCAAACTGTAGTACAAAAAAATATGATTCATGTAAAGCTGGGAAAAATACAGATCTTCCTCTGGTCATAGATGACTATGAATTTCTTCTGCCTGTTTATGAACAAACATTTTAAAATGATTACTTAACAAGGAAAACAATGCCTTCATATTTTCTTTTTGTTTAGATTTTGGCTCTTTAATTCTACAGTAAAAGTAAATGCCTCAGCAGTCATAATATTAAACCAAGGGCATGACTTCACTATGCTAGTGCTGTGTCATGAAAGTCTTAGCAAGAGTCAAATATGGGTGAAGTGGAGGGGGTGTATGAGTGAATGGAAGGCTCAGATGTAGCAATGCAACAATAAAATCAGAGAACATGAATAGTAAATGACAACATATTAACACCAGAGTTCATAAAAAGTTAATAATCTACATCAACTGCAGATGGGAGACCCACAGATAATACTATGTCATGCACGAACCATGAACAATTGCAATGCGGTGTATCAAACATGAAACAAGGCTACACACACTACTTTTACCTCACTGATACCTCTATATACATCAGAGTTAGGGAACTATGGCCTCTTTATGAGCATGCTGGCTCAGGAATTTATGAACTCTGGTGTTGAAGTCCACAAGTCATAAAAGGGCCATAGTTTCCACACCTGATGTACATGAACAGAAGACTTTTCCGACATCTTCTGCTTCTCATAAAAAGCCAGTTCAGGAAGGAGACAAGCAGGCCCTACAGATTAGAGCTCTCAGTGTCTTCATAAGGCTCTACCCTCAGGCTTTCTCAGTAAACCATTTAAAAGCTTACATTTAAATCTAAACAACATTTATCTCATTTTCCTGTTAGCTACTATGAAACTAGTAAAATAATATTAATCCTTTCCATATTATCTTATATATCTTTATGAAGAACAAAAATCAGGTTTCCTAGTTTATATTCTATGTATCCAGAGTGACAAATATTTAGTAAATGACTTGGCTGGAAATATTTTTTTTGTGCCAGGTAAATCAGAATGTTAGAATCATTTTTAAACATAAATTTAACACAGCAGCTTTTATCAAAAGGCTCATCCAATGCTAAAAAGGAGGCTAGGTTTCACAATTAGGAGTCACTGATAGAAAATACTTTTTAAATAATTTAAATAAATACATAAATCTTGTTCTTTCCCAGGGAATGAGGTTGAGTGGGGAGAAATTATCCCAACTACAGATGTTTTTTGATGTTCTACAGCAGGGGTTCCCAACCGGAGGCATATTCGAGATATTCCAGAGGGTGCTAAAACTTGGGTTTAGAAGGGAAGTCATCAAAACAATAAAAAAACAAAAATTAGAATATTTCAGACATGTGAGGCGACACCCAGAAAAATATGGCATACTTCATTTAATCCTCCAGGGAAAGATTGTAGGCAAACGAGGTCCAGGCAGAAGAAGAACATCATGGCTTCAAAATCTAAGGGACTGGTTTGAACAAAACTCAGCAGCACTTTTTTGTGAGGCTGCTGATAGAAACATGATCGCCAACCTCAGATAATGGATATGGCACAAGAAGAAAAAGAAGATGCATAATCAGGTATTACTTTTGTAAGGGATGCGAGAATATATTAGAAGCATTCTAGGGTTGCGGGGTATAGAAAAAGTTAGGAACCCCTGTTCTAGAGAAAAGCCACAGGACTTTAAATGGTACATGCTCCTTTCATTTGAGACATCTGGTTTCAAATAGGCTTTTCAACCATGATTTATTTATTAGATCTAATAAACTTACAATTTACTGTTAAGAATACTTTTCTTGTAATGTGTATTATGATAATAAGTATATTTTCTGTTCTGTATACAATGAAATCTGGAAATAAGTTAGGGCCATGTAAAATATCATTTATTGTGAAAAATGCATTAGTTTACTTCCTGCCTCATAACAGACATGAATCACAGCATTCTTTTTTAAAATAATTGTGCAAATGACGTTTCCATAGCAGACACAACATAGATACCAGCATATACACAGTAGGCTGAAAATGCTGGAACATGCATGTGCATTTCAGCGATGCTATCATTTTTCTGTTCAATTGTGTCCAATTCTCAGAGATTGCCTGCACATCCAAGAAAATGCATGACCTTTCAAATTTCTTGGCAAGATGTTTCAGAAAAAAACTTTCTCTCTTTTCTAAGGGTGAGAGAAAGTGAATAGAACAAGGTTACCCTGCTGGTTTTGTGCCTAAGGCGGGATTAAAACCCAGTCTTCCAGTTTCCAGCCTGATGCCTTAACTATGACAGTAAACTGGCTCCCACACTGTGTCATCATATGTGTGCTTTTTATATCCTTTAAGCAATTGGGAAGGATGAGAAAACTGTATATTAATAGGCTTTAATAAGTTATACAGTAGGTCAAGATTTGCAAAAATAATCTATAAACCTGTAAGACAATTTGATTTATCTTAAGCATATCTGTGATGCGTCTTAACATTATTTCTTCATTTTAAGCATCAGTTTATGTATAATGTTGTGAATAAACAGATGGAGTTAAAAAGGTAATATTTCTCAGTATCTAATTATTTGATAACTACCGGTATCTTAAACCCTATTTCTGTTAAATTAGTTGTGGTTGTTCTTTTTGCACATCATGGCAAAATTATCCTTAAAATACAAATTAATTGAACTAGTTCAGTTCCTAATTACTTCAAAACAGAAGTGTGCAGTATTTATATCTTAAATAATTATTTATATTATGATATGTACCATACAATCTAAAAATCTGTATCTGCTAATAACTTTTCAATGAGAAATTATTACAGAATCTAAGTAGTGAAAAATCATGTTGAAAATGACTAAATTAAGCCTTCTTGAATAATGAATCAAAGTAAATCAAATATATTTTGCAGTAATCAAAGTGTTCTTCACATAATATACAACTAACTAATATAAATCTAACAAAGTATTTTTATAACTAGACAGCAGTACAAATTCAGAGATTCAAAGACAGCAGCAGTCAGAGATTCAAAGTAATTTGACTAATTTCATGGTTTCAGAACTCAGTCTTTGAGACAGATAAAGGGAAAACAACAACAAAGAGACTGACAGATACTGTACATTTTAAAAAGTATTTCCCTAGGCTTCCGGTGGCACCGCCGGCGTCGCTAGAGTCTCCTCTGTGAGGCTCCGTTCCCTGGGTTTGTAAAGCCGCAAAAAATAGTGAACACCAGCTGTTTTTTGTGGTGAAAAATCCCCTCTTCGGGCGAAGAAGAGGTGAAGAGCATCAAGAGCAGAGTTGAGCTCCTCTAAAATCCCTGGAAAAAGTTTTCAGGGATCAAGAGTGAGAGCTCCCCACGCTCTTGAAGACGCTCCTGCCCAGAGACGCTTCTGTCATTAGACAGAGAAAGACGCCGCGACCGCTTCTGCTTTTAAAAATAGAACATAAGAGAGACTGTTTGCAGACGGAATGAATACAGGAGTTCTTATTGGATTGCAAGTATTTTTTATTGTATTTCTGCCTATATATTTCTAACTTTTACAATCAACATAATGCATTCAAAATGGCGTATAGCTTTCACTGCTTTCACTGTTAAAGGAACTTGCTTGAGAGTGAAAGTGAATTCTCCATCTTTTTTTCCTTTTTCTCGTAAGCGAAGCTAGAGAAACGGCTGTAGGAATTTGAATAAAGCCAGAGCGATTGTTTTAAAATTTAAAATGGAGTGGAACTTACATTTAAATGTTAAACCTATTTTTGATCGTATTGATGAATTTAAAGAAGAATTTAAAGAAGAATTGCGCGCAATAGTGAAAGAGTTTGCTACAGAAATATTAACCAGACTCTCTCTTCCAAATAAAATTGATCTGCAACCGACTGCTGAGCATTTTATAAAACAACCCATACAAGAAGAGGACAGTATTGAGAATAAAGAGGATAAAGAGAATTGGATCTTGCTTGATAAACAGTTTATTTATGGAGTGGAGGAAGAGGATTTGTTTCAAGATAGGAGGGGATGCCCAATCCTTTCAGATAAGCAGCAAGAAGAGGATTTAACTGAGAAAAAAGAGAAAATGACCCAGTTTAAGAAGCAATCTACTTATGGTGTGGAGGACCAGGAAAAGCAAAGACAGAGATTTGAAATGTTACTGCAACGAAATTCTATGGCTAAGAGAAGCAGGGGACTAATGCAAAGGCTAAGATGGTTTATATGGATTCAAATGATATTGCAAGTAAAAAAGAGAGACTTATTATTTGGAAGGGAGGCTTTGTTATGGAGGTTTACCTGGCAGAAGAAAAAACCCAGAATTCGACTGAAGAAGTGAAATTTAAAAAAAAATTAAGGGTAATTTAAAAGTATGGACTGATTTAAGGACCAAGATTATGAGCAAGATGTAAGAGAAGATGAGTAATGGAAGAAATAATTAAATTGACTAAGAATGTATTTGGACTGAAATGATTTAAGGTTTGACATTAGATTGATTGATAGATGGGGTAGATATGCATTATGTGATTTGATAAGGCTGAAGGAATGTAAGTTAGAAATGGAATAAATAGACTGTATTTGTTATGGAGGTTTATTTGATAGATGAGAAAGCCCAGAAGTTGATTGAAGAAGTGAAATTTAAAATTATATGTAAGGAATTAAGGGCAATCTAAGATTATGGGCTGATTCAAGGACCAAATTTATGAGTAAGATGTAAGAAAGGATGTTTAATGGAAGATATATAGTAAATTGATTAAGAACGTATTTTTTTTAATTGAGGGGTATATTGATATTAATTGTTTATTTTTTATTTTTTTTAAAAAAAGATGATTTATTTATTTGATGTTTAATGGTCTGAAATGATTGTTTAGAATGTTAAAAGAGGGTGATTACTGGAAGATATATATTAAATTGGGCCGTTTGGGTGATTCTATATAACCTCTCAATGAATTGAAGTGATTTAAGGTTTGACTTAGATTGACGGATTAGATATGTAAATGAAAATTACTATTCTTAACAAGATGATTTGTTTGTTTAATGTTTAATGGACTGAAATGATTTAAGGTTTGATACTAGATGGATTGATGGATTAGTTATTTATTTGAATTGATAAGGTTGAATAAATGTAAGGTAGAGATTGTATTTAGCATATAGTTTAAAATTCTTGTTAGGATTATATAATAATTTTGTCTGATGTATTGGGTTTTCTTTTGTTTTACCCTGTATTCATTCTGGGAAGTCGGGGGGTGTAGGGGGGGGTTATAATTTTATATATTATGTTTTTCTCAACTGTAATTGGGGTTGGTGTAAGAATATATAATTATAGTTATTAAGGGTTTGCTCGGGTGGCCTCTGGGCACCACATCTGATAGAAAGAGGAAGGAGGAGTGAAGGCATATGTAAGTAGAAAGAAAGTTGGTAAGAGGGGGGATGAATAGGGATAGGTGGGTGGAGTAAGTATAGAGAAGGAGGGAGGAAAGTAAGTAGATAGTTGGTAAGTGAGGGGGGAAGGTTAGGGTTAAGGGGATGTGGTGGTGGGGGTACCGAGCAGCTATGTTATTTGCTTGGTAAATGTGGTCGATTAGTTTCAGTTGAGTTATTATTACTAGATGTATTGATTGAATTATGTATTTATGTTTTGTTTATGGATGATTGTTTATATTAACACTGAGCATTTTTCTTTTTCTGTAAAAATTAAAAAACCAATAAAAAATTTATTTAAAAAAATATAAATAAAAATAAAAAGTATTTCCCTGATTGCATCAAAGTCCTGAAATGAGATTTTAAGATTGTACTTTGTACTTACATCTTCCAATTTCTGAAATTCTTTGTGTTGCAAAAAAGTAAATGTAAAGATTAGATACATGCAGACTAACAGTATGTGAACAAGAATTGGGATTAATTCAAGGAATTACATTGGAAAAAGATTTAAGCTTGCTATACTCCAGCTTCAGATCAATTGTTGATCTTTATTTATGATGTCCTACAATCATTTTATAATCAATAAAGACTCCATAATTACTCTTTCACCAACCTGTTTCAGGCCAAATGGTAGGCAAGGTGTTTACATACCCAAGATTTAAACTTAAATTGAGTTAAATTCTGTTAATATTAAAAATAAAATAAAACAAAATCCGAGTCCACTAGATCAGGAGTAGGCAACCTTGGCTCTTTTATGACTGGTGGACTTCAACTCCCAGAATTCCTGAGCCAGCATGGCTCAGCTTGGAAATCTCTCTCTTTCCCCTCAGCATGGCTGGCTCAGGAATTCTGGGAGTTGAAGTCCACGAGTCATAAAAAAGCCAAGGTTGCCTACCTCTGCACTAGATAATGTTGCCAGTCTAGACAATAATTTAGGGTTTAAAGATTTTCCTCACAAAAAATTATTTCTATTCAACTGAACAAGCCAAAAACTGTAGCATAGAGCATATATTCCAAAACATGAAAATGATATTCAGAGTTTAAGCCCTTGAGAAATCATTTTGGAAACATTTAATGGTGAGGGGGATCCTTAGTACTCTCTGAGCTTGCTTATTTTCTTGCAGACGTTTCATTATCCAAACTAGGTAACATCATCAGTGCTAGGTAACATTTAGAGGTGTATTTTAAAAAAATACAAAATGTATATTGAATCGATAAATGACTTTCATGCTTTAATTATTTTGAAAAATAAAATGCTAGGGTAGAAAATATGGAACAAATTACTCAGGTTTCTTTTTGAGCCATAATTTTGCATATGCCAAAACTTTGGCTAAAACTTTACTAATGTTCACAAGAAACTACAATATCTGCCACCTTACACCGAAAAATTTGCTAGTTCCCAAATATTGTTTATCAACAGCTCTTTAATCAATTTAATTGCCACCTCCAATGAGAAAGTCTCAGAGTCCCATTATTTGCGATGTGCAGAGAGCTCCTAGGTGAGGTACTCAGAAAGATTTACTTCCAAGTGATCACCTACTTAGATCAAACAGTAAATTTCTGACTCTTGTTATGCTGTTTGTTTAGGTGGCAGCAGTTTAGCTGGCCAAGCCTGAATGGCCCCTTACTGAGCTCTCAGTGTGTGTGGCCCATATTGCCTCTACAGCTGCTTGACACACAAGCCCTACAGCGTACCAGGCCTATTGTTATTTTAAAATAATTCTCAGTCATTTAGTTTGCCCTTATCAGTCTAAAAACTATATAGAAAATGTTAAATGTTAAAAACTCTTGGAAAAAAAGCAACTTGTTTTTTAAACAATCTGCTAATGATTAAATCCATTAATCCTTATTATTTTTCATCTACAGATACATGTTCTTTTATTTACAAGTGTAACAAGATCCAAGCAAACATATTAATAAATGTTATATTACATATCAGTTCAGTTCCCTCGTTATATAGATTCAAACCCAAGTAATGTTAGCAGAAAATTAATTTAGTATGGAATTATTGTATAGATATACTGTAGCATTTTATTATTATAAACTCAATAACAGTATAACAGAGTTGGAAAGGAAATTTTCTAATCCAATACCCCTGCTTAGGCAGGAGATCCTATACCTAATTTGGGTACTGAAACATCTGCAAGAAAACAACCAGACTCAGATAACACCAAGGACACCTCATTTCAACTCTGTGCTACAAATATTTTCCTTTATTGAGCACCTATACCATTACAGAAAAATTGCTGTCCAATCTCTTCTTAAAAACCTCCAGTGATAGAGCACTCACAACTTCTGGAGATATCTGTTCCACTGATTAATTGTTCTCACTGTCAGAAAATTTCTGTTTAGTTCTAGGTTGGAGTTCTCTTTGATACGTTTCCAACCATTATTTCTTATCCGGCCCTTTGGAGAATAGGTCGACTCACTTCTCTCCTGTGGCAGCCTGTCAAATATTCCATTGTCTTCAATGAAAGTATAATTATGTACAGCAATTTCAATTTTCTCTCAGTAGATCTTTGAATTTACATTTATTTTCTGATTGCACTATCAAATATATTTTCATGGCATCTCATATAGTAACTTAAAAATATCAGCAGAAAGATACAAGAGAAATAGACTAGAATGGTTGCAAGGAACACAACTGGAATCATGCAGTATCTAAATCTAGCTCTCGGTGATTCTATTACAGCCCATGAATTGGTCACATTCATTTTTTAATACAATTGTAAGTATTCAAAGCTAGATTTGTACAGCCATATATATCATATACAACAATATACCGTATGCACCATTTTCCTGGCCTAAATTCCTTTATTTTATTTGTTTGTGCTATTTAGAGGCTGCTCAATTCCATAGAATTTAATTCCATAGAAATTTAATTAATAAATATTAAATAAATAAATAAATAAGACTCTGTGCAGCTTGCATTGTTAAAAACAATTAAAAAAACGAAGAGCATGTGAGTCAGGAAGAAAATACAATCAAGTATATACAGTATCCTACAAGGGCTTAGCACACCCTTAACCCAACCCCAAAACCCCAACAGCCAGGTTTTCTCTGACTTTTTGAAAATGACCAATATAAGAACTTTACAGATGCCTGGACTGATGCTGTTCCAAAGAACAGGCTCAAAAGGCAGGGTTCCTAGGTCTCCAAAATTGCATTTAGTTAAAAGAAACTAGAACACACCATTTAATTTGTTAAATTCTGCTGTTGCTTTATGTTACTTGTATTTTTTTCATGAACATAAGAGCATTAAGCTACCATTAAATGTTCTCTCCTTTTTGTAGAAAGTTATCACTTTACAGTAATGTGTTTCTGCAAAGTTTGTTCTTAACTTGAAGAGTTGCTGTTTCAAAAAGCCTGGGGCAAGCTGGTTATGATCCTGCTATTAGATATGTCTTTTAGAATTCTGTGATTCACTTTGTTGTTTTCCCTAATGTTCTTTTAATTCTTAATAACATACGCACTAACTAGAGTTGTAAATACATTTGAAAGATAAATTTCATTAAAAATAAATACATTATTTCAGTTTTCCTACCAATTACCTATCAGTTTGGCTCAAACTCCAGCATATAGAATAGGTTTAAGTAGTATATAAACTTCTTAAATATTTAAATGCAACTGATTTAGTGACTATTCAGAGTAACAATGGCACTGAAAAAGAGATTTACACCTACTTACAACTGTCACAGCATCCCCACTGTCATGTGATCAAAATTCAGGTGCTTGGCAACAGACATATATTTACAATGGTTGCACCATCCCAGGGACCTGTGATCACCATTTGAAACCTTCCCAGCCAGCTTCTGAACAAGCACAATCAAGGTTAAGCTAGATTCGCTTAATGACCGCATGGTTCATTCAACAACTGCAGTGATTTGTTTAACAACCACAGCAAAACAAAGGTTGTAAAATTAGGCACGACTCACTCAACTGCCTTGCTCAGCAATGGAAATTCTGATCTCAATTATGGTTGTAAATTGGGGACTGTATTTAGGAGACCTACATAAAGACACACAATACAGATATATTAAAATGATACTGATTAATAATAGTGATCATGTTCAATGTAGTGTGATCTTAATGGTCCCTTGATAGAAAAAAGTAGGCAACAGACATATCAACAATGTGCACTGGTATGGATCCCCCTCCCAATCTTTTTGTATTGCATGACTTCAAGCTGCATTGGGTCAAGTTAGGCACTGGGTCAATGGGACTGGCATAGTAGTAGTTCATGGCCACCATAAGTTTGTCTACAATACCTTAGAGATTTGGCAGTGTATAAATACAGGAGGTATTTATATTGGTAAATGACCAATATTTGTATATATTAAAATAAATTTAGTAATGTTTGAATCCACAATAGTGTGTTTGTTTGTTTGTTTGTGTGTATGTGTGTGTTTGTATGTGTATGTGTATGTGTGTGTGTGTGTATATATATATATATACGAAGCCGAAAGCACCAGCCTGAAGATGACAAATGGGACTTCGTCGAAACGTCGCCAAGACACTTCAAATTCTACGTGGGAGAAAACCCAAAGAACCAAAGACCTACATACAAACACCCACGAAAACTTCAGAAAACACACACACACACACACACACACACATATACATACATATCTACATGCATGTTTATGTATCTATGTTTGTATGTATAGATTCATATTTAACAAATGAATCCTGCTTTACAAAAGTTTGGAACTGAAAGGTCAACTTAATGTTTATTCTAACTGTAGAATTTTTAAAAAGATTCTCATAAGCAAAATATTTCTTACTGATTTTTAAAAATAGAATATTATGCTAATAATTAAGTAGTATACCAGAATTTATAATTGCTGAAGTTTAAGCCAAAGGTCTAAGTATCCACTGTTCCTGAAGATTTATGGCATCAAATGACGATTTTATGACACAAAAATGGAGAAATAAAACTAACAAAGCAATACTTACAGTAACATCTTTCAAATTCTTTTCATATGAAAAATGAATTGATTCTCCATTTATTTCTTTTTTAGAAATATCAAAACGGTATGAATCTGAGTACTCTTGGTCAAACAACAGTACTTTTTTAAGTTCTTCTACATACTTTTCTTGTTTCATTTCCATGTCAGCAGCCTCTCTAGAAATCTCTTCTTCAGACACTAAAAGATAGTAATTCAAAGAATTAAAGTAAATTTGAAAAAAGGCAATTATAGCTATTGAGATATAAAGGTTTCAAACATGTTTCAATTTATTTGAAATCACAATTTATTTTCTAAAAGTATAACCAAAATATTACATGTTTTAGATTTTCTTTAAAATACTGAAAATGCAAGAGGCCTTCCTAACAAAGAACCTCTTATACTGTATTTTTAAAATTGAGCAAACATTTCACAGAACACAGCATTGTGGTTCTATTTAAAAAGACATTTAAAAATCAAGACAATTGAAGTAGCCTGTTCCATAATACATAATTATATGTAGAAATGATTACCAAATTCAAAATATCATTATGGAGGAAACACTACCATAGTTACCAGTAATGAAGGGAATAAAGCATCTCCAATCACGAAATAACATAAAGAGAAGGCTATCAAAGTACTTAAGTTGTGTTTGGAATTTCTATCATTACCTGGAAAGAGATGGTAGGTACAAAATATTGGTCTGGATTAGTGATTTTTTTCTAAAAAAAAAAAAAAAAAGGTGCCGGAGTTCACACACGTCATACAACCCGCCTTGCCTACCCTACAAGGTTCTATCCAAAAAAGGTGCAGGAACTCCGTTCTGGGCATTTTATGAGAAAAAAAGCCCTGTTTTGGATCAATCTTTGATTGGTTCAAAGATGGTTCAACTAGACACCCATTGAAGTTTTATAATATATATTGTAATATTTATAATTTAATATGAAATTATAGATTTATACAACTCAACAGAAGAATATAATTTGAATGTTAAATTAGTAATCTATAATCTATACATTTTAGAATACACTGTACTCTTTACTGATTTCATACAGCCTTCAGAGCCCAATAAAGGAATTGGCTATGATTTTTAGGTTTCATTCTTCCCAACTGGGGGGCAAGGATAAGTATCTGCAATGAGGCAGAAAAGGGAAAATTTGCTTCCATTGTTTCTGCATATTCAGAATCAGCTCTAGAGTCTCTTCAAGGAACAAAAGACAATTTTCCCAATTAAAAAATAATTGTGAGGACAGGGAAAACTTCAACTTATTTTGGATAAATAGAACATAAGTAGAAAAGATGGAGTGGGCAACCCATTAATAAATCAATGGCAATAAGTCATATAGTAATTTATCATACTATTATACTTTATTGTAAATTTATTATACCTCTTCCATTCCAAGATGATTGGCCATCACTTAGTATAAGATCAAAACCCATACCCAGATCTTTGCACCAGGTTATTTGCAGAAAGTATGTTGTATCTGGATCAGAAATAGGACATAGCTGTCTCACTTTCTTCTCCATATTTTTCTAGCCACTGTTTTTAAAAAAACAGAAGTTAAACGTTACAAGGATAGCAGCACACATGTTTCTATTTCAGTGAACATAAGCAAATTTCAAAATACAAAATTCACAAGCACTGCTGACCATATCTCTACACATCAATGCAAATATTTAGATGAAGTAATTTCATTTTCCTATAAACAGTAAAATCTATTTTTTTAAAGTTATTATGAAGACATACTTAAGCTTTGGGTGCTTAAATAATGTTTTTATATGCAAAAACTGAATAAGTAACAATTCAGTATTGTGGAGACCTCAGTATTATTAAGCATAAAATAGACAACTTTAGTATATAATTTAATCTATCTTAAAGGTGCTTATGAATGCCATATTCAGTTTTTAGATGTTAGAATCTATATAAACTTATCCTTATTAACCTTAATAGGGGATGGGGGTGGGTGGCACAGTTCTGCGCTGGTTCAGCTCCTTTCTCTGTGGCAGGTCCCAATCGATGTTGATAGGGAGTGAGAGGTCCAGCTCTCAGCCACTATTCTGTGGTGTACCACAGGGCTCAGTACTTTCTCCACTCCTTTTCAACATCTATACCAGGGGTAGGCAACCTTGGCTCTTTTATGACTCGTGGACTTCAACTCTCCGAATTCCTGAGCCAGCATGGCTAGTTCAGGAATTCTGGGAGTTGAAGTCCACGAGTCATAAAAGAGCCAAGGTTGCCTACCCCTGATCTATACGAAACTACTGGATGAAATTACCCGTCACCACAGGTTGAGACATATACTGTATGCTGATGACACCCAACTCTATATTTCTACTCTTGGTGACCCAAGTGATGCTGTGGCTGCCCTTGCACAGTGCCTGGAGGCTACGGGAGTCTGCATGGGGAACAACAGGCTTTGACTGAATCCTGATAAGACCAAATGGCTTTGGGTACCTGTGAGGACTTTGTCATCTTTGACTCTGGATAGGTTGGCATGGCCCAGAAAGACTCAGACCGCAACCTGGGGGTTCTCATGGACTCACAACTCCTGTTTGAGGAACAGTGGCAGTCACAGCTAGGAGAACCTTTGCATAATTTCATGTTGTGCATCAGTTGCGGCCTTTCCTGGAGCAGAATTCCCTGCACTCAGTCAGTCAGCTCCTGGTCATTTCACTACTGGACTATTGTAATGGGGTCTACATGGGGCTACCCTTAAAGAGTATTCGGAAGCTACAGCTGGTATAGAATGTGGTAGCGCGGGTAGTTTTGGGGGGCCCAAGAATGGTCCCTGTAATACCATTGCTCCATGAGCTGCACTAGTTACCAGTCTGTTTCCAGGTGCAATTCAAGGTGTTGATGATCATCTTTAAAGCCATTTATGGCATGGGGCCAGGTTACTTGAGGGACTGTCTCACCTCACTGGGATCGGCCAGTACCACTCATGCTGGCAGAGGAGGCATGCTGCAGGTCCTGTCAACCCGAGTATTCCAGCTGGCAGGGTCCAGGAGGAGGGCCTTTTCTGCTGTTGCACCTGCCTTCTAGAACATCTTTCCCCCCTGATGTGAGGTTGGCCCCAACCCTATCTTTTCATAAAGGCCTAAAGACGTGGCTGTGTCAGCACAATGGAGGTGGTTGATTGAGGAATAAATAACAGATCCTACCTCTCCCCCACTCCGCCCCCACCTTCCCCATGTGTCTCTGGTTGTAAGGTTTGATTTAACATTTTATGTTTTAACTAAGATTAATTGTAAGCTGACCCGTTACCCTATGGTAAGATGGGTGGTCATAAATTTTATTTTTTTAAAATTAGAAAATCGCAGTTAATATTGATATAAACCCTTTTTTGTTAGTTTTAATGGTTTAAAATCATCAGTGTTAATAATATACAAACAACATTTTAAAATACACTATAGCCAAATAATAAAATGTGTTTGTGTTTTAAAAAAATACTACTTGTGTTTTGTTAACATATAATATTTAAAACTAAATGAATAAAAATTAGTGGGGTAACTGTTTAGCTCTGCTGTAAGAAGCAACAAAGACACATGTTAGTGTAATTGTACCACTGTTTTTTTATATCGCAGAAGCTCAATCTAAGAGGCTATAGTAAGCCAAGAGCAGTCAATTTTTTGCGTCTGCATTTATTACCATTTGTAGGTCTAAGATAACTAGTACATTAGGAAAACAATGCAGTTGATAGGCCCAGATTTTTCTACTATTTTTCATCATACAGTTTTATTTGAACTTTTTACTGATACTGTAGTTTTGGATTTAGTCTATTATTTATATATATATATTGTGCCTTAAGAAAGCAGGAAATCAATATGGGGTGATTTGATACCAGAAATTGTAGTTGTTCTAGCACTGGAGGCTTTTAAGATATTGGACAATCATTTGTCTGAAGTGGTATAGGGCAGGGGTAGACAACCTTGGCTCTTTTATGACTCGTGGACTTCAACTCCCAGAATTTCTGAGCCAGAATGGCTCAGCTTGGAAACTCTCCCTTTCCCCTCAGCATGGCTAGCTGAGGAATTCTGGGAGTTGAAGTCCATGAATCATAAAAGAGCCAAGGTTTCCTACCCCTGGTATAGGGTTTCCTGCTTGAGTAGAGGGTTGGACTAGAAGACCGCCAAGGTCTGTTCCAAACTCTGTTATGCCACTAAAATTTGGCATAGCAATTGCAGGGAAATCCATGGAACATCAACAAAAAAAAAGAGTTTCAGTGCCATGCAGTCTGGGGGTCACAGTTTGTTCCTAGCCACAAATTTTTATGTGTTTTATTGAACAAGCCACAGTGCTGAGATTCACGCATTACATGAATAAATACGTAAGGTGACCAACTTTTTTACAATGAAAAGGAGGACACAAATAAATTGAAGAAAAAAATATCGTAAATAAAAGAAACATTTTATTCATTGCAACAATAATACAGACAACTTGCATGTGCAAAGTTTGTGGGCCGGGTATTTTGGCGCGCTCAGCAGCAATTCCTATTGGCTTTCAAAAGCCAACAGTGGGAGTAGCACAGCTCATGCAAAAGTTGAAAACAAAACCCATCAAAAAAAGGTGCCGGAACGCCGTTCTGAGCGTTCTATGAGGGGGAAAAAAAGCCCTGCAGATTAGTCTTCAAATATCGAAAAGGAGAACACGAAGGAGGACACTTTTTGAGGGAGGACAGAACTTACAAAAGGAGGACTGTCCTCCCTAAAGGAGGACGGTTGGTCACCTTAAAATACAAGAAGGTTCAGCTTAACGTTTTACTTATAAATTAGGACTGTACATTAAATCAATATAAAAAGTACAAAGGCATAGCAAATTTATTTATTTATATCCTACCTTTATTATTTTTACAAATAACTCAAGGAGGTGAACATACCCAACACAGCTTCCTCCTCCTATTTTCCCCACAACAATTCTGTGAGATGAGTTGGACTGAGAGAATGACTGGCCCAATGTCACCCAGCTGCCTTTCATGGCTAAGGCTGTATTAGAACTCATGGTCTCCTACTTTGTAGCCTGGTGCTTTAGCCATTGGACCAAACTAGTTCTACATAATAATAATAATAATTAATATTAATAATTAATAACAATATTAATAATAATAATAATAAGTAGTTATGAAATACTGAAATAATTGAAATAAAATAGCAAAGTCTCAAAATATCTGTAAAAAACAAAGAATAAACAAAAGAAAAAGGAGTTAAAACCATAAAATAATCCATTCTGTTATAATTAATCCCTCCAGTTCATTTTAGGATGTTAGCTATTTGCCTCAGCCTCAAGCACATAAACAAACTTTTTATCAATGTGGTAAGGGTATTTAAAGATCAGATCATCCCATAAATTTATAGATGATGTATGGCCGAAAGAAATTAGTTCACTCTGGAAAATGAAGCTCACACAAAGATTTTAAAAGGCACACATGCTTTCATAACTTCTGTCAATGTTTTTTCTCCAAGCTCCTGCTGTTGCCCCTAGCCTAATAAGATCACAAGGATAGTCTTATCCATGTATGTAAGTAGCCTAATGACACAATACATTCCATGTAACTGAAGACGTATCAGAAACATTAGCACTGATAAAATAAAAAGCACAAGTGAGATCCAACAAAGATCTATGAATATCTTCTATCTATCTAGGATCACAAACATGCCATTAATTCATGGATTTGCAGAATTTCCTAGAAATACAAGTATATGTGTTCCTGAGAAGCACCAATTCCTTCAGAGCTATATCTCTCTTTTAAATTATTCTAAAAAAGATACAGAAAAAGTACACTATGTGCATTTTTTTAAAAAGCCGTTATTCATAAAATAAGCTATAGTTTATTCAAATGCATGATTGTGATTTTTTCCCCCAGAAAGTGTTTAAATAAAAATTACATTCAGTTTGCTTATTTTTGACACTGAAAAAAGACATTTAGAATTCCTCACAGGCTTTAAAAGAGTGTTTTAAGAATATATGATATGGTGGCAATTGAATTATTGGTAGGGTTTTCATTTTATAGTGCTATCACTGTTTATTTAAGATAACACTTACAAAACCAAGCATTTATCAATGTTTTGAAGATAATAAGAATGAATGTTTATCCTGCATTCTAGTATCCCACAAAATAATAATTGTCAAATGGATTGAAACCATTTTCAAGGAGCAAATAATGACACTTCGATAATTTTATTTGCAATCTCTATAAAATTAAAACATTTGGTGCCAATGTCCTTTATTAATTAGAGGCATTTTTAAAAAGCAGAATGATTATGGTAATAGAAAGGCTAGTGATTTCTCCTAGTTGCACAAAATAATCATATTTCATATCAATATCTCACCATAAGACAAGTTAGAAACAAAGATTGACTTTCAGGTGGAAATAGCAGAGTTCTACCCAAATTTGTCCATCACTAGCTTTATTGAGAAAAACCAGACAGTTGGCAATTGAGCTGCTCATCTTTAGTACTTTGTGTATTTAGTGGTTGGCATCTATGATCTTTATTAGGCAATGCTTCCTTCTGAGGGAGAATCAGCTGTTGGCTGGCATGTAATTAGTTTGAGTCTGCTCCACAAACAATGATTGTCCACAGTTCTGATGAATAAACAAGAAAGTTTTTTTAATTAGCTGACAAATCATTTTGTATACTGCTTTGGGTAACTCTCAAGCACAATGCAGAAGCCAACTCTTGACTTCCTTCACTGCACTACAAAGTGTCATTGATATTTCAACTTCAGCTTTTCATTTCTGACTTGCAAAACTGTCTTTTGACTAAGGAAAAGGTTTAGCAGCAGGTGCCTCAAACCTCAGCCATTCTGCTTTGGGAACATGCAGATCTAAAAGAAAAATATATTACAACTTTAGCATTTACATTCATAGTCCAATTCTGTCCAGGTGCTAACATGTGTAGTAGGCCATGAAGAAAGTGGTGAGTTCTATAAGAATAACCTGAATAATTAGTCATGCAGCATCAATTCTATTTCTTGGGGAATACAATACAGAAAGTATAGTGTAATAAACCTATCTGTCTTATACTCTAGTTTCTTGGTACCTCAGAACATGATAAAAGCATTATCTGTCAGTGAGACATGATAAGCATCTATTTAATCAGTTTAAAAGGTTACTTATACAGAAGGATTATTAAAACAGTTAAAACAGACTTGTTTTACAGTAATATTTTAGAACCTCTTTAGATTAAAAAATAAATAAAATTTCACATATCCTTTCATTTAGAACTAAAAAACCTTGAAAACAATAATAGCCTAAAAAGACTGGGCTTACACAAACTTTGTTAATTGTTAATCCTCAAAATCTGTATGTTAAATTTAGAGCATAGATTTAATATTTTTATTTTGTTATTATTATAGGTTTTATTAAATTTTAAAAATTACAATCTTTAGAGCAGCGGTTCTCAACCTTTTCCGGGGCTCGACCCCGGCCCGCATCGCGCATGCGTGACGCGATAGGGCGCATCACACATGCGCGGCACGCGGGGCGCATCACGCATGCGCGGCGCAATGGCCCGCATCGCAAAGGGGAAAAAAATGGCCAACAAAAAAAAATGGCCGACCAAAATTTAAAAAAAATGGCGGGCCCGCATCGCGCATGCGCGACGGCCCGCATCGCAAAGGGGAAAAAATGGCTGACCCCCCCAAAAAATGGCCGACCAAAATTAAAAAAAAATGGCCGGCCCGCATCGCAAAGGGGGAAAAAAATGGCCGACCCCAAAAAAAATGGCCAACCCCCCCCAAAAAATGGCAGACTGCGGTGTTTGGCGACCCCGTGAAATGGTCGTTCGACCCCAAATGGGGTCGCGACCCACAGGTTCAGAACCGCTGCTTTAGAGCTTAGTAAACAATATGTTTTCTCGGTTCGCATATTTAACATTAACTTCTTCAATTAAATCTATTCAGTACAGCACAATCCAGTATTTTTTCTTGATCTTCCTTTCTTCCCCATATTTTTTCCCTTTTCCCCTCATTAAACAATTACAATTTTTAATACTACTGATGTATACAAAATTAGATATAGAGATCTTCATCATATTTTACTAATATTATAGAAATAGCAAAATATCAATTCATAAGTCAATATCCTGTTTTTCGTGCTCTTATTAAAATTTGATTTTTCATCAATATTTAAAGTATCTTTATCAGTTATGATTTTCTCAATATTAATTACATTTATGTAGTTAAAAAAATTATTCATACCAATCCTCCTCTTATTTTCAAATTTTCCATATCAAAAGAAGAAAAAATGCTATTTTAATTCTAAATCATATCTTCCATTATAAAAATCTAGTTATATCTAAGTGTCATCTGTTCTTTTAATCATATTCAAACAGGTATATTAAACAGATAGTGCCCCCTCTGATAAATCAAATGCTCTGTTTTTTTAAGTCTAACTCTTTTCTTTCTTTCTTTCTTTCTTTCTTTCTTTCTTTCTTTCTTTCTTTCTTTCTTTCTTTCTTTCTTTCTTTCTTTCTTTCTTTCTTTCTTTCTTTCTTTCTTTCTTTTTCCAAGCAGCTTTCCAGGCCAAGGCGATTAAATCGCCCGAGAATTTTCTTTCTATTTTTGTGAAAGCTGCTTACCATGATAAAGGCAATTTAGGTAGAGTATTTCTGGGGAGCAACTCCACCCATACATATTACCTAGAAATTTCCCCTGCCCGCTCTATGTTCCATTTTCTAGAATCTTCGTCCTTGTCATCAGGTGTATTTTGGAGAAAGGAGTAAAGGATCTTTTATATTTTCATTGTTATAGGTAGGTCTTGCGGATTTAATATTTTATATGTGCTAGAATGTTCCCAACCTCTGCAATACATTTTCCATATCATGCTTCTTTAGCGCCTTTGAGAGTTCTATTAGTTAGATAGTATCAAAGTGAAAAAAAAATGGATGGAAGTTTTGGTGAAAAGGGAAAGAACACATCTCCACACACACAAGGTTACTTTTTTAGACTTCTGATTTAAAAGAAAAAGGATTGCAGTAGAGATGTTATTTTCCAATTAAATTAACTCTTCTCCCATTTTATACAATTCCTATATTTTGTTCAAATCAGCCTTGACCCTATTGGCTTGCAAATGGGTTTCACTGAAACTGCAGTAACATAAATAAGGATAAAAAAATTTCTTTAGTTTTTGCTGATCCCTATCTCTTAACTAATATTTCAGACTATAATAATAATTTGCTTAAGCCTGATTATTATAATTTTGATTATTATAATCACCACCACAATTTCATTTGGAAAAACATATTTCGTTTGTTGGGGATTTTGCAGGGTGGAATGGGGTGGGAAATATTGGACATGAATAAGAACAAATGAAAAGTGATAGTTATTTTGCTCAGTGTAAAAAAGCTCTTTTTGAGATATCAAAAGGCTTCTTTTTAATGAACTATAGTATTTAAAAAAGTCTAAAGCACTTATTGGAATTCTTTTCTTGCCTGTTATAATGGATGCAGACTGAAAAAAGGAAATGCACTTTTACTCTAATTTATTATACAGTAAATCATATTGAACAAACAGCTGCTATCATTTAATAAAAAAATAGGATCAGAGACAGAAATTAAAACCCTCATAAATATTACAGTCTGGACCAGGGAGTTGCTGATGGACACTTCCCGCATTTAATACAGTGGAAGTTAAACTCCTCAACAAAACAGGGAGTGATGGAATCCTACACATCAGTTAATCAGACACACAGTAGTAATCAAGAGAATCAGTTTGGTATAATAGCATAGAAATCAGGTACCTGTGAATTCTAAGCTTGACTTAAGCATGAAAAAGCAGCTGGATAACTTTGGGCCAGTCACTTTCTCTCAGCCCAATTCATCTTGTAAGATGGAAAATGGGAGACAGGAGTATTATTCATTGCCTTGAGTTCCCACATACCCCCACACAAATGGCAGAATAGAAATCTGATCATCATCATCTCCCTTCTCTGCTGCAGCATGTTCCTGGCTGTTGATCCAGGCTTTGATCTTAACTTAATGCCCTTCAGCCTGAATGAATACTGTAAGAGAACAGTATTAGCTGCTGATTACTCCTCCACTGCCTTCTTTAGTATTTTTTTATTCATTTCTTCCAGGCTTTTGAAACTCAAATCAGCAATAATAATCTTAGAATCTCTCACAAAATGATGCCAGAATTTCCTACATACAGCTCAAAGTCTTCCAATTTATTTCGAATCATCCTGTAAGTTTTTATTCCATAATTAAAGGGAGAAGAATCACAGATGGAATCCATTATATTCCCTCAGGAACATAAAAAGTCTTCCCAAATACTTGAGTATTGGCAACATACAAGCTTCAAAATGAAACTGAGTATACAAAATGTAACTTTCCCAGCAATTTCTGCATTGGTTTTAATGTGACAGGAAAATCTTAGTAAGTCTGAATCATTGCTCAGAACTTCACGAAAGCAATGAAGGATTACCTTCCTTTATAAGGATAAATAACTACGATCAGTAATTTCCATCAGAATTTGACAGAAATATATGCTTGTCCAAAATATGAAATAAAATGGTAAATATGCTTGTCCAAAACATGGAATAAAAATAGCAAATGTGTTTATTTTTCTATGTCTGTCATATTAAAGGCAATTTTAATTACATAAGTTTTAAATTCAGTCCAACTGCAGACTTCATCAAGTAGACCATAAATACTAAATTCCAATTTATTAACTACACACAATGTTTTATATACATCAGAACTGAAGTTTAAAAGGATAGAATTCCTAAAAATAGCCCAAGAAATCCTTCAAAATGATATTTTTTTGTTGCTGTTAACAATATATCTTTTATATTTAAGGAGCTGCTGAATTCCGTCCCTTCTTCAGAAAGACCTTTAATACTACCGGTATATAATGTGTTAAATACCTACATTCCTGAATTATATTGTATTTCTCTCCCATTTTACATTAATTTAACATCAACTCAACATCAGCATAGCACTTATTAAAATATAACTGTAATATTGATTTTTATAATGAAAATGTACAGTGTGCATTAAATGAAAACTGTAAAGGAACAGAGACATGTGGATATGATTTTTTTTATAATCTGTTTCTCAAAACTTCTGAGCAGTCTAAATTTCAGGTTTTCTTTTTTCTTCAATAGAAAATCACATTTACTTTTAAAGTAGATGTCAGACTCAAAATAATAAAAAATAAATTATATTAATATATTAATACAAACCTCAGATCCTGGTAAATTATGTTGTGAAAAAAATGGATCTATTGAAAACACCAAAGCCAATACTTATCAAAGCTTAAACTCAGCTATGATCCATTTCCTGCCACCTGTATTCCACTGTGTAATGAATGAATTTAATTTGCTCTTTCTCCTCATGGTCACATGAGATTGCTGGATCATTTTAAATGACTTTCTGTTAAACAGAATGTACCAATCCAATTTACTGTTGTTTTTTTCATAAAAGAAAGCCTAATTAATATTAAAAATAAAAATAATATTGGGTGTGGTCTAAATGTTAAATCAACATAAAAATAGATTTTTTTCATTTGAATAGTAAAGAAATAACAATAAGACAGAGAATGCTGTTTGCTAGACTAAAAGAAAGGGATTTTTTTCAAATGTAGAATAAGACCAAATATTTTTTTCTTTTTCCTTTTTCTTACTATTCCAAAATAGCCAATAGGGAACATAGACACTAGGACACTATTGGTATATTATATAGATATTCCTGGAGATAATAAACCTTTTTATAACATGATTAAAAATTATCTGGATCAAAAATGATATAAAAAAAGGAATCAGCACTTTAGAGTGATAACACCTTCCTTTCTTCTTCCCTTCTTTTCTTTTCCCTTCCCTTCTTTTCCTTCCAGGATTAATGTAAGTATTTTAGGTTAAGAAAAGAAATTGCTGAGGTAGATTATTATTGGCTTCTTGGTTTATTTAGAATTGTTGTAAGTTCTTGGAAACTGATAATGCTGAAGAAGAGGAACTTTGGTTGCAGAAAAAAATGACTGAAAGATGAAGAAAAGAAGAAACAGAAGAAAAGAATGTGAATCTGGCAAGAGTTATGCCATTTTGTGCTGGACAAGATTGGAAAAAGGCAGGCAGAGTCTACAGAATGATGTTGGGCCAGTGTGTGCAGTAAGGGATTAAGCCAACCAGTGGCTGTAATGGCTGTAATAGGATGTACTCGTCTGTGGATACTATCATTTGGAATCTGGTCAAAGAGCAGTACAGTATGACTCAAGTGTAAATAATGGCACAGAGACGTATCAGTGATATCCAATTAGAAGGCAATAACTGAAGAAAAAAAGCATTACAGGAGCTGAAATAGACTAATAAACATAACAAGACAAAAAGATCAGATATTTTGTGCCCCGGAACAGACTGCATTTGTACTGGTGCAGCTGGAACATGAGATAGATTGCTGGAAAGAGTTCTACAGCTTAACAAACAATGTATTTGTGTCAGTTCATATCTACATAAACAGAACTAATTTTATAACAAATGAATATTTGGAGAACGTCCACAGGAAAGTCAACAGCACCAAAAGAGAGGATCCGACTGGGCAATCAATGCCCTGTCCTTTTCTATATGGATACAATGTGTATGAACCCATATTAAAAAGAAATCGGACTTCAATCTTCCACTTATGTTCACCACTTTATTGCCACTGATCTCCCATGTAGACATGGTGCTGGTTCTGCTGGTGGCCTTTGCAGAAATGGAAAAGATCAGTTGAGCAGAGATCCAGAAAGGGTATTTTTTCTCTCTAATGTTTGTTGAGGCAGAATCATCAGTCTTTACAGATATAAGTTCTATCTCATGTACTGTTTTAACTTATTTGAAAGTGTTCAAAAATATCTGGATGGGGACAATATGCGGGATTTTATGTACTTGAAGATTTTTAAAAATATTTTGGCAAAATCTTTCCTCAAGGGCTTTTGAATAAATTAGTAGCTATGAGATAACAGAAAATAAATATATGGTTTTTAAATAGGAAACAGTATGACTAAATGACCAGTTTTAATAATCATTTATCAAAAGCAAATGGAGGACATCCTCCAAAGTACCTTTTTAGCCTGTACTTCAGATTATAAATTACCTGAAGTTAAGGCTAACAAATTTGCAGTTATCATCACATTTACACAAGATTAAAAAAGCTCCAACTATGAACATCAGGCAATAAAATGGAAAATCTGGTTCAATAAAAGTAACTTTATAATGATGCATAGGAACAAGATTTCTAACTCTGCATATACACTTATAATGACTAACCAGGAAAAAAATTCCAGGGCTAGGCCAAGGCAGATAGCCTAAAGGAAGTAGTATAAAAGCTTTAAAAGGGGATTAAAAGATGCATATTAATACCAGATTTGGTCATCATATCCATATTTATGATTCATTTCACTAATGTTTATTTCTGGGTAGTTTGAGGTTGAAATACTGGAAAGGAAAAAAAATCAACTTTCAATGCTATGATCAATGGAGCAAAAATTCAACTGAATGGCAAAGGAAGCTATATGGAAGTAGTCATTAACTTGAAAGTCTAACAATAAAAGTAATTTGACAATTGGTAAGTGGTTGACTGATAAGCTGTTTGACCTATGGCATGTGTGCCACAGGTGGCACACAGAGCCTTCTCTGTGGGCACGCGCACTATCGCCGCAGTCCTAGGCCTTCAGCTGGTTTTTATAAAACCTTTTCGCTTTAGGCCTCCGCCACCGTGTGCAAAAAAAAAAGGTTCAATCAATCAATTTCAACTTCTCGCAGGGAAAAAAAGATCTCTTGCAAAGTTGGAATTGATTGATTGAACTTTTTAGGCCCACCCAGTCTGCCATTACCACCGCAGCCACACCCACCCAATGGGAAACACCCACCCAATTGGCCACAACCACCCAATGGGCTAGGCCCACCCGGCACCCGACGATATATACATAAGTGGGTTTTGGGTTGCAGTTTGGACACTCGGTCTCTAAAAGGTTTGCCATCACTGATATAGGCCAAATCAAGTATCAATAAAGTATCTTCAAAAGGTATCAACATACCAAACTACTGAGCAGAATACATTCAGAAAAAGGTATTACCTTTGCATCAATCTGTTCTAAAACAAGCTCTGACTAGACTTACTAGCTCACCTATCAGAACTTTATAGAAAGCACAAGAGTTCCTGTGACATAGAAAATGTATTTCTGCCAACCAGCTCACGAATACCAATGTGTCACTTAGGAGTTTTCACTTTCCTTTTTCCCAATTTGTAAGGTTAGGAAGAGAAAATGTTAGGTACTGGAAAAAATAATAAAAACACTATACTATTTATTCATCAGCCCATGCATGAAACCTCAAACGTCCTTGAGTTACCAACCCACAAAGTGTAACTTTTGCCCAACGATTCTTTTTACCCTATGCTACCTCACAATCACATGCGAAGACACAGGAAGTAACAAGCTAACATTGGCCTGGGGAAGCAGAAATGGGACCCTAATGAACAAATAGTTAGATGTTAGGGGAAAAAATCAAGAAATAGATAATGAAGCTCTGACCCAGACAATAAAAAAAAAAAAAAAAGACGAGCCAGGAGAGAGCACCACTGGCATCTTGGTATATGCACACCTTTATACCAAATGGCACAAGCCTGGCCAGGGGGGTCCCTATGTGTCTGTGTATCTCCAACTGTGCCGGTTCCTCCCTGCAAGAAACATCTGAGAGGAAGAATGAATCGGAAAAGTATGTTTTCCGCCTTGAGTTATATATAAAGGGGGGGGATAAATATAACCAGTGTTAACAATAAGAGCGCTGTAACAAAGGCGATTACGCTGCCCTCTGCTCCCACCCTCTTTCCTACCTTGAACAGCACTGAAAATTTCACTTCCGTTTTTTGTGTGTAAACTCCGCCTGTGTGTGGTGTGTGTATGTGCGAACACGGAAGCACACAAACGCACGCGAACACATAAACGGCCTTGATTTTTCTTACTTTTTTTTTTTTTAAATCTACTATCGAGAACCTACCGCCGTCATTCCCATCCCAGGCTGAGTGACTCTCACTTTCCCTTCTTCCAATCACAACACCGACACTTTCTCGTCGGCGTCCCTCCTCCGTCCAACCAGCAGGCGACTTAGGCTCATCTTTCTTTCAGATCCCGCCCCCTGGTTACCGGAAGTGTGATGTGGCTCGTGGCGGCGCGTAACTATGGTAAGAGCGGCGTTCGGGGAAGAGGTCTGTCTCGTTTGGAAAGCAGGCTTTCTGGTTCCTTTGGCGGAGCGCGTGAGGCAGCGCGGCCGCCCCGGGAATGTCCCGATAACGCGCGTGGAAGGTCGCTTGGCCCCTTTCCCAGTGTAGCTTCGTCGCCTTTGGCGTTGCTAGAGAGGCCTAGCTGACGGTGTCGTGAAAGGTGGTGTCTCAAAAAAGAGCATCACTCTTTACTCCTCCCCGCCGCCTTTGTGTAAACTACGGGTGGCGAAATCTTGGTTCGCCAAATAGCCGGGTAGTTTTGTGAGAATCTTACCTTTGCAATTCAGTGTGCAGTACCCTGCGGTTTAGTTAAAACTGGATAAATGGGTTGGGTGGACACAGCCCCTGTATGTATATAGTAAAGCCTTTGTTTACTGCCTATCTTACTTCTGTGCCTGCTGCTTTTATATTATTCAAAGAGGTGTAATACCTTTGTTTTATTTTTCTTTTAAAAATTGCATTTGTAATCAGTATTAAAAGCACTTGGGGTCAACTGCACAGTTGTTGCAGTTAAATCAAAATTTCACATTTTGGTTTCATTATCTCTGGTGACCTAACAAATATTTACTACATAGAATATGTAGAATAGAATAGAGCTGGAAGGGACCTTGGAGGTCTTCTAGTCCATCTCCCCCTGCCCACTCCCCAAGCAGCAGAACCTATACCATCTCAAATAAGTGACTGTCTCGTCTCTTCTTAAAAACCTCCAGTGATGGAGCACCCAAGATTTCTGAAGACAAGCCGTTCCACTAGTTCCAAAGGTATTGATTAGAATATATACACTTATACACCAGTTCTATAGATTCAAGACAAAATATTTAGGTACCTTGTTTGCAGATCGTTCTGTCTAAAACAGAGGTCTCCAACCTTTTGGGCACCAGGGACCGGTTCCGTGGAGAAAGGTTTTTCTGTGGACCGGAGAGTGTGTGGTTTTGTGTGCTGCCTGCATCCCATGGATGGGGCTTTGCTTGTTTGTGAGGACCAGTTGCTGGCATGCTGCGACCTGGTACTGGTCCACGGACCGGAGGTTGGGGACCTCTGCTCTAGAACACAAAGCTGAATCTACTATTTATCAAACTTGTACTGTGCTGCAATCTGATGATTCTCAGCACTTTGTGGAATGTGCATTATGACAACAGTTAAAACATGGCTAATGTGATTTTTAAAAAATGACATAATCCCAACACAGACAGAACAACAGTAAGCAAAAACAAGAAGAAAATGTGGTGCAGTACTTGTTAAGAAGCCTTCCAAAATAGTACATAAAATGTTAGAATCAATAACTTAGTAATACATGTAAAACATATTTACATGGAGATAATTCTATTGCATAAGTTGGGTGTCTTTCCATTTCTATTTAAAACAGCTTGTATTATATATTTTATGATGCCTCCTTTTATTACACTTGGGGCAAAAAAATAGGGGGCAGAAAGTGAAAGAATGGTGACAGAACAGTTGTGTCAGTTATATTTAATTACAAATTTAATTGCAGTATGCTAGGCAGAAACTTCATGGAAAATAATAGATACTGCGTACAAAGGTCCCTAAAAGAAGAAAAAAATACATGCAATCCTAAACATATCAGGTAGCAAGAAAAATTGTCTTTGGAAGGATTGAGAATGGTTTAGCAGCATAGATTATAAGAACTATTTTTTTACATCTGATCTATAAAAATTGCCTTTTTCATTTTTATGTAAAGGCTATTTTATACATCATGGTAAATGAAGTGTTTCATTGAAATGAAGATGTATTGAAGCTGCCAGAAAATCTGGTTCTTCACCCAGGCCTTTGGTGAGGATGACGGAAGCTTTGTTTGTTATTCTGCCATCTCTACTTCTTTTGATTTTATTCTCTTGTTTTTTTCTTTTAAATAATTTTGTATGACATTCTATTATCTCTGTACTGTTTCCCAGTTCAGATTTGTTGGGAGTCAGGCAGCATATACATTTAATCAGTGCTTTTTTTGTAAAAAAAAAAAAAAAAAAAAGGTGCCGGAGCTCACACACGTCATACAACCCGCCTTGCCTATCCTACAAGGTTCCATCCAAAAAAGGTGCAGGAACTCTGTTCTGGGCGTTCTATGACAAAAAAGTTCTGCATTTAATAAGTAATAATAAATCCAAGTTGTCAAGTGGGGACTGCTCATTATCCCCACTTGATTTCTGCCAAATGAAAGTAGCTAAAGAAACCTGGAAAGTTCCTCACTTAGTTTAATCATACAGTGTGAATTAAGAATTCTAAGTTCCTTACTTCAAACTAGTGTCTGAAGTCACATTTTCAAATCTCTGCCTTTTGTGGGCATAAGATAGGAATCCCAATTTCCACATTGCATATTCACTATCTGAAATGGTATAGGGTCTCCTGCTTGAGCAGGGGGTTGGACTAAAAGACTTCCAAGATCCCTTCCAGTTCTATTCTGATTGATTGATTGATTGATTGATTGATTGATTGATTGATTGAAAAAAATGGAATCCATTATGAGAGCAGAAGAAGCTGCTACACCAAATGAAACCACCAAGTATCAGTGTTATTAATTGGCATCAATTCCACAAGGTTTAAGGCAGATACCAACCTGGCCTTTCTGAACCCAAACTAGATGTCAAGGATTACAGCTGGGCCTTTCTGCACATAAAACATATCCTGAACTCTCCAGGTTTACATCTAAATTATATATGGCTTAATTCACTCTACTGCACTTTGAGATACTATTTTGGTGAAAGCAAAATCTGCCCTTTTCTTTATGCAGTCATCTCTTATTGAGAGAACATACTAGAGTATTTGTATCCCGGCTTTATTATTTTTACAAATGACTCAAGGACATGAACATATCCAATATAGTACAACTTCTTTCTCCTATTTTCCCCACAATAACACCCTGTGAAACGGATTCGGTTGAGAGAGTGTGACTAGCCCCAGCTAGATTCATGCCTATGGTGGAAATCAGTGTTCCCTGATTTTTAGCATGGTATATTCCAAGTTTTGCTTAAAAGCCAAAGTTTGTAATATCAGAACATGATACCCGACAAACATTTTGACTATTGAAATAGAATACAAACTAAGCTGAAGACTTTAATTTGCAAAGTAATTTATGAATGATCTGAAATTCTCAAAGTTGCTTTGAAAAAGAAATTATCTAGTATTTCATTGTTCCTCGATAGAATGGATATATTAGAATTATAATACAAATAATAATAGGCTGTTAAATTTATTATTTTTGTAATTATGGGAAGAAGTAAATGTAAGTAATAAAGAGAAATTTTAAAAACTGATGGTAATTAATATATCACATTTTCTTTCAGTCTGCAATCTTCAATTTTCAGAGTCTTCTGACAGTAATTTTACTGCTTATATGTACATGTGCATATCTAAGATCTTTGGCTCCCAGATTACTGGATAACAATAAAACAGGGTATGTGCATTTCTAGAAATTTGGGGAAAGGATATGCATGTAAGCTTGTTTTTAATTTTACTATATTGATTTTGTTTTGAAATGGATTCATTAATAGAAATAATTGTTAATCCTAAAATGCTTAATTACAGTAGAAGTCATAATCACAGAACATTTTCATTTTCTTAAAATGGAGCCTGCCTTTCTAAGAAGTATGAGATTTCACTATTTAGAGCATTAGAGAAAAGAATTTTAAAGTTAATTTCATTCCCCCAGTGTTTTATATTGGTTTTTTATTATTTTATGGAGATTTTACAATTTTGTGGTTTTATTTGGTATTTTTATGACTGTAAATAGCTGAAACCTAGTTTGAAGCTAACAATGTACAAATCATGTAATAAATATATAAAATAACTTACAGTTTAATATTCAGTAAAACACTAATTAAGCTAAAATGCCCAATCTAAAAACACTTTCTAAATAAAACTTTCTTACATATCATTTTAAAATAGACAATAAAAGTAATACATCCTTCCCAGGGTTCATTCTATATTTTTGACACCATGCCTTTTTTTTGAAACTGAAAGACTTTAAGAACGATTACAGAAGCTTAATCGAATTTCCAAGCAACCTCATATGAAGCAAAACAAATTCTTTTATCCCAGGCCATTAGGCTTTAAAAGCCAAATAAAAAATTAGCCAAAATGTAATTTGATGTCTTTTTTTTACAATCTAAATATATTTTAATATACTGCAACTGTTAAATAATTTTCTCTAAAACATTAAAAAATAAAAATTTGACGACTACAACTTTTGTAAACCTCTGGAATCAACACCTAATGGGTTCATGCAATAATAAATTCTTCAGTGCATGAGGGCCAGTGCAAAGTCCTGGGGCCTTTTAAGGAGGTCCTGGTTTTCCTTGCAAAGCAATCACTTGATCCCACCTACCTGGGAAACTTTCATCCAGTCTCCCATCTTCCCTTTTTGGGGAAGATTGTGGAAAAGGTGGTTGCTCAACACCTACAGGGGATCCTGGATGAAACAGATTTACTGAATCCCTTTCAGTCAGGATTCAGGCCTGGCTATGGGACAAAGACAGTTTTGATTGCATTCAGGGACAATCTCTGGTGGGAGCAGGATGAGGTAGTGCAACCATTCTCGCTCTTCTTGACTTCTCAGTGGCCTTTGATACCATTGACCATGTTATCCTTTTGAGACATCTACACGAATTGGGGATGGGTGGCACAGTTTTACACTGGTTCAGTTTCTTCCTCCAAAGTCAGTTCCAATTGGTGTTGATAGAAATCCAACCCTTGACAATTTCCTTGCAGTATCCCACAGGGCTCATTACTCTCTCTTGTTTAACATCTACATGAAGCCATTGGGTGAGATCATCTCTCATCATGGGTTGAGATATCATCAATATGCTGATGATATTCAGCTCTACATCTCTATACATGCGACCTGAGTGATCTTTGGAGGTTGTAGGGATCTGGATGAGGGACCACAGACCTTAGCAAGACTGAGTGGCTTTGGGTGCATGGATCCTCAGGATCTGAGTGTTTGTCTTCCTTAGTTCTGGACAGGGTCGCGCTACGCTATTCAGACCCAGTTTGCAACCTAGGGGTTCTCCTGGACTTACATCTCCTGCTCACAGAGCTGGTGGCTGATGAGACCGGAAGAGTTTTGGCACACTCTGACTTGTACATTGGTTGCAACTTTTCCTGGATCATTATTCCCTGTGCTCAGTTACTCAAGCCCTGATCATCTCTCTTCTGGACTATTACAATGCAGTATACATGAGACTACCCTTGAAGCCCATTTGGAAGCCTCAGCTAGTACAAAGGGCAGCAGCGAGAGGAGTCTTTGGGGCCCTTATAATGGCCGATAGGACACCTCTGCTCTGAGAACTTCATTGGTTACCAGTCTGTTTCTAAGTGCAGTTCAGAGTGTTAATTATGACCTTTAAAGCCCTTAATGGCATAGGTCGAGGCTACCTGATGAACCTCCTCATTCCACGAGGACAAGCCCTTTCTACTCATGGCAGCAGAGGGAGCCTATTTAGTATCCGGTTGGTCAAACGACTCTTGACTCTCAAGATCCAGAATGAGAACCTTCTCTGCTGCACCACCTGTCCTTTGGAACATCTTACCCTCTAAGATAAGATCTGCCCCTACCCTTCTATCTTTCCACATGAGCCTGAAGACCTGGCTCTAACAGTTGGCCTGGAGACCAACTGGAGATACCTGTTGGATTGATGGCAGACTTCACCTCACCCCTTGCTCTCCACTCATCCATTTTCTTGGTAATCTTATTGATGTATTCTGGTTGTGTTCCTTGTTCCTTGTTTATTTCATGATTCTATTATTTTACTTCTGTTCTGTTTACACTCCTTTCATTTTATTTTTATTATTGTAAGCCACCTAGAGTAACCCCATGGCAATAGGTGACAAATAAATTTAATAAATAAATAAAATAAATAATGCTTTAATGAGCCTTAGGTTATTCTCCTCTGTGGTATCATATGATTTGGCGTTATAACAAGAGCCATGGTGGCATAGTGGTTATAATACAGTATTGCAAGCTACTTCTGCTGACTGCCGGCTGCCTGCAGTTCTGCAGTTCGAGTCTCACCAGCTCAAGGTTGACTCAATCTTCCATCCTTCCGAGGTCGGTTGTTATAGCATATGTAGCACACTCACCATATACTGACATTTCAGTGTTTTCTATGATTTGTAAAGAAACATTTTCTTTACGTATTAATTTTATTTTCTAGTTGTGGAATTATGGCTGTTGGCCCCAAACAGTTTAATTTCTCTCTGTTTAGATACAATTTCTTTTACTGATACTCTCTCAGTTCAAAATTAAAGTATCATTTCATCCCATTGTTTATCCTTGCATTTAATGAAGGCAGTTTTGCTGCGGAAAATCTTTTATTATAACTTTCTGTGTCTGATATAACTTGCAGAATTCTGTACTGTTGCTGAATATTTCCAGTGAAGGCTATATCAAAAGCCATATTATTTGCAGATTAATACTATGATTTGATTGATAAAAGTCCATATCTATTGATTTATTTTTATACCAATCTTTGTTTATAGATTGCGAAAACAATCTTTCCCGTCTGTAAAATGTTTAAAAATGAATCTGAATTTTTAAAAGTGCAACCATTTCTAGTATACTCAGGACTTCAAAACTGCATGCTCGATTATGTTTGTAATTGAGAAAAATTCAAAAGCATTTTATGAGCATGAAAAATATCAGGAGATTTACAATTCCTTAAAAATAAGTATTGGGATATTAGTCATTACTATTGTATCTCTGTAATTTGCGTCTAATCACAGTGAAAATATAAAATTGTTCTTACAATTAATATGTTTTCAGATTATTGGGGATATTCTGGAAGTGTGCCAGGATTGGTAAGTAGTTCCTAGTTTCTAGTTATTCATACATATCCATGCATGCACACGCTGTTGTCGAACAATACAATTTAGTATAACATTTAAGCATGTGTAAATTTGTTGAAAAAAATGCAAATTGCTGGTAGTATTAATTCCCACAATCTATTTAATTATTTATTTATCAAATTTCTACAGCTACCAAGCTCATAAATTATTCTAGCCAGCATACAGCAAAAAAGTATAAAACAATAAACGTATCAAACAGTCATATTTTTAAAAATTCTCTCTCTCTCTCTCTCTCTCTCTCTCTCTCTCTCTCTCTGTCTCTCTCTCTCTCTCTCTCTCTCTCTCTCTCTCTCTCTCTCTCTCGTCTCTCTCTCTCTCTCTCTCTCTCTCTCTCTGTCTCTCTCTCACACACACACACAAACACACATACACATGATTCAATCAGCAACTGAGCCACCTAATGATCATACTGGTCCCCTGAGACCCCCAGGCCTGATGACAAATCCAGGTCTTGAGGGACTACCAGAAAATAAGGAGCAATGGAGCTAATCTCATTTTTGGTGTATGTGTGTGTGGGGGAATATTTCATAAACAGATGCCACAGCACAGAATGCTTGCCTGCCTAGTGTAGTTCCCTGAGAGATTGGACACACAGCATCCCTCTCTTGCTACATCTGATGGCATAAGCAGAGAGAATTGGGGGGAGGGAATTCCTCAGATAACCTGGCCCTATAGCATGGAAGGCTTTAAAGATCAAAAACCATATCTTAAATTGGATTTAGGCATGACATGTGCTAGTCTAGAAGCAGACATAACTGCCCATGTTGCTACATTTTGCATTAGCTGAAGTTTCTTGATATTCCTTAAGGGCAGCCCCATATAGAGCACATTACAGTAATCCAATGGGGGGAGGTGACTAGGGTATGAGTAATTGTGAACAGAGCCTCCCCCCTCTCCCCTCCTGCTTCGGAAACAGGTATAACCGATGAACTACACAAAACTGTACAAAAGCCCTCTTAGCCATGACTACCACCTGTTCTTCAAGCAGGAGCCTGACACTGGGATAAGACATCTATTTTTTTTTTCCTTCCATTTAATTCTGTCCAGTTCTCAGAGACTTCCTGGACAAGTTCCTGTAGTTTTCTCAGCAAGGTTTTTCAGAAGTAGTTTGCTATTGCCTCCTTTCTAAGGCTGATAGAAAGGGACTAGCCCAATCACCCAGCTGGCTTTGTGCCTAAGGCAGGACTAGAGATCATACTCTCCCAGTTTCTAGCCTGATGTCTTAACCACTGCACCAAATATATTGATGATACTTCATGATAAATGATCTTTCCATATATCATAGCATATAGGGGCCAGAGATGGAATCTCCCCTCCCCATTAACCATCATCTGGAACCAAACATGGAGAAACAGGGTGAACCAGCACAACTAGTGCTGCCAACCCCCAATTCCTTGAGCCAATCAAGAAGGATAAAATGGTTGATGATATTAAAAGCTACAGAGAGGTCAAATACAGCAAGGATACATGTTGCTTGGTTTGTCAAGATATTGTATGCCAAGATAACATCATCCGTATATTTTCAAAATTTTTACTTTGACCCACTTACATTGTCTGATTTTCTTTGATTTAGAGAATAACCATACATAATCTTGAATTTCTGTATTAACAAGACAGTTTTCTATTCTATTTTATAAACATCAAATATCAAACAATGCACAGCATAGTTGAATCTTGGACTAATTTCTACAGAATGCTTGATGATGATTTTGTCTTAAAATCATAGTTAATCATAGTTAAATATAATTGAAAGTTTCAGTACTACAATCTCTCTTTTGTACATCAGTAATCTTTAAACATGGGTGCACAGACACAGACAGACGCAGACACACATATTTCTATTCCATGGAAGAGGGAAAAGATTATTTCTTTCTACCTTTACCCTTACCCAGAGATGGGGAAGATCAGATTGTAGGAAAAATGTCCTAAAACAACAGTATTCCAGTGTTCAAAGCAGCCTAGAGGACTTGCTGTTTTGCAAAACAAGTACTTGTTACTTGTCAACAAACCATATATTACCGAGTAAGGCCTCTAGAAGTAATTGGTAGTGTATGACCCTGTAAGTTACACATAAGTGTCTGTTTTAGAAATCCAGATGACTTAAGTATTTTGACTGGATTTTTTTCCTTTTGATTATTTTAACACTTTATATAAATTTTCATCAATGCAAAATGCAACTCTGCTACTTTTTTTAAGTAGTTTTTTTAAATGTTCACACCTTTCAGACAAGCTGTTCCCTATTTGTAAAGTATTGTTAACAGACATGCAATCCTAATGGATGATGGATGCTTCCTTCAAGAAATTAAGAACAGAAAATTCAACACATAAATATTGTGAGGTGGACTAGCTCAATATTAATTCTAAACAGAAATTGCATATGTTAATTCATATAGCTGTTTGCAGTTTACTTACATATCTGTCAAATAATGATGTCTCATAATGTTAATTTTGATAATCTTGCTTTAAAGGAAGAAATGGTGAATTGTTTCTGCTGAGAAAAAAATACCTGTTGAAAAGAATAAAATTATATTGCTAAATATTTGAAAAGCTTAACCCATTTTATTAGGCATTTAGATCTTTCTTTAATAAAGAAAAATACTTTAATTATTATCAGTGTACTACTTAAATTTATCAAAAGAACCTTGGAATTCTTTTGTGTGTGTGTGTGTGTGTGTGTAGAAAATTTGGATTTCAGGCAATTTTTTGATTAACTGTTAAAACATTTTCACCTGAATATGTCACCAGCCATTATTTTATTGTATTCACTTGCAGACCTAGTAGTATTTTATTTCATTCAAATTAGAAAAAAAAATGCTGTTTCTTCTTTCAGGTGAACGGAAGAGCCCTTACGTAGCAGTATGCTGTATTGCAATGGCCTTCAGTATTCTGTTTGTACAATAAAAATGGGAAAATGTTAAGAACATACTGCTGTCAATTTGCAATCAAATAAAAGACTTGAAGAAATAGAAGACAAAAATAACATTTTACACCTCAATTTGTTTGGACAAGAAAAGCTTTTATGTTTCAGTATTTTTGGTTAAAGAGCAGTGATGTTGAAAGAAATATAGCTATTAATCCTTTTGATCAGACAACCTTTATTTATGTTAATTATTCTATATTTCAGTAAAGACTTTTAAGACTACAACAGTGAGTTATGTCTGCCAATGTTGATTTGATGCTAAACCCCAAACCCTTTTAAATGCTTTTTATATAAAAGTCTTTACTTTTAGTTTTTTCATGTTGCTATAGGAAAAAAATCTTAAATTATAGACCAAAAAAAAGTAAAATTGTATCATAATAGAAAGTAGATGCTGATAGTTCTCAATTTACAACTATTGATTTAGTGAGTGTTTGAAGTTATGACATGAGAAAAAGTGATGACCGGTCCTCACACTTTTCAACTATTGCAGCATCCCAGCATCATGTGATCAGAATTTGGGCATTTGGCCACTAGGCATGCATTTACGACAGTTTCAGAGTTGTAGGGTCACAGCGTTGTGATTGCCATTTGTGACCTTCCCAGATGGTCTCCGACAAGCAGTCAGTGGGGAAGTCGGATTCACTTAATGATCATATGATTCACTTACCAACTGCTGTGATTCACTTAACAGCCATGGCAAAACAAATTGTAAAATTAGGCACAATTCACTTACAACCGCTTTGCTTGCTTAGCAATAGAAATTCTGGTCCCAAGTCAAGAACTATCTGTATATTAAACTGTAAAGGACAGTTAAACTTAAGCAGACTATTTGGGACATAAGATTTCAAATCCATTTCATTAGAGCTTTTCTAATTATTATGTTTATAGATTTTACACGTTATAAAGTACCTGCAATAGAAAATAATTTTAAAAAGACTGAATTCTGTTCTATTATGACTTTATAAAACAAATGCTTCTATATAATACAATCAGCTGTTAATATTTATGGTTCACCTTGAATCTGCTTTTTAGTAAACAATTATATACACTTATGGTTGCAAACTATTAAATTTCGGAACTTAAATTTCATACATGTATTTCTGTCACCTATTGGGAAATTAAATACAATCTGGATTTTTTTTTCAAAAACTGCCAAATAGTGTCTTTTAATTATTTCACTAGTATTAGCATTTTATTATAGTGCTTCAAAAACTGAAAGAGCAATTAATATTAGCTTAGTGTTAGCTGAAATCAATTATCTAATCTGATCTCTATTTGCCTATTACCTACTTAATGTATCAGTATAATTGTACAACTAAATACTCCTTTGACTTTTAACTTAGTTCACAAATCATGAGAAATATTTTATTATCCTTAAATATAAATGTATACAAATTGTGTTCAAACAGCTCTATCGTGAGAATTGTATTCGGAACTATTGATTTTTCAAATTATTACTCTACAGATGGTCCTCATTTAATAATCACATTTAGCAACTATTCTAACTTGTGATGTCGCTGAGTGGTACTTATGATCTGTCCTTGAAGTTCTCACCATTGCAGCACTCCCAGGTTACATGATCACCTTCCCCAGCAGGAAGTCAGAAATTGCAATTACATGAGGTCCTCGCTTAATGATCTGCTCAGACCCTTAGTCATGACTAACTAGCAAAGTCATGTGATGTCATCCTTTATGTCCATATCACTTAGCAACAGAAATTCCAGTGCCAGTTACTGTTATTAAGCAAGGATTACTTGTAGATTAATTTGAAGGAGCATGAGAAGAATAAAGCAATATTAAGTAGATATTGTTAAACATTGAAAATGATAATAGTATGGGATTAATTTGGAAAAGATGTGCGGAGATATTTAGCGTTTAGTAATTTTTACACTACAGGTAATCTTCAGTTAACAGCTAATAGTTTAGTAACCATTTGCAATTATAGTAAAAAAGTAACTTTGCAACCAATCCTCTCACTTATGGCTTTTGCAAGTCTATGAAGCAAGGGAAAGCTGAAGATCATAAGTATAGTTAGGGTTTTACTTAGTGGCTCCTTCATGTAAATATAAAGTTGTTGGTCCCAATTGTGATCACTAAACAAGGATTACCAATATTAAGGTGTAAATTTAATTGTGAAATTAAAAATGTTTGGGAGGGGAATCTGCAAGCATTGTAAAATAATCATGCATACAATATTTTCAAAGTAAAACATGAGGAGTGATGTATTGTGCAGCATGCAGTTATAATAACACTAAGAAATATTGTACTACATGATGTTTGTCCTCAGAAGCTTACCAATTTGGAGGAATGATAAATTCTGTTTTCATTTAAAGTCTGACAAAGAAGATAGTGATACCAAAAACTACTTCCTTAAGCTATGCCTAAATAGGATGTTCCATTCCAGATACTTATAAGGATTTTAAAATATTTTTCTGAAAAGAAGAAACAATTTTTCTTGCATAATTAAGTTTGAGATTAGAAGAATATCTTATATTCTTTGAACAGAAATTCACCGAGAGTGAGGACTCTAGAAAAATATGGGAAGTTCGTACTAATTGCTTCAACCCCCCCTTGTATCTATATTTTTACATCTTAACACTTAGAGAACTGTTTTATTTTTAGTTGTAAATTACCACAATAGTCTATTTTCACTAAATAATGCTTTAAAAAGTTCTTTTAAAAACAACATATTTTCAAATGAATTAGCATCTTAAGGAATATATCAGAAGGTTCAAAGCTAAATGGTGGGGGTGGGACTTTCAGAACCTTCATAACCTTATTTTCAGATAACATGGTGTTCTGCAACTCATGCCATCAGTTTTTGGGATTATAATCCAAACCAACACACCTGGAAGATTGATGGTTTGGATCTTAAAACATGTTAATGTAAAAACTATATCATGTACTAAATCTGTTTGAAGGAGATACATTCATGTAATTCCTTTACAACTTGAATAATTAAGATAAGAAGCCAGTGTTTGCATACTAATCTGCATAGTATAATCATAAAGAGTTACAAAAATAACTTTTAAGAATTGACAAAACTTCCTATTGAGTATAGCAATTATTATTACAAAGGATGGTAGTAGTCAAAGAAATACCCTATTTTGCAAAAGACTAAAAATGATTAAGTTGTAATAATTTTTTATCTTTGTTTGATAGACCTGCTGTATTGTAATTAAAGTGAATATTCTTATTTTCTTAAATACTTGTCTATTATTTAGTTTCAAATAATTATTTTGCAATTTTCACCTATATTTAAAAACTTCATATGACACTAATCATATATGTAAAGGTAGAATGGAGGTTTAGATTTATCAAGTCTGCAATACTATCTTAATGTTTCAGTGAATAAATTTGATAAAATGCTCAGTAAAAGATCATTTTTCAAACTTTCCTATAAACGGGTTTTATATTTGCAAGGGAGAAGAGAAGGTTCTAACTTATTCTAGTGTAGTAATATGAATAATTCTTCCTTTTCACAGCTCCCATCATTTTTTTCCACATTTTTTTAAAAAGTACCCATTTTACAAGGGAAACGCCTCTATAAAATAATGTTATATTGAAATGTAATGGTTAGGAAAGCAGCACAAATTAATAATTATGTGACCTTGTGAAAATGTAACAAGATGGACAATGTATCTTGCTTAAGCTGCACATTTATGCCTTTCTAATGTATAAAAACTAGATAACTATCAGCTCTTCTTTTAGTATTAAAAAATAAAAAGGAGAAAATGTTCATTTTGTTAACAAACCACCTGGTCTGAAATATAATCTCTGGATATCACAAGTTTGGCAAAATATACTCTTTCCTATAGCCAAGTTTATGAAAAGATATGACCATATGGGAGTAACAAAATTTGAAAAAGTTAACACGTTTGGTTCCATCATAATGATAGTTTGGAGAGGGGAAAGAAAATCAATTTTATGTGAACGAGAAATGAACGTTTGGTTTCACTCTTCTGTCTGATCCCATATTCTCGTCCTCATTTATTTGGACCTGAATCTACCACACTTGAACACCTGTTTCCTGTAACAACCCTTATGGGCTGTTGAAATGTACTTTTTATACATTTTCTCTTACTGGTTTTCCTCTCAGATGGGAAAGAAAAGCTTTTTTAAAAAACACCCTCAAACTTGAAAAGCTTCAGTATCTGTTCATAGTATCTTAACTGAAGTCAAGAAGCTATTTCCTAATCACATATTTTGGAAAATATATTTTTGAAAGAAAGCAAATTGCTGTATTCAAAACTAGACTGCATGATCTCTCTGTCTCATTTAGTATATTTCACAAGGTTCTGCTCTAGATTAGTTTTGTGTCTGTTTGAAATATTGCAGGTAGTACTTCTTTACTCACAAATTTGCATGCTAGGAACAGCAGTGTGTTAAATGTTGTTAGGATATTTAACGTGAGAATAGTTAACAAAATTGATGTGATAATGGACCTGAAATGGATCTGATTATGCTATGGGGTAAATAAGTTTTGGATTTCTCTCCTTTTCTATGCTTCAAACATAAAAAGACACAATTTGCCTCCAATGCATATTACAGTTTCTCTCTTTTCAGGCTGGCATCCTCTCTGTTAGTGACAGTTTAAATGTGTTTATATATTTAAAATAAAGGATAGCTTGTATAATGTATAGATTTGAATATATTACAGAAATGAATATACTACCAGAAGCATAGTTCCTTGGTGATTATTTCAAACTGGATGCCAACTGATTTCAATTAACTTTGGAATAACAGCTCCAGTCAAGTTCATAGATAAGAATTAGGCAGCATATAAATTAATAAATTATTATGGTAGTCCTGCAGTTGCTGGCATTTGATTACTTAGCCAACAATCTTGAATCCTGTAGCCCACCAGATGTCCAGAAATTCCAACACCTAGCATGGTCTTTGTTGACTCAAATAACGACCAATGACCAGTGTCTCTCCCATAAACAACCACTTTGTTTATGGGAGAGACACTCTTCATCTGGTTTCTCTGATGAGACCTGTCAAGTATGGTTCAACCTCTGACATTGCTCTCATCTTCCTCAGAACCCCTAAGCCCCACAACCACATCAAGGTTTATTCAAATAAACATGTAGGTGTACCACCAGCTCTTCACATTTTAAATGGAGAAGTAGATGTGTTTTGTTAGGTAGTCCAGGATGACTGCTTGATTGTTCCAGTGTATGCAAACTTTGGCTTAAATATGGCTTAACAAGTGTTTTGTTGGGCTTGAACCATATGAGATTCTCTAAGTAGGTACTATCATGTTTTATCAATAATATTTAGAATACATTATATTGTGATGTGCTTTTAATGAGTGAAAAAACAAAAAAGGTATGCGTGTATGTGTTTTAATGTGGGTTATTCTGGATAGTAATATTTTACACAAAACAGAACTGTACAAAATGGGTGCTCCAAGAGTTAGAATTGAGTGATGTTCTCTGGTTTCTCTTCCTGTAAGGCTGCCTCAAAACTCTCTTCTGGGTGAGTGATACTAAAATTGCAGATGGGATGGAGAGTTGCCAAAAATCACTTCCTTCCAAACTATTTGCTGGAGCATCCACTTGAAAGAACTGGAGCCTCCACTAAATTTCACTTTTCTGCTCATGGAACAGCAGCTTGATCCAATCCACTATATTTGGACTTATTCTAAATATTATTTTACACACATGACAGAAATTTGAACATGATTATCTACTCACTGAAGTTGTAACAATTATGAGAGATCTAGTATGAATACATAGTTCAGTGGTCTTAGTATACTTACTACTGTTGTAAAATGAGATCTGTGATAGTTCTTTCTGTTGTTTACTTTCTCCCAGAACAACAAAAGTTATTTTGAAAATACCTCCCACCAGGTCCCCTTGAGGGGGCAATGTTTATTACAGTAGTTTTGAAGAGCTGCTTTCTGTTGTAAAAATTATGTCTAGAAATTGCTGTTCACACAAATGGCACAAATGAGAACATACTCATGGAAATGCAGTAAAAAAAAAGTAGCTAAACTGCTTTCCCTCCTTCCCACATGATTTGGACAGTGAGATATGCCTACTCCTATGATTTATAGCACTTTTAATCCAGGTTTACAAGCAACACATTACTCTAGGTTCCTCTGCATCTGAACGTTACATGTTATTCTGAGATGAAACAGAGATAGATCCTAATTTTACAAGGTAGAGCTTTTCAAGCATTGATGAGATCAAACATTTGCAGAATCTGTGGGAGAAGGCAGACATTCTTTTTCCCAGGCATAATGGAGTCTAACTAGGATAGATTTGAAAAATGATGTACCTCCAAAGCACTGTCTCTTTCCCTTTATGTTTCTGAGAAGAAATAAAATTTATGTAGAGATCTTCCATTTCTTCTGCAGACTGATTTCATTTGCTGGTAACAACAGCCATATTTAAAACAATGGCATTGTTTATCAATCTCAGGATAGGAATAGTAGTTTTGCTTATTATTTCTTTTATTTCTTTTCCATTTTATTTTTTTAACAAAAAATTCAAGGTAGCAAAGATCTAATACGGGACCGCCTGCTGCCTCACGAAACCCAACGACCGGTTAGGGCCCACAGAGTCGGCCTTCTCCAGGTCCCGTCAGCCAGACAGTGTCGCCTGGCGGGGCCTAAGGGAAGGGCCTTCTCTGTTGCGGCCCCGGCCCTCTGGAATCAACTCCCCCCGGAGATCTGTATCGCCCCCACCCTCTCCGCCTTTCGTAAACTCCTTAAGACACATCTCTGCCGACAGGCCTGGGGCGGTTGACATCTTGCCCCTAGCCAGTGTATGTTTGTGTGTACGTTTGCTGAATGAATGGTTTCTTAATTTAGGGGTTCTCTTTTTTATATATGTATTTTTAATATATGTATTATGTAGTTTTTTATATTGGATTTCTATTTATGCTGTGAGCCGCCCTGAGTTCCCGGAATAGGGTGGCATAGAAATTTAATAAATAATAATAATAATAATAATACTCTTTCTTCCTTCTCCTACTTTCCCATAGAAACAGCTCTGTAAGGTAAGTTGGGCTGAGAGAAAGAATGCCTGGCCCAAGGTACCCAGCTGGCTTTCATGGTTAAGGTGGGACTACAACTCACAGTCTCCCAGTTTCTAACCTGGTGTCTTAACCACTAGACCAATCTGGCTTATATAACCTAATAACAGTACAGGAATATAATAAAGCAACAATTTGTAATCACAATATAACATGATACTAAATAAGGACTCTAACCCAGAAGTTCTTGACCTTTTTGTGATTACTTTGGAAGTCTGGTGAAACCAACAAATTCCCAAACATATTTCAATGCATGAAATAAAATACGTACATACAAATTACAAAAGAAACCAATTCTGCTGAAATGCAGATTATCATTTTTTTAAAAAAGTATAATACAGTAATATATATACTTTAGTAATTCACTAAATAATGGCTATCCATTTTAGGGAATATTAATTTTACAATGTGAGATTTATGGAAATTAATAAACATTTTTTAGAGTCCAGAGGCCCTAAATTAATTTACCTACATATATCCATGAATGAAAGCTGGATTTTATTTAGAGAGGAGTATAAATAAAGTTGTGAATTTTTCCCATCCAAGTTCATGGACTCCCTGAACTCATTTTTCCCAAGCATTGGTTACTGCATCTATGTGGTTTTCTTGGTACATTATGGGATTTTTCCAGGATTTTTTTCTTTTTTTTTTCTCTAGTCTAGCCAAAGTCCTGAGATTGCCAGATAGTATTCATTTGATACTAAACCCAGCTGAAATAGATTAATTTCTGAGAGAAGAGACTCAGCAAAGGGCTCCAAGCAGATTAAAGAAGGTGAAAATGATTTTGGGGTATGAAATAGAAATGCATCTTTTGAAAAATAGCTATTCTACCTTTGCTTATTTCATAAGCCTGCAAAGAACAAAAGTTGTGTTTCACTTTAATCTCTGTTGAATGCATTTTTAATCTCGTCTTTATTTAAACATGACATGATTTCTTTCATGAAGTAATATGTCTTCATTGGATACCAATGTATTTTTCTAACTCTAGATATTTTGATACTTTTCTGAAGCATCAACTTCAGAAAAGTTCTGAAGTTCTACCATGTCATTGTGTGTATGTGTGTGTGTGTATGTTTATGCCTTCAAGTCATTGTTGATTCCTAGTGACTGTCTGAACTAGTCCCTACAGGTTTTTTTGGCAAGATTTCAGAAGCAGTTTGCCATTGTTTGCTTCCTAGGGCTGAGAGGGCATGACTGGCCCAAGACCAGCTGGGTTTACATCTAAGTCAGGAGTTGAACTCATGATCACCCAGTTTCTAGTCTGGTGCCTTAATCACCACACTACCCCAAACTGACTCTTCATAAATTTTTGGGACATTTGAAAGTATGTAAAATAATGAATTTATTCCAAGTAGAATACTTGTCTGCTAGAAGCAGTGCTTTTTTTGTAGTAGTAGTAGTAGTAGTAGTAATAATAATAATAATAATAATAATAATAATAATAAGAAGAAGAAGAAGAAGAAGAAGAAGAAGAAGAAGAAGAAGAAGAAGAAGAAGAAGAAGAAGAAGAAGAAGAAGAAGAAGAAGAAGAAGAAGAAGATGAAGATGATGATGATGATGATGAAGATGCCGGAACTCACACATGTCATACAACCTGCCTTGCCTACCCTACAAGGTTCCATCCAAAAAAGGTGCCGGAACTCCATTCTGGGCATTCTAGGACAAAAAAGCCCTGGTTATCAGTAGAAACATCCCTTCTTTCTCAACTTTTCTAATGGCTTAAACTGCTCAGCAGTAGAACTTGGAGACATGAGGTCTGCAAAAGAAAGGGGAAATCATCTACTACGTATTTTTCTCTCTGCAGAAAACAAATATTGGATTAATGTCTACATTTTGAAACATTTTTACAGTCATGCATTTCAAAAATCATCTTGCTTTTAGAGTTCTTTTTAAAAGCATGTCATTCTTTAAAATAATTATTTGGAAATGCTGAAAGAACTTATTTGTCATCGTAAGCTTTCAAAACCAGGGGATTAACTAGAAGATACAAAAGGCTCTTGTTTAACTTTGTTGAGCTATCACATTGGACATTTCAGATAAAACAGACCTCCAGGTGATTTTAGATGGAATTTTGTTGTGTTTTTTAAAAAAACCATTCTATAAAGAATATGTACATTGCCATGCCAAAACTAAACTTTTTACTTCAAAAGAAAAAAAGAATTTGTAAAATTCAAATTTGATAAACGTTAATATTGCTCTTTTTTCTTCCTATCACGAGCACTATCATAGAACTAATGCATGATTTGTGGCTCTTGAGAATTTCAGTATAGAATTGTAGCATGGGCATCCACACACAGTTGCAAGGAGGACAAATGCCAAGTATATGTGATGATTTAATACATATTCTCATTAGACTAGGGGTAGGCAACCTTGAGGGGAAAGGGAGAGTTTCCAAGCTGAGCCATGCTGGCTCAGGAATTCTGGGAGTTGAAGTCCACGAGTCATAAAAGAGCCAAGGTTGCCTACCCCTACATTAGACATTCTGACACAATTATGTAATTGTGATATCTGCATAACTGCATCATGAACTACTTGTTATCATTTTGACGTCATCATAATTTGACAAAACTCTGGAAAGGCTGAATGTCTGGTTTATTCCACAAGGAAAGGTCAACTAGTTCTGTATTCAAGATTTACTATCATTTTCTCATTCAGGGGGATGAATTTCCAATAAAGCTCCCATTCTCCTATATTTTTACAACTTTCTCCTTTTTATCTGATAACATCCGCCTAGACTTTGCCTTCTTTCCCTGATTGTTTAGCTGAACTTTTCTTCAATATATTAAATCAGGGGTGTCAAACTCAATTTTATTGAGGGCTGCATCAGCATTGCGGTTGCCCTTGGGGGGGCAAGGGGTGTGGCCAGGGTGGGTGCAGCCTACTGAGTAGGCGTGGATGGAGTGGGTGTGGCCTATTGGGTGGGCATGGCCAGCTCTACATCATTCATGTCAAGGGTGTCTGTGGGGCCTGGGCAGGAGTGGGACAGATCTGAGGGTCTCTGGCAGAAGAGGGTGAGACCAGGGCAAGTGCCACGGCATAGTCCACTGGAGGAGCCTCACTGTTCCTCTCAGGCCATGTGGGGGGGACCAGATGGTGGTGCGGGCTGTCCGGAGTCCTGGGCAGCAGAGGTCAGCCTGGCCCTCGAGCACCCACAGCACCAAGCTCAGCCCCACTTCCCCAAGGGGGCGCCCAGCCACACTTACCTCCTCCTCAAGCCTGCTGCTGCTGCACTTGCTCTCCTTAGCCAGGTTGCTCATGATGGGTACGAGGGCAAAGTCAGAGGGAGGCCCATTCCCTCTCCAAAGTCAGAGGGAGGCCCATTCCCTCTCCCTATCCAAAGCTTCCTTAGCAATAGGATGGGAGATCCCCAGAAGAGGCCAGGAGGAGGGGGTAAGGGGATGATGAAAGGGCAGCAGGGCAGGACTAAGGCAGGACTTCCCTCAGACCCTCCCTCTCCTTTCCTTTTTTCCCCTTCCTTTCTAAGTACAGAATGGTGGGAAAATATTTGAGATGAGGGAGGGAGAAAAACAGGCAAGAAACACAGCTGGTGAGGTGTCACCCTTTGAGAGGAATGAAGAAATGCACCATCACCTGGAAGTTGCCAGCACATGGTCCTCACCTACTTCACATATCTGGCTTGGTGGGCTTTGGGGGAGGGGATGCCATGAGCAGCATGAGAGTCAATGTTACCTGCACAATGCCGCCCAGCCCCCAACCTGCTGGGGCTGGTTCCTCGCTGTTTCCAGACAGCCTTGTGGAGCTAAGACTGAATCCATTTCAGCATAGATGGCCACCACAAAATTGTACATTGGCTCCCGACCAGCATGGGCCAGGGCCAAAACAGAGGAGGCCATTCCCTCACTGTTTCCAGGATGGCTTCTTGGGCCACATGGAACCACGGCCCACATCTGGCCCGCGGGCCTTGTGTTTGACATGTCTGATCTAAAGGGTCTGACTTTTCCTAAGAGCCTCAGATAATTACAGAATGGAACAAATAAGCTTCAATCTGTGTTTTTTGTGAACAAAACAAACTCCCAAGAGTTGGCAGCTTTGTAATATTACCACCCATTTCTTGAATCTCAGAATGTGGATGTTGCTGTCGGTTTGGATTTGAACTAAAGGTGAGAAGAAAATATATCCTTGGTACAAATGAACCAGCCACAAGTATATTCTAGCTTTAGTTTTGAGCTGATTTTAGGCTATATTTTGAAGAATATTCATCTAATTGCTGCAACTTATCAAATTCATAAAGCAAGAGACTCAGATTGAAAATGATCAAGAAACATTTAATTAGAGATTTTAATGAAAAATGTCTATTCACCACACTGCAAAAAAGCTTTGTAAAGCAGAAGCCTAATTTCCTTTTAACTTACATCTCCAAATGGAAGGAACATATACAGTTATGGAAAAGACGATCCAAGTAGAATCTGGAATATATGTGTGCATGTGCGTATGCATGTGTGTATGTGTGTGTGCGTGCGTGCGTGCGCTATTGAAAGAAAGATTAATTTGTATATTATAGCTCACAAAGCTAGAATTTTGCAAGTCTTTTGTTCAACTGATTAGGATAAAGTAGTCATATAGATAGGAAGTTGAAGCCTTGAAATATCAAAAGACAAGAAAGAAAATGTTATTACTATTTGAAATGAAATAATGAACCATTCAAATGTCAGGAAACAAGGACTTCCTTTCACTTTTCTCAGGCACCTAAGACAAAGCAGTCCTATTAATGCTGCCATCTCTGCTCCTTTGCGTATTATCCTTTGATCAACATTTCTGCTTTATTTCTTCATGACAGCATCTGAGATAAAATATGCCACAGCCAATGCGTAAAGTATTAAATTTATTTTAAAAATATGATTCTAAGGTAATAGAATTCTAGTAGGACTAAAATTTCTCACTACTTACTATATTTTGAAGAAGCTACAATATTGTCATCTGTTGCAAAATAAAATCTATTTCATATTATATTTATTCATATACACATATACATACACTTCCAATTTTACGCAGGAGAAAACCCGAATAACCAAAGACCTACATACAAACACCCGCGAAAACCTCAGAAAACAAATATACATATATATATATATATATATATATATATATATATATATATATATATATACACACACACACACACACACACACACATGTGTATGTGCGTATGTATGTATTTATTTATTTATTTATTGTTTGCCAACAATAAGGCTTCCCTGAATATATACAATTCAAGGTACATGCAAGCAAAAATCCATTCCCTTCCCTGCTGCCTTTTTGATGTATATTATCAGAAAAATATATTCCTGGTACTATTTCCTGTGTTCATTACATGGAGACTTCCAATGATTTCATACTTGTCTAGGAAAATGAATATGAATGAAATCTTTCTTTCTGTATATTTGTTTACTAATGCAATTAATTACTGCAGAAAGCTGAAGAATGATATCATCAACATTTTCAGATAGTCATGTCTGCTTCTTCAAATATTTGCTGAGCCTTTCAAACACTTTCTAGTCAAATTCCTGGAATGAAATTTGAACACTAAACCTTATTGCTAGGAGACAATAGCTTGCCTCCCAGCTAGGCTATGACATTTCTTTCCAGGACTCTAATTTACGTGACAGATTCAAATGTGCTGCCATTTAAAAGCCTGAAATGGAATATAAAGTTCTTTTCCTTATCATCTGCCATTCTTACCAATTTAATTCTCTATGGCATCTGCTAGTTTTCAGCAATCCTCATTTTTTTTTCTGGTCTAGAGACATGTAACAGCTGACAGAGGAAGGAGCAGTGATCCAGGTATCAGAAAAAAGTGCAGCATCTGGACTAATAACAGAATAAAAAATAAAATGTGTGATAAAATACGATTAGGTCAAGTCTTTCTTTCCTTCTTAAAGTGTCTGTCAATTTGGCACAGCTTTGAAATACTTTGTCTTATGTATAGTATTTTTAAAAATCTGCTTTATTAACAAATAATCTATGCCTCATCAGAAAAAATAGAAATCAAAACAACCTCATTACATAAATTTCCAAACAGAGATACAATAAAATTAGAAGAAGAAAAAAGAGAGGAATCTGGATGTAGTGGGTAGCAGGACTGTTTTCTCTAGTTAGTGTATAAGAAGATGCATCCCATAATTTTAAATGCTGTATTAGGTCCAAGGTAAACTAGGTAGTCTGAGTTAATAAAAAGGAAATGAGGAAGTTTTGTTGTTGTTAAGTCCTCCATGGTCAAAAAAAGAGGCTGCTTCGTGTTATTCATTATCCATCCTTTCACCTACCTACCTTATCTACCTTTCTGAAACTGAATATTATTCATGTATAAGTCATATTATAACATGGCTAACTCATAATATGAACATCTAGAACAGTGTTTCTCACCCTCAGCAATTTTCAGAGATCTGAATTTCAACTCTCAGAGTGGCATTGATGTCAACACATCTTAAAGATGCTGAGGTTGAGAAACTCCGATCTAGAAATATGGATAGTGATCAAACAAAAATTTGCAACCTTCTAGAACAAGAAAACTGGCCAAGCATATATCTTTGGCCAATGTATTTCATAAAGATAAGCCAAGATCACTGCTGAATTTCAGTGATGCAATGGATTATATGAGTGATGGAATTGCCAATCAAAATATAGCAACACAGGAACCCTCTCCCAGGTTATATTTAAGCAAAGTGAGAAAACAAGGAGAGCAGGATTGTGTAAGTAACCAAGCTTGAGATTAGCTCCCTATCATAGAGACAAGTTCATGAATATTTTTAGGGCAGGTATAGGTTACTATTAACAGGGTGTAGATAATTTGTAGGGGGAATGTAAATATATTTTGAAGCCTTTTAAATTTAATAGCAGACAATTTGTTTAGTAGTTTTTTGTTAACCAAATGCTATGCTATTCCTTCCCACATTCCACCCATGTATATACTTTGTGAGGTGGTTAAGGCATCAGGCTACAAACTGCAAGGCTGTGAGCTCTAGTCCTGCCTTGGGCATAAAACCAGCTGGGTGACCTTGGGCCAATTGCTTTTTCTCAGCCCTAGGAAGGAGACAGAAGCAAACCACTTCTGAAAAATCCTGCCAAGAGAACTGCAGGGATTTGTCCAGGCATTCTCTGAGAATCAGACATGATTGAAGAGAAGAAGAAAAAGAGAGAGACTTCAAAAACATCTAAACCTTCAATAGGGTTTAGTGGTAGTAGCAGAACAAAGGATTATAAAGGAACAAAAGAGATATGTGACAGCTCCCTAACTTGTGTAGCTGGAAAACAGAATGAAATGATAGTATATCTTCTGAATACACTTAGCACATTAAAATATCGTATTTCCCCGAAATAGTAGAAAATGGAAAATTCCTCATATGCACCACATCCTTCTTCAGAATACATCATTGCTTTGTTCTCTGCAGCTGTCAGCCAGTGCCCTTCTTCTCTCCCAACCCCAGCCCCAAATTAAATGCAGCCTCTAGTCATCAAAATTGCTGTAGGCCATTCACTGTAATTAATGGTGTGGCTCAGTAGAACAATGCCATGTTTTATAAGGTAACCCTTGAAACACTTCTCTGAAATGTTCTAAACATTTCTTAAGGGGAAAAAAAAACCTCTAAGCTTTTCCATAATTATCAGAAATGATAAGTGTCATAAAAACCTACTTCTCAGAATGGATGAGTGACAGATCATGTGCAGCATCATTAGATGGGAAGCTGCTAAAAACAGCAGGACAAAAAGATAATGCTCAGGATTGTTAGCAAAATATTTTTAACATAATTGTTATAAATTATTAGTTGGAAAAATTGCCACAATTTTCTTCAAGCCTAATTTGGTAGGTTGCAGATTTTCTTATTTCTGGATATATTTTATACAAAAGTAGCAATATTATATTGCATCTGTCTTATACAAATATTCAAGAGGTATAATATATACTTCCTTTTCATGTCACATAAAACTCAGTCAGGAAACAGATGTAAATTGCTAAGATACTATTTGAAAATACCTGTATTCATTGTTAGATGAACAAACATATGTTTGACATATTAATCTTAAAAGAAATGTAAAGACTTTCACTTTAAAATATGCAAAACATAAAACAAAAACATAGCTTCATTTGCTCCTGAGCAAATTAAGACACCAGACATAGAACTATATATCAACAAAGAAGAACATGTTAAGTCTCTTGAAAGCACAAGTATGCCAATGTGAAGAGAAATGTTTTGTTTTCTAAAATTTCTCAGTAATCGAGAAAAAAAATGGGAAGGAGGAAAGAAGGAAAACAGTGAGGAAGGAAAGAGAACAAAGGGAGGAGGGAGGAAGGCAGGACAAGGGAGGGAGGGAGGGAGGGAGGGAGGGAAGGAAGGAAGGAAGGAAGGAAGGAAGGAAGGAAGGAAGGAAGGAAGGAAGGAAGAAAACGAGTTCTGAATTCTTAGAAATGAAGGCCTTCATGCGTTATGAAGGTGCCTTATTAAAAATTATATATAAAATATACTGAATGCCTATATATTTAAAAATTATGATTTTTTTTGTAATGTCTTACTTTCTTTTGGCCTCTGAAGTAAGCACAGTGTTTTACTTTCGAGGAGGGCTTACTTTTTGCTGGTACTGGCACTAGTAGGCCGTGAGCATGTGGGGGTGGGTCGGGGCCTGTCCAGACACCTGCCGAAGCTGCACAGGGTAAGATTGCCACACCCGCCCCTGCCCAGATGCCCTCACATTTTTTTATTAACCTGCCTTTCAGCTGCATTCCATTTCTCCATTCGCTTCTCAGCCTTTGCCACATGTCTGTGGGACTACCAGTAAAAAAAAAAAAGTTCAATCAGACTTTCTAACTTCTCGCGAAGGTTTCTTTCCTTACCTGCCCCCACTTGTTCTGAGACCACTTTCTGCTGAGCTGCATTACTCTTGACAATGGCCCAACTGCCCACTTCAGCACCCTCCCTCCCTGAGCTTCCGGCGCTCCGCCTGCCGCTTTGGTGGCTCTGTAGGCAGAGCTGCAAACTTCTCTTCTCTGAATGGGCAGGTGAGGAGGGAACCTGCCCCACTGGTTCCGCAGCTGTGTTGTTCTCGCCAATGGCGCGGCCATGAGACCTGGTGGATTCCCCCCATGTGACCCACGTGAGGCTGTAGCCAGGCCTACCATACGTTAACTCTAACCCCCATTGCCCCCCAACCCCCAAGGCAGATGTGAAGCCTTGGAGGGGAAAACAAAAAAACTTGGGTGGGAAAAAAAGTTTTTTCCCATTTGTTTCCAAAGCAGTTTGGAAACAAGCAGGAAAAAACCCTGTCTTTTCACAAGTTTCCTGGGTTTTTCCAGGCCTTCTCATCTCTAACCCACAATGCCTAACCCCAACTCTAACCCACACTCCACTCAGGGCACCCACAATGCACCCACATGCCACCTAGGGCAACCACAATGCACCTACACTCCACCCAGGGCAACCACAATGCAACCACACTCCATCCAAATTTTTCCATTTTTTCCCCCAGGGCTTCCCATCTCCTGTTAGGGTTGGGGGGCAGTGGAGATTATGATAGAGTTAGCAGTATCTTTTAGCGGTTATTGCACCTACCGGTAACAAGATGTTGAACTAGATGACTTTCTATCTCTATCATTCCATGATTTGTAATCAGAAAGCATATAAAGAACATGATTAGGCAGAGGTTCAGGCTAGGATATTTTAAAAAAATCTCTGGTGTGAGTGACTAAAGGATCAGAGTTCAGAAAGGATTTCTGTTAAGAAATATTATTAGAAGAAATACAAGAATGAGGAACAGTAATCCATATCATGCCATTGCGCTTAGGCAGAACTCAGTATCAGAAGGTTTCAATAAGTCTGACCAGATGAAGCTTCTGTAAGAATCTAATACTAAAGGTCAGGAACATTGAACAATATGGTTATATGGTACTTATTTCAGATTGTGCCAGATGAGTAGAACTGAGTTTAGGATTGTCGATCATAGAAGTTCATTGACTATGGAACATTCCCTAAGTATTAGACATAGTAATTAATATATCTTATTTACATTTAAGTTATCATCTTTATGTTAATACATTATCCTTTATAAATAATTTTCTTAACAATATTTGTCCATCTTAATAGATTTCTATTGCCAGTATCAATACCATAATAATACCATAGAACCCAGAATAAAATTCTAAAAGATCGAAAGGGTTCTTTTTGGTATCAGTAGAGAAGCATTTCCTCTATCACAGTGGTTCTCAACCTTTCTAATGCTGTGACCCCTTAATACAGTTCCACATGTTGTGGTGACCCCCAACCATAAAATTATTTTTGTTGCTACTTCATAACTATAATTTTGCTACTGTTTGGAATTGCAATGTAAATATCTGATATGCAGGGTGTATTTTCATTGTTACGAATTGAACATAATTTTAAAGCATAGTGATGAATTACAAAAACAATATAGCAGTGCTCACTGGAGAAGCTTACTCTTCCTTGCTCAAAAATGTTGGGAGGGAGGGAAGGGGAAGGAAGGAAGGAAAGAAGATTGAAGGGGAAAGGAAGGAGATGGAGAAGGAAGGAGATTAAAGGGGAAAGAAAGGAAGGAAGGAAGGAAGGAAGGAAGGAGAAAGAGATTGAAGTGGAAGTAATGGAGATGGAAGGAAGGAAGGAAGATTGAAGGGGAAAGGAAGGAGATGGAGAAGGAAGGAGATTGAAGGGGGAAGGAAGGAAGGAGAGAGATTGAAGGGGAAAGGAAGGAGATGGAGAAAGAAGGAGATTGAAGGGGAAGGAAGGAAAGAAGGAAGGAAGGAAGGAGAGAGAGATTGAAGGGGAAGAGATGGAGATGGAGATGGAAGGAAGGAAGATTGAAGGGGAAAGCAAGGAGATGGAGAAGGAAGATTGAAGGGGAAAGGAAGGCAGGAAGGAAGGAAGGAGAGATTGAAGGGGAAGGGAAGGAGATGGATGGATGGATGGATGGATGGGTGGATGGATGGAAGGAAGGAAGGAAGGAAGGAAGGATTTTTTTCCAGATGGTGATGAACTGCAACTCCCAGCATTCCCTACTCTCCCACAATGCTTTTTAGGGCTGCTGGGGGCGGAGCACGGCTGGGCAACCAGGAGACATGGAGATCGGCTCGGCGTCCCAGCTCAGCTCAGCCAGCAGCAGCAGTAGCAGCAGCGCGTTGCCCGAGCAGGGCGGGAAGAGACGGGGTGGTGGTGGCAAGTCATGAAAGCAGCGTCCACACGTTCAGGGTGCAAACGCCTTGGATGGTTTGGCTCCCCCACCCCTTTATTTACTGATCTGCCACAAGCTCGTGCAAACAAGCCCCGAGGAGTTCTGAACGAGCGGTCGTTTTAAAAAAAAGCTTTCAGCAACGAGGCAGAAAGGGGAACTCGCTCACGGCTTTTTCCCCATTTCTCGGTGACTGGGAAGGCAGTAGCCAGAGATGCCGCTGTACAAAAGGAGGCAGAGAGAGGGGTGGGGGGGAAAACCTCACTCAACTTTCACCCTTATCAGACCCGGTTCCCTTCTGGTTGACCCCCTCCCACCCACCCGCCCCCTTCACCTCCCAGTTTGGAGAAGGAAGGAGAGGAAGGAGAGATTAAAGGGGAAGGGAAGGAGATTGATGGATAGATGGATGGATGGATGGATGGATGGATGGATGGATGGAAGGAAGGATTTTTCCCAAATGGTGATGAACTGCAACTCCCAGCATTCCCCACTCTTCCACAGTGCTTTTTACGGCTGCTGGAGATGGTAGTCTGGAGCCCCCCATCCTTATCCCGGCACCTCTTGCCGTCTCCCAGCCGCCCAACCAGGACCTGCCCGCCCCTCCAGCCTCCTGAGTGTCATCGCAGCGGCGGGATCGTGGGAGCCCCTTTCCATGCTGTGCAGCCCTTCACCGCCAAACCCTTCCCCGATTCGTCACACACGAGAGGGGCATGGCCAGAGCACCAGTTCTCGCTCGGAAGGAGCTGCTTCTCCCTTCCCGGCCTGTTCGGCTGGCCTCCAACACATATGCGGGCATCGCCCTCTTCCCCACCACCTGGCCGCTTCCAAGGCCAGGAGCCTGGCAAACCGGGAAGGAGCCACTCCTGCCTGCCAGCCCCAGGGCCACGCCAGGTGCCAGAGGGCCAAGGTGGCCTTCGACGGTGAGGGAGGTGGGCCGAGCAGTGCGGGGGGAAGCTTCCGCGTGGCGTGGAGGCAGCAGCCCAGACCTGGCTCAGCTCAGACCTCCCAGGGTGGCGTTGGGGGCGCATTTCAAGCCCCAGGACTTGCCATGAGCTGGGAGATAGGGAGGACACAGCCAGCAACTGGCCGACGTCCGCATGGCCCCCAGGAACACAGCCCGACTCCCAACAGTCAGCTGGGAATTGGGTCGAAGTCCAGACATCGGTGGGGAACTGGCGGGGCTGCTACACACAGCCCGGCTCCTGACAGCCAGGTGAGAGTCGGCCCCATGGGCGCAAGCTGCCCTCCCAGTGTCCGCTGCTGCCCCGCTAGCCTTATCTTGGCCACCGCCCATTCTGGGGGCGGCAGGCAGGCCCAGGCGCTCCTGGGCGGCCATGGCAAGCAGCAGTGACGGTGCAGGCTGACCACCAGCTGGGCCACCAGCTGGCCCAGCCCAAGGGAGGTAAGCCACTCGCCAGGCCCCACGTGTGCAAGCTACCCTCCCAGCACCCGCTGCTGCCCCGCTAGCCTTACCTTGGCCACCTCCCATTTGGAGCAGCGGCAGGCAGGCCCAGGCGCTCCTGGGCGGCCATGGCAAGCAGCAGCAACGGTGCAGGCCAACCACCGGCTGGGCCACCAGCTGGCCCAGCCCAAGGGAGGTAAGCCACCCGCCGGGCCCCACATGCGCAAGCTGCCCTCCTAGCACCCGCCGGCCTCCCACCTCCCACCCCCTGGCCCTCTTTTACTTACATTTAGTATCGTTTGACCCCAAAAGGAGTCACGACCCACAGGTTGAGAACTGCTGCTCTATCAGCTTCATCTATTTAGGGACATAATTAAAACTGTGGGAGGGAGTTCTGTAGATCCATGTTTCATAAGTGGCATAGCCAAATGGGTCTACCCTCCCTTTGTTTTAAATTCAAATAGCAGAGAACTGATTTATAGTCTTACATAATTACTTCCATTGGAACTATATGCATATATATACAATTACAGATTCTCAGATCGCTTTGGTTGATCTCCTTGGATGTGTATGATGTTTACCCAGGACAATTGTAACTGCTTCTTGTACTTGAACACAAACCCATCTGATTGGGAAACGTGCATTAAATATATGGGCAAATTCTTATGAACAAGTATCTACATTCAACTTTTCTTACCAAAACTGGGACCACATTTGAAATGTAGACATCTGGTCAATTTTCAGTTCTGAGAGTACAAAGGTGTAATTAGCACACAACACACTGGACTTCAAAGATGTAAGGAATAATATAGTTGAATGTTGATGAAAACAATGAACTCTTAAAATAACATCTGGGCTCCAGGTTTCAGATATGCTTTCTTCTCTAATTAAAAAAAGTATTGGAACTCCACCCTGTTCAAAATAAAAATGGCAACCAACTAAAGCTGTTTCAGAAGGAGACTATAAACTCCTTCATTAATACAGCAAGGATAAAAAGAAACATTTAGAATAGAATAGAATAGATATTAGAATAGAACAGAACAGAGCTGGAAGGGAGCTTGGAGGTCTTCTAGTCCTGCCCCTGCTCAAGCAGGAGAGCCTATACCATCTCAGACAAGTGACTATCTAGCCTCTTCTTAAAAATCTCCATTTAATTTTTAAAAACTTGCTACACATCTAAAATATTTTTTATAAAGAAACATTACATTGTTAGCGAGGTTTGTGTTTTCAAAAAATACAAAATGTTTTGAAGTTCCAATATCCCCCTCCCTGTCACATGGACACATTTTTGGCACTTGCAACAAGCCTGCATTTATGGCCATTTGTAGCATCCTGAGATCACATTACCACAAGTTCAATTTTTTTACTTCTGGCTTTTGCAAAAACTATCCCCCAATGGGTTTGCTTAATGACTGTGGTATTCATTTTATGACCACCACATTTGCTTAACAACCATTGCAAAAAGATGATAAAACAGGTCTGGTCACATGCCTTTAAACCATCATGACTTATAATGATAAGTGGCAGTGTTATAAATTGAGGACAACCTATAGTCCAGCCTTTGGCACCTGAAATCCTGAGGATATGTTGAATTATACTTCCTGTCACCTTTTTTTCTTCATTCGTGTCAGAAGCACCTTCAAATTATAGACATATAACATTCAGCACTGAGCAAGTAAAATAGGTATAAAATAAGTCATAGAAATAGAGTGTGTATTAAAAGTATGTAAAATAAATAGCATTTTTTAAGATTTTAAGCTTTGTATGTTTTGGGTTTTAAATGGGATTTCGGCCAAATTATTTAATTCATTTTTAATTATTTTAAATTTTGTATATTTATATGTTTTTTAAATTTTAGGCTGTACACCGCCCCGAGTCCTTCGGGAGAGGGGCGGTATAGAAATTTGATTAATAAATAAATAAATAAATAAATAAATAAATAAATAAATAAATAAATAAATAAATAAATAAATAAGTAAGTAAGTAAGTAAATAAATAAATAAATAAATAAATAAATAAATAAATAAATAAATAAATAAATAAATAAATAAAAACCAGTGGTGGGATTCAAATATGTAAACAACCATTTCTCGGTGTGGATGCCGGTTCCGATAGTCCATTCTGGGCCTGGGCAACAAAAAATTAGCTACCAGTTCTGCCAAAGTGGTGTGAACTGGCTAAATCCTAGCACTGATTAAAACTACATGATGTCTACTCACTATTGGGCCATGTCAACAGCATATCCTTTCACCAGCATGAGATCTTCCTCTGTATATGTTGAAGGACATTGTATTCACCATAGCATATGTGAGATGCATTTTTCTTCTCCACATTCACACAGAGTATCTTCTATAGGGAAGCCTCATTTTCTTATTTATTTATTTATTTATTTATTTATTTATTTATTTATTTATTTATTTATTTATTTATTTATTTACTTATTTATTTATTTATTCATTCGACTTGTATGCCACTCTTCTCTGGAGACTCGGAGCGGCTTACAACATATACAAAACATCAAGAATCTAAGTCCAATCAAAATATTAAAAATAGACACCCAACACACGTACAACTTTCGAACAACAACCCACAATCATCCCCAGGCCTGCCGGCAAAGATAAGTTTTAAGGTTCTTTCGGAAAGCCGGGAGAGTGGGAGAAAAGCGGACTTCAAGGGGCAGTTGGTTCCAGAGGGTGGGCGCCACAACAGAGACCCGCCAAATGACATTGTTTCGTTGACAGGACCCGGAGAAGGCCGACCCTGTGCCCTCTCACCGGTCGAAGGGAAGTATGTGGCAGAAGACGGTCCCGTAAGTATCCTGGTCCAGAGCCATATAGGGCTTTGTAGGTAATGACCAGCACTTTGAATTGCGCTCGGAGACTAATAGGCAACCAATGCAGCGTGCGGAGGGTTGGCGAAATGTGGGCACAACGTGGAAGGCCCACAATTGCTCGCGCAGCTGCATTTTGCACTAATTGTAGTCTCCAAACACTCTTCAAGGGCAGCCCCATGTAGAGAGCATTGCAGTAGTCAATCCTCGAGGTGACAAGGGCATGTGTGACTGTGAGGAGAGACTCCCGATCCAAATAAGGATGCAACTGGTGCACCAGGTGAACCTGGGCAAATGCACCCCTCGCCACAGCCGATAAATGATGTTCCAATGTCAGCTGTGGATCGAGGAGGACACCCAAGTTGCGAACCTTCTTCGAGGGGTTTATAGATTCACCCCCCAGGGCAATGGAAGGACAGATTGAAGTGTCCTTGGGAGACATAACCCACTGTCTTGTCAGGGTTGAGCCTTAATCTGTTAACGCCCATCCAGACCCTCACAGCCTCCAGACACCGGCACATCACCTCAACCGCTTCACTGATTTGGCCAGGAGTGGAAATGTACAGCTGAGTATCATCAGCGTACTGATGGTATCTTACTCCATGCCGATGGATGATCTCTCCCAGTGGCTTCATGTAAATGTTAAAAAGTAGGGGGGAGAGAACTGACCCCTGAGGCACTCCACACAGGAGTAACCTAGAGGTGGACCTCTGACCCCCACAAACACCGACTGTGACCAACCAGAGAGATAGGAGGAGAACCACTGTAACACGGTGCCCCCCACTCCCAATCCCTCCAGCCGGATACCATGGTCGATGGTATCGAACGCCGCTGAGAGGTCAAGAAGCACCAGGAAAGAGGACTGGCCTCTATCCCGGGCCCACCAGAGATCATCCATCAGAGCGACCAAAGCAGTTTTGGTGCTGTAGCCGGGCCTGAACCCAGACTGCAGAGGCCCCAGATAATCGGCTTCCTCCAGAGACCGCTGGAGCTGGAGTGCCACCACCTTTCAACAACCTTCCCCACAAAGGGGAGGTTGGAGATCGGACGATAGTTGGTCAGAATTGCTGGATCCAGGGAAGGCTTCTTGAGGAGGGGGCACACAAGTGCCTCCTTTAAGGGAGTCGGAAAGGACCCCTCCCTCAAAGAAGCGTTGACAATCTCCTGGATCCAGGTACGTGTCACCTCCCTGCTGGCAAAAACCAGCCAGGAGGCACATGGGTCCAACAAACAGGTGGCGGAACTCACAGCTCCAATGGCCCTGTCCACTTCATCAGGTGTAACAGCCTCAAACTCACCCCATATGATCGGACAAGAGCATGCCCCTGTCCCCTTAACTGAATCGTTATCAGTCGACTCTGCTTCACAATTGGAGTCTAGGTTGGCCCGGATCTGAGCTACTTTGTCTGCGAAACAGTTGTTAAAATCCTCAGCACTACCCTGCAAGGGAGGCCCCGGACCCCTCGGGTTAAGGAGGGACCGGGTCACCCTAAACAGGGTGGCCGGGTGAGATTCCGCAGATGTGATCAAGGTGGAAGGATACAAAGATCTTGCCGCTTTAATTGCCTTCAAATAGGCTCTAATAAATGAGCTCAATCTGGTTCGATCAGATCTGGACCTACTTCGTCTCCATCGCTTCTCTAGACATCTCTTATGGCGCTTCATCCCCCTGAGCTCCTCGGTAAACCAAGGAGACCTCCTAGGGCCAGCACCATGGAGAGGTCGCAGAGGCGCAATCCGGTCAATAGGCCCCTTCGTGGCCGTATTCCATGCCGCTACCAAGGACTCCGCCGAATTGTGAATGAACGAGCTCGGTAATTCCCCAAGCGCTGTCTGAAAACCAATTGGATCCATCAGGCATCTGGGGCGGAACCACCTAATTGGTTCCGCCTCCCTGTGGGGAAGGATTGGGGCCCTAAAATTCAGTCGTAGCAGAAAATGATCGGTCCATGACAAAGGCATAACATCTAAGCCCCTTAAAGCCAGATCATTACCCAACTGCTCCGAAAGGAAAATCATATCCGGGGTGTGTCCACCCTCATGCACTACTTGGGTCAGGTCCATGGTTGTCATGGTGGCCATGAACTCCTGTGCCAACCCCGAGGACACGCCAAGCGACGGCAGATTAAAGTCCCCCAAGACTATAAGCCTGGGGAACTCCACCGCCATCTTAGATTGTCCTTTGATCTTCCTACTCCAGTGCACAGTGCGATTTCCAGACAGGCCAAGTTATTCTTGACTATGTGGGAGACAGTCATGTGGTTGTGCTCATTTGCTTGGTAGCTCCTTATTTGCCTTCCATGATTCCAGGGTGTCTGTAGTGCCTGACTGTTAGGAGGGCAGACATTTTGAGAAAGCTGTTCCTTGATCTCAGTCTTGACCTTGGAAGTTGATAGCTGTATGGTCAGTATGTTTCTATAGATATTGCTTTAATCCACTCTTTCTTTACAGCACTTTCCCAGCGGAATTTTGGAGGGGGGATACCAATTAGATAATGCACCTTTTGTATTGAACACCTCCTGACCAGTCTTAGGGCCAGGTCTACCTATTGCGCATCTTTTAATCTATACCAAACAGAGCTGGCATATTCTCCAACAAAGTAACATAGGGCTAATGTGTGCAGTTGGGTGTCCATCTTGTCACCTAATTCCTATCACCTAATCTGATATATCAACTTGCTGAATTATCTAGACTGTTTGCCGATTCTTTACTCAACCTTTTAAAAAATGAGCAATCCATAAACTCTCCCTCCTTCCCTCCCTCCCTCCCTCCCCCCTCTCTCTCTGTACATGCTAACTGTTACCAGCAACATGATCTTTTAGAAATGTTTTCAATTACCTGTCAACTATTGCATGTATCTTATGTAGATATATTTTCTAAGCTGAGATGGGTATCTCAAATACTTAGAGAGATCTCCAAATATCATGACCCAACTTCTCACCTGTTAACTCCTATCAGTCAACTAGGAAGGGTTACTGGTATAACAACAAGTAACAATAATTAAATAAATGTAATCCAGAAGCCAAAATGCCATAAAATAAAATAATTATGTGATGAAATTTTTTTTATTCTTTATAATGCCAAGATTTCCATTAGACTTGTTAGGAATTAGCAAGACTTAATCCAAAATGTCTGTGGTGATACCATATAATGCAGTTTGAGTGGTTAAGTATAATCATACACAACAATGTCTAGATTACCATACTTCCAGACAGAGAACTCTGTTAATCAATTACATCAAAAACAAGAAAGTCTGTTTGCATCTTAAAGACTCATAACTTATTATGACAAAAGCTTTCATGGACCAAAACACACTAGATTTTAATCATGGAAATTTTAATATAACAAATATATTTGGGTCTTTGTGGTGGCAGTCTTTCTGCTTTAACGGGAATTTAAGATGATAGATTTCCATCAGTACTATTCAATCACACATTTTTATGTTTATTGCTTTACACAGTATATGGCATGTAATGAGAAACAATGAAGACTAAATTGAACAAGTGGTTGGAACTCAAAAAGTTCCTCCATTCTGGCACAAAGCGATTTGACATCTGATTTGAGAAGATTGAGAAGTAAACAATTCACTATCTCCTCCTTTCTCATCCATGCCCAAAGTATTTGCCATGGGATCTCATGGACTATCCAATCTTCCTAAGTCTTCTTCTTTTTTTTTCTTTTTTTTGCCGATGGTCCCTGAAGCTCTCTTTTCATCTGCTATGTTTTTTTCTTTCTTTTGAAAATTCCCTATTCTTTATAGTCTATATGAAATTGTTTCTATGAATAATAGAATAACAGAGTTGGAAGGGACCTTGTAGTTCATCTAGTCCAACTCTCTGCTCAAGCAGAAGACCCTATATCATTTTCCTCCAGTCTTTTCTTGAAAGCCTCAAGTGATGAAGCACCTACAACCTCTGAAAGCAGGCTGTTCCACTGGTTGATTGTTCTCACAGCCAGAAAAAATATTCTTATTTCTAGGTTGAATCTCTCCTTGATCAGTTTCCATCCATTGTTCCTTATCTGGCCTTTGGGTGCTTTGAAAAATATATTGCCCCTTCCTCTCTGTGAGAGTTCCTTAAATATTGGAACACTACTATCATGTCACCTCTGGTCCTTTTCACTAGACTAGCCATGCCTAGTTCTTGCAACAGTTCTTCATATGTTTTAGCCTCAAAGCCCCTAATCATCTTTGTTGCTCTTCTCTGTACTCTTTCTAGAGTCTCAACATCTTTTTTTATAGTGATGGTGACCAAAACTGGATGCAGTATTCTACGTGTGGCCTTACTAAGGCTTTAAAGAGTGGTATTGGTAGCTCGTGTGATCTTGATTCAATCCCTCTGTTAATGCAGTTTAGGATTGCATTGGCTTTTCTGGCTGTTCCTGCACACTGCTGACTCATATTTAATTGATTGTCCACTAGGACTCCAAGATCCCTCTCACAGTTACTGTTATTAAGCCAGGTTTCACCTAATCTGTACATGTACTTTTGGTTTTTCTTGCCTAAGTGTAAGACTTTACTTTTCTCTACACTGAAATTTATTTTGTTAGATAGGGCCCAGTTTTCAAGTCTGTCAAGATGCATCTGAATCTTGCCCTATCAACTAGGGCAGTGATGGTGAACCTTTTAGAGACCGTGCCCCAAAAAAATCCCCCCGCCCCAGCTCCACCCCACCCCACCCCCCACTCCTCCTCCACCCTGCCCCCAATTCCAACCCTGCCCTACTTGCCAGCAGGGCAACCTTCCACAGCCTGCTGCAGATCACCCAGGTGGGCCTGCGGTGTCATGGTGGCCACACCATCCGCCCTTGCCCCACAGCATAATCTGCTCATGATTGGGCATGACAGCAGAGTCTTGTCCCTGCTCCCCCCCTGCCATGTTCTGCTCAGGCAGTGAATGGGGGCAACTCACCTCAAGGGAGTGGCTGGTGAGGGGGGCCACAGGGGTAGGTGGAACTGGGGTGATGGTGCACATGCCCACAGAGAAGACTCTGAGTGCCAGCTCTGGCACACATGTCATAGGTTTGTCACCACTATTCTAGGAGACTCTGAAAGGAAAGAGAACATAACAGCTTATTGTTCAGACTCTTCTGTGGGCGGAAGTGAAGTACAAGGAAAAATCCCATTGACAATGAAAATGAAACTAGGGTTAGAGTTATTGCTAGGGTTAGGGTTAGATCATTTTGGAGTCAGGGCAGAAAAAGTGAGCTATGGGAAGATTATGTGAGGTTCTCAAAGAAAAGAGAACACAACAGTTTTTGTTCTGAGTCCTTTTTGGGCCACAGTGAAATACATGGGAAAATCCCACTACAATGAAAATGAAACCACGGTTAGGGCTAGGGTAAGGGTTACATCACTTTGAAGTCATAGATGAAAAATGTTGTAAGGGATAGATTCTAGGAGCTTCTTAAAGGAAAGAAACATAAAAGCTTTTTGTTTGGACTCTTCTGTGGTGGCAGTGAAGTATATGGGAAAATCTAATTGACAATGAAAATGAAACTAGGGTTAGGGTGCTCACAAGGGATAGGGTTGGATTTAGATCACTTTGGAGTCAGGACAGAAAACGGGTGTTATGAATAGATTATAGGAAAGAAAAGGAAAGAAAACAAAAGCTCTTCGTTTGGACTTTTTTGTGATCTACAGCGAAATACAAGGGAAAATCCCATTGACAATGAAAATGAAACTTGGGTTAGGGTTATTGCTAGGGTTAGGGTTAGATCACTTTGGAGACAGGGCATAAAAAGGGTGTTATGGGTAGATTATAGGAGGTTCTCAAAGGAAAGACAACACAACAGCTTTTTGTTCTGAGTCCTTTTTGGGTCACAGTGAAATGGTTAGGGTTAGTGTTAGGGTTAGAGTTAGATCACCTTGGAATCATGGATGAAAAATGGTGTGAGGGCAAGATTCTAAAGGGTTCTCAAAAGAAAGAAAACATAACAGCTATTCATTTGGACTCTTTTGTCGACTGCAGTGAAATACATGGGAAAATCCCATTGACAATGAAAATAAACTAGAGTTAGGATTATTGCTAGGATTAAGGTTAGGGTTAGATTACTTTGGAGTCAGGGCAGAAAAAGGGTGTTATGGATAGATTATAGGAGGATCTCAAAGAAAAGAGAACATAACAGCTGTTCATTTGGACACTTTTGTGGTCCACAGTGAAATACATGGGAATATCCAGTGGTGGGATTCAGCTGGTTCGCACCACTTTGGCAGAACCGGTACCTAATTTTTTGTTGTCCAGTCCAGAATGGACTTCTGGAAACGGCATCCACACAGAGAAGTGGTTGTTCACATATTTGAATCCCACCACTGGGAATATCCCACTGACAATGAAAATGAAACTATGGTTAGAGCTAGGGTTACGGTTAGGGTTAGATCACTTTTGAGTCAGGGATGAAAATGGATGTTAGGAGTAGATTATAGAAGGTTCTCAATGGAATGAGAAAATAACAGCTTTTTGTTTGGACTCTTTTGTGGACTGAAGTGAAATACATGGGGAAATCCTATTGACGATGAAAATGAAACTAGGGTTAGGGCTAGGGCTATAATTAGGGTTATGGTTAGATAACTTTGGAATCGGGGCTGAAAATGGATGTTAGGGTAGATTATAGGAGGTTCTCAAAAGAAAGAGAACGTAACAGCTTTTTGTTTGGATTCTTCTGTGGTCGGCAGTGAAGTACGTGGGACAACCCAATTGACAATGAAAATGAACCTAGGGCTAGGGTTATTGCTAGGGTTAGGGTTGAGGATAGGTCACTTTGGAGTCAGGGCAGAAAAAGGCATTATGAGTAGATTATAGGAGGTTCTCAAAGGAAAGAGAATACAACAGCTTTTCAGAACAGCTTTTTTTTGCCGCAGTAAAATACATAGGAAAATGGCATGGACAATGAAAATGAAACTACAGTTAGGGTTGGGCTGGGGTTAGGGTTAGGGTTAGATCACTTTGGATTCATGAATGAAAAATGTTGTGATTCTAGGACTGTGATGGCAAACCTTTTAGAGACCAAGTACACAATAATTGTGCCGCCGCTCCCCTGCCCTGCCCCCCACCCCCAATGATATTAATGAAAAGAGAATTGGATTATTTACTATCAATCAACAGTCATGAACAAGTGGCCTGATGGTGCAATTTGAAATTCATTTCAATGGATAGCTTTAGATATAATAACAAAGAATGAGACAAGCAAAAACCAATGCTAATAAAATATATTAAGCATTTCATCCTTACCTTCAAGAACAGTAAAGACATAGACAGCTTAATTAAATCATTTTACATTCATATTATAAAGACATTTACCTGGAGATTATTTGAAAACTCTAAGCATACTAAGCTCTTAAAAATCATGAATTCTAGATCCTTACACATGCTATATTTTGTATTACTTTTATATAATCAGGGGGAAAAGAAAGCAATTAATAGCAATAGCACTTAGACTTTTATACCTCTTCATAGTGCTTTACATCACTCTATAACAGCAGTTCTCAACCTTTTCTGGGGCTCGACCCCGGCCCGCATCGCGCAAAAAATAATAATAATAAAATGGCGGGCCCGCACCGCGCATGCGAGGTGCGATGGGGCGCATTGTGCATGTGCAATGCGACAGGGCACATCGCGCATGCGCGGCGCTATGCCCCGCATCGCGATAGGAAAACAAATGGCCGACCCCCCCCAAAAAAATGGCCTACCAAAAAAAAATGGCGGGCCTGCACCGCGCATGCACGGTGTGACGGGGCGCATCGTGCATGCGCGGCATGATGGGGCACATCGCGCATGCGCGGCGCGACGGCCCACATCGCGATAGAAAAAAAAGGCCAACCAAAAAAAATGGCGGGCCTGCACTGCGCATGCGCGGCGCGACAGGGCGCATCGCGCATGCGCGGCACGATGGCCCACATCACGATAGGAAAAAAATGGCCGACCAAAAAAAATGGCCAACCCAAAAAAAATGGCAGACTGCAGTGCTTGGCGACCCCCGTGAAATGGTCGTTCGACTCCAAATGGGGTCGCAACCCACAGGTTGAGAACCGCTGCTCTATAAGCAGTTTACAGAGTCAGCATATTGCCCCCAGCAATCTGGGTTCTCATTTTACCGGCCTCAGAAGGATGGAAGGCTGAGTTAATCTTGAGCTGGTCAGGATCAAATTAATTTTATTAATATGGTAATATCATGGTAAAATATTTACTAAAGTTGAGGAAGTGGTCAGAGGAATGTTAAGATATGCTAATGCTGATAGGAAAATAATCAGTACTGTGTGATCTGTTGTCAGGAATGAATGCCAAAAGAAATAAAAATGGCTGTGTATTGAGCATAGTTTGTAAGGACAAATATAATGAATGAATGCAATGGAAATAGGGTACAAATGTGTCTAGTAAAAGAATAATGGAATTAGTAATAGATAAGTCCTAAATGAATGCAGATTGAGTGCGAAAGTAAGAGAGCACAAAGAATGTTGGGTAGTTTTGTCATGAAAAGAAAATGAATGAAGATAAAATTGCAAAATAAATATTCAAAGGTAGAATGAATGGCTAAAAAAAGGGGGAAAGACTGAGAATATTGTAGTTGCATGGAGTTGAGAGTTTCACAATTACTACTACCGGTATTGAGTGAGGTAACATTTACACCAAACTCAAGTCTCTCAAGATCCTTCTATATATTAAGCCTATCTTTTAGATTGTTGGCTATTCCTGCCAGCTTGGTGTTGTCTGCACTATTCCCCAAGGAACACAATTGTCATCTAGACCTAGTATTCCACAGGATCTGCCACGTACCGCTTACCTTGCAGTGGTGTTTGTTTTCTGTTCACAGGAACCTGTGATCTCCCTGAGGCCTCCATTCTTGAAGAAGCTTTGGAAAATTCTCTCCTGTAATCTTTGCAGCTTCTGAAAACCATACAAAAGCATGTTTCATTCTTGTGCAACTTCCATAGAATCCAAAGGCCATACAAGAGCACATCCAATTCCCTTGTGGCCTCTGCAACCTCTGAAAATCACACTGAACAGGGCATGCTTTTGAAAATACGGTAGTAGTTGCCAGGGGATTGGTGAACACTGACATGTCACCAAAAACATTGTGACGTTTCACCTTTGACATACATGTCATAGATCATCAGACTCCCAATGCAAACTAAATTCAGAACAAATTCTAGAGAGATCCCTCCACAAGTATATTTCCGAAGGCACTATATCAGGCAAGCTTTAATTGATGTATGGGTTAAAATCTGGTAACCAAATTATACCCAAGTTCCCAGTTGGATCTTATCATTAGAAATGCATGTACACCCAAAGTTTATCCAGGGAAAGATTATTACATATAAAAATATCCTAGATGAGAGAGGGGAATTGAAACCCAGGAAAACCCTTCAAGATGAGGGGGATAGAATTAGAATGGTTGGGCATACCTTCAATTACAGGCGAGATATTGGAAAGATAAAAAAGAGTTAGGTATAAAATTAGAACCGATTGGGCTGGACAAAATATTATTAGGCACGGAGGATAAAATGATTAAAAAACTATATCATTATTTGTTAGATCAGGCAATGTATGAGGAACAGGTAAAAGAGACCATGTCAACGTGGAGCAGGGATTTTGATCTCAATTTTGATCTGCACATCTGGCAGGAATTATGGGTAAGAAACAGGAAGCTTACTCTGGCCACCTCTTACAAAGAAAATCTCTACAAAATGTTCTACAGGTGGCATCTCCCACCTGTAAGATTAGCCAAAATGGGTCCAAATGTTTTCTCCAAATGTTGGAAATGTAAATTGGCAAAAGGGACATACTATCATATGTGGTGGGAGTGCCCACGAGCCCGTGACTTTTGGAATAAGATTAAAAAATGGCTGGAAGAAATATTAAAGTTAGTCATAGAGTTAAAACCAGAACACTTTTTACTAGGCATAACCATGCAGAAATATAACAAAGGAGTGTTTTATTTGATGTTACACATTCTCACGGCTACTAGATTGGTGTATGCTCAAAACTGGAGGAATAAAGGAATTCTAACAGAAGAAGAGATTATATATAAAAATTTATCGTGTGCTGAAATAGATAGGCTCACAATGGAAATGAAGGATAAGACAGAATCAGACTATTTTGAGATCTGGGACAAATTTTATCACTGGTGTGAATCAAGGGGAACTGCTCGGGTTTTAAATTAGCGTTAAGATAGAATTATATATAACTGTATTGTATAGGATAATATGTTTATATAGAGATCAAGAATTATGTATTCATTATATGTATTAAGAGGAACAAAATGTTAGGAATATTTATTTTGGAATGTCACATTATGTCCATCCTTGGTTTTAACTGTATTATAAATAAAATCTTTTTTAAAAAAGTATAGAATTGTGGCCTCTTGTTGCAAATGTCTGTTTTTCTTCACTGCTCTTTGAATCCACTCTAGAGGACATCAAAGTATGTAATGTAATCCATTTAATCTTCCACAAACTTTTTACTGATGATAACAAGAGTTTTGATATTTACCAAAAATCATCTTAAGCCCCAAAAGCATTCTGCTTAATCAAAATTCACCAAGTTTCAAGAAAGCAATTGGTGAATTTTCTTCTCTTCCTCTCATTTGTTATATGTATTTATTACCATAACATAGTTTCCTATATAACATCTGTAGAAGCTTTGCTGGGAACAAGACAATTCAACATATAGCTTTCTTGCTCCATCAATTATACTAAGCTTCATAAGAAAGGATCTGGAGTTGCCCTTCGCTCCATTCATTGAAGCTAATTAGACTGGAATGAAAGGCTTGTTTTTAATTTGTTATGTCCTATCAGTATTCTGTCTTCTGCATATTGTTGATGAATGGGCTTTACAAACCTCATATTATATCCATTAGTTTTGTGGGATTGCTAACATAAAAGCCCATTCACATTTGTTCCTGTAGTCTCTAGATAAAAGAAAATATTGTTCATAATATACCACCAAGCTGCTCTCCTTTGAACCAGCCTGCCCAAACAGGGTTGTAAGGACAGCTCTATAGCCTCCAAGGCAAACCTTTCAGACAAGTCTCCCATCCCAACATTAAAACTAGTGGCTATATTTGAGGGAACAGAGCTGCCTCAACTGTACTAGGAATATTAGATCTGGAATACAACATCTGATGGCAGCAAAAATAAAAAAAGACAAGAAGAGAAAGAAAAAGAAATCTTATCCATATATTTGATTTTATTTAGTAGTCACTCTACTTAAGTTGCACTGGGTCTGTCCTTATGCACTATTTATTTAGCATACGCCATACAATGTCAGGGAAATCTACACATGCTGATACACCATGCAGTCCTGACAGTCTAGACCAGGAATGCTAGTTCATTCTGTTCAGCGCTTACACGTTTATCCTTGGTGTACTACAGGGGATGATTTATACCAGTTAACTAGCAGCACTCAGACTGCTGGCTCTTCTGGGTTCCTCTGCCAGTCTCACCTCTTCTCACCTCATGTTGTGATGCCTTGCATCTGACCAAGTCCAGCATGGATTTCCTTTTTTGTGTGTGTGTCCACGTTTTTTATTAATTTTCCAATATTGCATTTACATATTTGAAAAGTAGCGTGGCGGTTGAGCATTGTAATTCCATTACATTTAAATATCATCAGTACAAATCTCAAAGTATTATAACAACAAATTTCCTCTCTTTCCCCCATAAGATCTACTATCATATTCAGATCAATACAGTTCTTATTCTATCAATCAAACAAAAAATACCTTTCTAATATTCATCAATAATCTTCAGTCTATACATATCTTAATTAATTTGACATTCCATCTTTTAGACAATAACCTAATAAGTTTTTCTTAACTTTAATTTTCCATTAATATTTAAATTTAACATTTAGTCTTTATCATTTCCAGATTTTAAATGATCCCAATTTCTCAGTCTCCTATCTCATATTTAGGACTAATAATTTTTCTTTTCTTTCCCTTTTTCTACTTCTTTCCTTTCTTCCTTTCCAGAAAAAGAGAAAAATAAATAAACCATCAGCATTTATACCACAAGCTAATATACGAATTTAATTATTAGTATTTATACTTCTAAGTTTTATTTAACCTGTGTCTCAACTTATGACAATATCTTAAATCCAAGTCTTAGTTATCTATAAACATTCAAACTTTTAGCAAATCAATTTAGTAATTGATTTTCCCTTAATATTTTAATTTAACATTTAATATTTATCTTTTGTCCAAATTTTAATTAAACACAATTCCTTTATCACAATTCCTCATATGATCTAATATTTAAAATACAGACCTTATATGTAAATTCTATCATATATCTTAACAAACTAATAAGACAATATAATATTCTTATTTCAATATTTATATTTCTAGATTTTATAAAACCAATTTTTTATGTCAAATATTACAATATCTTATGTTCAAAATACATATTCTATCCTTTTAAATATATTCTATTTTAGATCTCATATATAGATCAAAACCCCAATCCCTTTCAGTCTAATTCTAGCTTTTTTCCTCTGCCAAATCATCTTTCGTATCTTCGCTTTTAAATCATCAAAAAGATTTCCTTGTATTGTTGTAACTATTGTTTGATACTGATAAAGGCATTCAGTTGCTGTTTTCTTAAGAGGGCTAGCTGGTTTAACAGGTCATCTCTTTATTTTTCCAGTTCAATGCAGTTGTCCCAAAGTATTTATCTTGTCTTTCATCTGTTTTTCTTTTTTGTCTTCAAATTCCTCCTGGTTTATAAGAAAAGTCCTTTCCTTGTTCTCTATTATCAGTTTCCTTTCCTTGTTTTCCACAGTTTGTATTTGTTGAGTATCTAAGTCTTCTGTCATAACATTTGGTTGTTTCCCCTTCTCTATAGAATTCTGTATAGATGATTCTTTAGATGAAGTCATAGTTTGAGCTTGCATATGGAGAGTTTGGATAATTGCTTTTAACATATAAAGAATTTGTTCCTGTACTTCCATTCCTGTTCTTCTTCCATTGTTGTTTATTAAACTAAACAAAAAACTTACAATCAGAAAGTCCACCAAGTAAAAAGCTGAGTTGAGTTTCTTGCAGATGGTGCTTCAAAGTTACTTTGTATCTTATCTGTTTTCAAGGCAATCAACAAGTCTCTCTTAAAGAATAGCAGGTTAACAGTCTCAAATTTAGCCAGCAAATGTCATCTCAGAGTTAGTTAGATCTTTTCAGTTTTCTCTTCCCCCTCTATTTTAAGGGGGACACAAAGAACCCAAATCTTCAATAATAGTTAGAATAAAAATCAGAGAAGAAGAAAAAATCGAGAACATAAAGTTACAAGTCTTATAATCCACCAGTTTTAAAAAATAGAATTCCAATTAGGATCCCAGTATTTTTTCCAACGTTTTAGACTCCCAAGTGGTTGATAGCCGCTGTTTCTGGAGGGAGGGCTAAAATCCCCCTTCCCTCACCACGGGGGGGGGGGAAGTACTTTAGCAGCTTATGCAGGTAATTAAGTAATTAGGATGTAAGAGAGGCAGATCTCACCCAATCCTTTCCATGCTGCTTTGAAGTTGCCAGATGTTAATGTGACTTTGGCTGTTAGCAGCCTAGGGACAAGCCATATTTCTTTGGTTGGTCCTTTTGTCTGCCGGTTTGGAGGAATTGCCAGGTCTGACAGGAAAGTTGCTGTTCTCCTGTGATCCAGCAAAAGCCCCTCCTTGCTGGTCACCTCTCCGGGGTGATTTTCGGCCCTTTTCAGGGCCCCCCAGCAAAGCAAAACTGAATGGGGGAGAGAGAGAGCAGATCTCCCAGCTGTCCATGGCAGCTGCGTGATGAAACCAGAAGCCTCCAGCATGGATTTCCATTCTCCACACACATGAATGCAGCTAAGTTTTTTCCACTAAAATGGTACCCATTTATCTACTCACAATATTGTATGCTTTTTTTTAAAACTAAAATTCCTTTATTAAAACAATCAGCATTGTACATAAAATCTTTGTATGCATCAAACATCCTAACATCTGGTATACAACACTACGTATTATTCTTTGTAGACGTCTGGTTTGGTAAACATTTTTCACTCCTCACTTCAATCCTCTATTATACAACTGTTACATTTTTTTTCTCTATGATCCCTAACAATAGGTCCTGAGGTAGTAGTTAAACATTAAATATAAGATCATATTAATAATCAATCATCATAGAACACAACATATAACACTAGGTATTAATCTTTGTAAACGTCTGATTTGGCAAACATTCTTTACTCCTCACTTCCAGCCTCAACTACATGTCTGTTGTATTTTATCTTTTATGATCCCTAGCAAAAGATCCTGAGGTAGAGATTCCATAACCTGGGGTAAAAATTCAGTCTGCTTTTTCATTATTAAAGTAATCAACATTAAGCATAAGATCATATTATTATTATTATTATTATTTATTTATTAAATTTCTATACCGCCCCTCTCCCGAAGGACTCGGGGTGGTTTACAGCCTTAAAATTTAAAAAACATATAAATGTACAAAATTAAAATATTTAAAAATAAATTAAACAAATTAGGCCATAAAATCTATAAAACCCAATATATACAAATCCTAAAATCCTAAAAATTACAAAAATCCTAAAAATTTAGACAATCCCCCTAAAACATTTTCACCCAGTTGGAGCCGGAGCTTCTATGCCAGGCCGGCCTGTTGAAAAAGGAAAGTTTTCAGTTCCCGACGGAAGGTGCGTAAGTCCGTCATCGTACGGAGTTCGGGGGGGAGCTCGTTCCAAAATGTTGGAGCTCCCACAGAGAAGGCTCTCCCCCTGGGGGTCGCCAGTCGACATTGTCTGGCCAACGGCACCCTGAGGAGGCCCTCTCTGTGGGAGCGTACCGGACGGCGGGAGGTATTTGCTAGCAGTAAGCGGTCCTGTAAGTATCCGGGTCCGATGCCATGGAGCGCTTTAAAGGTGGTCACTAACACCTTGAACCGCACCCGGAAGACCACCGGCAACCAGTGCAGCTCGCGCAGGAGCGGTGTTACATGGGAGCGCCATGACGCTCCTGTCACTACCCGCGCGGCCGCATTCTGGGCCAGCTGAAGCCGCCGGGTGCACCTCAAGGGGAGCCCCATGTAGAGAGCATTACAATAGTCCAGCCTGGAAGTGACGAAGGCATGAGTAACTGTGCATAGCGAGTCCCGGTCTAGGAAGGGACGCAACTGGCGTACCAGGCGAACCTGATAGAACATCCTCCCGGCCATGGCCGCCAGATGGTCCTCTAAAGATAGCCGTGAATCCAGGAGGACTCCCAAATTGCAAACCCTTTCTGCGGGGGCCACTGTTTCGCCCCCAACAGACAACAAAGGAGTCAATTGACTAAACCGGGACGACGGTAGCCACAGCCACTCGGTCTTGGAAGGGTTGAGCTTGAGTCCGTTCTTCCCCATCCAGACCCGCACGGCCTCCAGGCATTGGGTCAGCACGGCAAGAGCATCGTTGGGGTGGTTCGGCGTGGAAATGTACATCTGAGTATCATCAGCGTACAGATGATACTCCACACCAAAACCACGGATGATCTCACCCAGCGGTTTTACATAAATGTTGAACAGTAGGGGCGAGAGGACCGACCCCTGAGGTACCCCACATACAAGGGGTCTCGGGGTCGACCTCTGACCCCCTGTCAACACAGACTGCATCCGGCCGGAGAGGAAGGAGGCGAACCACCGCAAAACAGTGCCCCTATACCTAACCCCTCCAACCGTTGCAGCATGATACCATGATCGATGGTATCAAAAGCCGCCGAGAGGTCCAATAGCACCAGAGCAGAGGAACAACCTCTGTCCCGGGCCCGCCAGAGGTCATCCACCAACGCGACCAATGCTGTTTCCGTGCTATAGCCAGGCCTGAAGCCCGACTGGTGTGGATCCAAGTATAACGATTCCTCCAGGTGTCGTGGGAACTGTCTGGCAACCACGCTCTCGACAACCTTCGCAAGAAAGCGAAGGTTGGAGACAGGACGATAATTTGATAAAACAGCTGGATCCAGGGTAGGCTTCTTAAGGAGGGACCTCACTACCGCCTCTTTCAAGGCGGTAGGGAAGACACCCTCACTTAAAGAAGCATTAATAATTACCTGGAACCAGCCTCGTACCACCTCCTGGGATGCCAGCACCAACCAGGAGGGGCACGGGTCCAATGAACAAGTGGTCGCCCTAAGTCCCCCAAACAACCTGTCCATGTCCTCGGAAGTCATGGGGTCAAACTCAGCCCAGATAACAGTCTCAAGACCGGACTCCGTCTCTCCCACTGGACACACCCAGTTGAAATCAAAGCCTTCCCGTATCTGAGCGATTTTATCATGCAGATATTTTCCGAAATCCTCAGCTCTTCCCTCTAAAGAGTCTCCTCTCACCTCCTGATGAAGGAGGGAGCGGGTCACCCTAAACAAGGAGGCTGGGCGGTTATCTGATGACGCGATAAGAGCAGTGAAGTAAGAACACTTCTCTGCTTTTATCGCCGCTAGGTAGGACCTAATATGGTCTCTTACCAGTGTTCGGTCAGATTCGGCAAGGCTCGATCTCCAACTGCTCTCTAGGCGTCTTTTCCGGCGTTTCATCTCTCTCAGCCCCTCATTATACCAAGGGGCCGATCGAGACGCACGCCGAATCAGAGGCCGCAAAGGCACGACCCAGTCTAGAGCACCGGCCGCAGCCCTATCCCAGGCTGCCGTCAGCTCCTCGACCGAGTCGTGTATCCGAACCTCAGGAATTGGCCCAAGCTCTGCCTGGAATCGCTCGGGCTCCATCAGCCGCCTGGGGCGGTACCATCTCACCGGTTCCGCCTCCCTGCGGTGGGGTGCAATGGTCAGAAAGTCCAGGCGTAGGAGAGAGTGATCAGACCATGACAGGGGTTCAATGACTATATCCCCTATATTCTGACCACTCAGCCACTGTCCAGAGACAAAAACCAGATCAAGCGTGTTCCCCCCTGTGTGTGTGGGGCCTTGAATTACCTGGGCCAGGTCCATGGCTGTCATGGAAGCCATGAACTCCCAAGCCTCACCGGACACCCCGCCCACGGACGGCAGGTTGAAGTCACCCATAACTATCAGCCTAGGGACCTCAACCACCACCGCGGCGATAACGTCCAGGAGCTTGGGCAGGGAGGTTGATACGTGGCAGGGAGCCAAGTACGTAATCAACAGCGCCCTCGGGCCCCCAAGGTCCCACTTAACCAGGAGGGATTCACAGCCCGCCGTCTGAGGAACAGTGACCTCCCTTGGCCTAAAATCTTCCCTAATCATGACCGCCACTCCTCCACCCCTGCCCTGGGCTCTCGGCTGGTGGAATGCAAGGAAACCCGGTGGGCACATTTCCACCAGAGGGACACCGCCCTCTGGTCCCAACCAGGTCTCTGTTATACCCGCCAGATCTGCTCCCCCCTCCAAAATTAAATCTTGAATGAGGGGGGCCTTATTTACCACAGACCTGGCGTTGCACAGCAATCATCGTAGGACATAACATACAACAATAGGTAAACATTCTTCACTCCTCACTTCAAGCTTCCACTATACCCCTGTTACATTTTTAAATATTGTATGCTTTTAAACTGCTGGGAGGGCAGGAGTTAGGGATGAAGTTATGGGAGGTCTCTCCCAGGCTTGAACTGCCACAGTGCAGACCATTTCTGGCTGGCAGTTCCAGCATCATGCACTAATCCAGTGTTTTGCAATCTTAGCAACTTCAAGTTCAGTAGACAACTCACAGAATTCCCTAGCTAGCATGCTGGAAGTTGGAGGTGGGAGTTGTAATCAAAGCCAAAGTCTAACCATCATAAAATCATCAAGTTTGAGAAACACTGCATTAACCCATATACCACTTTCATCTGCTACTCAGTCCCTACCTATCATGCCAGCCTATATAAATGCATGTAGCAGATCTATAGCACATCATGACCAGTTTGAAATTTTAAATATTGAACACCTGGCTAGTGACAAAAAGTGGGTCATTTTTAAAAAAAAAACATTTTCCATTCTTTCTGGAGTAAAATCAAGATTCATTTGCCAGGGTCTGACTGCCATGAAATAATTTTGTATGTGTATGTCAGCTCTAGTTATCATTTTATTATACAATCTACTTTAATTTCACACCATCCTAAATCAATCATGATGAATGATAGCCAAATATTAAACAAAATAAATATGATCTAGTAATCCCCTTATGAATGATATTTAGACTTGCCCATAGACGCATTTGCTAGTTTTAATACTTCCCATTGCACTCCATAATAAAGACCACCATCCCAACCAAATGACCACTGAGCAGAAAGATCCCTGCATGCAAAGTTGGGGTGGGGATGAGGGAGACAAGAAAAGCATCAAATTCGATTCTGGGAGATTCTATTTATCTGAATGGCAACCCCACCTCCAGCACAGAATAGGGACAAAGTATGAAACAAGGCAATGGAAAAAAATGTCCAAAATTTATGGACTGAACAGTGATTTGAAGCCCTGTAGGGACATCATGACTCAAAGCATTGCCTGTGCATCATGATTCACCACTTTATTTTGGAGCAAGAAAGAAATGAGATGTTTCCTTTTCTGTCTCAGTTGTTCATAGGGAGTACCCCAACACTCCACCTATTTCTCATTTCCCTTTATTCTTCCCAGTAACATACTCCAAAAATACTTGTGAGTTTCCAATTCAGGTCATGACTCATAGACTATACATGGGTTAATTCTTTCTGATTTTTTACTTTGTGTTTTACTTCCTAAGGTATAAAATGAGAGGTATTTCCACAACCAAAATGTGCACCTATCTCCCAGCGCCACCAATTTTTTAGTGCAACCTATAAAAACATTAATTTTTATCCTAAGCCCAACTGCTCTCAAGTGTGGCCCATAGCAAGTAAGTGAAATACCACTCACTTCAGATACAAATGTATACTCCTGCTTCAAAACCACCATAACCTATCTTTCTTCTTCCAAGAAACCCTAATAAGGCTATAGAGAGGCATTCAGATAATGAGACCAAGTTATTTCCTAATAAATTGGAATTTTAATTATTGTACCCTAATTCTGTATTTATGTAAATATAGAACTTTAAGTAGAAATTCAAGACATAAAAGGCAATTTCACTATTTTTAAAAAAGCACGACAGACTCTTTTGCAGAGCAGAGAGGGGGAAAAGGAAGCCCTCCAACAAAGCACAATGATTTTTAATCGCATTTCTATGGGATCCTTCCACTTCTAAAAGCCCACCCAAGAGGAAGAATTCACTCTCTGGAGTGTCTCATCAGCCTTTTCCCCCTTTACTGGAATGAACAGGTAGCTGACTTCTTTTAACTCTTATCGTGTCAGAACCTCCTGAAATGGAATTTCCCCCTACAGACATGCAACGAATTCTCATAAGCTGTACGGTGAACTTAACTAGTTCTTTCCCTTGAACACCACCCCCCATCACTCATCTTTTATAATGCCTTGCTCTTCTAGGTTTTTGTTTTGTTTTTGGCCTTCTTTTGTTTTCTTCTCAATAATTTTGGGAACAATACCCCCTTCATTTAAGTATTACTTATCAATTAATGTCTGTCATAACAACCAATATTTTTCGCCTTTAAGTATAGAGTCTTTGAAACAGACTTGTGTTTTTGAAATTTTCAGCTGGGATATAAAAAAGGTAAAACTGTTTCCTTACTTTTTAAAATGTCTGGATGCAAGGAACAAATGGATAGAGGGTGTTCAAAAAGCTTAAACTTGCTGTTCAGAGTTGGAAACAGAATGAGCAGCTGAATTTGCTTATCCCAGCTGCTGTTCCAAGGGCCATTTCTATGGTCTTCCCCATGACTCAGTTAAAGGGTTCCTATCTGTGAGCCAGCAGAACACTATGTGTCAGTATTTATCCAGCTGGTATTAGAACTAGAAGTCTTTCAGGCAATGATTCAAGGACAACTTGTTGATAAGTTCTGCTTATTGCAATAACATAGGCAAGCTGTTTTAAAAGAAATCTAGTCACTACCACGAGTAAAAGACAAGTTATAGTTAAAGTAGAAGCATGGCTCAGTTCTTGCAGCTCCTTTAACAGAATAACAGAATCACAGGGTTAGAAGGGGCTTTAGAGATCTTCTAGTCCAACCCTCTGATCAAACAGGAAACCTTATACCATTTCAGACAAATGGTCGTCCAGTCTCTTCTTAAAAGCCTCCAGTGATGGAGCACCCATAACTTCTGAAGGCAAGCCATTCCACTGGTTTATTTTTTCACTGTCAGGAAATTTCTCCTTAGTTCTAGGTTGGTTCTCTCCTTGATTAGTTTTCATCCATTGCTCCTTGTCCTGCCTTCTGGTGCTTTAGAAAATAGGTTGACCTCCCTCTTCTTTGTGGCAGTTTCTCAAGTATTGGAATACTGCTATCATGTCACCTTTAGTCCTTTTTTTCATTAAACTAGACATACTTAATTCCTGCAACCGTTCTTCATATGTTTTAGCCTCCAGTCCCCTAATCATTTTTGTTATTCTTCTCTGTACTCTTTTCAGACCAGTGCTATATTAATAGGCTGAGAGTTTCCTACACCAGTTGATATCTGCCCATTGTTGTTATGCCAGACCTAGTACAGAACACTGGAATAGATTTTACTACCTCAGTTCCAATCCTTATTGTTTTTGTTCTAAGCTTGTTCTATGCAAAGAAGATTGCCTGGCCCATCTTGTCAATATCATCAGCAGGATGGAAAAAATAAACCCTAATATCCCAAAATTTAGCCAAAATTCTGTATGTCTATCAGGATTTGCCATAGTTGAAACTTATCCTCCTTTCACCTGCTATGTTTCTCAACCATAGATAACTTGCTCAGAGAGGTGGCTGGCAAAAAATGAGTGAAAGCTCTTTTCCCACTAGGGCACTAAGTGAGGAATCAGCCCAAATATCACCCAAACAAGTTCCCCTTCTATTCCCCCATCTAAATCACTTATGAAGAAGCTGAAGAGTACTACGTTGCAAGCCTCCCACCATGTCTTGTTGGCGGCTTAAGATTGAAAAAAGAACTTTAACAAAATAGTAAAGAGGACTTTAAGCTGCATGATTGAGATGATGATTTAGTGTGGATAATGGAAAAAAGAAAAGGTTGGTTGCTAGGGACCATCTGTACCATGGTTTGGTCCTGATGAAGGAGGGCCCCTAATTTTTCAAATGTCTTTATTGTCATATTTCTTTAAATAACTCTACGACTGTCATTGTTTCCAAGCAATCTTTGAAAATTTGGGTAGTATTGGAAATTTTGGAACTGATGGTAGAAAAATGCTTTGAGGTGGAAAGGTGAATTCTTTATGTTTACTATAGTTTATGCCTTTATATTATTTCCTTTTATGATTTTTTAATTTGCCAGTTATTGTAGCAATCTTCAATCTTTTTCAGGCTGTAAAGCCCGTTCAAAAAAGAAATTTGTTGAAACCCTTGTTCAAGAGGAAAAACACCAGTGATAGAAATATGGCAAAAAAAATATGAAAATTAAAATGTTTATTATAAATGCAAAATTAATCCTTGAGGAAGATGGACAGTCTAGAAACATGAAATATAAATAAACAAATATTTCCAATATACAAAAAATAAGTCTTGAATTTCACAGTTATTTCAGAAATTGTTTTAAGTGAGGAAATCAGTGAGTTTGGAAATTTACTTCTCATTACACAGAATTGTATTCAGTGCCCCTTCTTACAGAGTTCTCCATGTTTCCCTTTGAAATACTCAAGACTTTTATCTTTCAAGTTTAAATGTTTGGTTTCCAATTGTCTTTATAATTTTTCAAGATCCAATCCATTGTTTTCCACTATTTGCTCATATTTAATACATGATCTGTTTGGTTTGTCTTTTCTTTCTTTTTTTCTTTTTGCAAGGCCCTGCAAAACCATAGCTAAAGTTCTAATTCTATTTTTGTTTCTTATTTGTGATTTCAGATTAATTTCTCAAAACTTGTGCTCCAGGAAACAGTAGGAATATAAACAGCACTGAAATTAGTTTCACTTTTTCTGATTTCATTTTTTTCTACACCATCTGTAATTCTATAAGTTGCCATCAAGAACCTATAGTTGGAAAAAATCTTTATTAGCCCCTCCCCAAATAAATAAAGAAAAGAAAAATGATATTTATAGGCTATGTACCTCTAAGTGTTGGTGCCATGGATTTTTGTTATGGTCAATATTTGGTTGAAGCCACCTTCCTGCCTGCCTGCCTGCCTGCCTGCCTGCCTTTGCAAATCTGGTTCTTACATATTTTACTCTGAAGGAAGTCCCACTACAGATAGATTTGAGGCATACATGCACTGTAGCTAAGCTGTGCAATTTTAGCTTTTTAAAAAATCAATTCCCATACAGTTTAATAGGCCTTATTCTTATATTGCTGTGCTCAAGATACCACCTGGATCAAGCAGACCTCTCAGGGACATGCACATGCACACACACAAATGTGTGGTCGGTGGAGTGGAAGATGGAAACTATGTTTGTCAGAAATGGGAGACGAGATTTGTAACATGTACAGTGGTAAGGAAAAAGCAGCCCTCATGGAATCCAGTAAAGGCCAAGTTATTGCATAATACTTGGCCACCACATTGCTGTCTTTTACTGCAATCATTTCAGCTGATAAGTTTGGAAACACTGAGGAAACTGATACCTATAAGAATGAAAAATGAACACCTATATCTTGTGAATTATAAACAAGTACTTTTAACTGCATTATATATGGAATAAGATGGCTAGTAACAGATTTAAAAGTGCTATTTCTGTTTAAAATCTATGCAAATGTTTCTATCAAAACCTTTCTCAAAGACACGTAGAAAGCTCAGATAACTGTTGCTGAAGCTTTGTAATTGGATAAGAAGCAATATTGTTTTGAAAAGAGAACATCTATTTTTAACTCCAGAAAGTTTACTTCAGATGTCAATGAAGAAAAGTGTGCCTTTCTTGCTTTGAAGCTACAGTTGCCTTCTCTGACACATATTCATTATACTTTTCACCGATGTTGATTCTTAGCAATGCCTAAATGGACCTTTTCCCTCAAATAAAAACATGCTGAACTCAAAACTTTGGAACTGCAGTCCTCACAAGAATGTCCCTCCAAATATGAGTTGAGAAGGTCCTATTGGTTAATGAAGCTGGAATTAGACAGCATTGTGATTATTTGTAATTTTGTGTTCCAATTTCTTATGTAAAAGTTTTGACTTATTATGTATTTAGCATATGGCATTTTAACATTGAGAACCAGGGAGTCTACAATGTTATTACATAGTAGTTTAGCTGCTTAAGTTTGCTAGTTCATTTAGTTCATGTTCACGCGTTATCCAGATGCACCACAAGGGATGAACTAGCTCCACACATGAGTGGTTAACAACATTCTGCAGAAGTATCAGCATCGTCCAGGATTTTTCTCCATTGAGTTCACCTCACATTCAGGCATGTATGGCACCAGATGGTTTGTTGCTACTGCCATTAGCATTCCACTAGAGTGGTACCTACTTACTTATTTGTGTTTTTGCAGGTTTTTGAACTGCTAGGTTGGCAGAAGCTGAGCTGAGTGATGGGAGCTCACCCGGTGCTAGGGTTTGAACTGCTGAAGTACAGGGAGCTGACCTTTTCCTGCTGGCAAATCCAGTGTCTTTAAGCCACTGAGCCACCACACCTCCAAAATCTTTTGTCTTAAGCACCAATCAAATTTATTACTTTCCTATTTTGCCTATTTGAATCAATCAAATATATTCTAAATCTACAGCACCCAAAGCCTAATGAAAATATTAATCAATTAACCCAAATAAAAATATTATCTTCTACAGTGTCAGTGCAATCAGGCACAAGTATATCAGGAAGTAAATTCCATTCAGAGAGTTTAGCCCCAACTACAAATACAGTTTAAGGCTGAATATTCCAGTTTTCATGTATGTGTGTGTTTTTCTTGCTTTAATAATATTTTGTTTAAAACTAGACAGGTTTATTTTGGAAAGAAATTAGTATGACTTAAAGCTACACCAAACAAAACTTAGAACAATGTACAAAATGTTCCAAAAGTCGTGAATGGCATGAAAATATTGGGAAAATTTCAGTTACATAAGCAAGGTTTTCTGAAACTATTGTATTTGATGTGTATGGGGAATGGACATTGGCATAATTCAATATTTCTTGAATAATTTTCTGTGGGTTTACAGATGTAATGATTACACATTTATGATACAAATCCATTCTTCTGCCTGCCATAATTCCAATTCAAATTCTGAACTGGTGTTTTAATCCACCATGATAAGAATGTTATCTTTGCTGGTAATTTTTGTCTCGTTAAAAATCTTCATGCTTTTGGAAATGGACCTAGAGATGGAAGAGATGAAAGAAGGGAAATATAAACTACCATACACAGATAAAATACTGCAAGACTTACCATAACAATGAAAATGCAAAAGACCCTTTACCCTCTAAGTTTGCAAGATGCACCTGATGACAAGGAAGAAAATTTTGGGGAATGGAACATAGAGCTGTCAGGGGAAATGTTACAATTTGGGAGACAAAAGATGAGGGGAGAAATTGAGGGAGAAGGAAGGTGGGAGTTGCTTAAGGAACATAAACGGGCAGAATCCCCCCCCCTAAAATACTCTACCTAAATTGTCTTCCTCATGCCAAGCAACTTTCATAAAAATAGAAAGAAAATTCCTGGGTGATTTAATTGCCTTGGCTTGGAAAGCTATTTGGCAAAGAAAGCGAGAGTTAGACGTAAAAAATAGAAGATTTGACCTACTAGATGGGACATCATATGTTTAAATACTTGTTTGAATATGATTAAAAGAATGGATAACCCTTAGATATAATTAGACTTTTATAATGAAATATGTGATTTAGAATTAAAATAGCATTGTTTTTCTTCTTTTGATATGGGAAATATGAAAATAAGAGGAGCATCGGTATGAATAAAAATTTTAGCTATATAAATGTAATTAATATTTAGAAAATCATAACTGACAAAGATACTTTAAATATTGATGGGAAATCAAACTTTAACAAGAGCACGAAAAACAGGGTATTGATTTATGAATTGATGTTATTGTTATTTGTATAATATTAGTAAAATATAATGAAGATGTTTATATATAACTTTGTATACATCAGTAGTACCAAGAACTGTAATTGTGTAATGAGGGAAAAATATGGGGAAGAAAGGAGGATCAGGGGGAAAATACCTGATTGTGCAGTACTGAATAGATTTATATTGAAGAAGTTAATGTTAAATATGTGAATCCAGACACGTTGTTTACTAAGCTCTAAAGATTGTAATTCTTAAAAATAAAACTTTTTTTAAAAAAAATCTTCATGCTTTTATCTCTTCAGTGTTAACAACCACATTAAATTACAACTCAAACAAGACTGCAAGAAACATCAGCTTACAATTTCTCAGTCTTACAAAGTTCATATGATAGTAGTTTAAAACAGCCTGGGACCAGAAAGACACAGCTATTAAAGGCCCTCCATACTTTTCTTTTTTCTGTCCCCAATATTAAATTAGAACTTAATTTATGTTTTTAAGCATTTTTCCTTAACAAAGTCCATCCTGGGTATTTTTATTTTATTTTATTTTTTTAGTTGTACCACAGTAGGACTTGATAAAAAAGGGCATACTTGCCTACTTGATACTTAATTTATTTGTCCTTCCCTGTCCAGAGTTGCAGTGTAGGGAAATAAATTCAGAAAGAATAATTGTTTAGAAATTAATTAGCTGAGGATAATCAATGCAAATGGACAAGTTGAGGGGTTTTGTCCTTGAGTTTCAGAAGTTTGTCAGGTGGCTGCTTCAAAGTTAATGCAATCTTAGAAGGGATCAGTAGAAGCAACAATATCTAGGTTACAGGAAGTAATAGTCCTGCTCTGTTTCATGTTATGTTACATTCAGAAAATTCTATCTGATAGATAGAAACTTTCATATATCTAGCATTTTAAGGTGCTAGAGTGCATATTCAAAAAGTAGCAACCAGAATAATAAGAGAGATAAAAACCAGGTCATATTAAGAATAGGAATGAGCAGAACAGAATAAAAATAACAATAACCTAGTTGGAAGGAACCTTGGAGTTCTTCTAGTCCAAACCCCTGCTCAGGCAGAAACCCTATACCATTTCAGATGAATGGCTGTCCAATCTCTTCTTTAAAACTTCCAGTGTTGGAGCATTCACAACTTCTGGAGGCAGGTTGTTCCACTGATTAATTGTTCTAACTGTCAGGAAATTTCTCTTAGTTCTAGGTTGCTTCTCTCCTTGATCAGTTTCAATCCATTGTTTCTTGTCCTGCCTTCAGGTGCTTTGGAGACTAGCTTGACTTTGTGGCAGCCCCTCAGATATTGGATCACTGCTATCAGTCCTAGTTTAGTCCTAGTTTAGATATATCCAATTCTTGCAACCATTCTTCCTATGTTTTAGCCTCCAGTCCCTTAATCATATTTATTGCTCTTCTCTGCTAAGTCTATTTCATTCATCAGCCTCTTTAGGGAAATATTTGCAGTCTGATAAACTTTTCTAAAGATTTTTCTATTTTAAAAAATCATCACTCCATTTAAAGGCAGGGTAGTAGGATAACTTTGTAAGCCTATAAGGTGACTGAAGGCTTTTCCTGTTCTTCTTTTTACATCTTATAAATACACTTCAAATGAGCTTTTGGCAGAGAAGTTTCTTTTTCCAGGCTATCATTTTTACCATTTAAGAGCAGGAGATGAAACACTGGTGGCCACTTCATATATCTGAAAGTAAATCCTAATTCCTCTTATTCCTCTCCTGTCTCTGTTGGTCCTTCACTGGGCATCACACCTCTATACTTTTTCCTTGCACACAGCTGACTTCTAACACAAGCCTGCATCTCTGTAATTTACCACACTTCATCCTTTGAAGTCCCAGACTCAATCTTGGAACTTGCACTTATGGCAAAGCTGGCCAAAAATATTCTTAGCTTCTGGCCTACATAATATATTTGATTTTTGTCTAGGTTTTTCTTTTGATGGTTTGTAATTATCAAAATGGCCTCTGCAAGGTTTGGGAATCATCAAGTAAGTTTTCAAAACATTTTATAACAGACATAACCCTGATGCATACATCTGGTGTAAAGTTTGGAGTTTGGCAATGAAGATTGTGGATAGTTTATGCTTTGTAGGATCCTCTATTAACCATAAAGGAACCAGTACTCAAGAAATAAATTGCAGACTAGCACTGGTATAATAGCCATGGCGGCCTTGGAAAAGATATTCAGATAGTATGATAGCAGCTATTCCTATAGCAATCAGAATTCTGCAGATACAGTTTCCCTTATGACACTCCTGGAAGCAAAAGCTGGAGGCAGGACAAAAGAAGCAGGATAGAAAGAATATTCATGCTTTTTTTTTTGACTGTTGGAGTTGGAGAAGATTCCTGACAATATCATGAAAACAATCGGATCATTGAAGAAATCAACATAGAGTTCTCAAGGCACAAATGACAAGGCTTAAATTATCATACATTAGATACATTATGCAAAACATAGCTCTCTTGAGATGTCTGTAATGCTGAGAAAATGTAAAGAAAGAGAAGACAATGATCAGCAACAAGGTGAGTCAATTATATCATTGGGAGACCTAAAGATTGAGAACAAATTGTCCTGGAGAAAATCTATTTTCTCACCAAGAGTCAGCAATAACTTGATGGCACATAATCAGTCAAAGAACAGAGTACTATCCATGCAATGTACAAGGTCTGGAACATTTTATTTTTCAGTTAAATATGCTCAGATTTCTATATAAACGGAAAACTTTGATTTATTGTGGGAAGGGAAGAGAAGAACTAATATTTCTGCAAGTGACATTAAATAATAATTTTAAAAGCAATAAAATTAGCATGAATCAAATCTAATACATTTTAACAACAAAGAATTGATAAAATCTTGACATATTAAGATTTTTTAGGTAAAAAAATAGAGCGATGTTAGATGTAGCTTAACTCTTTTTAATAGTCATGCAGGTAATATTTACAGATTTTCGTTTGTAACACTTGAAAATGTTAATAGAGTAATCTTTCAATATTGTAATAAATCAACTATCTTAATTAAACATGCAGATTAATAAATAGATTTCAACTAGATAAAGCCTAATCAGCTAAGTTTTACTAAAACTAGTATAACTGAATCTCTAAATACAAATACAAACATGGAAATATTTTTAAAGTAATTGTATAAGGAAGGAGCTACTTATGGCAATACTTTTCTCAGCATTAAGCCTTAACTCCCCTTATCTTCTCTTCCTGCATGCAGGCTAGAGAAGTGAAAGAGGATTAGACTCTATTTATATCCTAAGGAGCAAGAGACTCTATCTTAATAACTGCTAATGGCAGAGATGCTATCAGGTGTCCTTTATATATTTCTGCCAGAACAGTTCTCTTGGCTAGTTCAGCCTATAATGGCTACTTGCTCTAAAAGTACCCACAGAATTAAAAGGTCTCTGCTGGCTCATATCTTTACAATGATAATTGTAAGTAATGAATTTGTCACTGATACCTTTGTTACATCAAGTATTTCCAGGATACCCTTTGAAATTTTGCTGAGTTCAGTTGTTCAAGCAGGAAGCTATTTATTTCATTGAAATAAATCAGATCACTTGAATAGCATGTATACTTCAATATTTCTTACAGTCATTTTCAACAAACTTATGAGGCTTAAATTTATGAAATTGCCATAGCATGAGATTTGGGAGATCTCATCTCAGAGCTTTCATGCAACCTCACACAATAGCTACATTTCATGAGAGGCAGCATTCCTGATGATTTGGAGGTCTCATAAGATTTGGGTCATTTTTAATTTATGATTGTCATTGTAATGCAACAAAATTTTATAGAATGATTTTCTCTTATGTTTCCTTATGATGAACTTTTCCTCCATCCCAAAAACCCAATCCATGTTTTACTTTTTTATTTTATGTTCATGTGCTTGAGTAAAAATAACATGCTTGTTACCATCTCTGTTGATACAATTATTATGGATTTTCTGCATATTTTTGCATCACACATTTCCCTAGGGACTATATTGGAAGGAAGCAATGGCTTGCTTGAAATTTGCAACATAACTCCCTCTGATAATGACCAACATAACCAAGTTGGGAGTTTTGTGGCAAAGGCTACAAGGATGTGGGAAGTTGTTGACAGCAAGAAAAAGGTTTCAAGTCTACATCATAGGATGAGATTTAAGGATACGATTGGCTGAGCACTCATAATCATAACATTTGACATAGAATTTGCTGCATTTCAGGCAAGTGGAGGAATGCAATCTTGGGTAGTCAGTCTGAGGCCTAGGGGAATATTTTTAATGTTAGCTGTAAGTGGTTGCTCAAGTAGTATATCCTTCTTCCCTTTTATGGAGTGATACTTTTCTCAAGTGAATCTAGTATACTTTTTATTATTGTTTGTGTTGATTTCTTCTCAGAAGGTGATTGGGCCTGATTAAATGAGGAAAATGATTGGGAATTAAATGTACACTTCTAAGGCTGGAGTCATTTAACAGTGACAGTGGTGTGTAGAGTTGTGGAAAAAGTGATATAATCAACTATATTTTTAATGGTGAGTTACTCCTCCTTTCAATAACAGACTAAATAGATAATTCAATACCAAGCTTTATATATCTAGGGAATCGTTGCACCGAGATATCTAAATCAACTTCTTTGAACAATAACCGCATGATCCAATCTGGGTCGGTCATCAGGACCAGAGGATTAGTTTTCCGAGATAACAGTATGTTATTTCAAAGTATTTCAAATTTCTAAGCCCAGGAATAGATATCTTACTTTTCCATTGCTACTTCTCTCAAAGTTTTATCTGGCAAACAGAAAAAGGGGTACTTTTTAATCTTTTCAAAAACTTGGTGCTTATGCCCAACATTTTTTTAAACAAAGGTTCTCATTCTGTTACTTCTCATGGGAATTGTTGAAAGCCTCTACATTCCTCTGCTTTTTCCATGTTTCCATGTACCAATCTGGTACATCCAGATTGTTCTTCCTATTCCAATGCAAACTTTAGCAAATACCATATTTGCATATGGATAGACATGAACTTGTTGGGATTTTCCATACTTTGGCATTTTCCTTTTTTAGGAAAGCATTTGGTCATCCACTTAGATGTTATATTATATATTAATTTGCAATTCTATGGGAAATTTGAAGACATCTTAAAAGTAATTTTGCTGAAAATTAACACAAATCCTTCCAATGAGGCCTGGTGCTAGGTCTTTGTGCCCCCTGCTGACCAGACAAAATACTGCTTGCTTCTTTGGAGGGTTCCTTTCTTGAACATTATTACAGTGTGGAATCTAAGTCTAGATTACATAGCATTCTATTGTGTTTCTAATTAATTGTCGGCATTTCTACAAAGAAATCTGATGCAGCATCAGCATCTATTGGCAACATTATGTAGGAGTGTTGAAAAAAACCCGGCTTCATTTTGCCCACTTCTGTTCTTAGATGTTTTGTTCTTTGAGCCTCTCACTCTGGTAGGCCATGCTCTTTGATAAGAGCATGCACCATGAATCAGGAGTGCAGTGGGAACAAGATTGACCCCTCTTTCTGTTATAAACAGATTTGTTAGAATATGCTAACTTCCCTTTTCTTGTTGTGGACAAATTAACTACAAAGTTTTGCATACTTAATTACCAGCCTTATTGGTTGGACACAGAAGAGTGAGAATAGCAACAACAACAACAATAATAATCCCATGCTTTGGGGGTGCCATCATCTATCATGGGTGTGAGCACCTTATTGCTTGCTACCTATTGCTTCCTAATGGTTATGTGCCTTTTAAAAAAAGTGTATAAAAGTTTTGCTAACCTGTGTATTGGGGGGCTCTCCATTTGTGATTTAGTCTCAAAAGCACACATCTTTCTGTTGTGCAGAAAAACAGGGTTACAATTTCCTACCTTGTGTGATAATTGGCTACTCACACCAGGGAAACACCAATCCAGCTTTTGGTTTGGCCAATCAATGATTTGGCCGACAAGTATTATTGATATCCTTAACCCAATTTGAATATCATCTCTAAAAGAATATACAATACTTTAAGAGATACTATTTTTTACTTAAGCAGAACAAAAAGTGAGGACAGCAATTAGATTTGAGTTTTTGATTTATCAACATGGTTAAGGTGTATCTGGCACATTTTCAAAACATTGAAGCTAAGTTTAAAGGATAAGTATCATCTAGCAGCATCAGCATATAAAATTATCCCTATATGATCACATAAGCTGAGTCTTCATATAATGGTACTAGAGCTCCTTTCTCTAGTTTAACTGCTGAAGAAGAGGAGAGCAAAAACTAGTAAGAATCTAGACAGGGATATGAATGATAATAAACTCAGCCCCTAATTTAACACTGGTCCCTCTTCACCACGTGCACATAATTTCTTATTTTGGAGACCTCCGAAAATGTGAAAATTACTTCAATAAAGTTAATAAAATTGAATAAAATAAAATTGAATATTTTGCTAGTGGTCTTCTTAAACTTTCAGAAATCCATCATTCCATTAAAGCTGCTATTTAAACCTCCACAACAATAATGCCACAAATCAACTATGTGATACTTTTATAGTGTTTGCAATTCCCAGATTTTAAATTTACTTCCTGCTTTCTCTGATGGATTAATTTATACCTGTTGAGAAAAAGAACAGATGCATCCAGAAACAATCTCTTTCCAAATAAAACGACCTTTTCTTAAACTGTAATTTTCTGATCTCAACTACAGTATTTATTTGAAAGCTATATACACAGGGGTTTACAAGCATATGGTGCACTGAGGATTCTAAAACCTGGTGCATTGTAGACATGAGTTGAATTAAGAAATCTACTAAATTAACAGAAGGTCCTAGTTCCTTCACAGAAGTCTCTCAGAAGTCAATAAGAGTTTTCACTTATTCTGCATTCAGTCATAACACCAGAATTCATAATGGAAAGACAATCTATTCATATACTATTTTGGCCTGTTTTGTTAGTTGCGAAGTCGTGTCTGACCCATTGCGATCCCATGGACAACGTTCCTCCAGGTCTTCCTGTCCTCTACCATTTTCTGGAGTCCATTTAAGCTCATGCCTACTGCTTCAGTAATTCCATTCAGCCACCTCATTCTCTGTCGTCCCCTTCTTCTATTGCCCTCAATCTTTCTCAACATCAGGCTCTTCTCCAATGAGTCCTTCCTTCTCATTAGGTGGCCAAAGTATTTGAGTTTCAACTTCAGGATCTGGTCTTCTAAAGAGCAGTCAGGGTTGATCTCTTCTAGGACTGACCGGTTTGAACGCCTTGCAGTCCAAGGGACTTGCAGGAGTCTTCTCCGGCACCATAGTTCAAAGGCTTCAATTCTTTGGTGCTCAGCCTTTCTTATGGTCCAACTTTCACAGCCATACATTGCAACTGGGAAAACCATGGCCTTGACTATATGTACTTTTGTTGGGAGGGTGATGTCTCTGCTTTTTAGTATGCTGTCTAGATTTGCCATAGCTTTCCTCCCCAGTAGCAAGTGTCTTTTAATTTCTTGGCTGCAGTCCCCATCTGTGGTGATGTTGGAGACCAGGAAAATAAAATATGTTTCTACCTCCATTTCTTCCCCATCTATTTGCCAGGAACTGAGAAGGCCAGATGCCATGATCTTGGTTTTCTTAATGTTGAGTTTCAAGCCAACTTTTGCACTCTCCTTCTTCACCCGTATCAAGAGGCTCTTTAGTTCCTCTTCACTTTCTGCCATTAGAGTGGTATCATCTGCATATCTTAGGTTGTTGATATTTCTCCCGGCAATCTTAATTCCAACTTTTGATTCATCTAGCCCTGCCTTTCTCATGATGTGCTCTGGGTATAAGTTAAATAGGCAAGGTGACAGTATACAACCTTGCTGGACTCCTTTCCCAATTTTGAACCAATCAACATGTGGTTCTGTGTTGCTTCTTGACCCTGCATATAGGTTTCTCAAGAGACAAATAAGATGGTCTGGTACTCCAGCTTGCCTTGATTCATGGATCTTACATTCCAGGTTCCTATGGAGAAAAGATCTTTACAGCATCAGACTTTCCTTTCACTACCAGATGCATCCACAGCTGAGCATCCTTTCGGCTTTTGCCCAGTCGCTTCACTCTTTCTGGCACTACTAGTACTGGCCCTCTGCTCTTTCCCAGTAGCATACTGGACACCTTCCGACCTGAAGGGCTCATCTTCCAGTGTCGTGTCATATCTTTTTGCCTTTTGGTACTGTCCATGGGGTTTTCATGGCAAAGACACTGGAGTGGGTTGCCATTTCCTTCTCCAGTGGATCACATTTTGTCAGAACTCTCTGCTATGACCTGTCTGTCTTGGGTGGCCCTGCATGGCATAGCTCATAGCTTCATTGAATTATGCAAGCCCCTTCACCACAACAAGGTAGTAATCCATGAAGGCGACTATTTTGTCTATATTTATGTAATTAATTTATTAATCATATTTATAGATTGCCTATAAGGATTACAGTGATTAAAATATTTCATGTGCTCAACAATGAACCCTAGGTTCTAGAGTTACTGAGTAAAGTGAACTAGTTAAATAAATTTAAAATTGTACTAGAGAATCCCCTTGTTAAGTATCATTTTTAGAAAAATTGAGAATAACACTAAAATACAAAGCAACTGTTTTTTTTCCTTTTTTTCTTTTTTTTTTAAAAACAATGTTTCGAGTGCTTTGAGAGTTACTATGGGTCCAGAATGAATATCATTTGTCCCTTATTTGAATATTGCCTCAAAAGCAAAACAACAATTTAGCTGATGAGCTCTGGATATAATATATAGTACATTCATAATTACCATTTTGGTTCTACATATATTATTCAAATGTACTAATTTGATGCATATATATGTAGAAGGAAGCAATTATATAACCTACATCAAAAATAACAATGAACATTTTTTCCTTTCATCTACCTTTTTTGTATTTTAGTCTTCTGTTTTCAAACCCAATTAGATACTGATTATGCTTTTGACATCCTAAATACAATGCATATTTTAAAGAATATTAACATTAAATAGCAGCATACATTTCAAGGCATAGGAAAATATGGCAATCTAATAATGATTATATCTCCTAGGTCTGTGCTGATCTTCTAATGGATATTTTACTGCCCATCAAGATTCAAATGATACAAAACAAAACTCTGAAGTGGCATCAATTTCTAAACAGTGAAATGGAGTGGCCTTTAGTTAACTGGATGACACATCCTTGCTAGAGTAGATCTGACTTTCCTGTCCCTAATTCTAGTATTTCATCAAGGACGATCCTTCTAGGTCCAAGGGATTAAAAATTGGGGTTGACATAACATATTGTTGTTTAAATCCATCTATTTCTTTCTTACTAAACAAGATATCTTTAAAAATTGTGCCTTACTGTATGATGTGATCTAAGTTATTATGGTTTAGAAACTTTAGTTTATGGCTAGTGTTGGAAGAATAAAAAAATAAAGAATAATAAGCCCCTGTGACACATATTCCTTAGTGAGGACACATATCAACATCATCCACCTCTGATATACTAGTAACAAAGTAATAAACAAACCTTAAGCTTTTGGGGCATGAATTGGGCATGCAGACTGCAATTAAGTGTGCCTTTCCAGTAGGTCAGTCAACACCACCAAACAAATATAAAACAGAATCCCCTCAAAGTAAGGAAAATCTTTTATCACAATACTGCACTGCATCCCTGATGCCAGATCCCTCATAAAATTCTACATCAAGGAAGAGATTTACGGGTCTAAGATCACATACCCCACAGGACAAGGAATGGACCTTCCTCTCCTAGGGACTTCACATATACCTAAGGCAGAAACACCTCAATTTACACATCTAACATACTTCACATCAAAGTTTATTGATACTGTAAGTACCATCATTCTCAATGTTCTAAATTTGAAGTCAGCTGGATTGTGCATTCATGTTTTTATTGTTGAAATAAATCCTACGTCCAAGCAGGTGTCCTGAGCTTATTTACTTGGCTGTGGAACAGACCAGAATTTTCTTCTAACATTGACATAATGTGTGAAATCAGCCACTTTGGTATTAAAAACTGTGGTTTAATGCCATATGTGAACCCAACATTTAACAGATTTCTCTATCTACCTTCCCATCTGTGACAGCTGCTGCCAAAAGCTTGACACTGACCTGACTTGAAATGCCCTCATTCATTTTCACACAACTGTTTCTACTCCAATTACAAATAGTTCTCAAGTTAAGGCCACAATTGAGATCATAATTTCCGTTGCTAAGCAAGGTTGTTGTTGAGTGAATCACATGATCATTAAGCAAATCTCTTTTCCCCCGTTGACTTTGCTTGTTGAAAGCAGACTGGGAAGGTCACAAATGGCACTCACATGAACCCGGGACTCTGCAACCATTATAAGTACATATTGGTTGCTTAGTGCCGGAATTTTGATCATGTGACCATGGGGATGCTGCAACAATTGCAAGGACTGGCTGTTTGCTCCAGTTGCTAAATATATGGTTGTAAGTCGAGGACTGCCTGAATGCCACGACTGCATCAACTAAGAATAATAATAAGAGAGGTTTTATTTTAAAATTCATAGTAGAATGTAGCATTTAATGCTGGCACTGTCATCTGGAATTTTTTATACTGGTTACAAGTACAACCTAAATATTACTTATCCTTAAAATTTTCAGTAAAAACTTCACAACTTCACGAAGACTGAAGGTAAAGTAACCAAGAAATGTGTCAGTTTGAAAGGGAAACACTAATTGTCCAGTTGTTATGAATTTGCACAAAAATACAAACACTCTTGAATCATCTTGGCATGGAAACAGAAGATAATAAAAACAAGGAAAATCCAACTCAACATATTTTTTCCTCTCTTTGTTAAATACTTTTTGAACATTTAAAGGTCATTTTGTAGGGTAATTCTCATTTCTAATAATAATTAGTGATAGTTTGTAAATATACACTCTATTTGTAAATATATACCCTATTCATTACAAACTATGACTTCAGCTTGTAATGAATAGAGTGTATATTTACAATGCAATTTGTCTTATTCCATAGCAATAATTCAGCTGCCAAATAAGATTGCCTCTGTGATTTCATCTGACTTTTTTCTTATAAGAGGAAAAAGTCAGATGAAATCATGGAGAGACCCAATCATGACAAAGGGTAATGAAGAGATGCTGATGGAGATGAGATGACAAGAGGAGAGGCAACTTTTTTGGCCTGGGGATACATTCCAATCCCTTTCCTGAGAGATGGTGGATGTGGTGGTGGTGTCATCAAAGTAAGTGGGCTGGTGTTTTTTTTGGTTTTGTTTTCTTTTCCTTAGGGTTTGGGAATCTAAGAGATAAGGTTGGTAATTTAAATTGTGCAGACCTGCATGGCATTTTGCTTTTGCCCTTCAAGCTCCCTCCAAATGAAAAAAAAACCCAAAACCTGCCAAGGTTTTAATATTTTTGGGATGATGGTATCTGATTATTATCTGTTATAATGGATGACTTAAGCAACTGAAAGTGAAAGGACCACGCAAAGCATGTTTCAACCTCCATTGTGGGAGGCACATTCTGGGATTGTAAATGGGATGCAGGGGACCACCCACAAATGTCCAAACCCTACTTTAATTGGTTCTCTGGCTAATTTAAATGTTGTCCAGTATGTTCTACTATAGAATTTATGTATAACTATTGGATGCATTCACCCAGCACTTTAATCCACTCTATGTCTTTGTGATTCCTTCACTGGGATTGGCAGTTTCTCACTATTATGAAGTGATGGTATATTCATCCTGTGTGCTGCAGGTGCTCAGTATCTTTTGTGTACAATCAAATAGTTCGGTAATAGCAGCTTAAAGACTGAACTTCTATCAAAAGAGCACAACATAGAACTGTGAAGGACCAAAATGGGACAAAATACACAAATGTAATCAAGTAGCTAAATTGTACTCTAAACAGTAATAATGATAAAATAAATTCTTCCTCTTTCATGATTGCTAAATTGTTCTTGCTACATAGATAGCTAGTAGAAGAAAATTTGCATTGTAGCCCATTTCATTAATGTTACATTATAGGTGTTAGATTTTGAATCCAGTATTCTGCCTAAGTCATTATAGCTTTACTGTGGTTTTCACTCAATAGAGTTTCATGATAAAGCCTGTACAGCAAGTCAAGACACACTGCATTAAATATAGCTGTAACAATAATACTTTTTAAAATAGATGCAGTCCCATTATTTCTGTGCCAGCCAGAGAAACGTCTATTACAGCTCACGGGACTGAGGCAAGAGCAGGAAATGTGATGTTCAGTTGTAACCGCACAAGGCAAAGTGCCAGCTGACAGTCTGGTTTCTCTTTCTCTCAAGTTTCATCTACTGAAAGGTGGGCCTTCTTATCTTACAAGTGGCCCAAGAAACTGCAGCACTCTGCAAAAGTTTGAGATTGGGCTGTATTCCAAATAACCAAATGAAGACTGAGTTTCTGGAAGAGGCTTGATTCATTTTTAAGGCTAGTTTTTAAAATGTTGCATCACTCTGAAGAAACCCTACAGCAGAACTGAAGTTTAAATGCTGTTTGTCTGCCAAAATGAAAGAAATACGCAGATGTGTAGCAAAAAAAAAAAAAAAAAAAAAAGCATGAACCAAAAGGAGGAAGGAAGAAAAGCTGTCAGAGTATTGGAACCAGATGTGTTCTTTCTCCATTTCTTTTTCCATTTTATTTTTCAACCATTCCACCTGACAGATATCTTACACTTTATATGTTATTTATATGTGTTGTTATCCTATATGGATTGAGGCATTCTCATTCTTTTTCAATAAATATATATTAAAATATATCATTACAGAATACAATGCATGGTTGTTAGATATAACACTTCCTTCTCCATGTATTAGCAGTTTCCATTTATCTTCCTTTTCTTAGGACATTTTCAGGGACCAGTTGAATTCCAACTGGAAGTATCATTAAAATCAAGCCACAATCTTTTTGATGAGGCAATTGTTTGTTTTGACCACAGTGGTGGTCCCCTTTTCTAAAAAACAGACTCAGGCCAAACTCAGACAGATGTAAAATACTGTACTTCAAGGCAAATTTGGAAAACAGGAAACTGGTTTATATTATTGGATCTATGAACCTGTTTCAAGTGCAGAGTTAGATAATGAGGCTTGGTTCCCATATAATTGTCTTCATTTATCTTTAAGGAAGAAGTTTTTATGGGCCTCTGGCTTGCTTCCTTGAGGCTTCACAAAGGATCTTTCAAGCAGATCCTTTTACTTCTCATGCATTCTCTTTCTGTCGTGGGGCCAACCTTCTTGCTAGTTCTGGAATCAGTCCAATTCTGGAAATCAGCTCATGTCCAAGAACCCACTGTTCTTCCATAATGTTTTTAACATTTTAGGTTTTTTTTTTTAAAAAAAAATACAATTTACATCATACTTCAAGGCTGCTCTTGCATACTTTCACCAAGTTTATATCATTCAAAACATTTAACATTTTCATATATTCAAGCTAAATTTACAAAAAGCATAATATGAAGTGTCAGAATTGGAAACTCTGGTTAGGTTAAAATAACATAAATAGCATCTAGCAGACAAATCGATCTAATTTCCTTGAAGCTAAACACCATTTGGGCAGATACAGATGAGAAATGTCAGAGGCATGGACTGGCCAGGTTAGCTGGGAAGAGTTTCATCCTGTAACTCTGAGAAAGTGGATAGGATCCTTGGGACTGTTACCCCTTTTTATTAGACCCTTCTTTCTCTTGGCTTGGGAAGCCCACTCGGGACATGATATGTGGCAACGTCCAAGGATGGTGTCAGCCTTTTTCATAGAAGACATAACTATTAGAGACAAATACAGTTTGTATCTATACACATATTGAAATAATGAATCAAAGGGCTGTTTACCAACATATTTGGGGTTATCTGCACTTGCCTGGTTGCCTCATCAACCAGGACTGTTAGCAAACATTTCTAGAAGGCAGAAATGGATGAAGTCACAAAGTTTATAACTAAAGATTTTTATGTGTTCCTCTTTAGAAAAAGGAGGGGATGAGGTCAACTCCATAGCCTATGTCAGGGCTCAATAACTTTCTTTCAGTTGCTTCAGGATTTGATGACAAAATTGTTCACCCATGCCAATTATAAAGAGCGTTTGATCCTTTATTATAACAGTTTCTCTGGATATCAGATTAATTCAGCTATGACAGCCCAAATGCATGAAACTAATGTTGTGAAATTGTCTCTGAAGAAAAAGGGGATACCCATTCTCATTGGGAGAGGGAAGAGAGAAAACTGAAGGTGAATGAAATGGGAAATCATCTTAATTTTCAGAAGATAGTTGTCAGATATTTCTTACAAGTAACTTCTAGAAAAAGAGCTTTGTCAGCAAAATGTGAAAGGCTTTATTATTATTTTAATTCAGTAAAGATACAGACAGCTCTTGGCCATGTCCTTAGAGATAAAGCTAACATTTTTATTTCTCTCTATCTCTCCCCACACAAACACTAGTTTAAGAGAAAATATTTTATTCTCAGTGAAAGACATGGGGAAAAAACACCATATATGTGTGTTGCAGAAAATGAAGGAATTTCTGCATGCTGAAGCAAGAACTGGTCCAGTGAAGCATGGAATCAAGGTGCTACCTTTTTTTATTAAACATGTCAGTGTTGGACTGTTGCTTGGGATATCGGCAAATTTATTCTCTGAAATCAGATTACATTCCCTGACATTTTTAACAAAGCAATTATTTGAAAATAGGAAATTAAACAAATTCAGAGACCTAATTTATTTTCCATAAACTGGACAAATATATCTTTAAAATGGAATAAAGGGTTAAATGAATATTTAGCCTTCTACCCTGACCCTAGTCCAACATGTGTTTTATTATACCACATTGGTTATTTGTCTGTAACTTTTTAAAAATATTTCTCTAGAGCAGCGGTTCTCAACCTGTGGGTCGTGACCCCATTTGGGGTCGAACGACCATTTCACGGGGGTTGCCAAACAACGCAGTCTGCCATTTTTCTCCCCTTTTCCTTAGCTGTGCTACTCCCTCTTATTCTATTGGCTTTTGAAAGCCAATAGAATAGACTCTCCCTGCTGAGCCCACCAAAAGTCCCAGTCTGCAAACGGTGCTGCAAGTTGTCTGCAGTGAAGGCGAGCTGTCTGGAAGTTTCCATCCCTCCCTGCTGAGCAACTACTAAAAATGTAAGTAAAAGAGGGCCGGGGTGGGAGGTGAGAGGCCAGCAGGCAAAGGGAGGGTTGCTGGCGCGTGTGGGGCCCGGCTGGTGCCTTACCTCCCTTGGGCTGGGCCAGCTGGTGGCCCAGCCGGTGGTCACCCTGTGCCATCGCTGCTGCTTGCCGCAGATGCCCAGGAGCGCCTGGGCCTGCCTGCCGCCGCCCCGAACGGGCGGTGGCCAAGGTAAGGCTAGCAGGGCAGTAGCAGGTGCAGGGAGGGTTGCTGGTGCACGTGGGGCCCAGCGGGTGCCTTACCTCCCTTGGGCTGGGCCAGCTGGTGGCCCAGCCGGTGGTCGCCCTGCGCTATCGCTGCCCCTTGCCAGCTACGCCTCGGCTGGCGAAGGGAGTGGCACCACGCATGTGTGGCGCTCCTGGACAGGGAAATACAGGTAGTCCTTGACTTACGACCGGTTGGGGGTCGTGGCATTAAAAAGGTTGAGAACCACTTTTCTAGAGTATGTTGTATTGCTAATGCATAATAAACAAACAAACAAACAAACAAATATAAGCTAATTTTATATATAGGTTCTTTCTTTTTTTTACTATTGCACTAAAGAGGGATATATCTAAAATTATTTTTAAGAGCAATGATTTAAAAATAAAGTACATTATAAATAAATATTTCACAGAAAACTGATATGATTACATATTTTGTATTTATGTACTTCAGTAACTCCCAAAACTATGTATATGCAGATTTTATTTATTTCTTCATTTTTTCTTCATTCTATTGTTCACATCCATTAATATTCAGATTTATATATATATATATTATATATATTCTGTATTTACCAGAACGCATTTAGCATATAACTTATTTTGAGAGGAAATAAAATGAATGGTACATTTTGGAATGAAAATAAATAACTATTAAGTGGAGTAGCAAGCTTGTTCAAAGAAATTTGTATTTGCCAGGTCTGGAATAACATCTGTCAGATCCCCCACCTTGGCTTGTCTTCAAACAAAAGGCTTTCCTGTGTATAAGAAATTGGGCATTTCAAGATTAAAAAGCTTAACAAATGCCTCCAGCACAAGTATGTGGTATTAGAAAACCATGGGGCGAATATCTGAATCACAGTATCAAACCAATGTTTGAATTACAGCAGTTTCTTCCTATATCAGAAAATATGTAAGAAGAGGCAATGAAAACATGAAATGGCAGAGCCAAAATTGTAATGAGTTTAAGCACAAAGCATCTTCAAAATCATCAGTTCAAGAAAAGCTTCCTTTAAAAGACTTCATAGCAAAATAGAAATAGCAAAAAAGACTTTCTCATCCCATTATTTGGGTGAATTTTCATTATTTTTATCAATTTGCCCAGTTTTTAGTTTAAAATTACCATTGTTCCTATTTATTGATTGAATTGCCATTCTTTCTTAATCAAATCACACATAGTAAGAGCTGCTTAGGATCAATTTTCTAAACTTGCCAAAAGCATAAAGATTAAATATTCCAAAGGAACCTAAATTTCAGTTCAAAATAACAATAATACAGTATATATGGAAGTAACAGATCAGAGTTTAGTCACTTCCATCCTGAAATAAGATAGTGCATAAATATCAGTGCAGTGTTCAGCAACAATCAGTAAAATATAATGCGTACTTCATTATCTACTTTTAGAAGTTATGGTCATGACTAGACTTTAGCTGCTATCACAAGGTCAGTTTTAATTCCTTTGGCATCCTGTAGAATAAAGAAGGATTTATTGTGGGTTCAGACAGACTTCCTATAAAAATATTAACTTAAGACAGGCATGCTTAAAATGAAAAGACAAATATGATTTTCAAAAATCCAAAATGTTCAATGTTTATTTCTGATATAAGGGAAAGGGTTTAATGATTATAACCTAAATAACTCTATTCTTTTTAAGTATTTTGATCTCATGTAGAGATTTCTGGGAAATTGAACAATCTTTCTCAATTTGAGTCCCTTGGCTTAAATACCAGGTTTTTAGAAGAAATACCACAATATTTCATAGTTTCTTCAATATAGTTTTCCTTAATTGTGAAAATTGAATCATTAAAAATGGACGACAGAGTTCAAACAAATACCGTAGCAGTTATGTTCATAATGTGCTTCTGTGGGCAAAGTCATTGTTTATTGTACCACTAAGGAATGTCTATGTGGTTGAGTAATATTCTATTTTCTTTGCAGTGTTTTATGATTTTATGTCATAATTCTTCTTAGTTGCTCTGTTTTTTTGAGTTGTACGTTAAATGTAGCTAAGTGTTAATGTCTGGTACTTTATCAGTCTTCAGTAGATGTTTCTGTAATTTATTTGTCATATGTTCTATATTTTGCCCCCTCAAAATAGTATTTAAGCTTTTTTAAAAAAATCAGCAGATTACATGAATATAGTCTTGCTCTTTTTCATCTCTTAGGAATAGATTTTGATTTTATTGTTCTGGACGAATGGAATATTCTTGTTCATATTCAATAAATTCTCAAAAAATCACAAGCACTTCTGTGATAATAAGCCATTAAAAATTAACTTAGAATAGAGTTTATGAACTTCTTTGCTGGATCAGTATATGTTACCTAGCAATAGAAGAGACCTTGAACAATACAGATGATTTATAGATGTAAAAGTGCAATTCATAATTTTCCAGCATTTTTCTTGTGGCCCCCAAATCTACATTGGTGGGAGTAAAATGACTAACCTGGTAGGGAGATAAGAGACAAAATGAAGTAAACTTGACAAGAATCCCACAAAGCTTGCAGATTGAACAAGCTATTATCTATAGATTCTATAGATCTGCATTCTATAGTATAGAATGTCAAAACTGCTCTATTCCAAGTACCCTCCTCTGGTCTCATGATCCGAAGCAATAAGCATATAGTCTGCCTCCTGTTTCCCATTACAGACTTAAATACAGACACCTTAAATGTACCACACACATCTAGTTACTTATCTAATTTATATAGCTGCCCATCTCACAAAGTGACTCTGAGTAGTATACAATAAAATAAATTAACTGACATTAAGCTGAGAGCAAAAATCATTCTGATTCAAGAATAAATTTCTTGATCATTGAAGTGTCTACTATTGCAAATATTTTTAAATTCAACCTCAAAAATATCTTTTTTTCTTCTCTGTGCAGCATTTCACAAGGGAAATTATTTGAAAAAGCTGTAGGATATCTGTGCACTAGATTTTATTTACATTTTCATTACATATATTGCTGTATCTTCCCTCCTAAAATTGAATTTATTATGTGGAATTTATTATTGCTACAACTCTCCATTTTTGGAGAGAAGTATATAGAATTGCTCAAGAATTGCTCAACTCTTTGCCAGACAAGTAACAGTGGATAAAAAAAAAAGTTTTCAACTTTACTTAGTTTTTGTCTTAACAGTAGTAATTGTATTATTTTCCATTTATGTTTTTAAATTTTAAATTTGGGGGGGGGGTAAACTTTGAATCCTTTCTTTGTATGGGAAAAGTGGTTATAAAACAAATGACTAAATACATATTAGAATCATAAACTGTCTGTATTGCTCTGATTATTATGTGATTTTTTTTCCCTTTCAGACTCTTCTCTTCATCCTGCTTACACAGAAGAAATTAACCTTGCAATGGATTCTTCTTGAGAGGAAATATCACAGAGCTATCTGATTCCTCAACTTTAAATCTTGCTGGTTTAACTGTGCCAACACATTTCTGCTGTAGAAGAGCAGAGCCTAGGGCAATAATTCATAGTTCAAAATGTCATTTGTTCTTCTCTACCTGAACAATACAGTTCCAGTATACAGTTCCAGAGAAACACTTTTCAATAAATATCTGCAAGTATGACCTGCATTAGTCTCTTTTTCTGTCTTCTTTGCATTGGGGTTGCGCAACAGGGCATTCTCCCCTTATGGGGTTACAATACTCCATAAAATATATACCCCATGCAGGTATTGTGCCTAAATCAGATCCGAACGGGCTCAAAAATGAAAAGATAGATGTAACATGTTCTGTACATTTTCAGTATTATATCTCTAAAAAAATATTTCTGTTATATTACTCCAACTAAATGGGTTAGAAGAAAAATGATCTTTTTTCTCAATCTCATAATTCACTAGACATCTTTCAAGGCACAGGCAGAAATATAACTGAGTGCTATTCATGATTCTGACAAAGTGGAAGAGACCCAAATTTAAACCTTCCTTTTGGCATCCTGCCTGTGTAATCAGTAAACTCTGCCCCCAGCTCTTGCTCTTTTACCATGGAAACTCAAACAATGAACTGAACAGCTGTTTCTTTATTCATCGTATTATAGAAGAGCATTGTACATGTATTTTTAAAAGTGCTTTCTTTTCTTTTTCATTTAAACCCCAGCTAAGACTTGAGAAACTGTTCCCTATTACAACTTGTAGAATCAATTAGAAATCAACATTTTAACAGACATTATTTGTCTTTTCTCATTTTGTTGAGTTTAGACAATAATGTCTTGGGAAATCGCCTCTCCTCAATTTTTCCCCCATTTGCTGCTCCAGTGCCTCTCAATAGGCAACTTATTTCTTCATTCATTTGACATACTGTCACTTATATGCCTGCTTGCATTCCCATGTGTGAGCACCTCTCTAATCAGAAATCACAGACCAGCCAGTTCCTGGCACTAACAGCCTAGGAATCCAAGCAAGAGGATTCATAAGAAAAGATGTATAGCTAAGCAGGGGACTTATCCTTTTATGTATGTTGAAATTTGGTTGAAGTTATATATAAAAAAGAGAACAAATAACTACATATTGTTTGAAACATTTCTTTCTAAATTTAGAAGGAATGACTAAGTCAGAAAATTAGAAACCCAAACTTATTTATGCAATCCGTCAACTTGGCCACCACCCAACTCCAATCAAGTCTGGGCAGCTTAAAAGCAAATATACAGAGCAATATACAAATAAACAGTAAATTAGATGGCAAATCTGCCCAGTGGCAACATGCATATTCCCTACAACAACCTAGCCTAAAGCCTGTGAGAAAAGCAGAGCCTTTAAGGCACTCCAGAGTAGCTTCAGGGTGGGAGCCACCCAAATCTTAAGAGAATGTAATTTCAGAGAGCAGGCTCTGTCCAGAAAAGGCACTCTTCTGGGGTCCCGATAGGTGGCACTGTTTAAGAGTTTATCATCTTAAAATAACAATGATGATGCTAGTTTATCATTTTAAAATAATAAGAATCAAATGCAGGTGACAAGAAAAGGATGTTGTGCAACAGTTTAAGCATCTTACCATGTATAAATGTAAAACCATAAATTGTATGCAGGTATATGGGTATGCATAGGTAATCCTCATTTAGCTATCACAATTGCAATCATGACTGTGCTTCCAATCTTACTTCAGCTTTCCGTTGAGTTACATACCTGCAAAGATAATAAATGCAAGAATTGGTTATAAAGTTGTGTTTATCACCATCATAACTGCAAACCTGCAGTAAAGAGGAAGTCACTAAATAAAGATTATCTGTTTGTATATGGGCATATAATACAATTTTTTTGTCTACAGAGTTTTCATATTGCATCAAACATACTGGGTGGATAACAGCAAAACAAAAAATTCAGTAAAATTCAATTGAAAAATCAAATTGGAAGATGTGATTTTTACAGAAAAAATGAACTTATTATTTATCGTTTTGATGATTATAAGATTAGATAATAAAAAGAAGAGAATTATCTTGTAACTATAGAGTAATTTATAACTATACTTATAACTGTCGTAAAGAAGATCAGAAGCTACTTCATTATACTTTTTCTTTCTTTTCTATTTTTCTTTTACTTTTGTCCCTTTTTTGCACTTTCAGCTTTCTCTTGGATTTCTGGTTGTTATATTATATTAGTTTATATTAGTTTTTATATTACTTTTAAAAAAACCTTTAATACATTTTAATTTATTTTAAAAATAGGAATTCAGGGACTCTTTTACACACATACGTATGCATGAATGTATTTAAGAGTGAGTGTGTGTGTGTGTGTGTTTGAGTAAAAGATTCCCTGAACTCTATTTTTTGTTTATTTGTTTGTTTTAATAGTTGCTTTCAGCTATGAGTATTCCTTGAAAAGTTCAGTGATTCACTCTGCAGGAAGAATGGTTTCACATTCCTTCTTAATATTCCACCTTTACATTTTGGTTCTACTTATTTGGCAGAACTTATTTTGGTTCATGTTCTGAATCTTTCTTGGATTTTTTTCTTACTATGCACATCAAAAACATTGTTGTGATGAATATTTATTTTGGTTCTGTACTGTGATCTCTTTGAGGTGTTCGAGTTTCTTAGTGGTCTAGGGTGCTGAAGTATTTTTATTGTTAAAACTATGTGTCTGATACCATCTTGCTTAATATATGTACTGTATGGAAACAATTTATTACAGTGGCATTACACAGGAAGTGAATATCCCTGTCTCAGTTACCACACACTAATCACAATTTCTTCATTGGAACATATTTTCATAACATCCAAGCCAACTCAAAGTTCAAGAGAATGTTGGTAGATCTTTGTTTACAATGAATGGTCATTAGTCAAATCCATCTGGCTGATGTATTACTTCTGACAAACTTTCCATCCTTTGAACAAGAAAGACTTTCTTTGAGATCACTGCAGCTTTCTTGTACTCAGTCTTGTGATAAGCTTTTAGTGCTTACCTAACCTCTACTACTTAAATTTTGACCAGAGATCTTACTCATTGAGATAGTTTGGTGAGACTTCAGTAGCTCCTTTCCTGTACTGGGAGAAATGTTGTGATTGTCTGCTACCGATTTCTGACTTAATTAAAAGGCAACTTGTTTCAAGAATTTAAGATAGCAAGAAATTGTTTTGTCTACTTACCATCACCACAACAAGCAAGCAGGAAGTGCTGATTGAAAGCAAGTACCCTTATCATTTTGTAAATAAAATCTACCCTGCATTTCACATTGCTGCCTTAATTCCAGTTCCAGCATATCAAAATTATTCAAAACACTTTGATCATTTGAGTTAGTGGTCCCCAAACTCACATTAAAAAGCTTTTTATTCCTATAACACTAAGAAATCATTATAAAAAATGAAAACTTTATTGCTTTATTTATTTTGCAATTTTATACTATTTTAAGGCTCCTGGAGTATACATATTATACAAAGAGGACTGCTACTTTTTTATATTGTTTTATAAAAAAACAATAGCAGAAACTGTTGTATAACAGTCTAAATTCAAATACTTTAGTTTAGATCAAAGTCTTACTAATTTTAATAGAGACTATTTCTATAGCTTTCCCTCCTCAACTCATGTTTTACAGTAACAAAGAAAATTATATACAGTAATTGGTTCAGTTTGGAGTATGCTATTTATGTGATAATTTATAAAACACAGCAAGTCTTGATTTAAGTTTGGAGGGTAGTGAAGAAAACATATAATCTCAAGAACACCCACAGAGCAATCTTACACTCCATGTAAGATAGAATGACTACTTTTTAAATATGTATAATGGAAATGAAATACACAAACAGGAAATGTGAACAATAAAAATTAAGTGGTATATGCAAATAGACCATAAAATAAGCACTTCTCATTTTCCAGGCAGATTTTTTTCACAAATGGAGAAGAGTAGTTTCCCTGAATAGAATGAGTGACACTTTTCACTTTATGAAAGTGAGAGGTAGGAGAAGGAGATTAGAACTATTTTGTGCAAGGTAGGGAATTGTGAAAGATAATCTTCAAGGACCTTTCCAACCCTTACACTTTACTATTTACTTTTAGAAATATTAAATAGGATACCAAAACACTATATTAATTTATATACTGTAGTAAAGGCACAGGGAGACATTTTCAGCTCCTATCTTCTCCCTAATTACACCTTTTCTGTGTGCTCCTGTGAGGGATACTTTATCCAAGCTGATCCACTTGTTCAAATGGAGCAGAGCTAGCTGTTGGGTAGCTGTGTTTATAAGTTATAGAAAATTAATACTGCAGCCAATTTTGGTCACCATATCACAAAAAAGATGTTGAGAGTTTGGACAAAATTTAGAGAAGAGTAACTAAGATGATCAAAGGCCTGGAGCCTAAAACATATGAAAAACGGCTGCAGGACATGGGTTTGGCTAGTCTAAAGAAAAGAAGAAACAGGGGCAACATGATGGCAGTATTCCAGTATTTGAGAGGCTGCCACAAAGAAGAGGCGGTCACGTTATTCTCCAAAGCACAAGAGGGCAGGACAAGAAACAATGGTTGGAAACTGAACAAAGAGAGAAGCAACCTAGAATTAAGGAGAAACTTCCTGACAGTGAGGACAATTAACCAGTGGAACAGCTTGCCTCCAGAAATCGTGGGCGCTCCATCACTGGAGATTTTTAGGAAGAGGCTGGACAGTCATTTGTCTGAGATGGTATAGGTTTTCCTGCTTGAGCAGGGGGCTGAACTAGAAGACCTCCAAGGTCCCTTCCAGCTCTATTCTATTCTAATATATTTATGTAACCCTTCATCGCCTTAAACTGAATTTTATTCACAGGTCTTATGTCTGCAAAACTGTCTCTCTTCATTTTCCATTCCCTACAATTTCCTCCATGAGAAATTAAAGTGTACATGGAGGAGAATATTAGAAATGGTTGGAGAGATGCTTATAGGACAATTTTGTTAAATTTAGGGGGGATTATCAAACTAGATTGTGAAAAAAGTAGTTTAATAAAATGTAATGTTACAACATTGCAGATAGCAAGACAGTCCAGAAAGATTCACTCACTGCCACTTGGTCATGTATGCAGGGATAAAGGAACCCAGTCCCCTGTAAGGGCTGCAACTTCATTCTGCATAAGAGGCACAGGGTGGGAGAGTACATGAGGAAGATCTGAGAGAGGCAGACTTATGCATTATTACTTAGAGGCAATATGTCTTTCTTGGCTTACATGGTTGGGGGGGGGTGGAAATGAGAGAAAGAGGATGTTTTTGTTTTTCTGAACCAGTAAGTAATGACTGTTCTTGCCCCCACATGATTGGAAATCTCCTTGTTAACAAGTTGGCAGCACACCCTTGTGAAGAAGTTAATCCAACTGGAGTCAACTTTATGAACTGGTAATAATGTGCCGAGAACAGATGTCTTGAACTATATCCTGTTTTCTGTCATAGCAACACAAGCAGGTTGGCAGCCAGTATAGTGATAGCTCTTATTTAACTTTTCCTTTCCCATTTAATCCAAATCAGAGAGGAACTATTCACGATAGTGCCAAGGCTAGTTTTATATTATGTCTTCTATGAAAGAGTGCTTTTGTTCTGACTGGGTATGGAATATGTGATAAGTATGCCTATGTCCTATGTCATCTTGCCCTACTCTTGTCCACCTCCTTTCATTTGAATTTTTCTGGCACATCAGAATTGCATTGCTGATATCTCTCATGGCAATAGTACATCATGTTTTATATTATATAACACTATATATATATATTAAAGACTTCATAGCCACTATAAGGACTGTTTTGCTAACCACATATAGATTTTATCATAACCAGGTGAGTAGGGGAAATAGGAATCTAAAATTTAGAGAAAAAGAATTCTATGCATTCTACAAGTCAGTGTGATCCTTTTGTTAGCAGACTAGAAATTACACTTTAGATTAATTAGTGTCTGTCAGCCTAAGTTCTCCATTTACAAAATCTTAACAGCTTCATCTAAATCTGATAAGATGGATTTTGAAAAGGTCATCATGCAAGCTTGTCATGGCACTATTTCATTCCATAATTTCAAGATTGGTAGGTACCTGAGTCTGTTCAGCAATTCTTTATTCCCTTCAAGCAAAGATGAGATGAGAGGCACCTGTAAATTTGGCCTCCTGTACAAGACTTAAATTACTAAAGTTCCCCTAGGTTTTGGAGATACCAACAGGATAATTATTAGGAAATAAGGATGAGAAGTACTGCTTTGACTATCTATTGTGAAAGAGAGTGTTTTTGATTACAGAGGAATAAAAGCCATCTAAGTACTTAAATATGTCTCAGTTTATTTATGGACAATGTATTTCAAAAATTCCATATTCTTGTGCAACTTGGATATGCTCCTGGGCTCTATGATAATTGAAATTAACCAATATCCTCCACATGGCAAGGAATTTTGGGAATGGTAGCTGTTATGTCCTGGGCCTGCTGAATGACTCAGCAGGCTCAGGAGGCTACAGAAGGCCCAGGCAGACCCTGTGGTTGCCCGAGACTAGACAGGCTGTCCCCAGCCTTGTGAGCATGTGCAAGGTGGGAGACTAGCCTTCCATTGATAGGCTGATGCTGTCCCTGCAAGGGAAGTATAAAAGAGCCAGCACCATTTTGTTTGCTGTTCTGTTCTGTTTGTGATCTTAATAAAGAAGTTGTGTTTTGTTACTCCTGCCTCGCTTCGATGTCTCTGATTCTAAACATTGGTGACAAAGGTGGGATTGGCTACAAGAAGAATAACAGGAGAAGCTAGGCTGACTTACCAGAGGAGGCCTGAAGCGCTGGGAAGTTCGGCATCCAGAGGAAGCGATTGCCTGCCAGTACGAGAATGCTGGAGGTGAGCTCGGCTTTGTGGGACCCCTTCTCATACCTCGCAGTGAGAGGCATCAAAGAGGCTCCAGGCTGTAACGATGTCAAAGCTAGGCTGTCTATCGGAATTTGATACTTCTCACTCTGAGTGCTGGAGCTCCTACATGGCTGAGTAGAGAATTACTTTTGAGTATATAAGATCCAAGAAGATGGCCTTAAAGCTGTTACATTGCTGTGTGTCTGTGGACAAGAAACGTTCGATATTGCAGAGAATCTTGTAGCCCCAGCACCACTAGAATCAATTGTGTATGCTGACTTAAAGAGGATGCTGTGAGAGCACTTTGAACCCAAGCTCTCAGTAATTGCATGGAGGCACGCCTTTGAGCAGAGGGATCAGAGGCCTGGTGAGTCTGCTGCAGACTTTGTTGCTGCCTTAAGACAAGCAGCTAGGCCGTGTGCATTTAAGGATCTAGAAGAGAGGCTCCGGGATCGCTTGGCTTGTGGCCTACGAAGTTGTGAGCTGCAACAGAAACTTTTTGCAAAAGAAAATGTCTCATTTCAAGATGCTTTGAGAGAGATTGCAGCTGAAGAAGCAGCGGGAAGACCTGTGAAGGCCGTGCGGCTTGCCAAGAATCCCCAATGCCTAACACCGTCCATCACGGTCGGGAGATTCCAGAAGAGGATCCAGAGTTGGAGGTAGACAGGCTTCAGCAGCAAGCAGAAAGAAGGCCTCAGGATGGTAGATAACAGAAAACCTCATTCTCTTGGTGTTTTGGGTATGGAGGACGCCACAAGCAATCTGACTACCGGTTCCGCTCCGCTATCTGCCGGGCATGTGGAAGACAAGGCAAGGCCACATTGCCTCTGTCTGTTTTGCCAGAAGGAACAGTCTCCAGAAGAATTGCCTCTGAAAGGTACCAAGGTCCCCAGCCAAAACAGGGTGGGCTTCTGCATGTCCCGTAGGGCCATTTTCAAAACCAGGGTTCACAGGCCACTTAAAAAGAAGCTTCACATTGACTTGAAGTTGCAAGGGGTTCCCTTGTCGATGGAGTTGGACACAGGGTCCACTCTATCGATCATTTCCTTAGACACTTTTAAAAAGATTTGCAGCAGAAGTGGCCTACGAGTTTAACTCAGGCCTTCAAATTTAATCCTTACTGACTTCCAGAATTCCAGAGTCAGCGTGAAGGGGGAGGCCACGCTCAAGGTGCAGCGTAGGAGTTTTGAAGGGCTGCTAGATGTGGTGGTAGTTGAGGGTGATTGTACAAGTCTTATTGGACTCAACTGGTTCGAGGCCCTTGAAATTCAAGTGACTAGACTTCACAATCTGCAAACGTCAGGCCTTGCAGAAGTTTGCAAGGAGTTTGCTGATGTGTTCAGTTCAGAGCTTGGCTCGTACAAGGGGCCTCACATTGCTTTACGTTTAGACCCAGCCATCACACCCATCAGGATCAAGCCCTGAAGAACAAAATAGATGCAGAGCTGGACAAGCTGCTCCAGCAGGGCATCTTAGAACCTGTGGTCTTTAGTCCATGGGAAACCCCTATAGTCACACCACTGAAGGCCAATGGAGAAGTCCAAATTTGTGCAGACTCACTTAATAAGGCATTGCAGCAGCATGTCTACCCGGTTCCTGTGGTGAGCCACATTCTGGTCTCACCTGTTGATGAGGCAATGGCTGCGGCCCAAAAAATTGTGATGCATTGGGGAGCCTTTAAGGTAAAAAGGCTGCAGTTTGGGGTTAACGTGGCCCCTGGAATATTCCAAAGTGTGATGGAGCAAATGTTCCATGGTATTCCTGGGGTCTGTCCCTACTTTGATGATGTCTTCATTGCTGGGGGGTCATCTGGGAACTTAGCTGAAAGGCTGAGGGCTGTCTTGCTGCATTTCCGCCAAGTAGGGCTGAAGCTGAAGCAAGACAAATGTAAGATTGGAGTTACCTCCACTGAATTTCTGGGATTCCGTATTGATGCTGAAGGCATCCATCCTGCTGAATTCAAGCTCAAAGCAATTCAGCAGGCCCCAAGTCCCAAGTCCAAAAGCGAATTTCAGGCTTTTCTGGGACTGCTAAACTTCTACCATGCATTTCTGCCTCACAAGGCCACAGTGGCTGAGCCATTACACTGGCTCTTGGATAAACAGGCTCCTTGGCAGTGGACACAAGTCCATGAAAAGAGTTTTTCAGAAGCTAAGGCCTTGCTGGCCTCAAATGCTGTGGTAGCTCATTTCAATGAGCAATTGCCTATATGCATAGCCTGTGATGCATCCCCTTATGGGGTTGGGGCTGTGCTGAATCACCTCAAGGCTGATGGGACACAAGTCCCTGTGGCCTACTATTCCAGGACTCTCTCATCTGCAGAGCGTAATTATGCGCAGATTGACAGAGAAGCCTTGGCAATAGTGGCTGGTATAAAGAAATTCCATGATTTCTTATATGGCCAACACTTCACAGTCTACACAGACCATAAGCCTCTGCTGGGCTTGTTTACAACAAACAAACAAACCCCTCACATAATATCTCCACGAATGCTGAAATGGTCAATTTTCCTATCAGCATATGACTTCATCCTGCTTTACAAACCAGGTAAAGAAATGGCCATGCAGATGGCCTCAGCAGATTACCTCTACAGCAGGTAGAGGCAGACCCTGCTCCTGCTCTGCACATTTTCTCCATTTAGGAATTGCCTGAATCTCCCCTCAATGCTAGGGACGTGGCTGCAGAAACTGCCACTGATCACATGCTTACATGCGTGCTGACATGGGTGTTGTCAGGATGGCCTGACACATGTCCTGGTACAGAATTCCAGAGTTTCTGGCAAAGAAAGCACGAGCTTTCCACTTTCAAGGGGTGTATCCTATGTGGTAGTAAGGTAGTCATCCCAGCCTCATTGAGGACTAGAGTCTTGCTCTCTCTGCATGAGGGACATCCGGAAATAGTCCAGATGAAGGCACTTGTGCGTAGCCATCTCTGGTGGCCTGGGCTCAATAAAGAGATCGAGACCCAGGTTCATGGGTGCCAAGTGTGCCAACAGTCAAGGGCTGAAATGCCCCAGGCCCCTGTACATAGGTGGGAGGAGATACATACTCCATGATCGAGGGTACACATCGACTATGCTGGGCCCTTTCAGGGGCAATTCTTCCTTCTCCTCGTGGACAGCCATTCCAAGCATCTAGAGGTTGTTCCTGTCTCTTCCACTACTACTGCTAGGACCATCCAGGTGCTGAGAGGAATCACATGGTCTTCCAGAAGTCCTTGTCTCCGACAACGGACCCCAATTCACGTCTTCTGAGTTTCAGGCTTTTCTTCAAGCCAACTTGATCTGGCATGCCACATCTGCACCGTTCCATCCAGCTTCCAATGGCCAGGCTGAGCGTTGGTGCGTACTACCAAAGATGCTTTAAAGAGAATCACTCATGGCAACTGGCATCACAGGTTAGCTGACTTTCTTCTTTGCCACTGCACCACACCGTGTACTGACACTGAGAAGAGCCCAGCTGAACTCCACTGGGGTCACAAACTCATTACCAAACTGGACAGGTTGCACCCAGACCGGGTGGCTTCAGAGGTGTCACAGCTGTGGGCACCTAGGAGACTACAGGTGGGCGATCCAGTCTAGGCAAGGAACTATGGACCTGGACATCTCTGGGTGACCACAGCAGTATGCAAGTTCTCTGGGCCACTGTCATACAAAGTGGCCTTGGACAATGGTCGTGTGTTAAGGCGGCACATTGATCAACTATGCTGGAGGCTTCCCAGCAACACTTTTGCTCCTGGCTCTGCTTTCATGGATCACAGTCTTTCCACAAAAAGTGGGGATACACTGGCTCCAGAAGGGGGTTCTGCCTGCAAGGCGGCTCTTGACTCGGGCACTGGGTCCATGGATTTGGCCAGTCAACCAGCACCTCAGGCTTCTCCATCTGCTGGCCTTGGGCTCACGGGACAGTGCTTCCAAGAGGGGTCCACTGTGGACTCGGGGAATTCCACCCCACCAAGGAACTCTGGTCTGGGTTTAAAGGCTCCGGCCAGTCAGTATGATGGAGGGTCACCGGATTCAAGGGGGCATCTATGTCCTGGTCTGCCAAGCCTGGCAGGCGAGCTCACAGGCCAGGCGCCCACAACAGCTCTAAAAAGATCAGAGCGAGCAAGGGGTCCCCCCAAGCATTTACAAGACTATGTAAGGTTCTTGTCAATTCCAGGACAGGCCTAATAGTCTTGTGAAAAAATAGAATGTAATAGTTCTCTTGAACTCAGGGCACACTCAGAGTTGGGGTGTTTTGTTTGATAGTATTAAACAATATGTGGTATTCTTGTAAATATGAGAAATGTAATGACTGGGTCTGCCTGCGTGCAGGCATAAGTGTGTTTAGAAATAACAACATGCTTAATTGAACACATGTATATGTATGCTACTATAAAAGAGTAAGTATTCACTTATTGTTTTATCCAAGGGGGAGGGGTGTTATGTCCTGAGCCTGCTGAATGACTCAGCAGCCTCAGGAGGCTGCAGAAGGCCCGGGCAGACCATGTGGTTGCCTGGGACCAGACAGGCTGTCTCCAGTCTTGTGAGCATGTGCAAGGTGAGACTAGCCTTGCATTGATAGGCTGATGCTGTCCCTGCAAGGGAAGTATAAAAGAGCCAGCACCATTTTGTTTGCTGTTCTGTTCTGTTTGTGATCTCAATAAAGAAGTTGTGTTTTGTTACTCCTGCCTCGCTTCGATGTCTCTGATTCTAAAACAGAACAGTAGCCCAAATTATAAAACAACTCTAAGTTGTCTATTGTTGTTCTAGGGCATTCTTAATTGAAAATCATGATTTCACTACAAAGAAGCATACCTATTCTGATCACCTAAAGTGCCATGAGTCACAATAAACTCATGGATGGATTTAAGGATTTTCAGCTTTATTACATGATAAACAACCCATGACCTATTAGATCATTGCTTCAAGATATTTCCTTACCTGAGCAGAGAAGCAAAATGATCAAGAGCAAAAAAGCAGTGAGAGTATGAGAGATATCTGACTTTCTGCCGGCTTGACCATGCTGATCACCCTCCAGCAGCTGACAGTGGGATCAGTGTATCTGGCCTCCAAAGGGCTAGGGTGAGATTGATCTACTGAACTTCTAGGCAGTAGCACATCTGCATCAATACAACCACAAAATTGCCAAATTTTAATCCCACAGGAGCCAAGAAGGCCTGAATTTTGGATGCATTCTATGAGTTAGCCCATTTGAGGTAGCTTGGTTTAAAAACTGTTGCCCTATAATACCCTGTTTCACCCAGTTAAAAGTTATAGACACAAACATTTTAGTAGTATATAGATGCAGTCTCTGTGCTGCTATATAATAGAAATTTAAAAAATTATTAACAACAATAAAAACTGGATATTTTTGTAATGATTACATCAGTTTCAGCAGATTTTCTTTGTGTGCAATTTTATATTTTGATTCCTATTAAAATCAGACTATAGTTGCTAAAATCACAACCTTCCACATTTAATCTCAGTTTTGCACCATTGCCTGTCAATTTAACAGTCTTAAATGTTTTCTTTAATTATCATTTTTTTACTTCAAGTGTTCCCTGCTCATCTAATCACTATCTACTTCCCATAGTTGTAACAGCCTTAAATTTTCCATCTTCATGATTCTGATTACTGCTGGCTTACGATCCATCAACACCTCACCTTCACGAGGTGCTGATGGATCAGAGCAACACGTTAACACCTTTCTGGCATTCAACCAGGAAAATGAAAGATATAAAAATAGATGGTGCACCACAAACTTCATTAATTCTAATTATAAGGTCAGCTGCTAATAAAATGAAAATGACATTAGTGTCTGATTTTCTACTATGTTAACTTCTTGGTTGATTAATTATGTGAAATTAAGTCATTTTCAACTCTTAGTGACCACATAGATTTTCTCCATGGTGATCTACTATATACCTAGCCTTTTTCAGATCTATAATCATGTACTTATCACCATCATCCTTATCACTTATCATCCATCTTAATTCTTCCATTTTTTCCATTTTCCTCTGGCAATTTTCCAGGGACCTGGGTCTTTGCATAATATGCCTGAAAAATAATAATTTGAGCTTGATTATTATTTGTGCCTTGATTGATGCTTTGGTGATCCAATTGTTTGTTTTATTGGCTGCCAATGATATTCTCAGAAGTCTTCTCTAACTTCAAAAACAGTCTTCATTGACAAGTACTTCTTTCCCCTTGCTTTTCACCTTCATAAATAGAAAAAATATATACATGTATTTTTTTAAAAAAATACTGCTACTACTGGAAAAGGGGAATATTTGTAGCTCAGAGTTAAAATGAGGGGTCCTCGGTGGTCTCTGAGCTTCGCTGTTTTCATGTAGACTAGCATGGATGATGTTACCTGGTTTGGGTAATGAAACATTTGCAAGGAACAATTTTAAAAATGTAAATTTAGAAATTTAAAATTATGATGCTGAAATAATTTAAAATAGCAATTAAAAACATTAAACACATAACATTAAACTTAACAGTTAAAACTGTACAAACTGTAAAATTTGTACAATGAATGTATTTTATGAGACTTTAAAAAGCTACTAATGATATGCATCTCAAAGAACTCGAATGGGCAACGTAGAAGGCTCAACTTACTTCTAGACAAGCTTAATCAAATGTAGGTGAATTTCCTCATATGATCTAGTAAGCATGATGGGTCACATAGAAAAAGATTCCCTTCCATTCATCTTGAACTCAAGCAATATAGGGCTTTAAACATAATAATAGAACTAATATTTTACCTGGAAACAAATTGTTAGCCAGTGCAGTGTTTTAAGCAAAGGTTTAATATAAGCTCTTTGCAGACTTCTTGAGTCCATGTTGGCTGATAAGTTTTGAATCAGATGACGTTTCTGGACTAGGCAGAATATTAGCCTCACATACTGTATAGCATATTACCATATCTGCACACAGGTAGTCCTTGGTTAGTGACTGCCTTGAACAGTGACTGTTTGCAGTTATGACAGCGAGAAAAAGTAACTTTGTGACCAATACTAGCATTTACAACTTTCAAAGTGTCTCTCGTTCTCTGTCACTTATTCACCATTACACTACTTTACATTGTTCTATGCCTGACCCTGACCTGATTTGTTTTTTCTCCCGTCCCCTCATAGAGTGGAGAGATTACCTAAGTAAGTTCTTTCTTTCTGATCTGCTTTTCTCTACAGTGTCCCTAAAAAAAGTACTAAGTACAAGTTAACAAGCTCAGCACTATTACTTTAATTAACTGACTGATAGCTGCTGCATAAAACTGATAAAGCACCGATCAGTTTCACACTAAAAGCTTTTGTTTGACTCCTAAATAGGTTGTGGCTAACAGCATTGGGCACATAACTGCTACTAGGATATGTCTTTGGTATGTATTCCCCATTGTATGCTTACTTACTTACTCTCTTGTAATCCTTTTCTCTCCAGTAAATGTAAATACAAACAAATTCCCTTCTTGTTAATTATCCCATTACTCTTTTACCCACTTTTCTCATGAGCTGAGTTCCAGAAATCTTCCCCGTCATTTAGGCTCACCTGGCTATTTGGGATTATTTAACAAAGGAAAACTGAAATAAAATCATAAGTTGCACTTGGCAATCACTTTGCTTAATGACTGAATCACCATGCCAACTGCAATCCCTAAACAAGAATTACTTTTATAGTACTAAAGTTATTTTCATCCAGAAAGGGACATACTGTAATTACCATAGTCAAAATTGATAAAAGGGGATTCTGGGTGTTTTTTTCCCCCAAAAGCACCTCAGTATTGCATATCTGCTTCTTCTGCAAGAGTGTAATCCCACTTAGAATAACATATTTACCACCTTTCTGGGATGATCAACTCTATTTTGCTGGGATTCAATTTCACTTTATTATTTCTTATCTACAGTAGGCCATTACTGACTGCAGACAGATATCAGAGTAGCCACACTAGTTATTTGTAATAACATCCAGCTTATAGTCTCCTGATCATCTTCCCTAGCAGTTTTATGTTGACACTGGGAAATAGAATGGAATCCTTGGGAATATGACACAATAGCTTCTGTTTCAAGCATAATTTCTTTTCTTTTTGCAAATTGCACCTTCAGAAATATATGTGAGCTATAGAAACAAAGTCACTGCCATATTTCTAAATCTCTAGGGTGATCCAGAAGAATACCATGGCCATTGGTACCAAAAGCCACTGAAACTTCAAGAAGAACCAACAGAGTTATACTCCCACATCAAACCCCAAACAAAATCCATTGGGTGAGCCAAGGCAGTCTGAAATCCATAGTCTTCTCTGAAACCAGTTTGAAACAGGTATACAGAATTTGTTTCCTCCAGGATATCTCACAGGTGAAAAAGTTATTTTTTCAATCAGTTTATGCTACCATGGGAGATTAGAAGCTGGATTATAATTGCCTATTTAGTAATCCAGGGCATGTTTCTTAAAATGAATCTAATAATTATTTCCCTTAAAAAAGTTTCCTGCCCTTTCCCAGAATGCATTTATAATGTTGACTATGTCATTTAAATAATTTTAGTTATAAGACAAGGAGGGGGAGGGTCAACCCCCCAAAAAAACAATTGAAGTCACTTTATATATGGATGCAATATTACTTGATGTCATTCCCAAAATGGACCATTTCATTTGTCAATTTTCATTCCGGACATATAAAAGTAATAAGTAAATGTTCTAGAAATTTCAGCCAGGAATGGAATGACTAAATAACAAAAATGTGAAATTTAAATTCTGTTTTTTTATTCTTCTCTGTACTTTTTTATTAACTTCTAACATCTTATCTTTCTTACCTCTTAATTTATCTCAGTATGTCTAGCCAGATGCATAAAGTACCTTATAAACAGATGAAAATTTTTACTTCTTGATAAAATAACATTCTACAACAGCCATAGTTGTTTCCCTTGAACATGAATCCCATCTGATTGTCTAAGAACATTTGTTACTAATCTGCTGCATATTATATAAATTATCAACTACAACACCACATGGAGCCAAGAGATCAAAAGAAGGAAATCAAGGAAAAGTGACTCAGTAAAGAAAAGCAGCCATAGAACTGGAGGCTACATCACTACAAAGACTTAATTGTTTAAGGAAGAGCTTTCAGAGGAAGTTGGCTTTATTCTAGAGATCAGATTTAGTGCTTTAACTAAGTGCAAAAGTATTGTACTATTTATTGCAGGAAGAAAATTTTGTTTATGTGAAAACCTATTGAGGTCAATATAACATAGTCTGAAAAATGTAGAAGTATTAATCAAATATTTATAAAGAATCTTAGCACTGCTGGCTTCATTTCACATATGGTACCTAGGATATTAATTCTAAATAAGTACAACTTCTAAATGAAGGATCTCAGAAAGGCTTTAAATGAATAACTAAGTCAGAATATTAGCAAATAGCCCGAGCCTGCAAAGATGAAGTGAGGAAAGCTAAATGAACTAAAAAAACTCAAAATGAACTAAGGCTTGCGACCAAAGTAAAAAATAACAAAAAAAGCTTATTTCAACATGTAAAAAACAAGAAAAAAGTGAAGGAAATGATTGGTCCATTAGTGGGTGAAAGTGGCAAGAATATGACAAGCAACAGGGAGAAAGCAGAACTATTTAACTCCTTACACAAAGGGAAAAAACAGACCAACCTATCAAAAATAGTGCCATAAAAAACAGAATAGAAAGACAAATTAAGATAGGCAAGAAAATGGTAAATGAGCACCTGTCCAGCCTAGATGAGTTCAAATCACCAGGACCAGATGGATTACACCACAAGGTTCTCAAGGAACTGGCAGATGTGAACTCAGAACCACTGAACTATATTTTTCAAAGATCCTGGAGCACCTTTTCTAGAGGACTGGAAAACAGCTGATGTAGTTCCCATCTTCAAAAAAGGAAAAAAAATGGATCCAGGAAATTACAGACCTATCAGCCTGACCTCAATACCTGGAAGATTCTGGAAAAGATAATCAAACAACGAATCAGCAAACACCTAAAGGCAAACGAAGTCATTACTAAAAGCCAACACGGGTTTGTCAAAAACAGATCATGCCAGACAAATCTTATTGCATTCTTTGACCAAGTGACAAAATTAGTGGACCAGAGGAATGCTGTGGATATAATTTACTTGGACTTCAGTAAGGTATTCGACAAAATAGATCACAACCTACTACTTGATAAGATAGAAAAATGCGGCTTAGACAGCATCACCACCAGATGGATTCATAGCTGGCTGACCGGCCGTACTCAGCGTGTGGTCCTCAATGGAACCGCATCTACATGGAGGGAAGTGTGTAGTGGGGTGCCCCAGGGCTCTGTTCTGGGCCCAGTGCTCTTCAACATCTTCATCAACGATTTGGACGAGGGGATAGATGGGGAATTCATCAAATTTGCAGACGACACCAAGCTGGCAGGAATAGCCAACACTCCAGAAGACAGGCTTAGGAGGATCTGGACAGACTTGAACACTGGACACTATCTAACAACATGAAATTCAATGGTGAAAAAAGTAAGCTTCTATATTTAGGCAAGAAAAACCAAATGTACAGGTATAGTATAGGGGGTACCTTGCTCAATAGTAATAACTGTGAGAGGGATCTCGGAGTCCTAGTGGACAATCATTTAAATATGAGCCAGCAGTGTGCTGCAGCTGCCAAAAAAGCCAACACAGTGCTAGGCTGCATTAACAGAGGGATAGAATCAAGATCACGTGAAGTATTAGTACCACTTTGCAATGCCTTGGTAAGGCCATACTTGGAATACTGCATCCAGTTTTAGTCACCACGATGTAAAAAAGATATTGAGACTCTAGAAAGAGTACAGAGAAGATCAACAAAGATGATTAGGGGACGGGCCGCTATAACACATAAGGAACAGTTGCTGGAATTGGGTATGTCTAGTTTAATGAAGAAAAGGATGAGGGGGGACATGATAGCAGTGTTCCAATATCTCAGGGGCTGTCACAAAGAAGAGGGAGTCAAGCTATTTTCCAAAGCGCCTGAAGGCAGGACAAGAAGCAATAGGTGGAAACTAATCAAAGAGAGAAGCAACCTAGAACTAAGGAGAAACTTCCTGACAGTTAGAACAATTAGCCAGTGGAACAACCTGCCTCCAGAAATGGTGAATGCTCCAACACTGGAAGTTTTTAAAAAGAAACTGGACAGCCATTTGTCCGAAATGGTATAGGGTTTCCTGCCTGAGCAGGGAATTGGACTTGATGACCTCCAAGGTCCCTTCCAACTTTATCATCATCATTATTATTATTATCTAGATCCTTTCTAGTCAGGTTCAAGCCTGGTTCTGGGAGAGAATCTGTTGTGTAAGCATGACTGATACCTTTATAAATTTTTCAGTTTACAAATTTGACAAGAATATATGCTGACTAAAATATTGGGTAGATATAATTTCAGGCAATTCTTACATAGATTCTTCCCAGGATTTACAATATATGTATTGGCTCTCCATCTCCGTGTTAGAAACTGAAAGATTCTGTTTTGTGAGTGGAATCATTCTCATATTGTGATGGTATTAAGGCAGATTTAAACAAGTAGAGAAATGCATGCATGAACTAATATGTCACTCAACCAGTACTTGTAAAATATGCAATAATGTTTCAGTAAACCCCCCCCTTCCCATCAATGAGAAGACCATATGAAGGTTATTGCGGTGTATTTCTCCACAATACTGAAATACAGCTAATGAAAGAGTCATTTAAAGAAACACTGAACAGCTGTGTTGCCAGGAAGCTTAATAGTCTAATTCAATAACTATATAATTGTTTTTCCCATGATATAACACAAACATCCAAATGTTTGGCTGCACTTTAGGATGTTATCCTAGTGAGCAGCTTGTCAAATGCATTGATTATAACTATTCCCTGTTTCTTTTCTCCATTTTCTTCTGGCATAGAAAGATATCTATTATGGAAATTTTATCTGCTCCACTTGCTTATTCCCTCACCAGGTGACTCTGTTGTAATTCTGTTTGTAACATCATGGTTGGCTGCTACAACTACCATTAGGATTTGAAAGAATTGAGAATCAAGAAGTCCACTCCTGCTGGGTGCAGGTGTGGAGTGCATCATTAACTCAAGGTAGAGAGTGATGAGGTCACAGAAATGTGACTCCTTGATGAAAAGTGAAAACTAAAACAGGTAGGAATAATAAATCCCTCTAACAGTGTAATTTTATGATCCTTTGCATCCAGTTTTGAGTAGAGTTTGTTCCTCAATAATTAAATTTGTGTATGCTTTCAACATACATCAGCAAAATTATACTGGTACAAAAATAAATTACATACAGTAACTGAAACAATTTGCATTTGTAAATAGTAAATAGAGCTGTCTCCTTCCTAGCCTATATCCCTTTTTCAATAATCAGGATGGCTTCAGAAAAGGCAAGAAATATCTGTAGCATATTCTGTTCTATGTACTTCTTTGTATTATATGATCTTTAATCAAAAGTATTTCCTTTTATTTATTGGTAAATTCACATCTAGACTGCTTTATACAATTTAGAGCATCATATTTTCAAAATACCAACAGGTTAGAACAGCTGCAACTAGGTTTAGAAGAGCTGACAAAGGTGATAGAAGGTTTGGAGAAATGTTCTAGGAAGACATGAAGGAACTGGGGGAGTACAGTCTGAAGAAAAGAGACAAAGGAGAAATTTGGCATCCATATCAGGCACACAAATGGAAACTACAGGAAAGATGCCACTTTCCTGTTGCACTTCCATTGCCACAGAAGCCAGAATAGAAATACCCATTAATATTCAATATTGTATTAAGTTATATCTAACTTTTATTTTTAACTTTTATTTAAGGAAAGGGAAAAACCTTTTGATGATAAAATCTGCACAACAATGGGATCAGTCTACCTACAGCAGACATGTCAAACTCGCGACGTCACGTGATGTCACGTGACATATTGAAGCTTTTCCCCCATGGCTGGCAATAGGTGGGTGCGGTTTCTTGGTGACGCATCCGGCCCGTGGGCCGGCAGTGTGACACCCCTAACCTACAGGGATTGTAGGATTTTTGCATCTCTGGAAATTTTTAAGAAGAGGCTGGACAATCCTCCCAAGGATTAGTTTTCTTTTCCATTGCAGTAGGTTAGATTATATGTCCTTGTGGCCCTTTCCAACTACACAGTTCTATAATTCTACTGTTGCATAGAATGAGATAGATCTTTAGAGGAAGACTACTGCAGACATACTTTGCAATACTTCCTGATGTTTTGACTTTGTGTATACTTGGATTGCATCACTCCAGTTTTTGTGATGAGCAAAAAAAAGTTATGGAGGAAAGCCCAAAAACTCATTTCATGCAGTAGCCTGTTTTCCACAGTGGCCACCCAGACTTGTCTTGAATGCATGTCATGTTTTCTTTTGGGAACTGTTCAGGTCCAGAAATGTGCTTTTAGTCGATGCATGGTAGCATCTAGCTGACTTTGGCTGAATTCAGAACCTAAGCATGGTCAGCTCTGATTACTTAATTAAAACTGTTATTGGCTGGAATAGGATCTTTAAAAAAAATCCTGAAAGAGGGGAATGTCAAAATGTTTCCATAAAAAAATGTAGGGGTATAATTACCAGCAGTTAAGTTGAGTTCTGAATTTTTATAATGTTTTTATAATTTTAAAACCTTTAATCCTAAATTATTTTAGTTTTAATGTTTAATTTTATTGATGATATTTCACACCACACAGAGATCCTCTCCACAGAAGATGGACAGTTAAGAAATATGAACTATAAATAAATAAAATGCCTTTAGCTTTCTACACCGAGAAACTCAATGGAAAATCTTATTGGCACTGAATGTGCCTGAAATTTGACAACTATCTGTAAATAGATACCCAAGGCTATAGACAAGGAGGTAAAGATTAATTTGTAGCTCTGTTTTCTTTTGTCATGCTTAACTGAATTTCTTTCCTCTCCTGCCTTTTGGTTGTCCTATCTAAACATGGATTATTGCTTCATTGCTTCTACCACTACACACTCCAAGATCACGGAGGAAAGGATCAGCAAAGGAGATAAAGTAAGAACAGGCAGGGAAGAGGTAGATTTTTGTCATATCATGTTCATGAAGAATTACATGGAATTTTGGTGAAAATATAGTAATGACCTTGGGAAGTTTCTTTTGAGAAATTCAGTACAATTGATTCTTTGGGAAGGGAAGCTTAAAGGGGGTACTGGTTGCATTGCACTGAGGGGATCCAACTATCTTCTTGTCAAAGCATAGAAAATATAAACACCTGGCAGAGCTCTGTTTTTTGTAATGGAGATTCAGAACCAGGAGCAAACTTGAAGAGAAAGAATAAGAAAGTGACTATACAAAAAGTAAAATGGCATTTCATTTATTAAATGTATTTCTATCCTACCACAATTCAAAAAAGGTCTTGATATCTTACATAGACCTTTTCTACAGTATCATAGAATGGCTGTTTTATATATTCAGTTTTTGTGTGCATATTCTATATAGATATTTGTGTCCCCCTTTCCTTGAAAACTGTTTTTATATGTTGAGGAGTTAGCCTTTGTCACTTTTGGGTGGCCTACGAGATTTGTCATAGTCAGCTGCTGCACTCCCAAACTTGCCGCTAAATGCAATCTTCTTTGCATTTGAGCTTTGTTTGTACTGGCAAAAGATCAAGACCCATGAACTGGCCCAGGCAGTCCTTGCTGTCTTTTCCCTGGTTCATTTTTTTTCCCCACAGCTGTCCCTGTCCCTGCAAAATGCTCTTTTTCCCCCACCTTTGATTTTCATGAGTAGCAACTCAGGAAACAATAAACAAACAGTGAAAAGAAGTTTGGCCAGTTCTTGTGAAGTTCCTCAAGGAGCTAAGCTGGAAAACTACCCTGTTGCACCAGAAGTTTCTGCTATGTTTGCATTAGCCATCCAATGGTAATTGGCAAACTCAGCTGATAAAGAATCTCCTCTCTTGTCTGTAGATATTTCTCAATTTTCTGATTTTTCCCTACATATTTTTTTTTCTCTGCCTCATTCTCAAGACACCCTGGATATTGCATGTGTTAATTAGAGAAGGGAGAAAAATACAAAACAGAATAAATGTTTTTGACATGGCAGCAGCCCGGAATTTATCAGCCTCTGTTTATTTTAGAAAACCAGAACAGGATAAATGTGAATACTGGCACAGAAAATACCAGTTTATAAGAATGGAAGATGCGTGTTAAGAAACGCATAATGCATCTTATATTAAAAGCAGTGCAAGCATATGCAATAGATTTGAAGGAATATTGCATGGCTAGGACCATATCACTAGTAAAATTCTGACTACCAGTACTTGTCCTAATTCTTTTAGCCTATTTTTGCTCTTCCGTGCCCTGAGTATTTTATATTTCTGGTACATCAGCAACTTAGAAACTGAAGCAAACAAAAAATGACAACTGCACCACTACTGCTGCCAGTGAATTCGTTTTTCAGTTAATCACTTGCCTGAAGTACACAGAGATTTTTGAACCAAAACACCTGGAAAATCTTTGGCTCACCCTCCCCCCACTTTAAAAAAAATCATTTTATTTTGCAAAGAGAGAAAAAAAATAGAAGTCCTACCAATCAGCTAACATGATTAAACTGATCATATGGAGAAATAAATTATAGCTGAGTTAGAGAGGGGAGCTAATTCAGCAAATATATTGGTGGTTCCATAATTTAATAGCCAGAGTGAATTTAGATATGAATCAGATGGTTGTCAACATTTTTCATTTGTTTAGTTTCATATGGCTAGCAAGCTTTCTAGCTAAACTTCTAAGGCATTAGGAATTGAATCATATTTATATTTGGCTTATGTGCAGCTATATTTTTATCAACAGAATGCAATTTCCTACAATGTCTAAAAATTGGAAACACATACATAAAGAATGTAATTGCTTTAGTTGAAAACTTTTGTCTGCTCCCCTCTCATGGTGGGATGTGTGGTATTATATTAAATCATCATTAGGACACTTCTAAATATATTAGCCTGAAATCCTGTATTGTTCCAATATCATCTTTAAAATTTTTCCTTCTCTATTCCATTTTATGCAAAATAAATGTCATCTGCAGTATAAAATATTTCTGCTGAATGAAATGTAAATCTATGTTACCAAAAACCATACCGCAAGCAACCTTCCCTCTTTGGCTATCTCCTTTCAGTTTAATCATGTTGAAGTCTTTCAGAGAGAAAAAAATAAGGTTGTTTTATGACAACATATTTCATCTGTCTTGAAATTGGGTCTAAATGAACACAACTGTTTGTGTTAAATGAAAGACTAAATACTAAATGAGTTCTCTCAAGCTGAAATCAGACTGCAATTAAAGCTGATTAAGTAAAGAAGCCTTCTTTAATCCTGAAATTATTAATATACAGAGAGATTCAATTCCCAGATTCCTTGGCATTAGCACCAAGATCAGAGCTATTCAAGTCCAATACATCCAAATGGTATTAGGGTTAGGAACTGAAGCAACTTAGACTTTCCATTTTTTATACTGGCCCTTCTATCTAATATTTCTATAAAATCATAAGACTTAGTGATCTAAATAGTTTCTTCTATCTCCCTACAAGAGTGTAGAAATACAAAACAAAGGAACCCTGATGTATGTCCATCTCCATTTGAACAAGCCAATAAAGGGGAGCCCATGTTTGAATAACTGCTGTTGTTAGGAATTTGTTTTCTAACATTCAATTATCATCTACTTTCTTGTTTAATCTATTATTCCATGTTTTATACCCTGAAATGATAAGAGGAGATCTTGTTCTTCTGAATCATACTTTTTCAGTGTTCTCTTCTTAAAATTAAACATGCCCTATTCCTCTAAATGTTAATAAAACTTTGCTTCTACTATCTTGATCATCCTTATTGCCATTTTCCAAGCTTCATTCAGTTTATCCAATTGTTTTTATGACTATGAAATCTGTATCTGACATAATAATATAAATCAAGTTGAATCAATGCAGAATCAGAGTGAGAAGCGGGGGAGGCAAAATATTTGTTTCCATATTCTGACACAAGTCCACCCCTTTTGTAAACATGTGAGTAATTGATAGTATCTTCTCTTTCTATAGAAACATAACAATCAGACAATCCAATCTTCATTATAGTCAAAGACCAGCATAAGGAGGTGGGGTGCAGTCAAGGTCTTAAAAATATTATGGAAAGCTAGAAGATATAAATATGAATTTAAAATAAGAAGTAGGAATATTACATGGATGTAGAGAGCATCAAGGTTAGTAAATGAAAGTATATATCAAATTGCAGAGTGCTCTAGTATGGCAAACTAGATGCTCACTAAGTTTATGGCACAGGTCTGCTGAACAGAACCTGGTGACACTGTATGTTGTAGCAGGGTGGATATCTGAAAGCAGCAGGGAAGTGTAGAATTGTTCTGTGGATCCTGAATATTTATGCAGTATTGGTGAGATGACACTAGTAGGAATATCTCTTTAGTACAGACACTGGGGAAACAGATAGTCTCCTGATTTTGTGTATCCAGAATCACAGAGGCACTATCTCTCTAGATATTGGCCTTCAAAGACAACTGACACTATGCCAGAATAAAAGCTCCCAAATTTACTTGAAGTACTTCAAATTTAGTTAAGTATGTCACAGAGGAGGCTGAATAGCTGTTGAATTCACTGGCAATAAAAATTGTGCTCCTGGCTAGATTCTCTTGGTGTTCTGTGTCTGCTATACACTGTTTAACAAGTACTTGGGCCTGTTAATATACAATGCTGAATAGAAGACATATAGAGAATAATTAGATTTTACTTACCACTGCCAACTTCCATGTAGGCTGAAAATTATCACTCATAATTAATGGGGCAAGACCATGTGAAAAAAAGGATAGTCTGAACCAAGGTATAGTCACCCATACTCCAATCTCCATTTTCATGAGATTGTCTCTAGTCTTAAACATGGCATTAGAGATACACTTTGAGATATGAAGGGCTAATCTTTGGATTGTACAAGTTCTAATGGTGCAAAATTGGAGAAGAGGCCTAGCTGGACACCATAGGAAGTTTTGCTATTGACTTGACTTCAAATAATTTGAGTGCTGCGGGTGTATAGTGACCACCTCTTGTGAATAAGGAAATTAAGAAGACCTGATAAGCTCCTCTGGCTATAGAAATGTAATTTTAAAACATTTCCTTTATATTCAATACATTTGCAGTACCTTTAGAAAGAAACCATTTTGTCTGTCCATAGTACAAATGCAGAATCAGAGTGAGAAGAAGGTGGCAAAAGGCAAAACAGAGAAACATTTGAGAAATTTGATTATGAAAATGAGCTGAAAGTAACAGAATAAATTTAACATAAGGAAATTTCTTCACTTCAGAAAGAGAAATCAAATACATAAGTATACGATAGGTTTACAAAAGAAACATTAACACAATTTTAGGCTGCATTAATGGAAGATAATTTTAAAATCATGAGAAATAGTCATTCCACTTTATTTTATCCATTTCTGAGCCCCACATAGAAAATAGGATTCAGAAAAATTTGAATAGTTCCAGAAAAAAAAGAGGGGCTAGCAATTAAGGCACATTAAGTGATACTTGAGAGTTGATAAAAAATATCAGTGGAGGGATACAATAGTATTTTTATTAGAAATGCTTAAAAATTATTACTAACAGTAAAAAATAGGTCAAAGTAGAACAAATTACCAAAAAGGTAGAAGGATCCCCTTCATCTGATATATTCAAATGAAGATTAGAATGCCATGTGTCTTCAAATGATTTAATTTATGTTAGGGTACCATTCCATTTCTGTGAAAAAGTTAATTGCTCTTTGCAAGATAAAAATATTAAATGCTGAATGAGCTTGACCCAAATTTAGTCAATTAATTATGACTAATTTAAGCCTTAAAGGATGTATTCCAAGAACCATTTCCTATGGGACACTTAACTATGTCAATTGGGTATTGCAAGGCACCCCAAAGAAGTCAAGTGTTTAATCAACTAACCAAGAGGCAGCTATATTACTTCAGTCAGATCAGTTTTGTCAAATTGCCCATCCAGGCCAGGATGAAACAAAATCATACACAAGGCTTATGTCTTGAGTGGGCTAGAGTTGGAGATGGGCTGGTAATCCAATATGTCCAGAAATGAGTATTTTTGATTATGCTACCCTAAAATCCCTAAGATTGAAACTGAAGCTGTCCATTTACCCTGTTGGTATTGCTGGATAGAACTCTGACCTGGCAGTCACAACCCCCTCAAGCCCCTCCTTATCATACAGACCATGAAGGATATGGCCAAAATGAACCTTCCACTCCTCCTGCCTATCTTGAATAGGATGGACTGGCTGGGAAAATGATAGGAAAACTCATGACACCCCTTTTGAAAAATCCCATACCCAGCTGAGTCCATGGACAATTAGACTATGTCTACATGCACCTTTTCCCCATCCAACATAGTGGTCCAAAAGAAGGATGCGCTCTTCTTCCAGGAAGACTCCCGCAGTCAATCACAGAAAGCCATAGCCCATCCTGAAGATCCCTGCTGAATATTTTTGTCAGAAAGGACAAGTTCTATAAGCTATTTTTTTTAAAAAAAAAAATGCTGAAATAACATGGAAGCCTATAATCCAGACTCCCAAACAATAGTTTGTCTAGCCAATGAATGACTTCCATTGGACTACAAATGATGTGATCCATTGGAATAAAGAGCCCACATAGCAAGAAATGTCTTCCTCTATGTGCTTCACACATCCCCAGGGCAAGGACATCTTAATTTACACATCTAACAGGTTCCACATCAAAGTCCATTAGTTCACACTCAAAGGCCATTATCACTGTATATACTATGCCTCTCAGTTTTCTAACTTTGTAGTCACCTTCAAATTGCAGGCCCTCCATTCTACTGTCTGCCTCTTCAAATAAAATTCTGTCTCTGCTTCGAGCCATTGTCCTGTGTCTATTTTCATTGGATAACCTGGCTCAGAACTGGATAAAAAAAAAAAAATCTAATAGGTCTTTTGCAGCTGCCTCTTCCATAAATCAAAATGGGCAGCTGTGGGACTAGTTCAAAACCTAAATTGAGAAAAAAGCTATATAAAACATATTTGGTTATGCTCCCAAATAGTTATGATATGGGGATGAGCTATTTCATTTAATATTCAATAATAACAACAGAAGGAAGGAAGAAAAAAGAATGTTATTTGTTATAGAGATTCTATGTGTGAGAATAATTTGCAGATGAGACACGATGGATAGTATATGCAGTTAGGAATCAATGTTATCAATTTACATTATTTCACATGAAAGTTATTTTAATTAAAAATTCTTAATTGAGTAGAGTCTCTCTTTTTTTATCCCAACTGTTCATTTTTGGAATGTGCATGCACATATATAAATATGTTCATAGAGGAAGTGAGCTCTCCAAAACTAATTTCAGGCAGATTTGGCAATTACACAGATTTTTTTCCTATATGTATATTTTCTTACCTACTCTTCCTTTTGTGGGAAAGATCATCTTAAAATCAGCATTTTCTTCTTTCTAGGTAAATACAAAATATCCAGATCTCTGACTCTCTTTTAGTCTGAAGAGTAGAAACAATGACATTTGACCCATATATCTTTTCCCATGGTTTGGTTTGAACAAATCTATCAAAGTGCTCTGTTTTCTATCTCTCAGCTAACACTGCAATCCAGTGCCTGTTTGCTCACCTTCTGATTCCCAAGAAAGTGAACTTCAGCCAGTATAACAAATGGTTAAGGTTTATAGGAGTCATAAAATAAAACAAAACATCTGGAGGGCACCAGATTGCCTAGTCAAACCCCAGATGTATGAGATTGCAACCAGGCAGAACAATCCTTTCATTCACGGAGAACATGCTAACATATCCAATGGCCTACTGAGCAAGTCTTGTGCAGAAAGAGAAGAGAAACGTGACTGAGTTTCTTCATCTTTTTTTTAATATAAAAATATCTTATTTTTTTCCCAAGGAAAAGGAAGAGAAACATTTAGATCAGCTAAATCAATAGCTTATGTTTTCTCCAGATTGGGAGAGTGACAGAGGGGTGGAGGGTTGGTATCAACTGGATATTGAGCCTTTCCAAACCACACTATTCTGACATGCTTCTTTTCAGGATTTTCCAAGGTCAGAATTTCCTGACCTTGAGAAAAGCCAAATATATAAGTCAGCAGAGGTTGGGCTTTATTTCTAAGGTCAGAGGGGAAAAAAAAAATCAGTATTTTCTAATGGATTTTCAACATTGCCCTAGGGAGCATAAAATTAATACTTCTAAATATTTATACTCTTAATATATTTTTTCATAATGTACTTTTCTCTAGGATGGTGATCAAATTACATTTAATCTGATTAGCAATTTTTAAACCTACCTGTCTTTGATTGGACAATTCAGTTGCATTCATTTCTGATACATGAAAGAGCAGTGAAGAGGGATTTTTCCTTCTATTTCATGAAAAGCTCATTTGTTTTGAATACTTGCATCCCCAAATCTAAATATAACTTTGCTCTGCCTAAATTAAATGCAGCTTTTATCAGACAATATGGTTTTATTATACTATGCATTATGCACAAAAACCTTCATTATTATTTAGTTTTCTATTGACTTTTCACTAAAACTTTTCAAGCTAACTCTATTTAAAAACAAAGTAAAGTCTCCTTTAAGTCAAGCATGGACATGTGTTGGTAGGGATTTTGGTTTGTTTGTTTTTGCAATAATATAAAACTGGCTTGCCTTTGTCTTCTAGGGTGGTTGTTCAATTTCCCAGTCAGGGTTATAGCATGGAATTCCAGAATGGTTGTCCAACCTAGTGGGATATCTGGGTGCTTGAGATTGGCCAAGTGCTGTCACCTGCTGAAATAATACAGTACTTTTCTTTTCTTTTAAAAAAATGGAAAATAACATTTTGGAATAAAAGTTGACAGTTTACAAATAATTGTTTGCATCAATAATTGTGGTGGGGGTGGGTTTTGACAAAATTATGAATAGTGTTTGTTTTTGCCAATTTCAGTCAATCAGGAAGAAACACACAAAAAGGCAAAAGCCAGAACATAGTGTACCAGGTTCTGACTGGATGATAGTTTTAGTCACTGAATTTTATTGGTTCATCTATTTAAGGGGTTATACTCTAGTGCATTTGTTTTGAGAACTACGAAGGATTTGAATGTGGTGACGATCAAGATAGGAAGACATTCATTTAGGAAACTGTTAAAGACTCTTTTTCACTGCTGCACTGATATTGTACTAACACATGTTTAAATTATTGTTTGTTAAATATATTACATTGTGTTTTAATGTAGAGTAGACTAACCACTGACTTAGGGCATCTTTGGATCCAGCCCTGAGTCTCCTGCATTAGCTTCCCATCATCACCACTGCAATTTGTCCTAGAAAAAAAGACCCACTGATGCTTTTTTTTGTGTTTTGTTTTGCACACAAATTTAATTACTGCATAGGAAAGACATTTTAAACTCATAATAGTTGTCGCAAAGAATGTGGAAAAGCACTTTTTATAAATGGACAGATGGAGTATATGTTTGTGAAAGAGATAGGGTTACTGAGTGGAAGATGAAGAAGAGCATGGGAAGAAGACCAGTGCTATATAGGATGAGAACAGGCAATATTGAGAGGTGAATTTACTTCTGTACAAGAGTGAAAAAAAGGTGGGATGATCTTGAAACTATCACCAAAGCTTTTTGGAGGTAGCACCATAAGTGATTAAGAGAGAAAAAGTTGGTGATCATGAATCAGAAATAGCAGAGGAGTGTGTGCATGAGGGTGACTCTGGCCCTCATCACTCACATGAAGCTCTAAAAATCATTCTGCATGGAACATTGCTATGCCTCCCCCCAAAAATAGATGCACAAAGTTTCCAAACACATAATGAATCTGGTATTTACCGGTAGATTTCCTGAAAACTTAATATTGTGGCAGGTTAAACTAATTATACTTTTATTTAAAATGTTTAGCTCATTCAATCTCAGAAGATTCTAAGCTGTTTACAAATAGCACCAGTAGTATATATGAATCCAATTAATCAAAATACAATAAAAATTAAACATAGTAATTAACAATTACATATCTAAGACCAGCATCTCTAACACAATCAAATTATGAAGACTTTCTGAAAACAGCAAAGATTTTGCAAGCTTCTGAAGGCCATGAGAATAGGAAACACAAACACACTACCATCTCTGGGGGGGTGGGTGCTCCAAAGGAGAATCCCCACAGAGAAATTAAATAAACATATAACTGCCAAATTGAAAAGGGGGACAGTGATATATGCATCCCTGAATAAACAGACTTAGCTGATTTGTTGGAAATCACTGACTGCCCTGAAGATACAAAGCATTGAATATTTGAAATGTTTATTTGAAATGTTTACTTAACACACACACACATACACACACACACACACCAGTGATAGTTGCGGTGTTTTGGCTGGCATGTATTTTGGAGAAAAAGTATATGAAAATATTTCTATGCTTATTCTATTCCAATTTTAGAAGAGATAGCAGACAAAGGAACTAATAAACAATAAGCAGAAAGAAAAAGATTGGCATGTTGCAATCTTAACTACTTAGTCATCTCCTAGTCATTAACTACTAAGTCATCTCCTAAGTAGTCATTAACTACTTAGTCATCTTCCTAGTCATTTGCTAGGAATAAATATGAGATCTTATAGCTTTCAGTATTAGAGATTAATTACCGGTAGGAAAAATTTGGAATATGATCAAGGTCTATGAATGGCATGGAAATGCACACTGTGTTATGGAGAAAGGCAGCAGGAGAAGAAAACCTATAAGGATACTGGAGAGCTGCCATCACTACTATTATGAAGCAACCCAACATCCTGTAGGACTCCTAGTTCTTTCCCAGCTTCATTTCCAACATGTATTGATGCCTTAATTGACTTATTTCTTATTTCCCACCTTTCTGAAAAAAAAACTCCAAATATTGTTTCCCCTTCCCCTGTAATTTTCATGCTATATCATAGACAATCTCAAGTGTGCCATATATTATCTGGTGTACTTGTAATATTCCATGTCCACCTATTTCCTTAGTAATTGTCTGTCAACATTGTTGTGTGGATGAAGGGCATAATTTATTGTCATTAATTTTCTGGTCTTCCCATCCAAGGCTTTTACTTCTGCTTGAGTTCAATCCACTATTCTTGCTGTATATTTAATTACTGGAATTGCCCAGGTGTTATGTGCCTTGATGGCATTTCCTCCACTAAGTTTAAACTTTAAGATCATTTTTATTCTCATGAGGCATTCCCTTCTAATCTTCTTCTTGACTTCAGCATGCTTGATGTTGCCAGGATGACCAGGTCTTTGTAGTAATCATCTTCATCCAGACACTTGATGTTATTTCCAAAGGGTATCTTGATTCCTTAGATTTTTTATTGTTTTTCTGCTGTTGATGGTGAGGGTGGCACATTTGTCGAGTCCAAATTCCATTACAATGTCTCAGTTGTATTTACAGAAACATTGAGCAGCAATTCCATGTCAGATGGTGTTTTTCCATGTGGCTTCACATTGTCCATGTGAAGGAGGTGGGACAGCCTGGAAGATATTTCTGATGTTTGATAACCATGGTATGACTTGTTCAAAGAAAAGGCAAGGGTTAGGAGAATCTGCAGTGAGTCCTGATGAGAACATACACATAACAGGCAGAATCAGAGAAAGTGCAAAAGAATGTCAGATAAACTATATGGAAGGAACTTCACACCTATTGCTTGAAGGTTGCCTTTTAAGTTCAGCTCCTGGCAAATAGAGGAACTTATTTTCTAATGTAATTTCAAGCACTAGGGTCCTGTGCATGAATAAAACAACCTTTGGAAAGGATGTTACAACTAGTCATTCTGTTAGGCAGAATGAAATGGATGCCTTAAGCAAACAAATGCCAAAAATAATGATAAGTGCAACCTGCTGATTTCCCATGAATCAGTTTGATGTTCAATGTCTAGGCTGGTCTGTTGCCTCTAGATTCAATGGAAGGTGCCATCCCAGTATTAACAAGACACTCAAATACTATTCAGATTTCTGATGGAATGGAGGAACAAAACATTTTGAAACAGTCCCCAAATAATTGCATGGAGCTTTCCTATTCACTGGCATTCAGCATAAAGAAACAAACATATTATAGGAAAATACATTTACATGAATAGCAGCAGCAGAATTTGAAGGACAATCGGGCACAATGTTTTCTAAAGGACAGAGAATGACCTAATCTTTTAAATATATGAAATGGTGCTCACTTTTTTAAAAAGTTATCTTTCTTTTCTATGAATACATGGGTTCAGAATAATACCTGTGTTAAATATCTGCAATTTTCAAGAATGTAGTATGTATCCTTTATATGGGTATATCTTCTGGAAATTCTGCAGATTCTTGGAATTTGACATGATTTGCTTTAAAAGTCTTACTATGGAAGAATTCCAGCCAGTTCAATGCAAAAAACCAGGTTGCATTTTTAATTAGCTTTTGTTTGAGACATACTATATTAATTGAGACTCTTAAGACTCTATTATACTAATTTCTGGTCCTGGAAACCTATGACTCTTCTTCAGTGGAAGTATTCAGTGGAAACAGGAAAGTATCCACTACTAAAAGATGCAGCTAGGCCACAGTATTTTTAATAAAGAACAGACAATCCTTTTTTACTCTGTATTTATAGCCAGAGATATGCTTGGTAAAAACTGACATTTGGCTGTCAAAATAATTTTCTAAGTATCTCACTGGAATTTGCATGACAAAAGTTGGAAGCCATTACCAATTTTAAATAAACCCATTTGAACCTAGTGAGACAATATCAAATAATACTAGTTTTCTTTAAACAAGTGTTTCTCATCCTTACTCACTTTAAGATGTGTGGATATCAACCCTCCGAATTTCCCAACCAGCATTGTCATTCTTTTGTTGCACACATGAAAAACTTAGACCAAACCAAATTGATTTGCATGCTGACTTGCTTCTCACTGACCTCCAGTAAATTGCTAAGAAATCAAAATTTGATTAACCAACTTAAACCAAGAAAAGCACCCTGCAATGATTTCCTAACAGTGAAACTCAAGTGTACAAACTTAGAATGAAGGACCTGGTCTTAATCTTCCTACTTGCCTTTAAAGATTGCTCTGCAGTGGTGATGTATATCAAGTGCTATGATGATTGATGCATACTATGATTTTATGTTCAATGCTGATTGTATGAATGTAGATAGACCATATACAAGAGCTGTATTTTCAGGCCTTATGAGGACAGCTTATTAATATGAGCCCAGATTTAATGTTGATTGCTTTAATATTGGAAAAGCATACTGAATTTCTACCTCAGGATACTGAATTTCTACCTCAGGATCTTTTGTTAGGGATCATAAAAGATTGCACCACTACTGAGACGAATATACTTCTGAAGCTCGAATGAACAATAGGTGATAGACTAGAAACAGCAGATAGACCATATATAAAAGAAACACCAATCAAATAAAATGTACCAGGCATATAGTTGAGGCTTGACGTGAGGAGTGAGAAATGTTTACTAAACCAGACGTTCACAAAAACTGATCCTTAGAGTTGTATTGCAGGATATATGATGATTGCTTTTTAATATGAACTTATGTTTAATGTTGATGGTTTTAATAAAATAATTTTTTATTAAAAAAAAAAGATTGCTCTGCAATGGTTTCAAAGAACAGGTGTACAACAATAACAGCCCCCACCTATAAAAGGTGAAAGGGATTTAATAGTAAATTACCATCCTAAAGTATAATCAGCAAATTGTGCAATATTCTAAAATGTTGGATTGGCTGGATGCAAAAGAAACTCTCAAAGAGGCATAGGCTAACTTTACAGCCTATCACTATCCCCTGAACACAGCTGGCATAAAAGCACCTGACTAAAACAGGATTGATCCATCTATTATTTTAATTGATTTTAGGTTTGCTTCCGTTATCAAATGTATCACTTCTATGATAGATATGGGGGTGGGGCGGTGGCTCAGTGATTAAAGACACTGAGCTTGTTAACTGGAAACCCCGGGTTCAAGACCCAATGGCTGCACAGCAGGGTGAGCTCCCTTTACTTGCCCTAGTTCCTGGCCACCTAGCAATTTGAAAGCATGCAAATGCGAGTAGATAAATAGGTACCACTTTGGTGGGAAGGTAACAGCGTTCCATGAACCTCAGTTTATAATCATGCTGGCCATATGACACAGAAATATCTTTGAACAATGCTGGCTCCGTCAGATAAGAAATAGAGATGAATAGCCTCCCCCACAGACTCAGATAAGACTGGACAGGGGAAACCTTTACCTTTATGATAGATATATAGATACAGTAGAAAGATGTCTTCTACAGTTGCTGTAAGCTTTGTGAAAAACCCTACTTAAAAGTCCAATTCTCTCTCTCTCTCTCTCTCTCTCTCTCTCTCTCTCTCTCTCTCTCTCTCTCTCTCTCTCTCTCTCTCTCTCTCTCTCTCTCTCTCTCTCTCACACACACACACACACACACACACACACACACACACACACACAATCACCTAATAAAAGCAATCATTTCACTTAGGGGAATTAGTGCTGTGTATTGGCACCATTATTATTTAACCTCTATTTAAATTATTTAGTCAACTATCAGAATAGTCCTGATTTCTTCCCTTCAAGGTCAGTTCTTAGATTCATACATCTGCTTCTATATGCTAAGTAATTGTCCTGTCTTAGCCCTTGATTGGATTAAAACATATCTTAAGATCATTTGTCAGAGTAAGAACAAAGAATGAGCAATTAACTATGAAAAGACAATACTTAGTAGTTCTGAAATGTCCTAGCACTCACAGGTAGCAACTAAATAGATCTGAAAGTGAGTAAATTAAGTCCTTTAAATATCTTTTTTTTTTTTATTATAAAAATTCTTTTATTGAAACAATTAACATTGAACATAAAAACATGTTATGCAGCAATCATCATGATCCCTGGTATACAATACTAAGTATTAGTCTTTGAAAACGTCTGAGTTAGTAAGCCTTTTCCCCCACTCCTCGTGTCTAGCCTCAACTATACTCCTGTTACATTTTATTTTGATTGGTGTTTCCCTTATCCGTTTCAATATTAATGTGATCAACATTAAACATAAGATCCTATTGCTAAGCAATCATCCTAGAACATAGCATACAACATTAGGTATTAATCTTTGTAAACATCTGTTTTAGTAAACGTTCTTCCCTCCTCCCTTTCATCTTCAAGTATACTCCGAATACATTTTGTTTGATTGGTGTTTCTCCTATGTATGGTCTATCTACTGTATCTAGTCTATCGCATATTGTACTTTTGCGCTTCTGAGTTGACTTCATCCCATTACTAGTGCAATCTTTTATGGTCCCCAACCCGAGATCCTGAGGTAAAAGTTTCATATCCTGAGGTAGAGATTCAGTCTACTTTAACAATATTAAAGCAAACAACGTTAGCCATAAGGTTATGTTAAGAGGCATTAGTTATAGAACATATACATTCAACATTGGGTGTTAGTTTTTGTAAACCTTTGAAATTGTTTTTCAGACCTATAAGGTAGGAAAAGTGCTCTTCTGGACTACATAGACTAAAATATCCTAAAATTAGCTCCAGCAATTATAATTTTCTCTCAATCAAGCGGTATCTTGTAAATTTTTTCTGCAGAGGGTAATCTACTACACAACATTCAGCACAAGGACTGTAACAGCCACTGTGTAGGACAGATAGGAGACTATATAGAAGACTAGCAGAGTGCGTCCATGAACACAAGGTAGTTGTCAGAAGATATGACAAAAATTCTTTAATCTAACAACACAGACAAATTCAATCACAGTTTCAACTGGAAAACTATTACAGCTTAAACGAAGCTAAATCCAAAATTGCTAGAAAATTTTTGGAAGCTTTGCATTCAGACAAAACAGCCATCAATAAACATATAGAGACAAAATATATTAACTCATCATTCAAGAAACAATAAAAAAACTAGGAAGGAAACAATATAAAATATATCCTCCATTCCCCAGCTGCTCACATTCAGATATTCAGGTAATAGCTAGCACCAGACAAACAATTGACAGCCAAACCACTGGATGTAAACAGGCAGCAAATTTCGCAGTCATTCAAACTGCTAATATTATTGGGTAATGAAACATCTATAAGCAAATAACCAACCTCAGGAGCATGAAGAACTCCATAATTCAACCCTGAGGCAGAGATATTCTCTTCTACTGAGCTCTCTCAATTTGTCTGAATCCTTAAAAATGGTGAATAGAAGGTAGAACGAAAGACTGATCAACAGTAGAATTATTATTTCCTATAATTTGGGTGTTATCCTTCTGTTAATGCAGCCTTAAACTGTATTTATTTATTTTTATTTACTATAACTACTCAAAACCTTTTTATAAGTATTATTGTCAATTTTAATAACACTCACCCAAAATATGGGCATTTGATTTCTGTTTCCTAAAAGGATAACTTTGCATTTACATCTATTAAATTTCATTCTGATAATTTCAGTTCACTTTTCTTCCTTGTCAATGTGATGTCGAATTTTATTTCAACTTGTAGAATACTAAACTTTGTATTTTCTGAAAATCTGAAAAGTGTTTGTTCCACATTCTCGTCCATGTTATTAATGGTGGGGGATGGCTGGATCTGTATTGCAATGATCAATTTTGCAGTCCTCCCTATCACATTAAATGAGGCTAGGAGACTGAACCTTCCATTTTCTTACTTTCTTTCTAAACCTTTTGAAAAAATAAAAAAAAACAGAAAAAATTCTACAAAAGTATGAGTGTATGAGAAGGAAAAAAATCAGATTCTGTTCCAAGCCAGGAGGACGCTGTAGAAATGAGCTGAAGGCAGGCATTTTGGAAAGGAGGAGTCTTTATTTAGTTGCCAGAAAGTTCAGTGACAGCAGCATGTTTGTGGGGTGGCTGACAAAATGGAGCTGAGAGTGGGTGGATTTTTATGCCTTCTTTGGGGCTTTGTATTTGAGGTGCCTGTTCCTGTGCAGTGTACTTTGACCTGTGCCCTTTTGGTATTCTAATTATTGTTGCCTGACTCCCATTATGGCTTGGAGGTCATGTCCTGTCCTTGAAGCTGGGAGAGGGAATGTAGATTTTAGGAGTCTTTGTTTTTCTAATCCCAGCAGTTCCAGCCTTCTTGCCCCCAGTAATATATAATAATAATAACAAAGTTGGAAGGTCATCCACTTCAACCCTCTGCTCAGGAAGGAAATCCTATACCATTTCAGACAAATGGCTGTCCAATCTCTTCTTAAAAACTTCCAGTGTTAGAGCATTCATAACTTCTGGAGGCAGGTTGTTCCACTAATGAATTGTTCTAACTCTCAGGAAATTTCTCTTCCTGAATGATTAGAAAATCTGCATCTCTAAAGAGTAGCCTTTTTAGGTTTCTGCCTGAGGAAACTGGGGCTGGTTCTGCCTTAATACTTTCCCCATTTCTCCTTCAAGGGAAATATTCTACCCTGCCTTTTTAATATTCCCCAAAATGTTTCATTTTCTAGAAAGGTGGGTGGGTGCTGACTCCCTACAAGTGCCAGCACCACCATCAACAGGTATAGGATGGGGATGGGGGAATGTTAGTCACTTCACAGCTATTTTGCTCATTTTTCACCCCATCAACCAACTGGATAGCTATGAGGTGTGAAGACTGAAACAGTCTTACAGACAGATTCCTAGTCAGGATTTCTAGAGCTTCCTTTCAGTCTTGGGAAAAATAAGAATTAGTGAGATGCCAAGTCAGCAGTTCTCATGACATAGTTGACATAGGGGAATTAGTTAAACCCTATGCAGGAAATTCTATGCAAGATTATTCCAAGCCAAAGCTAAACCATTTGTGGTTAACTGTCAATGACTTCTTTTTTGGAGTTCCCACAGTACATCCTGCCCTTTCACCCACTTAAACACTTATAGCAAAGTGAGCACAGAAACAGCAGAAAATTGAGTTAGTTCTTAGCATCAAACCTCTTGTTAAGTTATAAAAAAAAAATGGCATCACATGCACATGTCATTTGTGCAGTTATGATGGAAGATACAGTACAAACTTTCAAGAAAATCAGAATGCTGAGGTTAATAAAAGTGTATCTCAATGTAGAAAGAGACTAGTACTTTATGGCTGGAAAAACCTGAACGTAGAATTTAAGGGGACTTTGCTACATATTTGGAAACTGTTGTTTCCTTTAAAAACCACAAACAGCATGTGTAATATTGAGAAATTAATGTTGTCCAGACTAAGTACTAGATAAATCTTTCTCTAAGGATTTGAGCAGAGGTGAGCAGTTATTTTTTCACAATATTTAACTAGTTAGCAAAGTAAGCATCAGTAGAGTGAGTTATAACCACCTCTTGCTGTAGCCGACCTGAATTAAATGTAATCATTGTTCTGGGAAAAATAGCTGTGGCTTTCATGTAAATGCCCCCCCACACACACTTTTGGCTTTGAAGCATGTCTTATTTCAAAAAGTATCTGGAAAATATAGTAGTCCATTTTTTTTTACCATATTCTGATACCAGTTCAGAGAGCTGGTATCAACAAAAACAAGTGGCAGAAATAAACAGTGTCCAAAGCTTGGGAACGGCTGAGATCATGTGAATTCATATTTGAAAGCAAAGGTGATTCACACAAAGGAAATCTGAACTACTTGGAAAGAAAATATTTTCTTTGCTAATCCCTACATTTGATGCTGTCACTGAAGTTCAAACCTGATAAGATATATCAAGGGGCTGTAAGCCTCTGTAATTAAACACTTATATGACTAGTAATGGTGTTCTTGTCAAAGTTTCTTTGAAAAGCAAACTTAGCTTCATAAACCAGTCTAGCCAGAAATAAATTGCTATGCCTATAATGGACAACTGATAGGACTACTGACAAGAACCTGTGTTTTAGTTTCAAGTTAAAATGACACAAAACAAAACATGAAAAGTATTTAAGTTGCATGCAGGCAAACATAAAATGTATTGCTGGGTTTTCCAATTCTGTGCTGCAACAAAATTAGGTAGCTCTAAAATTTGCTTCTTTCCTATTGCAAATAAGTTTCAGAGAGTTTGGAGAATTATTTTTGTGGTGCACATTCAATAAACAAAGCATTTGGCACATTTATCATTCTTCATACTTTATTTTAGAATATATATGTGTGTGTTGCTAATTTAGTTAAAAACATGAATCCTGGGTAAAGTCATACTATAAAAAAACAAATAAAAACGAACACCAGGAAAAGTTTTAAACTAAAAACGTTTAATCTAATGCCAAGCTTTCGTCGGCCAACTGCTGACATCATCAGGGCTTAAAACAGGTCGATGGGAGTCTCCTTTATGGTGTTAGTAAGTTTTTGCACACGGCTCCTGGACTTCGTCACCTTAGGACTTAATAGTCTTAATTGGTTAGACTGTGTATTGGCTGTTTTCTTGATGTTATATGGGCTACTGCTCCGTTACTTGCTTCCCTTCCTCCACTCTCTCCCTTTGTGCGTATGTTGTTATCTATCCCCCCACTGCAGGTTCCTAGGGTCCGCGTATTCTCCCCCCTTTTTTGGCCATTTGTTTCTTCCTTATCTATCCAGTTGTTCCCTCTTGCCCTACTGGGCTGTGGGCTTGATGTTCTCCCCTCGTCTTTTCCTCCCATCATCTTTCCCATGCGTCAATGGCCGTGCTCTGCACATATACCACCTCCTACGGTCTCTTCCCCTTTTCTTTCTCTTCAATGTTCATTTCATTCACATTGCCCCGATCATCGCATTGCGACCCTCATCTTGGTCTGTTTCTTTCGTCTAATGTGGGTCGTACACGTTCCCTCCTTACTGCTTTGTGTGTTTGATCCTGCCCCCCTCTTTCTCATGTTTCTGTGGTTGCGCGCAGGGTTGGCTGCTGAGGTGGCTGTTCATTCCTCCCCTCCTTTTTCTGCATTGAGGTAGGAGATGAAGTTAAGAACTCCATTAAGCAACGGGATTACTGATGAACCATAAGCACTGCCAGATCCATAAGGAAGGCATTCCCCTCCGCCTTATCGTCTCATTCAGAGGCACCCCAACCTCGGAGCTGGCCAGATGGCTGAGTAACCAGATCAGCCACCTTGTAAGTAACAGCGCAACTACCATAAAGTCAGCAGAAGAGTTCCTTGAAAGGATTAGACCCCTAAGAGTGGAGGTGGATGAGATGATGGTGTCCTTTGATGTCACCTCACTCTTCACCTCTATCCCACAAGACCTGGCAGTCACTGTTTTAAGAGACCACCTGAATGAAGAGGGCAGGGAACAACATCAGGACTCTTTACAAACTGAGGATTTGGTGAAACTGATAGAGGCATGTTTAAAAACATACTTCACCTTTCAAGGGACCACGTTTGAACAAGTTAAAGGGACACCAATGGGATCCCCTATCTCCAGCATAATAGCAGAAGCAGTCTTCCAATGGTTGGAGCTAACAGCGATGACCAAATACTGACCCAAGTTTTGGGTCCATTACATGAATGACACGTTCGTTATTATCAAAAGATGCCAAAAAACAAGCTTTATGGATGCACTAAATTCGGTATACCCGGACATCAAGTTTACAGCAGAGGTAGAGAACCAGGGCTCCTTAGCTTTCTTGGATGTACTAGTCACCTGTCAGCTAGATGGAACCCTGCATACAAGGGTATACCGAAAACCAACACACACTGATAGAACCCTCCACTACAAGAGTAACCACCCAGTGGCCCATAAAGCAAGCTGTATCAGAATGTTGTTCAAATGGGTAGACTCTCACTATAGCACAGCCAAAGAAAAAGCAGAGGAAAGGAATCATCTCTTCCACATCTGCAAACACAACGGCTATCCAGTAAGGTTTATCAAACGCAACTGTGCACCACCCAAACCCCAGGAGAACTCACAGATCAGCAGGACATCACCACAGGCAGCACATGTTTCCCTCCCGTATATCAACATGTCTGAAGCAACAGCTAGGCTGCTAGTCCCCATAACATAAAAGTAGCCCATAAACCAGATCAGACACTGTGCTCTAGGATCATGCGCCCTAAAGATCCACTCCCCAATGCAGAAAAATCGGCGGTGGTATATAGGATTAACTGCAAAGACTGTCCTTGCAATTATGGTGGGAAGACCTCCAAAAGATTGAAGACTCGGATACATGAGAACAAACTGGCCATCAAAAGATATGAACAGCACTCACAGGTATGGACGCATATAGCTGATCTTGGCCACCAGTTTGACCTTATCGATGTACATACCTTATCTAGTGACACTACCAAAGGAGGCCGCCTACTTAAAGAGGCTTGGCTCTCCGATGGAGACTTGATTACCCGGCACATAGGCACTGAGAGTGTGGGATAAACACAATCAGGAATCCCAACAAAGACAATCCAGTTATGTGCCACAAGATCAAGGAGATAGGACAGCAAGGGAAGTGAAAGTACCATTGCAACCCATAGACAATCAGGTAGTGGTTGAACATCAGATATTCGAGTTTGCCCAATGAATGACATCAAAAAAACTCACACATGCACAGTAACAACAAAGCATAAAAACAGTGGAGCGGAACCAAACGGACAATATGTTGACAGCCCCAGGACTAAAATTTGATTGTGACCGAGGAGAGAGGGTAACCCAGAATACAATAGATAATATGAGGATCGCAACAACATATATACAACAAACGCAGAAAAAAGGGGGGGAGGAACGAACGGCCACCTGAGCAGCCAACCCTGTGCACAACCACAGAAACACGAGAAAGAGGGGGGCAGGTTCAAACACACAATGCAGTAACACCCCTGTGAGGAGGGAACGTGTATGACCCACATTATATGAAAGAAACAGACCAAGACGAGGGTCGCAATGCAATGATTGGGGTGATGCGAATGAAATAAGCATCGAAGAGAAAGAAAAGGGGGGAGTGTAGGAGGTGGTATACGTGCAGAGCACGGCCATGAACGCATGGGAAGGATGATGGGAGGAAAAGATGAAGGGAGAACATCAAGCCCACAGCCCAGTAGGGCAAGAGGGAACAACTGGATAGATATGGAAGAAACGAATGGCCAAAAAAAGGGGGAAGAATATGCGGACCCTAGGAACCTGCAGTGGGGGGATAGATAAAAACATACGCACAAAGGGAGAGAGTGGAGGAAGGGAAGCAAGTAACAGAGCAGCAGCCCCATATAACATCAAGAAAACAGCCAATGCACAGTCTAACCAATTAGGACTATTAAGTCCTAAGGTGACGAGGTCCAGGAGCCATGTGCAAAAACTTACTAACACTATAAAGGAGACTCCCATCGACCTGTTTTAAGCCCTGATGATGTCGGCAGTTGGCCGATGAAAGCTTGACATTAGATTAAACGTTTTTAGTTTAAAATTTTCCTGGTGTTCGTGTTTATTTTTTTATAATATATATATTATATATATACACATACACATACAGATATACATACACATGTGTTTAACTAGGAATAGGTCTTGAAGTAGGAAAAAAAATCCACCTCTCAGCTCCAAAAGATCCTCAAATTCTGATGGAATTTGGAGGGGGGGAGATACTGATGACCAATCCATCTTTTTGTAGTAAGTCTGCTACTCTTGATTTTCCTATTCAGCAACCTTGATGAATATCCATGGAAGCTTAAGATACCAATCTAACTATTGCCTGCACTCATTCATTCAATTTGAGACCTGAAAGATATACACCATTGTTTCATTGTTCCTATTAGCATTGCTTTCCTACAGAAGTTATGTTAAACTCTAGTTTGGTTTAATACTGGGTCAAAAATTGTCAGAGAGGAGGGGGGTTGTCAGATTGAAAAAAATAATTTGAAGAAAAACTGATAAGTTGAACTTTTGGCCTACAAATCTCTCATTACTAAAAATCACCAACATGCTCTCTGCTTATCATAATATCTGAATCAGCTGCAAAAACAAAACTAACTTATAGTTCCCTGAACAAAATTCATCTTGAAATTGACAAGTTCAGCAGAATAGTAGTAACCTGATAGCAACTAGATTCCTGATAATAATTCTTTGGTTATTTCCAACTTAAGTAATTTTAATTAACATTTGCCATCAAGAATGCTCTTGAGTCTGGAGTCTTAGCTATCTTTAATACCACTGAGAATACTGACATCTTATAGACAATCTATACTCAAGCATAATTTTATATGATGATGCAATCACACTGCAGCAGATTAATATGTGATATTCACTGCATCCAGCTAGAGCCTGAAGTTCCTTAATCTCCTCCCCCTAGCCAAAAGCCAGCATCCCAAAAGCCAGTTAGTTATTAACTCAGGAAGTGACTTCATCCATATACAACTAAAATCATATTGAAATACAAGTTTCAAAAATTCACTTAAGTTTTTTACTTAGCAATGGGCAATTATCCAAGGTGACTTCGTGCCAAACAAAAGAAAAAGCTCTCTACACAGATTTAAATAGAGTCACCTTCATGAAAATTATCTAAGCACTGAATAGTTAAACAAAGTTCTCTCTTTGGTGGCCCGCCCAAAGCAAGCCACTAGATCTCTCTCAAGCTACAAAGTACAGCTTCTTACATAGGAAGGATACAGAACTTTAATGGGCCAAAGGCCAAAGGCATTAGGAAATATATATCAAGGATATCTTTGCCAGAACAAAGTTCTGTGTGCTTTAATTTTAGGAATCTGTCTGCTATACTTAGCACTACAGACAACTTCCAGCCACTTTTCAAGGATAGTATCACATAGAGTTTATTGCAGCAGACAAGACAGGATAAAGCATGGATAACTGTTGCTAAATTGATCCAGTTGAGGAGGAGCTGACATTCTGGTACCTATATACAACACTATATTTAAAAATGGAATTCTTATGGATCTTAGTTGCTCATCCTTTTTATCCTCCATCCTACCTGCTATATCATAGAGCAGACATGTCAAACTCGTGACGTTATGTGACGTCGCACAACGTATCGGGCCAGTTTTGCCATTGCCGGCAATGGGGTGGACGTGGCTTCCATAGGATGAAATCTGCCTGTGGACCGGCAGTTTGACACCCCTGTCATAGAGTAGCCAGGCATTCAAAGGTGAGAGAAACTAACCCACCCGTGACATGACAAAACAGTACTTCCAAAATTAAATCCTGCATAATTATTTTACCAGCATCTGACCTAACACTGCAATGTAAGATGAGTAGTTTGAGGAGGCCACCTTGACAGCTACTAGGATTTCTTTTGGCTAAGCCACCACATACACAAAAATTGAAACCATCCTATTATGTAGCTCTGGATTAATCATTAAGCAAAATAAACATATACTTAGGACATAGTAGGGGGGGTTTCTCCTAGCCCCCATACCTTTAACTCTTTCACTGTCATACTCAACTTTAATTTTCAGGAGTTAAGTCTTTACATCTTTCAATAAAACAATGGAAGGCCACGGAGCACCATTATTGAGCTGCACTCAGGGTGTCGAGTAGTCTTAATCCAGCCCTGCTATCATCATATTCCTTCAAGTCTTCAACTTCAGAGTGTTTCCACTACATATTTTCCTGTTATGTCTCTTAACACCAATTCTTAGACAGCCACTAGAAACAATTGCTCTATCTCCAATAGATTTGGGCTGCAAAATCTCTGTTGGTCGCCTATTTGTCATCTTGATTTTTTGCAATCTAGATCCAATATCCACCTTAAACACACTAAACAAATGAAAATGGAATGTATTTAGCATCAACATCCCCACCCCAATTTTCCATGGCTATGTCCATTTTTAAGGCCCAGGCAGTAAATGTATTTATCAATGGATAAGTAGTGGACAGTTCAACCTCACTGTTTAATGCACAGTTAAAAAGCATTGTTGCTCTCTGACTAAAAAAAATCATATGAAATCATGTATTGATGTTTTCTCTTTGTCTCTCTCTTTCTATCCCTCTCTAGATATATATACACACACACGTGTGTGTGTGTGTGTGTGTGTGTGTATGTTTGTGTGTGTGTCTGCATTGAATCCCAACCTTTTATTCCAAATGAACTTGCATAGGACTCAACTAAGAATAGCTTAAAATAAAATGTTGTCTCTGCTTTTGGGGGGAGGGAATATATGCAATCCAGATAGTCAGTTTCTAATCACTGCATGTAAGCTCAGTACATGATTAAACATGCACAGCTGTGTACCAATTGGGGGTTAATTAAATGAGTTCAGTGGCTTCTTTCTGTATGAATATAGCCCATCTGCTCCAATTCAGGGTTAACTTCTCTGCTGTATAGTGAATTTTAAATTATGGCCTTTTAAACTCACAGGTGGGTTAGAATGAGCCATTGCTTCTTAGAGGAGAAGCATGACATGATGTTATGAGTATTCATGCCTGAACTTTGCAGAAAAGGGCAGACATGTCCCTTTGGCTTGTGCTACATACATCCAGCTGCAAAGAAAGATAGAATTCTCTCTGTACATCATCAGGATAGAACAAAGAAAAGAACACTTAGAAACGCTCAAGGGTTATTTATAATTTTTTTAAAAAAGCAGAGAGATGATGAATCTATACTCAATGGTCATTTCTGCCTTAATTGTGAATAAACTGTCCATGACCATCAACTAAAAATAACCTTTTGATAAGAATATGGAACCATCAGGAGGACAGCCAAGAATGCAAAAGGTCCGTTCCAGTGATGTCTGTTCTTATCACAAAAGGCACCAGTATGCATAAATACAAGGCTTCTGGTCAGGAATTTCACAGCAGACTGTGCCAACATCAATCAATCTGATGGCATCTGACACACAAAACCATTGATTTCTGATCAGTGAATACCAAACATTGTACAACATGATATAGTTTTAGAAGTATGTCAGTCTATTTTAATGAATTCTGAAAACACTGTACATATCAGTATATATTTCAGTCAATTACTATTCAATCCCATGGTGGATTTTTTTTTAACAGTAGGATGAATCTGTTGCATTTTCTATATCAGATAATTGGGTCACTTCACCATCTGTAACATTTTTAACTGTTGAGTTGAAAATTTAGATCTGTTTTGTCCAACTGTGTTTGAAGTAATAATGCATATTTTTTTACTTTAGATTCTATCTTCATGATACTCCAGAGTGAAAGGTCATGATTCCAACCACATGTAATTTTTCATTTGAGTCTGAGAAATGATTTCTTAGATTTACCATGAAAATTGAGGTTGGCAGCTCCTAATCAGCCTTGACTCAGCCCGTATTTGGATGATAAACTACCAGGAAGTCCTAAGGATGTAGGTGAGATTGGAAAGTATATACTGTACAAATGTAAAACACACTGCCAGAAAACAACAGTGGAAAATGTTTTTTGTATTGTTTTCAAGAAAACATAGCAGTATCCATTTGGTCCCTAAGAACTGAGTTCATTTTTAAGAAATTCTTTACTTTCAAGAGACACCGCTGAGAAACCAAGTAATTTTTTTTTTTAATTTTGACTTATATGCCGCCCTTCTCCCCAGACTCAGGGCGGCTCACAGCAAAAATAAAGTACAAAAATATAAATCAATTAAAATAGTAATATACAATATAAAAACTATATAACTATTACCATTCATACAACATACAATCCCAATCAAAGGCCCAGGGGCAGAGCGCAGCTCACACGCCCCAAGCCTGTCTGCATAAATGTGTTTTTAAGAGTTTTCAGAAAGCTAGGAGGGAGGGAGCAGTACGAACTTCTGAGGGAAGTTGGTTCCAGAGGGCTGGGGGCGCAACAGAAAAGGCCCTAACCCTAGGTCCCGCCAGACGGCACTGCCTAACAGACGGGACCCGTAGGAGGCCAACCCTATGTGCCCTAACCGGTCACTGGGATTCATGGGGCAGAAGACGGTCCCGCAAGTATCCTGGCCCATTGCCATATAGGGCTTTATAGGTCATAACCAACACTTTGAATTGTGTTCGGAGACCAATTGGTAGCCAGTGCAGCTCACGGAGGGCTGGAGTGATATGAGCATGTCTTGGGAGACCCAAGACGGCTCGCGCGGCCGCATTCTGAACTACTTGCAGTCTCCGGACATTCTTCAAAGGTTGCCCCATGTAGCTAATTTTTGGACCCATATCATGCATATGTTCCAGCTGTGTTCTGGTTTGAAAATCTAGTAGGCAATTCCATGAGCATAACAACTGGCCTAGTCACTTATCCTGAAACTACATGTAAGAATAGTTTATAGAGAAGTAATATGGGGAGAAAGGGGGTGGGTAATCAATTTTCTTTGTCCATTGCCTTCTGATCCATGATGTTTTGGACACAGGAGGATCAGGGTTCAAATGATAGCATGTCATCACTTCTGTACACCAATGATCAGATCATCTATGAGCAACTAAAGATTTTAGTAGATCTTTTACTAAGGTAAAGTAAGTATAGAAAATGGATTTAAGTTAAAATTACAATTATTAATGGCAGGGGGAACTTCGTAACCATTTAAGAAAATGGAGAGCACTTCCGGTGGCTCCGCCGGCGCTGCTGGGTCTCCTTTGTGAGACTCCGCTCTCTGGATTTGTAAAGCCGCGAAAAACAGCGCTCATCAGCTGTTTTTTCGCGGTGAAAAATCCCCTCTCCGGGCAAAGGAGAGGTGTAGAGCATCGGGAGTAAGGTTGAGCCTTCTTAGATCCCTGGAAAATAAGTTTTCAGGGATTAAGAGTGAGCTCCCTATAGCTCCGGAGAACGCTCCTTTCCAGAGATGCCTCTGTCTTTTGACAGAGAAAGACGCCGCGACCACCTCTGCTTCTTTTAAGTTCAACACTGGAGAGACTGTAAGCAGGCTGAATGAATACAGGAGTCTTAAATGGATTGCAAGTATTTTTATTGTTTCTTTTTGGCTATACATTTCTAACGTACACAATCAACATAATGCTTCAAAATGGCGCTTAACTTTCACTGCTTTCATTGTTAGGGAAAGTGCTGGATAGTGAAAGTGGATTTGTTACTTCTCACTTCCTGCTTCTTTAAGTGCAGTTAGAGAGATGGTTCTGACTGTCTGAAATTTAAAATGGAGCGGAATTTACAGTTAAATGCTGAACCTATGTTGGATTGTACTGATGAATTTTATGAAGAAAGACCTGATACACAGGGGATTTTTATTTTTACGCAAGAGTTTAAAGAGATTAATGCACTTTTGAAGGAGGCTTTTACAGAAATATTTACTATATGTACTAAATTCCTTCCTTTAAATGAAGCTGAACAACTTACTGCTGAACAATTTATATCACAATTTGAATATGGAGAAGAGCTAGAACATTCAACTGGAATCTCTCCTTCAAATGAATTACAATCCTCTGTTGAGTATTATACAATACAAGAGAAATTAGGAGATCAACAGGGAAATGAAGAGGATACTTCTGAGAATAAAGACTATAACAGGATTTTGCTTGATGAAAAGTTTATTTATGGAGAGGAAGAGGTTTTGCTTCAAGAAAAGGAATTCTATCCAGCTAAGCACCATGAAGAGGATTTAATTCACAAAAGAGAGACATTGTTTCACCTCAAGAAGCAATTAGGCTACAAAGTGAAATGGACTTTGCTTGATGAGCAGTTTATTTATGGAGAGCAAGAGGAATTGATTCAAGAAAGGAAGATTCAGTTTCAGAAGCAATTTATTTACGGGGCTGAAGAAATAACGAAGAGAGACTTATTATTTGAAAGGGTAGCCCTGTTATGGCAGCTTGTTTGGTTAGGAAAAAAACCTAGAGTTCGTTTGAAGTAATGAAATTTAAACTTGTATGTAAGGAATTATTGGCAATCTAAAACTATGGACTGAATTGAGGACCAAGATTAGGAGTAAGATGCAAGAGAAGATGTTTAATGGTTGACACAATTAAATAGACGAAGGATGTATTTGTTTTGATGATCTGGGTTTGACATTAGATTGACTTAATGATGAGATAGATAGACTGGATAAAATTGAAGGAATGTAAGTTAGAAATGCTATAAACAGTTTGTTAGTATTATGGAGGTTTATTTCTTAGATGAGAGAGCCCAGAAGTCGATTGATTAAATGAAATTTATAGAATGATAAATATTATTCTTAACAAGATGAGTTAATTGTTTAATAAGGAATTAAGCTTAATTTAAGATTATGGGTTGAATTAAAGATAAATATTATAGCTAAGGTTTTGGTGAGGATGTTTAAATGAAGATATATTAAGATATATTATGAGAAATTAAATTGATTAGAATGTAATTGATATTGCTACTATTATTATTATTATTATTTTTCTTTTTTTTGAACTGAGGGATTTATTGATATTGTTATTGTTATTAATATCATTTGTTTAATTCTAATAAGATGAGGTTTTTTTTAGAATGTAATTGATATTGCTACTACTATTATTATTATTATTTTTCTTTTTTTCAACTGAGGGATTTATTGATATTGTTATCGTCATTAATATCATCTGTTTAATTTTAATAAGATGAGTTTTTTTTAATGGATTGTTTTGATTTAGAGAATGTATATATTACATAGTTTAAAATTCTTGTTAAGATTATACAATAATTATGTTTGATGTAGTGGGGTTTTCTTTTGTTATACCCTGTAAGCATTCTGGGAAGTCGTGGGTTAGGGAGGGATTATAATTTTAGATAAGATGTTTTCTCAACTGTATTTGGGGCTGGTGGAAGAATAATTAATTATTGTTATTAAAGGGTTGTCTGGGTGGCCTTTGGTGGAGTGAAGATTGATTTAAGTGGAAGTTGATAAGAAGGGGGAAATTATGATTTGATATGACTAGTCTCTTTTTTCTGTTAAAATTTTAAAAAAAAACCAATAAAAATATTTTAAAAAAAAAAAAGAAAAAAAGAAAATGGAGAGCCCATACTGAAATATTCTATTTTTCTCTGAGACATTAAACATCTTTTTATAAAAAAAATTAAGAGCCAGACATTATGAATCTATCTTAGCTCTCTCATGGTTAGAACCAACGTTTTGAGGAACCTGACAACCTTTTAAAATGTATTTGTTAATTTGGGATTTAAATGTATAAATTGTATTTAATTGAGACTGTGTTCATTTCAGCACTCATTAGCCTGGGCAACTCTAGTGAAACAGATGCTACAGTAACCTTGTGAACACCCCCTCCTCCTCCTTGTGCTGGGAATTCATCCTGATAATTAGCACCACCAAAATGAATTTGGGTCAACTCTGTGATAATGAAGAAGTGCATAAGTATTAAAGAAAATTTCTCCTTTGCAGACAGATGATTCTTATTATGGATGGAAGAAAGAATTTAAAATGGAAAAAATGAAATAAAATCACATTTTAAATATTCTTTTTAAAATAGATTGCACATCCTTGTTTGAAAAAGAGATTGCATTTAGATTCCAGTAGAACTGTTGTGATTTCAGAAGCCATGAACCATGTCGGTAAAAACAAAATGCAATTCTAATTGTTTGTGTGCTCTGAAGCACATCTTTTCTTGTTATCCCATATGGATGCCACATGTGGATTAGAAGTACAACAAACTAATCTCATAATTGTTGGCCAGACCTAAATACAATGCTCCCACAAGTGACTTCATAATGAAAAGACTTATTAAACTAACTCATGGACAAATGCAATTATGCCTTTCCCTAATGCATTTCTTGATTAGATTTATATCCCCTTTCATGTGTACAACTCAAGGTGGCATATATAATGCTTCCTCCATATTCCTGCAAAAATGAGATGAGTCAGATTGAAACTATCCCAAAATCGTACATTTAGCATCTGTGCCTAAGGAGGACTAGAACCTATGGTCTCTCATTCCTGCACTTAAATGGGTATTACTGTTCAAAAATTTTGATTAGGATAAAAAAAACATGCCTTTTTTCCTGATACTATTTATGCTTATTTGTAGTAGGATTGCTTTGTTAGAATAAGAACTAATGATCAGATTTCATTACTTATATCTGTGATGTTAGTACAGCCTTTTTATTATTGTTTTTATTCTATAACATCAGCCAATATTGGAAGATTTTATACACACACATACAAAAGATACCAGGCCTTCTGTTCACTATACTGATATTCCTTTATCCATCCCTCTGAAAGTCCTTCTGGAATATTAGATAAATAAATTGATTAACAAATAAACAGGATCTTAAATTTACAACACTATTGAAGTAAGGATTTAATGGACAGGTTCTCAAACTTTGTAGTGGTCTGACCCTTTAAAACAATAAATGAATTTCTAGGACCATCTCTGGTGGTTCCACTGGAAGATTGCTGAGGAGGAAATAGATAGTGGTATATATGTCTTTTCCTTGGGTACATGGCACATAAAACTCTATATGATTTTATCATATATCTTCATCTAATAGTTCAGTGTGTAGTACAGAATTAAGCATTATTTTTAGTTAAAGGATCATACTTTTGTTATATTTTGCTCAGTATGTGAGGAATAAAATGAATTTTTTTCAGGATCAATTCAATTATCTGTGAGAAACAGAGATATTCTTGAACTTTGAGAGGGTCTCATTGTCACCTGTTATAAATAAGGACTCCTTTACCTTGATAGTCTCATTCCTGACAGGAAGGCAAAGCATTCCACAATCCTTCCTGTTCTTCATATAATTCATTTAAAAGCAGATGTGCTTAATTATGGTTCAGAGCTAGTCAGAAACATATTTGATGCCATTTTAATGCAGATCTAATTGGGAGAGTGCTGTATGTTTACTGGTTTTGAAAGGGTCTGCCCAGCACCATTACTTTGGGGTTCCCTGACTAGCATAAGGATTATAAGGATTTTCATTGTCTTACTGTATTCTTAAAAATTTTTTTATTCTGTCTCATATTGCATTATATGTTACAGGGTTCTTGTGTTAGATTCCGTGATTGCTGTTTCCCGTCATGTTATGTTCTTACACTTGGAATAACTCGTTAAATACTTGTACTAAGTCAGGGGTTCTCAACCTTGGCAACTTTAAGACTTGTGGACTTCAATTCCCAGAATTCCTCAGCCAGTCTTAAAGTTGCCAAGGTTGAGAACCCCTGCACTAAGTGGTCACTGCTTCCAATTTCAAAAGAACCTGTGATTCAATTCTGCTGGATTGGGGACAAATAATATACCTTCTTCCACAAAATGAAGGATTTCATTTGGTATAAAGTTGAGCAATTTGAAACTTATTTGTTTAAGGACATATAGAACTAACTAAAATGATTACAATCATTTCAAAGATTTAGCAAATTTAAATTGGGTCTTTGTTCTTTAGAAAATGATTATGTATCCCACAAAACTGTAACTGTATACAGAATTATTCTTTATGAGAAAGAAAGAGGGAAACTATCACTGGTTTCAATGGAAATTTACTTTGAAATAAACATTCCAGCTTCAGAAAGTAAGAAAAAAAAATTAAGGATTGAGTTTGAAACATAAAAGATTGCTACAGTACTAATGATAGCAAGTCTCCATTTATTATTTCCATAACAAAAACTATTCAGTTCTAATTTGATGCATAGTGGTACTTCCACTTATTTGTTATTACACTAACGTTGTGGTTGCTTGAATTTGTTAATTGTTATTCTTGCTACTAGTAGATCATAAGTTATTATTGCACTGCCTACAATCAAATATTGTCTTACCTTTAAAAGAAGCTGGTGCATAGCGTTGGGTAAAAACATTGATTTCTTGTGATTTCAGACTTATAGGTTCAAAAAGTAATAAACTAGTTTCCAAACAAAACCAGAAAAGGATTGGCATTTCTCCATGAGAATATTTTTTCTATAAATAAAGATTTCCTTTACAAACTTGATACTGCATTTTAGCTTGACGCTGCTTATCTTCACTACTACTGACTTTATATTAATATTGGAGATTAAGCCTGCTTAATTCTAAATTGTTTCTAAGGGAAAATAGTAATTCATCCTAACACAATATTTTTATCATTGGTATACCTTACGACTGCCAATAAGAAATGCATATAACAATTAGTTCAAACATATAATGGAAATATTTTTTATTGTGATTCTGCAAGGTTGACAACAGAGTTCTGAAAGTTATAAATATCACTTGTTACTGATATCCTAGTGTTACTCAAACCATAGTACAGAACGCTACAAATTGTATTGAATTTTGATCTCATCTCCAAATCTGAACAAATGTAACACACAAGCATTTCTTTCATGTAAACACACTAACTACAGTAGTGGCCAAAATTGTGGAAACCTTTTGGAAAACTTTTGAGGTTTAATGGCTAATAACACCACATTTTTTGTAGTACCAGTGCCACCATAAAATTATATATCAATGGAAAAATAATTTAATCAATAATATAATGCAACAAAGTTTGTTCAATTATCTGCACTGTATTCTATGAAAAGTTATAGCCAAATAACCAGAAAAAGGAAGCACAACTTGCTTAGGTTGATATCAGGTAGCTTTCCTTCATCTGTTTGTAGCTAATGAGCATGATGTTTAGAGAGCCAATCAGGTGTCATCTTGTTTTGGCAATGAGCCAATCAGATCACAGTAGGATTCAGTTACTGATGTCAGGTATTGAAGCTGAGAGGAGGACATTTGTCAGTGTGTTATGTGATCGCTATCAAGTTGATTGGGGTTTTTTTCTTTCATTTAGTGAGCTTGTAAAACGTAATAAAATTAAAATAATGGTGCAAAGAGTTGACTGATTGCCCAGAAAGCGATGTAAAATGTATTATTAAATGAACAAGGTTACAGTTATAAAGAAATTAGAAGAAAAATTGGTGAAAACTTAACCAAAGGTGGCATTTCTACTGTACTTTTCCCAAAAGGTTTCCACAATTTTGGCCACTACTGTATCTCATCCATGAATGGGATTATTGTAACTTGTCAAAGTGGGACTATCCGCACATCATTAAATTGTCCATGGTCAATTCCATATTCTCAATAGAAATTTTATTTAATCTGTTGAATTTTAAAAAAAATATCTAAGACCACAATTGAGGATTGTGAATTAGCAATTTATCATATATTTATATTCCTCTATTTAGTTCCGGTTTGTGGCGCTAGCGGATGTGTAGGGAGACCCTCCTCTCCGCTGTCCGGTTTTCCTTCGCCGAAAGACCCTGGAAAGGGTTGAAAGTTGCCGTGGAGGGGCAAACACTGCTAAGGAGGACCCTTGCTTGAACGTGGAAGGGCAATAGCCCTTCCACTTGAGCTGAGGCAGCTCCTTTGGATCGATGAAGAAAAGACCAGCCTTCAATCCTGGTTCTTCTGTCTCATCCTTTATGTCACTCACTTCTTGTCACAACAGAATCATTAAGCATGCTCTTGAACAATTGTTGGAGAATCTCTCCCTCTCCTGGAGAGTTTCAAAAAGATTATACAGCCAAATTCTTTGGCCAAAAGTTAGAGGGACAATTTTGAAAGGCCATTTGTATTCAGCTTTAATTTATACACCATACCATATATGACAATGTGGCCATGATGATTCTATATTAGTGTCTTTCAGAATTCATAATCAAACAATTACCACACAGTTTAATGTAAATATGAAACAAATTCATGTATTCTCAGCTTATAGACATTATGTTTTTAGGATATATTCAAATACATCAATTAGGAAAAAAAAAGCAAAAAGAAATTTTATGTTATTTTTGCTTAGGTCTTGATTAATGTTATAAAGTTGATATTTTTTCAGTTTTCATAGCTTAGCTTAGTTTAGCTTAGCTTAGCTTAGTTTAGTTTAGTTTAACTTAGATCTAATATTCTGTTTCTAGAATCATAAAACTTGCATTGACATGATACATATTAGAACTCCACTCCTATGATTTCTCTTAATATATGGTTTTCAACAATTACATAAATTCTTCTTTTAGATTTCTATATTTCATTATATGGTCTACAAAATCAATAGTAAAGGTTTTTTTCTTCTTTTCTGAGATATTGTAGTTCCCTTGACTTTTGCACATTACATAATAAATGCTACTGGAGAATGAATATACTCCCATTCAAAGTCTAAATTAAAAATAATCATTTATGCTATGATTCTTAGATATATAGGGCAGACATGTACATAATTTATGATTATACAGAGATTATAAAAGCCTTTCCTAATCTGGCCTTCTGGAGGCTACGATCAAAACTTATAAAAGTCATCATCTCAAGAGACTATATTCATTGTTAAATATATAGATGTTTGTAACAGTTTATTTCATAAGGATCCCAGCTAGCTAGAAAAGGCTGTTTTACAAAATGATTAATTTAGGAAGCAAACATTAATTTGCAACAATATTTTAACTATCAAAAACAGCCTTCAAATCTACAGGCATCACCCTAAAAAATTAGACCAAATATTGATGTTGTTTCAAAGCCTTACTCCAAATAAAAGATATGGTAGACATTTACTATACTTTACTATTTTATTTTTTCATTTTTTCTTTCCATTAATTTTTGCTATTAAAGTAATAATATGCATGCAGTTTAATAAGGTAATAAGCCTCTTATATCAACACATAGATTCCACCCAAACTAATATTAACATTCATCCATTCTGGCTCAGATCTATATGGATCAAAGTAATTGATGATATAGAATCCAGCCAACTCCATTGTTAACACTTTTGGTACAATGTCCAATATTACAAATTAACAGTAATTTGGAAATTCAATGGCACAATATTATTAAAGTCATCAGAGGTTTATACATAAGTAGATAAACAATCCTTCTCCTTATTTTATTATTAGATTAGCAAAACTATAAGATGGATTATTCAAGTAGCATGGGATGGAAACTGAAACTCTAAGAGAGGAGTCCTGTTCTATTTCGGATGAAATAATACAAAACATAATGCTCAGATTGATATGGTAAAGGAAATTTATTAGTAATTGTGGCATAGAGGTAGCATCAGGATTTATCTTCTGATGTCCTCATTCTTCAAGGTCCTTCCTTTTCAGGCAGTGGAAGATTGAGCTTGATTAAAAATGGAAGTCTTTCTTTATCATAACACTCCATAGCAATAATTCTCTGGTGCCCACAAGACTTGCATTATTAGACATCATTCATTAAGTTCATTGGAGTTCACTGTAATTACTACAGCAATTTGCTGAATATATACACTGACTTCTAAAAAAAAATCATTGCTTTCAAATATGTTTTGTAATAAGTAATGAAGGAGAAAGTTATATGGTAAACTTGTAAAAGAAGGGCAGAAACCATTTAGTGAAGTGACCTCACTAAAGTGCATGCTTATGCACTTTCAGTCTATCATTGTAATTATCCAAGCCAAAATGCCTTCAGTAACCTTGTGAGAGAAATAATCAGAATAGTTTCTCAAAGATTATACTACAGCATATAACAAGGCATTTTGTTATACTAAGTTACAAGTGCTGACATGTACAAAATTACCCTGATGTCTGCCTAAGTGCATTGAGCATTCCTTTCCTTTAATAATAATGAAAGACAGATATTTTGTGAACACAAACTGAGCATTAACTAAAGTGACCATGTGGTTGCTTGCTGTTATGTCTACTATAGCTTGAACACATATGCACAGATATAACTACAGAGAAAACAGGACACAAAAGTGCCTTTGTTTTTCAATCCATGAAAATCTTATTCTTCCACTGCTAAGCCTCTTTGAACATATCTTTATAATTCTTCTGGGGGGGGTTCCTCCAAAATAGCTAGGCAATAGAAACTCAGATCCTGATTCCAGGGGGAATAGGATGTCAAGGCAAAAACTCAAGGATTAAAGTATTCTAGCAGAAACCCCAAATCCACACCAGAGAAAAGGTCTGTTTGCAAGGTCAGACAAGTAGTAGCTGATTGAACAGCTCTTTTTCCAGGCTTGGTTATTTTTATAAATGGGGGGCGTTTGAAATGAAATGGTATTGACCATAGTTCTCATATGTTCTTATATGCACAGTTCCCAAGACATGTGAATAATAATACTTTCTATCTGTAATTCTTATTCACAGGAAGACAGTAGAATAAAATTTTGAAGAATATTGTGGTTAAACATCCCCGTGTTGGCACAGTACTGCAGGCTAATTCTGCCTATCAATTGCCTGCAGTTTGGCAGTTCAATTCTCACCGGTTCAAGGTTGATTCAGCCTTCCATCCTTCCCAGGTCCTAGATTGTTGGGGGCAATATGCTGACTCTGTAAACTGCTTACAGAGGGCTGTAAAGCACTGTGAAGCGGTATATAAGTCTAAATACTATTGCTATTGCTTTAGCAATTACCTTCCTTAGCAGATCACTCTTTTGGCAACTGTTACAGGAATGAAATAGAGAACAAGATGTACATAGAAGGTAGGAGGTGCTGTCCAGAGACTATATGAAATCCGGAGCAGATGTATACAGGAAAACCTTGTGTTGTTCAGCACAAGATGGATATTTGTGTGTTTATTTATCATTTTAAAATGACCCTAATGGTATACAGAGTCACAACAGTAACAAATAACAGTGCAATATAGCTGGAAAAAATATACATTACATTAAAAATAAAAAAAGAATATAAGTACAACCTAAAATTGTGCCAGCAACAAACAGGATTTAGGGATGGATGGATAAGTCAGTTGGGAAGAACTATATCAACTTACATCTATCACATTACTTTTCCTAGAAATTCTCTGGATAACAACCCCAGGAATTATAGTTCTATTTAACTATCATAGAAGACATTTGGGCATCATCTTCACAGATTTTACTAGAGTTCACTTACTTGAATGCCTGAAAGTTGAATCATGGCAACTGACTTCTTTTCTCATCGGCTTGAAATGTTTTGCTGCTTATTCAAGTAGCTTCTTGAGTCCAAAAAACCTGGTTAGGTGGACCCTATATATGTCCTCCAAGGAGGTTTCATTTCATTTCATTTTTATCCAGGTTAGGTGAGAAATGAAACCTCCCTCAAGGACATATATCGGGCTGCCCTAACTAAGTTGCTCAAACTGAAGAAGCTTAGATGAGCAGTGAAAAATTTCAAACCAACAAGAAAAGAAGTCCAGTTGCCATGACTCAACTTCCAGACAACTCTATCTGCATGATTGACAATTTTCATCGACTTACCTGAATGTATATCACAAACCAACTTTCCTTCATTATATGACCATTAGATGTGTTGGACTATAACTGCCATAATCAACACTGCCCATACTTACGGTATGATGGGTAAGTGTAATGGCAGCTATAATTCAGCATATCTTGAGAACACTAGGGTAATGATATAGCTTGCTGATTATTCCACATGCAGATTCATAATATTGAGCAAAGTATAATGTTTTAAAATTGTGATTCTCTTTTGCTATGCATTATTCAACATAAAATAACCCCTGCCAAAAAAAAGCAGCATGGTGATTTAATTAGATACCATGTGTGTTTCCAATATTCCTTTATTATTCAGATACTCTTTTAAAAGCAATACTGAGAGGCATATTTGCAGAGATTATTAAATAATTGGTTGGCAGGAATAGCCAACACTATTGTTGGCTACTCATGTCAAAATTAGAATCCATTGCAACTCTTATTTTCCCTTCCCCAACTTCAATAATTGGAAGTAAAGCTGCAACACTCTCTGAAACTCTGCCAAACCCAAAAAAAAAAAAACATGTCAGCTTCCAAAACACCTTCAAATATTTCAAAGGTGATTCAAAGACATCTGAACTAATTTGACACGTCAAATAAATTCAAAGATTCAGTTCAAATTAAATTTTAAAATGTAATTCAAAGCAGTGATTTAATTGCAACTATTTCAAATGAACATATTCATTAAAAAGCTTCATATAGCCATACTCTGTGTCAGTGCAGAACTCGTTTAATGATCAAGAACTATAAGAAGAAAGATCAGAAAAATTAAAGTTTTGCATCAATAGTTAGTAACTAGATACAGTTCTTCTTCAAACTATAGGAAAGGTGTGCTGGTTCCTTTTTGTGTCCTTGTGTTATGGATATGTTCAAAGTGCTGTAGAAGCGTTACTACTCTTAGGTACATAGCAGTAACAATCCTGTAATGCTGGAAAATGTAGATAAAAGGCCATGGCTGAAGACACCAGACTCTAATTTCTGTAGATTTAATCTTTTTTTCTCAGACTCCTATTCCGGAGAAAGTTTTTATATTATTCTCTGGTCACTAAAATCAATGTATCTGTCCTTGATTAATGAAATGCAGAAAAATGATTTTAATTGCATTGAAATTGTGCTTTTTCAGGGGAAAATGATATTTGTGATCCTGCAGCAAGTCTTCTAAACTATCTCATTCATTCAATATCAATGATCGCAGATGACAGCTCTCCAGTCAACAAGTGGGGTTTATTAACTTGATTGAATAATAGCTGTTGATTTAAATAACACAGGAACTCCCTATTATGCCTGCTCATGTTGCACTGCTGTTAGAACTCTGTTTCCCAAGGGCAAAAATATCCTACTCTTATAAACCAATATTCCAACATCAATAAATACTGCACTCTGATTAATGTAAACAGTGAATGTTTAAAGAAGATAAGGTCATACAACCAAAACTTCAACAAGAAATTTATTTGTACAGAATTTGACATTCAAGCTGGCACATCTGTGTCTATGAATCCACACTCAAATATATTAATAATTTTACATATAACAATTTGTCTTGCAAAAAAATAAATGTTATAGTCTGCATTAAACTTATATTTGTTAGGGGTTCTAGCAAAGAAACATACCTCTGACTTCAGTTTAGAGGGGAAATGCAAAAAAACTGAGATGAAGCTTCTCATGCTTTCAAAGAGATTTCAAGATCAGGTTGCTATACCACTGTTGCACAAAACTGTCTTCTGTTAGGCATGCATGTGGTAAAGATTTAGTGAAACATTTTCTTTACTCCTGATGAGAAAAAATAAGCCCTTTTCTGGGTAGAAGTCCTGTTCAGATCAACTCAGGTGAAGTTGTCTATCTGTAGCATGTTGGATGGTTTCCATGTGATTATACTTGGAAGTACAACATTGGTGTGTGAGCTTTTGTGCATCAACTAACATTACCGGAAGAAACTGAAGTCTGGTTGCAGACTCTTATGGTAGCTCACTAAGTGTAATAATATATAAGAATGTAAATCAAGCCATGTTGGATTAGGCCAAATTCCCAATCAGCACAGCATTCTATTCCCACAGGAAAAGCTTCCTATAGCTTCTTATAAGAACATGGGAGGTATAATAGCATCAATTTGTTCTCACAGAAACCACAATGGAAAGCCCACAAGAAGACCTTGAGCACAATAGCAATTCCCTTTCATGTCTCCCAGATGGCATTGTTTAATGTTTCCACTACTAGAGGTAGCAGAGGTAATATATAACAGTCATATGATGTCTATGTAAAGGAAGACACTAGCCTACATTAGCTTATATAGTGTATAAGGTCTATTAGCCTTATATATTAGAATTTTATATGATGAAGAAATCATTTTAACAAATATATATATATACCAAATACAAGATTTGAAAGCTGAAATAAAAGACTGTCCATGCAACAAACACTACCCTGAGTCCCTGCAAAATTAAATGATTCTTGCCCATGTTGCTTAGCAATTACAAATAGTGTGTGTTGGAGAAACATCAGACAATCTGCTTTAAGAAATTAAAGTGAATCCTTCTTCTCAAAGTAAACCCTTCTCCTTAGGAGTTTATCAGCTAAAGAAAGATACACTATCTCAATACACAGCTTAAGGGCTACTTAGCAAGACTGCTTGTAAAGCACAGGAATGCTGACATTAACTTCCCCAGAGAATTATATTCATGGCCTCACTGAAGACAGTGGGTTTTGCAAGATGAAAGTAAGTGACAGCTGAAGCAACAATAACAACAGGGAACAGAGGAAAGAGTAGATGGAAATCAGAAACGGGCTCACTGGGACAGATGCAACCTACCCATCAGCTCCCAAACACATTGTTTGGTATTTTCTCTTTCTAGGAAAAGTCCCCCAGGGGCAGACACAAACAAGGAGAAGAAGGCTAATGCACCACAGGGAGCCATGTGGGTTTCTTTCTGCAGAAAAACAAGCCAAACATTCTTAAGCAAAGCTGTATAGAACAACTCAACCAAATATTCATTTGATATTGGCTGAAAAATCTATTTATGGATTTTAGAGATCCATAAGCAAGGGTATTGGGCACAGACATTATAAAATAGTACATACACCTACTTTCAAAGGAACCAAGAAAAAGGGAACTGGGTTATTTTGATTATTTGCTGCTTTCCTGTGGTCCACTCAAATAAGGTCAGTGGCTAAAGGATTATTCTGAACAAATAGATGTGAAGCAACGAGTAGGTCTCAATATGAATTATTATTATATATTTAAAATCAGTCTATTCTGTTCCTAAAATTATGAGATAGAAATCACTAAAATGTGATTTTATTAACTTTTTTAGCAAGAGAGAGAGAGAGAGAGAGAGAGAGAGAGAGAGAGAGAGAGAGAGAAGGAGGAGGAGGAGGAGGAGGAGGAGGAGGAGGAGGAGGAAGAGGTAACAGAGGAAGATTGGTCCTAGAACAGGGGTGTCAAACTCTCAGCATCACGTGATGTGTCGCGACATATCATGACTTTTTTGCCATTGCCAGCAATGGGATGGGCACGGTTTCACTATGAGCTGCCCATGGGCTGGCAGCTTGACAGCCCTGTCCTAGATGTTAACAATATCTGGATCCCCTTTCTAACAATCTATGACTAGACAAATTAATTGCTTTTCTTGGGGTCACACAAGGCCTTAGTCTTGAGATTTTATGATTTATCCTAAACAAGAGGGGAACATGTATAGGCATCAGTCCAATAGATCTTAAAGAGCTTAACAAGAGGGGAACATGTATAGGCATCAGTCCAATAGATCTTAAATCTGTAAGTTATTTACACACATGCAGACTCCTCCTGGCATTGAAAAATAAGCAGGAACAGGAATTTTAACAGCCTGGTAAAAGCTAATCAGTCTTATTGCCAGTCTCTCAAGAAAAGTGTGATGATGATAACCGGCATGGAGATCACAAGTGTTCCTTGATTTGTAGAAATACCAGACATACGAAAGCTCAGCTTGATACACGCTACCTCTCTTACACTTGAGACTATTTTTAACTTGCTCCATGTACAAGCAATTATTTTGAATAGTGTTAGGTCATTAAGAAAGAAAAATTTTGAACTTCTTCCTGTGTGTGTGTGTATGTGTGTGTGTGTGTGTGTGTCTGTGTGCGCACGCATTTATAGATAGATAAGAATCAGAAGACATCAGTAGTGATCGATTTGATGATGCCAAGTGACAGCAACATCAGGAAAAAGTATAAGAAGCTGGAGAAGTACCAGAACCTAAAAGAGAAACGAGAGAGGATGTGGACAGTAAAGGACAAAACTGTTTCAGTAATGATAGAGCACTCAGGGCATCGTTGTGAGGAAAATCTAATCAGATCTAATCAGAACTCACACAAATTCCCCAAAGCTGTTCAAGTTTTTAACTCTGAATGACGTTTGGGAAGGATTAAAGCTTCCTCCCATAAGCATAATGTAAACTGTATTATAAATTGCTTCTTGCTTTGCAATAGGAAATGTTCACTTTATGGGACATAAATTTAAACTAGTAAAATAGTGTATATAGGAGAAAAAAGATTATACCCACCCCCTTTCCCCTTGCACAATGGCCTCTATCTATCAAGGCAACCAGTGAGCATATTTTTTTTCCTTACTTAGATCACTAAAGGATGCAAAAGGATAAACCCAAATGTTTGTCTTATTGATAAATACAGAAAATTAACACACCTGTTTCATATTTTCAAATATGGAAAATTGCACCACAAAACAGTGATGATTTGGTGTTAAGTTTTTGGCACAATACTAGAAGAATCTGGGAGCTACAGAATGAATCTATGAACTGCAAACTCTAATGCAGATGTCTCCAAACTTTGCATCTTTAAGACTTGTGGACTTTAATTCCCATGGTTGGCCCAGGAATTCTGGGAGTTGATGTCCACAAGTCTTAAAGTTGCCAAGTTTGGAGACTCTTACTCTAATGTATTGTTAACCATGCATTAAAATTACATTAAGTTGTCCACTCATGGCTGCCTTTAACTTCATATTATTCTAAAAAGTATTAAATATCAAAATCCTATACTGGATCCAGTCAAGCTTAAATTCTACAAGTAATGTCATGTGTGTAATTGTGTAAACAAATGTGTATAATTTTTATTAAACATTTTAATTACATTAATAAAAACTTATACAAATTAAACTCAGGGAGAGAAAGGAAAATGGAAAGAAAGTGTAAAAAGTGTAAACAAACTTAGTGATTTTTTACCCTCTATAAAATTACAGATATTTCTTCTCATAATCCATTTCTTACCTATAAGCAAATCCATAAAAAACATCCAGTCTTCAACCCTGGTGTCAACAAAAATTCAATAAAGGTTTGCCAATATTTCATAAAAACATGTCTTATTTTAATCTCGATCAATGGAACCAACTTTTATATTCCTAAAAATCTTAATCTTTAGTTCATTCAAATATTGTTATAGGATTTGATCTGTCTTCTTTGTTCCATCACATAGGCTTCTTTGAGACTTTAGCTAGCCTCTTTTTTCAGGTCATTCTCTTGATTTATTATTTGTTAATTTTTAAAACTTCAGCCATCTTCTTTCATATAGGAAGAATATCCTGGTCATTCTTTTTTCCTGTCACTTCTTTGTCCACTTGTGTTTCCACTATAAATACCTTCTCTATCTTGTAATCTGCACGTTATCCAATATTTCTGATTCCACTATTTTTGCATCAGGCAAGATTTGTTTCATATTGGTCATTCTTTTATTAACATCCTTTAAACCTAGTCTATCCATAGAATCAGACATCATTACTTATATTGTGACTACTGATTTCTGGCCCCATTCTTTGAAGATCTCCTTTAATATTTCAAATGTTGTTGTGCTTGTGTCATTTTGTAAATTCTAATCAGTTCTAATGAAAGCCAAAGGTAGGGGTTTTTTTTCTTTCTGTCTGGAACCTCTAATTTCCCTTTAATTTTCAAGTGTCCAATTTAAACCAGAAGTTCTCTAATCTCTGTTATGGCTTAAAGTAGACAAAATAATTCTGAACACTTATTTTATATAGTTAGTTCCAAAATCTTGTAGTAAAAGTTTCAATATTCCATTTGGACCCTAAATTTGTTCTTGTTATCAAAATCTTATTGGTGCCATTTAATTGTCATTTATTTCAAATTTTTTAAGTTCTTAAATTTAGAATAGTTTTTATTTTGTTCAGAAATATAGACTCATTGAATGGCTTTTCAAATGTTGTTTCAAAGATTTCTGGCATCTTTAAGATGGTTAGGTAAGCAATTTCTAAAAGTGATTAGAAGGTTAAAGAATTAGTGTCCACTGGGGTTGTGAACTTGATGATTAATCCCTTTGCTCCTGATGTTCAAATGCAGGGAGACTGTTGTGCTACTGTCTCCTCACAACAAACAACCATCTGGTGTACACATGGTTGTTTTCCATTCTCTTTTTATCTGAAGAGGTTCTGAAGAACCAGTTTGTAGACCAGTTCTTCTGTCTTTGCCATGATCATCATCTCTGCTCTTAACAGACCTGTGCTTGTTTGTCTCCACCAGAAACCAATACTATAGGTATTGTTGAAAAAGAAATTTGAAATTAATAAAGCAGCAAGATTAGCTCTTCATGACCAAAACCTCCCCATTTTTATTCATTGATAAGAAAATGTGAAAACCAAGGGACATGTTGCTTTTTGTTTTGGTCTTATGATTAGATTCTTGTAGCAAAATAGGGTCAGATCAGGCTGTATTGAAATGCCTAAGTGACTTCTAGACATTTTGGGTGAAGATTTGAGAATCCATTTTTAGAAAGAATGGATTATCTTTTAATCTTTGCAAACATATTCCACCTTCAGAATCAAGACAAGTATAAGGATAAAATCTAATTTAAAAATATACTATTTCTAGGGCTTTTTTAAAAAAAAGTTTTTAAAATTTCTTTTGGCTTTGCAAGAAGTTCAGCATTTTCCTTCAAAACAGGAGTGAACAATGACTTCATCTTTTCCTAGAACTATACTGGTTCTACTTTCAATATTGGATCACTTTTGTTGGGCATTTCCCAGAGCTAACAATTCAAGTTCTGGAGCCCATTACATCATCATTCTTTCTCCTCTATCTTTGCAATGGCCAATGTCTCACAATCTTTTGCATAAATTTTATTTTTCATTCTATTAAATTATTCTCAGCTTTTCTGAATTTCATGCTCTCCAGCTGTGTTGGACTACAGCATTTATTATTCCCAGCTAGCATGACAATAATGAGAGCTTTTCCATGTAATTATGACTAGCATTGCCTGGAGATATAAAGAAAATTATCCTTGTGTGAAAATGTCTTATAAAATTTAAAAAATATCCTTTTGATATTTTTTTGAGAAGGTAAACATACTATCTACATTTCTGCACAGAACAACTCAATCTTTACACATTTTTAAAAAGATTGAACAGTCAAATCTACAAGATAGCAAGCAATAGCAAATGGAAAAATAAATAACAATGTTATAATCTTTTAATATAAATAAAAGCTGCCAAATAATATGAGAACCAACAGAATGAAAATAATTAGAACACACAAATATCAATATAAAAGCTGCCAAATAATATGAAATCCAACAGAATGAAAATCATTAGAATACATGAATATCAGTAGACACAACAGTTGGCAATATCTGCCACTCTTAAACTTGAACAAACTAAAGTGGATCAAACCCAGTTAACATTTGAGGGGGAACTTCCACAAAATCTCAGGGTTGTAGGCTAGGCTGGGAAGTTATAACTCATCCAATATGAGAATGGCAAGATGATTCCATAGTACAAAGAAAATTTCTCCATGAAATCACTAGGAGTGACTGAAAGAGGAAAGTTATAAAAATAATATCTGCCATCTGTCACACATTATTATTGGTTCTCAATCTGCTTATTTTTAATCACCTTTACTTGTCAAACAGGTGTTCATCATATGACTCCAACACATCAAAGATTACTTAGCAGTTGTGGCTATGTTATCTCATTAGTTTTAATTAAATGCTATTGCTGTAAAATTCAGGGTGTTCTTATTGCCCTTATTCTGAAAGGATATGAAAAAGGATATACTTTTCTTAGGACTTATAAGTAGCCAATTAGAAAAGATTCATATATAAAATTGGTTTTATATATGGTAACTGCAGTGAGGTTATTATATGCACAAAGATGGAAAAATAAAAAAATACCTACAGTGGCAGAATGATTATAAGCTGCTTAGAGTGACTTCTAGGTGAGATGGGTGGCATATAAGTTTAATAAATACATGGCAAAGATGGCAGAACTTACAGGTATGATTACACTGACTTGTTTGATTAGGGAGGGAACAATAATTACTTTTATGAAATTTGGAAAACCCTTTATGGGCTATTTGCTGAAAATAGATAAAAATGAACTGGTGATTTCTGGATTTACCAATTAATAATGGTTGGAGGGTAAGGAACTATGTTATGTAAGTTTGAAATGGAAATATAAATTGAAATATGTTTATAACTGTTCTAAATAAGGTCGGAAATTGCTTCTTTAAGTATCTTTTTTCCCTTTCTCTTCACTCTTTGTTTTCAGCACTTTTTTCCTTTAAGTTTCTTTATGTTTTTCTTTGTTATTTTGGGTTTAACTATTAATCTTGTAAAAAAATATTTTTAATATAGATATATTTTTCAAATATATAACACAAACATGGCTCCCTAATTCACTATGGTATAATGGTAGTGAATGAATAAATATAAAATTTCCATCAACTTCATAAGCCCATAAGTCCTTTTAATTATTTTTCTGAAGTGTTCTTCAACAACTTTAGCCTTACCTTGTTATCAAGCAAATACAATCACAACTTCATATCAGGTATCAGCAATTCTTTATTTAATATCCTGCTTTCCCCTCTATTTTATTATTATTAGGAATCTGAAGGTTAGATTATTATTTCCCCCAATTTTATCAATGAAGATATAACTGAATGGTAATCTGAAGACCTCCTGGATTGTTATCAAAATAAGCCATAACCATCTCCATTTTTGGAAGACAGAAATGGATAACATTGTCCTCTATTAATTCCCTGCTTATTGCAAAGTAACCTCAAGGCACATTTTTCTCCTCCACTTCTGAAGAATTTTTTTCATGTTATGTCACTTAAAGTGTTCCTATCTATTTCAGATAGTATGCTTCACTCTGCTGCAGGCTAACCCAGCCATGGATTGGCTACTGCCAAGTATCCCTATTTACCCTGGTTCAAAGTAATTCTTTATTGTTTTACTGTTTCAGTGGGGTTTTTTTTAAAGGAAAAAACAATGATGGAGAATTTCTATATGAAATATCAGAATGACTGGCTGTATCATTGTTTATGTTAACATTGCACAGGGAGAGGTTTAGAGTAAAACAATGAAATTAAAAAGGATTCTGAGAAGTACACATTCCCACCCAAACGGAGGGCAAAAATGGACTGATAGATATGGGTAGAAAGTTCTCCAATGGATTTAGAGCAGCCTAAATCCTGAGCATGAATATGTCCCTAGTCATGCAGTGGATACTTTCCTGGTTTCTTCTGGCTTTGTTGAGGTATTATCCTTATTCAATTCAAAGGTAGACCTATTAGCGTAATTGACACTTTGTTTCATATTTATCAAGGAGAAAGTTCTGTGGAAATCAGTAGAGTTTAGTTTTGAGTAGATCTTAAACTTGAATTGTTACAAGTTATATGCATCTGTTTATTCCACTTTGTCAAACTTCCATAGATCTATAGTCAGTTTCTTCCTAAAAGTTAATGCACAGCTCAGCTTTGAAGAATTAAAAACTCATAACAATCATTTTTAGAAGTAATGTTACAATATTATAGTGAAAGCAATAGTCTTCTAAATTCCTAGAAGTAAATTTGTACAACTAACATATATACAATATGTTAAATAAAAGTTAATTAAATGTAAGCTGGTTTTAATGTTTTATGAAAAATACCTGTGAAAAATTATTTAATTAAGCAAATTAAGCAAATGTCTCATTTTACTACCTGCTCTAATCATGATACTCTATTTTGAGGTAAGCGATGTTATACGAAGTGCAACAAAAAAAGTAAGAAGTAATAAGATACAAAAGGCATATCTTAAAGCAGACATGTCAAACTCGCAACGTCATGTGATGTCGCGCAATGTATTGGGCCGGTTTTGCCATTGCCGGCAATGGGGTGGGCGCGGCTTCAGTATGATGAAACCGACCTACGGGCTAGCAGTTTGACACCCCTGCATTAAAGAAATATGCTAACATAATTTATTCTTATTGGTATTTTCCTATTTTGCAAATCATTTTGCTTCCAACAACCCAACATATCCATATGCCACTTCATACATTGCCTTTTGTTCTTTAAACTTTTCACCTTTCTCTTTTTGAAGATCCTGGTCTTTCTAAGTCTTTTTTCCAGCTACATTCCTCTTCAACCTTTCTCACTTTACGGATTTGTTTTCTGACTCCATCATAATCACATATATCTCTGAATGTGAGAATGGTAGAATGTGAGCAGAGTACATTATTGACTTTAGTTCACCTCTACCCAATACCACCTACATTTCAGCCTCATTTTCATTGTATATCCCATCCAGAGGTAAATCACAAATGCAACACTTTGACTCAATGCACAATTTAAAACTGAATATGGCTTATTTCAATTGTCACAAATACTTGAATGCTGAAGTTTCTGGCAAAAAAAAATCATAAAACATACAACATGAAAAACAAAGTGAATTCAGAAAAAAAATATTTTTGTAAATTGAGTTTTAAAGAACCAGCTGGTATCTCATATCCTTTCATACTGAATATTTCTGAATTCCATTACTATATAATGTTATCCCATTGTTTTAAATTCTAGCTACAGTGGCTTTTTGAAATGAACAAAAGTTTCAATTACTTCTCCATTTTCAATAGCTATTAGCCAGGGTCCTTCATTTACTGCAGATGGTAGTAGGAAATCAATGCTACAGAAGCAGACAATTACATTTATGAGGATCAAAGCAAATAATTAAAGTAATTATGCAGATTGTTTAAAACTATGGTACTTATTTTTAAAAAAGCTGAAACAGTCTCAAGACAAAATTAATTTCTGATGTGATTTTCCATCTGCAAAGCCAGAAACAATATTGCATAAAGTCAGTGCATTTTACAAAGCAGAATTAAGCTTTTCTCCCCTTTCTCTTAAATACAATTGCACACAGCCATACAAAACCTGCATTCTGAGTGCTGGTGCCATCCACAGCAGCCAGCAAAGCTAGGGAAGAAGGCTGCCTTGTCAAGTGGCCGCTGCATTCTTCCTGGAGGCTTCTGCACCCGGTTGATCTCAATGACCTCGTCCGGGTGGACGTTCTCTTTGAAACTTCATGATGAACAGCTGTCTGGCTGGGGGAATTCTTTGAGGGTTGTAAAGCCTTGACTGCTCCCCCAGCGGCTTCTTCTGCCATCACTTCTTTCAAGACGTCCTGGAACGTCAAGGTCTCCTTTGCAAACAGCCTCTGCTGTAAGTCTCTATTTCTCAGGCCACATACCAGTTGGTCCCTGAGCCGATCCTCTAAATCTGGGAATTCTCAGAGTCTGGACACCTTTCTCAGGGCAGCCACGAATTCAGCAGCTGACTCCCCTGGCTGCTGTTCTCTCTGCCCGAATGCATGTCTCCATGCAATGATGGACAGTCTTGGTTCGAAGTGTTCTTTAAGTCTTCTTTTCAAGTCAGTGTAGGTACCTGACTCCAAACTGGCTGGGGCGATTTGATTCTCTGCTATGCCAAAAGCTGCCTACCGCATACACATAGCAAGGTTGCAGCCTTTAGTCCATCTTCCTTGACCTGGTTTGTTCTCAGGTAGTTTTCGACCCTGGAGACATAAGAGCTCCATTGCTCTGGGTGTGACACGTCAAATTTAAACAGTTTGCTGACCTTGGCCATAGCTGACTGTTGCTGAGTGTTTCAATGCCTTATGCTGCTAAGGGCATCTGTGCGAATCCTAGGGATGTATTCCTCAGGATAGTGATGCCTCCAGCGTGGCTTGCTGGCAGGCAGAAGGGGGTAACGCTGTTCCTACCAGGACGCTGATGCCTAGTCTTACCTCTTAGTGACTCTTGGCTCTTAGTACTCCAGCTCTTTCTTCCTTAGCAGCATATCCCACCCTCGTAGCCACTGTTATATACTGGGAACAGTGAGGCATTGAAGAGACAGGAGTGAAAGTAACAGCTCGTTTATTCAATCAACACAGAAGCGGCTCTAACAGCCGCTTGACTCCTATTTATACGGACAGCCAATGAGTTTAAAGCATATATTCCCGCCTAAAACACAGGCTTGCAATATATACATACAGACAGTTAAGGATTTGAATTGAACATCTTTAGTTAACCATTTATAACAGCCTTATGAAATTGGGTTAATACACAACAACAGTTATTTATGCAATGAAAGATAGGTATATCTATGGGTGAATAAAATTGATTTTAAGCTTTCTTTCCTTCTGCAACTGAATCACACTGCAAACTACAAGCTATTTTTGCTTTATTTCTTTTTTGTTTGCCCGTTTATCAGTCAATTTGTATGCCACACAAAGTATTGAAGAAATTCTACGCAATTTCCATGACAAAATTAAAACAATAATGGAATAATAAAATAGAAAATAATGGTAATACATAGCCACATACTGGAGAAAATGATCAATATTCTTCATCATTACTTTCCATTTAGTTTTTATCACCTGGATTTCTGCTCTCCCCAACTTTATTTTCAATATGTTGACTTTTAAAATCGTTATTTGCCTGTAATTTATATATTTATTCAATGAAATATATGTAGAGAAAATCAGCATTTGCATTTTTAAAAAACATGCAATCGAAGTTTGATTTTGAAGTTATGCATCTGATGATGTCCACATTGTGCATAGAATCTGTTTTTCTGCTGCTTGAAGCAGATCTTGGCAATAAAGAAATAATTTTCTTTGCATATCTCTGTTAAGATGTCTTCTGCATTATTGAATTTACTCAATCCAACTTTCCAGCAATTCCAGAATCCTTATTTATTCACTTATTCCTACAACATACAATTTAGTTGGTTTCATTTTTTAATTGAGAAATTCAAGTTTCTGATTCTCCACATTCAAATTTTATGTCTCTTTATTATGTGGGTAGCTTCTCTTTCAATACTGACACCATCAATAACCAGACTTCTTTATACTGTAATTTTGCTGCTAAGTTATCAACTCCAGATATGTTTGTGAAACTCTAAAGTACTGTAACCAAAGGAACACCTTCTAACTGAGAACCACCCTATCTAAATGTTTGGGTTATGTCCATGAGTATATTGTCACAATACTAGTGGGTAGGCTTTTTCTGAATTTAATTTTGTTACTCCTTTTCCTTGGTGGGCTGGCTTCCTTCATATTTACAGAGCCCTACCTTTTCTTAACCTCACTGTGTATTACTCTTATCTTGAATCTTCTCTTTGAAATTATCAGCAAGGATGACCAGTAATCTATATTTTCTTCATAGAAATCTCCTTTTTTTTTATCCAAGGCAACTAATAAAACTTGAAAATAAAAGAACTGAGAGATAATTTGTTTGCCAAAAATGCTATGTATTCCTATAGAGGGCCCATGCTTGTTAGGAATTATCCAAATCAAGGTGTAATTCTCTCATACTAACATCTAATTTTTATTTATTTATAATTTTTGTTGATCCTAAACTTTGTATTATTTCTATACATAAAGATACATAGAATTGTGAGACACAAGGATACAAAATAATAGTAACAATATGTGTGCAGCCACAAAACTATTGTGCACTGTATATTGGTGCTCAGTACCTGGATCTTGTAGCACAATGATTGATCTTATGCCCAATATATAAAGATGATGATATAATAAGATTGTGTGTTTGTTGTCATTGTGAGTTGTGATGGGGGGTGCATGAAGGGAGGCTCAGCCAATCTCATTGTACACGTGTTGTACTTTGACAATAAAGGTTTATTATTATTATTATTATTATTATGATGATGATGATGATGATGATGTATAGTTGAGTTGAAATATGATTAGCTAGGTTTATTTTTTTTAAAAAAATCAATGAAATATGAGGTATTTCAGATAACTATTTTAATCCACTTGGAACCATACAGTATTGCCAATTTTCATGAAACATATATCACTTCAGTAAACCAAATTTACTTTTATCTCATAGTTATAAACCTATGACTATTAGCATAGATAAGAAAAAAACGATAATTGAAATAATTCCAATCCCATTAAGGACATTTTGTGAAGACATGAGAAATTGATTTTGTGATAATCTAAAACATTTTTATCATTATGTTATGTTCATCTCATGGTGGACTAAAGTCAAACTTTTGTCTGTAGAAAAATTAAACTGAAATCCATCTCTCAAAAGTATTATTTTGAATATTTTAATGTTTTACTTTCCCACGGTACATTTAAGCTCATGAGAAACAAAATCAATTACACCATGCATTATGGCCATATCTGATTATAAAGTAAAGGAATGTTAGTAGAGAGTTGAAACTATGGGAGAGTGAAGTGTCCTTCAGTAGAGTAGACGATCACTAAAGCACTACTTTAATGACACAGCAATGTTGAAAAGATGACAGAGTCCATTGGGATTGAGTATCTAATACATTTAAATAAGTAAAAATAAAAACAAAAGTTTGCATGGTGCATTCTTAAAGATTTCATCAGATGACAAACATCAGTGGCATAGTATTTTAGTTGCAGAGTAGCTTCCTTCCCAATTTGTCTCAGTTGTCACACGGAGAAGTCTTCCTGAGTATTTTATAGATACCATTACACTGTGATAGTTGTTTAAATATTAGTTACATAAAATAACTAATGGTTGGATGAGCATTGAAAATTAGTAACTAGAAACACTTTTGACTTTTTCCAAAAGCTATTATTTAACTAATCATCTTTTTTTTATTTTAAGATAGATGTTAAGTACAATAAACCACAGAAGTTACCACGTTTCATGGTAATTTCAGCAGTTGTTGAGAATAGTAAAGATGGTGAAAAAGTACAACAGCTGAGGCTGAGAAATAAACAGCCCTAATGTTAAATATAGGATTCAGTGTACCATTTTTTAAAAAACATATATCATAAATAGCAACCATTAGGGAAGCCAGCTTAGCATCATGATACATGTAGGTGGACATAAAACATTTATATTTATGTCCAAATAAAAATGCTTCTCTAAGCAGCCTTTTGTAATGGGTAAAAAGATCCAATTGGTGATGGAATCTATATTTGGAATGGTACATAATAGTGCTCCTTCTTTTTCTTAAATTTTCAAAACAAATAGATTACAAAGACATATAGCATGTCTTCATGTATGAGATTTTATGTCACTTCCACTCTCCAGTGGGGTGGGGAAATTTATGCTATGTTAAACCTTACACATGAGGTCACGTCATAGGTAACATCTATATTTTCTGGTCTGAAAGCTTAAAAAAGGGAAGGTGGACTCCACATATTATTCTAAATGTAGTTATTATATATGCCTTCCTGCAACACTGCTGAGAATCAGAACTTGGATAATTTTGAAAGCTAATAAACTTTATATAAGCAACTGTAAGAGCCTATGAGTTAAATTTCCAATAGAAGGTTTGAACCTCATAGATAAGACCTCTGGCTGCTTATGTCTGAAGAATCCCAAATAAGATTCATGTATTGCCTTGTAGTGATCCATATGAGAAAAAATAAACCACACATGAAATACGTATGTAAGGCCAGATGAGCCTCGTGTTCTTCATCAATCACCAGTTAGGATGTTAGTTGAGACTATGCCACTATGTTTCCAATCCAAGTGCCCCATCTTATGAGAGCTAGAAAGTGTGCCTTTTCTGTGGAAGCTCCTACCCTATGGAACACTCTTCTCCCTGAAGTTCAGCAGGCTTCTAGACTTCCATAAGGCACTTGAGGCTTTTTCCTCAAGTGCTGGGATAAGATGAGGTAACTCTATATTGGAACCTTGATTTATTTTTAATGTATTTGGTTTTTATAGTTTTAATGTGGTTTTATAGTTTTAATGTGGTTTTTATTTTTTTTAATATTTGACTGACAGCCTTCCAACATTTGCTATAAGATGGACAGCTATGTACTATATAAATAAATAAATAAAATTTTAAAAAGTGAGAGACAACTGTGACTGCTCTTTCTAGATTATTTGGCTCCCCTTAAATAGCTTGCATAAAAAAGAGACAAAAGGTATTTATATCTAGACACACTGAAGGCAACTTTAAACAAGAACTTTGCACAAGTTTAGAACCATGTCCCTACCTATTTAATAGCATGATTAAAAGAGACAGCTACTTTTGAGGGCTGATTGATTTGGGGACAGGTTAATGAAGTTTAAAAAGAACCCACTGTAGCACCCAGCAAACAAAACAAGTAGAGAGCAGGTACCCATGTGAACAATTCAGGCAAAATGGATATCCCTAAGCATTTATCACAAGTTGCCTGCATGCAGGTGAGAGAAAGGAAGAAAGAAATTACAAGACAACTATAAGACACACTCTGCCATACATCAAAAACATTTTGGAACCAGTAAGATTGACTCTATGATTTTTAGGACAGACAGGGAGGAAACTACCCACCAGACTGCAAGAATATAAGCGAGCAGTTAGACAGAGAGACCAGAACTCATTGGTGGCCACACATTGCAATGAACGTCATGCATTTAATTTTGCAGCTACTAAGGTTGTTGCCAAAGCAGGGACAAAAATAGCCAGAGGAATGATTGAAGCCTAGCAAACAGGCCCTTTATCAATCAACAGGAGTATCAATTTACCAGGTATTTAGGGCCGACAGTGCAGCAGCACAATGAAACAACAATCATAGTTACTAAATAGTAGATTAGCGGGGTTTCTTGCATTTTTTACTCTGTATTCACTCCGGGAAGCCTGGGGGGGAGGGGGGAGGGAGATAATAAGTAATAGATTATGTTTCTCAACTGTAGTTGGGGATATTAAGGGAATAGATTTTTTCTTTTTTTTTCTTAGGGTGCTCGGGAAAACTTTACACCGCATTGGATGGCGAGGAAGGTGGTTTGGAGGTTAGGGGTTAGGATGTGGGAGGATGTGGTGGTGGGGGGTTCCGAGCAGCTATTTGTATTGCTTGTTAAATTTGTTATTTCTCTGTTATCAGTTGAGTTATTATATTTTTGTGTTAAAATTTGTTAAAACTTTATAAAATTTAATAAAAATAATTAATAAAAAAAAAAAAGAAACAACAATCAATGACTTACTAGCTGGCCAATTCAATTAACAACTGAAAACCATACACAACTAGGCACTACCATACACTACCTGGCACAGAACAGTCCAGTGCACACATTCTGGAGAGAGAGAAGTACCCTGAGAATGGGCTTTGAAAGTCTGAAAGTTTGGAAGAATCAACCTATGGTCCAAGTGACCAACTCAGATTGGATCCTTAATGAAGTTTATTGTATTATGTATTGTATTATTATTTTGTATGAAATATTCTTGCCAGTAGTATAGATCGAGGAAAGGCACCAGCAATTTGATATCATTTCTAAATTCAGGAGATGGTTTGACTCAGGGGACTATTAGTAAATCAACATTTGTTGCATGGGGAGGATATGACATAGTTGGCATAACAGAAACCTGGTGGGACGAAACCCATGAATGGAATGGATTGATGGATGGATACAAATTGTTTAAAAGAAACAGGTCTACAAAAAGCGGAGAGGGAGTTGCACTATATGTAAGATAACACTACATATCTTCAGGAATACACATGACCAAAGATAAAATCTCTCCAGAATGTATATGGGTCAATATAAAAGAGAAAAAAGTGACATTACCATAAATGTATATTACACCCAACCAATCAGAAGAAATAGATGAACTGTTTGCCAACCAGTTAACAAATGCATGTATGAAGCATACCACAGTAATAATGGGAGACTTCAACTATCCAGATATCAACTGGGAGACAAATTCTGCAATGAGCGAGAGATCAAACAGATTCCTAACCAACCTAGCCAACAACTTTGTCACCCAAAAGGTGGAGGAGGGAACTAGACATAAAACCATGCTAGACTTAATATTTACAAATAGACAAGAAGCAAGAGAGGAAATTGAAATTGCTGGAACCTTGGGTGAAAGTGACCACGTCATACTGAAATTTAATATAATGCAAACACTAGCAATAGAAAACAATCCAACCAATGTCTTAAACTTCAAAAGAGATGACTTTAACAAACTCAGAGAGAATTTAGGAAAGATCCTACGGATGAAAATCCTAAAGGGGAAAACAACCTAAGAAGCATGGGAAACCCTGAAAAATGTGTTCACAAAAGCCCAGACCAGCACAATACCATTCAGAAAGAAAAACAAGAAATCCAAGAAGAAAACAGCAGGGCTGCACAGAGATCCCTCTAACAAACTGAGAGACAAAAAGGACAAATACAAAAAATGGAAAGAGGGGCACATAACTAAGGCCAATTATCAGCAGACAGCCAGAACATGCAAAGACGAAGTCAGGAAAGCAAGGGCTCAGAATGAAAAAAGACTTGTAACAGAAAGCAAGGACAATTTAAAAAGTTTCTTCCAACATATTAACAACAAAAAAAAGTCAAGGAAACTGTAGGCACACTGAAGAGAGAAGATGGCAAGGAAATTATAGGCAACAGGGAGAAAGCAAAGTTGCTTACCTCATACTTTGTGTCAGTCTTCACACAAAAAGAAACTATAGCCCAACACACACAAAAACCACTGCAAAAGACTTACTAGAAACAAAAATTAAAATAAGCAAGAAAATGGTTAGAGAACACCTATCCAACCTTGATGAATATAAATCACCGGGACCTGACAGATTACATTCCAGAGTTCTTTGACCAGCATGGGTTTGTTAAAAACAGATCATGCCAAATCAATCTTATCTCATTTTTCGATAAAGTGATTAAACTAGTAGACCAGCGAAATGCAATGGATGTAGTATACTTAGATTTCAGTAAGGCATTTGGCAAAGTAGACTAATAAATAGACTTATTTATTTATTTATTTATTTATTGCAGATGTCATAATGATCACAGGTCATCTTCACACTCTTTTGATTAAGATTATTATATGCTATTCTTTTAAAATATTTTAAGAAAAAACATACACACCTATATATATTTCTATGTGCATCTCCAATTTTGCTTTTCCATATGTTTATCATTTTGTATAACACACTTTGCAAGTGATTCCTTAGATATGCAGCCTATTGACTTTTTAGAAATATCTAATTTGCTTGAACTAAATTTGTATTGTAACTTAATACTTTTATGAGCAATGTTTGAATGCATCTATTTCCTCCTTTTCCATTGGCTTTCTTAATTTGGTGAGTGTGAATTTTATTTTTTCAAATTTCATTGCTGGAAATTTGTGTGTGAGCATTAACTTTCAACCAACAGCAAATTTTTTCATGGAAACTGTGAATCATGAAAAAGCTCCTAAAGTTGGTTCGGTGGGATCCTGTAATAAAGTTTTTATAGGACATAAATAACTAAGTATTGCAAGTTCAGAATTCAACTAGTATTGTTGCTGCTACTGGAACTCTTAGATAGAAATAAAGTCATTCCAGATGTATTCAGAGTACTTGAGTCTTGCTTTACTTTTTCCTTATAAATGCAATTAAATCCTGATCAATGATTGTACTTCGCCAGCAGAGACCTAAGGTACAGTTCAATATTTCAACATGATTTGTTAAAAGTGATTTTCTAAAGCTAGACTTCAGCAGGCAAAGAAAGCTTCTTTAATATTTTATTCCCTAATGTTAAGTAAGCTTCCAAAAGTAAACAGTGTTACCTGTTTAGTCTCAACCCAGATCAAATAATTTATTTTACAAAGTAGGAATGATCTTTATATTAGTGGTTAGTGACAGTGTGAAAATGCATGCTAAATACACCATGCTTTGTATAACACAAATAAACATTCTTTTCCAATTCTACATTTTAAAAAGCAAGTTTGGTAGAATTAATAAAAGAAGCAGAACATTAAGCTTATGTTTAATCAAAATATTAACAGTATTTTGGAGGTCTTTCCAATGAAGTACCAAGAGAATGCTTTAAATCTACCGGTAGCACCAGAAAAGCCCCATTGTTGTTAATAAGGAAGAGAAAAATAATAGCATTAAAACTGGATATAAAATAGGATGAAACTTCTTCGATGGACTCTGATCTCAAAATTGAGAATGAACCAATTCTTTGGCTCCCAACATAAGGTTTCTAGCCTCAGTTTAACAATTAATTCAGTTTTTATCTGCATTTGTTTGGTTTATAGGTAAAGCCAAATTATAAAATGATCCTGGGACAAGTATCAATGTATGCTTTGTACTGGCTGATTTCCATTGTTTTCTATTCCTATTAGAGAAGGCAGGAGTCAAGAACTAGAAAGCTAAGTAGGATTTGATCCCAATGTTTATTCTGACTTACAAATGTTGGAATATGTGACGTATTCATGTTGTAGTTGTGTATCAGACTGTATACAGCAAGACAGTTGTCCATGCCACATTACCCTTTTAAGTCCTGAAGCGTATTCACTATATTTTAGAAAACAATATATTTGTATGAAAAGTGTCCACAAAAGGCTTCCCGGGTGAGTTCATTCTTGCTCTTACCCCTTCCACAGCTGCTGTTACTTACAAAGCCCTTAACAACAGTGGTCTGTATAGAATTTACATTCTTGCACATATCATTTAATATTTGGCATCCTGAGTCAAATTTCTTCCCTATTTAGTCTAATAGATGTAAAACATGATGTAGACATTTACTCTTAAAAGGTGACTGAAACCAGCTGTGCATTCACAGACTATTGGATAAAGCCAAATATTTAAAATTCATTTTGCTTGTTATAATGGGAATTTCACACGTTATGGTAACAAACACACACAAGCTTGCTCTTCGTGTAGCTCATTGCGAGAAGCCAAAACCAAATCAGCCTCTCTAGCAGGTCTAAAAGCACCTGTATACAACCAAAGTCAAAATATTAAATTGTTTGCACATGTGAAACATATTCAATTATCATAATTCTGCAGTCTGAAAGTACATGTATTAGTAAAATGAAAGGATAAAAATACTGTAAACTACAGTCTTTGTTAGAAAAGTACAACAAAGACTGTTGTCTTGTCAGTCAATATGCAACATATTCTGGGATAGTTAAAAAAAGAATTAATTCAACAAAAAGTTTCAGGGCAAGAAATAAGTTGGTTTTTTTTTAAAGAAAAGGCCAGCACCTACACTTCAGTAAAAGAGAAATTCATATTTTATAAATAGCTGTCGCTACAACTTTGCATATTATATCTGTTTGTAATAAATATCATACTTTAGGCCAAGCTGAAAGGAAATATATTTTATCCATATTTTTCATTAACACCAAAAAATATCTTATTTTGTTGACTTTTTAAAAAGAAATTAAGGCACTGAAATCAAATGCCAAAACTTTCAAGTTCATTGAAAGATTAAATGCCAAAATTGATAATGTAGAAACCAATAGTTCCAGCCTATACAGAACCATTATATTGATATCTCTTAGCCACCAAAGGTCATTAGACAAACACAAAAGTTTTTGATAACTCAGAAATATGGGTGGAAGATTCTCTAGAGTTTAAATCCTGGAACCTAGTTATACAAAGGTCTACATTCTTTGCTATGTGATAAGCAATCAGCTTTTGTAGTTGGATTTCTTTATCTGCAATAAAGATTGTAAAAATAACTCTCATATCTTGGAATCCTCTGCTAAATTTAAGAGCTGAATTAAGGGTTGTCTGGAGATCTGTGATTTATTACCTAATTTAGATGTGAAATCTGGCAGGTTGATTGCTCTCTTCTACTCCTATTACTACAAGAAGAAGCCAAGAATTAAAATATAGCTACAAAACTTCTGGCAACCCCACTGCCAATCAAGTCATCAATGCCTTTCTTCAGTATCAGAACCAAATGATAACCAGGCTGACCAGTTAGTCTAGATGTTGAACTAGTTAGCAGATTGGCAAGAATCTTTCATAATCCTAAATAGTTCTAGCCCACATGTGCAACAGCTACAGCCCTCTGACTAAGGAACTCATTTTCTGATCTGACAAATATGATGGAAATGCACCCTCCTGGATACTTCTCCTCAATCTGTATAAATCATACATCTTCCTAGGCAAAATAACTACTACACCAACCAAACCCACATAAGAATTATTATTAATCTAATGATTGAGAGAGAGAAAAAACAGGCAAGCATTCTTGTGATTTGGTGTAGCCCGATTTAGACAAATGTTGTGAATTTTGCGACATGCCTGATTCTGACAAACAAGAACCTATAAACTATGAAATCTATAACCTGGGAAGAAAAGGATTCAATGCAGGAATATACTGTTGGCCTTCAACTGTTTACCTTAAGAGATAAACTGGGATAAAATAAGCTTCATTAACCAGTTCATATAGAAACTATCAGATAAATGTCAGAAGAATTCATTCATCAAGATACTTGAGAGACTATAACAGCGTTAATCCAAGTCTGCTTAGGCATCAAAAAAGATGTTGAGACTCAAGAACAGGGGTGTCAAACTTGCAACGTCACATGACGTGCCACGACGTATAGTGACTTTTTTTCCATTGCCGGCAATGGGGTGGGCACAGTTTTGGCATGCTGCATGTTTGACAGTTTGACACCCCTGCTCTAGAAAGAGTATAGAGAAGAGCAACAAAGATGATTAGGCAACTTAAGGCTAAAACATATAAAGAACAGTTGCTGGAATTGTGTATGTCTAGTTTAATGAAGAGAAGGACGAAGGGTGACATGATAGCAGTGTTTCAATACCTCACGGGTTGCCACAAAGAAGAGGGAGTCAAGCTATTCTCCAAAATAGGATGGACAGACAGGACAAGAAGCAATGGATGGAAACTACCAAAGAGAGAAGCAATCTAGAACTAAGAAGAAATTTTCTGACCGTTAGAACAATTAATCAGTAGAACAATCTGCCTCCAGAAGCTGTGAATCCTCCAACAGTGGAGGTTTTTAAGAAGAGACTGGACAACCATTTGTCTGAAATGGTGTAGGGTTTCCTGCCTGACCAGGGGGTTGGACTAGAAGACCTCCAAAGTCCCTTCCAACTTATTATTATTATTATTATTATTATTATTATTATTATTATTATTATTATTATTATTATTATTATTATTATTGTTGTTATTATTATTAATAATAATTATTATTATCAACATCAACAACAACAACAACAACATCAACATCAACATTAATGTTATCTCTAAATCAAATGGCATCCTGAGACACATATTTTAAATCTGATTTCCTCAAATAGAAGGCATTTTAAGATTATTTATATTTAACATCATACATGTTAATTTAGAAGAAATATTATACCTGAAAAAAATCAATGAAATCTTAATGAATATAATTGTTACAGTGTTTTTACCTGCTTTTTAAAATATATTCAAAATATAGACCAAGGAAATTTCTGAATGCTGCTTTGCTTCAAACTGATTTGATCCATGCAATTAATGAGATTATGTTAATATTTAACTGCATTTTCATTTAAATGCATTTTCAGATTTTATTTCTCTTGGCTATGCTGAAATTAATCATGTTCATGTTCATATGGATGTTATTTTTAAAAGCAAATCTACAGAAACCATGTTAAAAAATTTTTTTTAATTTACATAGTGCCAATGTGCATGTCTCTAAAGCCTTGAAAAAGGAACAAAACACAGACATAATTCAAGACAATTAATTTTTGTTGGCAGAGGTAGAATATCATAGCACTATAATCATTTGAGTTCAGCAATCTGAATAATGGGAAATATTTCCAAATTGCTGTAACATTGTAATGACTGTGTTTGTATCATTGCAAAAGTCTGAATCCATATTGTTTTATGAACAATCTGGCCTAGAATTTAATGACTAAGACCTGCCTAAGGTCAAAAGTCACAATATGGAATCACTTATAATGGGAGCCTATCAGTAGTTTTAATCACTGATATCACCATAAATATCAATTGAAGAATACACAGGAATGACAAAACTAACAAGATATATCCAGAATAGAATTTAACTAAATTCAAGAATGACTTCCACATACACAATGCATCACACAACAAGCCAAATACAAACATAGTATGGGGGAGGGTTGTCCAAGTGTTTATAAATACTATAAATCAGTGAGAGTATAAAGAAGGAAGTTAGAAATAAAACATCTACTTTTCCAAGCAGCTCTTTCATTCTCTCTGTTTTCTTTTTTTGTGTGGAGACTTCAGAATTAAGTACTAAACTAAAGATAGAAACCTTTTTTATATTATATATTTTATATTATAAACTGGCTGAATCCCACCACTAGTCGCAGCCTAGGCACATCAGGTTATGTAACTTTGCATTAGTTATAATGCAGCTTTGCATATTCCTAGAAATATGTCCAGTTCTATAACTGACTTCCCTTTGCAGGACATGCTTTGATCATGCCTAGAATACTCGCACTGAGCATTTCCAAACAGAAGACTTTCTGTTCCCACCACATTCTGCTACAATTTGTGCTGGGCAGAAATTGCTTTTATGATTTTCAAGCAAAAAACAAATACTACTCCATTTTTTGCACACAGAGAATCTTTAATGGCACCATCACATGTAATGTTTCTGTGGCTTATGATATTAAAATATATTTTAATATTGCTACATATATTTTTCCAGGTCATTTTTTCTGGTTCTCCTTTTTCTTTCTTGTTAATTTCCTCACCTCATCTAGGAGCACTCCTTTTAGAATGGATTTATGGAGAGACTTGTTAACATAGCAATAACCACATCTTTCACTATGCTACTGGCTGTCAACACCTGCCCTAAACTGGTGCTTAGTGATTCAAACTCAGCTGTCATTTGACACAGAATAACTAACAGGTGGGATTTTGCTATCTCCAGAGAGGTAAAACCTTTTGGTACTTCGCATTAGGAATGGAGCTTTAAAACCAAAATATCTGGCTTTATTGCCTTCAGGTCTTAATTCTATATTTCAAGATAAGTAGGGAATATTTCTAGAATAAACCCTGAATCTGTTGCTTTCCACAGGGCATTGAGTTTGCTCCAGAAATAAGTATAGAATGTGATGTGACCTTGTTCAATGAGAACTAAATTGAATCAAGTTCCATACTGTACTAAAAGCAGTGACTGGGAACAATGACAGAATGATCCAGAATAATTACAATAAACTGAAGTACAATCCTGATTTTAAAAAGTACTGTATGGGAGTGGGTAATTTCCCAGGACTGGAGGCTGTTCTCAGTGGGGTTGGGCATTCTCAGAAAGAAGGCATGCATATTCTGAGAATTCCTAGAGATATTGTTATCATTAGTCTTTGTAGTCAATAGTGTTTATTATCAGCTTTGGTTTCTCCCTTTTTTGCCTTTCTTTTCCCCTCCAATTTATTATGTTTCTTTTATAATTATTTTAATTTATTGATCTTTATTGCATACTTTATATTCTGTAATCTGCAAAATACCTTTGGAGCTTTACTCTAGAAACCAACTTTACTGCAAAATATCTTATAAATATTAGCAAATTCTTGCTAAATTTTAAAAGAATATTTCATTACTATCTCATTTTACCCACTTTCACCAATGATTCAGAAATACATTCAGAATGCACCAAGCCTTAACTTCCAGATGAGTCATAAATTGACCGATTGACGATGTCTCTGAACACTGGAGATAATGACCACTGTGAAGAATGAAGGACCTGTGAGTAGACCAGTTCTTCGGAATCTCTCTGGGAAAGAGGGAGAATGGGAGCTCACCCAGGAGTGCTATGAATGTAAGTGAAGGGATCATAAAACAGCAATCCAGCATGAGTTTAAGTGCCAAGGCCTGAGGGAGATGGCATCTTTGCTCTCAGCAGAGGCAGGACTTTAATAAGGACACTAAGCCAGCTAAAGTCACTTTCTAATCACATTAAGAAATGTTCAGTTTAACAACTTTGTGGATATTAGAGACTATCAAAATGGCAAGCTGGAGTTTACCTTTCTTCTTTGAAGAAAAGATTATAAAACTTTTAAATGGATTAGGATATCAAAGAAATTTGGAATAATGGTTATCTAAAAATTTTTATTTGGTTTAGTTTTAAAAAGAAGTATATTAAGAAATATAACTGTGGAAAATGATTGAAACAGAACTAAATCCATTTTATGAAACAAGGCTTGATGAAAGTTGCAAATGGATGCTAGAGGCAGCAATTAAAATGAGTAACCCAGCTATAACTTTTATTTCTCTCAAAGAATTCTTCAAAAATGTATTGAGATATTAAAAACCTATACCTTAGAAATGATACATATTTCAATGGTTAAAATTCTAGAACATCATGAAGAAAACAAACACTAACTTGACACAAACATTATAGAATTTAAAGATATGGAAAACCACAAATTACCAAAATCAGAACACAATATACAAATCAAGAAAAGGATCTGGAAATAGGAAACCTGTGACAAATCCTTGATCATGCCTCCTTATGGGATTTACAATATTGGCTGGTGAAAGCTTTGACATCTCCTCTTGAATGCCAAAGATTGATGAAAAATCAAGTCCTGTGGTGCCATTGGAATAAGTTAAAGGTCAAGATTGTGAAGAATTGAAAGAACGAATGTCAAACTGGACTATTTGATCAGGGTTAAACTATTTGTTTGATATTTCTGGTAACTCCTAATGAATGTTTTGCAAATTGGGCTGAATGAAAGTTAGGAAGAAGGGGTTTTTTATTTGTAATTTTAAAAGAGTGTGAAATAATATTAGCCTCAATATGATGAAGTTGGAAGCCACTTCTTTATTATTCTTTCTTTCCTTTTTTCTTTGCACTTCTAATTTTTTCTCTTTTTTCTTTTACTTGCACTTTCTAAACTTTAACTTTTATTTTTCCTTCTAGTTTAGTTTGTATTAATTTTTACTTTATTTAGTTAAAAAAAAATCAAGAAAAGTATTAGAAAAACAGAATGTACCAACCCTTGTTTCAGATGCTTTCTTCATTTAAAAGTGCAATCTTTTTGCAATCCCTAAAACCATCCAGTGAAATTCAATGGAAGCCTTCAATTAATGGCAGCATTTTGATGGGTTTAATAAACCCATTTTTCTTTTTCTAAAATATTTCAAATTGCACTAAATAAAAGAGGCTCACAATTCTGCCTCTCTGCCATGTCCTCTCTGCCTCCAGACTCTAAAAACAGATTTTAAAAAGTAAAAATTCCAGTTGGAAAAGTGACTGATACAAAGCATGAATGACAACTTGACAACTTTGACCAATTCATCCGACCCCACCCCTATTCTAGCCTTGGAATTCAATTTGAATGGCCAATATTTTTTTGAAAATCTGAGTGCCACACCAGATTGCACTAAAGATGACTGTGCCCATTGATGGTAGGCCTAAAAGCCAGAGATTACGGTGTCATGCAACACCAGGCAATATATGAGTCATTCAGCCCCTTTGAAAGCTTCTCACATCTGGCTAGCAGTGAATGGGGCCACTGTCAAACCATTTTCTGTTGTCGTACCTGGTTCCTCTTGTTTCAATTACAAGTTTTCAATAAAGGAGTTAGGAGAGTCTGGGGAATTATGGCTATAGTTCACGCAAGCTCTTAAACAAAGGGACCCCTGTTCCTCATTAGGGTCCTGCACTTAATTAGGAAGTGAGCTTATTGATGGCTAGCTGCTCTGAAAGAATCAGTCATTTACAGCAGAACACTTTAGCAGTGAGTCTGTAGAAGTTTATTTCAATGGAAATATTACCCAATAGCCAGCAGAGAGATGTCTTTATTTTATCTAATGTCTTATAGCTATTGGCTTGACAGGAAAAGATGAGGAAGAGGTTATGTTTTCTTTTATAGCCAGAACTGACAAGGGAGTGGCATTAGAAAGGGAAATATATCACTGCATCAGATGGTTAATTGTTTTAGGAACACTACATAAATGCTTCCATATAGCACCATGGTGCCAATTCCATTACTTTTGGCTTAGAGTTCAAGGTCAAATCACTTACTTGTCTGACAGTTTATCACATTATGTTTGGAAAGTGCTGATTTTACTGGTTTCTAAAATAAAGTAATGCTTTCAATCCAGATAGGCTGAAGAACTTCCCTTTTGGAAGGGTGACTATCAGCAAGACTGAGAATGAGCCTGAATAGGATCACTTTATGCTAAAAGATGTTTCACTGTAGAGAAAAAAAAGCCTTCTTGTAATTACATTCCTCTCAAAATGCCTTTTAGAACCCTTCCCAATTATAATACATCTCAGACATTAAACTGTTCAAGCTGTTCATAGGCATTTTCACTAAGAATAATTAAGGATTTCCTTCCTTGATACATGATAGTATTCTCTGCTGTAGTAGGAATACCTAAATCTATCACTCAGGTCTAACATTATGTATTTCAAATGTGTGAATCCAATTCAATTTAGATTGTAGTAGCATATTCCTGGATCAGGAGTTCCTGTACTCAGTTACTCAAGCCCTAGTAATCTCATGCTTGAATTACTGCAATCTGCTCTACATGGGGCTACCTTTAAAGAGTATCTGGAAGCTTGAACTGGTGCAGAATGCAGCTGCATAGGCAGTTCTTAGGCAATTTCAAGATGCCCATGTTAAATTGCTGTTCCATGAGCTACATTGGCTGCCAGTTTGCTTCTGGGTCCAATACAAGGTGTTGGTTATCACCTTTAAAGTCCTTCATGACATGGGTCTAGGCTATTTGAGAAACTAGCTCATCCCTATGGGATTTGCCCACCCCATGCATGCCAGCAGAAAGGGCATGGTGCAGCCCCTGCCGGCAAAGGAATTCCAGCTGGCAAGATCCAGAAGAAGAGCAGTTTCTGCCATGGCTCCTGCTCTCTGGAACACTTTCTCCCCCAGATCCAGTCCCATCCTTTTGACCTTCTGATTGTCCTTGAAGACATGGCTATACCAATTAGCCTGGTGCACCAATGGGAGCATGGCACATTGCAGGAGGCTAATGGAATAGAGAAGACCCCATCTGCTCCCTGAGCATGCTTTTTTCCCTCCCTCTCCCTCCTGCTCAGTTTTATTTTAATTGAATTTTTAAATTTAAGATCTTTATTATTTTAATGTTTTATTCAATGTCTGTAAGCTGCCTAGGCAGGTATTACCACCAAATGTATTCATAACTGGCCACCAATCATACTCACCGTGTAGTCCTTAATGGAGCTGCATCTACATGGAGAGAAGTTTGCAGTGAAGTGCCCCAAGACCCTGTCTTAGGCCCAGTATTCTTCAATATCTTCATCAATAATTTAGACAAGGGGATAGATGGAGAACTCATCAAATGTGCAGACAATACCAAGCTGGCAGGAATAGCCAATACTCCAGAAGATAGGCTCAAGATACCGAAGGATCTTGACAGACTTGAACACTGGGCCCTATCTAACAAAATAAAATTCAGTGGTAAGGTTCTACATTTAGGCAAGAAAAATCAAATTCTCAGGTATAGAATAGGTGATACTTGGCTGAATAGTAACAACTGTGGGAGAGATCTTGGAATCCTAGTGGACAACCAGTGTGCTTCAGCTGCCAAAAAGCCAATGTAGGCTGCATAATAGGCTGCATAATAGAGGGATAGAATCAAGATAATAATGTTGGTGCTCCAACATTGGAGATTTTTAAGAAGAGATTGGGCAACCATTTGTCTGAAGTGGTATAGGGTTTCCTGCTTGAGCAGGAGGTTGGACTAGAAGACCTCCAAGGTCCTTTCCAACTTGGTTATTCTGCAATGGGTGGCATACAAATTTGTTAAATACATATAAATGGAATAAATAGATAAAATTTATATAGAAAACTTGTCAGAATTAAGCTAGCTTTTATCTTCTGATTCCACTGGTATTCTATCCAGTTTCTTTTTAACATCAGATCAAACAGAAGTGAATATGTATCCACTAACAGACCATTAAATGGATCAGAGCTAGCAAATCTTTTTATTAGAACCTTCATATTCCTACACTAGAGGTCAGGTTGTGCAGAATGTAATGGACATGTAGGTCTTTAAAAGCTGTTTAAGCAGATCTTTACTGTGTAAACTGATGTTGAAGGTGGTGCTGTGGAAGATGTAATTTGAGTGGAAGGGATGCTGGGCATTTCTGCTTCATGTTTAAATTGTGTTTCAATTTATTATTGAGTTTAGCATTTTCTTACTCATTCTGAGCACCATTCATTAAAACAGAAGTCCTATTTCTTTACATTTATAAATGTCAGAAATAGAACAATGTTTCACTTAATACACTAGGAATACATTTAAACTGTACCCTAAATGGACATTGTATTGTAAAATATTAAATGCTCATTGTTTGCCACCATAGGATAGACAGGCAGACAGGCAAAGATAGAGCAGGGCTGTGTATGCCTTGAAAATAAATTATTGGGATGAAGTTCTTTGGACCTCACACAAATACAAGCTCACTATTTATTAAAGAAGTATGACTGTTTCCAAGTTGTTTTAAGGAATCCATCCAATAAAATTAAGACTCCCCTCTCCAAGTCACTCTGGAGAAGCTCATACACAACCAGTAAATGCAATTATCTGGATGCATGCATGGATGTCTGGCTGTCACAGGTATCTTTGGTGGGACTTAAAAAGGCAAGACATTGTTCTCATTGTTCACAGGTTAAATTGTACATAGGAACAAACTACATGAATTGGGTTTTATGTTATATTTTGAATTTCTATTCAACTATCAAATTATTTCACTCCCTCATATGGTCTCCAGGCTATTTAAACACTCCTTGAGTGTTATTTTTCATTTAGAGTAATCCTTATATTTTCATACAATCACTACACTCAGTTTTAGAGTTGCTGCATTTAGTTTTCTTTTATTAATAAAATGCATCACTTCAGTTTACAGTATTGGGATGTAACCAATGGAATCACATGAGCAGCAGAAAGATATTCAATAACACAGGAGATTTTATTTCTATCTTCCAACCTGCATACCTCCAAACCTTTTCTTGAGAGTTGATATTCCCTGTGGTAAACGTGAAGTATATGGGAGCTGGAAAGAGTAGAGGGAAAAGGGAGCCTGATATGCAGTCTTAGGCGTGTCCAAATATCTTTCTCTTGGTGCACTAGTATTAAGAATAAATTAACAATTGGTGGCAGGAGCCAGAAGTTTCAGACTTTTTACTAATTCACTGCATCACTAACCATTTGGCCTGCCTGCAATAGAAACATGGAAAAGAACATCAATGTAAGAAAAGAGAAAGTTGATATAGCACAATGAGAAGAAGAAAACAGCTCTTGAGTTTTCTTTGGTAGGCTGAACATGAAATGAATCATTTGTCTTTGGAAGCAAAATTGGCAACATTTTAAATTTGAGAGTTCATGCTATTATAAGTTAATAGTTTAGTGCCCCACCCCAGTTTCTCAGCTATACAATACAAGTAATATCAAACTATACACTAATTACCATAGTGGTATCAGTGTACAATTATCAAATATCTGGGAGAATGTTATGCTATATACTTCATTCTGTGATATTGTTTCAGGGCATAATGGGGTATAGTAAAATGATGAATCATTAAAAGAGCAATGATAATAATACAGGGTTCTGGGTATTTTCTATTTATTCCCAAAGTAATGCCCACAATTTACTCTCATGTAATAATGGCTTGGAGACATGTGCACAGAGGTTCTGTTTCAGATGTATAGAGCTTAAAACAATATAAAAACACAAAAATGTGGTTTTATATCATTAGGTGTAGTCTTTGAGTTTTTACAAGCAGAAATATTACTCAAACACACAAACAATCAACACACACAATTTTCTAGGCCCAAATTCTTACAAAAGCAGCCTATGTATTATGCTTCATTCGTTTATTCACTCATTCACTCATTCATTCACTCACTCACTCATTCATTCAATTTATATAGCTGCCCATCTCATTTTTACACTAGATGGCTTATAATAAAATGAATAAAATACCAAAAATATACAACATAAAAAAATAAAACCTACAGCAGTCAGTTATCTAACTAAATGGAAAGCAGATATCCTCAAAGCAAAGTGCCATCATCCAACACCATCTTTATTTACAAGAAAGTTTGTGGGTATCACAAATCTGGCTAAACACTCTGCTAGTTATTTTCTGAATAGACAAATACCCTGTCTAGGATGGCTAAATATCCAGGAGTAAATCAGGCAGGCTAAAAAAAATGTAAAAGCAGGCTAGTTTTTTTAAAACATTGCCATCTGTCCATCCTAATGCTCTGGCAGACTTACATTTTATCCATCATTTTTGTCTGGTCTGTTTCACATTTGTTTCCCATAGGGTTACCATCTTTGCACTGCAAATGCCTGGATGACTTCTACATGCCAGCATAGAATTAGAGATGTCTGCATTTCATTGCTGTCATCTACCAATTATTTTGATTTTTGCTGCCCAAGTATTATTTATTTTGTCATATTAACATGATGATCCATCTCACAGACATGTGACTCCAGGCAGCTTACAACAAAGCTAAAAACAATAAATACCAAAGAATTAATATTATAGTGAGACCCAATTTGATCTAGTGGTTAAGACACTGGCTAGAAACCAAAAGTCAGTGAGCTCTAGTCCCACCTTAAGTATGAATGCCAGTTGGGTGATTTTGGGACATTTACTCTCTCTCAACCACAATGTCAGCCTTGGGTGACAAGCTAGTCAAACTATGCATCAACCCTCAGCTGATCAGAAGAAAGCAAACACTGCAATTGTGGGGGGAAAGCTAGGAAGGTAAAAATATTATTATTAAAAACTTTAAAATTATAAAAGGCACAAAACAAAAAAATAATAAATGTACATTGGGCAACATACAGGTGTTAATTATACCAGAGCCATCTTAATATTTCACCAATCCCCTGGGATGTCAGGCTTGATGACCAACCACTTTTTAAGGGACTTCCACAAAGTTAAAAGGGATGAAGCCAGTCATGGGGAAAAGTATGGTCCATAAAAGCAGGGATCATAGCGGAAAAGGCCCATTGCCTAGAATTTCCCAACTAAAGCTCCCTAGCTGATGGGATCCATAGCATGCCCTCTCTGCTAGATCTGATGGCTTTTCCTGTCCAACATCTAAATGGATGTCCAAAGGAGTCTGCATGGTGGTGGTAGAGAAGAACACTCTGAGTAGGAAGGAAGTACCAAGGGAAGACAGCAAAACAAATTTCCAGTGATGTTTGCCAGGATACTTTTTACAGTTGTCTATCAGGACAGCTGATTCTACCATGATCTCCCATAAAAAAACATTCTTTGTGTGATGCATTATTTATTTAATTATTATTCAATTTGTCACCCATGTCATATGTATGATCAGCTTAGAAACAATTAACTATCAATCAAATACATGCATTTGCTTGAAAGGGAGAGGTGCAAGAAAACAAAGAGAAAGGTGGGCAGTATGAGACAGAGAAACATATGCATCTATTTGTATGTATGTGTGAATAAGTAGAAATAGTTAAACATTCTTTACTATTATGATATAGTTTTAATGGGAGGTAACATTTAGGTGTTAAGAACAGTCTCTCATTGCTGCAATGCTGTCTTGCATTCTTCTTTCTTAATGTATTTTAATGGTCATCCTATTCATGGCAACCATTTTCTGAGAACTATTGCAACATATCCTCAGGACTCCACATTTGTTTATAGGCTGGTTCCCTCACTAGAGTTTCTGCATATAATGTAATAATTTGCAAAGCATTAAACAAAACTGAAATCAAAGCAGATTGATTTGATTTGATTGAAAGAAGGCTTTCCCTTATAAGTTCACAAGATACATTGGCTGAATTAAGGTTTAACTGGAATTATTTAAGTTACTTAAATAGATTATATGGTAAGTTTTTTTTCTGTTCATTGCATCAATAAGAATAAAAAATTAAAATGTTAGCTATGGCAAATTTGGAACAGTTGGATTTTATGAATAGCTCAGGACAAATGCCAAGTGCTGATCAAAAGGAATAAGGCAGCAGCATTGTTTAATGAAATGCTGATGGTTTGTTCCTCTTGAATTTACTATGGTTTACCAAAGGACTCTTCGGATAGATTGACTGTGATGAGTCTAAAATGTCTGAGGCTTCCAATATTGCCCCAATCAAAATATAAAACTTGCCATATCATATTTATTTATTTATCTAAATGTTTATAGTTCATGCACTTGCTTAAGGATCTGAAGAGCTATAATCCATAAAATACAAAAGATAAAACCTTAAAGTGAATAAACATAAACAATAAATTAAAACAACATTAATCATAATTGAAAGGCACAAAGTTTTACAAGGGATGGTAAAGCACCACGGCAAGCTATAGTTGTTAAATCCCAAACATAACCAAGGAAAACCTATTATTTGAAAAGCAAATAATATTGGCACCAAAAGCAACGCAAGATCAAAAGATATGGAGAGACCTGGCCCATAGAATCGCTAAGAGTCAGACACAACTGAATGGATAACATCATCTTCCTTATCACTGGCACCAAGCTTTGCTCCAGAAGATGAACAGTCCAAAACTGAGGAGTGCAACAAAGGAGGCACTGAGGAAGATTTTTCTTAATACTCTCTCAAGGATCAGTAAAACAGAAGGGTAAAGGCAGGTGGTTCCTTTGGGTCAGGTATGATATAATCTCTAATAGCCTTGCTGCCACATTCAAGTCAAGGTGTATCTTCAAGTCTTTCTCCAAAGACACACAAAGAAATAATCTAATCAGATCATGGGCGAATGAACATATTATGGCTTTTAAGTATAAATTCCTTATGTTTATTTTATATGGGAAAGGGAGAAAAATGATTTTGGAAGAGAGTCTATAATCCTATTCAGGCAATAGGTTCCCATGAACAGTTCAGTAGAGAAGGAGTAGTCAGCCAAAAGAAAGTCTTAAATAGCCAAATAGCTTTTAAGTGGGCCTCAAATGAAGAAAATAAATCTGATTCTCTATTTTGCAAAATTGTTTAAGAATTTGAGAAGAGACCAAGAATAATTCCTAGAGTGTGGATATCATTCTGTCCAGCCAGCATAGTCCATGATCAGGACTGATATAGTTATAGTTTGAAACATCTGAGACAAGGCTAACATATACTAATAACATACCCATTATCCAAATTGAATGATTTCAAGGTCAAAATACCATCACCTTTGCAGCAGAGTAGAATATTGGTAAGGTTGGGGAAATGCCAAGTTCCCCAAATTTGAAAACAAACGGAAACCAGCTTCAGACAAAAAAGCGAAGACCAAGCTAAAAAATGTCATTGTCCAAAGAATATTGGTAGAGAAGAGAAAATTGAAAACTGGGCAGCAGGAGAACATGGCAAGACAATGGGAAAGCAATTCCTCAACTCCATAATGGCAATCTACCAGAAACAAATGGGCCAGATCATTGTGAACGGCGAACTAACAGACCCATTCAACATAGAAAGAGGCACGAGACAGGGCTGTCCGCTGTCACCACTGTTATTTGTCTTAACGATGGAGATTCTGCTGAACAAGATAAGAGCAGCAGAGGACATAAAGGGCATACAGATTGGACAACAGGACTACAGACTGTGTGCCTTCGCAGACGACCTGTTGGTGACAGTATCGCAACCAGTACAATCAGCAAGGAGTTTGATGGAGATAATGAAAGACTATGGCAAGGTATCAGGTTTTAAAGTGAATATATCAAAAACGAAGATGCTAGTTAAAAATCTAGACAACAAAGCAAAACAGGACTTGGAAAGAATAATGGGTTGTGAAATAGTTAAGAAAGTTAAATACTTGGGAGTGGAGATAGAAACAATGAATGCGAAATTATACAAAAATAACTACGAGGTGCTGTGGAACAAGATACAAGCAGATCTGGAAAGGTGGAAAACACTACGACTGTCCTTGCTGGGCAGGATAGCAGCAGTAAAGATGAACGTCTTGCCAAGATTTCTATTTCTCTTTCAAATGCTACCCATCCTCAAAAAGGATGAGGACTTGGACAATTGGCAGAAGGGCATCAACAGATTTATTTGGGATGGCAAGAGATCGAGGGTGAAACTAAAAATCATCCAGGACACGAGGAAGAGAGGGGGACTAAAAATGCCTAATCTAAAGCTATACTACTATGCAGCGACGTTGGTGGCGTTGAGTGACTGGATCAATATGACGAATGATAGAATACTGAATGTTGAAGGGCATGGTCTACTATTCGGCTGGCACGCATACTTGGTGTACGACAAAAAGGCAGACAGGAACTTCAAGGAGAACCCACTACAAATCCCACTGTTGTGGGTCTGGAGGAAATATAAATACCTTCTACACGATAAGATCCCCATATGGACGATCCCTGGACACGCAATAGGGGATGTAAACATAACCCAAGAGCAGGGAGTAGTGCCCTATAGTAAACTGGTACTGGAAGAAGAAAATGGATACTCCTTAAAGTCACAAACAACGCTAGCAGATGAAGGAATAGGAGGTACCTGGCTATCATACCTACAACTGCAGTCAAGGTGGCATAAAGACAAGAAGAAGGGCTTATCCCAGACTGATGAGACTTTAATTGAACAGTTTATAGAGCAGGGGATCATGCATATCAAACGAGTATACAGTGTACTAATAGAAATTGACTCTGAAACGGTGCTAGTCAAGAACTGTATGGTAAAGTGGGAACAAGACTTTGGACATCTGATCACGATGGAAACGTGGGAGGAAATCTGGGTGAGAAATGTAGAATTCACGAAAGCGCAACAGCTAAGAGAAAACTTCTACAAGATGTTCTACAGGTGGCATCTAGACCCGAAAAAACTATCATACATCTATCCAGACACCCAGCCCAAGTGCTGGAGGTGTGGCGATGGGGAGGCTACATACTTTCACGTATGGTGGACATGCAGAAAAATCAAAGCCTTCTGGAGGAAGATATGGTGGACACTCCAAACTATATTCAAAAAGCGTATTGACTTTCTACCTCAGGTTTTTTTTGTTAGGGATCATAAAAGATTGCACTACCTCAGAGACGAGCTTATTTCTGAACTTGATCACAGCAGCCAGATTGTTGGTGGGACAATACTGGAAGAATCCAGAAATACCACCTATGGAAGAATGGACTTTGAAAGTAATAAATTTGGTGGAAATGGCGAAAATATCGGCATATTTGAAAGATTGCTCAAATGAACAATATTTGACAGACTGGAAACAGTGGATAGACTATATACAAGAGAAACACCAATCAAACAAAATGTATCTGGCGTACAGTTGAAGCTCGACGTGAAGAGTGAAGAATGTTCACCAAACCAGACGTTTACAAAGACTAATACCTAATGTTGTATTTTATGTTATATGATGATTGCCTCTTAATATGATCTTATGCATAATGTTGTTTGCTTTAATATTGAATTTCTACCTCAGGATCTTTTGTTAGGGATTATAAAAGATTATAAAAGATTGCACTATTATTGAGACGAAGTTAATTCTGAAGCGCGAATGAACAATATGTGATAGACTAGATATAGTAGATAGACCATATACAAGAGCTGTTTTTTCAGGTCTTATGAGGACAGCTTATTAATATGAGCCCAGATCCAATGGTGATTGCTTTAATATTGGAAAGGCGTACTGAATTTTTACCTCAGGATACTGAATTTCTACCTCAGGATCTTTTGTTAGGGATCATAAAAGATCACACTACTACTGAGATGAATTTACTTCTAAAGCTCGAATGAACAACAGGTGTTAGACTAGAAACAGTAGATAGACCATATATAATAGAAACACCAATCAAATAAAATGTATCAGGCGTATAGTTGAGGCTGGACGTGAGGAGTGAGGAATGTTTGCTAAACCAGACGTTTACAAAGACTGATCCTTAGAGTTGTATTGCAGGTTATATGATAATTGCTTTTTAATATGATCTTATGTTGAATGTTGATGGTTTTAATAAAATAATTTTAAAAAAAAGTTACAATATAAACTCATTTTAGAAATGTATCTTTTCTGCAAGATTTTCTGTATCATTGAATAGATGGGAATTTGGTGAGATAATAAGGGGTATAATAAGGGCTTTCTCCAATATTGAGTTCCCCCATTTGGAACCCGAGATCTGGACCCTATCAGAGATGTGATTAAAGCAATGACATGAAAAATTAACAAGAGGAGGGGACATGAACTGACATGTTTCATAGTAAAATAACTTGGACCTACTATAAATTTTAGACCAGTTAATAAATAAATGTGATCTTTTAAATTAGCATACATGTACTTTTAGTCAATTGTATTTCTTTACAATTTGCTATAAATAATGTGGAATTTACCTTTCAGAGAGGTCAATGTAGCATATGATGTACATTTTTGAAAAAAAATGAACAAATTTAATTTTATTCTTTTAATCAAATTTAATTTCATTTTTAATTTAATTTTATCCATGCCCTGAAATTTGCTAGCAGTGCCAATATGTTAATGACCCTACATAAGCAAAGAGCAAGACCCAAATTTATTTCTTTAAAAAAATTGTAACTCTATTCTCAAAGGCAATTTCAAGGAGACAGAGCGAAAACTGGCTGTTCTACAAAAGCAAGCATTGTGTTTCAGATTCTCCTTTGTTCTGGATTATAGTAAATAGTTTCAGATGGAAATATCTAGTTTCTAAAATTAATGGTTAGATCCATATTGATAAGTCTGCGCAAGTCTTTTTTTAATGCCAGGTTTCCTATTTCCATCTATAGATTCCTTTAGGACAAACATGCATGGCAAGATAGTAGTATATACCTAACAGCTTAACAGTTGTTTTGTCTGCTCTGAGACCATATCTAATGATGTTATTGTTGAACATATACAACTGTACAGAAGTGAGCCTGATTTGCTTTTAGAATAATGCAATCCAGCAGTAGGCTAAAAGCAATTAAGGCAGGGTTGGTAGCCACCATGGGCCCTTTAAATACAAGAACCCCTAGCTTAGTCTTCAGTGTTTAAAAACAAAGTAGTTAAGGACCAGCACAAAAGCATGGAATAATCCAACATTGCCTGAAGTAGCTTAATGTGTGATGGTGTATGGGGAGAAGCAAGGGCACATGGGCTGTGGAGAACACATCAGCCATGTCAGTCCATACTGACTAGAGTGATTGCAGCAAAGAGATACTAAAATCTCCACGTCTTTCCTGTCAGCAAAGGATTGTTTAGAGGATTTTTTTTAGCTCAGATCTGGTATCTTTAATTTATGACACAAAATTGCTGGTGCCCCATCATCCCCCTAAGAGAAAACTCAGAGGTGCCATTGCTTCTGTTCCCTCCTAAAAGTAGGACTGCAAGTTTGAGGTTCCAAAACAGATTTGCCCTCTCAAATGAAGTTATTAGTTGTTTAACATATGACTGTGTTGAGACTGGGACCCCAGTAACTGGGACCCCAGTAGAAAGGCTTCACTTGGTGTAATAGTATGTAGGAATGATCTTAGGAGATACAAGGAAGAGCCATACTCTAGATCAGGGGTCTTCAAACTCGGCCCTTTTATGACTCATGGACTTCAACTCCCAGAATTCTGGCTTTCTGGGAGTTGAAGTTCATGAGTCATAAAAGGGCCGAGTTTGAAGACCCCTGCTCTAGATATTCATCATGCAAAAGACATCTCAACTCCCAGAAAGGCAAATGGTGTGGGAAGCATCTCAGAAGGAATCCTCCCTAGCTTTGGGGAAAATGAAAGTAAAAGAGGGTGCAGACTTGCATGATTCTGTTACTTTAACCCTACAATAACAGTAGTCTCATTAAGTTTGTTCTTCTTGGTCTAGACCAGGGGTAGGCAACCTTGGCTCTTTGATGACTCATGGACTTCAACTCCCAGAATTCCTGAGCCAGCATGGCTCAGCTTGGAAACCTCTCCCTTTCCCCTCAGCATGGCTGGCTCAAGAATTCTGGGAGTTGAAGTTCACGAGTCATAAAAGAGCCAAGGTTGCCTACCCCTGGTCTAGACTACCTTGAAGAGCTAATACTTGGGCCTGAAATAGCTCTAATCCAGAAGAAGTTGAAAAATATTAGCCATTCCAAACGCCAAACAAGTATCAATAAAGTTGAACATAATGGAATGCTATGCCTTCTTGCCAGCCTGCTTCCAGATAAGAGATACAGAATTATCATTTATCATTCAAATGCCAATCCTAAAATAACTATTATAAAAAATAAGGAAAATTCTTCCAGTGCTTTTGCTTAATTATTAACATTATTGAATAAATTTATGTTTAAATCTTCCTACATTTATCAAGCCACTAAGTTCCCTTAAGTAAGTTTTTTTCTTCCTTCCCCCCACCATTAGGAATGAAAAGAAAACTTGCCAATCTCACCAAAATGTAAGACAACTAACCTGTGAGTGAATCTGTGTTCTGAATATTCTACCAAATTATGTTATTTCTCTTGAGGTTTTCAAGGCACTTCTCAAGGGTGGCTTAAATGGTTTTTCTGCCTTTTGCAACAGATTGGACTAGATGATTCTAGTGATTCCTTCTAATTGTACAATTCTATGATTTCATGCCACATATTTTATGCCACTTCTATAGCATCAAGGTAATCTGGCTCAATTGGAAACTGTACAATTGTACAATTGTTTAGGAACTCTACTACAATATCAGTTATCACAAAGTTACTATTAAATGTTTCCCCATGCAAAAAACTTAAGGTTCAACTAGTTTATCACATTCATTTTACAGACACACACCCAATATGTTTTGTGATCTCTAACTTCTTATTAAGAGCCAGTGTGAACTAGTGACTAGAATTTTGGACTAGAATCACTGAAACCTGAGTTCTAGTGCATCATTAGCTGTAGAACTGGGTTACTAGATTAAATATTCTTAGGAAGAGGGCAATATCAAATTACTCCAGAAACTGTTGCCTACAAAAACACATTGATTTGTTCATGAAGTCAGCAGACTCAGGCCTTAGTCAAAAACAAAACATAACCCCTGCTTATGAATATAAATTAAATGGACAACAAATATTGAAATAAGTAGAAAAAAGTTCATGCAATTATCTGATCACTTTATTCATACAAAATTGTTTTCCATTAATCAGACAGCATTGTCATTTGGCAATCATTACTCTTTCAGAAAAGCCAGTTTGTTTTACAAACTTCTTAATATCTCTTTTGTATTTTAAAAGCCTCTCTTTGATTATTATGCATGGTGTTAATTTAAATCACATAAAATGCACAATAAAAGAAAGATCAAAATTGGACTTCCGGTGGCTCCGCCTCGTCGATGGAGCCTCTAATGTGAGGCTCTGGTCTCTGAATCAGTATAGCCGTCAACAACAGCGCTCATCAGCTGTTTGTTGCGGCGGAAAAACTCCCCCTCGGGCAAAGAGGGGGAGTAGAGCATTAAGAGCCGGGTTGAGCCCTTCCAAGACCCCTGGATTAAATTTTCAGGGGCAGAGAAGGTGTGCTCCCCAGGCTCTTGAAAAGCTCCTGTTCAGAAACGCTTCTGTCGGCTGACAGAATTAGACGTTGCGACCGCCTCTGTTCTTTCAGGAAGAATAATAAAGGCTTTATTCAGACGGAATGGATACAGGAGCTTTCTGAGTACTGCAAGTATATTGTTACTTTGTTTCTGCCTTTGTATCTATAAACTTTTTTGAATCAATATAACCTTTTTAAGATGGCGTTTGCTTTTTCTGCTGAGTGAAAGTGAAAGATGAAAGTGTTTATTCCACTGAGAAATTGAAACGGAATTTTTTTTCTTTTCTTTTCAAGACTTGTTTGAGAGACTATTTGGACTTGATTTATTTATTGATTTTTTTACTAAAGTATAAAATAATTGGACTTTTTAAAAAGAACTTGAGAAGGGCGGAAGTGGAAATTTTTTTTTTTTTTTTTTTTTTTTTAGTTTCTCTTTCTTTGTTTCAATTATGACTACAAGACAAAAGGCAGCTGCTAAGGCGGCTATGCCCTCTCCAGGACAGCTTGTCAAATCACAGTCTGCTCCTTTAGAATCTCAAGAACCTGCACAGTCCTCACAAATGCTCACAGTGAAAGATCTACAGTCGGCTTTAACAGATGTAATATCTTTTTTTAATGATAGGTTTGATAAATTGGAAGATAAATTTGATGTGAAAATAGAGGAAAAGATGGTTGAGCAGAAAAAAGACTTTAAAGCTATGATAGAAGCCTCTAATCAGGAGATGAGAGAAGATATTGTAGACGCTATCAAGAGTGTTTGGGACTATACTATTGTTGTTGAAGAGAAATTAGAGAATGCTGAGCAACATTTTGAAGAAAAATTAGAAGAAATTAGAAGCGATGTTCAAGATCAAGCTACTTTGACACAATATCATCAGATGCAGTTTGCGGTTAGAATTAGGGGATTTAGAGATGTATTAAATGAGAACCAAGAAGATTTAAGAAAAACTTTTTCTGAAGCTTTAGCAAAATTTTTGGATGATTCAGTTGAGAATGTGGCCTGGCAGATTGAACGACTGTTCAGAGTGAACTCACGCATTGCAGCACAGAGGAATTTGCCTAGAGATATTGTGATATATTTTAATACAAGAAAATATAGAAATTGGGTTCTATCTATAGCCTATAATAAACAACTGAGTGTTGCTGGTCAAGATGTACAGGTTCTGAAAGAGATACCTCCTAAGATGTTGAGATCAAGGAAAGATTACACCTTTTTGACGGAGGAGCTTAAAAGAAGAGAAATACAATATAGATGGGAGGTACCAACTGGACTTTCTTTACTTTTCAAAAATAAAAGATACCGTTTGTTTACTGTAGCTAAAGCGAAAGATTTCTTTGAGAATATATTGATGGCTGATAGATCTACCTCCCCAAAACCTAAGGGGGCAATGTTGGTTAAAGACCTAGAATTATTGCAATCTGCGGAACTTCAACAACCTCGACTAATTTCATCGGTTCTTTTGGATAAAGCAGTTGAGCAACCAGTGCAGTCAATTGATATCTTTCAACCTTTGGCACTAGACAAGCCTAAAGATCCAAGGCGTGTACGGGAACCTACTAAAGCTATTGAACAAAGAGAAAAAACACAACCAACTCAAACCAAGCAAACTGATCTGACATCTATGGAAGCCATGGGAGCAAGACCCAAGAGGCAGGAAGAAGTGGAATGGTCTTTGCAGAAGCTTTCACGTAAAGGCCATGTCAAATAAGTATTTGACGTGGAATGTTAATGGTTTAAATTCTCCACAAAAAAGGAAGAAGATATTTCATTATTTGAAGCAATGTAAAAATGATGTAATCTGTCTACAAGAAACTCACATTAGATTTTCAGACCAGAAACACTTGATTAATAATAAGCTGGGTACACACTTTGTGGCATCATCTTTAGATAAAAAAAATGGAATTGTTATTTATGTTAAAAATAATATAAAAGCTAAGTTATTAGAAGCAGATACTCAAGGTAGATTTTTAGCTATAGAAATTTTACTGGATGGGAAGAAAGTTCTCTTGATGGGTATATATGCTCCAAACCAAAAACAAGGCATGTTTTATAAATCATTACACAAAAAGTTATTAGAGTTGGACTATAGATCTTGTATTTTAATGGGAGACTGGAATGGAATCCTTGATACTGGTTTGGACAAGAAAAAGATTTCATTAGTTTCTCAATCGCGTTCAATTTTACCTAAATCTTTTTTTGATATTAAAGATGATTTTAATTTGTTTGATATTTGGAGAGAAAGACATGGTAGGGATCAAGAGTTTACTTTTTTCTCTGACAGACATCAATCATTTTCTAGAATTGATTTTATTTTAACTACTAGTGATTTTATGTTAAATTTAAAGAAAGTTAAAATTCTACCTAATGTATTGTCTGACCACAATCCAGTTATGATGGAATTAAGGTCTGGCCAATTTTTACGTAGATCCTGGAGACTTAATGAAAATCTGTTTAATTATGAAATGTATGTGCAAGAATGTAAAAAGGCTATCAAGGAATTTTTTAGGTTAAACAAGAATGTAGGTTTACCAATAGAAGTGGTGTGGGACTCTAGTAAGGCCCATATGCGTGGAATATTAATTGAACTGAATGCTAGGCATAGACGTAAACAGGAGGAAAAGAGGTGAGTTTTAGAAGCGGAAATAAGAAAGAAAGAGTTATTATTAATTGATAAACCAGATGATAGTGACATTAAAGAAGGGATAAAGGTTTTACGGAAACAATTTGATATTTTGATGACCGACCAGGTTGCCAGGAATATACAATATGCTAAACATAATACTTTTTTTAATGCTAATAAACCTGGCAGATGGTTGGCTTATACATTAAGGAAAAAACAAAAATCCCGTTTAATTGAGAAGGTTGAATATAAAGGGCAAGAAGTATTTCATCAAGAAACTATTAAGAAGGCTTTTCTAGAGTTCTACACCAAATTGTATGCTGAAGAAAAAGTTCAAGAGAAAGAGATAGATGCCTTTTTACAAAATCAAAATGTTTCTGAAATTACTTTGGAACAAAGAGATAGATTAAATGCTTTGATTAGGCCAGAAGAAATTATTGATGCAATTAAGCAATTGAAATTGGGAAAATCTCCAGGTACTGATGGTTTTACCACGATTTATTATAGGTGTTTACAGGAGGAAATGGTGGAACATATGAGGGAGTTATTTGTGAATATACAAGAGGGTGGTCGGGTTCCACCCTCTTGGAAAACGGCTAATGTATGTTTGATTCCTAAAGAGGGTAAAGATAATGTTCAAGTAGAAAATTTTAGACCTATTTCCTTGTTGAATACGGATTATAAGATTTTTGCCAAAATTTTGGCTAATAGATTAATGACAGTTTTGACACAGAGGATTCACCCGGATCAAACTGGTTTTTTACAAGGGAGACAGATGAAAACCAATGTTAGACAACTTGTTAACATATTGGAATATTTGGATAAACATATCCAAGTACCAGCTGTTTTAATGTTTTTAGATGCAGAAAAAGCTTTTGATAGACTGAATTGGATGTTTCTGCAAAGGCTTGTGGTAAGGATGGGAATGGGGGACCAGTTTATTAATTCTATATCAGCTATATATCAGAAACAAACAGGACAGATTATAGTGAATGGACAATTAACAGATTCATTTAATATAGAAAAGGGTACTAGGCAGGGTTGTCCCTTATCCCCTTTATTGTTTGTTTTAACCTTAGAGGTACTATTGAATAGGATTAGAGCATCAGAGGAATTAAGGGGGGTACAAATTAGACAACATGATTATAGATTATGTGCCTTTGCAGACGATTTACTTGTGACGCTAACTCAGCCAATACAATCGGTTCAGAGTTTGATGGAAATTATTCAAAATTATGGAAAAGTTTCAGGTTTTAAACTAAATTTATCCAAGACAAAGATGTTGGTTAAAAATCTTGATAACAAATTAAAACAAGATTTGGAAAGAATAACGGGATGCGAGATAGTTAAAAAAGTTAAATATTTAGGAATTTATATAGAAGCTTCAAATGGTAAATTATATAAGAATAATTATGAACTTTTATGGTGTAAAGTACAAAAAGAATTGGAGAATTGGAAAAAACTACAATTATCCATGTTGGGCAGAATAGCCGCTATTAAAATGAATGTATTGCCGAAATTTTTATTTTTATTTCAAATGTTACCAATACTTAAAAAGGATGGAAATCTCGATGAATGGCAGAAAGGTATAAACAAATTCATTTGGGATGGCAAGAAACCAAGGGTTAAATTTAAAATTATTCAAGACACAAGAGAGAGAGGTGGTTTGAAAGTGCCTAATTTTAAATTATATTATTAAGGGAGGAAGGTATAGCTCATAATTGGTTTTATCATGCACAACTTCAAGCCAGATGGCAAAAAGATGTCAAGATGGGTTTTTCTTTAAAGGATGATGAAAAATTAATTATACAAATTAGAGATCAAAGAAAGATGCATATTAAAAGAATATATGATGCTTTAATTGAAATTGATTCTGGAACTGAATTAATTAAAGACTGTATGATTAAATGGGAAGGTAACTTCGGCCACCCAATTATGATGGAAACTTGGAAAAGAATATGGGTGAAAAATGTTAAATTTACACAAGCTCAGCATCTAAGAGAAAATTTTTATAAAATGTTTTACAGATGGCATTTAGATCCCAAAAAATTATCGTCTATGTATCCAAATTTGCAACCCAAATGTTGGCGATGTGACTCTATGGACGCTACTTACTTTCACATTTGGTGGTCTTGCAAAAAAATTAAGGCTTTTTGGATAAAAATATGGTGGATTCTTCAAAATATTTTGAAAAAGCGTATTGAGTTTGTACCACAGTTGTTTTTGTTGGGTATTACAAAGGATTGTTCCACCACAGAGACTAAGTTGATTTTGAACTTGATTACTGCTGCAAGACTGTTGGTGGGACAATATTGGAAGTCATCTGAAATACCATCTATTGAAGAATGGACATTAAAAGTTACCCATCTTGTGGAGATGGCTAAGATTTCGGCATACCTGAAGAACCACTCAAATGAAACGTTTTTGATGGACTGGAAGAAATGGATTGATTATATGCAAAAGAAATATCAGTTGAAAGAATTAGATTTGATATATAGTTAAATAGTTTAATATAGTAGTTTAGTGAGGTTTCTTGTGTTTTTACCCTGTATTCATTCTGGGAAGTCGGGGGGGGAGGGGGGAGGGAGATAATATATGTTAGCTTATGTTTCTCAACTGTAGTTGGGGACTTAGGGATTAGATAATTTTTGTAGGATGCTCGGTAGAATTGTAGCTAGTGTTTTGGATGGCGAGGAGGAGGAGCGAAAATACAAGAGGAGTGGGCTGGTGGAGGGTGTTCTGGAGGGGGGTTCCGAGCAGTTCTTTGTATTGTTTATTTTTATTATGTAATTTGTTTGTTTTCAGTTGAGTTAATAGGTTACTATGTTATAATTGTTAAAAGTTTTTTATAAAAAATTTTAATAAAAAAATTATTAAAAAAAAAAAAAAAAAAAAAAGAAAGATCAAAATTAACTTATCACCCAGAAGGAATTAATTTCTTCTGCTTTCATGAAGTATTGTATTACTATACAATTGACAAGTACAACATGTTCCTTTTTGACTCCTCTATAAAGAACTGTTTGAGATCATGAGCTCAAAATATTTACTCACTCGTTTTTAATTCACTTTAGTCTTCAGGACAATGTAAAATAAGAACATAAAGACATGCACAATTTAAAAAAAAATCACTGGACCCAGCACCCAGATCCATCCATATTCAGATACAAGAGGGGGATATGACACAAATTAACAGCAAAGCAAATCATTGACCGGTCAGCATGATCTGTAAACATTTTGCTATTTTGCACCCATTGTAGTGGATACAACATAGTATTATGACTATCAGAACAACCTCACACGAAAGAACAGACTTCCAGACCATAAATCTGATTGCACTTAACCCTAGATTTACAATGCTTGGATAATGGGATTAATTTAATCCACTGAAAACATTCAAACTCCACAAACTCCAGTACTCTGCCTCCTCCTTTGGGAAGTCAGTATTATAAGAGGATTCTCCTTCAAGGAAGAAGAAATGCATTTGTCCACAAATGATTATTATTTTTGTTTAACTAAGGTGGCATATACAAAGAAATAACAAGAATTTTTCAGGTATAGAATGTTCTATAAACATCTTTGTTTCCATTAGTACACAAATAAAAAATGTATTTGTTTAGTTTTATTTTAAATATGTCATTTTAGGCATTTTTTTAAAAAAAATACCTCTTTCACAATTATATTTCATAGGAAACATCCATAAATAAAAATATCCTAGTCCAGGAAATCCTATACTCAACCTCAGTTCTTGCTCTTTAAAAAACCTGTTAAGGGGATCGCTTTGTGTTCTCTTTGACTAGTTAATTGTATTTTAATTTGGTAATTGCAAACAGATCCTAGTGTCTTTGCTTCCCCACAAGCATAATAAATATTAATGTAGTGGAACTAGGGGTATACTTGCAAACTCCATATACAAGTATACAGTGGTGGGCATTTGTCTCGAAGATAATGTCTCCCAGTAATGTTTCACTCATATGATCTGGATTAAATCTGCTCTTGCAGGAGATGCAATATGCAGGTTACAAGCAAAATGTACTCAGTGAACTGTTTAAAAAATATTGTTAACTCTTTTATTACAAAACTTGAAATCTATGTGTCATCCAGCATCTGTTCTGCTTCTAAGCAAAGTCATTCTAATATTTCTAAACAACAGATTTGCTATCTTTTTCAATAAAAAGAATATTATAGATTCAGAGCAGATTTCAAATTTTGCAAGATGTTTTGCAGGATTGCAATCAACGATGCCTTTTAAGTTACACATAGGCAGAGTTTTGTATAGTGTTCTTGCTTTATAGGCAAATTTCAGAATAAAATATCCAGAATTTCTCCAGGGAATGTTCTAATTTTAATGGGACTATACTTGTACTTAATTGATAGAAGCATGGGTATTCCTTTGGAGAAGTATAGAAAGTTCATCTGAACATTTATTTCCCTTACATCATTATTTCTGATATATTACTTCCTAGAATTATTTGCTGCTGTTTGCTTATTTATTTTAAAACACTTATATAGCCACCCATATTATAACCACAATCCTTTATTAATTTTTTGTATTACCTTTGCAAGTTCTATTTGCTGATGGCTGTTTGTATTTCCTTTAAATTTTTTTGCTACTGTTATTCATACTATCTTCTAGCATGCAGTGATACCACATTTATTTCTTTACAATTCAGATATCCATAGATTTTAACAAATAAGATGTCTGGAGGCTGTGAGGGTTTGGATGGGTGTTAACAGATTAAGGCTCAACCCCGATAAGACAGAGTGGCTGTGGGTGATGCCTCCCAAGGACACTTCTATCTGTCCTTCGATTACCCTGGGGGGTGAATCTATAAACCCCTCAGAGAAGGTTCGCAACTTGGGAGTCCTCCTTGATCCACAGCTGACATTGGATCATCATTTGTCGGCAGTGGCCAGGGGGGCATTTGCCCAGGTTCGCCTGGTGCACCAGTTGCGTCCTTACTTGGATCGGGAGTCACTCCTCACAGTCACACATGCCCTTGTCACCTCGAGGATCGACTACTGCAACGCTCTCTACATGGGGCTACCCTTGAAGAGTGTTCGGAGACTACAATTAGTGCAAAATGCAGCTGCGCGAGCAGTTGTGGGTCTTCCTCATTGTGCCCACATTTCATCAACTCTCCGCACACTGCATTGGTTGCCTATTGGTCTCCGAGCCCAATTCAAGGTGTTGGTTATTACCTATAAAGCCCTTCATGGCTTGGGACCAGGATACTTACGGGACCGCCTTCTGCCACATACTTCTCTACGACCAGTGAGAGCGCACAGGGTCGGCCTCCTCCAGGTCCCGTCAACGAAACAATGTCGTTTGGCGGGCCCTAGGGGGAGGGCTTTCTCTGTTGCGGCGCCCACCCTCTGGAACCAACTACCTCCTGAAGTCCGCGTTTCTCCGACCCTCCTGGCCTTCCGAAAGAATTTAAAAACCTACCTCTGCCGGCAGGCCTGGGGATGATTGTTGATTGTGGTGTGATTGATGAGTATGTATGGGGTTTGTATTTTTAATGTTGTTCGGATTTGTTCAATTGTTTATATATATATGTTGTAAGCCGCTCCGAGTCTTCGGAGAGGAGCGGCATACAAATCCGAATAAATAAATAAATAAATAAATTTATAGGCAAGCGAAAGTGACAAACATATCAGTAAGCCACTGACACTGCTGTTGAATGTCTTCATATTAAAAGAAGACTGTAGGGGTTACAGAATTAAACATTGCTCCTTCCTGCCTTTAATTTTTGTTGTCTTTGCTTTAAAAAAAAATAATTAATTAAATGTGTTAAACAAGACAGTCCATTTTTAAACAAATACAGTGAAAAAAACAATTCAGTATTCAAAAGAGGGCGAGACAATACAACAAATAAGAACATCAAAAAAGACAAAAAGCCTTTAATTACAAATATGTTCCAAGTTTACCAGATTTTAGACTTCTTTGAAAAAGAAAACTTTCAATTTAATCAAGCCTATCTAATATTTTATCCAAAAGAAGAGACAGTGCAACATTTTCTGATTGGCAGATTTTTTTACCAAAAATTGTTAGATCACACTTCTGTAAAATCTGAGAGATCCTAATATATTTGGAAGATATATTAGTTTTGATTATTTTGATAGATAATGAGGAATTAGGTTACTTACTTTCACATTTCCATCTTTTATTTTCCCTATACATTGATTGAATATTTGCACCAATGCTTGTTGTCAAAAACTTTATATAATATGATAATCTGGTAATTTGAAAGATTCTATGGAATAATGTTTTAAATTGGGGGATAGCTATGGCCATATATTTTTATGGCCATAGCTATCTTTAGTTTCCTTTAACAATTAATTAATGCTGATTCCTTTATGTTAATATAGTTCTACCATAAGATCTCAGGGAATACTGTATCACACACTGAGGAACTCCTAGGCTTCGAGGAAGATTTACTCGGTCATGTAAGATTAATACTCATCAGTTTCTATTTATTTATTCTTCTAATTTAATTAGATGTTGTCAGTGTAACTGAATTCAGAGACTTTAAAGAGAGGATATTGAAAATTGATAGCTACAAATATTTTCCGGAACAGTTGCTAATGAGTGCTGACATTTGTAGTTAACTATTGACTGAACTGATGTTTGTTGTATATACTCTATCACAGCGGTTCTCAACCTTTTTCAGGCCGCATGCGTGGCGTGGCGCGACGGACCGCATTGTGCATGCACGACGCAGCGCGACGGCCCGCATCGCACATGCGCAGCGCAGCGCGACGGTCTGCATCGCGCATGCGTGGCGCGACGGCCTGCATGCGCATGCACGGTGGCCCACATCACGCATGTGTGGCACGACGGCCCGCATCGCGCATGCACGGTGCTACCCCGCGCATGCGCGGTGCTGCCCCCTGCGCCGGCCGAGGGGAAAAGGGGAAAAAAATGGTGGACTGCGTTGTTTGGCGACCCCCGTGAAATGGTCGTTCGACCCCAAATGGGGTCGCAACCCACAGGTTGAGAACCGCTGCTCTATCACATTTATTCTATCACCATCCTCCCTCATTTCTCCTTTTTGATGTTAGGTGATATGCTGTGTTGCTGACATATTATTCCAAATAATTTGAAATAAAGCCTTTAATGAATTATTCTAGATATGAGAGTTAATTAGCTGTCAAATGCCAACATCTATGAAACCTCACTCATTTTAGGTGAAAGTGGCATGTAATTTCACAGAATCTACTGTAAAAATAATCAAATAAAAAAAATTAAGAAAAATGTTGGCTATACTGGTCCACAAACTTGCTAGAAAATAATTCTATGGAGTTTTAAATTTCATCCACCAAAATGGCTTGGGATGCCTGCATAGCATCTATCTACATCTTAAAGCAGACAGAATATACATGTTTCTGCCTAGTCTGAAAGACTTTTTGGAAATCAGTCCATACAGCTTTACAGCCTAATATTTAAATAATTCATTTAGCAATATTATTGCCATTGTTTTCATAGCACCATCAGTAGTCTCTCTCTCTCTGTGTGTGTATCATGCGTGCTCACAAATACATACACAAATACACAAAGGGGGGAGGCAGAAAGAGAAATAGACAGAAAGACAGTGTCCTGATTTCAAACTCCCTTTGAAGTGATACTAATATGATATATAAATGAATAACCAATCAAAACAATGAATCTAAGAAAGATAAAGATTCACATATCCCATGCCAGAATTTGAAAACAATGATTTGTTCCACAAACCACTGTGGCTTAGTTTATATATAAGTGTAATAAATAAGTTTATGTACACAAAATCTCAAAGTATGTGAATCAGTGTTATGTACAAATTAGAAATAAAATATGATGCATAAGTATTACACTGAACAAGCAGAGGTATAATATTCACATATTTCAGTGAGTTCAGTGATATCCATAAAATTCTTATAATACAACTGAACATTCAGTCAAAATTCTCCAAGTAAGGCTGAAATGTGTCATGAATTTGACTTTGTTCTCAAAGAATGGTTTTTCAGCCTACATTATTCAGGCCTCCCTTTATCCCATTCTAGTCTGCCAATTCTCTGGCTAATATAATCAGGGTTATTTAACAAACATATGGGGAAATGATGTCATCCTTACATGGTCCTTTTACCAAGGCATTATATGGCTTAAATAGGAATGGATGATGTCTGTATATTACTTAGAAAATGAATGGTTCATCTTCAAGCACTAGGCAGACATTGAGACAGCCACACAATAATATACAGAGGAAAAGAGAAAATTCTGACCCAATTTATTTCTTCTATACTTCCTTTGAAGAAAGCCAGAAATAAACCAGATCTATAACTGGCTTCCTCTATCAGCATTGTAGATAATCCCACTTTGGTAATATTCCATGCAGCCTATGTACAGGAATAGATTGGTAGCAGTCTCAAAACTTAACTGTAACAAAGGTTTCCTCACATGCTGGCTCAAAGATAAAGAATTAAGTTTGTAAACTAATTGCTGACAGATGAAAGATAAACATGCTATTATCATAATAGTGTTCTGTCACTTCTTAGAAAAAGAAATGGATAAAATCTTAAACACAGCCAACAAAAGAGGGATCAATTAAATCCTTAAAATACATCAATCTAAGTTACTTCATATAATTTAGAACTACTGTGTGAAAACTCAATGTATATTTAATGCACATTTAAGAATAAGAAATTAAGGAGTTTTAATGCAGAGCTATTTTTCTATAATTTATTATTTTAGTTTATTATATTTTTACCAATCCCTTAATTAAAATCTTTTTTAAAATGTAGTAATATTATAAAATAATAAAAATCCGGTAAACTCCATGGTAAATGTAAAAATAGTTATGAATTATAAAGCCTAAATTATTATATCAAAGTTGAAGAGAACAAATATGATCAAAACAGTCAAGATCATGTTATGACAGTATGATCAAAGCTCTGCTTATTTTTATGAGCAAAACACATAAAAAATAGGTGGCTCTTCTGGGACTTCCAGGGGAGATATGGAGAACTGAAGATGGTTCTGACAAAGTGGAGCTGAAAACCATGGCAAAAACCAAGGAACTATGAGTAGATTGGTTCCTTAGAGCCTCTCAGGATAAGGATAGGACAGGAGATCACCCACATGTGCTGTGGATGGCTGTTTCTCATGACAATTTTTTCTGGGTTTAAGTTCAAGGAGATGAAGAGATTAACCATGTTGCTCACTACCACAATGGATCCTTTTAAAAAATACTAAGTCTGCAAAACTAAACACTTTCAGAAAATGCCTATTAACCATTTTAAAGCTATTAGAAACCTTCAGAATGACAAGTTTGAAAGATGTTCAGTGGGTGAGTTCTTCCACTCTGAACAACAAAAAATATTTTACGTTTAAGAGCTTAAGCAAATGTGAATTAAACAGCAAACATCTAAATAAGATTGTGATGTTAGAAAGTTATGAAGAAGATGAATGGTTCAAATAAATCTGGAATATTGAAACTTTTATGTAAGACTTTGGAATTAATTAATTATAAACCCTATGATTCTATAAAGAGAATGTGTGCTTCTCATAAGAATGTGTGTTGGGTTTTGGAAGACAGAGACAAGCAATTTCAACATTTAAAATTTGTAATGGAAGGTAATGGGTTGTGTTGTGTCCTGAGCCTGCAAAAGCAGGCTCGGGACATTGCATTGGTCCCAGGCATTCCAAAAGCTGCCCGGTACTAGACAGAGTGGCACCAGCCTTGTGCGCAAGCGCAAGGCATGAAAACACTAAGTTCCTATTGGTTGACACTCTCCAGGTTTCTGGCCATATAAAAAGGCCTGCGTGCCTTTGTGCTTTTGCTTGGTTGTTGGAGAAAGAGAATAAAGAGTAGTTTACAGTTACCATGTGTCTTCATCATTCGCATGCAAACGAAGGATTTAACAGGTTGGATTTCCAGAAGTAAGAAACAACTCAGTTCAGGTAGTTTGTGTTAGAGAAAGAGAGTGAAGATAGTCTCTCCCTAATAGTTTCAGAGTGTACGCTTGATTTAGGTAATAGGGTGCTTCAGTTTGGTAAAAATTTGTTGATAGATATGGAACAATAAAGGGACTTGCTTTATAGAATCACCATGTGTCTTTCTTGTTTTTGAGACCTGACAAAACTGGACAGTACAGAGAACTAAAATTCTTAGGTATAGAAAAAATGAAATCCTATAAAATGTAAAATGTTGTAACAATGAAATCAGCAAACAACATTGTGAATTGCAGTCATGTGACAATGGAACACCATGACAGATCATAAAGCTGACCCATCCAACATATTGCCATGTAACTGCATGGGGGATGGGAGTGGTGCAACCATTTATGACAGCCAAGGTGGGTCAAAAAGCATCCCTTATATGGCTGCCATAACTGAATTTGTAAAACAACTGGTCGTAAGATGAAGACTACATGTAATGCCCTACAATGCATTTGTTGGTATTGTTATACAAAGGGTTAAGGGTCCTTTTTGAATAATTGAACTGTAATGAACTGTAATTAAGGTAACTGGGGGGGGCAATTTTCCATTCCAATTCAACTTTTCGCTTTTCTCTGTACAGTAGTGAGTTGAGTTATGAGTAGCTTTTTCTGTTCCTTGCTTTATTGAATCTCCTAGAACTAATACCAGTTATTCTGCAAGAATTATTACATATACAAAAGCTGAAAAGGTACAGAAGTGATATAAATGCAAACAAAAGTGGTCATTGGAAAATTATGAAGAATGAAACAAATATCAGCCCTGGAAGGTTTACCATCCCCTCTCCATTTCAACTAAAAAATTCCTTTCCTAACAAAGTATATTTATTTAATTATTTACTCATCATATTTATATAGCTCTTATATAGATCTTTGTATCTTTCTGCTTTGATCCCGTCTGCGGAATCTTGTCCGGCCGCCCTGTTTAGGGTGACCCGATCCCTCATTAACCCAAGGGGTCCGGGGTCTCTCTTGCAGGGTAGTGCCGAGGACTTTAATAACTGTTTCGCAGACAAAGTGGCTCAGATCCGGGCTGACCTAGACTCCAATTGTATAGCAGAGTCGACTGATAATGATTCAGTTGAGGGGACAGGGGCATGTTCTTGTCCGGTCATCTGGGGAGAGTTTGAGGCTGTTACGCCTGAGGAAGTGGACAGGGCCATTGGATCTGTATGTTCTGCCACCTGTTTGTTGGACCCGTGTCCCTCCTGGCTGGTTTCGGCCAGTAGGGTGGTGACACGTACCTGGATCCAGGAGATTGTCAACGCTTCTTTGAGGGAGGGGTCCTTTCCGGCTCCCTTAAAGGAGGCACTTGTGTGCCCCCTCCTCAAGAAGCCTTCCCTGGATTCAGTAATTCTGACCAACTATCGTCCGGTCTCCAACCTTCCATTTGGGGGAAGATTGTCGAGAAGGTGGTGGCGCATCAGCTCCAGCGGTCTCTGGAGGAAGCCGATTATCTGGGCCCTCTGCAGTCGGGGTTCAGGCCCGGCTACAGCACCGAAACTGCTTTGGTTGCTCTGATAGATGATCTCTGGTGAGCCTGGGATAGAGGCCAGTCCTCTGTCCTGGTGCTTCTTGACCTCTCAGCGGCATTCGATACCATTGACCACGGTATCCTTCTGCGCCGGCTGGAGGGATTGGGAGTGGGGGACACCGTATTGCGGTGGTTCTCCTCCTATCTCACTGGTCGGTCGCAGTCAGTGTTTGTGGGGGGCCAGAAGTCCACCTCTAGGTTACTCCCATGTGGGGTGCCTCAGGGGTCGGTTCTCTCCCCCCTACTTTTTAACATTTACATGAAGCCACTGGGTGAGATCATCCACTGCCATGGAGTGAGATACCATCAGTACGCTGATGATTCTCAGCTGTACATTTCCACTCCTGGCCATATCAGTGAAGCGGTTGAGGTGATGTGCCGGTGTCTGGAGGCTGTGAGGGTTTGGATGGGTGTTAACAGATTAAGGCTCAACCCTGATAAGACAGAGTGGCTGTGGGTGATGCCTCCCAAGGACACTTCTATCTGCCCCTCGATTACCCTGGGGGGTGAATCTATAAACCCCTCAGAGAAGGTTCGCAACTTGGGAGTCCTCCTTGATCCACAGCTGACATTGGATCATCATTTGTCGGCAGTGGCGAGGGGGGCATTTGCCCAGGTTCGCTTGGTGCACCAGTTGCGTCCTAACTTGGATCGGGAGTCTCTCCTTACAGTCACACATGCCCTTGTCACCTCGAGGATCGACTACCGCAACGCTCTCTACATGGGGCTACCCTTGAAGAGTGTTCGGAGACTACAACTAGTGCAAAATGCAGCTGCGCGAGCAGTTGTGGGCCTTCCTCGTTGTGCCCACATTTCATCAACTCTCCTCATGCTGCATTGGTTGCCTATTGGTCTCCGAGCCCAATTCAAGGTGTTGGTTATTACCTATAAAGCCCTTCATGGCATGAGACCAGGATACTTACGGGACCACCTTCTGCCACATACTTCTCTATGACTGGTGAGAGCGCACAGGGTCTTAGGTTGGTGAAATGAGGACCCAGATTGTTGGGGACAATATGCTGATTCTGTAAACCACTTAGAGAGTGCTGTAAAGCACTATGAAGCAGTATATAAGTCTAAGTGCTATTGATATTAACAATACAATAAAATATAGATCACTTAATTGAAAGTCTTCAAACCAATAAAATGAACAGAAATGGACATCTTCTAGTTTTTAAGGCTGTATCCCCAGCCCATTTAGTTTCTATTTGGCTTAAAATCACATCTAAATACATTTCTTTCTTTGTATGTAATAAGGATGACTTAAAATTAAATATGAAGGAGCAACTATACTGCCATTTCTCCTTCTTTCTTTTCATTTTAAAAAGCTTTAAATTTTATCAACTTGTTCCAAAACAGAGCACAGTTTAAGGAATATTGAATTATTTTGTTTGTTTTAATCAAGCCATCTCAACGTCATTACTTAAGATCTTGACTCAGTGCAAGTTGTTGCTGTGAGTCACCCAAATTTGCTTAAGATAGGTGGCTATATAAATCTTTTAAATAAAAATAATAAGTTGTAGAGATCCTGCTACTTTATTAATTTGTACCTATTTCTATTTTTTTTCTAAATAAACCAGAATGCCATAGTGCAGTGGTGGCGAACCTATGGCACTGGTGCCAGAGGTGGCACTCGGAACCCTCTCTGTGGGCACACATGCCGTTTTCCCAACCTTGCCTCCCCCTGTGATCCCCTCACCAGCAGCCCCCCTAGAGGAGAGCCACCCATGAGCGTGGCCCATGCAGCACACACAATTGATGCTGTGGGGCGCGGGCAGTGGCCGCCATGGCGCTGCTGGGCTGCATGCGGGCAGGCAGAGCAGGGGATGGGGTGGGGGTGGAGTGGAGTGGAGCGAAGTGGGGGCATGCAGGGGGTGGAGTGGGGGTGGGACCAGTTTTTGGGCACTCAGGCTCTAAAAGCCATCACTGCTAGAGTGGAAAACAAAGCTTTTTGTAACATAAAGTTTGTATTTCGAACAATTGTATGATTACAGAAAAATCCAGCAGATGGATAGGCGTTACAAACATGCACACATAAAAATAAATAAAATTATGACAGTGAATTGCAGTCATTGAATGTTAAGCTGTATTTGTTAAGACACTGTCTAATTTCTTATAGTGTATAAGAGAGAGAGAGAAATCCAGACAGATTCATGTTCCATATGATGTTTTAGTCATACACAGATATAGGTGTAAAACCTAGTTATAAACAATATACCAAATTGAAATACAATTCAAAGAAAATATGCACACAAGAATAAGTAAACAATAAGGTCCTTATTTGAAGCTTGACTGAAACAGCTGTTCAGCCAGCAGTTCCAATTAAATCTTTATGGGGAAAATCATTTTACATTAGAACCACATTTTCCCTGTCCTGCACAGAAAGAAACTGTTTCATATTGCTGAAATTCAACTATAGATTTTTTTTGGGGGGGGGGAGTCTTCTTAGATTATATTTAGCAAACAATTATAACATTAGTATCCCCTCTTGCTGATTTTGTTTCCTAACCTGATCTTCCATTTTGGTAATTATTTTGGTATTATAGATAAATCCACATTGAATTATAAGCCTCAGTTCTGTTATTTCTGATTCTTGATGTTGTTTTTGCCAGAACTAGTGGATCTGTTTTGAAGTCTTATTGGACTTGATCTGTAATAACAGATCATGATTTTTTTTGTTTTCAGTTTCGGTATATTTGTGATGGGTAAATACCTTTTCTTCCAGTAGTTCTGCAGCTGCTGACCCTGCCTGCTCAGCCAATAGTTTCAAGTCCTGTAATCCATTTGTCACCAGATGTCTAAGAACTTTAACACCTAGAGTGGTCCTTGTTGACTGGGCAATGATCAAGTTGATATGGGCTTCTGTAATTTATACCACACCATATTTTGTATGGGAGAGACACTCTTCATCTGGATCATCTGATAAGACCTGTCCAGTATGACTGACTCTCTAGTATAGCTCTCATCTTTTTCAAGGCATACAAGTCCTACAACTTTATCAAGGTAATGCCTCACTGAAGGATTGTTATTATTATGGTTCCTCACACAAAGTCCCACTGCCTAAATGCCCAGAAACTATAACATCTGATGTGGTCTTTGTTGACCCAGGTGACAACCAATCCAGTATAGGATTCTTTTTCTGTTTTCTCACAACAACAACAACAACAACAACAACAACAACAACAACAACAACAACAACGTAAGGTGAGGTGAGGTGAGGTGAGGTGAGGTGAGGTGAGGTGAGGTGAGGTGAGGTGAGGTAAGATAAGATAAGATAAGATAAGATAAGATAAGATAAGATAAGATAAGATAAGATAAGATAAGATAAGATAAGATAAGATAAGATAAGATAAGATAAGATAAGATAAGATAAGATAACCTTTATTGTCATTTTTTTACTGTGGGCACAACAGCACACATCAAAAATGAAATTTAGTTGCCCACTCACAAAGTGAAATACATACATGACACATACCTAAACATACTATATACAACATATGTATAGACCCATACCCCTACATATACATAACAAATAAATATTAAATACTAAATAAATATTAAATACTAACAACAACAACAACAACAACAACAATAATAATAATAATAATAATAATAAAGTTGGAAGGGACCTTGGAGATCTTCTATTCCAACCCTCTGATCAAGCAGGAAACCCTATACCATTTCTGACAAATGGTTGTCCAATCTCTTCTTTAAAACGTCTAGTGTTGGAGCATTCACAACTTCTGGAGTCAGATTGTTCCACTGATTAATTGTTCTAACTGTCAGGAAATTTCTCCTTGGTTCTAGGTTGTTTCTCTCTTTGATTAATTTCCATCCGTTGCTTCTTGTTCTGCCTTCAGGTGCTTTGGAAAATAGTTGACTCCCTCTTCTTTGTGGCAGCCCCTGAGATATTGGAACATTGCCAAAACTGAATGCAGTATTCCAAGTGTGGCCTTATCAAGGTGTTATAAAGTGGTATTAACACTTCACTTGAAAGCCTGCATTTTAGGATAGTATTTTATTTCCCCATGTAACACTTGCTTTCCCAACCTACTTCACCTTCTGCCGGTCATTGTGTAAAAATAAGTTAATACCTGTATCCCACCATTTCTTTAATAGTCTCATTACAGCTCAGGTCTGAGCAATGGCATTGTTAAAGCAAGGCTTTAGGGAAGAATTTCATTTGGGTGAAAGGAGGAGTTCCTAATGGATCCATTTGGCATTTTTACTGCTTTTGGAGCAAATATGTACATTTTCTCCAAGACCTCAACACTGAGACCATGATACAGGTCCTTCAGGTTCTTTCTTCATAATAACCCCTCAGTATGTTAGCTTAAGAGGTATAATCAGCTTAGAATTACCTAGCAAGTTTTAGTATTTATTAGGAACCTGAACTTCGGCCTCTCTGGTCAGAATCCAATACGTAAAACAGAACTTTGCCTCTGCCTCCAATATTTTTATATCATGCAAATTAACAACTTTTGGATAATTTTTAATTACAGAAATGTATGTAAATGTACACATGAACCTTGTTGACATACTTTTTAAAAAACAATGTGTGGCTTGTTGGAAATAACACCCACTTGTCCAGAGAAAATGGCAAAGGTTGGCTAACACTGGAGCAACTTGTTATGGAAGTAGAGTGTAGGGGCAAGAAGCACTTTGATCTGTTTGTCTTTCTGTAAAAAAAAGTGCTTTCTCTCTGTCACTGCAGTTGCTTTGCAAACTGGAAGACTACAATGCCCAGTATCATTAAAAGCAGCCATGTTATACAATCCAATTTCCCATTAATTTCTCCCAATCCAAAGAGGTTGTCTGCGCTGCTATAACCCAAAGCCTATTAAACCTAGAGTTTCAGAAATGGCTATATTTTTATTGTGACTGTGGTGATCACACAGCCTCAAGATTCATAAGCAAGCATAACACTGACCTTAAAATGTGTGGAAGAAAGCTATTAGACTGTTTCATTTCTTTCTTTCAAATGTTATCAAATGCAGAGTGTACTTGAACTAGGGAATCAAATGCAGGTGTTTTAATTTATAGCTGGGTAGAATCTCTCCCTCTGATTTTCCATATGCTCTTGGGGGCAATGCTGAGCCTCACTAACATTCACATCTGGCAGCTTTATTCTGATGAAAGCTGCAATTAACTATGCAATAATCCTATTTACAAGAAGGTAGTTGATCCAGTCTGCTCCCTCTGAAATGATTTTACTCTGAAAAGAAGGGTTAGAAAGGGGAGGATGACAGCTGGTAGTAAAAGAGCAGAGAATTAATAATCTAAGCATACTTCATTTTCTTTTCTCTTTTTTTTCTTTCAGAAGTTGAACTTGTATACCCCCATATCTCAAACAGCAACCATGAGATTGGAGAGAAGACATTTGAGAAAATATAACAAGGTGTAGCAGGAGGCATCTACCAAAGCCTCATGTCAGCAGTTTTACAAACACTCATGGGAAGGAGAAAAAAAACTCTCAGTATTCTAAGCAGAGGATTCTGTTCAACCTGAAAGCTCAGAAATTGGTCTTCAAATGAATGTTTTCTCCAAATTATATTTAAAAAGTAGGAAGAAAATGCTGTTTAAAATGCATTTTAAGTTTCTTTTCAAAGGTTCCCTAAAAATTTAATATACTTTTTAGAAGAAAGTATATAAATTTGTTTACTTTTTAGTATTAGAATATCAATGTTTATTCAGTGAAATTAAAAACAACAAAATCAAAGGATATCAAATAAGCACAAAAGAAAGCAACTTCTGCCCTTGAAGACATGAGCAATTAAAAGAATCTTATCTAATATATGTGGCATAGAGTATATGAGATCTGTCCCTCAGCTATTAGTTTGATCAGGAAGAGGACAAATACTTTAATCAAGTCCTACCATAGCAGAAGGGATTTAAAGACACAAATTTGCCTATAGGTAAAATAAATAAGGGAAGTGTAAACAGAAAGAAAAACTACAAACAATCATTTTGTTTTTCAACAGACTGGAAATTAATAGAGAGATTTTCTCCATAGTTGAATGTCTGCATGCATTGTTTAAATGCATGCAGGCATTCAGCTACACCAGAAAATGTATTTTTAATAGAAACTGTATGTAGACCTTCCAGACAATATATGGAAAAAATCTGTCAGAGGCACAGAGAAATAGTAGAGTCAGATGAACAAATGGTGTAATTATGTACAGTACTAGAAAAACTATATCATTACTGTTGCAGAAATACTGTCATGATGCACCAGATCCTAGAAAAATAAGAGATATGGTTGAGTTGGTTGTGCATTTGATGATGATCCATAGTTATCCCAAATCTGTAATCTGTGTTTTATGACAGTATGTACTCTTTCTCATTGTGGATATATTCAGACTTCTCCACAGCAAGGAGTAGTTTACTGTACTGGCTGTTACATGATGGAAGAAATTCTTGCCATGTTGTTAGTTTAGGATAATCTCTTCCCCTAAAAAGGGTCTTATGACAATGTTCCCCCCAAGCCCCCAATTTTATATCTGTGGGGTTTTTTTCTCAAACATGCAAAATGAATTAATTGGCAAGCTTGATATTCCAACAATTACTCCAAGACAGGAAGAATGACACGTGTTTGATTTGTTGATACCCAAGGGAAAACTGTAAGCGAGCAGGAGAGAAAGGTAACTTAAAGGAGGGCCTAGAGCACGGATGTCAAACTCGATCACGTCACATGACGTATCATGACTTTTTTTGCCCTTGCGGAGCGGGGTGGGCATAGCCTGCATCTGGTCCGCAGGCTGCCAGTTTGACATCCCTGTTCTAGAAAATTACTCTTACAAATTAAAATCACAACCAATACAAAGTTTGCAATTACACAGTTAGTTTATTTAAATCACATTTTAAACTCTATCAAGAGGCTCTACGCCATCATTTTTTTCTATTCTAGCTTGTACAACAAAGGAAGTCTTCCTATATATCAAAGAAAACTAATTATTTACCAAAAGAAAATGCAGTGAAATCTATTATTTAAGTTAATATATATTATGCTGCTGCATTTTGCAATCTCTATGACCAATTAATATAGCTACATTTAACATTTAATTGATCATAAATACGTAACTTTTCATTCTGTTTGAGGGAATAATTTATATATGGTTCTGTGTTATCTCTATTAATTAATTTATAAATCATAGACATCTTTCGAACGCACAATTCGAACGCACATGCATCATAAGTTCATATGTGTTATTTGCATGATGTTGTCACAATACATTACAAAAAATAATGAATATTTCTAACCCACTTTTCTCTTCCATACTGACCTAATAAAAGGTTAAAGTATTCCAAATCATGCTTCTGTGAATCATGATTTAATCCTCCACTTTGTCATAAACAGCACCACCTCTATTTAGTCAAACAGAAGGGTTGAATGCAAATGGAATAATGAATAAATTACCTCTGGACATGAAAGTCAGGCTTCCAAGCACAAGTTCAGCAGAAACTACTCTGATGCTGGATGAAATACAGATAAATAAGAATCCATACCATATACTAGGAAGAAGCTTCTTTAAGCAGTCGATTGCCCTCCCTGAAGTAAAGACATTTTCCTAGGCTGGCAGTTAAATTGCTATATTATTTTTTCCAGCCTTTTACAAAGTTTAACCAATACTGTATGCATATAGCTTTACATTTGTCAGCTTGAAGCTAAACTATTATTTGCTGTTGACATATGTAATATTTATTTTGTAGGAGAATTCAGTTCCCAATTTAACTTCCAAACCAATTTTCTTTTAAACTGCAGTCCTATATCTCCCATTAATCTTTCTTCTAAGCACACCTACATATAGTTGTTACCCACTCTTTGTGATTGTCTGGCAGATTAACATGGCCAACCACTTTATAAGTTTCAATTGTCACGGAAAGAAGGGAAAAAATGTCTATGAGTTCTTACAGAGAAAGAAAAACAAACCTTAGCAAATTCAAATAAGATTTTCAAAATTAAATTGTAAAACAAACAAATCAGCAAACCTACAGCAAAATGAATTACAGTAAGCAAAGAAATGAGTAACCTTGGCATGTACATAAACCCATCAAAGTGTTTATAGAAATAGTTCTTCATGCTGGGAACTAGCATATTATTCAGAATTATAGGTGCTCATGAAACACAATCATGTGTGGTCTGAAACCCTGGTGAGAGAGGACATTTTCCTTCAGCTAAACAGTTGTAACTATATGCAGGGTGTATAACAGGGCTGTTATCATTCCTGCTAACATTTTTGAAGGAAAAATGGAGACACAATTTGTTAAGTGTAGTGCATAGAGCAAAAAGTATTTATCACCAGCTTCATCACCAGTGCTCATTCTGTCTTTCAGGCTCCAATAGATATATCCAATAGAACAAAACATTAGTAACAGATTGGAAAATAGTTGCTCCTATTACAGCAAATCAAGCAATACACCAAATAACATGCAAGAGTTAACTTGGAATCTCTGTGGCTGTTCCTGTCTTCTGGAATAGCAGGTCCTGGAGCAGAATTTTTGATGACCCCCCCTTTCCAGTAATGTGATATTTGTTTTGGGGGGTAGTACCCCCCGTGGAAATTCACCTGGGTTTTCTTGTATTTTTTCCTCATTGTTGAATTAGGATTTATTTTAAATTTATTCCTACTATATCAGAGTTGATGTTAATAAATCAAATAAATAAATCTGGTTGCCTTTTTACTGACACTGTTTTTAAAAAAAAACAATTGAAACAGTAATTGTCTATTCATTGCTAGATCATTTGTGCTAGACCAAGAGCTAATCAATGCACTGAAATTTTAAGCCATTTAACTTTTTGTGTTTGTGAAATACTTATCACTATCTTAGTAATCTTCTACATCATGAATTCCCACCATGACATACTGAAAAAATGGCAGGCATGTTGCATTAAAGGTGTGCTTCCTTTGCTTGCATTTTGAAAATAAAAGCTATGAGTATTGTTCAAGACCAATAAACAGCTTTTAGAACTCAAATACCAAATGCAGAAAAACAATTGATCTCTTCTCCATAATGATCATCCATCTGAATTCCAGACCACACTATGCTTTCTGACATCTCATAACCAGCACTTCTATATACAACACCTCTCTCTAGTTTACTCCTCTCTGATATTCCTGATTTGTTCTAACCATTGACTAAAATGAGTGATGAAGCACACAACCAGAGAAACCAGGGTTGGAATGTGATTGCACTGATTTCTTTGGGAAAGTGGGGATAGCAATGGCCACGATATTATTACTTCTACCTGACAACTATTCAAAACCAAGAGCTGTCATAGGATTTTACTAGGATGCCTTTTTCAAATAGGATAACCTTTACAACCTATTGTAAAATGTGAGAACACATATAGTCGATGATATAGAATGATGCAGTTAGACATCTCTGTATTTCCTTATAGCCATGGTAAACTGAATGGCAGTAACAACATGAGAATTAATCCATGGTTATAAGTATAAATTGTTCCAGATGGAATGCCACTGAAGCATCATGTATTTATCCAATAGCTGCTATATCTGGTTTTATTTGATGATTACATTCCTTCACATATTGCCCAAGTCTCAATTATTTCCTTTTTGTATTGCTATAATATGTTCTACATAGATATGCCAGCTGATACCAAAGACTTGCCCAGGTTTCTTTTCGGTGAACATTTAATAATTTTGTTAAACTGGTCTTATACCAGTCCAATATTTTTGGCTTCCAGTTTTCTTTTTATTTTTCTTTTCTTTCCTTTGCTTTTTTTTTTGCACAACTTTAAAACACTAGTCCTTTATTATATTTGACCAATATATAGACAAGATTTAATGAGCTGTGAATGGCGGCAGAGGTAGGGACGAGGTCTTCCTGTATTTGCTAAGAATAGAAAACCCTTTTGGAAACAAATAAATAGATGAGAAGTTTCAATGGCTGCAGATATTGCTGCCAAGGATGTCTTTGAAGATTTACTTCCCAATAACCTTGAGAAAGTAGACTTCATTCCCATTGTGACTAGTACTGAATTTTAATCCTTTTTAGATTCTCTTTTTTTCTGTTCTCTTTTCTTTTCATTTCCTACTTTGCCCCCTACTCAATTTCCCTTGCGCCCCAGTGAAACTAGTTATTTCCTTTCTAGGAGTTTGGCTTCTGGCAGGGAATACACACACACAGGCACAGGGCTTTTTTTCTTATAGAACGCCCAGAACGGAGTTCCAGCACCTTTTTTGGATGGAACCTTGTAGGGTAGGCAAGGCAGTTTGTATGACATATGTGAGTTCTGGCACCTTTTTTTTTTTAAGAAAAAAAAGCACTGCACAGGCATATACAGTATGCATCTAAAAGATCAAATGCAGACACACATATTGGAACAGGGAAATCTCCAGGGCTGGTCTCAACTACAATTAGCAAGCAAAGCATGGTAAATTTACTATTTACCAATTTATAGCCTCATTTCAGTGCCTAGATCACCATTAGCATCATACAACTTCTAGATATTTTTTCTCTCTCTCTTTCAATGTTTCCTACAATAGTAAGCAATTCTTCCAACCCTAAGTAAGAATGGACTTCTTTTCTTAACTAAAAGAATTTCTGCTGGCAAAAGGGCCCATAAAAATCTTGTACTAGTACTAGTAGTGTATACTGAAGGCCCAGAGAAAGCATTAGATCACAGAGATGTCCATGCAAAGAATGGAAATACATTCTGTCTCACATTTTTAAAAATCCCTCCCATATTAACTATCTAAAAGTTGCTGGGTTGGTCATGGATGTTGTATAGATGTGACTAGTCACCAAAAATTGAAAGGAACTAGCTCCTCTTGTGTGTTGTCTGGCACATACTTTCTAATTTACATGATATACTTACAGAAATGGAATATAACATTTTGGAAATTCCTTCTAAATCCCTTAGCCTTAAATTTGTGGGATGATCAATACCAAATATCAAAGAAAGTATGGAGGAAAGTTGAAAGGAAGAAGGAAAACAAACTGGCTATCAAATCTGTGCTGCAGAAATCCCCAAGTGCATTAGATGGCAGCAAACAGATACAGGAAACAATGGTGGGGCTGCCATCATGGGGTTTGTGTAGCCCGAAGCTGAAAGTCTTAGCATAAAAGAGTGTTGTGTTTAAAGAAAAGGGAGACAAAAAGAAGAGGAAAATAGCATAGAAACATACATGTATTATCTATTTTACATAATGCAAAACAGAGGGGGGTGGCCTCCTGAAATATTTTAAGTTGAAGAAAAATGTGAGACATAACAGTAAAATTAAAACATGTACATCCTAATGTTAAATATATTGCACTGAAGGTATCATTACCATATAATGTTTGTCTTTCTTGTGACTTATTCCCTGCAACCTATTCTAAAAAATATGTGCAGGAAATGCCTTTATAACCCTAAACACTGGATTATTACCAGAAGCAGGACGCTAACAAGCTAAATGTGCCTAAAAGAGTCTTGTGGGAAGAATCCAGAGAAAGAAATATTTTGGGGAATATTAAAAAGGCAGAATATATTTCCCCAAAGGAATAATGGAGAATATCTTTAAAAAGACAGAAACCAGCCCAATCCCTCTCCCCCAAGCAGAACTAGGCAAAGGCCAGCTTTTAGAAATGCAAATTCAATAATCCAGTCAGGAAGGTTGGAGCTTTCCAGATAGAAACTGAAGAGATTAAGAAGACAAAGACACCTAAAATCTACATATCCCCACCCAAATTCTAAGGACAGGGAACATAATAGGATTAACCCACCAATACCAGCAGGACACACTCACACTCAGGTCAAAGTACATGACACAGGAAATACAAAGCCTCAGATAGGAAGAACTCCAAATACAAAACCCAAAGGAGATATAAAAGCCCACCACTCCCTGCTACATGTGGTCAGTTTTCCTAGACAGAGCCAACTTTCTGTCTGGCTTTCCTCTTCAATAAACTACAACCTTTTTCTAAAGCAGTCTACATTTTTATTATTCCCAGCTTGGACTGGACTCTGGTGAAGATTTTTCCTTCAACAGTCTGTTACCCTTTAAGGCAACAGAGAGATAATGGTAAGAGGTTTAGGCAAGAGAGAAATGAAGAGAAAAGAAAGAAAAATGGAGAATGTTCAGCTTGCTCAGCCCTCAAAATAACTAAAAAGCAAATGGGTATTCTTTTATAGAAGATTAGCAATCAATAATCAATCATGATTTGCTCTGGGAAAAGGAACTAGGTTACCTGATATACTGGGAGCATAACATCACTGTGACTTTACAGTGTTTCTTTATATTTTTCATGTTAAACCATTATACTCGTCTGTTCTGAAATCTTTTCTGTTTGCTATGATGTATTTTCTCAACAAGAGGCTTAAATTACACACTTGAGAGAAAGCAGAACAGCATGATTTCATTTGGTGGGTTGTTTTATTCTACAGGAGATCATCAAAGCGTTGAATGATACATTATGAAAATATCAATCAAGACAGCCCAGTTTCATGTAAACAGGAGGCAAAAATATATACATCATGTCACAAGTTAAATTGAGTGTTTATTTGGATAACTTTTTTCTATTTAATAAGCTTAATTGAGATTCACTAATGTGATTTCCTAATATTTTATATTATTACTGAGATTACATTTTACCTTCAAATTTATTTCTTAATTAGATTGTGACATTTAACATTAATTAAATTACATTATTGAATGTCAATTTATTGTTTATGTGAGTTTACATATAAATATTCAAAGTAAGAAAACTGTGAAAATACAGAATTTAAAACACCATTTAAATGTCACTTGGCTGACAGAAAGCAGTGAAGTTCCTGGTGCTCTCTGATCTTGGTTGTTCACTTGTAGACATTTCATTACCCAACTAGGTAACCTTTTTAATGCTTCGAGCTTGGCAAACAACAACAAGCTCAGAAAGCACCTAGAAGTCCACAATTCAACATTGAGCTAAAGATAACCCCTTCTATTAGAAATAACAGCTTCAAAATTCTGTATTTCTTAAATCCACGTCAGAATCTTTTCTAGTGTTGCTTTTGGATTCTTCTAGCTCATAAATTCTAAGGTCTCTTTGGACACATTACATTTCTGATTATCTCCCCACATGTTTTCAATAATATTAAAGGCTAAGGACTACCGTATAAAGGTCTTTCCAAGATGTTTGTCTTCCATTCATATAAGTACTTCATGGTAAATTTGAAGACATGTTTTGGATTGTTGTCATGCTGACATATTTTCAGCTTTGTTTTTTTTTTTTTAAGAACATGGGATCTTTGGACAGTAGCTTCTTTGGTATGAGGATGTTTGGTTGAATCCTTTCTTCCTTTTCTCACATAATATTTCCTGGGCCACTGGCTGCTCTACAGCCACAAAGATAATAAAACCATCTAGATTTAATGGCCAGCAAGAAATTCTTCTGAACAAATGTTTTACCTCTTTTTCTCCAAAAATATTTTGTGTTATGGTAGCCAAACAATTCAGTTTTGATTTCATCAGTTCAGGGTGCTTTGTTTCAGAGCATTTACAGTTCATCAGGACAATAATTTTTCTGATGAAGATGAAAAAAGTATTTACTCCTGATATTTATCCCATGAGCATCACTACTGAACAAGCAGCACTATATTGTAGAAGATAACTATTCTATTGTTAGCTCAGTTTTTCAGCAGGTCAATTTTCATGCAGTTCTAGCTGACATATTTTGGTCTTTAAGCTAATATTACATAACAAGTATTAACAAATTGATGCTGAAAAGGGATTGCTGTTGTAGCATTAGCACACACACAACATTCTGGCTACTTGGCATTAGGCTAGAATTGGATCAATCATCTCTTAATTGGTTTCTATTTTTCAGTTGTAAGGTTTAATTTTATATTGGAAATATTCAAAACTAGTACGACCGATGCAGAATTAAAATAACAGTGTTATAATTAGTGCTAAATAAATGTAGAGGATTGTGTGGCATAATATGCAATTGACCTAGCTTACTTTGGTCAAAGTAAACATCCCCAAGTTCTGAAGGCAAGCTTTTCCATTGGTTGATTGTTCTCACTGTCAGAAAATTTCTCTTTATTTCTAGTTTGAATTTCTCTTTGATCAGTTTCCATCCATTGTTCCTTGTTTGACCTTCAGGTGCTTTGGAAAATAGGTTTTCTCCTTCCTCTCTGTGACAGCCCCTCAAATATTGAAACACTGCTATCATGTCACTCCTGGTCCTTCTCTTCAATAGACTAACAATGCTTAGTACTTGTAACTGTTCTTCATATCTTTTAGCCTCCCGCCCCTATGCATCTTTGTTACTCTTCTCTCCTTTCTTTCTAGAGTCTCAACATTTTTTTTATAGTATTCTAGGTATGGCCTTACTAAGGCTTTATAGAGCAGTACTAATACCTCACATGATCTTGATTCAATCCCTCTGTTAATGCAATTTAGGATTGCATTGGCTTTTTTGCCTGCTGTCACACACTGCTGGCTCATATTTAATTGATTGCCCATTCGGACAAGATCCTTCTCACAGTTACTGCTATTAAGCCAAGTTTCACCTAATCTGTACGTATACTTTTGATTTTTCTTGCCTAAGTTACTTTTCTCGACATTGAATTTCATTTTGTTAGACAGGGTCCAGTGTTCACATACACCATCAAACACATCATAACATACTGTATATATACAACAAATCAACCCAGATTTTTCACTCCAGGTCAAAGGAGTAAGCTCAAATTATCCTACTTTAGACACATTATGTGAGGACCCAATTCTCTGGAAAAGATTCTAATGCTAAGAAAGGTGGAAGGAAAGAGAAGATAGCCAGCAACAAAGTGTATGGATTCAGTTACAATGGTAATGAGTGCACCATTAAAGATCAGAATAGGGACAATTGTCATGGAGAAAATCTGTCTATGATGGCCCTACATTATAATCATCAATCGTCAGACCAAGATGGTTAAGTGTCAGCGATAATCACGAAAACCACTAATCTGATTCAGCATGTTCATGTAATTATACGTTCATAATTTGTTTTTTCTGTAACAGTTTTATTCACAGCCAGAGAATAAACAAAAGAGCAGCTCACGGTATGGGAAGGGAATTGAATGAGTCAATTGTATTTACTGTACAATGTCAGAAAACAGGAAAGTCTCTTTATGTTGCCTAAGCAATGGGTGACAACTCCAACCTTCCGGTACTATGGGAGGATAACTAGGAGTCTGTCTAGAAAAATCAAAACCTTTTCCTTTCCTTCCAGCAGAATAGATTATCCCCTTTTTAATAACTTGTCTTTATAAGCTAAGATTAAAACTTCAATATAATAAAATGATCTAACGAATACAAATTCAAGTTTGATCTATTTAAATATTAAACTTTAAGGTTTTGTAAAATACAAGCTTTAAAGTTTTAAGCTGTCATTAAACTAAATACAGATTTGGTGTCAGGCATACATCTCAAGGGAGGGATTTTCAAAATGACAAAATTACTTCTCTTAAAGAAAGAACAAAGAGATTGACTCTACAAATCAAGCTCATGCATGAAAAGGCTTATTATGCAAGAAATGATCCTGTAGATACTGTGATCCAAAACCACTTAAAAATTCCAGCAACAAGTACAGTACTTGAAATGGACTTGGATATGAATAGGTAATTAACTGAACTTCTTCAGAACTGATATAAGACATTAAATACACCAATCAGAATTTTCATATCTAACTTCTGACAGTTTTGACAATTCCAACCATTTTCAAGGGCAACTGAGACATTATTTTAATATAATGTAAAGGTTACTGATACGCAACTATGTCTAGTCAGGAAAGGATAAACTGATAAAACTAGGCAAGGCATTGAAGCTACATGGGCCACAAAAAACAATGTGGGTTTCAGTACTTCTAAGTTGTATTCATGAGCATAAGAGAGTCCATTGGATCAGACTTCTGTGTTTGATCAGATACATGTAGGAAAAGACTAGGACAAAAACTCTATTTCATAATGGCTTCGTGAGAACTGGTTTTGAGCTAAGCTTCCTGGCAGTTAGGAAACAGAAAAATAACTAGACAAATGTGTTTTTCTAGTTATTTTTAAAATAATAGAAACTGGCAATTATTCTCACCAAACTTGATGGCAATAAATTCCATGATTAAACTATGTGCTAAAGGGATTCCTTTTATTTAGAGTCAGTGAATGGTTCCAGGTTTTATAGTAATATATAAGAGAAATCGAAAGATTGAGGGCAATAGAAGAATGGGACGACAGAGAATGAGGTGGCTGGATGGAGTCACTGAAGCAGTAGGCGTGAGCTTAAATGGACTCCAGAAGATGGTAGAGGACAGGAAGGCCTGGAGGAACATTGTCCATGGGGTCGCAATGGGTTGAACACAACTTCGCAACTAACAACAAGAGAAATCACTTATCCTTTCACATTTCGACGCTATGCATGAGTTTTATACCTCTTCATTTCCCTACCTACTAACCAAGCTATAAAAAAAACCTATGAAGTCACATTTGCACAGGAGCTACTTTCTTTTTCTAATTATTCTGGCTCTTGTTTCCTTAAGTATTTCCAGCTTTATAGTATTCTTTCTGAGGTGCAACAACTAGAACAGTGTATAACATTTTTAAAATAGTATGTTCCTAGCTTATATTTAAGTAAGGTCATTATTATAGAAGCAATTCTATTTTTACCATCTTTTTTTTAAAAAAATACTCCTAAACGTGGAATTTATTCTATTTTTTAAAAAAAGAACAGCTGCATACTAGGCTGACATTTGCATCCTCTAGAGCCTCATTTGCATGTTTTGTTTTTGCAATTTAAATACATAAAAATTAATACTCTGCATTATGCTTTGCATTATCTTTCATCTGCTATCACACCTCTCTTAGCAAGATATGATTTACTTTTTGGAAGCCATATTGATCCTTTCTTGATAAAACATTTATCCATATTATATCTGTATACACTTATTTTTTCATTAATAATTATAATTTCCTCCAGAACAATCTATGCATCAGTTTTCTAGATCTTGGAACTACAGACCTACAGTGCCTCCATCTGGTCAGGATGCTATCAGAATTGAGCTTTGGTTGAGCTATTTTGGCATCTAGCAATACTTCAGCATCTCCACCACTTTACCTGAATTGGATAACAAATAGAAATATAGTAATTACATTGTATTTCTGATTTGATTTTTTTTAATTGGAATTTTTCAGAATTTTTCTAGGGGTGAATATTTGCTTCATCAGATAGCTGAGTATGTGTCTTTTTTGCGGGATCCAATCTGAGTCGGTCATTGGAGTTTGTTTTTCCAAGCTTTCTGACTTGTGCTGGAGCCCATGTTTAGGGAACACATCCTGGAGATCGAGAAGTTCCCTGAAGATGGGCTCCAGCACAAGTCCAAAAACCTGGAAGAACAAACTTCTGGGCCTGATGACCAACTCAGACTGCATTCTGCAACTTTATCCCAGGATACATATACCGGTATTTGCCTGTGTCTTCATTTTTAACATTTTTAATGATTTTTTTTAAGCCAGCTTATAGAAGCATCAAACTCTTTGAAGAATAGATATTTCTTGGCCAATATTTCTTTTGATGGCCATGTGTTCACAAAGCAGTAAATTCCGCTAGGATTCAAGATAAGTCAAATACTCAAATTTACTTCCATCATGATTTTAAAGCTAATTCATTTTAATTCCTAATCATCTTTGATCCTCATCCAGAACTATTCTATTTTAGCAGTGTAAAACACTAATGTATTTGTAGCATCTTCCAGCTTGAAGGATTAACTAAGTAAGGAGGTCTGAATCTATCCTAATAACTTCTAATTAAGTTTAAAGTTAGAGGGATATTCTATATAACTCCCCATAATCATATTTGTTATATTCAATTTACCAAAACCTTTTTAAAAGTCATTTTCATGCCTAAACACTTATTGCTACAAAACACAAAATACAAGGTATTCAACATTTGAAATTTTTCAATTTTTTTATGACAGATTCGGAGAAAAACATGACTCTTGTAATGTTTTACTTCTGTTTAATCCAGATGTCCTCCTACAAGATTCTCAAGTTTACAATTAAGCATGGGGACACCTAAAATCAGAATTTTAAAACTATCTGAGGAATAAAACACATATGTCAGCTTAACAATATCAGGTCGAGAGAAATTTCAAATTCAGACAGATAAAGCATAGGATTATATCAAGGGAATATAATTAAATGTTTAATACAATGCAAAAGGGAATGGAAAATAAAGGGATTGGATTTTTTCCTATATGGATTGTTTCATATTGGATTGCCTTTAAAGAATATTGTAGACTTCTTGTGGTATTTCCTGAAGTTCATTTTTATATCCCAAGCTTATAATCATTTAGTTAAAACTGTCTAAAAAACCTCTCAAAAAAGTTTAGGTTGAAGACCTATACATATTTTTCTTTACTAAGGGAACTCACTGAGAAGACATATATAAGATATCCTATTCACTTTCTAATTGTTTTTTAAAGTCTAAATAATATTAACTATTTGATAGTGATCAGAAAAATGTATTTGGACTGGGACAATGTGTCCCAATGAAAAAAATAGAAATATATCCCTGTTTCTAATTTTCCTTAAACTATGCTTGATGTCTAAGACATACTTCGAAGTATTCAATATAGACAATTTATTAAGATTTCTGATTCCAAAATATACTATTAATTTTGAAATTTTAAATAAATTAATCTTAGACATTATTACCAGTCAATTTTTTTAAACTATAGGACATTAAAAGAAACTCAGATTCTCATTAATTGATTGAAAAATCTGGTGTCTTCTAAAAAAACAATATATTTTACAATATTGAGTTATTCATATTGTTTGTAAAGTGACTGAAAGGATTAAGGGTACTGCAAAAACACTGTTAAAGATGCCCCATTAATCTGTGAAAAAAGTGACATATTCATTTATACTGGTTGTTCCCAAAGTTTGGAATTTTTTAGAATTTACAAAATTAGGAAAATAGTGAGAACCAGAAATGGAAAGCATAGAATTTTATTCTTAGATGAATGATACAATAAGCTCTGATACATATTGACATCTGGGACATTTATTCATTTGTTACACTTTGGGGCCATCTACACCATGTTTGTATGAAAGAGAGAAAGTGAGAATTGAAGGGATAAAGGGAGAGGCAGAAATGGTAATATTTTTTCATTATCCAAAGTAACTACAGGTAATTCTTGACTTATGACTGGTTGCTTAGCGACCATTCAACTTTATGATGGACCCAAAAAATGTGTTTCTGACCCAGATTTCAAGTTCTTATGGTTGCCATACCTGGTCAAGTGATTGCATTTTGGGCACTCAGCAACCAGCCTACATTTATGGCTATTTGCAGTGTCCAGTGGTTATGTGATCACAATTTATGGCATTTTTTTTGCTGGAAACCAGCATTTACTTCCAGTTTCTGGCAAAAAAACCACCCATTGTGTTTGCTTTATGGCTGCCACAAAAAAGGTTGTAAAATTAGATAAAGTCACATGATCACCCACTTAATAACCAGCATAACTATGACTGTAATTGTGGATTCAGTTATACTTGTAAGTAGAAATATCTGTATGGTAAAGAATTGACTGCTTGCTATACAGTTGTAGAAAGATATGTGGTACTTATAAAAACAGATCAGGCAGTGGTCCTGACCGGAAATGTCTATAACACTATATAATTTAGGAATTAATGATGCATGAATATTTCTACATATGTAAAATCATGCTATGTCATTTCATTTTTTAAAGTAGTTAAAATTAAGAATAAACAGCAATATACTACGGTATGTATAAAATAAAGGTAGATGATATTATCCCTTTATAACATATCAGGAATGAAGCTGGATAAGTATATAACATATACTCATATATAACAGATATATAACAGATATAACATATCAGGAATGAGTTCAATGAAGCATTCTGTAACAAGAGTTATAAGAGTTGTCTGTTATTAATCTTAGGATCATTCCCAATTTTGCTGAAATCAGGGAAAACTGAAACTCCTTATCTAACTTGCTTTCTCCACTTGATACTGCTGGACATGTGAGGGGGAGGGGATTTTTAAAAAATTTTTTTTTACATCTTTTAACACTTCCCACCAGAGAAAGGGAGGAATACTGCTGATTTTCATAAATCTTGCTATTGAAATTTGGCACCAAAGTGGGAGGGAGAGGTATTCTGAGAGATTAAAAAAAAAGAAAGGGATATAGGAGCAACAGGGCTATAGAATTTCAGATTGCTCCACTCCTTCTTAAGCATCAGGGAGACCCACAGTAGAACTTTAATTTTTTTTCTAGATGTTGCTTTCTCTGGACTGAATTTTTAAGACCTGAATTTTTACTAATTCAATAACTTTAGCATATCTGAATGTACTTACACTACAGCTTAGCTTTGTGTAAAAAAACATAAAATATGAGCACATGAAAATAACATTTCTCTATCTATAATACAGATTCTATGTGGAGATCAAGTATTTCCTCAACTAAACTACAATTCACCTATTAACACATAAAATATTTATTCTGCTTCATATCTTATGTTGAGACAACTGTGTGCCCAGCTGTCTCTAATACATTATCCCTGTCAGTCCTGTAGAACAAATGGTATAACTCAAAAGTTTTTTCATGCTTCTCTGCCATTGTGCATGTTTATATAAATGGGTGGGGGGACTTTATGCCTATTAACTCTTCAGAGCTATACATTATATCCTATAACTGATATGATCTGGGTGTTCCCAGCCATATCAATCATATTTACTCCACAGCAGATTTTTCAGAAAATTTGCATTTAACTTTAAACATTAGGGGATTCTTTTCAATGGTAGGAGAATGCTATATGCTTTTCTCATAAGTAAATTGCAATATTTAAATCAGAAGAAATGAACTTAGCTACAAATATATTTTCAGCACAGATGGTAGTTTGGTCTCCTTTCTAGACTAGATAAAATAAAATTGAAGAATATATTGACTGGGAATTACCACACTGAAATACAAAGACCTCTTATTTGAATAAAGAAAAATGGTCATTCTTATTTTCCTGAAGTCTCCGTCTTTCTAAACCAGAATTTCTTCCTTTCTTAATACAATTACCGGATCATTTTTTTCATATTTTAAAAAGCTTTAAAAGTTTTAGAAGTTTACATTACATTAATAATTAAAAAAATATTTCTTTGACAATCAACTATTTTTTCTGAAAAATAAGACCACAAGTATGAAAGGTGAAGGGAGACCATAATATTCAGTTTGGACCTAATCTAAAACATTGGAACTAACCCAGTTGGTTTTGGACTGATGTGCTTGATTGTACTTGGAAGCTAATCTGAAGCGAAATTCAGAAATAAATAGATCTATTCTATACCTTTTATTGACCAAGAAGGAATTTTCACATGATTTCTTTTTTAATGGAAACAGAACCTATAAAATTAAGGCCAAAATTATAGAAGCAATAAATAGATTCTAACTTCAGAAATCTAGAATCAAGGTCAATGGTAAACAGATTGGAAGGTAAAAAGACTAGGTAGTAGTTTGGTAGGAAGAAGTGAGGATAATTAAACAGAAAAGCAACCATAGCACAAATAATTGCCCTCTCACTGACACCAGCTCTATAAAAATCCCTACTTATATGCCTTAAAATAGGGGATACATAATAGAAAGGTTAAGTGCAAAATAGGATATCCTAGCATTTTATAAAACCCCAGATACCTAATTTGGATTACACCCATCATCTATTTTTCATTACTACATATTTGGCAAATGATTTGACAACTGATAGCTTGAAATAATCCCCAAGCAGCACAATGGATGTAACCAAAAGTAGATGATGGCACTAAGGTCATAAAATAATTATTTGAAACAGAAGTATCCAAATGATCCAACACTCTCCATCATCTGAATCACTTGCAGAGATGGGTGGCTATAAAAATCAAATAAACAAATACATAAAATTACAAAAGAAGTGACACAAGTTCTACAGTTTGTATACATCTATATGATGGCATGACACAAATACAAAAAGTAAAAAGATTGCAGAACCCTGGCACAATGCTGCTTTCATTACTTGCCTCCATATACTTTCCTCTGGAGACATTTCTGCTATCAAGGAGATGTGTTCAAAATGTAAGCAAGGCTGTAGATGGAACTGAATTTGTAACCGTTTTTAGTCTTACACTTGCATATATTCTTAAATGGCTGCTGTTTTATACTATGGCATTCTGGTCCATTCCACATGGTGAGAATTCCCTCACGATTTGCTAGAATAGTTTCATTTGTTATCCAATGTTATTGAATGCACTTTTTTGTTTGCCTCATCAGATTTCTGCTTGACTATAAAAATAGCTTTGGATTCTTTGATTAGGCTTTGTTTATCTGCATAATATACTAGAAGGCTCCTGTTCAGTAAAAGTTCATTTGATAGTTCATATCATTGGTTCTTTGTTTCAGCTGGTGCAAGATGGGTTCCTGGAAGCTGTGCCTATCCCTTTTAAATGCCCAAAGACTTCAGATCTCAGCAGATGTCAAAGGATGTAACAGCTGTTTCCCAGCTCCAGTTCTGATTAGAAACCTCTCTTACTGTTCTTTATGTTTCTGTTGTGGGATAAAACCTAACTCCTGATAGCCACAATAGGCAGGTAAGAAGCAAAGTTTAAACATCCTAAGGACAAAAGGGATTAAAAATGTTGTTCAAAACAAAAATCACAGTATTGTATCTAAACAAAGATTTTGCAATTTTAAGTGGGACTTTTGGTTTAATTAGGACATTTTGGAGGGCTTTAGTTGATTTGTGTGCTACAGTGATGCCATATGGTTGTCCTTTATTCTTTTCACAGTCTGTGTTGGTTGTGTTATATTGGATTGCGACCAAAAGACACACCTGCAATATACAGTGTAAGGATTGTCACAGTCACTATGAAGGACAAACAGGCAGAAGACTAGCAGAGTTATCCATAACCAACTTCTAGCACTCAAAAAATATGATGAAAGCTCTTTAATTTCATAACACATAGACAGATGTAACCATAATTTCATCCTATGTGAGCATTCTAGAACAAACCAAGTCCAAAAAGATAATTCCTAGAAGGCTCATAATCAGCCATCAACTGACACACAGAGATAAACAACATCAACATACCATTCAAAAAGCCAATCAAAAAGCCAAAAAGGAAACAAAACACCTCCTCACCAGAAATTAACGCAAATATTAACATTAGACTGACAATCAGGTAGTAAACAATATCCCAATCAAGGAACTATCAACTCAAACAAACACACTAACACAGTGTTTCTCAACCTTGACAATTTTAAGGCATGTGGACTTCAACTCCCAGAATTCCACAGCCAGCAATGCTGGCTGTGGAATTCTGGGAGTTGAAGTCCACATGCCTTAAAATTGTCAAGGTTGAGAAACACTGCGACTAACAGCAAACAACAGCCTAATCAAGGAACCACCAAGACCCACCAATGCTGAAAAAGCAATCTACTAATATATAATAAAAATGAACTTCACTGCCTTCTACCACTGATGATGTTACCTAGTTTGGAAATGAAGTATCTACAAGAAAATACCAAAACTCAAACAGCATTAAGGACCTCGTTTATTTAGATCCGACTAAAAAGAATGTTATCAAAGCCAAATCAGCTGTAGTAGTAACTACTTTCTCTCATAATACATTAGGGAAGAAATTATGTGTAAAATGAAGTGTGGCATAAATTATTTGGAGACAGAAAGAGATTTTTTCCTCCTATTTAATTGAAGATTACCTACTGAAATTAAATACAGAACTAACAGAAGGAAATATCTCTTTAGACTAATATATAGTTAAGCTCTAGGATTTGTTGCCTGAAACTGTAATAATATCAGCCAGTTTGGAGAATTTCAAAAGGTAGTTGGAAGGTTAATGGAGGATCAGGCTATTCATAGCTATTTATATTGACAAATATTCATATCTGCTGAATCATAAGCATCGTGTCTTAAATATTTTTTTTTTATAATTCTTTTATTAAAACAATCAGCATTGGACATAAAAACATATTATGCAGCAATCAACATGATACCTGGTATACAATACTAAGTATTCGTCTTTGAAAAAGTCTGAATTAGTAAGCCTTTTCCCCCCCCCCACCCCTCGCGTCTAGTCTCAACTATACTCCTGTTACATTTTATTTGATTGGCGTTTCTTCTATCTGTTTCGAAATTAATGTGGTCAACATGAAACATAAGATCTTATTGCTAAACAACCCTCCTAGAACATAGCATACAACATTAGGTATTAGTCTTTGTAAACATCTGTTTTAGTAAACGTTCTACCCTCCTCCCTTGCATCTTCAAGTATAATCCGAATACATTTTGTTTGATTGGTGTTTCTCCTATGTATGGTCTATCTACTGTATCTAGTCTATCGCATATTGTGCGTTTGCGCTTCTGAGTTGACTTCATCCCATTACTAGTGCAATCTTTTATGGTCCCCAACCCGAGATCCTGAGGTAAAAGTTTCATGTCCTGAGGTAGAGATTCAGTCTACTTTAACAATATTAAAGCAAACAACGTTAGTCATAAGGTTATGTTAAGAGGCATTAGTTATAGAACATATACATTCAACATTGGGTGTTAGTTTTTGTAAACCTTTGATTTGTTAACCCTTCATCCCTCCTCCCCTCGATCCTTAGCTGAACGCCAGCTGCATTCTGTTTGATTGGTGTCTCTCTTGGATATAGTCTATCCACTGTTTCCAGTCCGTCACAAATTGTTCATTGGAGCGACTTTTCAAATATGCTGATATTTTTGCCATTTCCGCCAGATTTGTTGCTTTCACAGTCCATTCTTCAATAGGCGGTATTTCCGGATTCTTCCAGTACTGTCCCACCAATAATCTTGCTGCTGTAATTAAGTTCAAAAATAAAGTTGTCTCTGAGGTAGTGATATCCTTTGTGATCCCTAACAGAAAAGCCTGAGGTAGAAATTCTATACGCTTTTTGAAAATGGTTTGGAGTGTCCACCATATCTTCCTCCAGAATGCTTTGATTTTTCTGCATGTCCACCATATGTGGAAGTAGGTAGCCTCCCCGTCTCCGCACCTCCAGCATTTGGGCTGGGTGCCCGGGTAGATGAGTGATATTTTTTTCGGGTCTAGGTGCCATCTATAGAACATCTTGTAGAAGTTTTCCCTTAAGTGTTGCGATTTCGTGAATTCTACATTCCTCACCCAGATTTTCTCCCACGTGTCTATGGCGATAGGGTGTCCGAAGTCTTGCGCCCACTTTATCATACAGTTCTTGACTAGTTCGGTTTCAGAGTCCATTTCTATCAGAGTGCTGTACACTCGTTTGATGTGCCTAATCCCCTGTTCTCTGATCTGTTTAATTAGGTTCTCGTCGTTCTGGGAGAAGCCCTTCTTCTTGTCTTCACGCCACCTTGACTGTAGTTGTATATATGATAGCCAGTTACTTCCTATTCCTCTGTTTGCTAGCGTTGCTTGAGATTTCAAGAGGAACCTGTTTTCTTCTCCCAGTACAAGTTCACTGTAGGGCACCACTCCTTGCCCTTGGGATGTGTTCATATCCCCTGTTGCGTGTCCAGGGATCGTCCAGATGGGAATCTTGTCATGTAGGAGGTGCTTGTATTTCTTCCAGACCCATAGCAGTGGGATTCGTAGTGGGTTCTCCTTGAAGTTCCTATCTGCCTTTTTGTCGTATACTAGGTATGCGTGCCAGCCGAATCGTAGACCATGCCCCTCAACATTCAGAACTCTATCGTTTGTCATGTTGATCCAGTCACTAACCGCCACCAACGTTGCTGCATAGTAATATAGCTTTAGATTAGGCATTTTGAGTCCCCCTCTCTCCCTTGCGTCTTGGATGATTTTTAGTTTCACCCTCGGTCTCTTGTCGTCCCAAATAAATCTGTTGATGCCTTTCTGCCAATTGTCTAAGTCCGCATCTTTCTTGAGTATGGGTAGCATTTGAAAGAGAAATAGAAATCTGGGTAATACATTCATCTTTACTGTCGCTATCCTGCCGAGCAGGGACAGACGTAGCGATTTCCACCTTTCCAGGTCTGTTTGTATCTTATTCCACAGAACCTCGTAGTTATTCTTGTATAATTTCGCATTTGTTGATTCTATCTCCACTCCTAAGTATTTGACTTTCTTGACTATTTCACAACCCGTTATTCTTTCCAGGTTCCGTTTTGCTTTGTTGTCTAGGTTTTTGACTAGCATCTTTGTTTTTTATATATTTACTTTGAAGCCTGACACCCTACCATAGTCTTCCATTATCTCCATCAATTTCCTTGCTGATTGTGCTGGTTGCGACATTGTCACCAGCAGGTCATCCGCAAAGGCACATAGTTTGTATTCTTGCTGTTTAATCTGTATGCCCTGTACATCCTCAGCCGCTCTTATTCTGTTCAGTAAAATTTCCAGTGTTAGGATAAATAGCAGGGGGGACAGCGGGCAGCCCTGTCTCGTGCCTCTCTCTATATTAAATGAGTCCGTTAAGTCTCCATTGACAATGATCTGGCCTGTTTGTTTCTGGTAAATTGCCGTTATGGAGTTGAGGAACTGTGTTCCCATTTTCATCTTCAGGACCAAGTTCGTCAGGAACGGCCAATTCAGTCTGTCGAAGGCTTTTTCTGCATCCACAAACATTAGAGCGGCAGGTATCTGGTTGTGCCTTTGCAGGTACTCTATTATGTTCAACAGCTGCCTCACGTTGGTTTTCATCTGGCGTCCTTGTATAAATCCCCTTTGGTCCGGGTGTATTGTTTTTTGTAAAACAGTCATTAGTCTATTGGCCAAAATTTTTGTGAAGATCTTATAATCTGTGTTTAGTAGTGAGATGGGCCTGTAGTTTGCGGGCTGTGTGTCGTCTTTCCCCTCCTTTGGGATTAATGAGATGTAGGCTGTTTTCCAGGATGGTGGGACCTGGCCTCCTTCTTGAATGCTGGCAAATAGCTTTCTGAGGGGTTCTAGCATCTCCTCCTGTAGGTGCTTGTAGTAGGTCGCTGTCATCCCATCCGTCCCAGGCGATTTTCCTGCTTTCAGTTGTGTGATCACTGAGTGTATTTCCTCCTTTGTGATTGAGGCATTCAGGGCTTCTCTTTGTGTGTCGGTAATCGCCTGTATCTTTTCGTTTTGTAGGAATTCCTCTATCTCTTTGTCTTGTATCTTATCCTCGGCATATAGTTTCGAGTAGAACTCTGTGAAGGCTGTCTTGATGGTTTTTTGTCGGAATTCTAGCTTGCCTTTGTATTCTATCTTTTCAATTATGCGGGATTTCTGTTTCTTTCTTATAGTGTAGGCTAGCCAGCGGCCCGGTTTGTTGGCCTTGCAGAATGTCTTATGTTTTGCATATTGTATATTCCTTGCAACTTGGTCCGCCATCAACATGTCAAATTGCTTTCTTAAGATCTTGAGTCCTTCTTTGGCGACTTTGTCTTCTGGTCTTTTTATCAGTAGTCGCTCCATTTTGCTTATCTCATTTTCTAACTCTTTTCTTTTTTGTTCTTGTTGGCGCCGGTGCCAGCTGTTCATGGATATGAGGATCCCTCGCATGTACACCTTGCTGCCGTCCCAGATCTGTTCTATCGGTGTTTCGTTGTTCATATGTGTGCTGAAGTATTCCTTCATAGCTTTTTTGCATTCCGCCACCTTGTCTCCATGTCTAAACAGGTTTTCATTGATTCTCCAGGACCTCCTCTGTGTCTGGCCGTGTCTTAGCTCCATCCTCACAGGGTTGTGGTCCGTCAGAGCTTTGGGTAGGATTTCCACTGCGTTTAGACGAGTTAGCAAGTCGCTAGAAGTTAATATAAAGTCAATTCTGGAGAAGGATTGATGTCTACCAGAGAAGAAGGTGAATTCTTGTTCTCTGCCATGTCTTTTCCTCCATACATCTGTCAGTTCGAGTTCCTCCTTCATGTCAAAGAAGGATTTAGGCAACTTGGAGTGTTTTTGTGGGTTCGGTGCAGTTCTTTTTTTGTCTAGAGCGGTCTCTATGACCCCGTTCCAGTCGCCCATGATGATGTAAGATCTGTAGTTAAGTTGTGTTATTTTCTTGTGTAGCTTTTTGTAGAATTTGCCTTGCTGCTGACTTGGTGCATATACGCCCATTACTAGAATCTTCTTGTCTTCCTGTGTTATTTCAATTGCCAGGTATCTACCTTGGGGGTCGGATTCTATTAGCTTCGCCATTATGTGTTTCTTTACGTATATAACAATCCCGTTCTTTTTTTTCGGCGCCGCTGCCACAAATTGCGCACCTAGTTTGTAGCTGGTCAGATATTTCTGGTCTGCTGCCCTGATGTGTGTTTCTTGTAAGCAAATTATGTCGTTTCCTCCATGAAATAGATAATGAAATATTTTCCTCCTTTTCTGTGGAGAGTTTAGTCCGTTAACGTTCCACGTCAAGTATTTAGTCATCATTATCGGTTTTAGGATACTCTTCCGAGACCGCTTTCATTCTATCTCCTGTGATAGTCTTTGGTCTCGCTCCCATGGTATCCGAGTTTGTGTTCGAGTTGCATATAGGGATCGCGTCGTGTTGATCTGTGCGTTTGGTGGTGGATCTTGTTATCCTGCCCTCTGCAATCTGACTTGTTCCCTTGTTGTTGTTGTTGCTTCCTGTTCTCTGTGTCGTCGTGTCTCTAGTTGGTCCTTTCCTTTCTCGTGTTCTTGCAGCAGTCTGTCGGTCTGGTGGATTTTCTGCGTTTTCTCTCGTGGCGTATTGGGATCCCTCCGGCATCAGCTCCTTTTCCAGGAATTCTCTGGCTTGTTGAACTGAGTTCAGTTGATGTCTTTTATTTTTATAGTAGAATGTCATCCCCGTGGGGGTTTCCCATCTGAATCGCAAGGCACGTGATCTCAGTTCGTCGACCAGGAACTTATATTCCTTTCTGTCTCGCAGCATCGTCTGGGGGATCTCTTTCAGTACTTTCACTTCTTGCCCCTTTATGTATAAACTCTTGTGGTAAGAGTGGCTGAGATGCGATTCCGGAATCCCTGCGTCACAAAGCGGATGACCACGTCCCTTGGTTGGTGTCTGTTTGTTGTCGTCCGTGCGCCCACTCTGTTGATTCCGTCAATTTGCCATTCGATAGCTGAGGCTGGTAGTCCCAGAAATGCTGCCAGGGCCTCTATAAAGGTTCCGGCCAGGCTTCCTTGGGTTTCGTCTGATGTCTCTTTCAGGCCCCTGAATCTGATTGTGGTCGCCAGCTGCCAGTACTGTATCGTGGTGGCTTGGTCTTGGTGCACCCCTCTCATCTCTGCTATCTCTGTTCTCTGGCCTTCTACTTGATTCTCCACTTTTTCCATCCGCTCGTCCACCTTTTCCCTGATTTCCTGAAAGTTTCTCTCCATTTCCTCCCCTACTTCCTTGTAGTGTGTTTGCATTGCCTCTTTCATTTGCTCCAAATCTGCAGCTATTGCTTTGCGTTGCTCCTCCCATTTTCTCTCTAGCTCTCTACCTTGTTCTCGCAGCATTTGTTTTGTATCTTTGTGTCTTTTTTCCATCTGTGTGCCCATTTCCACCAACCTTTTATCCATTCCATCCATCCTTTCAACCAGCTTCTCTATTACCTCGTGTAATTTTTGTATCATGTGTGCTGTTGGGTCGGTCTGTGTGGGTGTATGGTTCTGGGTGCCTGCATTTGAATGGGAGGGTGTGGGGATGGGTAGAGTAGTTCCTGGTGGTTTAGAACGCTGGGCTGGGGTGGATACAACTCCCTTCGTTTGTGTCAGTGTGGTCTGCTTGGAGGCCATTTTGAGGTTATCTTCCTGTTGTCTTGGCACTGTTTTGGGTCCCAATTTGGATCAAATTGGGCGCTAGGTTGTGATCTGTTGTTGGTCCGGTGGTCTAGCCTTTCGAGGGGGGAGGGGCTTCAGGGCTTAGGCAGTGTGGGGGTAGGGGCCTGTATTCTGGCAATTTTATGTTCAGGGAGCCAGGGAACCAGTTCAGTGTTTTTGCCTTGGTTTCCTCTTCACTCCCCTCTGCCAGTCTATTTCTTCTCCTTGTTCCTTTCTGGTTCCTTCTTTCCCCCCTCTTTCTCTGCCTTCTTGCCCAAGTCGCTTCCTCCCTTCTTCTTTCAGCCTGTGTTTACTGCTCCCCTCTACTTTGCCCTTATTGCTCACCGGGTTGCTTTCCAGCTTTCTTCTTCCCTGCCGTCCGTTGTGGGGGGGGGAGGAAACAGTGTCTCTGCAGGGTTTTTCCCCTCCCTTCTCTCCCCCTTTGCTTCGTAGCCTCCTCTCACCTGGTCTGTCTTCTCTTGCTCCGCCCGCTTGGCTTCTTGCCGCCTCTGTTACCTTTCTTGGGGGCCTAGGGGGGTCTTCTGAGGGTCCCGTGAAGGCCTCCTCCTCCCGCTGCTATTTTCACCCCCTGGTCAGCGTCCCGCAGCGCTCGGTTCCACCCCCGCCGGTCTCACCGTTTTGCGTTGTCTTCTCCCGACGCTGCTGCCTGCCGTCCTTTCTTTGTATCAGCTGGCTCTCCTCCGCTGCGGCTGGGCGGCTTTGCAGCTTCTTCAGGCCTCCAGCTGGGTAAGTCCCGGGCTCTTCTTCCCTCGTCCCGCTTCTTCCTGGTCGCCTCTCGCTCCCGTCTCCTTCTTCGCTGCTTCCTCGGTCTTCTCTCCTCACTTCTATTGTTTCCGCCCTCGTGTCGTCTTCTTCTGGCCGGCCGCAGCCGGCCTCTCCGTTTTCTTCTTCTGCTCGCGTCCCCTCCGGCGATCCTGCTTCCAATCGGGTGTTTTTCGGGTCGCCGGAGGTTCCGCTATCTGCCGGGAGTCTCCCTTTTTGAATTTGGCGCTTCGGGCTGTCAAAAAGCCACCGAAAATCCGATCGCCGTAACGGAGCTTCCTAGAGATGGCTCCGTACGGCTCGACCGGAAACCGGAAGTTCATCGTGTCTTAAATATTGACTGCTGCAAATTGGCAATGGAATTCAGTACAGGTTTGTAATCTTGCATCCAGTTGGCCACTGTATGACACAAAATATTGGACTAGAACTTTTATGCTATGATCCAGTTGGATTGCTCTTACATTCTTTAATCTGATTTAAATCTGATTTCTAAAAAGAGTATATTAGCTTCTGTGAAGGTTCTGCCCTTGGTGTGCTATATTATAATATTGAATATTGTTCTTTTCCTCTTAAATTGATTATCAACAAAACTTTTTGGAATAAATAAATACGATGTTAAACATTTTCAGGAAATGTATAATATTAAACTAAATTTCACATAATTTAAGCTACAGTAATACATGGCTACTAGACACAGTACTGAAACAACTATCTCACATATACTTTATAACAGTAAGGTGACAATAAACTGGAGGTTTGCCCATAACTCCAGATGGTAGTTCCAGCTGTAAATTCTCTTCATCTACTTTGGTTAATACAGCTTAATTGGCAGGATTAAAGTGAGTCAAATTGTATAAATTATCTCACTGAGTTAATACTGAGCAGTTTTGTTTTAAAACCTTTTGACTCCTAATTCTTCTAATTTGTAGCTCTGTTCAGTTACATTTTAAAATCTTTCTCTAAATATTCAAGAATATTAAAAATAACGTGACATAGTAAACTCTGACATTTCCTTTGTAAAATGAAAGCAGGGCTAGTGAGATGCAAAAGATGAGTATTTGCTTAAATAGTCTGTGCTTCAAGTAGAGTATCTTTGGTAACTGAAAGTGGAGTTATGAGAGAAATTCTTCAGTATTTATTTTTTTATTGCAGTTCACAAAGTTTGAGGAAATTTAATTTCCTTTAAAAATTCTTTCACAGAATTTAGGTAAATTCAGCCCAAGGAATGTTTTAATCCACTGGATAATTGACTAGTGAATCTGACTAGAATTTCAGCTGAGGGCACCAGTTGAATAATGGATCTTAAAATATTGCATGTTAAAGCTGTATGGTCAGCAGCCCAGGTCAGACTTGTATCATGGGGGCAACGTGCAGGGCAGCATAATCTGCTGGCATGTGGAGAGGAACATGGCAAAAGAGCTGCACATATGTGGCTTTTGTGTAGGATTCTTAAGTTAGGAAGAAATGGTCATTCAATTGGTGTTAGGCTCCCCCCTCCTCAATATACAAACCCCTTTGTTTTCCTTTGCTTTGCCCCTAAGATATTTTCCTCTCTCCCTTGAATAACCTATGAATCAGGTTATTTCTCAAACAGCCTAGAGTTTTATGCACATACACTATAATAATCCAATATAATAAATTATTATATATAATAAATTTAAATAAATTAAATAAATTATAATAAATTATCCAACAGAATACAACTAGAGTTTTATGCAACATCCACTATAATAATCCAAGCTCCCTTCCATCTCTGTTGTTCTATGTTCTAATACTAACCGTCTTTACTGGAAGGGAGCATAATAATGTCTATTTGATTCCACATTTTTTTCATATGGACCCATTTGCCTTTTCCTACCTCATGCTATGGGAAGCATCTCACAACCAAGCCACTGGCTAGAATTTCTGGAAGTTATAATCCCAACAACATCTGGAATGTTTTGCCACCAAGAGAGGTTTGTTTGGTTTTACCTTTGCCCCACTTCAGCAAACCAGCTGGTGACTACACTGGTACATTGTTTCTGAAAACTGAGCTCATGTAGAAAATAGAATGATTGAAGCTAACAAACAACATATGTAACAAGGAATCATTAACTCTGTATCCTAAGAGGTTCTTTAAACTCACTGGAAAGCAGTTATATTTCATTTTTTTATCCATGATAGAACTCCAAGGAGTACCTGAAAAACAGGGAAGCTTTAATTTTGTGTTTTTTGCCAGCTGGGGGCTAAAGTATTTTTCACTCCATCTCCTATATATTCTATCTTCACACATACAGATATATTTCTCTTTTCAGGCTGCATATAGCAAAGGCAAGACATAAAGTTAAGTATTTTGCCAAGAAGCAATTGTGTCAATAGAACAGAGACTCTATGAAGGCACAACCAAATGATAAATTCAGATATATGGCTATTTATTTATCAAATGTATATGGCTGCCTATCTTGCACAAATTATTCTGAGCTGTTACAATACAACCAACAACCAACATACTACAGAGACTCTATAAAACAATTAAAACAATTGAACACAAATTGGAACAAGATTGTAAGAAGGAATGCATCAGAATGGTACACATGATACAACTAGCAAGCAGGCTTCTTACTGTCAGGGGAGGCCCAAGCATATTGGAAAAAAAAACATGTTGTAAGGAACATGTTTTAGGAAGATCACAAAAAGTGGGGGAATCTCACCCTGGAGGAATTAGGGATGATGCCATAGCTGAAAAGGCTTGTCTCCTTCTATTTGACTGTTCTAAAGCTGTTCCAAAAGGTGCAAACTGCAAACTCAATTAATCTTGAGACACAAGATTGGATTAGAATCATAAATCTAAAATGTAAACATCAACCAGAGTGATAGAATTGTAATATTTATATTGATAAAATTAAACCATGCATCTGGAGTTACACATTTTCATTCATGAGCAGGCATCTACTTGATACAGGCTTTTCCTTCTCCCCTGATATTTATTACTGTTAAAGCAGCTTCCAAGACTGAGAGATATTGCCAGCCCACAATACTATTTATTTTATAATTTTATTTTTCAAATTTATGTAGCCGCCAATATCATCGGAAGTGACTCTGGGCAGTGTATAACAATATTAAAGGTAACTTCCAAAATTATATTTCTCTGCTTTAATATTAAAGCATGGGGACAGAAAGGCCCAGAAAATACAAATTATGTATTATGGTGCCAGATATTTTAAAATTCATCAACACCTCGGAGCTGCTTTCTTCAACTTGCCATTCCTAAAATGTGTGGGGTTTCAACACCTTGAGCCCACATATTCAGAGCTGTCTGAAAATTATTCAGGTTCATCCAATGTATCTGGTTGTTGGGAGACGAGGTATCAGCGTTATGTACATAAGCAAGTGTTCCATCTTAATCCAGGTACTTGTTATGACTTTGTGTGACAGCTGGTTGGTTATTATCTGTGTATTATTGGATTCATTTATTGCTTTATTATCTTGCTGATACCTATTTTAAATGATATTATTTATTAGTTCACTGTTATTTCTTTCTGCATTGTAAACTTCCATGGATGGGCTTGTGAGTATAAATTTGGTAATAAATAAATCAGCCTGAGAAAGATACCCCTAGGTTAAACTTTTTAAAATGTTAAAGCAAGAAACAGCTTGGTCATAGTGGGCTACACAAAACAGCCAGAATTAGAGATATCCTAAGGGAACAAAGCTGCAGCCCCACCACCACTGCTGGGTCAATAAAAAGGTTCTATCCCAGCTCTCCTAAATAATATGCAGGGTATTCACTACTGTTTATTTACAAGACATTTGCAGCTTCAGGGAAATCAGAAATACTACTCTTTTCAGCAACTCTTCTGTTTTCATAACTGAAAGACATCTGTCATGTGTTTCTCTGGCTAGCAAGCAGTTGAGATTATTAGACAAAGCAGGACAAAAGAAGCTCTTTTTGGCCTGGGGGAAAAAATAATCAAAGCAATAAACTTACCCTCAAATCTTTCTTCTCTAAAGAGTACATATTTCTATTTGATCTCATACAACTATGTTCAAGCTAGCCATATAGCAAAACCTAGTTCATAACTTCAGCTCTGTTGATTTGTTGATGATACTGTCAAGGCAAACTGTCATGATATAGCCCAGATGCACCTATGATGGATTGAAGTCTGTGAAAGAAGCAGAATGGAATCCTGCCCCACATCCTTCATCAGACTCTCATTTGTATCTTACTTGGGGCTCCAACAACTGAAAACAGCTTGAGGTTTTTGGTTTCTGGATCAGGACAGCTCAATTAATTTAAAGTGGAAATGTTATATGAATCAAACCAAGGGGCTTACATGTTCCAGATTCTACTACTAAGGGTGTGAGAGGAGGGGCCAACATAATTCATAGAAATGCTTCCTTGGTTTTTGTAAGGACCATTTTAGAATACAGCCAAATGTTTGCAAAATGAGTAACAATGAGTAACACTAACATATTTTTTTCTTGTATTACTTTTGTCTAAGAATTCAGCTCCAAACCCAAACAAAAGAAAAATAAGGATATATAAATGAAAGAGTCCTTGATAGAATACTATCAGTGTAGATCCTGTAAATTACAATGGAAAAGAGAACTACTAAGAATGCAACGTATTCAATTATAATTATATATAATTATAAGGAGTGCAGTTTGCTGTCAGTTTATATTCTAGTGGCTTGCCTGTTAATGTTGGTGGGGGTGGTCTTCGAGATTCTTGGCTGGGCTATTGGCTTCTTTGGCAGTTTCTTGATTGGGACATTATTTATTTGATTGTTGGTCTGATGTTAACCTTGGAGTTAATGTATGCTGATCTGGGTGCTGAGTGCTGATGGAGAGATGTTTGGGTCTTCCTTTTTGGGCTGGGTAGTCTCTTTTGCATAGTCTATCGATGTTGTTAATGTCTCTGTGTCTATTTATGGCTGATTTGTCAGAGTGCCAGGCTTCTGGAAATTCCCTGGCTTGATCTAGAATGGTCACATTTTCCCAACTGAAGCTATGGTTAAATCTGTCTATATGTTGTGAAATTAAAGAATTTTCACTATGTCTTCTGACTGCTAGTTGATATTTGTAGATGTGTTCCACCAGTCTTCTGCCTGTTTGTTCTACATAGTGGTTGTTGCAGTCCTTACACTATGTTATAGATGACTCCTGTTTTTTCTTCTGGGGTTGCTGGGTCTTTTGGTTTGCTTGGGATATTTTGAAAGGCATTAGTTGGCTTGTGTGCTATGCTGATTCCATGTGATTGTAGTAGTCCATTGGTAGTTTCTGAGATATTCTTAATGCATGGCAGTGTAATATTCTTTATTAATAAGTTCTAACTTATTTGCAATGGACCATGGAACTGGGGCCTAAAAGCAGATACAGATCACTGAGAGATCATTTATATGCACAAGTTTTAAATGTTACAAACCTATGATAGTTAAGTTTGTGAAGATCTGTTTCTAGCCTATTGAAAATTACAGTAGGCACAATATTTGGATTTTTTTTAGCTGTTAGCAGAGATGAAGGATTTAAGTGACTGAGAACATGCTTTGTATGTGGAAGGTCCCACATTCAATTCTCACTATTTTGGCCTGAAGCCCTGAAGATCTTTTCAGACAGTTTGGATATAGGTACACACTATGAAGCCCCAGACCCATAAAGATTTCTCTAGACTTGCAGGCAGCCTCAAAAATGATAGAATAAAACAGAATAAACAACAACAACAGCACTGTCATAATTTCAAATACTTGATGAACAGTCATAAATCGAGGACTATATAATAAAAATATTAGGAGTCTGATAGTATCTAATGAAATGAGCTACAGGTTATGAAAGCCTGTGCCTTTAAACTGATTTGTTAATCAGAAAATTAATCAAATTTTGTTGCAGACTCCTGACTATAGGAAAACATTATTAAGGATACCATGAAAAGATCATGGAATGCCGAGTAAAAATATAACATAAATCAGATTTTATAAACCAAAGTCAAACAGCTGTCTTCTCCAATATTCTGAACATAGTATGGTTTACTCAGAAGCATTTGTGCAAGTTTTGCTTGAAAAATGGATTATCAAGGATCCAAGTTGACATGTACTGAGAAACTTCTTGCCTTATCAGCCTTTTCAAAAAAGTCACCATTTACTATATTAAGGCAGCTGTGTTCCATTAAATTTACCCTCCTGACTTAAGAGATTTTGCATGATGATTTGTTGTAGCTAGAAGAGATATTGCCTAGCTGACTACAAGAAGTAATCTCAGAGAGAAAGCATGTCCCAGTTTATTTCCTATCTAAACAAATATGCTGTATGGGCTACCTCAATCATGTATCTTATTCTTACTAAGTTATCCTAAACCTTCCAAATGTCTGAATTCACCATGCCAGAATCTGCCAGACCAGAATCAAAAGAATATTATGGTTCTTCCTGGAGGAGGAGGCTTTTATTGTCCAAGAGCAGGGATCCAAACTTCAAGAAGTGGACTGAGATCTTGGAGGAAGCCAACCATAGGATTCAGAGATTCAGACTTATCCCTGATAAACATCCTGGTCCAAGACATTTTAACCAGGGCTGCATTGTAAAGGAGTATTAAAAGCAGAGAAATGATTGCCAGGAACCACTGGCTATGCTCATACAGAATGCTAAAGCATAGCTTTATAGTAGGCAACTTTTTCAGGCTGAAAATAGGCAAATTGTAAAATGCAAATTGAAGTATGTGCATGTGTAGTACAATTATGCATTACAATATTTTCTCTTCTATCAAATTAAAGTTACATTTTGGCAACCTTGGCAAAGTTCTGGGAATCATATGATAAGCTTTGGAAGCAAATGTTCTTCGTCCAATATAACTCTCAGGAGATGATTTGAAATGTTTGTTTGAATTCATGTTGAACCTGGACAAAGCATGATTAGCGCTAACAGTGATCTTAACAAGCCAGTTTTAGTTATGCTAAATGGATTGTTTCATTAAGCAGTAGTTAAATTTAATCAGAGGTCACAGAACTTAATTGCCAACTTAAATTGAAAATGAAATCATCTTGTGACATTCCACAAATGAGCACAGGGAAAATTAACTGTGACCTAACAAAGGGAATCATTTTGAGAAGCACACTTTTTTTTTACAATATTAGGTAAAGTAATTTGTCAACAGCAAGGAATTACTTTCCAAACCTGGCAAAGAAATTCTTAATTAATTCTATTTTATCAGTTTGACAGGAGACATTTGGTATGAAACCAACCTCGTCTTCTAGGGAGGTCTCTAGAACAAAGGATCTATAAGCAAGTGGTGTTGTCAACCCTCTACCCATCTTTTCAGATTCTCACACTGAATTTATCTCCATTTTGAAAATGGATGCACAGTATGCTGTCAGGATTTATTCATTTTACCCTGTATGTATAAAATACTCATTAGTCATTGAAAGCCCATTGAAGTTATATATTGTTCAAAGGGGTTTTTTTCTTTCTTTTGTTAGGAAAAGGGTGTTGGTGTAGTGCTAATACATAGCCTTTGCAAATTGATTTTTAATTTTAAGTGGATAATTGGGAAGAACTTCATAAAAATTTATTTTTTCCTTGCCTTTAAATATAACCCTGGCTTCTTAAAACAGAAAATATTATTTTTGCTTTTGTATCTAACTTTCTAAAATTGAAATCTTAATGGAAGCATTGGTAGTAATAGATTCTGAATTGTGTGAACAATCTGAAGAAAATGCATACTGTGAGGACTATGCACTCAAAAGTTCTAATTAAAGCACCATTTTATTCAGAAACTGGGCAAAATAGATTCACAAATGAAACTTTAGAAAGGGATACAAATGGGATACAAAATGATCCATTTGTCCCTAGATTCTGGTGTGCCATTTTCCAGGGGTAGGACTATTTCTGCATTATTGCACTTCAAACCAGGTAAACACATTGAAAACATACTGATAACTTTTGTGTACAAGTGCCTTGTGTTCCATTTATAAAAGACGGTCTCCTCAGAATGGTAAAAATTTAACATCACTCAGCCAAGTCTAGCTTCAGAAATCATCATTCATTTGGAGAAAAGCTGGGAAGATAATTGCTTTGTTAACCCCAGAGTTAACAGAAGGAGTTGTCCTTCTGTATGAGTACCGTAAGAGAGTTGGGACTCTAATGGGGAAAGCATTGCTTCAATTTCCTGGTTTTGCCAATTATGGCTTGGTCTTATGAATTGTGTCAAAGAGATGGAAGGGGGGAATGAAGAAAGGATCATGAGTTTAGATCGATGTAATAACCTGCATGGGAAGATATGACACCAAGCTGCATTGAATCCCTTCAGCATTGAAGGGAAATAATGCAGATTGTCAGTGGGTTTCTAACAAAGCACTTGCTTTTTAATGTTAAGTCAATTGCTATTAAAATGCCTATTATCCAGGATGAAATCTTAGATGGAAGTGCTGACCTGGCATGTATTACGAACACCTGGTTGAGAGAGGAGGGGGAAATTAATCTCTCTTACTAGAGCTGAAAGGCAAGAAGGAGCTATAGCAGTGTTCCTCACCTCAGCAACTTTAAGATGTGTGGACTTCAACTCCCAGAATTCCACAGCCAGTCTACATGTCTTAAAGTTGCTGAGATTGAGAAACACTGCTGTAGCTCTTTCTTGCCTTTCATCACTAGTGAGAGTGATCAGATACACAGCCCACCATCTGCCAAAATGGATGTTGTTGTCGTTATCAGCATTATTCTTTCTAAGTTGGCCAGAATAATTTCTATTGGGGCATATCTTTGTCCTGAGAGACTGACCATGCTGACATTATCCAGTCCTAAGTGGCTCAAGATTTCATTGTTTATTATGACTAATTGGTGTCTGTACATATAGTAAGTAGCAGGCTGTACACTGAATTTGGTAATCTATTTGGCTGGAACCAATGATCTGAAAGTGGTGAAGCTCTCTGTAACTCAGTTGTAACAGATGGAAGGCTATTTCTTTAGTCTTAGACTGGTAGCTGTTATAAAATTCTGCAGAACTGGATGATTGGTTAAAATGCTCTAATCTACAGGCTTCAATAGATCTAGACATTTTTCAAAATGTACTTGAAGAATTTTCACTTGTCTTGCCCCAGCCAATCTATGAGATGTGGTTGATACTATCCTTTTTAAGTACCTTCTCCCTGTCATATAACAAAATCAAAATTTTGATTTACTAGGGTATTCCAAGCAGTAAAGTGGATAGATAGAAGTCTGATGCACAAATGGATGAAGTCTCAGGATAGAGTAGTTCAGACACAGAATGGAGCCCTCATTAAGGTCTCTTTGAAATCTTATTCAATAATAGCATATTCAGGAAGGAGGGTTTACTTCTCTGTCTCCACTGTGTCTAAACAGAAAAGCTAGCCATGCTTTTCTGTACTGCATGTTATCTCCTAAAGTTGTGGGAGACCAGCTGGGACAGTCAGAGATCCTCTCCAAACAACTTTTATCGTTAGGTTGAGGTAAAGTTAATTACATTAATTACAGCATTGAGACAGGTCATAGGGAGGTAACCTTTATAACCATATGTCAGCTTCATGTGAATTCTCTTCAACTGTAGATATCAAAGACATGGACAAAGTGTGTGAAAAGATGAGGTATACCACCTGCTTGATCCATCCATGGCTTTCCTGGCTGCTTAAATTACCAAGTTGGAATGGTTAAGACAGATAATTGCTTCAGTGCAGCATGCATTCCTGCCTGCTTAAAGAAAGTGTTACAATATTTTTGTTGACATAATCTCCTAAAAGTTCTTTCTAATTTTAGACTAATTTTGGGCTAAGATTATCTAGAATAGGAATTCTGGGAGTTGAAGTCCACAAGCCTTAAAGTTGCCAAGGTTGAGAACCCCTGGTCTAGAAAGTGATAGTATTATAAGCTTATATATGAAACTGATTGTTTGGATGTCTATGAACTGGAATTTTATCAAAAATATAGCACTGGTTTTTTTTCCAATTAGCTTAATGAGTGACCTTCATTGGATAATAGATGGAGGAAGGGTAACTCTGGTACTTCCCTGGCCTTTTTGGAAGATTATGATATCATGGTATCCTTCTGGCCCATTGTTTTATAGTGGTTCCACATTTCTTTTGCAGATCTATACAGAAGGTGATATTCTACTATATACCTGCAGTACCATTATTCAAAGTTTTGGAATGGGGTGATGATATCCAGTGTTAGTTTACAGACTACCTAACTCCAAGGAAGCAATTTATATCCTTGGTTGTTACCTAATATTGAATTATGAGCTTAAGGAGTCAGAACTAGCAAAAATTAAATTCAGACAAGATGCAGATTTTGTTAGTAATGAGAAAATTGTTTCTTGGGATAAAGATGAAACCTATTAATTGGATTACATTCCATCATAAAAAAAAAACAGATTTTCTATCTGGGATGGATCATTCTCCTTCCTCAGTTGTAATTGGATTTGCAAGTGTAGTTATGATAAAGATTGTATTTGTACAACTACCACTAGTTCAGTAACTGGAATTTTTCTGAACCAGCCATGACTATCCATACCTTGGTTACAATCCATCTTATACTACAATACACTGTATGTGGATTATCCACAAAAAAGATCTTGAAATTGCAATTTGGGCAAAATGTGTTGTCTCTGCTGCCACTGTAGGTACACAGATCACATAATGACATATTAAAAGATTTACATTGGCTGACAATTCAGTTCTAGTAGCAGTCTTCAAATCCCTCACTGTCTTAAGGCCTCACACTCTGAAGGAATACCCCATGCTTCATAGTTACTTGGATCAGCAGAAAATACTTTTGAACTTTGATATTGGAGAAGACTCCTGGGAATACTGTGCACAGCCAAGGAAACAAACAAATAGATGATTAAATAAATTCAAGTTCTCACTCCAGGAGCAAATAACCAGGTTCAAATTATTCAGCTTCATACTTCACATTAAGTGTAGACCTAGCAAGTGGGGAAAACTGTAATGCTGGGAAAGAAAAGGATGACCAGCAGAAAGGTAGATGGACTCAGTTACAGTGGGGATGAAGGCACCATTGAAAGATCTAAAACACAAGTGTCAAATTCAATTGCATCACATGACATATCATGATGTATCACAGCATTTTTTGCCTTTGTGGAGCCGGGATGGGTGTGGCCTGTGCATGACGCATCTGGCCCATGGGCTGTCAGTTTGACATCCCTGATCTAAAAGATCTGATGAGGGATAGATTGTCCTGAAAAAAATGTATCTATGTGATTAACACATAGAATCAACAACAATTTAATGACATATAATCAGTTTTCCGCTAGAAGTCCAGCTGTCCATCAAGTGGAAGAAGGCCTTTTCCTATGAGGTTCCCAAGCTACAGAATGTTCACACTTATTCTCCCGTAATTCAGGAAAATTGTCTTTCTTTTGCCAAACTTTTAATTGATTTTAATACTATTTCTTTTACATTTTTATTGCATTGCTTTTTCATCCATTATATTTGTTTATTTTTATTGTTGTAAGCTTCCTTGGGGCTTACTAAGCCTCTGCTATCCATAACAGAAATTTGGCAAAATCATTTAACCATAGTAAATAAATTTTGGTATTTCAAAGAATCAAATAATACTTTTACACTGAAGTATAACATTTCAAGCCTCTCTCCCCCTCTTTAGCAGCAAAAATTCAACAATAATAAATCAAATAACTAAGCATTTGCTGCCCTTTCATGACATTAATTATTATAAATTAATAATTATAAATAATATATATATAATATATATATAATATATAATTAATAATTATAAATAAAAAAGAGATTTACTTGATCATCAATTGGGAAGCATTGTTTTAAGTAGGGTTACCTGAGTCTAATGCATTTATTATTTGAAAGGTTGAACATAAATCTGCAAAAGTAAGACTCAATGTAAAAGAGATTTCAGTAGCTATCTTTAGCTACTGAAAAAGAAAAAGATTTTAATATTATACAATGGAAACCAAATGAATAAACTGCCATAGCAGTGATAAAAACTAGAAGTGCCAGAGACTGAATATGCTGCCACAAAAACTAGTCCAGCATCTTTTCTCTCTTTTATGCAGTGTCAAGAAAAATGCAGTGTCTGAATTCACACTCTGCACTGAGCCATAACAATGTTTGGTTTTTAACTTTAGTACTTGTACAAAATAAGCCATCACAATCCCCATGTTTTTCTGTGAGGTTCCTAGAAATGTTTGGTTGGAATATGTGGGAATCAGGATGTTAGTCTAGTCCTATGTGATCCCCATATTCCCACAGGTACTCCAATAATTTAATATTAACTATGGTAGCATTGATCCTATCTTTTGGAAATGGCATGAAGAAAAATAATTATTTTTTAAGAAATGGGCAAACTGCCATAGGCATTCATTATCCAAAACCACAATAATGTGGTGGACAGTGTTGTCAAAATATTAGCAGGTTCTAATGTTGTCATGAAATTTGCATCAGTTGCATCATTATGCCAGGAAATCTAACATAATTACCTAAACTGTGTCATTTGCCCAATGATATCTTAACATATATATTTTGTCATTTGCCCTCCTTATCTCTTTATAAATATTCATACAAACTGCATTGCCCAATCTAGACACTTCTTCCAACTCAACGAATTCCTGAAAACCTAATCTTCCCTTAAAAGATCTCAACTGTCAGCCTTCCTTCCATGCAAAAAAAGATGAGTGTTGAATTAATCAGGATACTGGTATCCAATGATACCTGTTAGACTTGTGCCCTATAACCTTATGCATTGATTTCTAGGCTAAAGGAAAACAAAGATATGTCCCTGAAAGCAATTGGTTGGTACTCAGAAAGGCTCCAGCGGCCTTCCTCAGCTCCCACTCCTTTAGGCCAGCAGTAGATACTGAATAAGGAAAAGGTTGCTCTATAAGACTTCTTTTCTATTGGAATAGTGCCTGGTCACCTCCACATTAATTTTAGCAAAATAAGAATTTGCATTAAAATAACAAATTCTGATATCTGAAAAACTAATAAGTCTTCTGCACTTACCATTAGCTTTTAGGAACTTCAGTTGTAACATATAAAGTGGATTACATACTGTTTGTAGAGTACATTTAAACACCAAAACAATGTTGGGGGAGGAAAAGAGAAAAGCTTGGGACTTTCTTTAGTCTTGCTAACTTGCCAGCATATAATTTAAAGCATCCTGACCAAAATTACCTACTTCTATGATAAATCCCTCAGCCTCAACAGTTTTGTAATTATTTATTACTGCCTCTAATTATTTAGTTTGCTCTATGTACGACCTATGCCATTACTAAATGGAACCGATTCAAGGAAAATATGTGCTCTTAAAAGTGACTTCTAACCACTGGCTTCCCAAATTCTGATTGCAGTTGTTTTAAGATGAGAGACACTTAATAATACAAAGAAATATGTTTCCTGTGGTGTTCTACTAAAAGACCAGGAAAACTCTTTCTGCGACACTATCTAAACATCCTGCTTCTTCTGCATTTGGTTATAATGCAGCTGGTATACTACAAAAAAAAATCTCAGGGTTCTAGCAGCACCTTTTCTGACTAACAAGTTTTATTAAAAGGCTTTCGTTTTTGTGAGCGGTGGTTCAATCCATCAGATGCATAAAATGGCTGGAGTCATGTAAGATTTAAATTGGAAAAAGGTGAGGGAGGAAAGTTGGTAGAAAAAGGAGAAGGAAATAGGTTGCTTATGCAGATGTGAGTTACACATAAAACAGATTACAAATACCTTAACCCAGTTAACTCATGTCAAACTGTAGGTCACATTGTGACCAGCTGCAAGCTAAAGACATATACCAGTCTAGTACATGATTTTGGTATTTGAACATTAGATCTTTTTAACATTTATATTTTATTATGTTTTACTAATCTAGGTGAAATGTTAATACCGTATATAATGCTAGTCCATACATTAAATAAATAAACCATTCTGATATATTAAAAACCTATCATATTTCTTGAGACCTGCTGAGATTATTGAAACCGATGGACTAACGTGAGTACAACCATTTTTTCATCTTTTCAGATTTTATTGTAGCAGTATAATTCCTCAGTAAGTGAAACTGACAGTCCTCATTCTTCTATGATACATGCAAACATGCCAAGTATACTATTCCTTTTTAGAGAGGAGGAGGAGGAGGAGGAGGAGGAGGAGGAGGAGGAAGGCAAAGAATTAACAGCATGAGATAGAAAAGGAAATGTAGCTATAAAGAGTTTACACTAATACTATGTATTACTCTTCTCCATATCTTTCTATGTTGCAAGCCATGCTTGTTCCCACTATGTTGGTACATCATGTCATATTCATGTTCTTTAAATTTCATGTATATAAACTTCAAAACCATCTTTCTTGGTTTTCATTTCTCTAGACTCGGTCATTGTTTCTTCATATAGTTGTTTTGCAATTGATTCCACATATATTTTTACTCAGTAGGCTCAAACCACATCCATTTCTTCTTTCATAATGGTCAGTCAATTTTATACAGTATTCAGCACTTTTTTTCTTGACTCTAGACTTTCTTGGTTTTCTGCAATTAGAAACTCATTCCTGTTGCATTCAGTTAAATTACCTGCTGAAAATCTGGTCATATGCTCACTCATTAACCCACATTGCACTTCCCAAATTTTGTTCATTGACAGCTCTTGTTTTCTTTCCATCAGAATTCCATAAGTTGTCTAAGAAGACTTAATAAAGTTTTCCTTTGTAATTTTTACATTCATTCTTGCTCCTTTCCATTTGTATATGGAATCAATTACAGGATTTTTCCAATTGTCAGACTCAGATGCAGTCTGCAAGCATAAATTAAACAAATCACACATGTGCTCCATAAGCAGACCACAGATTTCTGCTTAAAACAACCAGTCCTGTTTCTAAACAGTTACTCCCGTTCTCACTTATTCTTGAGTCTCTAAATGGTCAAAATCAAATGTTCTATCTTGTTTGCATTTATTTCAAGTATTGCACAATTTCCCCAAAATACATTCCTGATTTTTCCATTCACAGGACAATAATGTCTAACCATTACCAACCTATTAATTTTATACATGTTATGTTTCCAGTTCGGTGAGGCATTGACGAGGCGAATGGTGCAAACACAACAACTCTTTATTCAGCTAACAACAAAAGCAGCCCTAACTGCTGCTTAACCACTATTTATACAGTTCACCACTAGGCGGCAGCCAATAGAATTAAAGCAGTATTTCCCTCTTAAAGATAAGCTAATTAACATGTAGACAGTCAGTCTGGAGCTTAAACAGGTGCAGCCGTTTGGATGTTTCCAACCGTTTCCAAGTAAATTAACCACAATACATAATAATACACCACAACAATCTAGATGTCAGTAGTTCATATTCTCTGATGTGTATTGTATAGTTTAGACAGGGGTGTCAAACTCGCCACATCATGTGACATATCGTGACTTTTTTCCTCTTGCCAGAACTGGGGTGGGCGCAGCTTCCACATGACGCATTCAGACCATGGGCCGGCAGATTGACACCCCTTGTTTAGATCTTTTGTTCCTAATAAAATTTAGTTCCCTGCATGTCTTCATGAACTCCACTCCAAGTCAAAACCTTCCATATGACAAGTCATCACTACATGTAGCCATAAATATTGATCTCCACTTTCCATCATAGTCAATTCAGGTTTTCATATAGTGCTTTCTAGTAAGAGAACATAGACTCTGTTATCAACCTTAGCTGTAGTTTCTGCTTGTGTTATGGACAGTATCAGTCAGTTTGTGAAAGCACCAGTCAATTTTGGAAAGTATGACAACCCTATCAATAGCCCAGTTTTACCCTAAGCATATTCATATCATTTGGTGCAAGTTAGGATTCTCACTTCTATACAAATAGGCTTAGGGATGTTCAAAGTTTGGCAATCAATGAATGGATCTTTCTGGCAAACCTGGAACATTTATTTTCTCTCCAGAACATCCTAAACTTCAGGGACTATGGTATTCTGGGAGCAGTGCAGCAGTTTCAGGATGTGACCAGAAATGGTTTGAGGTGTTCCAGATAAAATGTGTGGGTAATTCCGTCTCTAGAACTTCTCAAAGCAGTCCTGTAACTATGCAGAAAGAAAATAATATGCACATGCAGGCAGAACAACAGCCAAGAAATTTAAAAAATCAATTTAGATATCTTGTTTGTGAAGAATGGAATGCATTAAATTTATTCACAGAAATAATGATGCATACTGAGTTTAGAGAACACAGTAACATAAAAATGTGGTAAGATTAAAAACCAGCAATAACTGACAGGTGATTTTGTTAAAGTATGAAAAAGAACAGTTAGTAGTTTGTTACAAATTTGTCATACGTACTTAATAAATTGTCCTGTTCTATTTCTTATCCTATTATATTTATTGCTTTAAGTTTTTCCAAGAACTCCATATATTTTGTTCCCTCTTCCCCAACACTTTACCTCTACTGTGAAGTCAGTTAACACAAAAGAGAGTTACTGGCCCAAAGTCAACTAGTAAACATCATAGTAGAGTATAAATTTGAGGTCTAATTTCTCTGCTGCTTTTTCAACCACTGCATGAAACTTTTTAATTTAATAATAATAATAAAGTTGGAAAGGACCTTGGAAGTCATCTAGTCCAACCCCCTGCTCAGACAGGAAACCCTATACCATTTCAGACAAATGACTGTCCAGTCTCTTCTTAAAGATTAATTGTTCTAATTGTCAGGAAATTTCTTCTTAGTTGTAGATTGCTTCTCTCTTTGGTTAGTTTCCATCCATTGCTTCTTGTCTTGTTTATTTTGTTGTTCAGAATTAAATTCTTTTTTATACAATATCTATGATTCTAAATGTCATATAATCTTATATTTTATGAGAAAATGAATTAAAAATAAATATAATAGGAAGGAAACATAATGCTTCCATGTATGTGTCATTTAAACAGCAAAATGTTTATATTAATTTATTGTGAATCTATTCCCAAATAGGAGAGGAAAATGAGATTCCCATAATAGTTTTAAACTATATCATTTTGAAAGAAGAAATCCCAAGGGTGTAATTATAAAAGTCAGGAGACTAAAGCCAAGATAAATTTCTCAGCATTGAAAACTTTTATGTTGTTTGAAACACCATTTCAAATACTTTACAAGTGTGTCAGGAGAAAGTACTGGAGATGTCTTATGTACCAGCTGTGCATTTTGTTAGTCTGTCTAGCTCTTTTCACATTTCAAAAATATATTAACTTCCATACATAAAAAGGGCAAGGGCCATACCAAGAATGACACTCATGTAATACTATCTTTGGCCCAACCGCCATCTGTAGAATGCAAAAATGTATGGAGAAAGAGGCTTTGTAAGTTACTGGACTGAACTAGGCTATTATAAATAAATAATGAAGAATTGTTCCCTACAAACATCTGTGTTGTAGACATAGTGATTTCACACATTCAGTACTGAAGGGCTAAGCTGTTTCCATTCTGAAAATCTCCGGATTTGTGACAAATTTCCCTTCCATGGCAGAGAAACAAGTATAGCACATCTGTTCCCATATTGGGCTACCTCCTAGCCCATTTCCATATAATTTAAAAGCTGAGATGAATATATAAATATAAGCAATGAGGAATGAACTGAAGCAGGTAGGATCCTAACATCCTCAGTTAGTCATAAAGTGGGTGGATTGCCAAGTGCTCAAATTTTCAGCATGTGATCACAAAGGTGCCGCAACAGCCATAATATCAGATATGGGCCATAAGTCCCTTCATTCAGCACCATAGTAATTTTGAACAGTCACTAAGTGAACAGTTGTAAATTAAGGACTAATTGTATCTTACTATATATTTTTCCTTTTTTTTCCATTTTTGTTCATTCTTGTTTTAGACAATTTACCTCTTTCTCATTCTTTTCTGCAAAAACTCAGTTAAAAATCATAGATACCAAACTTGTAACATCATTATTAATCTGGATCCTGAGTAAGATATATTAAATGCAATTTACATAGTGCAGAAATGAGCCCAAAAATGAGTTTAAAGTTGTATACTGCATACTACTATGTAGTATAGTACATAAGTATATGAAGTATATCTGTGGTATAGTTTATTGTTTATTATCCTGATATTCAGAAAACAACTGTCTCTGAATACCTGCTAGTTATATTTTTCCATCCTCAGGACCAGTGGTGGGATTCAGCCAGTTCGCACCACTTCAGCAGAACTGGTAGCTAATTTTTTGTTGCCCGGGCCCAGAATGAACTTCCAGAAGTGGCATCCACACAGAGAACCTGTTGTTCACATATTTGAATCCCACCACTGCTCAGGACTATCCTGACCCAAATGCAGAGGGCTGACTCCTTTTTGTCTTGTAGCCCAAAAAAACTTCTGTAAGCTTCCCAGGGTTATACTGGAGTCGGCCAGTCTACATATTAATTCACTTCAATTTAATTCAAATAAAATCAATGGTATTTTCAGATCACTGCACTTATTAAACAAATCAGACAGTTCAGTAACTGTAATTCTGATAATTTGGACTCTCTTGGTTCTCTTTTTCTTTTTCCAGCCTTTTCAACAATAACTGTTAGGCTTCTTTCTCAAGGCTGTCTGACAAAGTGGGCTATGTTTCGTGATAGTTAAGCAATAATAAGTTTATTAATCTTTAAGATGCCCTAAGGGTTTTTTGTGTTTGTTCTACAAGAATCTTAGCTAGGGACTATTCTGGTGATTTCATGCTTGAGATAAATACAGGACTATCATCTGACCAAAAACAACAACAACAACAAATAAATAAATAATAAATTAATTGTAGATGGCAATGTGCCAGGATACTTGCGGGACCGTCTTCTGCCTCATGAATCCCAGCGACCGGTTAGGGCACATAGAGTTGGCCTCCTACGGGTCCCGTCTGTTAGACAGTGCCGTCTGACGGGACCTAGGGTTAGGGCCTTCTCTGTTGCTGCCCCAGCCCTCTGGAATCAACTTCCCTCAGAGGTTCGTACTGCTCCTTCCCTCCTAGCTTTCCATAAACCTTTAAAAACACATCTTTGCAGACAGGCTTGGGGCGTGTGAGCCGCGCTCTGCCCCTGGGCCTTTGATTGGGAGTGTATGCTGTATGAGTGAGTATAGTTTTTACAGTTTTATAGTTTTTATATTGTACCATTATTTTAAGTAATTTATATATTTCTGTACTTATATTTCTGTTGTGAGCCGCCCTGAGTCTTGGGAGAAGGGCGGCATATAAGTCGAAATAAAGATAAAGATAATTAAAAAGAAAAAAAACAAATAAACTCAAAGAGCAGACTCCATGGACTACTAGATCTTTTTCTGATGTCAGTTTTCTATATTTCTGTTTCTATTTCCCTCTTATGACAAGAAACTGAACATGTCCTCTTTCTGTTAGTGACAAATGATTGATGTTACTTATACTTTTCAATACTTGTCCTTCCATCATTGCTGCCCTAATGGTTTATATCCATGTATATACCAAAATATTTTGTATTTTGTGCTCACTTTATCAAAATATTAGTTTTCCTGTGTTTCCCAACCATGCAGAACCTAATAATTTCCACTGAACTTTTAACCATAGAAATTAACCACAAATTAAGATTTATGGAATTGCCTATAATAAGAAATATTTGGAACATTACTCACCAGAAAGCTGGTAATTCTTTTTTTTTAAACTTTAATTTTTATTAGTTTTATAGTTGTAATAGAACAAAAAATAGTTACTACAATATAATTGTGTATAGTATACATATATCATAAGGCACCTTACCAACCACATCCCCCTCTACCTCCTCCCTTTCAACTTCTATCCCCCCACTTTCTCTACCTCCCTCACTCTCCTCATACCTCCTACAACTCCCTACTTCCCTTCTCCTTCACTCCTCAAACTCCTCCTCCTCCTCAAATGTGGTTCTGAAGTGCCGCTAAAACAATCCATATCTAAACTTATATAACACAATTAAGTATCAGATATTACAAATAATAAAATTATGAATCCCCCCCAACCACCACCACCCCGTCTTCCCAGAGTGAATACAGGGTAAGAACACAAGAAAACCCACTAAATTACCCCAAAATATTATTTAAAACCTATTGAAAATACTATATTTTACAACCTAACAGATAAATATTTAATTATATGCTAAATACAATTTCTTAAAATGATATCTCCCTTGTATATAGTCTAGCCATCTTTTCCAATCCATCATATATTTCTCATTTGAATGGTCCTTCAGATATGCAGAGATTTTGGCCATTTCTGCCATATTTGTTACTTTCAAAATCCATTCTTCAATAGATGGTAATTCTGGCTTCTTCCAATATTGTCCCACCAACAATCTTGCTGCTGTAATCAAATTCAAGATTAAATTTGTCTCTCTGGTGGTACAGTCTTTTATAATACCAAGCAAAAACATCTGTGGTAAAAATTCAATAAGTTTTTTCAAGATATTTTGAAGAATCCACCATATTTTTATCCAAAAAGCCTTAATTTTTTTACAAGTCCACCATACATGAAAATAAGTAGCGTCCGTACTATCACACCTCCAACACTTAGCTTGTAAGTTAGGATACATACATGATAATTTTTTTGGATCCAGATGCCACCTGTAGAATATTTTATAAAAATTTTCTCTTAAATGAGTCGCTCGTGTAAATTTTACATTTTTCACCCAGATCCTTTCCCAAGTATCCATCATGATTGGTTGTCCAAAATTTTGTCCCCATTTTATCATACAATCCTTAACCAACTCAGTTTCAGAATCAATTTCTATCAATGCATTATACAATCTTTTAATATGCATGGGCCTTTGATCTATAACTTGTTTAATTAAATTTTCATCTGTTGAAGATAGGCCCATCTTAAAGTCTTTTTTCCATCTAGACTCCAATTGTGCATATGGAAACCAAGTATAAACAATTCCTTCATCCCTTAACATATTCAAAGACTTCAGTACTAGCAAATTCCCTTCTTTAATTAGGAGTTTCTCATAAGGCACGACATCTAAAACTTGTAATCTATTTATATTCTCTACTGTGTGTCTGGGAACTGTCCAAAGAGGAATCTTTGCATTTAATTTATACTGATACTTTTTCCAGACACGCAGCAGAGCGCTTCTCAATATGTGCTCTTTGAAGCTCCTATCCACCTTTTTATCATAAACCAAATATGCATGCCAACCATATAATAAGCCGTACCATTCAATATTCAATATTCTGTCATTGGTTAAATTAATCCAATCACTTATCGCTACTAAAGCAGCAGCATGATAGTACAACTTAAAATTGGGCATTTTCAAACCACCTCTTTCCCTTATATCCTGAATAATTTTTAATTTAATCCTCGGTTTCTTGCCATTCCAGACAAATCTATTAATACCCTTCTGCCACTCCTCCAAATTCACATCTTTTTTAAGTATAGGTAGCATTTGAAAAAGAAATAAAAATTTTGGCAATACATTCATTTTAACTGCTGTTATCCTACCCAACAAAGATAATTGTAATTTAGCCCATTTATCCAATTCTATTTGTATCTTATTCCACAAAACTTGGTAATTGTTTTTATATAACTTCCCATTAGAAGCTTCAATATCAATCCCTAAATATTTAACTTTCTTAACTATTTCACAACCCGTTATTCTTTCTAAATCTTGTTTTAAGTTACCATCCAAATTTTTTGCTAACAACTTTGTCTTAGATATGTTTAGTTTAAAACCCGATACCCTACCATAATTTTTAATTAACTCCATCAAAATCTGTACTGACTGCTTTGGTTGAGACAATGTCACAAGCAGGTCATCAGCAAAAGCACATAATTTATAATCATGTTGTCTAATCTGTATACCTTTTAAATCATCTACTGCTCTTATCTTATTCAATAAGACCTCTAACGTTAAAATAAACAACAATGGAGATAAAGGACATCCCTGTCTAGTACCTTTCTCTATCTTAAATGAATCTGTTAAATGCCCATTCACAATAATCTGACCTGTTTGTTTCTGATAAACAGCCAATATGGAATTAATAAACTGATCCCCCATTCCCATCCTATTAACTTTTTCAAAAACAGCCAGTTCAGTCTATCAAAAGCTTTTTTCGTGTCCAAAAACATAAGAACTGCAGGTACCTGGATATGCTTGTCCAAATATTCTAATATATTAATAAGTTGTCTAATATTAGTTTTCATCTGTCTCCCTTGCAAAAAGCCAGTTTGATCTGAATGAATTATTGTTTGTAAAACTTTCATTAGTCTGTTAGCCAAAATTTTAGCAAAAATCTTATAATCCGTATTCAACAATGAAATAGGTCTAAAATTTTCTGGTTGAACATTATCTCTTCCCTCTTTAGGAATTAAAGAAACATAAGCCGTTTTCCACGAAGGTGGAACCTGACCACCCTCTTGTATATTGACAAACAACTCTCTAAGAGGTTCCACCATTTCCATTTGAAGATGCTTATAATAAGCTGCCGTTAAACCATCCGTCCCAGGAGATTTTCCCATTTTCAATTGTTTAATCACTGAAATTATTATTTCATCTGATGTAATTAATCTATTTAGTCTATCTCTTTGTTCACTAGTAATTGTCAATACATTCTCCTTTTGCAAAAAAACATCTATCTCATTCCCTTGTATCTTATCTTCAGCATATAACTTGGAGTAAAATTCTAAAAAGGCTTTTTTAATAGTTTCTTGTTGAAATACCACCTTCCCTCTATATTCTATTTTATCAATAATGCGGGATTTTTGTTTTTTCCTTAATATATAGGCCAACCATCTGCCAGGTTTATTAGAATTATAAAATGTGTTATGTTTAGCATATTGCATATTCCTAGCAACTTGGTCAGCCATCAACAAGTCAAATTGTTTCTGTAAAATCGTAATACCCTCTTTAATATTTTTATCATCTGGTCTCTTTACTAAAAGTTGCTCTTTCTTTCTTATTTCCTCCTCTAATTCCATCCTTTTTTCCTCCCGTTTACGTCTGTACCTTTTATTCATATCAATTAAAACCCCACGCATAAAAGCTTTACTAGCATCCCACACCATTTCTATTGTTGTACCCTTATGAAGATTTAACATAAAAAATTCCTTCATGGCACTTTTACATTCAAGCACGTTTGATTCATATTGAAACAAGTTTTCATTGAGTCTCCAAGATCTTCTAGGAGTCTGGCCCACCATTAACTCCATCAAAACTGGATTATGATCTGATAAAACTTTAGGCAAAATTTTTACCTTCCTTACCCCAGAAATAAAGTCACTTGTAGTTAGTATAAAATCAATTCTAGAAAATGATTGATGTCTATCAGAAAAAAAAGTAAATTCTTGCTCTTTACCATTTCTTTCTCTCCATATATCTATCAAATCAAAATCATCCTTAATATCAAAAAAAGATTTAGGCAGCAAAGAACGTGTTTGTGTTTGAGGAATTGGTGATGTTTTCCTCTTGTCTAAACTAATATCCATAACACCATTCCAATCTCCCATTAGAATACAAGACCTATAATCAAATTGTGTTAATTTTTTATATATTAATTTATAAAACTTTCCTTGGTGTTGATTTGGTGCATAAATATCCATCAGAAGAACTTTCTTCCCATCTATTAAAATTTCAATTACTAAAAATCTGCCTTCAACATCTGCTTCTATTAACTTAGCATTTATGTGATTTTTAACATAAATAGCAATTCCATTCTTCTTCTCTTTAGCCGCTGCCACAAAATGTGAACCTAATTTATTATTTATCAAGTATTTCTGATCACTAGATCTAATGTGTGTTTCTTGTAGGCAGATTACATCATTTTTACATTGAGTCAGATAGTGAAATATCTTTTTCCTCTTCTGAGGAGAATTTAGACCGTTGACATTCCATGTCAAATATTTATTTGACATGGCCGGATTGAGAAAGCTTTTGCAAGACCAAATCAATTTTCGCAGTTTTCTTCTTTGGTCTAGCTCCCATGGCTTCCAAACTTGCAGATGTACGTAATTGTTGTTGTTCTTTTTCTTGTTCTTCCATACGCTTGGTAGCTGATCTAGTTTGCCTTTGATCTTTAGGTTTCTCTATTTCCAGGGGTTGGAAAATATCAATACTCTGTATCGGCAACTCCATCGAAACTCCTCCAGCTGCTGGGGGGCCTGTGAGTCTGAAGATTGTAGTTGTAATAATTCCATCCCTTCTTCTTTTGACAAATCTGCATTTTTTGGTATCAAGGATGGGGGTCTACCAGCCTTCAGCACGTTCTCAGCAAAATCTTTCGCTTTTGCAACAGAATTCAAATAATATCTTTTACCCTGATATAATAATGAAAGTCCAGCTGGAACCTCCCATCTATATTGTAAAGCACGTATTTTAAGCTCAGCAACCAAAAATGCATAGTCCTTTCTAGCTCTCAACATCTTTGGAGGAATCTCCTTCAGAACCACAACCTCCTGACCAGCAACATTTAATATCTTATTATAAGATATTGTAAGAACATGATTTCTGAATCTCCTTGTTACAAAATAAATAACAACGTCTCTAGGTAAATTTCTTTGTCTTGCAATCCGTGAATTAATTCTGTATATTCTATCAATTTGCCAGGAAAAATTCTTGACGGCATCGTTTAAAATTTTTTCCAAGGCTTCCTCAAAGATTCTTCTCAAATCATCCTGAGTCTCATTTGGTACCTCCCTCAGGCCTCTAATTCTAATAGCAGACATCATCTGATTGTATTGCACCATCAAAGCATAATTCACTTTTCATTTGTTGCTCGACCTCCTCAACCTTTTCTTCAATACCCTCCCAGACCCCCTTAACAGCTTCCACAATATCCTCTCTTATTTCCATATTATGGGTCTGGATTGTTGCCTTAATTTTTTCCAGTTCATCAGATACACCTTTGCCTTGGTTCTCAATCTTATTCTCCAAATCCTCAATCTTACTCTCCAACTTTTTCTCCATTTTATCAAACCTTTTTTCAAATCTTCTCTCCAAATCCTCAGTCAAATTAAGAGTCATTGTTGACAATGCAGCCTGTAGATCTTTCACAGTAAGCATTTCTGAAGAAGCTTGTATAGGCAAAGGGTGAGATTCTATAGTTGCTGAAGAAGGAGGGGGAGCAAGAGAGCTGGTCACTGCTTTAGAGGGCTGAGCTGGAGAAGATACCACCTTTGAGGAAACTAACTTAGTTTGTCTAGAAGTCATTTTGTTCAAACCAAAATTTTTACCAAAATATATGCTCCTCTTATCTTCTTGAATTACAATTTATAAGATTTTAAAATGTAAATCTGAGCTATCTCATAGCGATCGCTGTAAACGCTTGAGAAGAAGAAAAAAAAGAAAAAAATTCACTTTCGCTTTCCGGTAACTTTCTCTTTACAGTAAAAGCGATCGCCATCTTGGATACATTATGTTGATTGTAGAAATACGTGATCAGAAGTAAAATATAAAGAAATACTTGCAGTACTAGACTCCTGTATTCACTCCGCCTGCATGTAGGTCTCTTTAAAAAGTTTTCCTCGAGCAGGAGCTGGTCGCGGCGTCTGAGCCTGTTTACAAACAGGAACATCTCTGGGTAGGAGCCTCTTCAAGCTTTTTCCTAGGGAGTTCTCACTCTTGCCCCCTGATAACTTTACCAGGGGGATTTCAGAGGAACTCAACCTTAGCCTAATGCTCTTCACCCCTTCTTTGCCCGAAGGGGGGGTTTTCACCGCAAAAAACAGCTGGTGTTCGCTGTTTATGCGGCTTAATAAATCCAGAAGAACGGAGCCTCCAAAGAGGCTATGGCGACGCCAGCGGAGCCACCCGGAAGTCAGAAAGCTGGTAATTCTTCTTGGTATTTCTTTCCCTTTTCAAAATTTTTACTGTCACATAGGAGGAAGAGAGGATTTCATTTTCAGGTAGATCGTCCAGCTTTTGGGGTAATATATGGAAATATTTCACTGGAAAATCTTTCTTGTTCTACTCTAAATAAAAAAGGTAGGTACCATCGCAGCAGGTAAGACATTTATATTCTGAATATATGCGGTTCTGTTTTTAAAAAATATAGCAGGATTGGGGTGAATTATAAACTTTGTTAAATAAAATAAGTAAGGCAAACCTATGAACTTTGTCTTAATTCAGTGCAGGAAAGAAAGGAATGGATATATGTGTGTAAAGACTATATGAGTGTGCATGTGTCAACATGTGTGCATTTTTATATTCACAAGTCTTCTGCTCACCAACTATCTTTCTGTCTCATGCAATAACCTCAAGGATGTAAGAATATGAACATATGCATCTACCCCAGTGTTTCTCAACCTTGACCATTTTAAGATTGTAGTCTTCAATTCCCAGAATATCCCAGCCACATAGTAAAATGGCTAAGGTTGGGAAACACTGATCTACCCCAAAAGGTGATCCACTGTTGCCCTACTGGAACTTAATTTATATTCAAGAATGCACAAAATTAACCATAATTTATTAATCAACTATGACAACCAAATTTTTATTTTGCGTGAAATTTTATTATCAGAATTGAAATTGTGTGGTGCCTGTAAACAAAAAGAGTGAGCCATTCCACTATCTGTAAACACACTCTCTTTCAAATAACTATGCACCAAACATTGATGAAAATGGCATAGGTTCAGGACCTTCTCAGCTCAAAAGACCGGCATGCAATGAATAGCACATTTTATTATAAATTGACCAATGAATGGCAAACATAGGAAAGGACATTGTCAGAAGAGGAAATAGGATTTCAAGACAGCTAATTCCTTTATAGCAATAGTGCAGTTGTCCATTGGATTACTGCTGGAGTTTTTTGCCTGGAGAAACAGACTTGAGAGAAATAAGAAAACGGGAATATTCATACAAAAGTTAGCTCTCATCATTCAGAATTGTTCTTTGAAAGAATATTTTAAGAAGTCAAATTTGGGTCATTTGTTACTAATTCAATATGTCAAGGAAATTCCGTTAGTTCATATTTTGACTGGCAAAATAATGATATTCTCAGTGAAATGTATATATCCTAACCAGCGTTGGGATTCAAATATGTGAACAACTGGTTCTCTGTGTGGATGCCACTTCCGGAAGTCCATTCTGCACCTGGGCAACAAAACATTAGTTACCGGTTCTGCCAAACTGGTGCAAACTGGCTGAATTCCACCACTGATCCCAACAGACTAGATTTTAGGTAGTTAGAAACTTCTAAGGACATACCAAGGGAAGCACAACTAGCATGTAAGGCTATTTTTATCTTTCATGCACCTATTCAGTGTCTTGCTACCTCACACACACATATATGATTTTTAAATTAAATTGTCCTTTCATATAAAACACATAGACTGCATGGAGTATGGTAAGTTTTTTTTAATTAATTACTTTAAAAAGATTATGCAACCTTTCCTCATGCTAGTTGAGTAGAGCATCTTGCCAATAATTGGATTTTTACTTTCCTTCCAGGAATGGAACAGATTTAATCAATTATGGGCTTTTCTGCTGCACCCTTCCATTTGTAGCCTTAAAGCACTGTAGGTTGGAAATCCTAAGAATGGTATAGTATTTAGAGTTAGTCATCTAGGAAAGTTTAGCAACCTGCATCCATTCTGTGGAGTATTTGAAGGTATTTTGCTCATATGTAGAGGCGGTGACTGGCTGACTACTAGGGTTGGGGCAACAGCTTGTGACTCCAAGCCTAGATCAGTGCATTATTGTGACTGACTAAGCCAGTTCTTTTCCAGGTACTGTGTCTTCTCCTTGATGCCACCTTTCCCAAAGAGGGCTGGGCCAAGAATTGGCTCTAGATCCAGGCCAGGAGCAGACCCTCATGAGCAGGCAAGGCCAGACATTGATTACACTCCTGGTCCTGCTTTTGGGACTGTTGTAATGCCAGAGGCAGGAATAAATCACTTATGCAAGCAAATAAGAATTCAAAGATGTACTGAACCAAATAGGAAGACATAATGTAAGTATTTCTGAAATTGCTATGATTCAGGAATTAGTTCTGTACAAAATAACAGCATTCAAACCCTCTTGACCAGTCTTTCTCCCTGATGTAATGGACTTATTGGCCTTCTCTACTGGCTAGGCTAGCCTATCTCCATCAGTCCTTTGTTTGTACACCCATCGTGTTTATTATTATGCTGCTTATCTTTAGCTACTGGTGTTGTGAACTAGACTGGTGAATTGGATTTCCTGTAGGGCTTGCACTGATTTGATTCTGAGACCCCTGGAAAACAGTAACAAGCTACAAATGTAAGGCAGAGTTGCTGCCATCTTTCTATCATTGGAAAAACAGATTAGAATTAACCTCATTGAGCTGAATTTAGATTGGGCTGGGTTGCAATTCTACAGTACATTTCTTACTGTTCAGTGGGGCTTATTTCCAGATAATATATCTAGGGTAGGAACCAATGTTAACTGAATATAAGTCCCAATAAAATCAATGAAAAAAGCTAGCCATGAATCAATTCCCTTATTTTTCACTGGGAATTAAATACAAAATATTCTGGATACAATCCATTATCTGAAATCTATTAATGAAATAACTTCAATAAGGCCACCATAGAAAAGGTTTCCTTTTGTTAAACTTAGAAAGTAACTTTACACAGCTGCTCTGATCAATAGCCTGATTAGTTCTTTTAGCAAACTATCATTTGCTGAAGTGTAGGTGGCTGAACACACTGTTAAAGGTCCCCAGACATGAACTATATTATTTTGATTCTCAGAGGCAAAAGCAGAGTTGTTCTTCAGACAGGGAAATTGGCCATTTCTTACATCACTTTTTCTGTCCAATCCCATAACGTATACAAAATCCTAAACAATGAAAAAACTGGGACATTCATGATCACCATGAAATGTAAAATATATGATAACTATCTTCCTTGAGCTGAAGTTTACAAAATATCCAGAGAAATAAAACTGATGGAGCAAATTAAAAGATCCCATGAAAATTTTGAGAGTGTAATCAGCATAATTTATTGTTTTCTGCATGAACTAGAATCTTCTGGAAGATAAGAAAGGCGCCTGTAAAAAAGACTTTATTTTTTTTTAATTTTAGCTATACAAAACTGGTTTAATGTGAAATCTCTGTTTCAAGGATTTCCCTTTCCTGTCAGCATCACCTATTTAGAAACTGTTTTGTTGCTGGAACTGTTCTAATGCTCATCCACCAGAAAAGTTTGATTTCCAGCTCAGCTCCTCTTTTTGACTTCTGCTGTAAGCCTTGTATACAAAACTGGGCACAAAGGTTAAGAAATAAATGTTTTTAAAAACCCAAATACATACATAGACAAAAGCAACAAACCATTTTTAAAAGACTCACTTTCAGACAACATAACCTCCTCTACAACTCATTCTATACCAGCTGAACAGAGCTGAAAATTGGAATATGACACAGTATAAAAAGTCTATCCTGAGGCATAATTCCACTGCACAATAGCATAATAGAAATAAAACCTCAGCTAGCAATTCAACTAAAAATGCCATCAGAGAGCTTCCAAGGAGGCCTTCTCTAGGCAAACACCAAAGTTGATTCTAGTCAGCAGGTATGGATGAGCTGCAATATAATCAACATAATGCAAGAGATAATTAGCAGGGGGTAAAAAGCCATGAAGCTACATGTAATACAAAGCACAGCCAGAGGGGATCAAGGGGTCAACAGTCAAGAAAAAAATTGTTAAAAGTATAACTACAAAAGACTTCAAGAACTTGTCTTCAGCACTAACCCAGATCTAATTGGGTCTTTCAATAGAGCATTTGACCTGCTTTCATACTCAATATGAAAACCAAGCATGAATATCTGTACAGTAAACACCACCCAGGGTGTGTTTAAGTCTGAAGATAGGAAGAGTGCTGGAGAAACAGTGAATCGTTTTCACTGTCAAATCTAGAATTTAAAATTAGGGATGATATCTTTTTAAAGCAAAATGCACAAGTGTTTCTATTCCTTTTATTCTCCGCTGTTAATAAAGGATGCAGTAGATAGGAAGAGAAACCTGCCCTGAGGGGGATTTGGTGTGTCAATTAAATTAGAAAGCTGGTCAGAGGAGGGTGCCTTCTTGGAGCTATCCAAGGACCTGGCACTCCAACCTTACACTAACCAAGGTCTCCTGAAATATATGAAATGCTAAGTGAGTCCCTAGTCATGTTCAAGATGGGACACAACATGTTAAAGAGCTGTGGTAAGGATAACAAAAAAGCATTGAATGTAAAATGCAATTTACAACTAATCCATTAAAGTTTATGTATTCTGATCCAGCTTAGACCAACCTGGTGTCCTCCAAATACCTTAGATTACAGGATATCCGCAACCAACATTACCAAATAAATGATACACATAGTCCCAGGCATCTGTAAGGTTCCACACTGAGGCACACTTTAAGTGAAGAGAAATAGAAGTGTGTTATTTTTTTTAAGTTGGATAATAGATGATTTTTCTTAAGCTCTTGGCAACATCCAATAAATGAAATTGTTTTCAAAACTGTAGGCAACTATTAACAAGTGTGGATAATTATAGTTCATTTAATTATTGATATTTCTAATCATTGTTACAGCAGTATGAAGGAAAATGAGAGGGAAGTGCAATTCTATTGAGAACAGATGAAGGGAAGCCTTTATTAGGAGGAAAAAAGCAATTTGAAGAATAAGACTCACCAGCTTCCTGTCTGTTGCCTACAAATTGTTATCCTTGGCAGCAAGCAAATGATTTAGTCCAAATTGGACTCCTCCCAAGTAGAAGAACAAGCAGCCTTTCTGTTAAGCCAATGCATATTATTAAAGCTTTTTAAAAATCTGAAAATGTATATAAATATAATTTTACAGATAAATAATACCCATTTTTAAAAGACAAAAACCCTCTTCTGTAAAAGGAAAATAATTATTTTCAGAAATGCAATTTTTGACAGCAGGAGTAAGTTATTTAAAAAAATACTTTCAATAAAATATAGGCAAGGGACATTTGCTAACCTCTCCAGAATTGATTCTCTATGAACAATTGAGCTGGAAGAAAATGCTGGCTGAAGGTATACCTCTCTCTCTCCTTTTCTTTCTCACTCTTTCACATACATACATACCCACATATACAAGATCTTGAGTGAAACTACCGGTATTACAATAATCTACTAGAGGAAGGATATTCTGAGTTCTTGTGACAATCCAGTGAGAAAACAAGGACAGACAAGGAAGAAGGTTTGAAAACAATTGGAGTCATGCTAAAATAATCTTCATCCATGAGTTACATAGTGTAACCACATTGATGAACAAAGAATATATACTTCTACATCCATCCATTTTCTGAATGATATGAGTGATGGAAAGTAACCATTTGGGCTATGGAATTGAAATGCTCTCTCTCAAAATGGATGCTATAGTGATGGACATTTTTTTGTTGTTTAGAGAAGGGGGACATACTTCTAAACAAAGCACTGGACCAAAGTTATCCATAATATTTATCTTCTAATAATACCTATGGCATAGAGAGGTACTCTTCAAATAAAAAATACAATTCTGATTATTTTACTAAAAGAAATGAAAAGAAAAATAACTTCAGATGGAGTGGGAATTTAGCAAGTTTTTGGCTGTGGTTTGTTCTCCAAGCTTGTTTCAATATAATTTCTGAACGTTTCATTACCAAACTAGGTAACATCATCAGCAGGATTTTCTTGTCCTATTCTCCTTAGCTCATAAATGTCTTGTCTGCCAGTGTGGTCAGTTGGTTGCACACAGAAGACATTTATGAGCTAGGACAAGACATTTATGAGAATAGGACAAGAAAATTCTGCTAAATATGTTACTACCGTAGTTTGGTAATGAAACATTCAGAAATTATGTTAAAACAAGCTTGGAGAACAAACCACAGAGCTAAAAACTAAAACCCGAGCTACAAGTATTTTCTATTATTTCAATTTTAGCAGACTCCATGAATACCACAATAACTAGTTTGCACAAGTGTTTGAAATGAAATTGGAATCAAGGTTTCAAAATCCTCAGCTTGCCCCAGCCTTAATAACAGCTGTCATACTTTGCTGATGAGAGTAGAGGCATTGGATACATCATTCTTAAGTTTTGGATATACCTGACTGTACAGAAATACTACTTTGTTCTTTAGTGTTCAAAATTTCTGAATATTATCAAGCCTTCAATATTATGGGTTCTATTTTGACCCTAACTTTGCCAAGCCCAAATAATAAAAATGTAAGCTCATACATTAGCAGCTAATTAGATAATAAATATTAGCTGAATAATTTAAATAAGAAATGGCACCAAAGGATGTATCAATGGTTTAATTTCAGAGTGAGCGGAATATTCAATTGTAATATAAATTCCAACAGTTCACTTTCTGTAATAAAGATATTTCATGATTAGTACTGAATATAAGGGGAAATAATAGATAATCATATAATTGACCTTTAAATCAGAGAAAAACCAGATGGAAAGATAGAATAGTCAATCTAAAATTGTACCAATGGGAATTAATCATGAGAAACAATATTTCATTTTGGTAAAAAAAAAAAAGGTAATTAGATATTTTGACAAGGACCCATAGATCAGAGGAATGGCTTCAGGCCAGATCAGATAATCCTGGGAGAACTGCCAAGGCAAACTGCAGATAATCAGAAACTGTGATGACTATCACTGTTTATTGAAGAAATGAATTGATGAATATAATAATATGTGTAACTAATTACTAATTGAATATTTATCAATATAGTTTAGATTTTTAAGTGAATGTTCTTTAAAATAACACATAGTATTTTTATCCTTTATACAAATCTGTGAAGATCTTCCTTACATCCGTATACAAGGTATTAGGTTGTATTCACAATCAAATGAATATTTCCAGCAGATCTTTACATGTTGCTATGAATGCTGTTATTTAATGTATTCTTGCATAATTACTAATTATGCTGCTCAAAAAAGGCAGAAGCCAATTAACAAATAACTTACAATTAACATCTACATTTTCCTACATAATTTCAACTGCAATACTGCTTTAAGTAGTCCAGTGTGCTTCAGAGCTTCAAAAACAATTTGGAAAAGTTGCTTAGGGCATGTAGAAGCACAGATGTAGCACCTTTACGCTTTATATGCTTTAAATCAGCCATTTTTCACTGGAACTACATGATTGCCTTTTGCAGTTCCCATGTGATTCCAGAACATCCAATCCACCTTTTCAGATTCATATATGTATATTGTGCTAAGTAGTGGATGTGTCTTTGGAAGATTGAACCATGCCAAATGTTGAATAAGAGCAAAACAAATTCCTTAAATTCCCACTCAAATACACACACACACACACATAGACACACACACACAGCCTTCTCTCCCAAACTCTTTGCCTTGATTTATCTGTTAAGAAGGTCATACCAAATAAGGAAGCTGATTAACAGAAATTGTTAGGACAAGTTATACTGAATGTGGCCCTTCACAGTTGCTGTAAATATACTATATGGTGCCTGGGTCAATCTTCCAAAGGAAAATCCCCTGCCTAGCACAAAATGACTAGATGCTGGACTGACCTTAAAGCACTTCATAGTCCTTAAACATTAAGTAATATACAGCTAGTCCTCAATTTACAACCACAATTGAGCCCATTTCCATCACTAATCATGGCAAAGTGAGTTTTGGCCTATTTTATGACATTTTTGCCACAGTTGTTAAACAAATCACTGCAGTTATTAAGTGAATCATGCAGTCATTAAGCAAATCTGGCTTCCCCCATTGACTTTACCTGTCAGAAGCCAGTTAAAAGGTTACAAATGGAGATCACTCGAACTTGGGACAGTGCAACAGTCATAAATACATGCCAGTCACCAAATGTCAGAATAGGAATGCTGCAACACTTGTGAGTATGAGAACCAGTCATAAGTCATTTTCTTCAGTGCTGTTGTAATTTCAGTCTCTAAACAAATGGATGTAAGTCAAGGAATACCTATATATGCTTTGTTATATATTTCTATTAACTAATATTAAAACAGTTGGTTAACTGGTAACTTTAATTTTGTTTAACAAACCTCATTTCCCTTTCAGTTTTCACTGCCACTTAATTTCAAATGTTCTATCTGTTATCTTTTCCTAGTTACTTAGATTGTTATAAGAGCTATTTCAATAGATAACTATTAGTTTTCTTTCTTGTACTTTTTAATCTTCTCTTTTAGTTTAGCAGTATAACTCTACCAATACACTTCATGGATTTAATTTGGTTTTTGAGTGACATTTGTAAAGGCAAGAAGATAAAAAGATTAGATTAGGCCAAAGTTAGAGGCAAAGAGCCTTTTAAAATCCCTTCTTCTGCTATCTCAGTTACTACATTCCTCTGCAGTAAAAGAAGTTTATCTTACTTGAACATAACAGCATATGGAAGATAAATCTTAAAAATGTATCTAGACTCTCCCTAATGATGTGAAAATGATAGTAGCTTTGAAGTTGCAGTTCCTAGATCAATAGTGCTAATTGAACAAGCAATGGGATTTCTGAAGAGTTTTTTATTGTGTCAAATTAATTAAAATGAAATAAGAAAAAATGTTTAATCATTATTTTAACATACTCATTTCAAAAATTTCTACTACATCAGAAATTATAGAAGAGTAATCTACATAGCCAAAAATCAGGAGTGTTCAGGCTAACAAATTTTATTAAAATTTTATTAAAACACATTAAGCTAGTTGAATAGACTTTTCTGTATCAGCATCTTTAGATTCATTCCTACCAAATTTTGATGATCTTCTACAAACCTGAATATAACATACCTGCAACAGATAATCAGACCAAAATAAAATGTAGAGAATTCAGGGGATTAAAAAGTGTGCATCTTTGTCCATTTTTTGATACTAACGCCTATGTCCAGTGTTTCTACTTCAAAACCTAAAACATCAACCTTCTTAAGGACAGACTAACGCAAAAAAAATAATAGGGAATTTGTATTAGGATGAAATTTATGCCAGAGTGGTTATAATTATGCTTCCATGGAAATGAACACCATGAGTCAAAGGAGTCTACAACAACTTGGCACAGCAACCATGCTGTGGCCAGCTTGCCACAGGCAACTTGTTGTAGGCAACTCACTGCGGGACAAGAATTACACTAATATTGAAGAAATAGTGAAATAGAATCATTAAAGAAAGGGCGCCAAAGGAGGAACAAAATGAAGTGCCAATGACAAAAATTAAAATATTTTTAAATTATTTTAAATAATTAATTAAGCAAGTTGTTCCATGGCAAGTTGGCCATGTCAAGTTGTCCCACAATGAATTGGCGGTAGCCAGTTGGCTGCAGCAAATTGTCCATGGTGAATTGACCATGGCAAGTTGGCTGCAACGAGTTGTTCCCTTTTGGAATCAAAGAGGTGTCAGTTGAAATTGCCCTTCAAAATGTGATAGGATCAAATTGCGACCACTGGCTATATTCCCATTCACTATGTTTTAGACCTGTTCCTCTAGTTGCCACTATCTTACTAAGATACACTGCAAAAGTTAAAACTTTTCCTTTATACCAGGTGCTATCCTTTGAGGTAGAATTTCTACATAAAATTATTGAATCATTGACTTGAGAAATATATTCCAAAATACCTCCCACATCAAAGAGATGGTATAATTTGTATCTATTAAGAAAATCTTAACTTATGGAAGAGCTCTCCAAGATGAAGATAGGTTGTCTTAAAAATAAAATTTAAAATACAGCCCCTTATATCCTCAGTTTTGAAGCTCCAGTTTTTACTGTGTACAATATTATTGCAGTTTTGACCATTGATACCTTCCTAAAGCCATATCACACAATCAGCAAATGCTGTGTGTTATAAATAACTTCCTACATCAAAGACTAACAAATTACTTTGAGGCTTTCTAAAAGTTAGTGGTTTCTGCTGTCTACTTTTTTGCCTTGATCATAAGATAGTAAATCATTTTACAGTAGGGAACACCTTGTTTTCATTTGCATTTTTATTTATATGAGAAGACATTAACCTCTGACGTTCCATATATCTGTATCAGTAGCTTTCAGATCAAGAAGGTTCCAGCCCAATTTGGGATGTTAGAAAGAAGAGCATTGGCTGGCTCAAGACTGCTCTCTTTATGGTTTATTCAACTGTATTTTTCACAGAGACAAGACTATCAATGAATTCTGTTTCCCTAGCAATAAACAAAACATGAGTGTCAAAAGGAAAGCAATGGGCTATTAATCACACCCTCTTGATAACCCTGACCCTACTAAAGCATAACATCTGTCTTGTGTTTTATGTGGCTGAAAGCCAAAATTAGGAGAAGGGAAGCAGCAGTTTCACTGGTCAAATATTAACATTGCACAGCATGTTGATTTTGTAAGCACCCTGCAAACTCAGAGACTTTAATGGAATTGTCTTTGATTTGGCTCCTATCCCATCCATTAATATTCCAAGAGTGAGTCACCCATGTGAACAGACAAACATTAACAAAGTCATGTCCAGACAGCCAGAATGAGCCACTCCCTTTTCAAGGGAGAAGAAAGAAGTGAGATCAACAAGCGTGTGTGTGTGTGTGTGTGTGTGTGTGTGTGTGTGTGAGAGAGAGAGAGAGAGAGAGAGAGAGAGAGAGAGAGAGAGAGAGAGAGAGAGAGAGTACATACATGTACTGACTGTATTATATAATGATTAAAACAATATATCATAATCTATCATAATCGACCCAGAGCTTAATGAGTTTCCTAGGAATCATATTGCTAAGATACTTCTCATTCTGTATTTGACCCAAGTCAGGACTAAAAATATATATTGTCAGGATATTTATCCATTTTGTATACTTTTATAGATCATCACTATTTAAACTGAGCTTCTTGGGGGCTTTTATAGAGAGCTTTATCACCAAAACTTCCTATTGTTCAATACAAAGTGGTAATAATTAACCAAGCCATCTAGCTGGAAAAAAAAAAGATTGTTTTATAGCAATGAACAGTATTTATGGATAGATAAGCAGAACGCAGTTACATTTCAGAAAAAGGGCTTCCTGAATTTGGTTTTGTCCTGTTGCAGACTGATTCCTGCCATTCTAAAGCATTCATCATCTGGAAAGGATTTCCAATGTAAGAAAATCTATGAAGAAAACGAGGAAAGAAACCAATGCCAATGCATTAGCATGATCCAGAAAAATTGTGAAGTATTCCTAAGCATGTATTAGTGTTCACTTTGTGTTTCATAGCCTAATTTAAGTTCTGAAAAGTTCCTTTACAATTCCATCTTAAGAAAAATAGAGCAAACATAACCAAGAAAAATAAAAAGAATTGTGTTATATGAATACGTTACAATTTTTGGTATAAAATTAAAGGTTCAATCTTTTTAGATAAAGTTAATCATGTTTATGGTCAGTAAAAATATTGTATGATGAAACTGAGTGCTTGTTTTTGTTCAGTCTAGGACTTAGCTAGCCAGAAACTAAACCTCCCACTAATTAAATAAATAGACCTTACCAGCCATGGCAGTCAAACATACACTTCAGATCTTTGTGATGTCAACCAAACATACTTGTCACACTATGATCAGGTGCCTGACAAAATGATGGGCAGATTAATAGGACTTCTGATGGAATTCAGAGAAAGTTCTAGGCAGCAAAGTATAAACAAGGTAGACATGTTTGGCATAGATTAAATAAGAATAAGATACACATTGTGCAATACATCACTGCTTAGAATCTAGGAATCTAGAATGAAGTTATGATATAATGAAATTCTAATAAAAAATCAGGAGAAGTAAAGGAACATTAAAAGTATTCTCAACATCTAGCAAGTCATTTTAGTCAATGGATTTATCAAAAAATAAATTAGCACTTGATATAATTTTTAATATATTTGTCATAACGTTATTATCATAAAACTGCAGGTAAAACCTGGACCACAAAATTTAGTCAAATGATTTATCAATTTAATTAATTTAAAAGCTGTTATATTGATTAATTGGTCATTTTTAAGTAATGTTTTACTTAAAAGTAAGTAATGTTCATTTGTTTTCAATGTAGTTGTGCATAATAATTTTAAGTGGGGAACACTACTTTAGAAGAGAGAGCCCTTCTTTATTATCAGAAAATATGAGCCTCAGTTCATGAAGAATCTTAGACCTAAAAACAAAACGCAAAATCATAGTAACTGAATCGGAAAGGATCATGTAAGCTCATTTATGCTCAATGCACAAGAGCAAATTAAAACATCCCAGACAAATGAATGTCTGACCTCCATATGAGGAGGCCCACCACTCTCTAAGTAATTGGTCAATCAAGATAAAAAGTCAATCTGGCAAGCAAGTTAAGCACCTAAGTAAAGATCCAATGAATACTACATATTAATCATCAGCTGAAACTAGAAAGAAAAGCCAAGATTGGATATTACCTTCTGTTTTATTTACACTGGTACACACCCTTCAGAGAAATCAGTCAGCAACCATTTCAAACAAGATGTTACAACATACCTATTAAATCAACATTCTAAATTAAGTACTGTGAGCAAGACATATATGTTCAGTGTTATCTTTTGACTCCCACCTACAAACACAAATATTTGGAACAGTAGTTTGCCAGGTTTGTTAGGATGCAACACATAACCTATTTAAACATTGACAGAAGTGTACTAAGTCAGGAAAAGATTTGAATCAAATTATTTTAAATATTTTACTGGCTCTAATATCAGATTAGAATGTATGAAAGAAAAACAAATCTGGTCAAAATAATTAATTTAAATCTTGCTTAAATGGCCAAGCTGTAAGTTCACATAGCCCAGCCTTTTTTATCTCTTTTATTTTATATTTTATATTTGGCTGCCCAACCCAATGGATTGTTTTCCCTCCAGATGTGTGGGACTGCAGTTCCCATAATTCACAATGAAGAACCATGCTGTTGTTGTTTTGTAAGAATTGAAGTCCAATATAACTAGGAAATATAACTGGAGAAGGTTGATTACAAAGCAAAAACAAATACATAATGCATAGTTTAGCATGTGGACAGTTAATTAAAGAAATGCTATTATCAAGATGCACATACCTAGAATTCTTCACAGACTACCTTACCAAATGTAGATTTAATTCTTAGGGGAAGGAAAGTGGTAATGATGGATGTATTCAGAAAACATTTTTTCAACTAATGGATTTCAGGTTGTTGACAAACCAAAACAATTGCCAACTCCGACCACCAGCAGAAGTCTGAATTTAAAAAGAAAGGACAATACTGAAACTAAATAATTTTGGATTGTAAAATCTAAAGCATATTGTGAAATATCTCTCCAAATAGATTAAAAAATGGCAGAATAGAGTATTAGTTATATGAATAAAGAAAATGAAACCTTGGAGGTATTTTTTCCTGGCACATCCATTCAATTTTCTGCACAGTGGTATGGAAGTGATTTGCCTTGCCTCCTTCTGGAATATTTTTCAACCTCCAGGCTCACCTACAGTTCTGGGATTTCCTGATCATCATTTCCCATCTAAATGCTAATTGTGTAACATCCTGTGGTGCTGCAATGAAGGCTTTTTAGGTCAATGCTTTGCTGGAGAAAGGTCCTTTAGAAAGTTCATAAACTAACTAACTTTAAATTAATACAATATTTCTATTTCAGACAAAGTTTTTTTCCATATAGCTTCAGATCGTCCATATAAAGGTGAGATAGTCTGGCAGATTTTTTTTTCATGTTTGATAGCCAGGGCCTGATTTGTTCAGTATTGTTGACAGGGGCATCAATAAAATGACAAACAGTAGTTCTTAGAGTGAGCGTCAGATCTGCCCCACTCTGATCCCTTAGGAAAGAAAAACCCTTGACTCCATTTGATTGAAGTGAAAAGTATTTTTACTAAAAGATGCTGGTTGCAGTAAAGTCAGGCAGAATCTAAGTTTCCTGTGCAGCAACACAAAACTATTTTCTTCATTCCCCATTCCTGATTCCTCCCATCCCTCTCCACAAGTCCAAATCCAATCCAAATCCAGCCAATGCAATGCCACCAAGATGTTTTGGGAACACTGAGGTGTTTGGGCTAGTAACTTTCCACACTCAGGGTAAACGACCTTGAGGATTCATGGCACAAACTGGTCTTATGTAGATCTGCTTTTTCTTAGCTGCCATACCACCCCTCCCTAATTCCCACAATAAATGCATACAGGTTTATTGCCATTTGTTACCCATCTCTCTCCCCTAGTCCTTTGGTAGCAGGATTCCAGTGAAGTGCCAACCCAAAGATGGTGGATCTGATAGTGAGCTTCTTTGAAATAGTCTTCTCTTGATATTAATCTCTCCCACTCTATCATCAATAACCAGCAAGTAGGTCTTCTTTTCTGCCTTTCATCTTTGCACAAAGCTTCTGATGTTTTGATTTACTCCTGTTATTTCTAGGCATTTGATTATTCCAATCATGTGGCAGGGAGTTTAATGTCTTCTTGTAATCAACCCAAGCTACATTCAAATTGATCTTCCTTCTCTTGCAATTTTCCTAAATTATCTTGTCAATTAGAACTCTCTTTGTTGTTTGGCAGTTTCCTTTCTGCTCAAGTGGAAAGAGCTTGTTTTCAACTAGATGCTATTGGACTTCATCAATTACCTCACCAGTTAGCAATTTGAAAGTTATTGGTAAGGAGGTAATTGGCCTGTAGTTGCCTGAAGCTGATCTTAACCACTGAGACCACCACAGCCAGTTCCATAATCTTTCAATTCTGAATTTCAAATCTGAATTTCAAATTAATATCATTGTGGTTTGTTATACAGCCAGCCAGATGTTTAGACTGGATCTGGCATTTTTACCCAACTATCAAGTCCTTCGCAATAGGCAATGTTGTTAAAAGCATTTCTGAAGGATGTAGGCTGTTCCATGTAAAACTGCCTTTTGCAATTAACTAATGGTGCTTTTGTCAATGCTGATGGTGTTCAAGTGGTCCTCCAGATATTTTGGGATTTCATCTAAGATGCCTATTTTTATTGGTACAGTCTTTGCTTTCTTTTGCCACAGTCATTCTACTTCTATTTGCAGGATTTTATATTTTTATTTACTCCAGTTCTTTCTTTTATTCAGCTTCTCTGGGTACTGCCACATCAACTATTGAGACTGTTTTGTCTTTTTTATTGACAATTGTTAAGTCTCTGTGTTGTTAGAGGAACAATAAAAAGCAAAATATGCCTTTCCAAAGAACACTTTGAAAATGAAATTGTTGATCTAATTAGTATATTGAAATAAGGGTGCAATGTAAGGAATGTTAAATGTTTTTCTGGTCTTCCTCTCTCAACAATTGATGTGTGAATAATAAAAGGTAAAACTGGGTGCCTCTTAGTTTCACAACCAAAACCCATCCAAATTTAGTCTGATTATTCCTTATGTCCCTTCCAAAAATAAGAGATCCATGAGCCCTTAAGATCTGTCATTCAGACAAATATACTTGGACAAGCAGATCCCTTTTAGCTGTTATACTTTTAACAAATACCCTTATATACGCCAACCAGATTAGTAAGCTGACGAATATGGGAGACCTGTTTATTTACTCTTACAATAACCTCTTTGTCAACCAATTTATCTGACAACAAAACATGTTTAAACATATGCATGGTATCAGTCTAGCTCACAGGTCAGCAACCTGTGGCTCCGGAGCCACATGTGGCTCTTTGAGCCTTCTCCTACAGCTCCCAGCCTCCTCTGCCATTTGCAGAGAGAGAGACAGAGAGAGGCACTTGCGCTTCCCTGCTTCGACCCTCTCTCTGTGTGTGTATGTGTGTAAAAAAGAGAGTAGCCTCATGCTGTTCTGACGAGCTGACAAGCTTATTGAGCAGGGCTCCTCCCTTTCCTGCATCTCTGCAGGAAGCAGGAAGGGCAGGAGAGAGCCAGCCTGTTGGAGAGCAGCTTTAAGCCAGTTTGCCAGGTGAGCAGAAAATCGGAGAGAGGGAGAGAGAGGGGGAAGGGAGGGAGGGAGAGACAGGAAGAGAGAAAAAAGAGAGAGAGAAAAAGAGAGAGGAGAGAGAGGGGGAGAGAGGGGGAGAGGAGAGAGAGAGAGAAAGAGGGAGGGAGAGAGAGAGAAAGAGAGAGAAAGAAAGAGAAAGAGAGAGAACTCATGCACAGCAGCCTCTATTTCTTTTTAATTAAACTCTTCAATCAAGTTTCCCCTCTTGCGTGCGTGTGCGCGTGCAAGTTTTGCAGCTCCCAGTGTTTTCTTTTCTCTGGGAAATGGGTCCAAGTGGCTCTTTGAGTGTTTAAGGATGCAGACCCCTGGTCTAGCTCATTCAAATGAATATACATAAAACGTGTTACTGAAATGGGCTGTTTCAGTGCAATATTTTTGGCTATTTCAAATTTTGACTGGACAATTTTATTTATGGGGAACCTACATAGTCAGCAATAATATATGAATCTATTGAATTTTTCACATACCTGCAAATAATATAATTTCTATGGCACTAGTATGTTTCAAAGCAATTCTTTCTTCAAATTTTAAAAAAAAATTCTTAACTCTAGGATTGCAATTAAGGAAAGTGGAAGTAACGTAACTTGCAGAATACATTCAGCCTAAACAATTAACTCTCAGAAGACACCTTATTTATGATATATAGATATGCTTATTACCCTACTTATGGTATTTGGAGCTGTAATTCTCATGTCTTCATTATGGCATTATGACTCGCGACTGGAAAGCGATCACGATCCACTAATCCTTACTTTTACATTACACCAGAAAGTGCTAAGGGCTGGCTCAACCTATCTACCTAGGTTTGAGAACCAAAATACCCAGATAAAAATTAAATGTTCAAAGAAAAATGCAAAGGAAGTTACTGAATGGATGTTAGCCCCAGAAACCATAGAATTACATACATCTCTATTAAGGAATAAGTTTGAAGGATCATACTTAGAGGGGTTTGAAACTTTAATTTTAAATTTGAAATCGGTTCTCATTAATAGAATATTAGTTCACCCCCAAAAGCCGGTTTTAAAGAATAAAAGATGGTTTGATAGGGATTGTATGCAACTAAAAATATATATATATAACAAGGAATACAGAAAAAGTAAAAATGCCCCTTCTGAGGATCATACTCACTGCTTAAAACAGTTGAAGGCACAATATAAGACCCTTCTAAAAGAAAAGAAAAGGGCGGCTCTGAAGGAGTCTTGGCATAGACTAATTGCATCAGTCAGGACAAAAAATACATCCCTTTTTTGGCACATTACCAGAGGATTGGGGAAATCCCCCCTACCGCCAACTAATCAGGTACCGATTTATGCCTGGGAAGAATATTTTAGAGAGCTATATGCAGACCCTGACTATGTAACTAATGAGAGCCAAATTAATTTGGACCAAACCCCTTATTGGCCCCCTGTTACACCAGGTGAGATATCCCAATTGATTGGAGCCCTCAAGGCTAATAAGGCACCCTTATTGTGCTGACAATGTCCTGCCAGAAATAATAAAAAATAATTCCAGTTGGTGGGCCCCACTTTTAGCATCTCTGTTTACTTTTATAGATAGAACAGGTCATATGTCAAGATGACTCTTTTAGTTCTGAGCATGCACAAGATGGACGTTTATGCCTGAGTGCCCAATGCTTGGGTCTAGGAGATGAGGTTTGGGGAGCCCACCCAGGGGGTATATTTCCATCAAACACCCCTGGGTGGTTACCGGAAAACGCTGCCGACCACCAGGCGCTGTAACGGGGCTTCAGGAGTCCGGACTGAGCTGGGGCGAGCAGAGGCGTCGGCAGCTATGCGCGCGACGTCTTTGGAAATGCCGAGGCCTCGGAGGATGATGTGGATTGGAGCCGGGAGCCGGCGTAGCTGTAAAAGATCTGGAGTAGGACCTGCGGTGGGTTAAGAGCTCCCTGGGGGGAGAGCCAGCTGGTTTTTTACTGATAGCTGAGGAGCCCCGCAGGGAGAGAGCTGGCCCCCTCCCCTCCCTCAATGATAGCTGAGGATGCAGTGAGGTGAGGTCATGCTGGACATGCTGGAGCCTCGCAACTGGCCTCTTTCCTCCCCCTTTCCTCCCCCTTCTGAGAGGAGGAGAGCCTGGAGTAGTGGAGTGACGAGGGTGAGAGCTTTGTGGGAGAGAGCCAGCTGGCCTCCCCCGTCCCTCAATGATAGCTGAGGAGCCTCCCCTGTATTGCTCAATGACAGTGTTGCAAATTGCTAATCATGAGAAATCCAGCAAGAACTATTATGCTTCCAGCTTGCCAGGCCAGCACAAGAGGCATCACACATGGAAATTGATCGATACCCCAGGATCCGGAGAGACGAGGGGAACACCCTATGATGATGAGCTTCCTCCTTCCTCCTCCCCCCCAATGACAGCTGAGGGCGTGGTGAGGTGAGGACATGCTGGTGCCTCGCGGCCCCATCCCACCCCAAGACCATATGGAATTTATGGACAAACCCTCATCTTTGTGTTTTTTACCCAAGCTATGATTATTGGATGCAGGATAAGGCGAGCCTTCTTGCACTGCAAGATGCCTCCCTCTCGCAGAAATGGCCTGTATGTCTTTCGAAGGCCTACCTTGATGACGGATTTTGGAATCCTGAGAGGTGGCATGCTCAAAAAAAGGGGTTATGGGGGTTTTTAAGTAGGGGTTTTAAATGTTTTAAGGGGTTCTGGGGTGGGGGGTGGGAAGATTAATAATAGTAATGGTGTAGGCCTGGGGGGAGGTCTACGAGATAAGGGAGGGTTAGGGGGTGGGAATAAGGAGGAGGAGAAACATGGGCCAGGCAACGGGTGAGACCGGAACCATGAGGGTGTGGATCAGGGAGGGGCAGAGGTGATTTAGTTCCCATCGGTTTTGTAAGTGGGAGGGGCAGATATGGCGGGAGTAGGGGGCCACATCAATTTATCAGAGTGCGCCCCCGCTATCTTCGAGCGGTGCCGCGCTCCGACCCCCGTGGCTCTACTTGTGATCTGGGTTGTTTAGAGCCAAAGGGCCCGGGTTGTAGGCTGATGCTGTGCAACGCCAGGTCTGTGGTTAATAAGGCCCCCCTGATACAAGATTTAATTACAGAGGGGGCTGTAGACCTGGCGGGTATTACGGAGACCTGGTTGGGACCAGAGGGTGGTGTCCCTCTGGTGGAAATGTGCTCTCCAGGCTTCCTTGCATTTCACCAGCCGAGAACTCAGGGCAGGGGTGGGGGAGTGGCAGTTGTGATTAGGGAAGGTCTCAGGCCAAGGGAAGTCACTGTTCCTCAGACGGCAGGCTGTGAATCCCTCCTTGTGAGGTGGGACCTCGGGGGTCCTAGGGCTGTGTTGCTCACGTATCTGGCTCCCTGCCACGTGTCAACCGCCCTGTCCGAACTCTTGGGCGTCATCGCTGCGGTGGCGGTTGAGGTCCCCAGGCTAGTAGTCATGGGCGACTTCAATCTGCCGTCTGCGGGTGAGGCGTCTGGGGAGGTTCGGGAGTTCATGGCTTCCATGACAGCCATGGACCTGACCCAGGTAATTCAAGGTCCCACACACACGGGGGGAAATACGCTTGACCTGGTTTTTGTCTCTGGTCAGTGTCTGAGTGATCTGGATACGAGAAATATAATTATTACACCTTTGTCATGGTCAGATCACTCTCTCCTACGCTTGGACTTTTGGACCGCTACACCCCACTGCAGGGAGGCGGAACCAATTGTTTGGTACCGCCCCAGGCGACTGATGGAACCTGAGAGGTTCCAGACGGAGCTTGGGCCAATACCGGAGGCTCTGACACATATAACACACAACTCGGTCGGGGCGCTGGTAGCTGCCTGGGATAGGGCAGCTGCTGATGCCTTGGATAGGGTTGTGCCTTTGCGGCCTCTGAACCGGCGTGGTTCTCGATCGGCTCCCTGGTTTAACAGGGAGCTGAGGGAGATGAAGCGCCGGAAAAGATGCCCAGAGAGCAGTTGGAGGGCGAGTCGCTCTGAGTCTGACCGAACACGAGTAAGAGACCATATTAGGACTTACTTAGTGGCAATAAGGGCAGAGAAGTGTTCTTATGTCACTGCCCTTATTGCGTCATCAGATAACCGCCCAGCCTCCCTGTTTAGGGTAACCCACTCCCTCCTTCATCGGGAGGTGAGGGGGGACCCCTTGGAGGGAAGAGCTGAGAATTTTGTGCAATACCTGCATGACAAAATTGCTCAGATTCGGGAAGGCTTTAACTTCAACGAAGGCGGTCCAGCAGAAGTGGCTGAGGCCGGTCTTGAGACTGCTATCTGGGCTGAGTTTGACTACGTGACACCTGATGACGTGGACAGGTTGCTGAGAGGTCTTAGAGCAACCACATGTTTATTGGACCCGTGTCCCTCCTGGTTGGTACTGGCCTCCAGTGAGGTGACGCGAGGTTGGCTCCAGGCAATTATCAACGCCTCGTTGAGTGAGGGTGTCTTCCCCGCTGCCCTGAAAGAGGCGGTGATGCGACCCCTCCTCAAGAAGCCCGCCTTGGACCCGGCTGTTCTATCTAATTACTGTCCTGTCTCCAACCTTCGCTTTGTTGTGAAGGTTGTTGAGAGTGTGGTTGCTCGACAGTTCCCTCAGCACCTGGAGGAATCGTCGTACCTGGACCCGTTCCAGTCGGGCTTCAGGCCAGGTTACAGCACGGAAACAGCTTTGGTCGCATTGGTGGATGATCTCTGGCGGGCCCAGGACAGGGGTTGCTCCTCTATCCTGGTGCTATTGGACCTCTCAGTGGCTTTTGATACCATCGACCATAGTATCATGCTGCGCCAGCTGGCGGGGCTGGGTATAGGGGGCACCGTGTTTCGGTGGTTCTCTTCCTTCCTCTCTGGCCGGACGCAGTTTGTGTTGACAGGGGGTCAGAGGTCGACCCCGAGGCCCCTTGATTGTGGGGTACCTCAGGGGTCCGTCCTCTCGCCCTTGTTGTTCAACATTTATGTGAAGCCGCTGGGTGAGATCATCTGAGGTTTTGGGGTGGAATTCCATCAGTACGCTGATGATACTCAGCTGTACATTTCCTACCCCGAACCACCCAAATGAAGCTCTTGACCTGCTGACCCAGTGCCTGGAGGCCGTGCGGATCTGGATGGGGAAGAACGGTCTCAAGCTCAACCCCTCCAAGACCGAGTGGCTGTGGTTACCGTCGTCCCGGTACAACCAGCTGACTCCATCGCTGTCTATCGGGGGCGAGTCAGTGGCCCCCACGAGAAGGGCTGGCAACTTGGGAGTCCTCCTAGATTCACAGCTGTCCCTTGAGAACCATCTGACAGCCATGGCCGGGAGGATGTTTTACCAGATTCGTCTGGTACGCCAGTTGCGCCCCTTCCTAGATAAGGACGCACTATGCACGGTCACCCATGCCTTCGTCACTTCCAGACTGGACTATTGTAATGCTCTCTACATGGGGCTCCCCTTGAAGTGCACGCGGAGGCTTCAACTGGCACAGAATGCGGCCACGCGGGTGGTAGTGGGGGCACCCTGGTGAGCACGAATGGCCCCCATCCTGCGCGAGCTGCACTGGTTGCCGGTGGCTTTCCGGGTGCGCTTCAAGGTACTGGTTACCACTTTTAAAGCGCTCCATGGCATAGGACCCAGTTATTTACAAGACCGCCTTCTGCCAGTAAATACCTCCCATCGACCAGTTCGCTCCCACAGAGAGGGCCTCCTCAGGGTGCCATCGGCTAAGCAGTGTCGGCTGGTGGCGCCCAGGGGGAGAGCCTTTTCTGTGGGGGCACCGACGATGTGGAACGAGCTCCCCCCTGAACTCCAGACGTGTCATGATCTCCGCACCTTCAGAAGAGAGTTGAAGACTCATCTCTTCAATCAAGCCGGCCTGGCCTAGATCTCCTCGGGTTTTAAATTTTTAAACAAGGCTGTTCGGGTTTTAGAATTGGGTTTTTTAACAGGTTTTTAGTAACAGCCTTGTATTTATTTAATTTAATTTTAAATATTTATTGTTTGTAAACCGCCCCGAGTCCTACGGGAGAGGGGCGGTATAGAAATTTAATAAATATAAATATATAATATATAAGAGATGGGGATTAGCAATTATCATACCAATCTATAAAAAAGGTAGTAGAAATGACCCAGGAAATTATAGACCTATTAGTCTTCTGAGTGTTATTAGTAAAATGTATGCCAAACATCTAAACTATAAACTTCAGGATTGGCTAATTTCGGGGGGGATAATTAAAGATGAACAAGCCGGTTTTAGAGAAGGAAGATCAACAGTGGATCATATCTTGGTACTTCACCATCTAGTACAAAAATACACACATAAAAAAAAAATCCTCTCTGTTTGTGGCCTTCCTAGATTTTAAACAGGCCTTCGACTCAATATCTAGGAACACCCTATGGGAGAAATTAGAAGGCACTATTACTGATAAACGCCTCCTTTTCCTCATACAAAAATTGTATGCAAATTCCACCTTGAAAGTGAGGTGTAATCCCCAAGGGACTTTAACCAGCTTAATAAGGGTACAAAAAGGGGTACGGCAGGGTTGCATCCAGTCTCCCGCCCTTTTTAACTTCTATATCAACCCCCTGATCGATCTCTTACAGAACCCCGATTTGCATCCACCCAACCTAGCACATCGCAAAATCCCAATTCTTCTATATGCCGACGATGCGGTCATTATTTCGCAAACTCCTATAGGACTGAAGAGAGCCATTAGGGCAACACTTGGCTACTGCAGACAGAACAAGTTGGTCCTTAACTTTGATAAATCAAAACATTTAGTTTTTGCTAAGAGACCCAGCCAATACTCCTGGAAAATAGAAGGACATAGTTTGGAACAGGTTAGAACATTTAGATACCTTGGGGTGGTCTTCCACTCACAAGGGACATGGAAGGCACACCTGGATCACACATTGCAAGCAGCCAATAGGTCCTTAAATGCAATCAAACATTACTTTTACACAGGCAGAGGTCAATTAGTACCTGCTGCCTTAAAACTTTTTGAGGCCAAAACATTGGCGCAAATTCTATATGGGGCATAAACAGGAACCCTTGCAAAGAAAAACTTGCTGGAAACCATACAAACCAAATTCCTGCGAGCCATCTTAGCTGCACCAAAGGAACGCCAAATGCCCAATTAAGAATTGAGACAGAATTGAGACAGGCATGCCCCAAATCCAGGTAAGAGCCTGGAAGATGATGATTTCTTTTCAGAGGGATTGTCCCCGTTAGTGCTGACTGACAACTTTCCTTCCCCCTGGAAGCAGGCGATAGATCATAAACTGGGCTCTTATGGGCTCTCTTCAATATTCTTAATGTCCCTAGGCTTTCACCAAGCAAAGCAAGTAATATCCAATAGAATAAAGGACATGGAGTTCCAAGAAGAACTAAATAGGTTGCCTTGCCACAGTAGGGATAGAATCAAACAGGGTGTGTGGGAAGCGGCAAGATATTTGAATAATCTGACCTTCCCAAAACAAAGAATAGCTTTTTTCAGAGCCAGATTTAACATTCTTCCCTCAGCACTCCTACAGGGCAGGTATAAGAGAACAGCAATAGCAGAATGGGTATGTATATGTGGTAAAGGAGAAGTCGAAGATATCTCACATGTTTTATTGTACTGTGAGTTATACCAAGTTTATAGGACAGCGTGTATTCTCCTTTTATTAGAGAGATTGCCAGGGAGGGCAGACAATTTTTATGTAGGCTTTCTCCTCCAAGACTCAAACTCTTCTATCATGCATGCACTGGCAAAATACTGTGTTGCGGCAATGTCCACAAGAAAAAAATTGGTTACAGATTTATAGTTGTCAATTTGTGCCAATTTTTGGGAGATATCTCTAATTATGTTTGGAACATTATATTTACTCACATATTAATCGGCTATCCATTCACGTAAATTAGGGAGTGACCCTAACATTTTGAGAACATGTATTTTCTTAACAGGGATGTTATTATTTACTATTAATGTTTGTACTATTTTTATTATTATTTAATATAGTGTAAAAAATGATGGCTATTGCTGGTCTACAACCGTAATAAAGTTTATTATTATTATTATCATTATGGCATGGATCATTAGCAATATACATATTCTTAAAAAGTGTTTCATTTTTACACTTTCTATTTTAATTTATATACACACACACACTTTTGACTACACTTGGAGAAACGTGGTACCTACTATCTTTATGGCTTTTTAACAATCTGCAGTTACAAAAAGATACATACTGTAAACAAGAAGCACTTTGTTCCAGATCCTGAAGAGAAATAAACATGCCAAAAAAAATTTCCCATGAAACATGGAGCAGCAAATTATTTGGAAAAAAAAACCCTAAGGCTAAAACTTTTATGATTTTTCATCCCCCATCCATGCTTTTCCTGATTTCATAAATTAATATTTTCTATGTAATATTTTAAGTCTAGCCCCTACCACTTGAATACTTCCTGAATCCAAGAATAGCCCTAAAATAAGCATCAGTTATTTCAACAGTGATCTGATACACAAAACTTGCACATACTTTAATCAACAAAAGCAGAGACATTCATACATCTCCATGTTCCTACAGAATGACAGGCCAATTGATCTTGTTCATTTGTCAGCTCTTGGTCTCTCTTACATAAATTACAGATCCCTTCATGCCTCTTTGTAGCTTTATGATTATGGTTCCCTCAAACTCAATCTTACATGCTCATGATAAAAACAAAAAAAGGAAAATTAACTTTATCTGATTCACTTAACACTTAAACAAAGTCAGACTCATTCTTCCCACATAAGAAAAGCTATGATTATTTTCCAAGGGGAATAGTTAGACCTGGCTGCTTTTCCAGTTGTGTTTAGTCTCCATGTAATAAAAATGTACTATAAGAAAGCACTTAGTTTGCTTGCTAGCCACTTTTTTATATTGAAGATCTCATCCAAGTACCTCACTTTGGTGCCTGCCTTCCTTCCTTCCTTCCTTCCTTCCTTCCTTCCTTCCTTTTTCTTTTTCTTTTTCTTTTTCTTTTTCTTTTTCTTTTTCTTTTTCTTTTTCTTTTTCTTTTTCTTTTTCTTTCTTAGTATGTTTTTACCTTCTTCCAGGATGTTTTTCCCACTTCCCAGCCTAGGGCAGAACAAGAGTAACTGGTCCAAACTCACTCAGTTTTTAACAACTAAGAGAAGACAAGTGGTCTACAACAGGGCTTTTCAACCAGTGGTACGGGTACCACCTGTGGTTCATTGGCACCTGGCAGGTGGTATGCGACCATCCTAGAAAAAGTAGCAGGGGAAGGGAATGAGCTGAACGGATGGCAGCATCGCACAAGCATGAGCAAGACATGGCTGGAGCTGCAGGGCTGTCAGGGCTCAGCGGAAGCCCCAGGATCAGCGCCAGGCTCCAGCTGGAGCTTGGCGCTGATGCTGGTGCTTCTGCTGAGCCCTGAAGAAGTGCCGATCAGCTGGAAAGCCACACTGATCCTAGCGCTTCTGCTGAGCCCAGAAGACGCGCCAATCAGCTGGAATGTTGCAGCATCTCCAGGGTCTTGTGATTTACATTCAGATGCCTGGCAACTGATTCATATTTATGACGGTCACAGTGTCCCAGGGTCATGTGAAGTGACCAAAACCTGCTGCAACCACTCAGCAGATGGGGGAAATAAAAACCAAACACCCCCCACCCCATCCATGCTGCCAATCCTCAACAGAAATGCTCACAACAATGAAAACCTCGGACAGGAGGAAGAGCGTGGCCGGGTGGGCAGGCAGGTGTCTTGCTCAGCTGTGGCTTGGGGAGCACTTTTTTCAGTGCCATTGTAACTTCGAACAGTCACTAGGCAAACTGTTGTAAGTCAAGGACTAACTGTACTTTATCACTTTTTTCTTTTTTGGGGGGGTCATCAAGTTTTTGACACCTTGCTAGGCGACTGGTGGTATTCGGATATTGCCATATCCTAAAATGGTACAATGGGTGAAAGGATTGAAAAGCCCTAGTCTACAACAAAGTATCTTAAATCAGCTGAAATATATTGCAATAATGCAATGGAAAGGCTATTGTCATACAATCTATTTCCAGTAACAAATGAATCCTCTGCCACTTTAAATATTATTGTAATACAGCAAATGTATTTATGAAATACACTTCTAGCTTATCCACAAAACCTTACATAGCATTCTATAATACAGTAGCCCCAGACATGTTTGATTCTTAAAGTTCTCACTGGCTATATTGACTGGAAACTCTCAATGCTGTAATCCCAAGACATCTGAAAGTATCAAACTGGGGAAGGCTGCCAGGGTGAACATGTGCTCAGATTCAGAAAAAGGCAAAAGCATTTGGAACTGTTTAGCCTAAAGAGGAAGTGTGTAAAAGGGGAATATGATAGAAAAGGCTGCATATGATTTTACATGACATGGAAAAAATTTCTTTTCTCACATAAAACTTCATAAAGATTCAGGACTTAGCAAGATGCATAACTAAATGTAAAATTCATTGCCATTAGATGGCCAACCATTTAAATAGTTCTAAAAGGGGGATTAGATAAGTGGATGAAGACAGATGTTTCATCAAGCCACCTGATTCAAGCTATATAGAATTTTAAAGGTAATAAACAATATTTCATATTTTATCCTAGGGCTTGCAGACCAAATATTCCTTCCAGAATTTCAAGTAGCAGTGCTTTTTTGCATGTTTAGATGCAAACAGTGCATCTATCGTTGTTTAAAGAGGACTGTTTCCCTTAAGTCTTGTCTATGAGGTTTGCAGGTACATCTAATTGGTCACTGTAACTTGGAATGCTGCATTAGAAAGTCAGCAAGATTCTTCTTATCCTTTATGTCCCATTGTATGTCCCTCTCAGAAAAGAAGAGAAGGGGATTTGCAATCTCATCTGCTTTAGTGAACATGCAATTCTATGTATATGTAAGCTAAATTCTCCAGGCTTGGAAGAAGCATATTCTTAATCATTTATCCAGTCAAGGCAGGTCTTAAATGGAGGCACATTATAACTGCTAATCAGAAGGTGATTCCAGAAAAATGTATCTGATCTCCAATAATAAAATAGCTCTACAAAAAGGCAGAATGTGTGTGTATGTGTGCGTGTTTTAAATCAAGTTATGTACATGATGAAACATACTGTATGAACATAAAAAGACTTTGTTAGCTCAAAGTGTCCACTAGATCTCTAGGAAGATCATCCATGTTCCCCACCAAAATGTATATATATCGCCTTCAATTTGTACAGAATATATTTTCACCAAGATTAGCAGTCCAGATGTTGCTAGAATACAATCTGTATTATTTTTCACCAGGGTCTGTGGAAGAAATTATAGAAATTGGAATTCAAAATAATCTGCAATGCATGCAATGGCACAATGAACACACAAAAGAGGCAAGACTTGCATCATTATATTGTGATGCTGACTCCATAATTCTGTTTCTGCCACCCACCCCAGTGCTGTTATTCTCACCTCCTTCAAAAAGTTGTCTAAATATTTCTTAAAGCCCTAACTTTCCTGCTGGCTACCACTAGACTGTGTGAACAAAAACTATGATGGTATTATTATTGCCCCACAATTGCTTCCCAACTGCCCATATGTGAACTTTGTGACATTATACCACACGCCTTTGCTCTTCTGGGTTAGGGAGGGGGGCAAAAAGGGGCTTGAAAATTTGAATACATAATAATGTTATCTCCCTAATCCATTCCCAGTTCTATGGATTGATCTGGCCATCCGTAAGTTTGATTGCTTCCTTCCTTTGTTCTTCTCATAAGTAGTAATAGTTCCTCCAATGCTTTTATTCTGCTGTCAATCCTAATTTTAAATGTGCCAAATAAAGAGGGTAACACATTCCTCTTTGCTAAATATGTATTTTCCTATACATTTAGCTTAATGTTCTATCAAAATAAGTTCTTGCTTTGCTCCATACCAATGCATTTTTAATGCATACCATAGTATCCAAGGCAGCCCAATTCAGCAACCAGAATGGGAGGCTTTTAAAGTACAGTATCTTCACAGAATAATATCAGTTTATTTAAAAAAAAGATGAAACAGCCAATATCAGCATGTTGTTGGCAGAAATGTGCTATTTTTTATGTGTCTTTGGTGTGTCTCAGCAGTAATTCTAAACTTCTCTTAAGAAAAGATAGCCATCCTCCATCTTTTAAAAATACTTCTTGCTTCGGCATTAATAGCAACCTCAAAAGTAAATATACTGAAGCCTGTTATTCAAGGAACTAGCTTAATATATTGCTCCAATGCCGCAGTAAGCATATTCCAATCCTGCTATAAAAATATTATATTCTTTTGTCATTAATATGGGGCCAACAGCAACAACAAATATCCTTGTCATATTTGATGTCCATTGATGAGTTCATGAGCAAACTAGCTAGCTATTATTGTTAGATGTATAGAATCCTTTTATCCAGAAATTGTCACAGATTAAGATATGGCCTAATTCTACCTTTTAAATGATCCTAGCAACACATATTGAAATCACATTAATGCACAACTGATGGACTTAGACTGTGCTTTGTGTATGAATCTGGAAAAGAGAATAAGAAGAATGAAAAATTAATTTTATGAACACTTCTAAATAAATAGGCTAAGGCTGAAGCTTTGTATAGTTTGTATTAAATAACATACGCTTAATTAGATTAGTTTTTTTAAAAATAGCAAGCAAAAGGATTTTAAAATAAAAAGTTGAAAGCAGGAAAGCTAGCAATATAGTTGGGTTAAGTTTTAAGTACAAAGAAATGCCATATTTGGTACTTGACTCCCAGTGTCACTGTGAGTTGGTGGCATATAAATTTAATAAATTATTATTATAGTATATACACAACAATGTGAAAACACAGCTGCCAGTACTTTAGCTGGCATAAAGTTTTCCCCAAGAATCTAGAATATTGTAATATATTAGAATAATATATGTGAGAATACATGCTGTGTGGCCTTTGGTAACAGATAGAGGAATATTTTATCAATGTTCATATTTTCTAAAAGCAATCCAATTTTGGGGGTATAGCACCCAGTGTGCCAATAACCATTATGGATTTTTGTTTTTTAGGTGAACATCATGTGCAGATCACATGAAACATATAGAAGTATGTAGTAATTGTGAGAGGGATATAGGTGTCCTAGTAGACTACTACTTAAGTATGAATCAGGTTGTATGAGCCAGCAGTGTGCTGCAGCTGCCAAAAAAGCCAATGTAGTTCTAAACTACATCAACAGAGAGACGTTATCAAGATCATGTGAAGTTATACTACTGCTTTATACTGTACCAGTGAGGCCACATTTGGAATACTGCATCCACTTCTGGTCATCATGATTTTAAAAAAAGAGACCCTAGAAAGAATATAGTCCTCGACTTATGACCACAATTGAGACCAAATTTTGGTTGCTAAGCGAGACATTTTTAAAGTGAGTTTTGCCCCATTTCACAACCTTTCTTGCCACAGTTGTTAAGTCAATCACTCAAGTTGTTAAGTTAGTAACACAGTTGTAATGTGAATCTGACTTCCCTATTGATTTTGCTTGTCAAAAGGTTGCAGATGGTGATCACATGATCCTGGGACCCTGCAACGATCATAAATATGAACCAGTTGCCAATTATCTGAATTTTGATCACATGACTGTGGGGATGCTGCAAGGTCGTAAGTGTGAAAAATGGTCATAAGTTACTTTTTTCAGTGCCCATTGTAACTTCAAATGGTTACTAAATAAACAGTTGCAAGTTGAAGACCACCTGTACAGTGAAGCGCAACAAAGATGACAAGGGGTCTGGAGGCTAAATTGTATGATGAACAGTTAAAAGAACTAGGCATGCATGTTCTAACAAAGAGAAGGAACAGAGATGATATGATAGCTGTCTTCTAGTACATGAGGGGTTATCACAGAGAAGTGGCGATTGATTTGTTCTTCAAAGCACCTGAGGGCAGGAGAAGAAGTAACAGGGTCATTAAAAAGTAATCCTGGAACTAAGGAGAAGTTTCCTGGCAGTGAGAACAATTAATCAGTGGAATGGCTTGCCTCAGAAGTTGAGGGTGCTCCATCGCTGGAGGTTTTTGTGAAATGATTGGATGACACTTGTTCAGAATGGTATAAGTTCTCCTGCTCAAGCAACAGATAGACTAGAACAGGGGTCCTCAACCTTGGAAACTTTAAGATTTATGGACTTCAACTCCCAGAATTCCTCAGCCAGCAAACTGGCTGAGGAATGCTGGGAGTTGAAGTCCACAAGTCTTAAAGTTACCAAGGTTCAGAACCCCTGGGCTAGAAGGCCAGCAAGGTTCCAACCCTATGACCAGTGGTGGGATTCAGCTGGTTCACACCACTTTGGCAGAACCAGTAGCTAATTTTTTGTTGCCCAGGCCCAGAATGGACTTCCAGAAGCGGATCCACACAGAGAACCAATTATTCACATATTTGAATCCCACCACTACCTATGATTCTATGATTCTTTCTCTGACATGTTAAACTGCTTCCTTCATATATCTCTGCTCCTAAACTAGGAAAAGAAGAATAAAAGTAGTCCTCACTTAATGATCATTTGTTTAGCGACTTTTCAAAGTTATTATGGAGCTAAAAAAGTGACTGAAATTTCACACTTACAATTATTACAGCATCCCCAGTGATGACCATTTGCGTGCTTGACAACCATCTCATATTTATGACAGTCACAGCATTCCATGATCATACAATTGTCATTTGCAATCTTCCAGTCAGCCTTCTGACAAGTAACGTCAATGAGAAAGAAGGCAAGCTGTGGTGTCACTTAACAAGTGCTTCACTAACCAAAGGAGTTGCTGGCCCCAGTTAGAATTGGTAAGTGAGGACTGTCTGTAAATAGTTCTTATCTACCCCATAATAATTCAAACAAGGTTCCAATGAGATAATATAAGCTTAGTGTGGCACAGGATTTTAAATATTTAAGTTCCTGTGGGATTTCACATTCTTGATCCATCTTGTCTCAATGCTAGCTGAATTTTATAGAAATAGTCATGTATATTGTTTCCAAGCATTCATAAGAAAATTAAGAACACTGATTTTGATTTTAAAAAGTACTATTTTGATCCTAATAATAGACTTGGACAAGAACTTCATTTTAGGTCTAAGAATTTTGCCCGTTCTGTTTGTGGCAGCTAGTAACAACAGCTGCGTAAAACAGCTTACAAGTGCAAATGCCATTTAATTTATACAACTTAGACACCCAGCTAATCAAGAGTTTCTGTGCTGCACTATTGTCATGGTGTACACACATGGAAGTTCATGACATGAGGCTAGATTATTGCTTCAGTGCTTCTATTTCAGGGAAAAGACCATATTGTCTCACAGTTCTCACCATTATTCACATAATCTACAAACTGATTCCATTCAAATTCCCAGACTTTGTTTAAAAACCAGAGGTCTCACACTGACCCTCTAAACGTTGATCCATTTGCTAGTTAAAATATTCCTGCTTCATGTTATTAATTAAAACGAAAGGCAGGCAATGCCCTCTACTGATTGCCTGTGTTCTCTGCAGCAATAAGATACAGATAGACTGGTGCAAGGATTCTTTTTGCTCCAAATAAGCATATGTGCCTTGTCAACAAGCTACTGTAAATAGCCTAAAAGAAGGGATGCATCATAAACATGGAAGGAACAGGGGAAATTGCTCCTTAGTGATAATATTTTCCAACTTAAATAAGTGTCTTTGTCTTTTCATGGATGTTTTCACTGCACCATATTCGCAGGTTTACATAACGTCATCCTAAGAAGACAGCAGGAAATTGCAATAAAAGTGATATATAGATACATGATCCCTTAACCCCATTACAGTTTACATAAACTTTATACATGTATACTATGTATACATAGACTGGATGGTTTGTGTAAATAAACATGCATTTGACAGAAGAAATTATTGAAAACTGACAATTGTTAATATCTAGCTCTCAATTCAACTCATGTTTCAATTTTAATTAAATCAGTGGGGATTATTGTAGAACAATCAACTTTCAATTCCTAGTGAGTGGAATGGGCTTACGCTCAACAAAGTTTCACTGGAAGATAGACATAATCTATCTAACAACTACCACATGTTGCAGAGAGCTCTATACTTTTTTGTTTGTTTGCTTGTTTGGTTTGGTTTACTTATTGTGGCGGTGGTATTTTTGTTGTTTTTACTTCACTCAGACATTGTGACAAGATAAATCTTTGTAGCTTACAGCATAAATTTTGCAAACAATTGCAGAATTCATCTTTGGGTGGTCCATCAACATGGTATCTACAATTAAGAACAAACACAGTATTATGTTCTTTCAGTTAGATGTATTCAGGCTAGATAAACAGTGAAAGATTAATTAGTATATATTATACATTGGCAATGGAACTCAAAATATATAATTACCTTAGCAGTGGAAATTGCATACATTAGTTGCTTGATTAATTTCATGGCCATATTATGCTTGCATTATTATTAAAGAAACTTATATTTCATTTAATTATGCTACATAGCCACTTCATCTTCAAAAATTTGAGCTGTAAACAGAATATATATTTTCAAATATATGAAAAACTGTGGCTTAGTAAACCCTAAAAGCGTTTTATTTAAGCACGTGAGTACAGAAGAAGGGAGTGTGTGGGTGTAACATTCACTCTCAGCCTAATACACTATAATTATTACATCTGAATGATGCCATATAATCTGCTTCGTATATTAAATGCTTCTTTGATCACCACCAATTTTATAAAAGAATTGTATTTTTATAATACACAGCAAAGCAGATTTTCTATCCTACTTTACTTTATCTAACTTATTTACCTTTACCTTATTCTAGGTATAGATGGGAAAGTTTATGAGCACCAAATAGGTAAAAGCCAATTCTAATGCTGTTAAATATGTAAGGTGTTATACCGATAAAAGCATATGACTGAAATGCCAATATTGCATTGATAAAACCAATTTATCAGCCTAAAATTATTTATTGAAAGCTCAATTAGAGTCAATAGGAACAATTCAGCATCAGAGTCATTTCATAGGAATGTACTTATAGACAAAAAAGGTAATGGAGTCTGTTAAGTGGATTTTCCCATCATAGCTGAGCTATAAAAGGGTTGATGGATATAGCTTATCAAAGGTGAAAACAGCCCTGACAATACAAATGAAAGAAGGGAGTTTTACCATAGCATGACAACGACTAAAATGTATATACCCTTACTCCAAGTGGCAAACACTTAAGAAAGGGAGAAGCAGGCTTCCCTCAAGATTAAATGTCATGAAAGAAGGAAGCCAGGAGCTATAGACTTACCATTTTAGAAAAAGGGTATGATAAGCAGAAGGAAACATTATCAATGTAAATAAAACCTATCAATCTGGAGAACTCCAGCATGGGTCAGCTGAGGGAAAAAGTGTATTAGTTAAGTGCCAAATTTTGGGGAGGAGGGAAAGATGCACAAGATCCTATCACTCAAGCTTCCATCATTTCAGATTCCCTATTCCTCTCATGTATTTTGCTAATGACCATCCATTTGTTTCTCCTGTGTGTCCTCTCATCACTTTCCAGAGATAAAGATATAAACATGTGTCCGGTTCTCCCATTACATCTCACATTGAAAAGACAGAAACACAACCAGCTAGAGCAAGAAAAAGGGGAAATATAGCTATGGATGCCAAGAGGGAATCTTATCCCTGTGCTGAATTTGGATTGTGGTAGAGAGAAATCCCTATAACCAGGCCTGCAGTTCTTAGATGGTGTGGCCTCCAAGCCATTTCCTTGCCCCCTGGGTTCTGAGTTGTGCATCTAATGCAATATTGTGTATATATGGCACCTAATTTGGATTGTGTATCCACTTGAATATTTGAACCCAGTATCTACTGTATATGCCATATTGGGCAAGTTGGAATTTGTTTAATCTCACCTTAGAACACAAAGAGCTGTGAAATCTTGACACAATATATTTAACACAAACAGTTCTCCAATGATACACCACAGACTCCAATCCTCTAACAGCAAACATCCAATTCACCACAGCTACATACATTTCAGCACATTTTATAAGAGTGCTCATTACTGATATTATATGTTGCACGACTCATTTTTCCCCCACAGGAAAATAAATGCATAAAATAGCAACAAATGCAAAATAACCTTTTCAAGCAAAGGCTTCCAGATTCATTATCCTTGATTCAAACTTCTCCCACGTTGTCTTGCCTTATAACTGCATCAGTGACCCAACCATAGAGCTAGCAAAATTTCTTTCCCACATACTTTTCTTTCTTAATATGGTATTAAGTACTTTCATGATGTCCTTGCAACCGAGCCCATAGGAACCAGCGATCACAACACAATAACCTTCAACTTAACTATGGATAGCAAATTGTCAGTGAAAACTAACACAGAGACCTTAAACTTTCACAGAGGAAATTTTGACAAAATGAGGAAAATAGTAAAGAAGAAACTAAAAGGAACAGTAAAAAAAGTCAAATCCCTCCAAAATGCTTGGAAACTGTTTAAAAATACGTCACAGCAGGCTCAAATAAAATGCATTCCTAAAAGAAGAAAGAGGATTGGAAAGTCCAAGAGGATACCAGTATGGCTTACGAATGAGGTAAAGGAGGTTATTGGAAAGAAGAAAAACTCATTTAAGAAATGGAAGGCTCTTCCTACCGAGGAGAACAGGAGGGATCACAAACTCTTGCAGACCAAATGCAAGGCCATAGTCATGAAAGCCAAGAGAGACTTTGAGGAGCATATAGCCAAGAATATTAAAAATAATAACAAAACCTTTTTAAGTACATCAGAAGCAGGAACCCAACCAGAAAATCAGTTGGGCCACTTGATAACAATGGTTAGAAGGGGATAATCAGAGAAGACAAGGAGATTGCTGAGAGGCTAAATGACTTCTTTGCCTCCGTTTTCACCGAGGAGGATAGAGAACATTTGCCTGCCACTGAATTAGTTTTCCCAGGGAGGGAAATAGAAGAATTAAACCTGATAGAGATAAACAAGGAAGATGTTCTTGCATGCTTTTCTAAACTAAACGTCAACAAATTGCCGGGTCCAGATGGCATCCACCCTAGAATTCTCAAGGAATTCAAGTGTGAAATTGCTGAACTTCTAGCTAAAATATACAATCTTTCTCTAAGATCAGGCACTGTACCGGAGGATTGGAGGGAAGCAAATATAACCCCGATCTTCAAGAAAGGATCCAGAGGTGATCCAGGAAACTATAGACCAGTCAGTCTAACCTCAGTTCCAGGCAAACTGATGGAAACCATTATTAAAGATAAAATTACAGGGCACATAGAAAAACAGGCATTGCTGAAAGAAAATCAACATGGTTTCTGCAAAGGCAAATCATGTCTTACTAACTTGTTAGAATTCTTTGAGGGTGTAAATAAATACATAGATAAAAGGGCCCCAGTTGATATTGTATATCTTGACTTTCAAAAGGCTTTTGACAAAGTTCCTCACCAAAGGCTCCTAAAAAAGCTCTCCAGCCACGGAATTAGAGGACAGGTCTTGTCCTGGATTGGTAACTGGCTAAATTGTAGGAAGCAAAGGGTGGCAATAAATGGACAATTCTCCGGATGGAAAGAAGTGAGAAGTGGTGTACCCCAAGGTTCAGTTTTGGGACCTTTACTTTTTAATTTATTCATCAATGATCTGGATGTAGAAGTTAATAGTGAGGTAGCCAAGTTTGCTGATGACACTAAATTGTTCCGGGTTGTGAAAAGTGAAACTGATTGTCGGGAGCTCCAGAAGGATCTCTCGAAATTGTGTGAGTGGGCAACAAAGTGGCAAATGCATTTTAACCTAAACAAGTGCAAAGTTATGCACATCGGGGCAAAGAACCCCAATTATACTTACCAACTGATGGGGACCAAACTTTCTGAGACAACCCAAGAAAGGGATCTTGGGGTTTTGGTGGACAGCTCGATGAAGATGTCAACCCAATGCGCAGCAGTAAAAAAAAAAAAGCAAATTCCATGCTTGGCATGATTAGGAAGGGAATCGAAAATAAGTCAGCAAGTGTTGTATTGCCTCTGTACAGATCGATGGTGAGACCACACTTGGAGTACTGTGTACAGTTCTGGTCACCGCACCTCAAGAAGGATATAATGGAACTGGAAAAGGTGCAAAAAAGGGCAACAAGAATGATCAAGGAAATGGAGCGCCTCCCTTATGAAACCAGATTGCAACGCCTTGGTCTCTTCAGCCTTGAAAGACGGCGTTTAAGGGGTGACTTGATCGAAGTGTATAAAATCATGTATGGGATAGAAAAGGTGGATAGAGAAAAATTCTTTTCTCTATCACACAATACCAGGACAAGGGGGCACTCCCTAAAGCTCATAGCTAAGAAAGTGAGGACAAATAAAGGGAAATATTTCTTCACCCAGAGGGTCGTTGATTTATGGAATTCACTTCCTGAAGGGGTCGTGACAGCTGTCAGCCTTGACAGCTTCAAGGCAGGGCTAGATAGATTCATGGATGCCAAGTGTATCGGTGGTTATTAAAACGGATGTCCATGTGCCGCCTCTATGTTGGTTGAGGCAGGCAGGATTCCCTTGAGTACCATTTGTTGGGGGTCAAGGGAAAGGGAGGGTTTTGCCTTCTCTTTCTGCTCAAGATCCCCATGTACATTTGGTGGGCCACTGTGTGACACAGAATGCTGGACTCGATGGGCTTTGGCCTGATTCAGCATGGCTCTTCTTATGTTCTTATGTTCTTACGTTCTTTCACTTTCTCAGTTAAAATGTTGCACAGCATAGAAATATCTGTTCAAGGCATCCCTGATTCCCACTACAGGTAGTCCTTGACTTACCACAGATCATTTAGTGAGCGTTTAAAGTTACAATGTCACTGAAAAAAATGACATGACCATTTTTCACACTTACAACCATTTCAGTATCCCCCATAGTCACATGATCGAGATTTGGATGCTTGGCAACTGACTCATATTTATGACCATTGCAGTGCCCCAGGTCCTATGATCCCCTTTTGCGACCTTCTGACAAGAAAAGCAATGGGAAAGCCAGATTCACTTAACAACCGTGATACTAACTTAACAACTGCAGTGATTCACTTAACAACTATGAGACAAAAAGTCATACAAGGGGACAAAATTCACTTAACAAATGCTTCACTGAGCAACAAAAATGTTGGTCCCAATTGTGGTCATAAGTTGAGGACTACCTGTACTTTTCCTTTTTTTCCCTTTTTTGCTATTTTTTTCTCATTGAGGGACTCCAGTTAACAGTTATTAGGCATAACCACAATAAATAGATTAAAAACCTAACCCAATAAGTAGTGGAGTGGTAAGTAGTTCTTCCCCTGTCTTAGTCATGCTGATGAAGTCATTGATGAGCTAATTTGTCCAAAGAGATTCCCATTGTCTTCAGTAGAAGATTTTCCCTGAGCCTGAAACCATAAAATTCGAGGGCAGCTGACTCTCCACCGTAGAGAACTATGCTATAGTTGTGGACACTATCTTTCCAATGAGATCATCCACATGACTTAGAGAGGGAAGGAGCTGCTCACTGCTTATCCATGCAAAAATATACAACCAAAATAGGGCTAACCATTTGCATTAAATCTTAGCACATTCTTCATATCAGGCATATTTTCCCATCTTTTTTCCATAGCACAGTCCTCTGTGTGCGTATGTGTTTGTAATGAATTAGACACGAATAACCTCCAAATTAAAAAAAAATTGTGACAAAAGGAAAATGTTATTACAGACATGGGGCATAGTTATGTGAATTGTATGTAATTAACAGAACTTATTTGCAATTATATTTACATTTCAGCTAAATCAAATAAAACTCAATGTTTTGTGTAACCCTATCCACTACTTTGAAAGGTAGCCCATTAAATAATCCATATCTTTCCTGACTCCCTGCATGGTGTTTCTAGCTAGTCCATTGGAAGACAATTAGATGAATAAAGAAAAATATTCCAGGCAAACCCCTTTTAGTATGATATTCTCCCTTGCATCTATAATACATCTATTCTAAGGATGTATCCCATTCCTGTAAGCTTCATGTTACGGTATTTTCCTAACAGAAAAGACTTTCTATGATTGATAAGCCTAAAATTATTTTTGTAGAGAAAATAGCAGGAACGGAATAAGGCTGATTACTTCCTAAATATCAAGACTGCAATAGCTAGATACCACCAAAGTAATATATAGCAATACTTCAGAATAGTTTAACTGGTATTTCGAGACCGTTTCCTGGCTGTCTCCCCCTGCGGCCCAGCGTTGGTCTCGCTCTCTCCGGAGCCCTGGGGCAAGAGGTGCATACGCCCCCCGTGGGAGACCTGACAGAGCCCATGCAGAAGCATCATCTTCCGTGAATCATGATGTGCCCACCACCATGGATGAGAAAATGAGAAACAGAGAAGTAGTAAATGAAGGGAGTGATGAGGAGAAAGCTCTAGAGTCCAATAATGTTTCTCAGGCAGAAGGAAAGAAGAAAAAGCAGCGTTCTGGATTTCGAGATCGTAAGGTGATGGAATATGAAAACAGGATCCGAGCTTACTCTACTCCAGATAAAATCTTTCGATACTTTGACACATTGAAAATCATCAATGAGCATGGAGAGTTGGAAGTATTTATGACCCCACAAGATTTTGTGCGGTCTATAACACCAAATGAAAAGCAACCAGAAAATTTAGGTCTTGATCAATTTGTGGTGAAACGCTACGATGGAAAGAGAATCTCCCAGGAACGTGAGAAGTTTGCTGATGAAGACAGCATCTTTTATGCCCTTGGAGAATGTGGCTTGATTTCCTTTTCCGATTACATCTTCCTCACAACAGTTCTGTCAACTCCTCAGAGAAATTTTGAAATTGCTTTCAAGATGTTTGATCTAAATGGTGATGGAGAAGTGGATATGGAAGAATTTGAACAGGTTCAGAGCATCATTCGTTCCCAGACTAGCATGGGCATGCGTCACAGAGACCGTTCAACTACTGGGAATACATTGAAGACCGGCTTTAATTCAGCATTGACAACATACTTTTTTGGAGCTGATTTGAAGGGGAAACTGACCATCTCCCACTTCTTGGAGTTCCAACGCAAACTTCAGCATGACATTCTCAAACTTGAGTTTGAAAGGCATGACCCTGTAAATGGTCGAATCACAGAACGTCAGTTTGGCAGCATGCTGCTGGCTTATAGTGGAGTACAATCCAAAAAATTGACTGTGATGCTAAAGCAACTCAAGAAGCATTTCCAGGATGGAGAGGGACTAACATTTGAGGAAGTAGAGAACTTCTTTACGTTCCTGAAAAACGTAAATGATGTTGATACAGCTTTAAGTTTCTACCACATGGCTGGAGCATCTCTTGATAAAGATACGATGCAACAAGTAGCCAAAACAGTGGCAAAGGTAGAGCTGTCAGACCATGTATGTGATGTCGTGTTTGCCCTTTTTGACTGTGATGGAAATGGAGAGCTGAGCAATAAGGAATTTGTTGCTATCATGAAGCAGAGGCTTATGAGAGGTTTGGAGAAACCCAAAGACATGGGCTTCACACGGCTCATGAGGGCTATGTGGAAGTGCGCTCAAGAGACCGCCTGGGATTTTGCTATGCCCAAGCAATAATCACCAGAAGACAAAAGAGCCTGGCTGCACCACCGAACTGGTAAGAATCTTAAATTCTCCTGCCTTCCTCTGCATCGTGATAGATGTTCCACGATGGAAGGTCTTCTTCAGTGGAGGGACTGTTCTTCATTACAGCACTGAAAGACAAACCATGGGAGGCAAAGACTGTTGAGCCACATGGCTTACTTCAAAACACCTAAGCAGAAATTTGAGTCCACTCTGACATTTATCTTGATAGTTGATTTGCTTACTCACCTACAAACATGTTTCTGTTTTCCATTAAGTTTTCTTTTTTTGTCTCTGGACGACCAAACCAAATTCTTTGTTACATAGAGATATTCCATCTCTAGTATCTCTAGTAGAAAATGGCCAAGCAAGGACAGTACATCAGTAGCAGACTGAGTAGAACGGATTTGTTGGATCAAAACAAAACAAAAATCAGTAGAATGAGCATTTCCTCTTATCCAGTACCCCAAAATTGATCTGAAGCATTTGAAAGATGAAGTGGGGAGGGGGATCATGATAAATGGATCATGACATTCAGAAATCCTTGCAAAATGTCCAGATATAGATTCTTTTCTCAGTTGTCTGTGAGTTTCAAAGCAGAAAGCAGGTGGGATGTTAATATGAAGGAATATTGAAGAAGAGAATGTTTCTTGGTTAATGTTTCTTTGTTGTTGTTTTTTAAATACAGGGTTAAATATAATGTTCTTCTCATTTCTCATTCCCTAAGAGTTACCTTAGATTTTGACCCTTATCAATGTATGCATTTCTGTCTGTAATTTTCCTACTTATGATCTTACACAATTAGTCCTTAAAACTGCTTTTTACAGAGATTTGAGTGCTTGTAAAATATTATTCCAATTACAACAGATCCAAAAAAAATCTCTGAAAGAAAAAAAAAGAATAGTTTAACTGGTATTTCTTAGACAAATAAAGCATGCATTAAACAATCAGTGATTGAAATAGAAATATGGATTTGGACGCAGGGGGAATGGGCGGATTCCAAATTCTTCAGCCAAGACAGTTAAAATACTCTATTTTAAGCGGAAGCATGCCTGTGAAAGGAAACAAGTTCAGGCAAAAGATGATGCCTCAGGTATTGGATCTGACATAGACTTCCTGAAAAGCAAGCCTAGGTAAGCTCTGCCTTTTATCTTTTTTTTGTGAATAAATGGAATGATATAGACTTTCAGGAGCACAAGGTTTTCTGATGATGCTTTAGATATGATCAAATTATCTTCTTTTCATGGAACTATTCTTTTTTGGCATCGTAAGTCAACATTTTTCAGTTGTCTCCTGAGTTATGTCCCTTTGCTTTTCTTATTCTACTAAAAGCAAAAACAAAAACAAAATCTATGTTCGTAATATTAGATCTGTAACATAAAGTAGCCAGGCCTCATGCTGTTAACATTCCCACTAACTTTTTTTTTTAACTACTAAGAGGTTTAAAACTAGGCACTGGAATTAAAATTTAGCTCTTCAAATTAAAACGTTTCTTGTTGCATCCTTTTTTAAAAAACAAGTATTTTTAGATGTGATAGGAGATGCCGGGGGAGGGGATGCTAAAGGAAGTGAGAAGTGCAACCAGAATCAAAAGTGAGTGGGGGGATACTTTTTTTCCTTTCTTTTCCTGATACCCTCTATTTGCTCTTTTTCAAATAACAGGGTTCACTGAAAGGATACTTAGTAGAGGACCGCCATGAGATTTTGAGAGGATGAGTTTGTGTTACAGCATCACATAGCATGGGCATCATTTGTTTCCTCTTACCTCTCCCCAAATTGCTCATGAGATCATGTAGCTTGGTGAGTCTCTTCGCTCCAAGAAAGAGTCAGATTAATCATAGTGACTCACCAAACATTAACCTCAAAGTTAGATTATTGCAATTAATTCTTCATAAGATTGCCTTTGAGACAAGTGGACATTTGAAGGGACAACTCACTACCCCTGTTTTGAATGCATGCTACCAGGTCAAATTCAAGGTGTTTATAGCACTATAGAACCACCTTCTCAGCAATTAATATCAAGCAAGCTGTCCCTGACTTAATTCAGTTGCCAGACATTCATTATGCAGCAACCCAAAACAAGGCATTCTCAGTACAAGCACCACAGTTATGGAATGCCTCCCCTGTTTAATTTTAGTCTTACTAACGTTTAATATTAATTAAAGACCTTACTTTAGTTACTTTAGATGCAGTCATTTAATTTGTTGTTTTTATATCCTGTATGATTTCAATATTTGTAAATGTACATGGTTTTAATGAATCACACAGACATTTGTCTTGTCAGAATTTTACAGGGTTTGTCTTGTTATTTGGCCCTTCTTCCTGTTGAGTTCAGTCCAACATGCAGCATTTTCTCTAATGCACTTAGAGCAGAAATAGAAACTAAAACCCTAATTATAGCTAGGCTTCAACATTTGACTCCTTTCCACCTCTCGGTGTCCCACAAAAATACAGGAAGAATCTAAGTGCAGCTGAATTGCTTAGTTGAGTAAGATTTTGTTCATTCTTTCTGCCTTAAATAATTATGGTTATACTTCAGTTACAAAAAACAGATGCATTACGTGCTTGGAAAAATGTAACATGGCCTTCAGCCAACAAAACTATTATTTTTACCTGAAGTGATACACTGTCTTTGTGTTTGTAGATTTCAGTGAGGAGTCACATCCTCCTGACCTCAAAAGTGTGTGTGTGGGCAGATCATTTAAGCACCTGTGGGAACAGAAAATAGCTATCTATTGTTAGCTGGCTTTATCTCCAGGCTGATCAGTTATTCCTTGAAAGTCTTGTCTGTGGTAAACAGGAATGCACACGTTTTTAGAGGCCTATGCTACAGAAATAAAGTCATACTACTTTCAGATCACATCTGCTTTTTGACCAGAATATCTGTGGATTTTCTTCATCCATGAAGGTGGCAAAATATTCAGGCAGTGCATCTTAACATGTAGTGGCATGAAATTACCCACTGTTCTGCAAAATTTAACAGGATTCTGGGTTGAAAGAAATGAAGCCCATACAGTTTACAAAGATCAATGAAATAAAAAATTTAAATACAAAAGCAATTTAGATGAAAGTTAAAATTACGAACAGAAAATTCATTAAAGGAGCCCTCAAACATATCTTTAAATAATAAATAAGGCAACATCAAACTCTACTTTCTGCTTACTCCCCCCCAAAAAACTTGTTCTCAAAATCCTTGAGGATTTCTTTCTAATTTCTCTTAACAGGTTTGAATTTAGTTGCTTATCAAAGCATTATAGATTTGATTTGATCATTCTCTAAAGGCTCTTTTTCAAACTTGACAATTTTAAGATGTGTGGACTTCAACTCAAGTCTGGACTGCCTACATGCTCCAATCTTGAAGAGCCCAATTGGAAAGATTCCTTCCTGATATTTTCTTTGGAGATTTAATGGAAGAATTGAGACCTTGAGAGACTACAAACTGCTGAAGAGATGATTCTACAATGAAAGGACAACATTCATACATATTATTTTTCCATCTTACACCTAAATAAATGCAAGAACACCATTTATGAAATTTCACTGACTTCCTTTGAAATAGTTTTAAAGCCATTTTCCTTTATAGACCAAATGAGAACTGATAAAAAAAATGCAAGAAAATTTTCTATTTGTAATTAATAAATAATAAGTGGAGAGGACAAGAAATTTCTCTGTGAAGGATATTTTGTAGTGAAGGAATTACATTTGAGAAGATTGTTTCTGGTAATCATCAAACTATTATCAAAAACTAAAACCACCTGAAATAGGAGATCTATTGATGGATGTACTGCTTACAGTGTAGAAATGCTTATAATGTGAGAGCAGTTTTGTATAATGTTAAGGTGCTGTCCTACAATCCAGAAGATTGCGAGTCTTAAGCCTCCCTTAGGCATGAACATTGGCTGGGTGACTTTTCACCCATTAATTCTCTATCAGCACAACCCACCCCACAAGTTTATTGCTGTGATCTAATGAGGAGGCAGGAGTTTAGACCTGCTGCTGCTGCTGCTTTGAATTATATATTTAAAAAGCAGAAAATAATAATAATAATAACAATAACAATAATAATATAAAGACCTGCAAATAAAAGTAGAATAACTCTGCCAATAGTAAGCAAATATAGTACCAATAGTGATGGGTGCTTTGGGTACAATCATAAGACATCTGGAACACCAGTTGAATACCAGCATTGACAAAGTCACCGTCAGTCAATTGCAAAAGACAGCATTACTTGGAACACTTTACATCCTGCAATAATACCTTTAACACCATCAAATAACATCCACCTATCCCAGGTCCTTGGGAAGGACTGGATAGATGGATAAAAATGCCAAATTCAGTGTAAACATTTGGCTGAGTATGTAACAAACCATAATACTGCTCCATTCTAATATGCATGTAGTGTATAGTGACCATACGTCCTTTATTTTAAAGGACAGCCCTTTATTTCAGAAAGCTGTCCTTTAGATTTATTTAATTCAATTACTTATTTTCTTGGTTTTGCTCTTGACTTTTCCTTTGTAAAGCAAAGTTATAAACATAAGTAATTATTTTTTATCCTAATGAACTTCTTTCAGATTTGCTTTTTTTTTTTCATTTTTTCTAAGACAATATCTGTGTAGTGGCCCAGATAACATTGGAGCTTAGGACTGAAATCAAGGATCCCAAAGACAGGATGCATTTCATTGTCTAACTGTTCCCATTCAGTCTGATGAAATAGATCCTTTAAAAATATTTAAAAGGAGAATTTTGCAGAGGGTCCCATGAATGGAGTATTGAATTTTATGCATGGATGGCACCTATTTTTCCCTACTTACAAAATGGTCAAGAGACATATACCTTTTATTGTGCAATAAAATAATTTCTACTGCTCTGTAGTGTAAAAACTTCTTTTTATCTAACCCTTTTTCAGGTGTATCCATTCTAGTTATCTTTTTAGCTTCTTTGCAGGCTATGTGGAAGAAAATTCTAGTTTGTGTCTTGGGCACATAATACCAGACTTACATAATTAGAAAATATATTTTGTTTATGAAGCATCTCTATCAATGTGCTACTTTTAGATGAGATTAGGGTACTTTGAGGCATTCATGACCTGACTTCCTTTTGAAGATGGATGCCTGAGGCTTGTGATAGCTGTTCTGCCTTGTTGGTTATATCTCCTGAAAGAATAGGAAATTGCAACAGTGCAGGAAGAAAAGAAGAAAAGTTTATACAGGTGAAAAGAAGCTATAAGAGAAGAATTACCAGGAGTGTTCATACTTCTTAATATAAGCTCCTTTTGTTTAAAAGAAGGAAAAAATGAACCTTACAAACGCAACTGCCTTGCTTCAATAGATCAAAGGCTGAAGCAAGTCTTTCATGCTGCTCAAAGATCATTGCCAAAGGGCATGAAATAGCACCTTAGAATTCCATGGAAGAAATCAATACATGGAAAATTCTCACACTGGAGTATCACACAGAGAGAAAAAGACAGGGAAACAGTACAGAGAAACAAGCTATGAATCTACAAGGAGCTAATTAAAGAGGTTGTGCCAGACAGGAGAAGCGGATAAATTATCTTTTTCTAAACCAGAGGCACAGCAAGACCAGTAAAGTTTTGGCTGGTAAACAATGGTCAGAGAGAAGGAATGAATCTAGCAAATCAAACTGCTATAGAAATTATGGGTCCTTCCCTTCTGGATAGTTCACTGGATTTGTCCCAGATATAACTACTGCTAGCTTGCTTTTCTTCTCCCTTTCTTTCAATTCCTATCTTTTTTTATCTGCCTTTGCTGAAGAAATGTGTATTCAGCTTGGCTATAGTAAATTCCACTTCTAATGCTTGCTTACAATCTTAATCTTAATTGACTTGAACATAATTATCTGTTTTAGCCTACAGAGTGTGGCTAAGTCAGTGGAAGACAGCAAGATATTGCCTGAAGTATTTAAACTGGGATACAGTAATACAACTTATAATCAAATGGACAGATTTCAAAGATATGTGGTTATTTTTAATAATAAACTCCATCATATTGGAAATATGGGTCACCAATTCTTTTCAAGCCTTATTTAGGACTTTTAGATACAGACTTTTTTCCACAACGGAACTCACATAACATTCCCATAGAATATCACAGTCAGGCACTACCTAGTCCCATGTCTTTTTAGCTAAGCAAGCTAGGAATACCAATCTTCTCTTATAGTATAACAAGGAGCCAACTTACAATGTGTTGCCATATTTTAGAATACATAACAAGACAAAATTGTATCATACTTTATTCAGTACAGGAATACAGCAGCAAAAAATATTATTATACAGGTCACTGCTTGCCTTTATCAAGCCCTGTCTTTTAGGATCAAGATTTGATTGTTTGTGACGTCCCTATATCTGCAATAACCCATTGTAAATAATCCTCCTGGTCTCTGCTGCTGCTGCTGTTCTTTTGCCCAACTTTGCTATTTCTTCTTTCCTGGAGAAAGCTAACTAAGCAATGGGGAGAATTTATTTTTTACCAGGTGAACACATCACTGGGGAAAGGAGAAGGAAAACCTGGCTGACTGAGAAACGCTATCAGTATGTAAATACAGAGTGTGAAATATTTCTTTTAAGGGTCCTCCTCAAAAAAATAGTTAACCTGTCAATCTATCAGCAAAGATGGCTGCTCAGTGTGACCAAGGCAACTACTACTTTTGTCACTAGACAAGGAACGGCAGCAGACTGAGTGAATTAGAGCCACTAGGGATAATCCAACCTCAGTTGCTTTTTTCTTTCTATAAATCCTTTGGTTTTAACTACATAGAATTGAATGCATGCTTAATTTTTCCTTTAAAGGGAAAAATATTGTGTGCTGTGTGTGTGTGTGTATGTATGCACGCACACACACACACACACACACAAGTTGGTTAGATTGTCCCCAGCTACTTTTATTTTTGCCATTTTTTAAAAATCAAATTTAAAATAAATTCAAACAATATAACATGCACCTGTTTTTCATATAATAATGTTACATAGCGATTAGTCTTAAGTACTGCAATTGGCACAGGGCTTACCGCATTGATTAAACCAGAGAACATTGCTGACACACCTTAAATAGGCTAAAGCAATCAGCATTAGAGTTGTACAAAACATTTGAAAGATCCCTATGCAAAGTATGTAGGAATGAACAAAGGAACCCTCCTCTTCAAAGCAGAGGGCAACATGGTGTACAGCTGCTGTGAAGATTTCTCCAGGTGCCAACCCAGGGGTCCGGTTCCACTGCTGTTTTCCTTTATCAGCTATCCTAGCAGAAGTATTGTTCGTGCATGTACACGCAGAGGCAACATAGCAGAAAAAGAGAGATAGACAGAGAGAGATTTGGTCTCTAGGAGTTTCTAGTGATCTAAGCTAGTATTAACCAGGCCCAACCAGGCCTTGGTTGTTGTTGTTTTTTAAATCAGCATAGGCAGCCTAAGTGACTTAGTGTTGTAATATACTGCATTTTAATTTCCACTTTTTATTGATTATGAAAACTCTAATTAAGAGAATAAAACTAATGCACTTTGTTACTGCAAGAATGTAAAGAATCAGAGCGATAATTCATACACATGTTATGTTTGCTGGAAGAGTCCCACCAGCTTTCGAATGGACAAACTCTTATTAAATTGGGTTAACAATATCCTTACCTTGTTTCCATTCCTGCTATTATAATAAGGTGTTAATTTCTAAGGCCAATCATGGTTTTGTTCTTATACTGCATTCTTTACAACAACAAAAAATTAAAGGCTGTTAGGATAGAGAGAAATTATCTTTATAATAGCAAATATTAACAAACAAGCACTAGGGGGCTCTCTTGTATTGTGAAAATAACATTTTGTGCCGAAGTCCACTGAGTAATATTTTGTTATTTTCTGCGTTCCTGAATTTGGGTTTATGCTTTTCGGAAGAATGGCCAGATTTTTGCCTTGAACTCGTTTCTCCAGAAACCTACCAATAATGCACAAAAAATATATCATATGCTGTACCATATAAATAATTCAATATGGCATTCTAATTATTTCAACACAAAATCCTATATAAGCATTATGTTATATATAATGCTCTGTGCAGATTTAAAGCTTGAAATATTTGCTCCCCGTTTTATGACAGATGAAAATCCTTTCAAGGATGTTCTACCATTTGCATGAATGAGATACCAAATTAGCTGTCCAGTGCCAAACTTATCTTATTTTTTAATTTTTAGTTGCTAAGCTGCAGGAAATTTGTGGAAGTGCACCAGATGGTGAAAAGCGTGGCTGGTTTCAGTACTCTTCTTTGCAAATCTACAATCAGAAAGCATTTTCTCTGCTCTGAACACACAGCATTCAGATACACAGATTTTAAACCACTTATTATTATTATTATTTGGTTATAAAATACAATCGTTTATTTGAAAAGCCCGGATCATTAACAATTGTACATTTTTATTTTATTTTTCCTCATGCACATGGTCAGATAAGCATTGCTTATCATTTGGTGGCATCTTCCTAACTTACATCTATTGGGTACTTAGAAGCTGATGAAGATTACCTACTTGATCCCTCCTATCTCTATAAGATGAGTTATATCTCATGCAGAGTTAGAATTTATTTTAATCATGGTTTACTGAAGAAATTGTAATTTATTCTAAAGTAAAAGCCATGATTTACATGCCATAATAATTGGGTCCACCCAATAACTTAACCAAAATCAAGAAGGCTGTATTATGGTTAGCATGGATGCCTGACCTCATGACTGGGTTCATACAGTTCATTAAGAAAAACTTTGTTTTTCCTAGGCAAGATTGAAAAGTAATTGAGAGGAACAGAAGTAAAGGAATACCTGCATGTATGGAGCAGAGAGGGCTCCATATCTATCAAATATATTTATAATACAATATATTTTTATATATTGTAGACTTTTACAATATTGTAGACTTTTAGAATATTGTGTAGTGATTATTTTATTACTTTGAGTATACTGTGGTTTTAATTAATTAAAATCTATGGCTTCTATTTGTTTCACTACTCTACTCTATTTTTATGGAAAGTGAACTTTTGGATGCTGTTATGTAATTTTAATATGTAATCTGCTTTGTGAAATCAATACTATTTATTTTTTTAAGTATAAAACAACAGATATGAGATTAGAATTGTTCAGGATTCTTTCTTTCTCCCCTTATATACAAAAAAGAACTATTAACTGCTAGGATCTAAAACTTGGTAAAAATGTTCATTACTGTGTAGATACAACAAAATGTTGGGAAACAGAATGTAGCCAAATGGCTGAATACGTTCCACATTCCCCTTCCCAAGACATGGATGATGTCAAAAGTGTTAGACAAAATCCAGCTCTGCCTTCTATGATACTATCCAAATTCTGGATACAAAATGCTACAAGGCAATTAAGAAAATTTCACTGCTTCATGTTGGCTTGTTTAAGCTATTGGTTTATCATGATTCCAGATAATCTTTTTTAAAATTTAACATTTACATGATTTCAAAATTGTATCTACTCTTGAATACAACTTTCAGTTTTGTAAGAGTATTGACCACCTATGCAGAGGTTACAGTGATGTGGCTTCAAAATAACTTCTTCATCCATGGGCTAAAACATTCTAACTGCTGTCTGACATACATTATGTTGGAGGTGTATTTATAGAATAGAGGGTACTTCTAGGGTAGAATTCAAAAGGTTTTTACAATAGATTATTTTTATACAGTTATAGGAGACCAGAGGCATCCTGGTGCCTTTGAACAATTGTTCAGTTTCTTCAAAAATGTCATTATTAAATGTGATTCTCAAGGCTTTGGGAATTAAAACTGAAGACAACACTCATACTTTTGCAGTATCAGAGGCAATGTTTGCTACACTAAATTTTTCCTTCCCACTGAGATTCCTTTTCTTTTATCTTATTCTGAATGACATGTTTTGAAATTAATGCCAACAGCCTGGTATTCTTTGATCATTTATCAGAGAAATCATGTCATAAAAATTAGCTCAATATTAGAAGAATGTAGCATCAAAAACTGTTTATAATTTCAGTGAAATACAACCAAAGTGAACAATGTTCAGTGCCAAGGCACAAAAGCATCACAAGATAAGCTATCCACAGCAAATCTGTATAACACTGAGATATAACTGACAAAATTCACATAATATCTTCAGAAGCCGTAGATGGTTGCTGTTTGTTGGCATTTGCATTTCACACTGCAACCAGACACAATGATTAGGATGCACATAGTCACTTTTCAGCTCAATAGCAGTTAAAATGTTCTTTGCTACACCAAAAGATAAATCATTTGGATATTGCAGAATGGAAAACGCTTGTTTAAGAATCTTGAGGGTTATGGAAGAAGGAACATGATGTTGTTGGTAGACCACATCTGAAGAACTGACCTTTTTTTGCTATGCATCTTTGGCTGTTACATTTTATTTTCATCAGGAAGAAAATTTTGGCAGCTTTAGAACAGCAGCAAATTCCACCTTCTTAGATAAGTTCCAGGCAATTAATTAATCACACAGTCAATATTATTATTCTAGAAACATTCCTGACTTTGAAATATCTCCTTTTAAAATGTTCCTTTTGTATTAGATATTGACAAACTTAACAAACTCATTCATGTGATTTGTTTTTGGATTTTATGAGTAATGAAGCACTTCACTGTAGCACTTCTACTTTTATTTCTACAAAATCATGAGAACTTGAAATTGTTTGATTGAAATTAAAGTTGCAACATTCTGTTTCAGTAGTGTTGTGAGGTCATAGATGCAAAGGTTCCTTGAAGCACTTTGCTGTCTAACCATGGGATGAGAACAGCCACCCAGAATAATGGTTAGATATAGATTTTAGAATATTGTTGGCTTCTAAGTTCATAGGTTTCATGCCCATTGATTCTCAGGGGCTCTTTTTCATCTGCTGTATCAATATCTTTCATCTGTGGATAATAAGCAGAAGATGCTTTGCATTCATAATGTCTGTCAATGGATTTTAAGTGCATCAACATGTGAAGAGCATAAGCTAAAACAAGAAGCAGTATCAGAGACATCACTAAACCCATTAGAATGGCTGGTGGGAAGAGGGAAGCACAATCTTTTGCATAAGCAAACTGTCCATCTTCAATGTTAAATCCTTGAATCTGTGAAGAAAATCAAATAGTCTAAATTAAGACCGTGCCCCATTTCAATCCAAAGGCATGCTATTCTTTGATCACTATTGTTGATCAAGATTATTTTCCCCAATATCAGTTGCTGAAAATTGAAATTAAAATCAGCATCTATTCCTGTGGAGCTTCTTATGTGACATTGAGAATTTTTAAAATAAACTAGGATAGATATGTGTGAGATTGCAGAAGTTAAGCCTTGACCAACTTCCCAAATGAGTTGGGATACAGTACTACTAACACAACTGAATGGAATTTGGCTAAATAATACTAGTGAAGACACTACCAAGGATTGTAATTCCAGGATCAAGAAGATAAACCCAATACCTTATTAAAACAGAGACAAACATTCTGTGCAATGCACATAAAAACTGTCAAGGTGATGATTTAAGAGCTGACCAGTTGATGCAATGATGGGAATGAGTCAGCAGGGTCTTTGGCTGTTGTCTCTTTAAGAGCCTGTGTAAAAAAGGGGAGGCTCTGCTAGTGTGTCTTCTTTTCTTTCCCCTTTCCTGCTTTATTTGCTGTTTGTTGGATTCTGCTCATAGCACATGTATGTATATTGTTCCTAGTGATACTTGTATAGAATTGTAGATATCATAGATAAACCACCATTTGTTACAAACCAGTTTGACGTGTCTGCTCCTGGGTTGTCGCATGTGATAGGACTGGGCACACTCTGAAAGGTTATGGGCCCAGAGAGAAGAGAAACCCAATGAGAGCTTACCCCACAGCCAGAGGGATTGTACTTCATGGCTTGTTTATGGTTAGTGGTTGTTAGAGGAAGCAGGCAACATGGACTTATTCAAAGTTTACTTCTTTACCTATATCTAAAAAATCACATAATCTACTTTTAGAGGGTTCTTACCACATAGATCTAGCCTTCTATGTATTTGCTTAAAGGCCTTGGTTGGCTTTCCCACACATTACCTGAAAGTCAATAAAAGTAACTTCCCAGTGCTTGGCTGCATCATTTGCAGAACTGGGTGTTAGCAGTGCATCATATCTCTGCAAGTTGCTGACATGTTCACAGTGATAAGAATAGATTGCTGGTGCATGTATTCGTGTTGCATTGAATGTTGCTTGTACAGACTGATTGTAAATAAGCTGGATTCTGTGTAAGGTAAACCAATTTTGAATGGAGAGCTTGTAATAATTGTTTGTCAGAATGAATCTGCCATGGAAAATCAGAAAAATAATTGCAGTAAATCTTGCCATCTTTTGTTTATATTTGCAAATAAATCTAATAAAGATATACCAACTTTATATTATTATTGCATGGAATCTCCTAGTTTATGCAGAATGTATGCCTTTCAATTCTTCGTTTTCACTGTTACATACTAAAAATAGTCCCCTTTAAACGGCAAGAAAATCAAGATAATGGAAAAGAAGGAAGGAGTTGGTTGTTGCTTTTGCAAATATTCTTTTTAAAACTTATCATAAATACATTTCTAGATAAATAATTCAACAGCCTTGACATTTTGTGTGTCTGGTACCTTAAAAGCACTGTCTAAATTAAAGACTAGAAAAATAAGAGAATAAATCTTACTGGATGTTCATGTAGTGCACTAATTTACATATATAAATATGTAAAACACATATACCACCTTTGTAAGCAAAATTTCCTAGAGCAATTTGTAATTTTGAAAACTAAAAGCCCAACCTAACATACCTAATATTGCAAAATAAATGAGGAAACAGAACTATCAAATATCATAAAAATACATTTTAATTAAAACATTAAGACAACATAAATCAGATTAAATAAAAACAGTGCAGGATAAAAAAAATTTGCTCCTAATAAGTGGTCTCTGCAATACACAAGGTGAAATATGCTAACTAATTTTGATAACATCCAGCTGTGCCTATGGATATTGCCATCCATTTCAGTAAATATATATATTTACTGAAATGAATGGGTCTTTAATTCTTACAGATTCTTGCCTCTGTTGTATTGTAAAAGAGTTTGTATTTATTGCAACAGCGACATATTTTCACATTTTAATATTATCATAATGGAGATAGGCTAACAGTATATTTTTAATGTAATAATGCTGTGGAGATTAATATTTAAAAACATACCTGATAACAAATCCTTTCAAATTGTCAATATCACCAAAATTAAGTGAAAGCCTAGATGGAAAAGGATAATTAAATCAAGAACTATTGAGAGGTGGAAGAGAAAGAAGAAAAGACAATGTAGTTAAATTTAAATTCATGAAAGTTATTTACGATAGTTGCATGGTACCATCAGAACACACAAAAGGGGCAGAGCTTGGTAATGACACAACATGTACTCTTGATACCTCTGCAGACAATGGTGGTCCAAATCTTAACCTGCTACAAAAAAGGTGGCCCTATAATGTACTAGAGTGGCACTTTGCTTGTGCCGAGTTTCTATAGTACAATAAATGCTTGAAGAAAAGTGAGCAACTGTATCCAAGGATGCTTATTTAGAGATCCACAGGACCTCAGGGTAATGTTAGTGTGGGTACCTAGTAATAGCTATATTCCATTCACGGTAAAACTGAATTACAGCTATATTTCATGGTTGCAGTCGCACTTCATAAACAGACAACAATTGGGCTTAAAATAAACTGCATTTGTCACAGACACAGGATATTATGATACCTTGAAGATTATCCAATTAATTTTAAATATAAATATACTTGCTATATAAGTCTAGTCCTTAGTTTCTATACATCACAAAACCGTTTTTTCTCAATCTATTCCACAATCTATTTCTTTCATTTTTAGGTTATATGAACATTACAACACAGACAACCTGGCATATTTACCTCTCTGACAAACATAGGATGGCAAGCATTCATCAATTGTATTGGTCCAGCAAGTAGAATACTTGGGAACATTCAAAGTCATTAAATTAGTTCAGTGCTAAACATTTCACTGCCACAAGGACACTGCATTGTTTATTTAAAAAAAAAACATTTGTTTGAATTTTATTCCAGACCTAGGAAATCTCCACAATTTTACATTGGCCCAAAGATGCTTTTTCCAAAAGGCAACTGGACTTTCTTGGTTTTTTGTTTGAAAACATTTTGCTTCTCATCCAAGAAGCTTCTTCAGTTCTTCTGTTAGAACTGAAGAAACTTCTTGGATGCGAAATGAAACATTTTCAAACAAAAAAAAATCAAGAAAGTCTAGTCACCTTTTGGAAAAAGCACCTTTAGGACAAGCAGGACCTGGGTGACTGAGAATCTCCATAAATCTTACATTGCATTTTCTTCACTGCAATTTGAATCAGCAACATCCACCGATGCATGAACACCAAATGTTTTGTCTGTTAGATCCAGCTGAGTGTAGTTCTGAAACTTAATCATGATCCTTCTGGCCCAGAATAGAATACAGGGGCTTCCATTAATGGTGATATTCAGTGGACTGTAGTGGGTGTGAATCATAGATTCTTTCTCCAAATTCTCTTTAGTGCTTACATTGTAATTGCCAATCTGCATGCAACCAAGTAAGAAATAACAATTAGTGTTCTCCCTTTAACATACTGCTAATGCTTAATTTTGAATTACTAGACCCCAGAGCAATATAAAGTCAACTCCATAAATGACTTGCCATCAAGACAAGTCCAAAATGCTTTGCTTTGAGATGGAGCCCATCCAAAATCAGGTAATCAAAATCAGAACTAGAACCTTGCACAAAAATCTAAATTCTGGCTATAATAATAATAAATTAAACAACTAGCAATATTCTGCTTAAGGATGGCTATCATAATTCTGTGTAACAGGAAGATAAGCCCTGCTTATAAAACACCGTGAGAAGTTATAATTTCTGTTCATCCCCAATGCATAAGTAAAAAGCAGAGTTTCTAAAAATATGGATAGCTTTTGTAATAAATGTCTAATCATAGTGGAGGCAAAACTCATTGAACAGTTTTTAAAGATAAATCATTTAAATTAGTACTGCTAGAGTGAAACGGTATAAGTGCTATTAGTGAAACGCTGCATTAGTGAAACACTGCAGTTAATGTGTTAAAATATAAATATCTTTAGATGAAAAGCTTGCGATATGAACTCATATTTTTATCCATCTAGGTACAAGAAAACATATTGATTTATGTTAATAATAGCTGGAAATATTTATACAGCTTCTTATCAGCAGGAACTTTATTATATCAGATAATCAGATACTGAATTTGTGAATATTTTTCATCAAAATATAAACAAAATTATATCTTTGTAACATTATATATGATACCAATTTTAAAATTGAGATTCTGAAAATTTCAGGAGATAAACAAATGTGAAAGAAATCCCATCTCAAGAGGCTCAGACATGAAAGAGATGACAGAAAACACAAATGTTTTCTGTCGATGAAACCTAAATTCTGTCAGTATAGGAAATTGGCAGAGACCATGAAAGTCCTAGAAAATCAAATCTGAAGCACCAACCAGAAACCAAGAAATTCAACACTTTAAAGATGGCTTTAAAAAAAGAATAGAAAGATCCTTTTTTGTTCTACCTTCCTCTCTCACAGGAAGAGCAGAAGAAATCATCTGAGTTGTTAGAAATTTGTTTGCTTTTCTTATTTTGTTAAACTATGTCCTATTTCTATCTGCTTTTGTTCTATGCATATTTTTCTGAGTGAAGGAACTGAAGAAATTAACTGTTCAATTCTCCTTTCTCCCTTTGTCTTTCACCCTTAATAATTTCATACTTTTTATATACATATTAAAATTTCTTTCTGAGTCAGTCCACTCATTCTGAGAGGGATTAAATTTTAGCACAGCATATTTGATTAAGCTACTCAGAAAAGTCAGAAGATGTATCACATTATTGTTGTTGAACAGTTTGGGCAATTTTGTTCCATGCAGATTAAACCAGCGCAGAAAGAGAATTTCTCTGGGAAATAAATTTTGAATGTATAGCACACTGAGCAGCAATGTGGGAGATTTTAAAAGGAGAGTTGGTAAATGGAGGATCTAGAAGCAGCCTGCTGGCACAAATATGCCAGAGAGTCCTGTGCACACTTGTGCCAGCAAACAACACATGCTATTACAAAATAGCAGAAAATAATACAGGGGGCAATTATTTGATAAGTACAGGTAGTCACAATTATTTGATAAGTACAGGTAGTCATTTTTTCAGCACTGAAAAAAATGACTTATGACCATTTTTCACTCTTACGACTATTGCAGCATCCCCATAGTCACATGATCAAAACTCAGAACTGACTTGGCAACTGACTCATATTTATGATGGTTGCAGTGTCCTGGGATTATATGATCCTGTTTTGTGACCATCTGACAAGCAAAATCAGTGAGGAAGCCAGATTTATTTAACAACATGGCAAGAAAGGTTGTAAAATAGGGCAAAATAATAAATGTCTCGCTTAGCAATAGAAATTTTGGGCTCAGGTATGGTCCTAAGATGAAGACAACCTGTAGCTACTAAATTACTTTCTGTGAAAAATTGTGAACTACTGATATTCAGAACAGAACAACATTTACAAGGTTTCTGAAATATGTACCAGATATTCCTAAGAACCAATAAATGTGTCATCCAGTTGTGGATGGGAGATTGGAATGGAATCCTTGATGCTGGTTTGGACAAGAAAAAGACTTCACTAGTTTCTCAATCGCGTTCAATTTTGCCTAAATCTTTTTTTGATATTAAAGATGATTTTAATTTGTTAGATATTTGGAGAGAAAGACATGGTAGGGATCAAGAGTTTACTTTTTTCTCTGACAGACATCAATCATTTTCTAGAATTGATTTTATTTTAACTACTAGTGATTTTATGTTAAATTTAAAGAAAGTTAAAATCTTACCTAATGTATTGTCTGATCATAATCCAGTTATGATGGAATTAAGGACTGGCCAATTTTTAAGCAGATCCTGGAGACTTAATGAAAACTTGTTTAAATATGAAATGTATGTGCAAGAATGTAAAAAGGCTATCAAGGAATTTTTTAGGTTAAATAAGAATGTAGGCTTACCAATAGAAACGGTGTGGGACGCTAGTAAGGCCCACATGCGTGGAATATTAATTGAATTGAATGTTAGGCATAGACGTAAACAAGAGGAAAAGAGGCGAGTTTTAGAAGCGGAAATAAGAAAGAAAGAGTTATTATTAATTTATTTTAATTTTTGATATGCGCCACTGCTTCTGCAATCAGTGGAGTTTATACCAGGGTAAAAATTGTTCTAGAAAGACAAATATTGCAAAACCAACTCATATCATGAATTTATCTGCTATCATCAATGTTTTTTTAAAAAAACATATACATATGGATTTACAACCCAGGTTCAATATACTGTATAACACTGATAATTTGGTCAAGGAGCATAAATATGCTACATGACTCAGAAGGAAAATATTGTCATGGAAAAACTTACTATCCAGTTTCCTGGGGTCTCCATACCTGTGTTATTGCTACATGTTGTAAATTAACTTTGGGCTTCACACTGCCATCATATCGTCGACCTACAAAAGAAACAACATACAATACATTCCAAATAAAACTCATTCTAGCAATAAACAATTTTAATTACTATTTTTAAATTTGAGCTCCTTTTTATTAAAGAGAAAACTGATATAAAAATGTTTTTTATATGGGACAGACAACTTATCAAGTTTAACACAACATCCTCAGCCAACATGGTGAATAATTTGGACCAATCTTTTAAAAAAGATTATTTATTTAAAAATTCATCTTTATGTCATTGATAGATCTTTAGAACAAGAGAGATACAGTCTTCGACTGCATTTCATTATTAAGAACAATTCTTAATACTCAGGAATCTTCTCTAAGAACCTGGTAAATCAACTGTATTGTGGAATAATAACCCAAGGCACCCTCTCTTCTTGTCTATCTTGTCTACTATAGATAGTCCTTGACTTATGAGCACAATTGCTACTAGAATTTCCATTGCTAATGAAGTGGTTGTTAAGTAAATAATGCTCAAGTTTATGAAGTTTGCAACAAGTGTTAAGCAAATCACTCTAATTGTTAGGCGAATTTTACTATCCTTAAGCAAATTCAGCTTCCCCTAATGACTTTGATGTCAGAGGCCAACAAAAAAGTTGGTGAAATGGTGATCGCATGACCCCAGGATATTGTAACCATCATAAATACATACCAGTTACCAAGCACTCAAATTTTGATCAGATGACCGTGGGGCTGCTTCAATTGTCATCAATATGAGGACCAGCTGTTACTTTTTAAAGTGCTGTTGTAACTTCAAATGGTTGCTAAATGAATGGTTGCAAGTCAAGGACTACCTGCATTTCAAGGAAATAGCATTTCACGCCCTTTAGTTATGTATCTTCTGTTTCAGCATCCCAGTCAAGAAAAAGAGAAAGGGAATAAGTATATTGAAGTTGATTAGGGTAGAGCAGGAGGAAAACTCTATGATGTCATGGTGGCTACACCTCTTGCTCTTCATTCATAACTCCCTTACAGACTGATTAGGTCAGCGGTTCTCAACCTTTTCCGGGGCTCGACCCCGGCCCGTATCGCGCATGCACGGCGCGACGGCCCGCATCGCACATGCGCGGCGTGACAACCTGCATTGCACATGCGCAGCACGACGGCCCGCATCGCACATGCACAGCGCGACGGCCCGCATCGCAATAGGGAAAAAATGGCCGACCAAAAAAAAGGCGGACTGCGGTGCTTGGCGACCCCTGTGAAATGGTCGTTCAACCCCAAATGGGGTCGCGACCCACAGGTTGAGAACCGCTGGATTAGGTATAATTATTGCAGCAGAAGAAAAGTAAAAAGCAGACTCGTTCCACTAAATCTACAGAAATATAAGATCTGATGGGATTCAGTTCTTTGAACTGTTTTCATTTAATGATTCTAAGAACTATATGGCTTCCCTGCTCATCCATTTTTCCATTGGTGTTGTATTTAGCTTATATCCCTGAACACAGACAACTTTGCGATTAATCGCTCCTAAGCTACTGTAGGAATATTTCTGGTGGAACAAAAGGTTAAAAATGTTTGAATTAATTAAACTATTTGTTGTTGACCTATAGTGACATGAAACTCCTCTGTAAATTTTTTGGACCTGTATTTTTTTCAGGAAATGACAATTTGAGGGAGATAATTAAGGCCTTACCATTTCTCTGGAGTAGATCTTGATCTGAGAATACAAACAAACTGCAAAAAAGCAGACATAAAAGTAGTATATGAGCAATATTGTTTTAAAAAAATATGTATCTTACTTAAACTGCAGGAAGATAATATTTAGTACTTTCAAACTGCAATATAATCTAGGAAATAATGTATCCATTTAAAAATTTAAACATCCTTTTATAGCAGGGGTGTCAAACTCAATTTTATTGAGGGCCGCATCAGCATTGCGGTTGCCCTCGGGGGGGCAGGTGGGTGTGGTCAGGTTGGGTGCAGCCTACTGGATGGGCATGGATGGTGTGTCCTACTGGGTGGGCATGGCCAGCTCTACATTGTTTGCGTAAGAGTGCCTGTGGGGGCCTGGGCAGGAATGGGACAGATCTGAGGGTCTCTGGCAGAAGGGGGTCGAACCGGGGCAAGTGCCAAGGCATGATCCATTTCTTCATTCCTCACAAAGGGTGACACCTCCCCAGTATGCACCCAGGGGCGAGGCCGACACAGCAGGGGCTGGTTCCTCGGTGTTTCTAGACGGCCTTGTGGAGCTAAGACTGAATGCGTTTCAGCATAGATGGCCACCACAAAATTGTACATTGGCTCCCGGCCAGCCAGGGCCAAGGCAGCGGGGGCCATTTCCTCACTGTTTCCAGGATGGCTTTGCGGGCCGCATGAAACCACTTCGCGGGCCGCATCCAGCCCCTGGGCCTTGTGTTTGACATGTCTGTTTTATAGGAAAAACATTCCCATACTGAATTTAGAATGAGGCTTCATGTGATACAACTATTGGTAAATCAACAGGTTTGTTAAATGGGTTCATTTTATTTATTTGATATCTATCCATTCTGGTAAGTATTCAGGTAAGTATGGATAAAATTTTAAAAATAAAACTAGGAAATAAAACATTAAATCCATGAATAAAAATCAAGATTAAAATACTTATGTAAGAGAGGCTGCTGAAGATTTCCTAAACACCAATCAAGTGAGGGCCAAATGCAACTCATGAACAAATGCATTTCATGGTCTCATGCTAAAAAGTGGGACTCTGACAGTGTGGAGAAAGTTGCTAGCAATAGGTTAAAATAGACTTTTGCTAAGGAAGAGTCTGATAAATACCTGAGAGACTAGTTATTGCATTTAAATAAAACTGTTGCAAAACTCTTTCCCAGTTCAGTATACCTGGCAACAAGGGAAGTCAAATGAAAAGAGAAAATGTCACCATATTTCATGTTTCAAGGCCAGATAGCAAAAATACATGCAGTGATTTGGGAACAGCTCAGCCTGCTGCAGCACAATAAGTACTGTTTGAATTTTGTAGTTCTACCAACTTCCTTACCTAGGAAACTGAGTGATGCAGTCTCTGAAGTTCCCTGTTCCCTACTCCTTTCTTGTCCATGGCAAATGAAAAAATGGACTTATGATACATTTTTATTCAAAGTGCTCACCTGCAGTTCAAAAGCATGTAAATACAAGTAGATTAATAGGTACCACTTCGGTGGGAAGGTAACAATGTTCCCTGCACCTTTTGTGTATAGCTATGCTGGCTACATGAACATGGAAAATGTCTTCGGACAATATAGTTCCCTCAGCCAAGAAACAGAGATGAGCACTGCACCCTAGAGTCAGACACAACTGGATAGGGAAACCTTTATCTTTACCTTACTTTTTTGATAGAGTGCATCACAAGTCATCCAATCACCTTCTGAATTGGGTTTATTTTGCCGCACAAACCCAGAAAATTGGGTTAAGTAAACTGGTAGGTCTCTTATGCAAGCCTTATAACAAGAGCGAAAATTGTTTAATGGACAGCTGGCAGATGCTATATTCACAGCTAGAAAAGCAGCCTGGGTCAAGGAAGGCAGCCAGTTTGTGCTGATGGCCAGCTGTCATTTTGACTGTTGTGCCAGTTATTGCACTCAACATTAAATCTGCTGTATGCTAATCTTTTTAGTCAGTATTTAGTATTTAATCGGCTTATCAATTAAAGGTCATATTAGAGATTGAAGAAAAGCCCCACACAAGCTTTCTAGGAATATTACACAGCCCAAAGTCCACTGGAGTTGGATGGCCAATAAATTTAAGTGGACAAAATGTTTGCATTTTACTAGAGTATCCAAAACATACCCATAGTTATCTCCGTGGATTTGAAAATTTATCAAAATATCTCAATGCAAATCCATAGATATCACCGAGGGTTTTGAAATTCAGAAGATCATTGTGCTTCTCCTGTCCACACATTGTTTTTGCTAGGCAACAAGTAACTATTTATTAATTCAATCCTTAACTTACATAGAAATCTAAGAGTTGGTGGGTAAATATACCGACCTTCCTGAAATTCCTGTTGCTACTTTTCAAATCAATTCCTCATAAGTAGTAGTCATTCTGATCATATAGGACTATAGATGTTTATGTTCATGAAACTTAGAGTCTATAAAGTTCTTTTTAATAAGTACACATTCATGTTTTAAATATGTGATTTCATACAGAACAAGACAACTGAAAATCCACAAAGTGCACCAAAGCTAAAACTAAGATGATTAATTAAGCTATCAAAGAAGATATGTCCATAGCATCTGACTGAGCTTAATGGTTTATTCTCAATGGTATGTTGGAAGCATAATGGTATGTTGGGAGACTTAGGACACTGGCCAAAGGGATCCTGCCAGAGATAGCATAGCCTGCAATTGGATAGTGACATGGCAAGAAACTCCAAAGACAATCTAATTTCTCAGGCTGTAGAGAAATCGCAGAGATTTCTACTTTCAGACTTGCAAAATTCTGTCAATGTAGCTTTACAATAAAGTAGAATTAGTTCATCTGGTTGTGATTCCTATCCAGTTTGTCCTGCAAGGGCAATATTGAGTGCACTCCTGGAGGAGCTGCATCCAAGCTGAGATTAATATTAAAGTTTTTAATGGACTCTCTGAAAGTAATCAGAGTTTTATACCACATCTTAGAACCTTATCTCAGATGACACCAAGTTGGTGTTATTGGAAGCAAATTCTGACTGAATTAAAGAGCACAGGACAACTGCTTGAAGCAGATGTAGAATTTATTTGACAGACAGACAGCATAGTAATCATCACACATTGAAAGGCAGGCTTAGAAATATTTATAGGAAAGTTGGGTCTTTGTATTGGAAATCATGTCGTCACCTTTTGTGTTGGTCTTGGGTGAAGGATCTGGATTTGAATCTTATTCTGTATGTAAAAGATTTCCATATATTGAGGAGATTTCTTATAGTTTTGATATTTACTAATTTCTTTGCTTAGTCAGTTTCAGCCCAAGTATCAATATGAGCAAAAAGCTGAAGCAGTCTTTTGTTTTATTGCTGACAAGTTAGGTTGGCAAGTGGTCTGAGTGACAAGGGTGACATGAGGGTCTTGCCTTCTCACATTGTGAAATTACTAAACACTTACAAATTATGTGTACATGTTTGTTTATACAGTATTGTACCAACAAAGTATACTGCATCCCAAAAATAACTGTTAAAAATTGCTGATTTCAGTTTTGATGCTTTCCAAAATGAAACCAAGTTTTACGTCAAACTAACAATATTCTCCTCTCAGTAGAAAATGCACCCAGCACTAAATATGCCTCCAAGTGAAATATTCATAACTCTGCTAAAAACCTAATGGCAATAGTAATTCCCAAGCCTTTAAAAAACTTACACACAGAAAAAATTAACAATCTTCTCCTATTGGAAAGCAGGTAGTAAATGGGCCACAAAGCAACTTTAGTTTGCTCATTGAAGCATTCATACCTTATGGAAATAAAATTAATACATGTAGCAGTGAAGCAGAGACCATGGTCACATTGAAAAACTCCTAGTATTGTACATGCAAAATAACACCTTCTCCATCCTTCCCCACCATTTACAGAAATAGCATCATTGCCTAACAGGATTTTATTTGTCCAGATGTACACATGAAAGCCCTTACCCACAACATAGACTAACAGAATACTATGGATAGAGTACTTCAATGTAACTTTGCTCCCTATTCATACATAAACACTTTTTTTATAATACATAAAAACATTTGAAGCCCCAAAGCTCATAAATCCATTTAATACAATGAAGCATCTGATTGTACAAATATATAAGCCCCCAACTGCCTGTTGTGACAAAGAGTGATCTGTTTTTTAAAATCACATTTGCCAACTCAGATGTCAGCAAATGAAGAGGGATGAAAGACGGCTACTGAAACTTCATGGGAAGGAAATATTAAGGTAAAAAAAGGAAAGCTCTCTGGCTCACAGCATTCATTTTTTTAAGTAGGCTCTCTACAATATTTCTTTAATGATTGAAAATATTGTGTATCACTTCTTCTTCTTCTTGTGCCATATCCATTATCGGATGTTGGCGATCATGTTGACGATCCTGTTTTTATCAGCAGCTGCACGAAAAAGTGCTGCTGAGTTTTGTCCAAACCAGTCCCTTAGATTTTGAAGCCATGATGTTCTTCTTCTGCCTGGACCTCGTTTGCCTTCAACCTTTCCCTGGAGGATTAAATGGAGTATGCTGTATTTTTCTGGGTGTCGCATCACATGTCCGAAATATTCTAATTTTTGTTTTTTAATTGTTTTGATTATTTCCCTTGGCTTTCCCAGGCGGCTTATCACCTCATTTCTGATCTTGTCAACCCAGCTTATACATAACAGCTGCCTGTAAATCCACATTTCAAATGCTTCTAGTCTCTTCAGGTGGCCTTCTGCCAGAGACCAACTCTCTACTCCATAGAGCAGGATAGAAAAAATATAGCATCTGACAAGCCTGATTTTCAGTCTTAGGCTTATGTCGTGACTGCAGAAGACCTTTTTCATTTTGAAAAAAGCTGTTCAAGCTTTTTCTATCCTTGTCTTTACTTCAACGGTCATGTCCCAACTTTCATGTAAATGAGAACCAAGGTGCGTGATCCTTTCAACTTTTTTAGTGGTATTCCTTCTGAATTTATTGGTGGTAAATTAACGGGTTGTTTTCTGACGACCATGATCTTGGTTTTTGAGGTGTTAAGCTTCAAGCCGTATTTTTCAGATATTTCTGTGACTCTGTTGATGAGGAGCTGAAGGTCTTCATGCTTATTGGCAAGCAGAACTGTATCGTCAGCATATTTTAAGTTGTTGAACCAAACACCGTTTACTTTGATGCCAGCATCGATGTTCTCCAGTGTCTCATTGAAGATTGACTCAGTGTAGATATTGAACAACATTGGAGACCATCAAAAAACATATATTACATGAAATAGCATACCAAAAATAGAGAGAAAAGACATTTAAAATATTTAGATCAGAAGTGGATGAAACAGCAAGGAGGGTGACAAACTGAAGGCCTCTAAACTTTCAGAAAGTTGTTAGTGAGGACGTGAAGTTCTAGAATTGTGGTGCAGCTGCCAAATATTCTCCAGCCCTATGTTCCCATATAGCCTTTTTTAAAAAAAGAAAGAAAAAAGAAAGAAAGAACAATTTCATGTTGTGGGATTGATCAGCCTTCCCTAGAAGTATATATTAGCCCCAAGGCTTTTTAAAATTTTTAATTAAAATTTTAAAGTTGTGAAATTAAAAAAAAACCTGCATCATAACAGAAAAAAGATAAGTAGTAAGTGTGAAGTTTGAAGAAAGAAAACCTAGATATATTGTAGGGATTAAAATAAACTTAGCATGACAAGATAAAAAACATTAATATTTAGAAATAACAATTTTCATTTAATTTTATCCTTAAGCTTATTAAATCAAAATCATTCAGCAATGTAGTACATCATCTTCTCATCTTTAGAATACAACGGCTTCCCCCCCCAAAAAAGAGTAACAAATTCATATCCTTGATCCATTCCTTAAAAGGAGGAGAATACATTTCTTTTCAGTTATGAAAAGTCATCTTCTTTGCTGTGCACCAGACTCAATAAAAACAAAGGTATTGATAGGATAACAAATTCCATGTTTTATATGGAAACGATTTATATGGCCCATCTTCACACTGAGATCCTTATGTATAATATCTCTTCCCAAAATTGTGCTGACATTTGTAGTCATACAGTCATTTGAAACCAATCAAGGCTTTAACACAAATCACATGAATAGCTGTCCAAACACAGGTTAGAGGAGGTTGGATTAAGCTAAAACCTTTGTCAGCCTTATTTTTATTTTTATTACGAGAATCATAGGTGCAATGGAATAGCCCTGTATCCTCTTCAATTTCTGTTATCTACTTGAAAGGAATTTTCATGACTTCTTTTCTTCATGCTATCTTTTGCCACATCCTTTATATGTGTGTTTTATGTGTACAGTACCTACATATATGAAAGAGGTGATAGGGAGAAGAGTTATGTTAATTCTTAATTCATTTTAAACTCAGAAATCAATTGAGGTAAGAAGATTGCTTTATTTTTATATGTATGTGCAAAACAGAGAGAAAGAAATGTAATTTTTAAATAATATCAAACACCACAATATTATTATGTATGTCTCTGTTTTATATTTTTAAAATATTCCCCTCCTCACATATGCAGTTCTAAAGTTAATGCAGTCCTAAGCCAAATGAAATTTGTGCATCTTTGTTAAACAGAATGTCCTTGAGTTATGATAGTAGTTGGGATCAGAATTTCCATTGCTAAGCAATGCAGTCATAAAGGCAACATCATGTGACCACAATGCTTAGCAATGGCAATCCCTGAAATACCTATTGTCATTAAGTGAGAATCTGGGGTCACTAAGCAAGCACCACCTCACAACTTCCTGCTGATTTCCAACAACCAAAGTCAATGGGGAAGGTGGGAGGAAATTGCAAACTGAAGCAGCCTAGCAGGCAGGTAAATGGCTGCTGCTGGTGGAGGGAGAGAGCATGCAGATGGCCAAGGAAGCACAGTGTGCACGTGGAAGGACTTGGGGTGGCTGCTGTTGGGTGTGGAGGTATAGTGCAGGTGTAGTGAGGTTTGAAGATGGGGTGTGTGGGTAGCAAGGGAAGTGTTGTGTGAGCGCGTTGGAGTTTGAAGTGGCTGGTAGGTGAGAGAGGGTGAGCATGGATACACATGACCAGGAAGGGTGTATACGTAGCCAGGAAAGCTCTGGGAGGTTGCATAAGAGTGCACTGATAATGGAATGAAGGGAAGAAAATGGTGGCCTATGAGTTTTATAAGAAATTATATGAAGATGTAGAACGGAAAAATAAGGATGACATATTAAAATATTTGCAATCAGCTGATCTACCAAAAGTTCCAGAGGAGATAAAAATATGTAAAACAAAGAGATAATACCTTTGGAACTATTTGAGGCAATCAAGAAACAAAAAAATAATAAAGCCCCAGGTCCGGATGGTTTACCAACAGAAATATACAAAATAATACAAGAATCTCTAAGTCCAGTGTTAATAGACCTATTTAACGAGGTTCTGAAGAATGCGAAGATTCCAATTTCATGGCAAGAAGCAACTATCACTTTGATCCCCAAGGACAACTCAGATTTGGCGTTCATTTAAAATTACAGGCCTATTTCATCATTAAATTCGGACTATAAAATTTTCATGACCATAATGGCTAAACGTCTTGAAAGATTCTTAGTAAAATTCATACATACGGATCAAAATGGTTTTCTATCTAAAAGATATATAAGTAACAATGTTAGGATTATATTGGATGTATTGGAATATTATGAAGTCCACAATGAAAAACAAATGGGACTAATCTTTCTTGACGCACAAAAGGCATTCGATAATGTGAAATGGGACTTTATGTTTAATCAATTGGAATACATGGACTTTGGGGAGAATTTTACAAACATGTTCAAAGCGATTTATTCCAAACAGGTAGCTAAGGTGATAATTAATGGAGAAACTACTAAAAACTTCCAAATCCAAAAAGGCACAAGGCAAGGTTGCCCGCTATCTCCACTACTGTTTATACTATTATACTATCCCTGGAGATACTAAATAGAATAATTAGGAAGGATGAATATATTAAAGGTTTAAAGATTAAGAGAGAAATTTTCAATTGTAAGCTTTTGCTGATGATCTTGTTTTCATACTCGAAGAATCTTTACAATCAGGGGCAAGGCTAATGGAAGTACTGGGTGAATATGGTGAAATGGCAGGCTTAAAGATAAATAAGGAAAAAACCAAAATACTTGTGAAGAATATGATTAGTTCACAGAAAAACGAACTAGGTGATAAATTAGGTATTCAGATCACAAAGAAAATAAGATACTTAGGGATATATCTAACAGCTAGGTGTGTAAAAATTAAAAGAGACAATTATGACAAATTAATGGATCAGATTAAAACAGACTTGGACACCTGGACAAATCTCCAGCTTTTGTTCATGGGTAGAATTGCCGTAATTAAAATGAACATATTACCTAAAATATTATTCCTATTTCAATGTATACCAATTAGATTAGAAAAGGAATTCTTTTGAAATTTCAACCAAACCATACTTAAATTCATTTGGCAAGGGAAAAAAACAAGGATTAAATTAAAATTATTACAGGATGCTAAGGAAAGGGGGGTCTCGGCCTCTCCGATCTGGAATAATGTTATCAATCTACAATTCTACTGTGGGTGTGGGATTGGATTCGACTGGAAAATCGGAGATTATTAAAACTGGAAAGTCATGACATGCAGACTGAATGGCATGCCATGTTATGGGATGAGAAGCATAAAGTTCACCAGTACTTCCGGAGGCACTAATTAGACGGGCGCTAATAGATGTATGGATCAAAATCCGACGACAGAACTATAGGCAAGTCCCCAATTGGATCTCAACACTAGAAATGTACATACACCCAAGGTTCATTCAGTTGGGGAAAGTAATAACCTATAAAATCATACTAGACGAGAGAGGAGAATTAAAATCAAGGAAGAATCTCCAAGATGCAGGGATAGAATTAGAATGGTGGGCATACCTCCAACTACAAGCAAGATATAGGCAAGATAAAAAAAAGTGTGGGGTATAAAGATAGAACCGACAGAACTAGATAAAATTTTATTAGGTCCCGAGGATAAAATGATTAAAAAAATATATCATTTTCTTTTAGATCAGACAATGTATGAAGAACATGTTAAGGAGACCATGTTAATTTGGAGTAGGGATTTTGGTTTCAGTATCGACCTGCATATTTGGCAAGAATTGTGGGAAAGAAATAGGAAACTCACCTTAGCTACCTCATATAAGGAAAATCTTTACAAGATGTTTTATTGATGGCATTTCCCACCCGCAAGGTTAGCCAAAATGGGTTCAAACATTTCACCCTTATGCTGGAAATATAAAACAGCAATAGGATCATATTACCATATGTGGTGGGAATGCCCAAAGTCTCGTGAGTATTGGCACAGGACACAAAACTGGTTGAGGGATATATTAACACTGGATTTAGAGTTAAAACCAGAACTCTTCTTGTTGGGAATAATGACAGAAAAATACGATAAGAGAATAATCTACCTGCTGCTACACATCCTGACTGCAGCTAGGCTTGCTTTTGCGCAAAGATGGAAGAGCAAGGAAATTCCCACAGAGGAAGAGTTAATACATAAAATATTAGCATGTGCGGAAATGGACAGGCTCACAATGATATTAAAAGATAAATGTGGATCGGTTTATTATGAAACCTGGGACAAATTTTACCGCTGGAGGAATTTGAAGAGGACGGTTGGGATTAAAGATGAATGTTAAGATAGAAATATATGTTATTTAAGTATTGTATATAAATCTTAGATGTATATGTAGAGATGAAGAATGGATTGTAAAAAGTGGAATAATCTGATAAGAATGTATATACTGGAATGTCACGTTAAATCCAATGTTTGTTTATTTTTAACTGTATTATAAATAAAATTTGTTAAAAAAAAAGAGTGCAGTGATAATGGGGAGGCATGCCACAATGCAGTGGGACTCAAGGTGGCTGCTGCTGGGTGGGGGAGTGTACATGAGGATGTGCATGTGGCCAAGGAGAGTGCACGAGTGGCCGGGGAGGCATAGCATGAGCACAGCCAGGCTCAAAGAGGCTGCACAAGAGTGTGCAGGTGACCAGCAAGGCACAGCATAAGTCCTGCAGGACTGGGGAGAATGCACAGGTGGGGGAGACTTACCTGAGCAACTTGTGGCATTTCCTGCCAGCTTACCTATTGACTTTGTTTGTGGGAAGACAGCAGGAAAAGTCACAAATTATGAATCACATAACCACAGGGCACTGCATATTGTAAGTGTGGGCTGGGTGCCAAATGCCCAGATTGTGATCATGTTACCTCAGGGGCGCTGGGATGGGCAAAATTCCAAGGACCATCCAAAGCCTTCCAAACTTTGTATGGTCACTGTACAGGGTTTCTATCCCTCCCTTCCTTGTCCATTGTCCTTGTTCATTGCAAATTCTGAATAATCTTAATTTTACCATAATAGGAAGAATCAATCTAAATGTGTAAATAGCCATGATTCACATACCGTATTATGAACTTCAAGAAAAAATATCAATGTAAATATGATTTATATTTCATAATCTTGGTGTAAGATATGTGTCATTCCTATTCTATCAACAGTCGAATTAAAATTGGTTTGCTCTATGAACAGCTATGGAATGTATTTATTTAAAACATTTATATAGCCGCTTATTGTACATATAACCAACTCTAATCTAGGCAATACCTGACTAAATAAAATTACATATACAAAATATTGTATATGCTTAGTTACTCTATGAGTATCTGTTAATAAGATAAGAACATCTAGGTTGGTTGTTTGGATATTTCCAGTTTTTTCTATTCTTGCTTTCACCATGCCCATGCTTTCTATTTAGCCTTTTCTTGTTTAAACTTCTGGCTATTCGCTTTTTGAGGATTTCATCAAATTCCACCAGTTATGACTTCGTTGGACTTTTTCTTTCTCTCAAGCTACATCATTCTTCTTTCAAATATTTATTTTGTAATTCAGCTGTTGTTCATTCTATTTTATTTAACCATCTAAACTTCTTTCATATTGATTGCTAATTTTTGCACATTCTACATTCATCACCCATTCAATCTTGATGCTATTTCTTCTTTTACCACATCCATTTCTTAAATACACCATTTCCATTGAATTCAACTAAGTTTTCTGTTTCTCACCACTTGCCCAACTCTCTTCCACGTGAGCGGAAGTACCTGAATAATCACTCTTTATTTTTTTCAACAAGTGTTCATTCCTTGTTAAGAGACCAAATCCTACCCACTATCTTTCTACATACATTTGCATGTCTTAATTTTTTTATCCATTTCTCCATCTTTATTAAACATTCTATCACGTAGAATTTGTTTGCTTATTGTAGTTTTCTGCTATTTTTTGTATAACTCGTAATGTCACTCCATTTTCTCTGTCAACAACAATTACCTGCTCTGTAATACATTAATTTTCAGATTCACACTCCACATGCATCATATCTAATATCTAAGACATGCATCATATCTAATATCTAATATTCACTGCAAATCATTCATATTCTCAGCCAATACAGAGAATAATTTGCATATAAAATGTCCAACACCTTAAGGTCTTATGTCACCACATGCATTTCTTATACGTTCTCATGTTTTTTTTCTTGAACATTTACATTTATATCATTTGTTTCAAATCTTTAAATCTTTTCTTGTTCTTGCACTTTTTAAAATCTATGTTGATGACAGAAAACTATGATATGTCCAAATGATATAATTCTTCTAAAGTATAACTCTTCTACACAATACGCAAAAGCTTTGAAAATGTTGGGCATTTACAATAGTCCCAAAGACTTATCTTATGATAGGTCAGTCATAAGAACCGTTGGAGGAGGGAACTAAAGTGCCAAACTGCACAAATGCCATTGAATAGGACAAGCAGTCTGTACCTGTGAATATTGTATACTGGCTAAGGCTCAGGGTGGCGCTATGTAAAGACACCAAATTAAAGGGTAAGCAGGTTAATGGAATGGATATACATCTTGTGGAAAGTAAGTGGCCTCTGTGATCAAGTGCATAAACTAAATGTCTACACAAAATATTGAACGCATCACAGATATAGGGGTTCAGCATCACCGCTATGTTTTATAGTACTGACAATTATATTGTGGGAGAACCTAGAATCTAAGTGTACAACTGCTCGATTCTTGAACCTGGAAATCAGGACTTAATTGGAGACTTTAACCAACTATTATCTTTCATTACTGCTTAAAACAAAACAAAAAAAATGCCCAAATATTGCTTTCCTGAAATGTAGCTACTTATAAATTTTTGTAAAGGTCGTTCATGGCATTAACATTTGATGCTGTTGCTGCAGAAAATTAAGTTTTGTGATACTTGTGGTTGGCTAAATATGTTACAACTCAGATCCATGTTATTTTAATATAAAATGACTTCATGCAACTTAGGACAACAAAAAGACCATTGATTACAAAGTATTTTCCCGTATAAAATCATTCAGGTTTGCTCAGACATCGGAGATCAAAGCAGCAATAGATATCAAAGGTATGGAAGGACATCAAAAATTGCCTCCAGTATCCACTTATGATTTGGAGACTGTGCATAGGGAAAACAGAAGAATTTAGTATCAACAGATTTTTTTTCATTTTTCATTCATAACGAGTTTTCTGAGAAAAATAATACACTGAATCCATCTGCTTGCCATTCAAATTATACTATAGTTCCATTAATCCTTATGTCAATGGTGCTTTATTACACACAGGCAGAATTGCCAACTAACAAAATCCACAAAAGCTACTACTAACCCCCTTCTACAGACAAGAGAATTTCTTCCCTAAAATATCACTTTCCCCAATCACTGTTGCAATAAATCAATTATCCCCTCTAAGACTACCCATGCCATACCCTAATGATCATTAAATAATAAGAGGAAAAGCTATCTTACATCTCATTCTGATCCTGATTACATCATGAGTCCAGAACTAGAGAAATCCTGCATTCCAGAGACTTAAGTATATCTCTAGAAACACTTTCCTAAACACTGACAGACTTTTGAAAACAAATTTAATGCAGTAAAATTAGATAAGTTATTACAAATCACACATGTGGCTTTTCCCCCCTTGCTTGCATTTATGAGCCAATCTAATTAATCTAAATAACTAGTACACTTTAATTAATCTCTTAGCCAAACTACAGATCTATACAATTACATATACAGATTAATACAAGCACCTATCCATCACCCCAAGGCACAGCTGTGAGCCTCCCCATCTTAATCTGACCTGCATTTTAATGGTGAAACAAAACATATCTCTCCGGGTAACTATTTTTCCTTCTATAATTGTAACTTTCCTCAACTTAAGTCCTTGGGGAAATATTTGAGGTTGTTTTATACTGCACAAATAAAATTGTGCACAGGGAACAAGAATGAGATTGCACATTTTCTGGTACACCTGAATTTGCATCAAAATTCATATTATAAGCTTCATTTCATCTTTCTTAAATTTATTTTTTTCAATGTCATCAGCACTGTTTCCGGCTGTATGTTTTACACCTACACTATTTTATTTATATCTCTGTTATTAACAGTGCGGAAGGAAAGAAAATCAAACTATCATGGCAAAAGAGAAATGCAACAGAGACTAATGTTTCTCATAGCTTTGGGGTTTTAAGTATAAGATTGTGCATAACAGGATTGTTTATTTTCTCATCTATAATAGTTTCATCAAGAGAATGTCTATTGATGTTGACAGCCCTGTTTTTAAGTAAATTATCTCAGCATCTTAAATGTTGAAACTATTTGCCTGTGATTAGTATGTCAAAAAAACCAAAAACAAATAACTCCCTAATCATCAACACCTGAATGATCAATCTACTAATATGGTTACTATCCTCTACAAAGCACAAACATAAACCTTTCATTCAGCTGCCCCCACACTTTTTGCACGCTCATAAATTCACTGACCTCCTTTCCATTCTTCCAGCTACCGGTATTTGGTCCATAGATGCTGAAAATCTTATGCAGAAAAGGAGAAATAAAAATCTAAAAATTGCACTGCTTTCCATTGAGAAATAAATCAGACTCTCCAGACCCAGCACATCTGTTCATGTGTAGCAAAGAAACAAGAGCCAGTATTTTCAGCAACCAGAGATAGACAGCTGAGCCAACCAATAGGAAGCAGTGCTCAGTACCATCTGAGCTGTCATGTAGTCTCTATGCAAAATAAGAGGCTGTCTTGGACATTTTCTACTGAACGTACAGACACCTTCCTTTTGTGCTTTAAAATTCATTCCAAAGGATTAGATACAGTTGAATACTTGAAGAACAACTACTAAGACAAAAGATATCGCCTAACAGAAATCTATTTTAATACTAAAGCTGTCTAAATTGTTACATGACAACAGCATTATGTTCATTCTTCCATGTGCATGGAATTAAAATATAAGTCGTGGGATCATTGGATTGTTTAGCTATATTTTTTCCACTTTGGAGATTATTGGGAGGAAAATTTTTCATAAAAGTGGGGTTTTAAAACGAATACAAACAATTGGGTATATCTCCTACACAAAACAACTGAATAGCAAGGTATTTCAGAAAGGGGCAATGCAAAGGTTATTTCTATATTCTGTTCATGGACTAGGGCAGGGGTCCCCAACCTTGGCAACTTTAAGACCTGTGGACTTCAACTCCCAGAATTCACCAGCCAGCATGGCTGGCTGGTGAATTCTGGGAGTTGAAGTCCACAGGTCTTAAAGTTGCCAAGGTTGGGGACCCCTGGAATAGGGCAGCTGGCATTTGAATAGCTTCACTTTCACTTTCCGTGATCCATCTGCATCCTTGTCTAGTAAACAAAACCTTTCTATGCCCTCCCATTATAATCTATCCGTGCACATCGCCTACGAGCAAAATGAAATAGGACAATATATCTGAGCTTGCCAAGATGATAAAATCAACAAGTCTCTCCCTCCCTCTCTTTCTCATATATGGCCATTTAACCATTTACATTATTAATCAATATATATTTGGATGAGATTCAGAAAATACCATTTGAAAAATGATATTTGTTTCCGAGTTAGTTACCGCTTGCCAGTGTGAATGGTTATGGAGACCAATCAAATTTAACCTGACAAAACAATTATTTGATAAGTCTCACAATAAAATCCTAGATGAGAAAAAGAGAACATGTTAGCATCTGATGACAAACCAGCTTAAAAAGAAAATACTTTTTTAAAAAAGATATTTTTAAAAAAAAATTCTTTTAAAAAAAGAAAATACAGTAAAACTATTTTGTTTCCAGACCTTTGTGAGAATAAACCTACCTTGTTCATAGAAATTTGAGAAGACTGTGCCAGATGTTGTCTTTCATTTGTTGTTTTCACACCTACCTCCATTACGAAACACTCAAGAAATATTTTGCCTTTGTAACACAGTAAGACATGAAATCTAAATTTTCACTGTCATAACTCTTAAATAATTTCATAATACTGTCATTGCCCCTCTGGTGATTTATACTGCTTTCACAGAAAACAGAACACATAATACCCATCAACACTGAAATAATAAAAAGACTGCCTTCATTATTAATATTTTGACACAGTGACGATTGGATGATTCTAGAATGCTTCTAAATGACTACTGGGAAAATAATTGATACCATCAGAAATCAAATCCAACTGAAGATTTTATCATATTTTTAAAAAATGACATACCTTTGGAGGCTTTATAGACCATACTCAAGACTTTGGAAGACTCCTATCACCCCAGAACCATTGGTTGTGGTTTAATAATTTAATCTCTGTTGAGATAGGCAATTACCCTTAAGTAAGATATGAAATACCAGCAATATTGGGACCAAACTATAAATTCATTTTTTCTTCCTTCCCTTTTTTTTCCTTTCTCTTTTGTCCAAAAATGTTGCATTTAGAACATTTGGCAGTTTTATTGCCAATTGAATATAAAAATACTTATCAAAATATCCTCATTTTAAGATAAGACATTAAATCATTAATCCAGTCATATTTAATAACCTCCTTGAAATTCCAAGAATGTCAGTGGATTATACTGTAGAAAGCAGATTGAGAACTGCTGCCCTATGCAAATTTCAAATTAAGTTAAAATGGAAGTAAAAATCCAAATATTTCCCAGGAGAAAACTATCATGAGCATACAGGATGAATGTGAAAACAGACTGTGAAAGACCAAGAAAGAAAGCACACTGGATGTCAGAACAGATGATTAAAATTGCATAGAAGGGAAGCTAAAGTTTAAAAAAGTAAAGGAACATGACGAAGAATTTCAGAGAGTTGCTAGAATAAACAAAAACAGCATCACATTATAACACTGAAGATGGAAACAGACTTGGAAAAAACATGACATCTTCCAAAAGAACACAGAAATAAGGAGGTTCCAGCTTAAAGTGATATACTAAAGAATGCCAATGGAAAGAAAGAAAAATAATTAATTAATTAATGGTAAAATATAGTCTGAATTCCCAGGACGGATGGGCTGCATTCCAGAGGACCAAGAAACAGCTTAGATAGTTTGGTTGGGAGAGTCAATATAGCTCCTCCCTAAAAGTACTGAGTACATCTTTAATTATGCAAAGTTACTTTAGTTTGACAAGATTTCTGTCTATAGTGAGGAAAAATAAAGGAAACTACTTAGATGTAACTCTGCATGACTTTCTTGGTTTTTGGAGCCTGACACTATCACGCAATATTCACATACTAGCAAAATAATACATCGGATCTCCAACACAGTCTGTACCCTACATGAGAAAAGATATTCAAGCTCTTTTTAGAAAAGGCCAAAGAACAAGTTACATTTTTGCTGATGCGAGGTAGGTGAGAAAGCCAAAGAATACTAAAAAGAAGTCAATATATGCTTTATTGGTTATAGAAAAGACTTTGATTGTGTTGAGTCTAGCTGTGGAGTGTCCCTGGGAAAACAGGAATCCCAAAACATCTTGTACAAAATCCATCTACAAGACAGGAAACCACAGTATATATATGACAAACTAGCTTGGCTACAGGTTTGGCCAGTCATTCTCTCTTACTCCAACAACCTCACAGGGTTGTTAGGTGGGGAAAATAGGAGGAAGGAGTATCAGATGTGTTTGCCATCTTGTAATATACAAATAATAGACATGAGACAAAATAATCTTAACATAACAAAAAAAATTGAGACAAGGCTATATGGATAGTCTTTCAGTTATGACCATTTTAAAGTTAGAATGGCATTTATGGGGTCAAAGGCTACCAATTTTCCTTTAAATTCCAACTTTGATTAATTAATTCCAACTATGTCTTTTGCCTAATATTTTAAATTCTTTTTTTTCTCCTCACATGCAAAGATATCCAACAGGGTATACAAGCCTCTGGAAACTGCTATAGAAAGTTTAAAAGACAGATTTCATTTACTTAAATAAATGGTTTATTCTGTTTACCCTTACATGTCCCTTGTTACATTACTACATAGAAGAAAATATACTTTTCTTAGTAATCAGTATTACAAAATAAACTTTAAAATTTTCATTTTCTTGATTCAAAATGGACCCTAGTTAGAACAGAAGCTGTACCCACATTGATTCAAACTAATGAAAATCTCTTGAGCTCGGCAGGATTTTCTTACAAGCAAAGCAGCTCTGGGATATTGTGTAAGAATAAAGTCAAAAGCATCATGAAAAATTTACACAGACACACATTCTGGGCCATTTTATGAAAGACTCATCAGGGAAACATTATTAAAGCAAAAATGTTTATTAGATCCATTCACAGCATCACAGGAATTATGATCTGGGTCTCTCCTTCTTGCCTTTATACAAGGCTAGTAGAGAAACATTGGCTACTTTAACTACTTTGAAGCGAACTCCAGGAATGTCACCAACAGCATGACCCTTCCGACCAAAGCCAGCAACCAGGACTTCATCGTTCTCCTAGTTTAAAACAAGACAGCAATTAATATTTGATGACAAAAAATTTTTCTAAGGAAAAAAAACGGATTTAGTTTCAGTTAATAATTTTCCACCTTCAATTAGGTGCCGTATTATATCCATTTACCTCAATAAAATTCAAACAGCCATCATTGGGAACAAAAGCTGTAATCTTCTTGCCATTCTTGATAAGCTGAACTCGAACACACTTCCTAATGGCAGAATTCGGCTGTTTAGCCTCTACACCACTGAAATACGAATTGAACAATACAGACACTATTATAATACATTTCTAAAGTACAATAATAATGTTTAGCATCTAATTATACAATCTTCATATTCTGAATTCATAATCTTAAGATCATAAAACCATATGATATTTGGGGTTGTCTTCCCATGTGCAAATGACAATCAAAACTAAGGCACAATTTACAGCTAGTCCGGTTTACGTAAGAACATAGCAAAATCGAGGCATCTCTGTATCTCTTTATTATTTTCCATGGATCTTACTCCAAGTAAGTGTGCATAACACTGAAATGTTAATTTTACTTATTGTAAGAAAAAACTGGATAATTATGTAAGTAGTAACACAGATAAGCATACAGATAAAACCCATGGAACTCAACAAGACAAACTGAAGTCTCTCTGAGTTCCATGGGCTTGTTTCTAGGTAAGTAGAAACATATATAACAGTATCCCTAGGCAAGTAACTGGCTGTTATATGCTTCATAAAACAAAAACAAAAGAAACTTAACATTTAAAAAGATGCAAAAGACAGATTAAGGTTGTTATAGGTAAACCAGTTCTCAAAGCATGGTCTGGGGCCCCTGAGAGGTCTTTTCAGGAGATTGGCAAAGTCAAATATTTTAAAATCATTCCATTTTAATTTCTAATACATGAAATGCAGAAATAACTGATATAAACCAAAGTTTGTTGGAGTCCTCAATCATTCTTAAGAATGTAAAGGTTCCCGAGACCAAAATGCTTATTATTCTATATCAAACAGTAATTTCTAATTTTAATAATTGGAGCAGAGAAATCATTCAGAGCTGTGCTAGGATAACAACCTTGAAGATCTTTCTCTTACGGGTAGATTGTAAGCTTTATTATGGACTTTTTGAAGTTGTACATACAAGAACATTCCCATTCCAACAACCAATACAAATTGTCTTTCTCTAAGGCCGCAATTCATACGGAGAATTGGGAATACCCAAGCACCTCTAACAGCAATAGTTCAATTATAAATAATTCCACACTCTAGTTAATAATGGTGAGATTTTCACTTACACTTTTTCCAGGACAATTCCCTTAGCATGGGAAGCTCCCCCAAAAGGGTTGGCTTTCAGAGCAGTACCCAGATGGGCCTTCTTATATTGTTTGTCATGCCACTTCTGTTCACGACGGTGACTGCGCAGCTTCCTGGCTGTACGAAGTCCACGACACTTGCCTAGGAAAGAAAGTTTAGAGATGAGAAGAATTTTCCCTGGATTTCACCCGAAGGACCTCATTTCAATAGGTCTTACTAACTGGTTTATTTTCGTTAAATTTTCATGCTGTTTTTATTCTTGGATCCATCAACGACTCTTAACATTTTGGTGACATTTATTGTGGGGACAAACAAGGTACTTGCAGTCAGATCTACTTAATAGGATAGGATTTCTTGAGGGGAAAAAACCAAGGTTGCAAACTAAATTTTACAAGTTTTAAAAAGCGGCCCAAAGCCACAGAAAACTCCCTCTGAGCTCTGCCAGGAAACTGAAAAGGCATAGATAATACGTATACAGTAGGAATATATATATATATATATTCCTACTGTATACGTATTATACTGTATACGTATTATATTCCTACTGTATACGTATTATCTATGCTTGGGAACCCAACCAAATGGGATAGTAACTTTCTCCTAAAGCGTGCCGCCCCTCTATGCAGACACCCAGACATACAAGGACCACTTATGCCGCGTGCCACAAAAGCTACAGGCTCCGCTCACCCATCGCGCTGCCGAGTCCCCAGCCGAAGACGACCCAAAAGACCCACAATCCTTTGCGGCGGATCTACGTAACAGTGGCAAAGCCCCCGCGTAGATGTGGTGCCCTGCGCCTGACTCGCCGGATTTTACACTCTCTTCTGTTAAGAGAAAAGAAAGGGCGAACGACAGCGTGGGTGCGGGAGGCTGAGCGGGAAGAAAAAAAATTACAACGCCGCTCACATGTGATCCTAATAAATTAGAAACGCCTCAAAGATATACACACACAAAAACACATTCCCACAGAATCTGGATTTCTATCTTCGCAAAGAAAGCCGGCCTAACCGGCTAAAATCTTTCAAAGGTGGTTGGAGGTCTACTGTTCCTAGGCTTGAGCGAATGAGACTCTTATCAGAAAAGGAGCGGCTGCCAAATAAATTCCCCACAATGCACCGCGCCTCAACTATCTTTCTTGGGGCAGGATCTCAGTTAGACAGCTTTTTCCCGAAAAGTAGTGGGGGGGGTCCTCGAGGCCGGTGCATTCTGGGTCTTTCTTTTTCCTCCTCGGGATCTGCGGGCGACACGATGGGTGAGGTGCTCCGGCTGAACGGAGGGGTGAAAAGGGCCGCATTGTGGCTGAGGGATCTTGGCGGGCGGAAAAAAGCATTCCCCCCCCCACCTCCGCCCAGAGCAATCGTTACTCAATTTTTTAAGCGCCACGAGGGGCCCCCTTGTGGGTTCCTAACATTAGTCCCTCGTCTTATTAATTCATAGAGCTCCCTGATACGAGATAACAGCGATGGTATATTTAAAAAGTCGGCCAGCAGGATTTGCCTACTCGGAAACTCAAGAGTACATTTCCGAACCTGAGTTTCTGAGGATGCATTGAAATCCTAATCCCATCTTCCCCGACAAGCTTTGCCAAAGTTGTGCTCGTTAGGGGATATGGGAGTTCAAGCTTAACAGGCTTGAAGAGCCTGACATAGAGCCAATGTTTCCCTTCTGTGGTAACTTCGTGATGTTGATGAGACTACAGCCAGCATGACCACTCCTGAGAATTTGGGGAATAAAAGTCTATACCAGGGATCTTCATACTTGGCCCTTTTATGACTTGTGGACTTCCACTCCCAGAATTCCTCAGCCATCGTGCCTGAATGATTTTTACATCGTATTTGGTTTACATAGATTTGCTTACAAAAATTCAGATTTCTCTCATTTTAATGTTTAATTTCCCATTTATTCTGCAACGAATAATGATATAAATTCCCATTTGTTACTAGGTGTATTATAAATAGAAAGAAAATTAAAATAAATTGGGAACGTGCTATGAAAAAGGAAACCAGATTGGAACGTCAGAAATTGTAATATATATCATGTGCATTTGTATGCACACACACAAAGAGGGGAACACAGGACATTGGAGCAATAATAGAATAGAGCTGGAAGGGACCTAGGAGGTCTTCTAGTCCAGCCCCCCCCTTGCTTAAGCAGGAGAACCTACACCATCTCAGACAGGTGGATTGTCTGGTCTTTTCTTAAAGATCTCCAATGATGGGGTGCCCATGATTTCTGGGGGTAAGCTGTTCCACTGATTGATTGTCCTCACTGTCAGGAAGTTTCTCCTTAAATCCAGGTTGCTTCTCTCCTTGATCAGTTTCCAACCATTGTTACTTGTCCTTCCCTCTGGTGAACAACCTGACCCCTTCTGCCCCTCAAATACTGAAACACTGCTATCATGTCTCCCATATTTCTTTTCTTTAAACTACTCAAACCCAAGTCACACAGCCGTTCTCCGTATGTTTTAGCCTCCAGGCCTTTGATCATCTTAGCTGCTCTTTGAATTTTTTCTAAACTCTCAACATCTTTTTTGTGGTGTGATGACCAAAATTGGCTGCAGTATTCCAGGTGTGATCTTACTAAGGTTTTATAAAGCGGTACCAATACTTCGCATGATCTTGATTCTATGCCTCTGTTTATACAATCCAGGATTGTATTAGCTTTTCTGGTTGCTGCTGCACTCTGCTGGCTCATAGTCATTCACTAGGATTCCAAGATCCCTCTCACAGTTACCGCTTTTAAGCCAGGTCTCGCCCAATCTGTATTCGTGCTTTTGTTTTTTCCTGCCTAAGTGTAGGGTTTTGCTTTTTGGGATAGGGCCCATTGTTCAAGTTTGTCAAGATCTTTTGGGATCTTCCAAATTTTGTTTACAAGGCTTTAGCATAAAGTACCTCATTTTCAGTATAATCAGTTGCTTAAATTTGTGCAAAAAAACATCCTGGATATAGTATCAGAAAATACTGTAAAATATTAGTGCAATTTTGAGTAGATTAAAAAAATGAATCTTAGAAATCCTACTTAAACAGGGAAAGTTGATGAAGGTCCAGTTTTACAGACTTAATTGTAATTCCTAATAACTTTTATCACACCATTTTCTAGGTAAGTGTCGTGGACTTCGTACAGCCAGGAAGCTGCGCAGTCACCGTCGTGAACAGAAATGGCATGACAAGCAATATAAGAAGGCCCATTTGGGTACTGCTTTGAAAGCCAATCCTTTTGGGGGAGCTTCTCATGCCAAAGGAATTGTTCTGGAAAAAGTGTGAGTTTCACTAGAATTAACTGAACCTTAATTTTGACTGGAGAGATTTACCCTATTTCTTTTAAGGTGTATTGTACTGTTTAGCAGAACTGATAGATGGATTAAGTGCAGTTGTGTGACTGAATAACATTTCTAATACGTTCCTGTTAACCAGCATTTAGGCAAATATTGGGGATATTTGCTCTTTTAATTTTGTAATCATGGCAATATTTTAGGAAACATATTTTTGAAAGTATTAATATATTTTGTTAAGAATACAAATAGCATCAAATAATGGAAAATTTTCTTTAATTTCTGATCTTCTGAGTAAAGTGAAATTTGATATTGGGTTTTGTTGAAGACTTAAATTACGTTAGGCGTTACTTGTTCCATGGACTTGCTTGTTGAGGCTGGTTTGCAATTTGCTGTTTGTGTCATAAGCGAGACTCTGGGTTTTCAGTATTGTTTTTATTTGAAAAATATGGAATTGGCATTTTGGTTACTTTTTAGCTCAGTGAATTTCAGTTTTTTTCTTGTATGCAGCCCACCGATATGAGGGCTTGAACTAAGCTCAGTTTTACAAAGATAGAAAATCTTCAGTCAATTAGGGAATACTTTTGATCTGTCTTAAAATGAGGGAATGGAAAATATAGCAGTTTCTGCTGCACCTCTGTGTGCTTTCCTTCCTTAAAAATTTGGTCCAGAAATTTGAGGAACTATCTGGAACATTGGAAGATATAAAGAGAAGAAAGCTGCAAAGATCATCTCCCCTTTATGCTAGCTAGATTGGTTCTGAACTCTTTAAGAAATGTTTCCCACTAATGGAAGAGAAGCTGAATCTGACCCATGTCTAAAATGGTTTTCCTTAGTGGAAAGTGGTGGGAATATGCCTTTATTAAATAAAATGTTTTTCTATCGTAGCCAAGAAGATGTGTAGCTTGTGGTAAAAAAATTAAACATACATTCATTATTTTCATTTTAGTGGTGTAGAGGCTAAGCAGCCAAATTCTGCTATTAGAAAGTGTGTCCGAGTCCAGCTCATCAAGAATGGGAAGAAAATAACAGCTTTTGTTCCCAATGACGGTTGCTTGAACTTCATTGAGGTGAATAATTAATCTTTGCTCTATAAAACAGTAGGAAATAGTAATGTGTTTTTGCAATAATTATGACTGAGATTTTTTATAAAATATTTCAGATGTGATCATGTTGCAGGAAAATATTTGCGCAGAAAATTCTCAAAAATTGCAGGGAGGCGCTTACCTAAAAATGTCCTATCTATAAAAGTACAAGGATCAACTAATCTCCCTTTTTTTCTTATACACACACAAACCTACAATACAACCTACATAAATACATATAAAGAGGATAAAATCAAGCAGAAGAAAAATCATTAGCTTCCTGTATATGAAAGGGAATGATGGACCCTTGCAATAAAACATTGTCCAGGAGCTTGGTATTGTGGTCAATTATTGGGAGATGAATTTGGACCATGAACTTGGTTTTCTAGTATTCGGATTTTTCTCAAGAAAAGAAAAACATTTTAGGAAATTAGGGTTTTCTTTTTTCTTGTTCTTTTTCTGTGTTGCTTCTCAGCTTTTAAAAAGAAGTAATAGATTTTGTTTGGCAAAGTGAGCCAAGGTTGTTGTGTATATGTTTATTAAATTTTGATTGAATGACATTAACTGTTATTTGTTCATTGTATTTTAGGAGAACGATGAGGTTCTGGTTGCTGGCTTTGGTCGAAAAGGACATGCTGTTGGTGACATTCCTGGAGTTCGTTTCAAGGTTGTCAAAGTGGCAAACGTTTCCTTGTTAGCCTTGTACAAAGGCAAAAAGGAGAGACCCAGATCATAAATTTTATTTCGCTGTTAAGATAATAAACAACCATTTGCTCCTAAGAAATGGCCATCACTTTTATTATGCTGGATTTTGTAGTTTGGACATTTTGCCTTTTACATAAATGACAGGCTCGATATTTATGATAATTAGGTTGATCTGGAAATTTTTATATTGGATCTGGATTTGTAGTACAATACTAGAGTGGTATATTAGTTGTTGATCACAACCTAGGAGGCCCAGTTCAAATTCATCACAATCGTGGAAGTTCACTGGAGGACTTTTTGCCAGTCATGATTTTACAATCAACCTCTATCAAAGAGTTGTCATGGGAATTGGAGCTTGGAATACTTTTAGTTCCTGAAGGAAAAATAAGATAAAAATGTAACAATCATTTTAAAGTTGATGAGATATGCTTGAAATACATTTTATTCTAGTTTTCTAAGTTGGATCCTTTTTATTAGTCTCAGGATTACATTTGTTCCCATCATTTGGTGATGGGAAGATATTTAAGCTCCAGCATAAAGGTATACATGGATGCAGGGATACATGAAGGACCAATGAAGCTATAGACAACCATTTGCTTTGGGGGGAGGGAGGTATATGTGAAATGCAAAATATGTTTTATTTCAGAAATGAAGAAAATGTGTCCAGAAATTCTGTCAAATCATAGATCAATTACATTTTGGGAGAAGCAAATAAAACAGTTTTCCATACCCTTTGTTTCATCAGGAACAAAATCCAAAACAGTTTTAGATAACAGGAGAAATAGTTGAAATATCTTCTTTGCCTGCAAAAATCTGAACAACCTTAAGATAGCACAAAGACATAAAACTTTTCCCTATTCCTCTTTGGGGTCAGCTCACAGTGGAAGAAATGAGTAAATGTAATAAAAATAGGAAATAGAAATGTCTAGTTTACACAAAGTAACTAGGTTCATACCTTCTATTCATTTCTGAAATAATGAACTTACATCCAATGAATTGAAGATTTTATTCAGTAATAACCACTGGATTTTCACATAGAAGCAGATAATATTTGGGTAGTTACAATATTTAGAAATAGCATAATGTGTCCATTTCTTAATGGTTTATGATTGTGCTTATATAAAATTACATAGTTTGCACATACAGATGCACTTTATGCTCTTACAGTCTTAACATACAGACTGCTTCCTCATCCTAGAATATGCTGACATGCATATAATTTATTACTTGGGTTTCCTTAAATGTGACTTGTCATTCAGAGATAATGGAAAGGGGTCTTTATTTGTCCCTGTATTCCCACCACTTCTACTTCCTTATAACTCAGCACGGATTATCTTGGCCTGTTTGATGAGAGGTAGTAATTATTCTGGTCGTGTTTACAATAGAAGCTTTTAAAAGTGTTTGCAAGTTAACTTGCCATGGATCTGGTGGATTCAGGAATCCAGGGTGGCAACTTGTTGCCAAGGTTATAGGAAAAGAAATTTGGAAGGATCTTTTCCACCAAAGTTGGGGTACATTTTGCTGGTGAGTCTTCATGAAGACCCACTGGCCTGGCTAGACAGTACTGGTTGGTTTTGACAACAGAAGATAGGAGAGTGATGCTTAACACTGCTTAACTGCAGACAATAAGTTCATTTGGTTACTTGGTGTGAAATAAATTTGCACAATGTGGCTTCATAATAGGTATGATCCTGGTTGCCTACCAATACTTTTGCCAATATGTCCATTAAAATGGGCTCAGCAAGTGGAAAAAAAGAGGTACCAACCAAGTAAAGAGCTCCATGGGAGCTAAGAAAGCATCTTCCATTAATCTAGTCCTTTAAGTTAGGTTTAGCTTTTGAGCAGACAATGAAATTGAAGAAGTAAAAGTGCATCCTGTACAGAAATTTTGGAAGACTAAAAAGCACAACTGCAAGAATTCATTACCAAATTAACAAGAATGATCTTTTATTTTAATGACATCAAATGCAGAGAGCAGAACACCATCAAGTAAAGTAGAAATAAAGTCAGCTGGCTGAACTAGAGAACAGAGAGACCCATGGTTTTGCCACATTTGGTCATTGTCATGTAACAACATTGGTTCTTGCAAATATTAACAGGAACCAAAAGCTGAAAGACAAGCTTGAGTTGCAGCAGGTATGTTATCAACTTGAACAGAGAGGAGGAGATGGTATAGAACCAGATTCAACACATTCAAAGGAGAATTCTACATACCTAGAAACATGTTTCCATCTGAGTGTAAGAAGACCCAATGCTATAAAATTTAATATCAGCATTTGCAATGGGAATTTCTTTAATAACATGGCAAGGAGAAAGTTCAACAATTGAAAGAAGACAACCATGATTGGAGATGGGTAAAGAGGAAAGATCAAGGAAAGAAACATGGATGACAGTAAAATTTGGAGATTTTAAGAAAGTCACTCATTTGTTCAGGCACTGGGAGGCAAGGGCAAGGCAAAACAATAGTACAGCCATCACTACATGAACAGTCACAGAGAACAATATCCATTAACAGGTTGAGAATTGGTCCAATTAAAAAGGCAGCAGCTTGAACTGCATGGAGACAAGATGAAAAAGGACAGCAACTGGATTAAGCTTGGAACTGTTATTTTGCCAAATGGGCAAAAACACCATGCACCTGTTCAAACACACCAGAGGTTATACCATAATGTTCATGGCAAAATATGGTAAAAGATAATAATTAGGGAAGCCCAAAAATGAACAGAATCTAATGCCTGCTTTAGTTGACCAAAGACATGGCCCTAGATCTTACTCTAAGCAAAAGCAAGCAAAATTTGAAGAAGAGACTGGGAGTTGAACTTAACCAAATCAAGAATACAATTGGTAGGAAGTAACATAGCCTGAAAGTAATAAATGTTTACCTGTGAAATCAAATGAACCAAATAAAGAAATGCTCATTTTGATTTGACCAAACTACATGCAGCAAACATATACTACTCACTGTTGTTCTACAAACAGCCTGGGAATCAGAATCAGGAGCAGCAATGCTAAAACGCCTGAACAAATGCAAGTGAAGAATTTTTCATGTGACTGTATTTTGAGGAAAGCTTTGCAGATATAATAGTCTGTTATGTAATAGTTTCAGGAACGTTCACACATGTTAATGATAATGGTGCTTCAACAGCTATCAATTTGCAATGATAGTGAAGAGTTACATTTTCTCCTAAATGAGACCAAGGTTGAGTTCTTTAAAGCTGCAGTATTGTATTTCTTTTTAAAAAATATTCTCAGGTATGGCAGACTACTCTGACAGCTACACTCCAGCACAAAAGTGAAGCTAGAGCTTATTTTCTCCATATATTTTCCAGAAGTGGTACTTATCCTTTATTCCATATATTTATTGTGAATATTGAGAAGGAATCTAATGAATTAGTCTTAACACTGTGCTATGTTGGAAATATGACAAATGGTAGGCAGATTTTAGATCCTTTCTCACATTCTTCAATTTCTTTGACTTCTGAATGTCCTAATACATCAAGAAGCTGTATGCATAATGGAATTAATAAGGTTACATTGAAATCATCTTTGGGGTGCTATGAAACCTTAATTCCTGTTATCTCCTAAATTAGGATTTCTTATCACCTGGAGAATCTGTGGGATGGAAGAGCTTGTTATGATGCATTCACAGGTCTAGCCTACTCTAGCACCAAACCTGTTTTCTGGTTAACAGGGTTTTTTCTTTCTTACTTCCCCTACATGCCTGCAGTTGGGGTGTGGGTAGGCAGGCACTATGTTTTCTTTTATTTGCCTCCAAGGACTGAAGGAAACATGATGCACTAACGGCACTGGAGAAGGAGACCCAGGTGTGTTATCCCTAGTTTTGGAGAATGGTAGGGATTCAAAATTAGTGCTTTAAGCCAAGCAAAGATTTAACATGCAGGTAATGCCTCGCTTAGGAACCATTCAAAGTTATGAATGGTACCCCCAAAATGTACTTACAACCTAATTTCAAAGATCAGATGGCCACATACAAACACCCTTCCCTCACGGTCATATGATAGCATTTTGGACACTTGATAAATGTTCACCTTCACATCCATTTGCAATGTCCTGGAGTCACGTGACTGCAATTTTTCCAATTTCTCCTAATTTTTGGCAAAAAAAATTCCACTAGATAAAATGGATTCACTTAACAACTGCAGTGTTTACTACTGCTGCATTTGCTTAATAACTATGGTGTTCACTTAATGACCACCGCAAAAATGATCATAAAAATTGGGCAAGGTCACGTGGAGACCCTGCTTAATGACAAAAATGATTTACAGCCATAATTCCGGCTCAATTAGTCACAAGTCAAGGATTACCTGTACCTATTTGAGGGCTTATTTCATTTTTAAAAAACACAGGGTAGTAGTCGTGATACTACTCAATATAGTGACAACTTATGTCCTATTCCCAATGAGCAGCTGCTACATTTGACAGATATCCTTTTTTTCTAGCCAAAGAACAACCAGATTTACAGACATAAAAGAGTTGAAAGTCTTCTAGTCCAACCCCTGCTTAAGCAGGAGTTCCTATAGTACCAGGGGTTCTCAACCTTGGCAACTTTAAGACTTGTGGACTTCAACTCCCAGAATTGGCTGAGGAATTCTGGGAATTGAAGTCCACAAGTCTTAAAGTTGCCAAGGTTGAGAACCCCTGTCCTATACCATTTCAGACAACCTCCAGTGAAACCAGAAGTAAACTAAGCAAAAGCTACAAACAATCCAATAGTCTACCAAGGTAAGAAAACTTCCCTGGCTCCTGGCTTGCTCCCTCCTCTGAATCTTCCATCTTCCATAATAGCTCAGCTCTCTGTTGGGTGCTTAAGGGGGCTTCCAGAGCCACAGGATAGATGCTGTCTAGGATAATTCTGTCTCTAACTGCTGCAAACAATGCTTTTCTTTTCTTATGAAGTTTGGCTACCAAACACATAAGAACCAAGAGTTTTCTTGCTAAAACAGTTCTGTATTCCAAGGGAGACATTTTAATCTCAACTAAAACCAAACCTCAGTTTAATATCTTCTAACCACCTTCAGAAATCAGGATGTATGGATCCCGTATATACAAACAGATAGTGTTCTATTATAGTTTTCTGGAAATTACCAAATCAATGAGATTTCCATCACTACTATATTCAGTGTCTACAATCAATGGTTCAGATTACTGGCTCCCCCCCCAGTTCCTCTGTATTCCATTCTCTTTTCTTCTTTCTCAGCTTTTTCATGATAGTTGCACACAGTGCTTCACAATCCTTCCCTATTTGCTTAGTGAAATTAATGTTATTTTTCTTCAACCCTATGTGAGAAGTATGTGTTGCCTAACCTAAATCAATCAGTCATGACAAACTATAAATCAAAACGTGCTGTAAATGGTAGGAAGAGCATACATGTTTCTGTGAAGGATTTATGCTTGTAACTCTTCTATCGAGTGAAAATTGCCCATGTTTGTAGTAATGTGATGGTTAGGGATATGAGGGCATCCTACCACTAGATGCCACTCTTATGGTGCTGAGAAATATTAAGGAAAAAAAAGCATAAGCTGTTGACTGTACAATGTTAATACTCTGGTTAGGAGAAAATCTTCTGAAACTGATGCAAAATTTCAACAGTTCAACTTTGATCCACCAAAGGACTAAACATCTTTCATTTACTATTGGGTGGTGTCATGTTTCCATCTCTGAAAATAAAATAAAAATCTCAGCTGTGCCTTGAAGAATATATAAGACTTCCCATTCAAGCCATATTATAAACAGAAAGAGGAAACAGAATTGGATAGACATTTGTCTATACTCAATTAGAGAGTGGGCTTTTCCTAGAATTGTTGAAGGTAGCAAATTAGATGATTTGAGGGAAACTTTTCATAAAAGTAAAAAAATAAGCCAAAAGGTTAATTGTTGATAGTCTGGAAAAGGTTTAGTAGATCAACAAATCTATTGTTTAACCAAGCTGTCTAATAGTGATCTAGATTTTTGTGGCTCTTACAGCCTTTTTGTAGCTCTCTTCCTTTGCTCAAGCAAATCTAACTACTGTGGAATTATCTATTTTTTTTTTTTTTTTAAATTTTTTATTAATTGAACACATAAAACAGTGCACTGTGAAAAGTGCCCTCCACCAGACAAAATACAAACATTAACAAACATTAATCCCACCACCAATATGGAAGATTCAATTTCTATTACATATATACTTCTCAACTCTGGGTTACATTATTCATACTTTATAGAGTGACTGAATTTTATTCTTTATTTTTGCATCGCCTATTAAGTTCAACATATAATTTTTTACCTTTTCCCACCGCTTCATCGTTGCCACCAATTTACCTTCATTATAATTGTGTAATCTAATTTCCATTATTTGATAGTGAATGTGATCTACCATGTACTTACACCAATTTTGTATATTCCATTTCTTCGCATCTTTCCACCCAAGCACTATAGTTGCTTGTGCGCTTTCTATTGCTGCAGTTTTAATTTCCTTGTATTCCTTTACCTCACTATTTTTTATTAATAGCGCCACTTCCTTAGTTATTCTCCAATTAATATTTAGCATCTTATTTACCTCAATTTGTATTTGCTTCCAAAATTTTTGAACTTCAGCGCATTCCCAAAACATATGCATAAATACTCCCTTTTCATTGCATCCATGCCAACAATTCCCTTTCTTCTCCCTATGGAAGTGCGCTAATTGTAATGGTGTATAATACCATTTATGTAAAATTTTTCTTCTCATCTCTCTTATCCTTGTATTTTTAATCTTCCTGATGTCTTCCACTATGCTTTCCATTTCCCATTCATTAATTTCTAATTCGTCCTGCCAATACCTTGTCAATCCTTTTACAACTTCCTCCTCTACTTGCAATAAGACCCTATATATGTTACTTGCTTGCGCTTTTGTGCACTTATTCTTTTCTTGTAATATCTTTTCTAAAATTGTTTCTTGTCTGAGGAGTGTTTCTTTATTCTCACGTCTACTTAAATATGTGCATATTGCGTTAACTTGTAACCATCTTTCTTGGCCCAGACATTGCTCTAGTTTACTTCTAATAATCTTTCCATCTTTTTCATATAATTGCTCAATTCTCATTATTCCTTTACTCCTTAATTCCCTTATTATTTTCGTGAGATTACCTTCCTTATTTGTATTTATTACCTGCAGCGTCGCTAGTTTAGAATTCGTCATTTTCAATTTACTTTGCCATTTCGTCCAACTCTCTATAACTGCCTTAGCGGGGTCTATTAAGCTTTTTATATCTATCCTATTCCATTTCCTAAATAATAGTTCTTCATCCTGTATGTCATTAATTTCTTTTTCTAATCTTACCCAGAATCTCTCTTCAAATAGTTGTAAATCCATTAATCTATCTATTTGATAAGCATCCCTATAATATTCCAAACACGGGTGTCCCCACCCCCCTTCGCTCTCCATAGCTACCAACCACCTTTTTTTAATTCTTGGTCTCTTATTACCTTCAATCCAAAGATTCAATTTATTATCCCACTCTTTTAATCTTGCTTTAGGGAGGGTCCCCGGCATTACTTGTAACATATATAACATTTTTGGAATTATCATCATTTTTAATGCCCTAATCTTTGCCATTCTTCTCAAATTTTTATTTTTCCATTTTGTGATCTGCTTTTGAATCTTTTTCCATACTAAATTATGATTAAACTCAGCCATTCTTTCTGGATTTTTTAGTAACCATATTCCTAAGTATTTCATCTTTTTACGTCCCAATTTTAAACCTGATACTTTGCGTATCTCAATCTGTTCTTTGGGTCCAGTATTTAAACAAATAATTTCTGATTTTTCCATATTTACTCTTAACCCTGATTGTTCTTTAAATTCTTGAAGTAAAATTGTCATTCTTTTTACCATCTCTATTGGTGTTTCTGTAACTATTATGGCATCGTCGGCAAAGAGATTTAATTTTAATTCTAAGTTTCCAATTCGGTATCCCTTCCACTGTTTATCTTTTCTAATTTTATTAGCTAGTGTTTCTATTGCCATTACGAAGAGCATCGGAGATAGGGGGCACCCCTGTTTAGTTCCATTATTTATTTCTATCTCATCTGTTCTATTCCCATTTACTCTAATATAAGCTGTATTTTTTTTATATATTTCTTGTATAATATGACTGAATCTATTTCCCATGTTGAAAGTTTTACATAGTCGAAATAAATAGTCATGATTTATTTTGTCAAAAGCTTTATAAACGTCTAACTTCAACAATCCTAATTTCCGTTTAGTTCTTGTAGCATGGTGTAGCACATTCACTATATTTCTAATTGGTTCATAAATTCTTCTTCCTTTTATAAACCCATATTGATCTTTCCCTATTATTCTGGGTAATATATTTCCTAATCTATTTGCTAGAATTTTCATAAAAATCTTATAATCTTGGTTTAGCAAACTGATTGGGCGGTAGGAACCAGGTTCTTTTAAATCTCGTTCTGGTTTTGGGATAGTTACAATTTCAGAATTTCTCCACGTTTGTGGAATATCCATGTTTAATAAAACATTATTATATAATTTCTCCAAATGTGGTAATAAAGCCTCCATATACGTTTTGTAATATTCTCCTGTAAACCCATCAGGGCCTGGGGCCTTCCCAGGTTTCAAATTTCTAATAACTCTAGTTATTTCTCCCTTTGTTATATTTGCATTCAACAATTGTCTTTCTTCTTCATTTAACTCTTCATTAACCTCTATATCTTGTACAGTGACATGTTCTTTCTCATATAATTTTCCATAAAACTCTTTCATTACAACTTCTAACTCTCTATTATCATATTTTAATAACCCATTTTTATCTCTTAGAGCATTGATATTTGATTTTTCTTTCCTTCTTTTCAAATAATTTGCCATTTGTTTTGCTGACTGCTTTCCCCACATTTCAATTCTCTGCGTTACCGCCGTCCTCATATTATTCCATTGTTGTTCTTCTATATCCTTTAATTGTCTTTGCTTAATTTTTAGTAAATTATTCCATTCCCTATTCTTTGTCATCCTTAATCTTTCACGTATTGTCTCTATCTCTCTAATTTTTTCCTCTCTTTCCCATCTCCAACTTTTTTTAATGAAAGACTCCAGGCTAATACAATGTCCTCTAATAACTGCCTTTTTAGTATCCCAAATTACTGATTGCTTTATTTCCCCATCCTCATTTGTTTTAAAAAATTCCTGAATTTCTTTCTGTATTTTTTCTTTATTTTTTTCATTCACTGAGACAACCTGATTATATCTCCAAATTCTTTGTTTCCTACTAAAATGTATTTTCAAGACCGCCATTATAGGAGCATGATCTGAAATCCAATTGTCTTTTATTTCTGCCTTTTTGATTTGAATACTTCCTAATTTATTCACTAGTATATAATCAATACAACTAAACTTATTGTGTCTTGCAGAGTAAAACGTTCCCCTATGTAGTTTGTCAGCATGAGTGTCTATCATATTTAATTTATTTAAATTCAATTGTTTCTTTTCTTTCTTATCCGCCATTATTTCCACGTTGAAATCCCCTGCAAATACCACAGTCCCTTCTGAGAAAGCGTCTAACTTACGTTTTGCATTCAATATAAATTGTTTAGCATTTACATTTGGAGCGTATATTACTGCTAAAGTCATCGTCATTTGATTTACTTTAATTTTAACAAATAATAGTCTTCCTTCCTTATCCCCTTTTGTTTGTACCACTTGAAACTGATTCCGTTGATGAATTAATATCGCCACACCTTTACTGTTTGTTTGTCCCCGAGATTCAAAAATCCTCCAATCACTATTAGTAATCAATTTATCCATTTTTGTCTTTACCTTATGAGTTTCAGTGAGGAACAAAAAGTCCACACTGTTTTCTTTTGCTAATTTCATTAATCTATACCTTTTCAAGGGCGATGCCAGACCATTTATATTCACTGCCATAATTGTTTGATCACTCATAACTTTCCCATTTGATATTTTTCCCTCCTGCAACCCAGAGCTTTAATGAGATTTCCACCTTTATAAAAAAACCTTCCCACCAGAGTGCCCCTCCCTCCGCTTCTCTCAACATGAGAGAAGAGCGGAAAAACATTCCACTATAACAGCCGGGCACCATTGGGGGTGCGGTTCTGCCGAATCTGCTGCTCCCCCTAAACAGTTTTAATAAAAATCACATCAAGAATAAAACCCCCGCACTCCCCCTCCCCAGCCTCCTTTACCTATTTCCTTCAAAGTTTAAAGTTAGAACTAAGGACTAGGCCTTTATCACTCCCCTTACAAGTAGGAAAACCTTGTGAATCACACTATTTCAAACTGTTCATTTTTTCTTCTGCCTCGTGATCCTGCCCTCTTTAGCTGGGTCTTCTGCTAGTTCTGCCTCTTTGTGAATTTCTTTTGAGGCCAGCTGCATCGCCTTTTGCAGTTCTTTTTCTTTTTCTCTGCCTTTTAAAAGTGCTAGCCTTTCTTCCAACGCTTGAATTTCTCCACCCACTTCCATTTCCAAGGGCTGGAGGGCCGTTGCAATCAGCTCATTAACATATTTAACTCCTGCGTTCCCAACTGCTCCAGCTGCCTCCGTCTCCGTCTGCTGATTTAAGTCCAGATCAAAGCCGAGCTTCACCAACAATTCTTTCCCTTCATCCAAAGATTGCGCCCGGTACATTTTCCCATCTTTATAAACAATTATGATCGCCGGATATTGCCAGCTAAATCTGATGCCTCTGTGGAATAAGGCATCCGCAACTGGTCTCATTTTATTTCTGGCTTGTAATGTTTGCCTGGATAAGTCTTTCAGAACTCTGATTGGAATCCCCTTACAATTAAGGTTGGTAATTTTCTTTAAATCTTTATATACTTCCGTAGCTGTTTTTTCAAAAGAAAATTTGATTATAATGTCCCTTTGGATTCCATGTCTTCGTATACCAAAAACCCAATGTGCACGTTCAATTTGGTCTTCTTCAATTTCAATTTTATTATCTTTAAACCATTTGCTAACATTCTGAATCATGTTTCTTCCGTCAGCGAAATCTTGTTTGAACCCCCTCAAGCGTATATTAGCCCTTCTTGATCTGTCCTCCAAAATATGCAACCGAAGGCGATCTTGATCTCTATCCTCCTCCAACTTCTTTACCCTGATACCCTGTGCTTTCTGTTCTGTTTTCACCTCTATTAACTCATTCGCTGTTTTTGCAACAATATCTTGCATATCTTTTATCTGCCGGCCAATAACAGAAAAAGTTTGCACTAAAGCCTCCATTCTTTTTGTAAGTTCTACTTCCGTGGCCGACGCCATTTTCTCTCTCTGTTGCAACTTTAATTACTTACAGTTCAGAACAGAAAGTAAAGTTTCCTACGGCTCCTTTTCCTTCTCCAATCCACCCAGGGTATTTCCAGGTTCAGAAGTTTTAGCTGTTTTCTTTAGTCTAACATTGTTTGAGGCTCTGAAGGGTTTAGCGGAGGTTTAATTCCGATGTTTTAATATTTGTTTGGAGAGCGTCCGGCATAGCGTCTATCCACTTTGACGCATGCGCAAAACCCCCCCTGTGGAATTATCTATTCATCTAAATTGCATTTATACAAATTTAGCTTAACAAACAAAATAAGAAATATTATTTTGTAGTACCAGAACAGCTCAGAAAGTTCAATGCTCCTTTGACATCCTATTTTGAATTTTACAGAGTTGTAGATGTGCTTGTCAGGAAAATGCAGAAAAATATAACTACGCAATTGTATTACAGTAATTATTACTGAGAAATTTTAACATATTGAACTAGTTTTACTTCCATTTAGTTAAGCAAACTTAATACTGCACTCCCATTGATCCTAGAGTTTTGTCTCTCTGGGCTTCAATAAAAGAAAACTAGATACTGAAGTAATATCTGTGTAATAACAAAATAAATAAAAAGATGATTTTATTCACAGTTTGCAGAAGAGGAAGGAAAGATTTATCTTCCCAATTTTCTTTTAACTAGCACCACCAATCTTGTCATAAAGTTGTGCAGAGGTCCATACTTTTATTTGACTAACAGGTATACATATCACAAATGCCAGCCCCTTCATTTTAGAACATAGAATGTAGAACAACAGGGTGGAAAGGGGTCTGGGAGGTCTTCAAGTCCAACCCCCTGCTCTAAAGGTAGGAGGTTTATCCCCAGCTTTGTGTCATGCCTCTGTAACACAAAACCATTTTAATCTTGTTTCCTCTCTTTTTGCTAAATATTTGTTAAGCCAAAGCAGATTAACTTTATACTGAAAGCAAATTTCAATCGACCAATACATATTGCATTCATTAATGAGCACTTTTATTTACATTTCCTGCCAGTTCAGAGTTTTTATTTGATAGAAAATAAATATTACTTGAAGCAGGCTAAGTGGAGACTTATGAAGCCAGAATAAATTAATAAAAATCATCTGGCTGTTTGACCTTCATCTAAAATAGTTTTGCACTTTTTTATAGACTTTTATTAATTTATATGAAACTCTCATACTTACATATGTAATTCTAAAACAAAGATTCAAAAGTTATCTTTTTGAATCGCTTTGTTTTAAAATTATATATGTAAGTATTAATTTAAAGTTACAAAGTGATGGTTTCATTATTCAGTTCTAATACCTACCAAAATTGTTGACTGTAAACCAGGTGCATAAAAATAAGCAAAGACGTTGACCCTGATATTCTGCCTGTCAAGTTTCCAAACTGCTAGGATCATTTCAATTTTTTAAAAAATAGCATCAAGCTATGGTTACCATAGACTGAAATATCTACTGCAATTCAGTCCCAATACTACTGTGATCCGAGCTATGTGACTTGTAGTCAATTATGTGCTGAGCTTTTAATAAGAAAAATAAAAAAAAACAAACGTAGCTAGGAAACAGGAAATACAAAGACATGTTTTGTATTGATTACAAACCATCTAAGGGAAAACACTGGCAGGTACTTTGTTATCCTTCCTTTGGTAAACTCATCCCATCATCCAGCACAAATGCTATTGTGAATGGGATGCTCAGAAACTCTTGTGAGTTTTCCTTCAGCCTATCAACTTAGACTGATCCACCCAGAAGGAGGGGCCGGCAATGGAGAATACTGCAGCAGAGACACACAATTTCAGTACCTTTTTTGTAGTCTCTAGCAGTAGGATTAATTTTTTCACTTGGTTTATTTTGAGAGGATTAAGGGAGGGGGAGAGAATGTTGAAATCTACTCTGGGCCTGAAATATGCTTTAACTGCCCCATAGTTTTCTTTCATATTTAGCTTTGGCAGTAGGAAGGGCAAGGAATTCTTGTCATCTACAGTACTTCAGCTAATGTCTATAACCGTTTCACTATAATTCCAGTCAAGCTGGAATTCATTCACAACTAGTGTAACCTCACAGGATTTGGTCATGAAAATTTGAATGATGTCATTTTGGATACTTCTTCCTAGAAGCAAAATTTTGCACTCGTCTGCATTGTTTTGCTGATGCTCTTTTCATTCTAATCAGTAGAAGGAGCATTGTCTCAAAGTATTCCAAGACCATCTCCTTACAGCAATGTTAATTATGTAACATTTTCATCAGTACATCTGAGACTATTTATAGATTATTAAAAATTACCCCTTGTCTCCTTTTGCTTCTTACTGCCTTTAGACCAGGTCTGAGTAAACATATTGCAAACAGGAACTGCAGTGAATAGGTTTCTTATTGCCCAGCTAACTTACTACACCCCCAAAACTTAGTCCATCTCATTTTGTTTCCCTTTGATATTTTAACTTGATCCCTTACCTTCCCATTTATTCAACCATATACAGAAGTTGGATTTTTCAAAATTGCAAAAGGTTCTAGACAAAATAGCTAAGTTTCTTTTATTCAGATTACTTCTCTACCAATTTCAGTAGGCTATGTTTTTATAGCTATCTAGTATCCGTAATTATAATAACCAAGTGAAAATCATAAAATAATTTTATTGGCAAGTTTTCCACTACAGGAATACATTATATTTCACATTATTTTGTCATATAGCAGAGGACAGAGTTGGCCTTCTCTGTGGACTGCGTGTAAAGCAGGGATTCCTGAACATTTGGCTATCACACTTCCCTTTAGCACACTGTTTTTCAAAATTGGCAGCTTTTAGACGTGTGGACTTCAGCTCCCAGGATTTCCCAGCCAGTATGAAAATTTGGAAATACTGCTTTGGTGTAATCTCAATGTACACACTCCCCCTAAAAAAGAACAACCCCAAAAGGAACCCAAAGGAATACTCGACACTCAATAATTCTTCACAGCTTTCCTTGACTCTATCTGTACCTCTTTGAAAGTTAGGTAGAAGGTAGCATTTTGCATTGCTGCTCTCAGAGAAATGGTTAGTAACCCCTACACATGTTGGGCCAAGCTACCCATATGGATCATAACATTGATGCACACTTGAAAATCTATAAATCTGTGGATTGTGGAAAATTTTGTATGTATCATTTTAATATAGTTTTTTACGGAAAGTTTTACAAAGAGCATAAAAACTAACACAAATAAAAGCAGACAAATAAGAAAAAGAAGTAAAAAGACAAATGTGCAAAAAGAAAAAGAAAAATACAAAGAAGTTTCCAATTTCCTTTGCTGCAAATATAAATACAATTACAAAGTTACCTCTTACTCTGTAACTACAAAAGAAAAGTCATTTTTTATTATCCATTTTTTCTGATCATCAAAACCACAAATCATAAGTGCACTTTTTCATTTCATGTAAAAAGTCTGTAAGAGATTTCCAGTCAACCATAAATGTAAATAATCTTTTTTCCTCTAATCAAAGAAGTCAATTTAGTCATCTCTGCAAATTCTGTCATCTTCACCAACCTTGTGGGTATTATCATTTTTTTCCATTTCGAGCATATATTAGTCTCATGGCAACTGTCATATATAAAAACAGTGTTCCATGACTTTTTCCTAGTTGCTTGTCTATTAGTTCCAAAATGAATAATACTTTTGGTTTCAATAATACTTTAATCTTATGTTTAGAATTAAGTTCTGAAAGGCAGTTATAAACATATTTAGCTGAATGCACTTTCAGAACTGTATTTGTCCAATTAATTTCCTTTTGTGAGCACCATTGTAAGCACATTTTACCAGAGCATGTTTCAACTCCATTTCAGTTCTTTGCAAAAATGTACAAAATTTTCTGTAAAAACTGAATAAGCAAGGATGTTGAAGATAGATCTAAACATGTACTGTACTCAGGTCCCTCTTCTCTCTTTAACAGTTATAGTCAAACCTTGATTTTAAAAGACTGTTATTTCAGTCTGTAATAAAGCTGATTTCCTTTGGACATCCACCCCCATTAACAGACAAGTCGTTTGCAGCCTTAGTATTCCAGACAACACAGCTAAATTTATTTCACTGTTACAGTATTTGTGGCAATTTATATCATTTGTGTAACAATATAATTACTCAAAATATATAATTTATTATAAATGGTATAAAATCTGCAAATAATATGTTTTTTGTGTCTGAATATGACTATCACATCTCCCCATATCTTTTCTTCAGACTGAATATCCTAAGTCTTTCAGCCTATTCTCACATACCATGTTCTGAAGTCTTTGTATAATCTTTGTTGCTATCCACTGAATCCTCTTCAATATGTAAATATTTTTGGGGAGGGGGGCAAACTGAGTGCTAGGAATCATACACATTACTCTGTGCGGTCTCATTCTTGTTATGTAAAGAGTAGTAATGATTTCATGTATCTTTGATAGCGTTTTGTTTCTAATGCAGCTCAGAACTGTATGAGTTCTTCCAGCAGTTGCCTCACACTCCTGATTTGTTTTCAATGAGTTGGTTGCTTGTTTCTCTTAAATCAGATTAAATTGCAAGTTTGCATCATTCTAGGTGTTAGCCAGACTAACCAGTTTTATGTAAAAAAAAAAACCAGGTCAATAAAAATGTTGAATGAGACTGATTTCTCATGGAATCCAATTAATTTCCACTTTCCAACTTGATATAGAACATTAATGATGATTGTCTGCAGGTAGCTAGACAGGAGTGGATCATCTTTTCTTTATGGCCTCCAACACATATTTTAAGTGCTTGTCAATGCAAATGTCCTATAGAACCTTGTCAAAAGCTTTACTGAAATCATGGTAGATTATATTCACAGCATTCCTTTTGTTCATTCAGAATAGTTACCTTGGCAAAGGAGCCAAAATTAGTCTCAGATGATTTATTTTGATAAAGCCATGTTGGCTGTTATCAGTCATGACATTGCCTTAAAGATGTTTACCAATAATCAGCTTTATTACTCGTCCTAACATCTTTCCAGGAATTCACATATCATCATTGATTATCTCCATAATATTATTTATTACAATTACTTGTATATTGCCAACTTTGATAGATTCAAGGAAGACTATAACACAAAATCTTCCAATCATAAACATTAAATAGTACATAAATATCACAAATATATTTTCTCTCACACACAGCAGATTGGGCTGGTAGAATTAAATTTGGAGTAGACAATCTTTAAAGTTTACAGTGTAAGGCACTTATAGGTTAAAACTAGCACTTTGGACTCAGAGACTTATTGGCAATTAAAATGTATGTTGGATGCAAAGTGTATTGGTGGTTATTAAAACAGATGTCCATGTGCCGCCTCTATGTTGGTTGAGGCAGGCAGGATTCCCTTGAGTACCATTTGTTTGGGGGTCAAGGGAAAGGGAGGGTTTTGCCTTCTCTTTCTGCTCAAGATCCCCATGTACATTTGGTGGGCCACTGTGTGACACAGAATGCTGGACTCGATGGGCTTTGGCCTGATTCAGCATGGCTCTTCTTATGTTCTTATGTTCTTATGTTCTTAAAACAGCACAGCACTATATATTATGTTGCTAAAATGAGTCATGCTCACTCGTAGGAGAGCTTCTGCATTTTAAACCAACTTTAATTTCAGAGTCATCTTCAAAGTCATCCCATGTACAATGCATTACAGTAGTTTAATTGTGTGATGAGAGTGTGACACTGACACCTCCTAGTTCAGAAGGGGCCACCAAAGCAAAGCAAAGCAAAGGCTCCTCTAACCATGACTTCCCTCTGCTGTATGAACAATAGCCATGGATTTAGGAAAACCCTTAGGGCACAGGTGTCAAATTCGCCATGTCACATGTCGTGGGGTGGATGCGGGTTCGGCATGATGAAACCAGCCCATGGGCCGGCAGTTTGACACCCCTGCCTTAGGGTATTGCTTTCTAGTTGTCTGTCTTGTGTTAATCCCTGCTTATTTCACTGTTGGCTGATGAAGAGGATGTGTTCTGTTTTTTTTCTTTCCTTCTTAGCTTTTTCATTGTCTGTTGAATGATTTGTTGCCAAGCTTCCAGGGATTCCCTAGCATTTAGCTTGGTCTAGGATGCTCACAGTCTCCCAGTTGAAACTATAGTTGAATCTATCCATGTGTTGTGAGGTTAAGAAATATTCATGTCTTCTGCCTGCTAATTCTTGTTCATGGATGCATTGCATTAGTCTTGTGCCTCTCTGTCCTATATAGTAGCTATTATAGTCATATTGTATGTTGTAGAAGACTCCTATTTTTTCTTCTTGGATTATTGGATCTTTTGGTTTACTTAAGACGTTTTGGAGAGCTTTAGTTGATTTTTGTACTACAATTATGTTGTGTAGTTGTAAGTCTGTTCTGAGATGCTTCAGATATATGACAGTGTTGTTTTTTCATAGCTTGTGTGGGTTTGCTGTAATGGGTTGAGTAATCAGCTACACTTTTGATAAAATTGTGTGGATATCTATTTTGTTGCAAGATGTTGTATAGGAAGTCTGTTTCCTATTCCTGATGTTCTGGATTGTTGTAGTGTGTTTGTGCTTGTCTGAATAATGGTATTACACAGATTCTCTTACAGGAGGTTGAGTTGTTATTGGTAATGGAGAATTGGTTAATGTAGGCAGTATCATTCAATATTCTTGAATGAGTTAAACTCCAGAGTTTAACATTCAATTGGTAAAATTGCTTATGATATTACAAGAAAAATCCCCAGACAAAAAGCCTGAAGGATTCACTGATTAAATAATTTTAATCAGTTTCCTGACCTTACAGAGATCAAACTTTCTCCAGAAATTGATACGACTATATCAAACACTACTGATAATATGTTCTATCTTCATATCAGAGGTGAAAACCAAATTTAACCAATGTGTGCCAGGATTTTACTTAAGACAATCCTATATCTTCTCACTCCACTCCTGTTGCCATTGAGGCCATTTTAATTCTGTTGCCATTGAGGCTCTTTTCTCACCCAAACAGATGTATGGCACTCCAGGACCACATATCCCATCAACCACACAATAGCATTCTTTTAGATCTGATAGACAGAGTGTCTGAAGAACTATGGACGGAGGTTTGCAACATTGTACAAGAGGTAGCAACTAAAACCATCCCAAAGAAAAAGAAAGGCAAGAAAGCAAAATGGCTATCTGAGGAAGCTTTGCAAATAGCTGAGGAAAGAAGGGAAGCGAAAGGCAAGGGAGAAAGAGAAAGATACACCCAATTGAATGCAGAATTCCAGAGAATAGCTAGAAGAGATAAGAATGCCTTCTTACATGAACAGTGCAAAGAAATAGAAGAAAACACTAGAATAGGGAGGACCAGAGATCTCGTCAAGAAAATTGGAGATATGAAGGGAGCATTTCATGCAAAGATGGCATGATAAAGGATCAAAATGGCAGGGACCTAACAGAGGCAGAAGAGATTAAGAAGAGGTGGCAAAACTACACAGAAGAACTATACAAGAACGAGCTTAACATCTCAGATAACCATGATGGGGTGGTCACTCACCTCAAGCCAGACATCCTAGAATGTGAAGTGAAATGGGCCTTAGGAAATCTGAGCAACAACAAAGCTAATGGAGATAACAGCATTCCAGCTGAGCTATTCAAAATCTTAAAAGATGATGCACTAAAAGTGCTACACTAAATTTGCCAGCAAATTTGGAAAACTCAACAGTGACCACAGATTGGAAAAGGTCAATTTACATTCCAATTCCAAAGAAAGGCAATGTCAAAGAATGTTCAAACTATTGCACCATTGCACTCATTTCACATGCTAGTAAAGTTATGCTTAAAATCCTACAAGCTAGACTCCAGCAGTATGTGGATCGAGAACTATCAGAACTACAGGGAGGATTTCGAAGAGGCAGAGGAACTAGAGATCAAATTGCCAACATATACTGGATCATGGAGAAAGCTAGGGAGTTCCAGAAAAACATCTACTTCTGCTTCATTGACTATGCTAAAGCCTTTGATTGTGTGGATCACAACAAATTGTGGCAAGTTCTTAAAGAAATGGGAGTACCAGACCATCTTATTTGTCTCTTGAGAAACCTATATGCGGGTCAAGAAGCAACAGTGAGAACTGGACACGGAACCACTGATTGGTTCAAAATTAGGAAAGGAGTCCGGCAAGGCTGTATACTGTCGCCCTGCCTATTTAATTTATATGCAGAGCACATCATGAGAAAGACAGGGCTAGATGAATCAAAAATTAGAATTAAGATTGTCGGGAGAAATATCAACAATCTAAGATATGCAGATGAAACCACTCTAAGTGGTGAAAGTGAAGAGGAATTAAAGAGCCTCTTAATGTGGGTGAAGAAGGAGAGTGCAAAAGTTGGCTTGAAATTCAACATTAAGAAAACCAAAATCGACTTCCGGTGGCTCCGCCGGCGCCGCCAGGGTCTCCTCTGTGAGACTCCGTTCTCTGGGTTTGTAAAGCCGCAAAAAACAGCGCACACCAGCTGTTTTTCGCGGTGAAAAACCCCCTCTCCGGGCAAAGGAGAGGTGTAGAGCATCGGGAGCAAGGTTGAGCCCCTCTTAAATCCCTGGGAAAGAAGTTTTCAGGGATCAAGAGTGAGCTCCCTAAAGCTCCGGAGGACGCTCCTGCCCAGAGACGCTTCTGTCATCAGACAGAGAAAGACGCCGCGACCACTTCTGCTTTTTTAAAATACAACACAGGAGAGATTGTAAGCAGACTGAGTGAATACAGGAGTTCTTAATGGATTGCAAGTATTTTTTATTGTTTTTCTGGCTATATATTTCTAACGTCTACAATCAACATAATGCTTTCAAGATGGCGTATAGCTTTCACTGCTTTCATTGTTAGGGAAAGTGCTGGAAAGTGAAAGTGAATTCTTTACTTTTTTCTCTCTTCCTGTTCTCGTAAGCGAAGTCAGAGAGACGGCTGTGATTGTCTTAAAGTTAAAATGGAGTGGAATTTACAGTTAAATGCTGAACCTATTCTGGACTGTATTGAGAAATTTCATGAAGAAAGGCTTGAAATAGTGAAGAGTTTTACGCAAGAGTTTAAAGCAATATTGAAAGAAACTTTTACAGAAATATTAACTAAATTTCTTTTTCCAAATGAAATTGATTTACAACCGACTGCTGAACAATTTATAATACAATCTAAACAAGAAGAAGAGCAAGAACAATTAACTAGAATCTTTCTCCCAAATGAAACTGATTTACAACTGACTGCTGAGCATTTTATAATACAATATAAACTAGAGGAACAACAGGAAAAAGAAGAAGATAGTTCTGAGAATAAAGACTATAAAGGGAAATGGATCCTGCTTGATGAACAGTTTATTTATGGAGAGGAAGAGGATTTGTTTCAAGAAAGGAAAGGACGGCTATTTTTTTCTTTAGTTAAGCAGCAAGAAGAGGATTTAATTGAGAAAAAAGAGATATTGATTCAGTTTAAGAAGCAACTTATTTATGGGACTGAAGAAATAAAGAAGAGAGACTTATTATTTGGATGGGAGGCCTCGTTATGGAGGTTTACTTGGTTAAAAAAAACCTAGAATTCGTCTGAAGAAATGAAATTTAAAATTGTATGTAAGGAATTATGGGTAATCTAAAATTATGGACTGAATTAAGGACTAAGATTATGAGTAAGATGTAAGAGAAGATGATTAATGGTTGATATAATTAAATTGATGAAGAATGTATTTGTTTTGATGATCTAGGTTTGACATTAGATTGATTTATTGATGAGATAGATAAGCATTAAGTGATTGGATAAAGTTGAAGGAATGTAAGTTAGAAATGGAATAAATAGACTGTATTTGTTATGGAGGTTTATTTGACAGATGAGAGAGCCCAGAAGTCGATTGATAATAATTTATAATTAAATGAAAGGAATTAAGGCCAATCTAAGACTATGGGTTGAATTAAAGATCGATTTTATAAGTAAGTTGTAAGAGAGGATGTTTAAATGAAGATATATTAAGATATATTAAGATATATTAAATTGATTAAGAACATAATTTTTCTTTTTGAATTGAGGGATTTATTGTTATTGATATTATTTGTTTATTTTTTTTTTTTTAAAAAAGAATGGTATATATTAAACTTGATGGTTTGGGTGATTTTATATAACCTCTCAATGGATTGAAGTGATTTAAGATTTGACTTAGATTGATGGTTTAGATGTAAATGATAATTATTATTCTTAACAAGATGAGTTGTTTGTTTTGTTTAATGGATTGAATTGATTTAGAGAGTGTATATAGTATATAGTTTAAAACTCTTGTTAGGATTATATAATAATTTTGTTTGATGTAGTGGGGTTTTCTTTTGTTGTACCCTGTACTCACTCTGGGAAGTCGGGGGGGAGGGTTAGGGAGGGTTTATAATTTTATATATGATGTTTTCTCAACTGTAATTGGGGTTGGTGGAAGAATATATGTAATTACTGTTATTAAGGGGTTGCTCGGGTGGCCTCTGGGCACCACATCTGATGGAAAAGAGGAAGGAGGAGTGAAGGCTGATGTAAGTGGAAGTTGATAAGAAGGGGGAAGAGTAGGATGGAGATAGAGAAGGATGAAGAAAGAAGAGAAGGAGGGAGGAAGGTAGGTAGTTAGTTGGTAAGTGAGGGGGGAAGGATAGGGTTGGGGGGATGTGGTGGTGGGGGTGCCGAGCAGTGATGTTAATTGTTTGGGATGATTATTTTCAGTTGAGTTATTAGTATTAGATGTATTGAACAATGTATTTATGTTTTGTTTATGGATGATTGTTTATTTTAATACTATGATTTGATTTGACTAATTTTTTTCTTCTGTAAAATTTTAAAAAAAACCCAATAAAAATATATTTTAAAAAAAAAAAAAAAAACCAAAATCATGGCATCCAGCCCTCTCGATTCCTGACAAATAGATGGGGAAGAAATGGAGGTAGTGACAGATTTTATTTTCCTGGGCTCCAAGATCACCGCAGATGGGGACTGCAGCCAAGAAATTAAAAGACGCTCCAGGGAAGGAAAGCTATGGCAAATCTAGACAGCATACTAAAAAGCAGAGACATCACCCTGCCAACAAAAGTGCGTATAGTCAAGGCCATGGTTTTCCCAGTTGCAATGTATGGATGTGAAAGTTGGACCATAAGAAAGGCTGAGTGACAAAGAATTGAGGCCTTTGAATTATGGTGCTGGAGAAGACTCCTGCGAGTCTCTTGGACTGCAAGGCGTTCAAACCAGTCAGTCTTAGAAGAGATCAACCCCGACTGCTCTTTAGAAGGCCAGATCCTGAAGTTGAAACTCAAATACTTTGGCCACCTCATGAGAAGGAAGGATTCACTGGAGAAGGGCCTAATGCTGGGAAAGATTGAGGGCAATAGAAGAAGGGGACGACAGAGAATGAGATGGCAGGATGGAGTCACTGAAGCAGTAGGAGTGAGCTTAAATGGACTCCAGAAGATGGTAGAGGACAGGAAGGCCTGGAGGAACATTGTCCATGGGGTCACGATAGGTCAGACATGACTTCGCAACTAACAACAATCATCCTAGTTCATCCCTCCTCAAGCCCACTAGGCCCCATGAGAGAGTGACGAAAATTGTTTCCCTAATCTCTCAAATCTGAGACAGGGCCATACTTCCATTCTTCCAGTTCTCACTCAAGAAATCTGTCAATTCATCTCTTCTGACCAGTTGATGCAAAAAAATCTCCAGGATCAGTAATAATAGCAGTCAGGTTTTCACTTGCAGACCTCTGTATTACTTGATTTCCTGTCTTTTCTGCCATTGGTCTATCTCTGGAGACTGCTATCAACCACAATGTTCAGATGGTCCATCACATGTATCTTCTTTCTTCCCTCTTTCTGACGACCCAATCAAAAGTGTCAGTTGCCACACAGTGCAGGGAAGGAAGCTACCTACTTGGCTCCCATACCTCCCTTGCTATCTCCACTGCTATCATTCACAAACTTTCAGCCATTTGAATTCCAATCTGGCTCCACGATTTCCTTCATTTGAACCATTTCTCTTTATCCATTCATATCTATTTGAGCCACAGTGCTTCACTCAAAAACATTGAATCTCCATCTATCCACAGTCAATTATATAGCCAACTGGGCAACATAACAGGAGCAGCAGCTACAACAAACAACCTCTTTGTTTTTATTTATTCTTGTCAATCAGAGTTTATAAGCCCAACACTATCTTCCGTAAAACAAAATGAGCAGAAGCATGCTCTTATGCATAGCCAGTTTAATTTCTTTTGGCAAGCAATTCCTTAAAACAGAATTTTAATGCTTTTTACTGTTTTTATTGTTTTATTTTTTTAAAATTGTAATAGATTTTCTGAATTGTAAGCCATCCAGAGTCATTGACTGAGATGGGCAGCCATTACTATCTTCCCACCAGCAATTTCATATATTCAAATTTATCCCTCCATTTTCTCCGGATATCCAAATTTATGTGCTTCTGCTAGTTCTTCCTCATTTGTATATAGCTTGCAATCATTTATTACACTTTTCTTTTCAAACTATCTTGATATTTTGATACAGTGATTAAAAAAAACAATTTTCACTGTATCGTATAGTCTAACTATATTATTATCTTCAAATTATTCAGGTTTTCACCCATCAATATCACATCACTTACCTTCAAAAGCACACGTATGTTCATGTCCCCTTATGTCTAATGTTTCTTAAACATTTATCCATAATTACATTAAACAATTACAGGGGTATTACAAATCCTTTTCTTAGGTGTTCAACCATTTCCTAATTGTTCTCATACCTACTTTATTAGTTTAGGTGTTTATCCTTGTTTGCACATTGAGAAACATTTTCATTTTGCCACCTCATCTTTAAATAAAAGATCTAACGCTCTTGCCTCACTCCTCATCCCCAAGTACTCACAGAACAGAAGTTTTGTTCTTATCCTTGTTCTCCTTCACCTTCTGATAGTGGTTGCCAAAGCTGCAGCTATCTGGCCTTGGGAGATACAGACACCTTACTTGAGCTAAGGTCTGAAAACTAATGTTTAGAGTAGTCTTTCTTTTCATAGCCCAACATCTTTTCTTTCCTGCAAAGATGTAATGATTTCATTAGTCTTTATGATCAAGTATCAATGGTTCCATCAGCAAATCTGTATTGGCTTCAAATTAATTAGCACCATAATTTTTAAGGATTCTACCTCACATGGATCAATGCATACAGAACCATATATAGTGTAGGAATCCTTTGAGGCAGACATCCATGCTCAGTGTACAAGTGCCTGCAGCAGCTGGCATAATTAAAACATTAGCAGGGAGGATTATGCAAAGCCCTTGCATGTTGAACATTCCATATAACTAGAGCCTTAATGGGACTGTGCAGTTCCATAATTTTATTTAGAATTATGAAGTTGGAAAGAGACATAAACCTTTAAACCTGCTAAATGTAAGAATATGAATTAAAGCAGTCTTAACAAATAGTTTTCTAGCTTTTGCTTGGCCGTAACCCACAAGGAAGAGTTCACCATCTTTTTGAATAATTAGTTTTACTGGCCAATTACTCTTACTGTAACGTTTTCCTAATATTCTAGTTTTATGTATTAAAACTTAAGTCATATATAAAAAGAGCCATCTTCTTGTAACTTCAATCTGTACCAGAGAATATTTGTAGTTCAGGAATGTGGAATCCTTGGTGCTCTCTGAGTTTGGTTGTTTTCTTGCATGCATTTCATTATCCAACTAGGTAACAACATCAGTGCCTGCTAGCATAAAATGAGTGTAAAACAACCAAGTTCAGAGAGCACCAAGGACCCCAAACTTCAATTTGTGTTCTTAATTAGAAACAATGGATAGTCAACCTCCTGTATAACATTTTTACAATAGCCAAAGAGTTTATCATTCATGACCTCAGAGTCAGTCTCCAAATCAAGGATGATCAAGTCCCACCAGGTGTTGCATCCACTGATTGAGTAGCCACTGAATCAAATGCTGACACCCTCTCAGGTTGTTCCTCAGCCAGGACTGATCCCTCTTGAGCCAACAAAGGTGCCAAGAAGCAGGGCATATACCCCTTCAGCCAAGGAAATTCTGTACTTCATAAAAATAAGTGTTTTGTGAGCAAATGGCAAGACACTGGCTCTGCAAGCAAGCTTGGTGCCTCATTATTGGCAACAGCTGAACAAGGAAACGCTTGCCTGTGCACACTTGGGGAGAAGATTTAAACTGTGCACAAATTGCCTTCTCTTGCTGAAAAGAACTTCAGCATATGGCTTTGGGCACTTTCGCTCTTGATTCTGGCTGTTTTTGACCTCGGCACATTCCTGACCAAGTCTCTGGCTCTTCCATTGAAAATATTGTGAGTTTCTGATTATCTTCTCAGCCTCTAGAAAGCTACCATGCACTTACATGTGTTCTGCTGGCCTGATGCTATTTCTCAAGACAAGCTTCCTGATGTCTTCACAAGCCTTGCTGCAAAAGCTATACTCCAATCATTTATACCTCAGTTCTCTTCATACCTCCCATTGGTTCCATTGTCTCCCATTGCTTTGCTGCATTTTGATCAAGCTCCCTCCAAAATGTGTTCTCCCATCTACTACCTCTGTAAGCCTCTCCCCTAAACACCTGCATTGTGCCTTCATTTTGTAGAAGTGTTTTCTCTCTTTGCTGAAACCAGAAAATGAAACTATCATACCCCTGGCCCCACTTTTCTACTGATGGCTAAACAATGGCAATTCCTTCCATCTGTCTAACCCTATTCATTCTTATTGACCTTTTCTAAAATGGTTGTGCTTATGTTAGGTAAATAGTGTGTTAATTCTACAAAGCAGAGGCAAGAGCGAGACAATCTGACAACTTTTGAGTTCTGATTGGTTCAAAAAGATTACTCAAAAATCTATGTAAAAATAAGGCACAGTGAAAATAAAGCCACATTTCAGCAGCTTATTGCATTGTTATGATTATCAACTAGACATTTAGACTTCTGGGTATATAAATTCATTTTTGTAAAAGCAATAAACATATACATTAACAACAACCTGGGAAATGGGATGAATATGATGACACTCCTTGTGATTGAAGCTAACAGCTAGAAAGGTTCTATCGTTATAGTGATGACCATGCATTCCTGGAAACAAGTGCAACTGCTTTAATGGGTTCAACATTTGTGCCTTTCATTTATTCTGAAGCTCTTCTACTGTACTGAATCAAGTCCAAAGCATTGCATATATCCACTGAAGTTGTTGGGCATCTCAGATTTTGGTGGTTTCCTTGATGAACATTTTCTACTTTTTTAATTTAAACTCATGTGGATCTCATAGCTACCAGTGTAGTCTTCTTTTTTTAGGCTGCAACTCTTTATCTCAACATTAAACTTTATTCTCTGGTTCTGCATGTTTTCTTTGTTTCCGCTTGTTATTTTCCCTGGCTTATCTGTTGAGCTTTGGTTACACCCACTGACCAATAATGCATAATCACTTTGCAGTGTTCTTCCAAAACTTTTTAATCGAAGTTCAATATATTAGTTTCACATATCACCCAGATTAATTCTCTCTAGTAGCCCTGCAATCAAAATATCCAAACCAATAATTTTCATATTTATTGCTGCAAATTGCCAAAGGTCTTGCTTTCCTTAGCAACTGTAACCATAAACTTTGTTAGCAGTAAAGACCCTTTATATTGTAGTCTCTGGGTCTAATTAGATACACTTTTGCCTCACATTTTATTTTATTCAGTGATAATCCTCTGCAAAATGTAAAGCCAATCATAATTCTAAACATCTCCCATTTTGCATTTTTATGCCACCTAAAAGGATAATATATGTTTTTAAACTTTCACCTTTTCTTTTAATGCCAGCTCTTAATTTTTTATTTCTAATATTATCTACTACAGTTACAGATAACAGCAAATTTTAATGCAGATCAGTATTTCAAAATCAGAGAGAGGCTTTTAAGTAAAGTAAAAAGCTATTTGGCTGAAGGCATGCAGAATGGAAGCTGAAGCATAATCTAGTATGACCACAAACTAATGTCTAGATTTTTGAATTGGAGTCAAAAATCTAACTGAAATTTAACTCCTATAAGCTGGTTTGTCAAGCTGTAGCCTTGTTTTGGTTTCAAATAAATGCACTTGTTAACACCATTTTGGGAAGAAATATTATATTTAAGAACCTTGGGCTATGCTAAGCCTGGGGAATGGGAAGAAGATGATCAAAAAGAAACCACTTTTCTGATTTTAAGAAATGGATCCAGGATATGAGTCTATTAACTATCTTTGAAAAATAAAATAACATTTTATATGCTCTACATTTAACAATAAGCTTACAGATGAAATTAATTTATATTACTATTGATAGTTAATATAAAGATATTTTCTCTTTCCCTTTGTTAATTGCTTTTATTTTTTGTCATGTTTATTTTAAACACCATAATAATATACTTAAGTTCATTTTGTTCACTGTATAACCATCATTTATCTATTTCTCCCCTGCTGGTGCTGTAGTTTTATTGTATTTCACTATTAATTTTTTAAAGTTTAAAAAATAGACATCAAACTCACTTTTGATAATTAGTTCCTGGGGCCCGAGGCTATTAATAATATTTTATTAACAATACTGTAAATATGTTTTAGCTGGCATTTAATATGCATTTTGTCTTCAGTCATCAAGATAGTGTGGAACACATACACAAATATTTAGATGTTATCATTTTGTTTTGTCCCTTTTATGTGCAAATTTGTCCCTTCTGGCTTTCTCTGTGAGAGAAATTGGCAGTTTCAAAATTTGATAAATAAATAAAACATAAAATTAGGATTATTTGACAATCCAAAATAACATGATATAGCACAGTGGTAAGATGTATTTGATAAATGGTTATATATTTTTTTACTGACCTAAAATGAATTAATATTTCTGTGCACACTGAATTATTGTACAAAAAAAGTTAACCCACTGTTTACAGGAAGGCAGTAAATTATGTTTACTGACAACTTAATTGTTGGCAATAAAGTTTTTCATTGTAAACTGCCTTTTATATAATTGCTGCATAATATGTCTAGCAGAATTAGACCAACAGCCTCTCTAGTCCATCATTTTGTGTCCCATAATGGGCAAGCTTAAAAACAAAGATCAGCAGTGACAACGTTCCACACCAATTGGTGTTTAAGCCCATATTGGTCATAGTTTCAGAAACAGCAAATAGCCATTGAGATGATTAGCCACTGATTTGTCTGACCCAACATTAATTTGTCCAATCTCCTTTTGTATAAAAGCAAAAATGCTTCCTTTTTCATTCCCCTGCATTTACTTTCAATAAGAGTGGGAAAATATTTTCTATTCCAGTTCTTTTAAACCTTCTTAAATCTGCTTTTGTTCCAAGCTAAAAATCCTAGAGGTTTTTGGGTTTTTTATAACAAATTTTATTAGTTTTTCAATTTAACATCCACATATTTAGAAATCAACATGGTGACCGGGTAATCAATAGTTCAGTAACAGCATTTTTAGTACATGTCTCAGGTTACATTGTCAAAAATTCCTTCTCTATTTCCCATTAACATTTGATATAACATAGTTAAACTAATAAGTTTCTAACCATAGCAAGCTCAATTAAAACATTTGTCAATCTATTTTTTGTTTGTACATATCCATATCCTGTTTTTAAATTTTACCTAATTCTTAATTTCTAGTTACAATATTCCAATTTTAACCTTTAACATCCATAATACTCTAATTTCTGGTAACCCAAATTTCCTTTATTTCACTACACAAAAGTTATAATATATAAAATACACATATTACTTACTTAGATATATTCTTATTTTATTTCATAAACATTTTCTTATTCTCATCCTAATACATCACAGCTTACTAATAGAGTAACCTTTATTGTCTCAAATCCATCATCTATATTTTCTGGGCTAAAGGATAGTTCAGGGCTGATTCCTAATATTTAATTTCCATTTCCCTTGTAAATCAAAACCCTAATTATTAGGCCAATTGATCATCATCATCACCACCATCATCATTTTCCAACAATATTTGAATCTAATAGTCATATTTCCCTTCATCTCCAAGTCTCCCTTTAGCCCATTAGTTGAGACATTAGGATCTCTCTTAGTAAGTCAGAAGGCCCCATTTTTTAAACCTAACTCTAGCTTTCTTTTTCTGCCAACCAGGTTTCCATACCAATGTCTTTAATTTATCAAGTAGGTCTCCTTTCATTCTGGCACATGTTACTTGAATCAAAGGAGACCGTCTAGTCACCAATTTTTCAAAAAAAAAAACTGGTCCATTTATAATCATTTAGTTGTTACCCTGATAATTCAAATCTTGGTGTTTGTTCTAGTAACTTTATCTTCAATTCAGTCTGGTCTTTTTCTTCCTCAGGTTTCTTCTGATTTAGGTAAAAGGTCATGTCCAATTTTATAGTTATTGATTGGTTATCTAGATTTTCAATGTGATGTCCTTGTTTATCTTTATCATCCTGTTTTGGTATTACTTTGTTCCACTTCTGTTACTTTTTGGATTGTAAGTTCTTTGGTTGCAATCAGGATTTGGTTGTCAGAGTTTTCAATATATTGTTGTTGTTCCATAGAGTCCTCTGTCTTGGTATTGATTTCTTCCATTTCTGTTGTTTTCTGGATTGTAAGTTCTTTAGTTGGAATCTGGGTTTCAGTTTGTAGATTCAAGCTGGCGCCTTTGTCTTTCAGTCTAGATTTAATTATCTCGGTAGCTTCAAGGATTTTTTCAAGTATAAGTTTATAGTCAAGCAAAGTTTGTTGCTGGTCCCCCTCTATTTCTAAAGTAGTTATGGATAGTCCTTTAGTGGAGGCTAATTTTTTAAACAAAAGTCATTGAAAACCTCCACAGTTCTTAAAAGCCAGTTTCAGTCCCCATCTGCAGCTTTTTATTTTTAGATAGTACCAAGGACAGATCTAGGTTGTAAAAAGGTCTCTTTACCAGGGATATTCAGTTGCTATAGCAGGTTTCACCACAAGATGTCCCCGATGGCATTTAAAATCCTTTTCAGAAAGGCTAGACTTTTATCCAGTTTAGGTTCCTTTCGTGTTTTTTTCCCAAATAGTTAAGATAGCAAGTTCCTGTGAAAATAAGAACTTTTTGGGTTGCCATCTCTGAGAAACATGTAAGTTCAATTACTTAACTATATTTTTCAGGGGTTTATCTCCCCTATGTGGGGAGCCGCCATTTTGGAGGGTGGGAAAAGAACGTTCCCTTCCCTCTCTCCTCACAGGGGGAAGCAATTTCAAAAAGCTTTTACAGGAAAAAATACTTTAGGTAGAAAGAAGGCAGATCTCACCCAGTTCCTCTGTGGTGCTTTCAAGTGCTTAGTTGTAAGTTTGGCCTCGGCTGGAAATGGCATTAATGATGGGCCATGTGAGTGGCCGATCTTTTCTCTGTCAGTCCGAAGAGCTCTCCGGATCAAACGGAAGGGCTGCCGCCCTTCTGTGATCAATCAGAAGGTCCTCTTCCCCACTCGTCACCCCTCCAAGGCGACTTTTGACCCCTTTCAGGGTCCCCCGATGAGAGAAAACCAGACGGCAGAGGGAGCGATCACCCCGCATGTTCGCCAGAGCCACGATCCGGAACCAGAAGCCCATCCTAGAGGTTTTAATATTTAATCATAGCAGAGCTCCCTATACTTCAATTTTCACTAAATTTTATTTTATAGTGACCAGAACACTATATAGTATATCTAGAGTGACTTCATACATTTGAGTAAAGGTATTAATGTATTAGAATTGTCTTATTCTCAATTGCCTTACATTGCCTTACATTATTCTCAATTGCCTTACAGTCGGTGTTTGCAGGAGGTCAGAGATCGGCTCCGAGGTCTCTTCCGGGTGGAGTCCCTCAGGGGTCTGTTCTCTCACCTCTGCTTTTCAACATATACATGAAACCGTTGGGTGACATCATCCGTCGACACGGGGTGAGTTTTCATCAGTATGCTGATGATACTCAGCTTTACATCTCTACCCCGCGTCATTACAGCGAAGCAGTGGAAGTGATGAACCGGTGCCTGGAGGCTGTTGGGGTCTGGATGGGTGCCAACAGGCTCAGACTAAATCCCGACAAGACGGAGTGGCTATGGGTTCTGCCTTCCAAGGACAATTCCATCTGTCCATCCATTACTCTGGGTGGGGAAGTTTTATCCCCGTCGGAGAGGGTTCGCAACTTGGGTGTCCTCCTCGATCCACAGCTAAGTTTAGAATACCATCTTTCGGCTGTGGCGAGGGGGGCGTTCACCCAGGTTCTCCTGGTGCATCAGTTGCGGCCCTATTTGGACCGGGAGTCACTCCTCACAGTCACCCATGCCCTTGTCACCTCGAGATTCGACTACTGTAATGCTCTCTACATGGGGCAACCTTTGAAGAATGTCCGGAGACTGCAGGTGGTTCAGAATGCGGCCGCGCGAGCCGTCTTGGATCTCCCAAGACATGCTCATATCACTCCAGCCCTCTGTGAGCTGCACTGGCTGCCAATTGGTCTCCGTACACAATTTAAAGCGTTGGTTATGACCTATAAAGCCCTATATGGCAATGGGCCAGGATACTTGCGGGACATGAATCCCAGCGACCGATTAGGGTACACAGGGTTGGCCTCCTACGGGTCCTGTCTATTAGACAGTGCCGTCTGGCGGGACCTAGGGCTAGGGCCTTCTCTGTTGCTGCCCCAGCCCTCTGGAACCAACTTCCCTCAGAGGTTCGTACTGCTCCCTCCCTCCTAGCTTTCCGAAAATTTTTAAAAACACATCTATGCAGACAGGCTTGGGGCGTGTGAGCTGCGCTCTGCCCCTGGCCTTTGATTGGGAGTGTATGTTGTATGAGTGAGTATAGTTTTATAGTTTTATATTGTGGTATTATTTTATATGACTTATATATTTTATACTTGTATTTCTGTTGTGAGCCGCCCTGAGTCTGGGGAGAAGGGCGGCATATAAGTCAAAATAAAGATAAAAGAAAGATAAAGATTTATTAAATGCACATTTCATATTATTGTTTTATCTTGAAGTATTGTGCAGTTTTTTTAAAAAAATTAACCTTTAAGATTAAAGAATCTGAAAGAATAGTCAATTTTGTTAATATAAATGGTGATAGTTTATAAAGATTGCTAAGTGAAAACAGAAATACATATTATTTCCAGAGCAAGGAAGATAAAGCAGAAATTATATATATATAATTTGTTTTCTGAGGTTTCTATATATATATATAAAACCATCCATATATATATGGATATCACTCCTGGATTTTGTACTTACGATGAAAAAAAATGAAACTTTGGTTTTACCGATTAGATAGATTAATTGTTATAGAAATGGCTACCAGTAGTTATATACCAAGGTGTAAAAGTAAAAAGTTGAGTCTGTAATGTTGTTATCTTGTACTGTGCTAAAAAGAGTTGGACATCAATGCTTTTTTCTTTCTTCTCTTGTATCTCATATTTTCCCCCCTCTCTTTTTCCTTCCCTTATTTTTCTTTGTATTTTATACATGGATAAAATAATAAAAGTCATGAGATAAAAAAACATTCATAAATATCACCATGTGTATTTTGTATTGTTATTCCACTATTGAAAAAATAGTGGAATAGACCAACAAATTAGCTATTGTACAGCTATATGTCATATTGCATATATAGACCTCTATGATTAGAATCTGTATTTTCCTGAATTATGGTTAATAACTAAAATTTTATTTCTAAGATCTCATAGAACTTTAACAGCAACTGGAAAAAATAAGTAGCGTATTTCTAGAAGATGATTCTTAGTTTTGTACTAGTATTAGAATAGAAATGCTCTGGATAATTTCATTGCATTTATTGAAATATGCATCCTTTTTCCTCAGCATTTTATCTTGACATTCCAGCAGCATACAGTGAAGCATTAACTGCTGTTAAGCAGCCAGGAATGGCATTTTTGCAGTCTGATGGTAATTTGCTGACAGTGCAGACCCAACTTAAAGTACTAAGCTTGCCAGGTATCATGATATAAATTCTACCACTAAAAAAAGTTAACCAAGTTCAAGTACATTAAATAATTATAAGTTATAAATAATTACATAATTAAATATTATAATTAGTTTGTACAATAAAATATAATTAAGATATCAGGTGACATTCAGACAATATGCATCCTGAATATATAAGAATCCAAATAGGAGTACTGTCACCAACATGAGAGATTTTATTTCATTTTTCTTATACTGTATATATTTAGATCAGTGGTTCTCAACCTTTTTCAGGTTGAGACCCCACTTGCCCCGCCCATGCGTGCCGCGACCCCGACTCGGGCACGCGTGCGCGTGCGCGGGCCGGGGCGACCCGCGCATGCGCGGGGCGCACACGGCAAAATTTTTTTTAAAAAAATAAAAAATACAAAATTCAAAATAGTGGACCGTGATGGGCGGATCCGCGCATGCACGGTGCACACACGCGATGGGCTGATCCGTGCATGCACAGCGCGCGCACGCCCAAAAAAAATTAAAAAAAATTAAAAAAAAATTTAAAAAAAACCAAAATGGCGGACCACGACAGGCGGATCCACGCATGTGCAGCACGTGCATGCGACAGGCCGATCCACGCATGCATGGCACACGCACGCCGAAAAATAATTAAAAAAAAAATTAAAAAAAATAATAATAAAAAAAACCAAAATGGCGGACCGTGACAGGCGGATCCACGCATGTGTGGCGTGCGCACACGACAGGCTGATCCGTGCATGCGTGGCACGCGCACGCTGAAAAAAAATAAAAAAAATAAAAAAATTCAAAAAAACCCCCAAAATGGCGGACCGCGATGGGCGGATCCATGCATGCGCAGCACGCGCATGCGATGGTCCGATCCATGCATGCGTGCTGCGCGCATGCCGAAAAAAATAAAAAATAATAAAAAAAAACTAAAAAAAAAACCACAAAATGGCAGACCGCGGTGTCCGGCGACCCCCGCAAAACGGTCATTCGACCCCAAATGGGGTTGCGACCCATAGGTTGAGAACCACTGATTTAGATCAAGGGAATGTAAATACGGCTTTTAAGACTAACCTGGTGTCACAACTCTTAGTTGGCTTCTATGTGTTTTAATGTGGTAGTGCACATATGCATGTACAGACACACATCACAAAACTCAGTTTAAAAGTTACATCATCAAACAAAAGTATTAAACTACACTATAGCCACTTTAAAGAATGCAAAATAAATAATGTATATTTAACAAATAGGAGATATTCTAAAATATTTTAAATAATAAGTTTATGTGTATTTTTTCCTATAAAAATAAAAAAATAAACTGAAGAAAAATGAAAAAGATTGGCATGGAAATTATATGTATATTATATTACAGTGTAATATTTCTCATACTGACATCATAGTAACTTTATTTACATGAAATCTATTTAATCTTTGTGGAGATTTGATTACTATAGATGGGAAAAGACATAAAGCTAAGAACAAACCCAAGTCTTAATTGTACCCTATGAATTACTTCAACATATCCTAATATTATGAAAGAAGCTAAAGTAATGAATTGTCTTTTTAATTATCAAAACACTGAGCTTTTGAAAATTAACTTGTAATCAGTATAGTACAATATTGGAATATCGACATCATTTACTATAGTAAGAAATAGGCAGTTTTTGTTTACAATTGATACTATTCTAGTAGAAATAAAAAATTAGTGGAAGGTACATACTATGCTAGGGTGCATCTCAGAGAAATAATTGACATTAATTAGACAGTGAATAATTAAATAATATAACTGAAATAAAAACCTGACCATTTTCTGCTAATTGGTTTCATACATTGACTGCTAATTAACCTCTTGAAAGAGTAAGCCACAACCATACGTAAACATGTGTGTGCACCGGGTAAAGTTGTGGAACTTGTAATGTAAACTTTTCAGCACAGTTTATCTTTATGCAACTCTACTGAAAAGAAAACCAGCTGGGGAAAAACCAGAAAACAAAGATACACATTATTTACAGGACTTAAATTTCATATGGTTTGGATTGGGCTATTACATATATTACATTTTTCTATGTCAAATATTTTTCTTTAAAGAAATAGCATACATAAAGACAAGTAGGTGTGAAAGCAGCTGCCATTTTATTTATAAGAATGACATCCAGACACAGTAATGGACTCTTTTCAAAGCCAATTTTGACCCCTTGGGACTTTCCTCCTGGTCTGGGTTATTTCTGATATGGGATCCAGGCTAAGATATTTGATTACTGGACCATAAATTATAAGTTGGTGAAAGCAGCATCCCTTACTGCATTGTTATACCAAAGTTCCTCATTTCCACAGGAATAGGAAAGACACTTGAAAAAATAAAATTGCCACCATGACATAAAATTGGTCATAAGTCATATAAATATTAGCCTTTAATATATTATAATGCTTCTAAATAGAAGCTGTAGCCAATAGTAGTTTTCCTTATGTGTGCACTAGCCTATTAACATTCTGTATGAATACATTTCATACTAAATCTTCAAAAGAAGAAAGTTATGTTATCAGCTTTGCTCATGAGTCCTGCAGCAAGGCAACTGTTCACACAAATTATTCCTTTTCATTAATTTGCATAAGCTTCAACAGCAGTCAAGATAGAGAAATGGTTGTAACTGTTGCTGGTTTCAGATACCTTTGGCAATTGCTTTCTATGATTTGAAGCACTGGCCCAGATGTTGCTCCAATATAGTCCTCTTACTTGTTTTGGGGAGGATGTCTTTTTACCCACTTATCATAGTCAAGGAAATTATAATATGAATCACTATTTGTATCCCAATGGCATCATGTATTTTGACTGAAATGAAAACTTCTTTGTAAACTGGATGTTCATCACACTATATCAATGCAACATGGTCTCCATTGTTGTATTATCCTTAGCTCCAAGTATAAGTTAAATTATAAGGCTTGTGACACTTTATATTTCACTCCAAATCCATATTTTTCTGTCCATAATCTGAAATAACAATGAAAAAGTAATCAGAAACTATGGTTTGAATGAGATCAAAATGTAAACAAACATGAATGATGAATCTAAACTTGCTTTTGATAAATCTTGCTTTTATTTTTTTCTTTGATTATTAGAATAATTACCCTCAGCATTTGAAAACAGTTCTTCACTGCATAAATATTTAAGACAAATAACTATCACTGAGAACATACTCTGCAAAAAATATATATAAGCAATTTTAGATTTACTGGATACTTTATGCAGTTATCACTTCAACATGTATTTTTTCCAAGACAAAAATATAATATGTGAAAGATGCTTCCATATTCATTTATTTTATTACATTTCAATTCTAGTTTTTATTCTAGTTAAGTAAGACCAATCTTATTAGTCATAGTCATGACTATTGTGTCATAAGTAGCAATCATATATAAATGGGAAATAAATTTTCTCTATAAACAGGGAAAAGTTCTCATTCCAGTTTCTCAACCACAGTGAAAATTATCTCTAATTTAATCTGCACCAGCCAGAGAATTTGAGTTTTCACATAAAAGACATCAATGTATAGTATTCTAAAGAATAGTGTAAAACCAATGGAAAGATACAAAATATAATATATAAGCCATATAATAAAAATAAAAGCAACAAACTCAGGAGAACACCTTTTAGAAAATCTATACTCCCATTTAGGTATAAAGTTATTGGTATATAAAAACATTTGATATTTTAGTTTGAGAAGCAGACCTATAATTAGCAATTAGTAATTCTAAGAAAGAGAGCTTTTGAATATGTAATTTAAATAAATATATTTTAGAAGAATGTGCACAAACTGAAATATATTTTGTTTCAAACACAAAATAAATACATCACATTCTGGAAGTTCTGTCAAATCATTCTAGATGATTTGGCAGAAACATATCCCAGAATATTCTTGGTTAAATCAAATTAAAATAATTTTATAGGATGAGTAGGAAAAGACTGATGATCATCATCTACCTGCCCCACTATCTTCCATTCCATTCCACCTGATCATATCTTTTATACCTCCAATTCCCAACAATAATGTCACAGCATACTGCACTGGACCATCCACTACTAATGTTCAGAACTTTACTTTTTCTTATTACCTTGCTTTCCCTCAATCCTTGTCAATGTTTTACTGTTTCTACTCTTCCTGCCACCAAAAGAGTTCTGTCTATAATAACTCCATTGTGATCCATAATCAGGACAAAACAAGCCGGCTTAATTCATTATGTGGACCAAATGTGTATGTTTGGCTTTGGATACAAACCATCAAAACTTACATGAATCATTTCTGGCCTTCTGAAAGAATTTGAGTAGTTGGCTCTTCTAACTGGCCTGGGGACCCAATGGGGAGGTGTCATACTGGAGGTGGCTAATAGACTGAGATAAGACTCCACCTCCATCCCATGTATATCTTGCTCTGTTCTTTCCCATCTTTGACGACTTTTAATCATTTTAATGTTAATATTTATTATTTTAATATTTTATCCTACTGTTTTTATTTACTTGTAAGCCGTCTAGAGTTTCCCCTTGTGGACATGAGTGGGATAAAAAAATAAATAAATAATAACATCCTTATATTTTACCTCTTTAATGAGTACCTGTAGTCTCTTCCAAATTGGTTTTTGCATAACTCAAAGGCAGATGGAGACCCACAACTGGGCCAACAACACTCAACCATGAAATAATGTAATTTGTATGCCTACAAAGAAAAAAGGAAATATACATTTCTATTTAGGGGAACAGTAATGAAATATTCCAAGCATCTTTAAAAGTTGGGCAGTATTTTTTATTAAAGTGTTATGACACACAGCTTATAAGAAAGAACATTTTGTAAAACAATTTACATTATTGGCAATTCTAACCTTCCAGTACAGTGTATTTTGAGACAGACACATTTGTTAGACATCTCTATAGAGGATGAATTAATTGTAAGAGGTACCACCATAAAGTCTTTTAGCTGGTGATTGTGAGATTGTTTTATTACAATTTTTTATACTTTAAATTAAGTATAACACAAGTCAACTTTTTTTTTTAAAATCCTGTTTTAAATAAGAAAAGCTGCAAAAATTACAAATGAAATTCAACAGATCTGAAACATAGTGGAACCTGTAATGTAATAAAAGCACAAAGCCACAAATAACTGAAAGCTCTTTTAGAAAGAAATATTGCAAAGAGTGTTTAAAGCCCATAGAACTGGACTTGGATGAAGCATGAAGTTATTTATCAAGTAACCCAAATAAATGGATGACTGGACACTGATACTGAGAATATAGCTTAATTTCTTCTCACATTTCTTTATTTCAGTCATTCAATTGAATTTTTTAGTCTTTGAGGAATATAAGAAAGTTCAAATTCTCAACCCTGAATAGCAGTATGACTGAACTGCTACCTGTAAATATAACAAAGAGGGGAATTGTAGTTGGTGGCTCCCTACTTCTAGAACCAGATTATAGTCAAACATATCTCTTGAACCTAAGAAAACAGATTTTAATCAATACAAAGCAATAATAGGTGGCAGGCAAAGAAAATGGGAAGATGCTGAATAATTGTAACTAAATTTAACAAAGAAAAATAAAAGCAGCAGAAGCCACTGTAGATGCATAAAACTGTTAGTGACCATCTGGAAAAGAAGACATATATGGCAGGTAAGGACATTAAGTGAGGTCACTAAGGAAGAATGTGTACTAGTGTTCTAGTATACAAGAAAAAGAAACACTATCCAGTTAGTCCTTGACTTACAACCATTCATTCAGCAACTGTTTAAGTTATGATGGAGCTAAATGAATGATTGTTACAACCAGTCCTCAGAGTCCCAGCAGCCCCACAGTCAAATGATCATTGGGCACTTGGCAACCATCTTACACTTACTTTTATATATATATAAAATTTTATTTTAATATTTTTTTAAAAAAGATAAAACTAATAAAAAATAAGAAAAAGTAAGAAAATGCAAAGAAAGAAATTAGATAGAAAACTAAAAGCGCAAGAAAGAAAAAAAGTAATAGAAAAATAGAAAAGAAAGAAAAAAGATACAAAGAATTGGTTTCCATTTTTCTTTACAGTAATTATTAGAACAATTATAAATTTACCTCTTATTCTATGATTACAACATTACTCTCTTCTTTCTATAATCTATCCTGCCTCAAAATCACAAATTGTAATTCATTTTTCTCTGTTTTATGCTAAAAGTGCACAAGAGGTTTCCAGTCAACTGTACACATAGATATTGTCTTTCATTGACAAAAGAAAGTTCCATCATCTTCAACAACCACTCCGCTACTATAGGTGATGCCGGCTCTTTCCATCTGTGTGCATACAATAATCTCACTGCAGTTATATACAAAAACTAAGTTCCATGACTTTTTACCAATTGTTTGTCCATGAATCCCAAAAGAAAAACATCTGGTCTCAAATGTATATTAATCTTTTAAATCCTCTTAATCAGTGTGAATATTTGAATCCATAACTTCTACTTTTTTTATACATCACATGGATGTTTGCGACCTTCCCTGCCAGTTTCATCAGAAAATCAATGGGGGAACCAGTACAGAAGGTTGGAAATCACTGGGATAAGTCTCCCCTCAACTGTTCATCCTCCCTCAGACACTCTGAAATTGCACAGCCCTGTACACCCTCCTCGAGTCCTACCACACCTCCTTTTAACCCTTGCACCCTCTCCCTATCAGCAGCCACTTATTTCCCTGCTGTCCTGCTTACAAGCTTCCTGGAACTTGCAACTTCCTATTGGCTTCCCCACTGACTTATTTGTGAGAAGCTAGCAGGAAGTTGTTTCACTTAATGACTATGGGATTCAGTTAAGAATGGCAACCAGACTGCAGGAATTACTACCACTAAGCAATGTGGTTGTGCTTTACAATCACTTTACTTAGCAGCAAATTCCAGTCCCATTACCATCGTAAGTCAAGGACTACCAGTATGAGCTGGTGAACAATTTCCAAGTTTCAGGTAGAAGATACTCTGGATATAGTTCTGCATTTGATTTTGGACACTATATTTTCAAAAAGATATAGAGAAATCAGTACAGGTACAGAAAAAGGCAATGACAGTTCTCAGAACATAACAAAGAAAGTCCTATGAGGCTGAGAAAACTGGAATGTTTAACTTGAGAAGACCTGAAGGGAATACAGTAGCACTCTTCAAATATTTGAAAGTATATCAACAGAAGAATATCAGCTTATTATTCTACAGTGCAGAACCTGGACTTACAAGTTTCTTACAATAAAGTAGACTTCAAAGCCCTTTATGGCAAGGTGCTGGCTAATTTGAGGGACTATCTATTTCAATCACATTTACTTGTCCCATTAGGAAGGGCATGGTGACATGGTGCAGTTGTTATATTCAAGCAAAAATTAGACAGTCAGGGATACCTTCATTTAAATTGTTCCCCTGATCAGAGAGATGGACTTAAAGACCCTTTTCAACTCTATACATTCTATCATGTAACATTACTTAAGGACTACATGAGATTCAGGACTTTATTTTTTCAAAAGATATTTTAAGTTTTATATAGAGATATTTTGTTTACAACTAATAACCATTAACATAATATTAATGTTTGTAAACTGCCCAAAGTCATCTCTAGGCAAGAGATGGGCAGCAAACAAGTCTAATAAACAAACAAACATAATATTTGTCAAAACCATGATATAACACTGGCCATATAAATAACAGAATGTCTGGGTTACTATTTTGAGAAATAACTCTTAAGTTGTTCAGCTTGAACTATGGAACTATAAGAATTATATACTCATTATAACAATAAATTTAGGAATTAGTACCTTATTTTGTAACCTGTTTTCCCCCATAGCTATAAAAAACATATATAGTTCTTAAGTAATAGTTCATCATCAAAAATACATTATTGATTTTTTTTCATGAAATATTTAATATTGGATTTGAGAATATACACGGGTATTACTCACTTTTTTTGTTTATGTAAATTGGATAATATTGAAGACATAAATTCATTTGTCCGGCAGGGATGAATTACAAAGAAAGGCTGACCAAGTAGTGGATGTTCCTAAAAAGATGGAATCAGGTTAACTGTATAAATGCATTTTTAGTATACAAAATTGTTTACAGTTCACAAGTTGTCCCATAATATTTTTTTAAAAGGTACTTTTTTCAATGAATGGAAGTGAAGTGAAATTGAATTGCCCAAGATCATCCCCAATCTTGGGCCATGGCCCACTACTGGGACACAGCCCATTTGGAACTGGGCTGCATGAGTGGTGGGCAAGAGCATGTGAGTAGCTCTACTTGCATGAGCAGCAGGCGTTTTTGTGAATGGCAGGTGCTTGCACTCATATGTGAAGCTTCACTTGTGTGAACAGTGGGCGAATGGAGTTACTTTACTTTACTTACTTTACTTTTATTAGATTTCTATGCCGCCCTTCTCCTGGGACCCAGGACGGCTTACAACAATAATACAATAAAAAATTAAATTACAATAACAATCAACCATCCTATCCCAAAACACATTCATTCAGTCCAAAACACATTCATGTAGCATACAATCACAATTGGTACACAGTCACTGATGGAGGCACCTTCCTAGGCCCAGGGGCAGAGTATAGTTCATACGCCCCAAGCCTGTCGGCATAAATGAGTCTTCAACAGTTTCTGGAAAACTAGGAGGGAGGAAGCAGTACGAACCTCTGAGGGAAGCTGGTTCCAGAGGGCTGGGAAGCAACAGAGAAGGCCCTTTCCCTAGGCCCCACCAGATGGCATTGCCTAATAGACGGGACTCGTAGGAGGCCAACCCTATGTGCCCTAACTGGTCGCACGTTTGTGCCTACCACTTGCATGGAACCATTCCCTCTCACCTGCCCACTGGGCCCTCAAACTGGAAAGGTTGGGGACCGCTGATCTAAAAAGCCTGAGGCATGAATCCTAGATTTCTAAACCTATTCAGTATTATTTTGAATAAACTATTTTCATTTATTTAACTATAAAAGTGTCAACATGATTAAATAACAAAATCTAAATAATTGTAACTGTACATAAGTTGAAATTATAATGATAACACTCATACAATACTGCATTTATCTTACAAACATACCATCTAAATATTATTCTTAAAACATTAGTCATATGAAAAAATTATTTAGCATTTGAACATTAAAAATGTTTAAGCACATTATAACCTCATGGTAAATTTCAAATACACAACATTCTAAATTATTTTTTAAAAAATATCACACAAGAAAATGATGCCAGGGCAAGGGCGGGGCAGAACATGCATGAAATGTTAAAATAAGAATGATTGTGAAAGTAATTTCCAAGCTACGCTTTTTCCTTCTCTTCGTATTAGCAAAAGGATTTACAGAGATGAATACATTTAATTCTGAATTTAAATGATTTACTGTTCCTTTTCAGGCAAGACCTACTGCTAAGTGCTAAACTCATACTGGTGTTATTGAAATTGTATTAGTCATAATTGGGTTTGGCAATCAGAATTTACATTTGGCTCATAAACATTTTGATTATGTTCCTGTAGTTTGGTAGCATTAAGAAAATAAACTTTGCTACTTGTCACAATCTTTTTTCACATATTTTTTTTAAACTGGACCCCCAAAAAGCATAGCAGTGAGGAATATAATTTAAAAGAATAACAAGAATAAAAAACATAACACAACTCTAATCATATATTTAAGATAAATTTAAAGTATTTAAGGCAGTGGTGGCGAACCTATGGCACGGGTGCCAGAGGCGGCATTCAGAGCCCTCTCTGTGGGCACATGTGCCGTTGCCCCAGCCTTGCCTCCCCCTGCGACCCCCTCCTCTCCAGCAGGTTCCCTGAAGGAGACTTGCCCTCGAGCGAGGCCCACATGGAGCAGCGCAGCCAAGGACATGGCAGCCAGGCAGCGTAGACAAGACTCTGCCCTCACACCCCATCATGCAGTTGATGCTGCAGGGCGCGGGTAGAGGGTGTAGCTGCCATAGCACTGCTGGGCTGCCTGGGCGATCTGCGGCAGACCCTGGAGGCGGTGAGTGGTGCTGTGGGCAGGTGGGGCGGGGGATGGGGGCAGAGCAGGGGGGGTGGAGCAGAGTGGGGCCAGTTTTTGGGCACTTGGTCTCTAAAAGATTCGCCATCACTGATTTAAGGTAATCTTAGCTATGTGTAGGACTACTATTTTCACATTTACCAGCTTATATCAGCATCAGACTTTTGCATGTTCTTTTTCTACAAATCAAATGCTCTTTTATTTTTGGAGATATAAACACACCCATTTTCATATCTGTCTTATCTAGAAATGGTCAGCATATGATTTTCTAGATGTTCAACTCTCATCAAACAGAGTCAACTTAGCTAGACATTACAATTCTTTTATTCTATACAGGTAGTTCTCTATTTAAACTCTGAAACACTGACAGATTTTGGAAAATAACAAGTCAGTTAGTGAGACAAATTTATCATCTTTAATTCTGTGCAAAATATAATGTAAAAATGAATGTATAAAGATATGCAAAATAGTGCAAATATATACAATGAAACTATAACATTTATCAAACTTAAGATAGAAGAATATTAAATGTTTTAGATTGCTTTTATTTTAATCCTGTAGATCCCAACTATAATATAAATTCATGCAAAGATATTACCATCTGTTACTCATATAAATGAACTGATGTAATTTTTCATAATGAAATAAGTGCCAAATTGAAAAAAAAAATCTTTACTATTGCATCAGGAAAAATTTAAAAACTTATTGCAAAGACAGATTTCTGGAAAAGAACCAAATCTTGAAACTGGCAATAAAATTTTAATTATCAAAATTACATCTATTATCTATTATTAATTATGTATTATCAAATGAATGTCATACCTTAATGAAAAAATAGAGAGAATTTTTCCAGGTTGAAATATCCTATACTGCCACTATAATAAAATCCATTTGTTCAATCAATATCCTGTTTTTCTGGCTTTTTAAAAAAAAATTAATTTCCCATCAATGTTCAAAATATCTCTATCCCTTATAATTCTCTCATAATAAATTATATTTGGGTAACCAAGGGCTTCCCTTATTCAAACCCTTTTAGAATTTTCATATTTTCCATCTCATAACAAAGTATAATATTCTAGTTACAAATCCTATCCTTATAATTATAATAATACTTTTATTTCTAATTTATCTATTTTCTTAACCATATTCAAACATCTGTTTAATAGTATAATATCCCATCTAATAGATCAAAACCTCTATTTTCTTCAGTCTTACTCTAGCTTTCTTCCTTTGCCAAATAACTTTCCAAGTCAGTGCATTTGAATCATCAAATAATTCTTTCTCTTTTTTTGTATGTATTGTTTGGAACGAGGAAGAGAATTTGATTGAAGTATTTTTGGAAGAACGCTCAACCCATTTATATTCATTAAACAGCCTCCGTCCTTCTCCTTCAGTTTTTCTTTTCATTTCTTGTTTCTTATTGTTTGTTATCACTGCATGTTTTAATTTTTCATATGTCTGTATCTGTCCGTTAATTCCTTCCTTTAGGTCCTCCATCTTTAGATTTCTTCTAATTTTCCTTCTGTTTTGTGGGTTACTAGCTCCTTCTTTGTAGTCATTGTCTGGATTTGTAAGTTTAGGTTAGAAAATTGTTCTTTTATCTCATTTGTATTATTTTTAGACTCATCATGAAATAAAACAATTGTTTTTGTATATAGTCTTTATAGTCCAGTAGGGTCCCCAACACAGATAAGTGGCCCAAGAGTTTTTTTCCCTTTTCTCAGCTGCAGTCTGTAAAAGTGAAAGTTTCCAGGAACAACAAAGAGTCTTATCTAAGTCCAGGCTTCAAGCCACGTTTCCTTTAAGTATAATAAATTGTAGTGCCATAAATCACCACTAGATGTCGTTGACACTGTCTTCCAGCTTTCCAAATCCAAGCCTATTTTACAGACTTTTAAATATTTTTTCTAAAAAAAGTCTCAAAGGTACTTTTAGTCCTCAAATTTCAAAGCTATATATCTGTATTAATTCCAAATTGATCTTGTAGTTTTCTCTATTTCCCCCCAAAGCAATTAATTCATCGCTTTTCTTTTCCTGAGGGAGTGGGGCAAAAACTTCCCTTCCCTCTCTCATCAGGGAGGATTCTTTGCTTTGGGCACTCATTTTTCTAGGAAAATAGTATTAAGTTCATAAAAAGACGATAAAAGTCTCACCCAGTTCCATCCATGTTGCTCAAAAATTGCTAGTTAGTGTGTTAGTTAGCTGCTAACATTGGATGTTCTTGCTTGACATAGTGCTCATCTTCGGTTGTCAGCAGCTTCTGACTAGCCACACGAATGTAGCCAGTCTTTCCCCCACCAGTTTGGAGGGCTTCCTCGGATTCAGCAGAAGGACCGCCGCCCCTCCACGATCGATAAGGGTCCCCTCCTTCTTTGTCACCTCTCAGGGGCAATGTTTGACCCTTTTTAGGGGCCCTAGCAGGGCAAAATTGAACATGGAAGATGGAACCCCGTCTTCCTGCACCCATCACGCCGTGACGCCTAAGCAGAAGTCCCCATCCATCTTGATACTGGTTGTTTTCTCTTTCTTTTCACATTTTCTATAATTATAGTTGTCTCTAAAGATATAGTTTTTTTCATAATGTATCTAAAGTCATTTGGCCTTGGGTGACAAGTCTGGACTGATTTTAGTTTCTTGGCTACCCATATATTCTCAGAATCTTCTCCAACACAAAAGTTCAAATGCATCAATACTCTTTCTATTGAACTTCTTCAAAGATCTACTTTGCTTCCATATAGTCTTTCAGGCAAGACCACTGCTTGTACAAATTTGCTCTTGGTAAGTATAGACAGATGAAAGCATCTGAATATAATTTTATGTTTTCCTACCAAGCATTAGTGTGTATTTGTGCTACTCTTAATAGTCCATCCAAAAGAGCAGAAACTAACTACCACTTCAGTATCTTTATTGTCATATCACTGACTGCCTGCTGTACCTGTTATTAGGTTGCTTTTCTTAAGATTAAATATAATCTTATCCCCATGCTTACACTGTGCTCAACTTCTATTACCAGAGCCTGGAATCAGAGGAGAATTATTAGCATACCACAGGTTACTGATACTTCCTCCTCCAATTTTAAAACCACATTTAACTTCTTGCAATCAGAGAATATAGGCTAATTAAATGACATGTTAAATAAGGAGAGAATATATGGCATTTGTTCACTCCTTTGCCAAGCTGGAGCAATGACATGTTGCCATGTTCTGCCTGAACTCTGGCTTTTGCCTATATATTTCAGGTGAGCGACATATACATTTAATAAATAAATATATAAAATATAGATTTTGCATGAATACATTGAGAAGTTCTTGGACTTTAATTTTCTAAGGACATTTCACAGACTGTCATGATAAACACAATCAAAGACCTTTCTATAATCAACAAAGCACATATTGTCAGGCGCAAGTGACCAGATCCACATATGAAGAGTTCAAGATAACTAACAGAATAATAGATTTGTAACAGACCTTGGAGGTCTTCTAACCCATTCCTGCTCAGGCAGGAAACCCTATACTATTTCAGGCAAATGTTTGTCCAGTCTCTTCTTAAAGCATTCATAACTTCTGGAAGCAAGTTGTTCCACTGATTAATTGTTCTAACTGTCAGGAAATTTCTCCTTAGTTCTAGGTTGCTTCTCTGCTTGATTAGTTTCCATCCATTGCTTCTTGACCAGCCTTCAGGTGCTTTGTAGAATAGTTTGACTCCCTTGTTTTTGTGGCAACCGCTTAGATATTGGAACACTGCTATCGTGTAACACCTAGTCCTTCTTTTCATTAGACATACTCAATTCCAGCAATCATTCTTTTTATGTTTTAGCCTCCAGTCCCATAATCATCTTTGTTGATTTTCTCTGCACTCTTTGTAGAGTCTCAACATCTTTTTTTTTACATTGTGGCGACCAAAGCTGGATGCAGTATTCCAAGTGTGCTCCTACCAAGGCATTGTAAAGTGGTATTAACACTTCCTGTGATCTTGATTCTATTCCTCTGTTAATGCAGCCTAGGACTGTGTTGGTTTTTTTGGCAGCTGCAGCACACTGCTGGTTCATAGTTAAGTGATTGTCCATTAGGACTCCAAGATCCTTCTCACAGTTACTATTAACTATAGCTGTGCATTTGGCTTTTCTTGCCTAATTGTAGAACCTTACTTTTTTCACCACTGAATTTCATTTTGTTAGATAGCACCCAATGTTCAAGTCTGGCAACATCTTTCTGTATCTTAAGCCTATCTTCTGGAGTGTTGGATATTCCTGCCAGCTTGCTGGAATCTGCAAATTTGATGAATTGTCCATCTATCCCCTGATCCATAAACTACTTTATTGCAATCTGCTTATAATTCAGGTATCTCCCCAGATTGCTTGCCTTCCCTTGGGAACAGATAGATAAGGTTCCATGGGGCTTGGGGTGGGGTGGGGGGTGGGGGAGGATCAATCTTATATTTCTTGTGGTTGAACAATGACTCAAAGCTAATTCCCTGCTTGATCCTCTTCCCTCTCTGGGTGGGCATTTCCCAACACATATTGACTATTTATTGGAATTCTTTCACTTCTGCAAAATAATTTTTTGCTGATCCAGCATGCATCAATAGCAACATTTCTTATTCCCTGGCCAAGCTTCGTCATCTGGCATCTCCCTTTATATAGAGAGCTTTAATCTGTGTTGGATGGTTCTGAGTATTGCTTAGTATGTGAAATATACTTTTGTACTGGTATGTAAATCAATCTATATTGTTCTCCAAATTTGTTCTCCAAATTTGCTGACATTGTTTGGTACAACTTTTACAGATTCTTCTTCTGTTGCTTGTCATATCTGTAGATATTATCAATTCCTCCAGCATTCCAGTTTCGAAAAGACAGATATGCTGATCTAACTCCAGAAGATTTTGTTCATAGGAAATATTTTTCAAGGTATCTTGTATGTTGACAGTGCTAATTTCCAGAATTTAAATACTTCCATCTTTGTTTGATCTTCTTTAAAATCAATTACTATCTGTACATTGGCAACCCTTAGTATATCAATCTGAATATTTATATTATTTATTACAATTTATTGCAATTTACTAGTATATAGTATCAGTGCTTTTTTTGTAAAAAAAAAAAAAAAAAAAGGTACCGGAACTCATACATGTTATACAACCCGCCTAGCCTACCCTACAAAGTTCCATCCCCAAAAGGTGCCAGAACTCCATTCTGGGTGTTCTATGACAAAAAAAAGCCCTGTATAGTATATAGAAATATACTATATACCTATATATATCCAGAATATACTAGAATTTATTACTATTTATTAGAAGTAGCCCCTTATTATTGTTGAGAAGAGGAACATTGGAATAAATTAAAAAAGTGAATTAATGAAATGATCATATAGATCAAGATAAACAAAATAATTAATAATTGTCTACCATTTAAACATTTAAAAATATTTCCATTAAATTCTAAGCAAGATGACAAATCCCTGCAGAATAAGCTTCCTGATCAAATGGTTGCATAATATTAGTAGTAGCAACTATACCATCTTTCAAAGTTAATCAAAATTATGTTCTTGGGGTAAATACAAGCGTTCAGATGATCTTACTGAAATCAAGGTTCTAACGAACAGGACATGTCCTTTCTCTAATACTATGACACAGCTAAATAGCCAGTGTATCAACTTTTTTCAATCTGGCACCATTCAGATGCATTAAAGCAGAGTTCACTTGTCCCTAACTAGCCTGTGTTGACTGGAGACAAAGTTATTGTCTAACAACAGACTGGAAAAGAATAGTCTCTTCTTTTTTAATTGCAGGAATCAAAACATATACATTCTGATGGCCCATGCCATCAGCCTTATTCCCATGTTTAGGGAAGTATTAAGTGGAAGAAAATTGGGCTGTCCTAAATATTTGATGCTATTTCCCCCTTAAATGGCTTATCTCCTAACCAATTCTTCAATATTCTTCTGTCCCTCCATGCACCAATAGCTGTTGAAATAGCTCCGGAAGCAACTCTTTATACTTTTTTTTGCCTAAACTACCTATAAGACTGAGAATCAAAGAAACAAGCAATAGCACAGGAAATGGGAAAGAAGATTATATAACTGATGTAAAAGTTCCAGAGCACAAAACTGAAAAACAACTATATGAATTTTTTATTATTATGCGAGTTCAAGAATTCTCCCCACACACAAATGGTAAAATTTGGTTTCCATATGTCAGATTTGCGTATCTGTTACAGAAAGGAAACATGACTCACATTGATTCATATAAGCACAAACCCATTTAACTGGGAAAAAATATTTCAGTCATAATTTAATCTTTTTGTGAGTGAAATTGCTATTTCAGTGGATTGCCTTCTGATTAATATCTATCTGAAATTTGGCTGAGACAATCTGACAACTTGAAAAACAAAAATATTTTGTGGACAGGAATAAATATATCAAATATTATGTTTTCTTCTAGAACAGAGGTGTCAAACTGTCAGCCCGCAGGCCGGATGCGTCACGTGGAAGCCGCGCCCACCCCATTGCTGGCAATGGCAAAACCGGCCCGATACATTGCGCGACGTCACGTGACATTGCGAGTTTGACGTGCCTGTTCTAGAATGTAACGATTTTGTTTCTACAAAGTGGATAAGGACATGTAAATCAAAAAGGTTTTATTATAATGCTTGTTCACTATGTGTTTGTAAATTTATTTCTCTCAATATTTTCATTTTCCCATTTGTATTACCCCTTTCAATTTCCATGGATTTTTAAACAAAAGCTTTCACAAAAGCTTTTCTTGTTCAAAAGCTTTTACTATGAACGTATCAGGATTGTTTTTTTTTAACTGTCATGCAAAATTAGTTATAATTTCATCTTCTGCAATGCAGCAATCCACACAGAGAAAACAGACAAATAACAGCTCTGATATTAAAAAAACAGAGTTTTTATTGATGCACAATTTGGTGTCTAAAAACATGTACTTTGAATATGTGATGGTATAAGTTTCTTTTGCCAGTGTATTAAAAAGTAATATTTAATGAAGAGTCAATTTTTTCTGGTTTCATATCCCTTATCCTTATTTTATTTTGACTAAATACAAGATTTCCACTAAATCATTTCTGTCAGATATCAGTGTAAATGTATATGAATCATTCTTTTTTTCACCTCCTGAGAAAGCAATCTTCATTCCTTCCAAACCAGACCTTTCCAATGAGGTTATACAACTTTAAAAAGTAAGCTTACAGTGAGATAATGCCTAAAATAATATGTGAAATATTATCCATGTCAAATTTTAATTAACAACAAATGTCACTTTTGGGTAATGGCTACAGCAAGGTAATTAGTTTTGGATAGCTGGTATTGTATGTTTTACTTCTCTTCCCCCAAACAGCAGGTATTTTGTTATCAGTACATTTCCTATAACAGCACCATTTATTTTCCCTGTCATAACTGGAACTTCTCCAGTAGTAATGGCTTCTATTTTCTCCAGTGTTACATTAAACTGCCTTGGAGCATTCATCATAGCATTTATGGCCACTCCATTTCTCCTGCAGTGGAAAAGGACTATTGTCCAAAACATCCTGTCTCATCCAGTTTGCATGATGTAGCTTTGATGAAAATCATTCACAGAGGTATGCCAAGTTTTTATCAAGGGCAGCAGAAAGTGGTTGTACTTCAACTTGTTTTTAGTATCCCACGTATCTCATCTGTTTTTCAGGCCGAGGAGTTGGGAAGGTATTAATTAGAATAATTGAAAAGGATCAATTATAATTTAATTGAAATTAAAATAGTCACACCTTTCAATTTTTAAATCAATAAAATGATAATACTGATAAATTTCCAAATAGTATAATGTAGCCTCATTAATAAAGAATAGAGCAGAACAATTATTTCCTGTGATTTGGCTACTGTGTTTAATATATACCTAAATGCATTAATATTTTTAGCAAATGTGTAATACTGCTGGTTCATTTTCAGTTTTTGATCCACTAAGACATCTAGAAATTTTCCACCTATATTACTCTTAAATCAAATCTCATTTTATATGCATTAATTGTTCTTGTTTTGCCCCTAAATATAAGATACTATATTTGGTCTTTTGGTTCTGTCTCGATATTCCAGATATAAAAGTTTCTCTATGGCACGGGTGTCAAACTCGATCATATCACGTAACGTATTGTGACATTTTTTGCCTTTGTGGAGCCAGGGTGGGCGTGGCTTGCATGTGACGCATTCAGCCCGCAGGCTGCCAGTTTGACACCCCTGCTCTATGGCATTGGATAGATAGATAGATAGATAGATAGATAGATAGATAGATAGATAGATAGATAGATAGATAGATAGATATAGGGGGGGAGAGAGAGTTGGAATCAGACTCTGGAGCAAGAAAGAACAGATCCTGCTTTTTCTATGTAATATTTTTTAGTTGTGCATTTGGCTTGGATTTCTATGTATATAATTTGCAATCTGATTTCAATTTCATTCCATTTCTTTTAGCCCACTTTTTTCCAATCTATAAATATTGTTTTGAATTTCTGTCTTCCACAGTATTAACTAATCTACCCAAGTATGCATTATCTGCCTATCTGACAAGCATTTGCTTCACTACTTTATCCAAATCATTAATAAAAATAATAACAAACCAGGTTGATCCTTGAGACATCCCACTTGATACTCCTCTCCAATTATGAGAATCCATTAATATGCATTCTTTCAGTAGGAGTTTTGAGCCATAATTAATGTACCCACTTAATTACTATGACATCTAGCCCACACTTAACTAGCTTGCTAATCAGCATGACAAGGTATTTTATCATATGTTTTGCTAAACTCAAAATATACAGTATATGTATACAGCATTCCCACAAACTGCTAAGGAAGTTATTCCATTAAAACCTGAAATAAAATTTGTCTGGCAGAATTATGGACAAGAACATTGTGGTAACCTTTGATAATCACCAAACTGTGTCACTCTCCTTAGAAATCAATTTCTTTAGAATCTTCCTAGGTATGAATGTCAGATAGACAGGACCGTTGGTGGTTGGAAGGTCTTCTCTCCACTTTTGTGAAGTTTTGTTTTTCTCCATTCACCTGCCCTTCTTGTCCAGAATTTCTCATAAAGCAGCAACCATACTATCCACTAAGTTCTTCACTACTCCTGAATGCAATTCAACTGGTTCTAGAGATGGATATTCACTCTCAAGCTTTTATCTTGTTTGTTCTTCTTACTTCCTTTAGACCAGTGTTTCACAATCTCAGCAACTTTAAGATGTGTGTACTTCAACTCTCAGAACTCTCCAGCCAGCATGGGAATTGAACTCCTCACATCTTAAAAGTTGCTGAGATTGAAAAATACTGCTCTAGATTGTCCATGGAGATTCTCAATCATTTGGGTCATGATTGTCCCAAAGCTGCTTTTTCAAAAGGCACCTGGACTTTGTTTTTCCTTTGAAGACAATTCACTTCTCATCCAAGAAGCTTCTTCACTCAGAACTGAAGAAACTTCTTGGATGAGAAGCAAAATGTCTTCACAGGAAAAACAAAGTCCAGTTGCCTTTTGAAAAAGGACCTTTTGGACTACTCTAGACAGATTTACAACCACAGTTGAGTCCAGGAGTCATTGCCATGACTGTTAAGTGAACCCATTGTTCACTATCAGGCAGAAAGTGGAAGTAAACACTGGTTTCTGAAAAAAAAATCATAAATTGTAGCCACATGATCTTGGGACCCACTACCCACTACCAGGCTGTAGCCTATTCGGAATTGGGCTATGCAAATGGTGGGCCAGTGCATGCAGCAAGCAGCGGGCCAGCACATATGCATGCAATTCAAAACTTGTGCAAGTTGAGCTGTGCACACATGCACACCATCCCGCCACTCATGCAAGTCAAGCTGCGCATGCATGTGCACTGCTTTGTAGCTCGCGTGGCCTGCTTCCTCTGTCCTCCCCCAGCCTGGCCATCAAGCCGCAAAGGTTGGGGACTGCTGCTGTAAATAGCTATAAATGTGCCCCAGTTGCTGAACACCAAAAATGTGGTCAGTTGATTGGGACGTCAGACATCAAAACTTTGTATATATATCATAAGTCCCTTTTTCAGGTCCTTCAGAATTTTGAACGGCTACTAAACAACAAATAATGCATTCTATACATTAGCCCATTTGAGGTATCTTGGTTTTAAAATTGTTGTACCATTTCTCTCAGTTAAAAGGTCACAACAAGGGAAATTTTAGTGATATATAGATATTTCTAAATATCATATTGAAATAATCTGTATTTATAATATTTTGCCAATAATACATCTAAAGAAACATTTTTGTTCTTCACTTCCTTCTCAAGATTCAGTCATCTTGTGATTTAATGTTATATACAGGATCTAATGAACTCCTCACTGGTTTTAAGTTCCTTCTTCCATAGATAAAGACTTATTTTCATGAAATGGCATGTTGTTCCCAAAAACAGCACTCCCTAAATCACACTTTCAGAAAACTAGTTCTGTCATTCCAGCATCTTTGTCCAGCTAAATGCTTGCATCTGCCAGGTTTCTCCAGATTTCCCTAATCAACAGGAATTTCTGAAAGCAACTTTGGGGGCCTCAGTTTAGCACAGCCTTTATGTACATGAACAATTCTGAAATGTGTTCCACAGTTATTATTTGAATTTCTAAAGGCCCGACAGCTAGCAGAAGATTCATCTGCACATTTCAACTCTAACATTTTCTGCATACAAAAAGGGGAGCCTAAATGCAAAATCATAGTGTATGTGAACATATAAAATATTAAATATGTGATAGAATTAAAGTGCTAGAATTATATTTCTCTGTGATTTATTCTGATTATCTTCTTTAATCTAATCATGTAAGAACATATTGAAGACTTTCTGTACATCTCTCCTCCAGTATCCTTTACAACGCAATAACTAAGGAGATTTCTTTGGTGCTTCTTGCTCTACCCATTCTTGCTGTGGGTTCAGCTAGTCTCTTGATTATATCACTTTGCCCTCTCCCAATGTGATTCCCACATATGACTAATTACATGTAGGATCAGTTTACTCTTTGGTCATTCAGTTGTCTCTGCTAGCTCATCATTCATCCAGAATTCCAGAAATATACATTCAATATTTCTGAAGCAGTATTTTAATTAGTATTACAGAGCAACAGCATTATAAAATCATTTTAAAAACCAGACTTCATAGCCTTTCTGTTACCACTATTTTAGCAATGTAATCTTTCTTAGTTTAATCACTGTTAGAGATATATTTTTATATCATCATGCTGCGTTATTGTCTTATTTTATTGATTGTTACAGTTGTCAAAGTTGCCTTTTACTCCTTCAACACATCTCACAACTTTAGAATTATTTTAATTTAACTTATTAAAATAATATGCAGAAGTAGTAAAACATTGATAACTGATTAATTTAATTTTGACAAGTGCTGAAAAATATATCGTCTGTTTCTTTTTCAAAAATAATGAGTGCCAATTCTAATGACAAAAATTCGTCTGCCAATTTTTCAGTTTAAACTCTGGAACTCCAGTTTTCTCTAAAAAGTAGAAGCAATTATACATTTGAGTCATAATTAATAGGTACACTTCAGCGTACATTTTTTCTTAATGTTGCTAAATTTATGCAGCATTTTCTAAGTACTTGACAAATTTTGCTTTTTAAGAGAAGTCCATGCAATATCTCCTATAGAAAAAACAGCACAAATAAAGAAAAGTGTAAAAGAAGAGATAATGAATTATTATACTTACATAGTTATTCCATGATCTTTTTAATGTGAACATCGATAATTTTTAAACCTGTACTTATTATGTTAAGGAAAGTATGGTTCACCTTAACAAAATTCCTGACAGCAAAGAACTAGATTGTATGTGAAATCATCACTCACAAGTATTGTATTGGTAGTATAGGATAGAACAGGAATTTTCAAACTTTTTTAGACCATGGAATCTGCTCATTTAAAAAAAAATTCCCAGATCTAAAGGAAAATCTCCAGTAACACAAAATTGGCTATATTCAAGTGAACTTCTTTTTTAATCCCATAATCTCTCACAGTACTGCATCAAGTTCTTGAGGAACCACAGGACTCTTTATAACACAGTTTGACCAGATTCTTTATCACTCAAATTAGTTTTTACACAGAAAAATTTGTGCAAATCGGAAGTTGAGGAAATGCGTCAGTTACAACAGTGCGGAAGAAAGCAACACTAAGACAAATTTAGATTCAAAATACAAATTAGCTCAAAGTATCTACTGGAAAGTGTAAAAAGGAAGAATTAAGGAATGAATTTTGTCTCAGAAGTTCCTCTCTAAAAACATGTACTTTCAAGAATGAGACTGTTATAGTTTAATTTTTTACGATGCTTTTGTTGTAACAAGTCAAGCAAGAAAAAAATTCTGAAAATTCTTTGATGAGATGAACAGCAAACAATAACAACAACAACAACAACAACAATTTTAAAGATAACCAAAATGGCTATCTATAGTTATACTATAGAATAAACTTTCTACTATAAAGTAGCTCTGCGTGTTTATCTCTCTGTGGGTGTAAGTATGGCAGACCTTGACTTAACCCAGAACATTGTATGTAATGTCTTATTAGCATCACTCTTCCAAGCAGTAACCTCTGCTGAAAAATAATCTTTGTTGAATTTATTTGAGTTTTCACGCACAAATCCCAATAGTTTACATGCATCCTTTTCAAGTTTAGAATTTAGAAATTAAGATTTATTGGACTAGAACTTTCCCAGGAAAGAAACTGTAAGGATAATAGTCTGCTGGTCCTCCAGCAATTGGCATTCAGTGGTATAGTGTACTTACATATAGATACCCTGTTTTCTATTATGTCTAATACCTGTTTAAAAAGATAAATACTGAGTTGAGTCTAACCATTCCAGAGGACATGGCTGCCTCAGCATTTTGAAGAAGGGCACTTCATTCACATCAACATCACTGCAAAGCATCTCTTCAAGTTCCTTTATTATTAGCTATTGATTAGTGTGTCTTTCATGAACTACCAATGCCATATTTATGTAATCCACAATGAAAATACAATCTGTCAGTTTTCTTGTTCAGTAATTTATTAAAACCCCTTCCTAAAGATTTTTAAAAATCATCTAGAACAAAAACCTAGCAAAAGAATTGACATAAAATTATAAATTGGTCATGTTTTAGGTTCACCTGACAGCTTATCATGCTCTCAGTGAATCAGTCATTAAATACATTAAATGTTTCTTTTTCCTTAAATAATATTATATTCAGTGAATTATCTGCATCTTCTATTCTGATCTGCTAGAAAGATGAACAGGTTATTTAAAGCAGGCCAGGCAAACCATAGCATGCTTTCCATGTACATATCTAATTCACCCAATAAGCAATGTGTTGGTATAGCTTAACATTATCATGCATCATCAGAATTTTCATGGTATGTCAAGGATTGCAATAGCACACCTGAAACTCACCTGCGGTATAAGGAATGCATTGGCCAAGGCAGAGCCAGCAATTCCCATGCTAGAGAGAACTATTATGGCAAAACTGAGCAGGTGCCTCTCAATCAGAAGGCCACGAAGTCAACACATTCATTTTCTTTGACTCAGAAAAACATGAAATAAAGGCCTAGAATTTAAGCTTAGAACACCAACATATACAATAGATATTGATTTTTATGTACTGCAGGTGGCACATCTCTGGGTATTTGGTTTTATTCTTGTCTGCAATAAAGCAACTAACCTAGCTTGTTACCCATATAAGTTCCCATTATAAACAATACCTGAATATGGTTAAGTGTCTGGAGAGTCGAGATTTATTGCCACTTAAGCCCAACATACAAGATTTATGGCTCCCAGTTTGTCTTTTAATCTCCCAAATAGCAAATGAAATAAAAACTTTTGGCACCAATGCTCAGTTGAAGGTGTTTTAAAGCCTTAATTGGGATGATGGCAGGCCCCATGTCAAAATGAACTTTGGAATTTTGTTGCTTTTGTCTATCATCTTATTTTTCCAGAACTTTAAAACAGAAACAGTAATAGAAGTATATATGAAAATGACTCTGACTCAGACTTACATTTATACAAATACTTCATAAATATTTGAAGTACATATTTGAAAATCTGTGGCCCCAAGAATTTTAAAAACCCACTCTTTGATTTCCAGGAGTGATTGTATAGAAGAAAATTTCAATTAGTACAACAGAACAACCCAATTTGGGATATATTGGAACCTATGGCCTCTCCAAATTTAAGTTTCAAATTTGTTCATGGAAATAAAAAAGATGAATTAAAACAAAGTCAGAATATTTATATGTTTGTGTTCCTCAGTTTTGATACTACAAATGAGTTTACAGAAGTTCTCGCCAGTGCACTATAGCAGGGCTTTTCAACCGGTGGTACATGTATCACCAGTGGTACTTTGGCACATGGCAGGTGGTATTCAACCCTCCTAGACAAGTGTAGCAGGGAGGGGAATGAGCTGAAGTGACACAAGCCTGAGGGAGAGGCAGCTATAGCTGCAGGACTGTTGGGGCTCAGCAGAAGCCCCGGGAACACTGCAGAGCTCCAGCTGTGGTGCTTCTGTAGCTGGAGGTGAACTGAAGAGAAAAGGGAGGGGAGAGAGAGGAAAGGATATAAAAGGAGGTGGTTTTGGCAGGGAAGGGGATGGAGAAGAAGCTGTGGAAGGAGAGCTCAGCAGGCAGGGAGGAAAAAGAGAAAGGGAAGAAGAAGAAGCTGTTGCTGGAAGAAAAGGTCCCCTGGTTCGTTTTCTCCAGCCAGGAGAATGCAATCAGTGCTGATGAAATGAAAAGCCGGGAGACGAGCATGTCGGAAAGGAGGTCGGTTTATTAGTTCTGGGTCAACTGGCAGCTTGATTGGGTTACTATAAGGATTTCTGTACATTTTTTACAGTGTTTTGTAATTCAGAGGCTCGGTTTGTGTGCTTTGGTTATTGGAATATTTTAGTCTGTTTTACAAAGGCTAGCAATGAGTCCAAAGTGTTGGCTTCCGTAGGTTTAATCCTTTAAACAAATTTAATTAGTTTTACCCCCTTATCTTGAATCTGTCTATTGCTTTTAGCAAATTTTCTTTGTAGGTAAACAGGTTTAATTTAAGGCTATCGCTTTTTGCAACTGCAACATTGTGACACGCCTGAGGCAGCTTAAAGAAGAAAAAAAAATGGAGTTAGTTTTTCTTTATTCTGGGAGGCTTTTGTGAGCCTTTCTTGCTTTGCGCTTGATTCCTGTGTCTTTAGGAGTACAGTGAAGGGACTAGGGGATGCATTCTTACTACACTATGGAAGGAGAGGAGAGGGAGACAGGAAGAAGGGCTGACCAGCCAGCTGGTAGTGGTGCATATTAATAAATATGGATAAATGCATCATAGTTTGTCAGTGCAAAAAAAAAGTGATTCAGCAAAGGAACTGCCACCGAAGAAATTAAAATTGGTACTTTTTTCCTTTTTTTTCTACAGTTTGTAACATTTTATTAGATTATAGAATAAAATACAAAAATACAAAAGCAAATAGTAGGACACAGTGGGAAGGGAAAAGGGAAAAAAGGGAAGGGAAGAAGGGAAAAAGAAAAGGCATTGACTTCCGACTTCCTCTATTGCAGTAGAATGAAACATTAACATTGAACCTCAACTTTTTACTTTTCCATAATATTATAAAATAGCCATTTCTATAACAACAAATGAATCTAATCAGTAAAACCCAAAATGCCCCCCTTTTTTTAGTCATCAAGTTTTTGTCACCTTGCTAAGCACTGGTGGTACTCAAATATTGTCATGTCCTAAAAGTGGCACAATCTGTGAAAAGGTTGAAAAGCCCTGCACTATAGCAACTGCTGATAATAATTGATCAGGCATTTAATGAGAAATCATAAGAACCTTCTCTTAAGGTACACTATACACAAATCATGAATCCATTTTGTATTGCCTTAGCACTGTTACATCAAAGCTTCAGAAACCGTTTTGAGTTTGCTTCCTTAAAAAAGAGTACCGGTATTATGAACATCCTTGACATTTTAGAAATAATTTATTGATTTTTTGCTCAACACCACCATAAATTAAATGATGTAATGGATAGCACTGTTATACTACTAGAAAAGCATGCCTTTCAGCTTCTTAACCACATACTAAAAAGAGTATCAGCTGGATCAATGTTAAAAATAGTCCAGCTTGATGCTAATTTATACACATGAGCAAAATGATGTAATGCTGAAATGCTTCCAGAATTATTAACTAGGGATATAAGCCCACAGTAACATGCTTTTGAGGAAGCTTACCAAAAAGGATTTTTAAAATTTGCCAAAAATGAAAACCTGAAACTTTCTACATGATAAGTGTATGCTCTCCCATTGGACCATTCATTGTCCTTGTTCAATATGTCATTAACCTATTAACTATATAAAATATATCACGGTGGGCTATACTATTAAGCAATTATGAAATTGGTAGTCAACCCATCTGGTGGATACTAGATTGGGAAAGTCTGTTTTGCAGTGTATAACCTTCATATGAATATATACATGCTTTTCTGTATATTGAACATAACCATTATAACTGAAAACTTGCCTCTAGTCTAATATTAATTATTGGGTACTGAGTTACCCTTTGAGATGTTTGCAGAAATACTGCAATATTCAGGCCACTATTCTCAGAGTGAAAAATAACTGAAAGCAGGAGATAGTTCTATTGGCAGCTATTCCTCAAGATATTCCTAGTTGAAATACTTAATATTTAGACCTGGTTCTAGATTTAGAACTTTAACTACCAAAACCCACTAGGGTTTTCTGTGGTTTATTCAAGCACTGGTGTCTAGAAAAAAGTGAACAGAATGTCCTGGAAATATTTTTTGACAGAATTATCTGACAGAAATTTAAGACATCATTTGGATCAGTACAATCAGACTGCTTATATGTGCATTCCTCTTTTCCCTTACACTGCTTCAATTATTAGTTCCATGCAGAATGCAAAATACTTTCAGCCAAAGTAATTGGATATATGCCAGCCGAATCCCACATATCAGTATAACTAAATCACCTTGAACCATCTTGTGCTTCAGCCTAACTGCATCTGGCATATAAAATGTGGAAAGCAATAAATGAGGGATGTGCACAGCTTTGGATCTGAAGCCAAAAAATGCTATGTAGGGGGAGCAGGGAGTATGTGCCATACCTTCTGGTATTTTTCTTAAGAAGTGGCATCTTTTCCTAGACTTACACAATACTGCACAATCTCAGGAAACTATTTGTTTTGCATTTAGGGACTGCTGACAGCATGTCCATGCCCATTCCAAAGCATCCTGTCAGCATTTTTTTAATTCAAACTTTATTTTTATGGGATCCTGCACTAGAAAAAAATGCAGTCTCCTAAGGTGGTACATGAGACATTTGGGAATTAATGATAATTTCTTTCTTCTCCAAATGGTCTATCAAAATTAGTTTAAGTCTTTCTCAGATTACATAAAAAGTTTATTAACTGTTTATTTTAAAATATTCTTATATTGACTGCATTTACTAATTATTTGTTTGATTTCCACCATTATTTTAAAATGCTAAACTCATATAAAATCACCTTTTTGCAGTACTAATCTAATAATCTAGTACTTTTTTGAAAAATTCTCAATTTTATAGTTTGCAAATCTTTTTTTTGTTTGTTTTTGTTCTTGAAAAGATATAAACAAGAGGGAGAAAATATCAAAATTAGGTTTTTTTTATATCTCAACCTAATTAAAGAAAAAATGACCATGCAGATTAAAGGCTACTTTCCCAATATATGAATTATATACAAACTAATGGCATGATTATTACCCTGCAACTTGGAACAGCTCTCCCTCTTTATAGGGTCTATTAAACAGGTTATTTCTGTAGTACAGTGGTAAAATGTATAAACCACAATAGAAATCAATCAAAACTTCATATGTATTACTGCTGTTGTTGATTATTACGTGAATATGTTGCCTAAGGTCTCTGGACAGTTACACATTTTGGGATGGAGGAAAGCTAAAATCTTCTGTTACAATATTATTTTTCACAATCAGGTAGGAGTTCCTTATGATTCATTATTTTCTATGATAAATTATCATTGGCCGCTTCAGATATGACTGAAGTATTGTTACTATGCTCAATAGTAAAATTAGAAAATACATATTTGTAGTCAATTGATTGGCAAAAGTACTATGCTTAAAAAACAGCAATCTAAAAAATCTTTACATTATTTTCTAGTTATTAACATTTCTATTCAAACAAATACATGAATTTCATGGTAGATCCTACTAAATGGACTAATAACAATATTTTTTTCTCTAAAATTCATTCTTCAAAGAAATAATTCCATACAAGTAACAGAGATATCTAACCTGTTGTGTAATTGTATCCCATGGTCCTTGCCAAAGGCAATCCGTATAGCATTCATGCACACTTTTCCATATTTCATCTAATGTTAAAGATTTTCCATCTGTAAAAAGAAATCCACATAATGTATTGTGAGAAGTTATTTATAACATCTCTATATAATTTTTTATCTTTAAAATGTACCTAATTGAAAGCAAACAAACAAAATTAACAGTGATGACAGCATTAATTCTTCTTAATCTCAAAGAATCATAGCAATAATGTCATGATGTTTGTTTGTATAGAGACAAAGAAATTAGGATGTCCAACTTTATTCATCATTGTTTGGTAACTTAAGTAACTCTAAATGGTACGATAGCTGCCCTCAACAAGATCCCTTGTGCAATATTGATTATGCCCTCACTCTTAGAGCACCTTTGTTTAATAAAATAAAGTTCCTGTATTGAAACAAATGTATGAACTGTTTTTGATAAATGAGAGAATATTTTAATTTTTTTCCCCAATAACTGTCATTATCATGGCATTTATCAGGTGTCAGAAGGACATTATACTGTGATAGTCTTATTCCATTGACATTTTCATCTTCATGAAATAAACAAGATTTATTTCTCCAATTAACATTTGAATGTCATATTTGGATAGGACTTGAAATCATGTTGCCATCAGATTCAGTTTTTTCTAACACACTGAAAATGGAGGACAACATTCTGTTTACTATTTAGCAGCACTAATACCAAGTGCAAAAACAATATGAAAGAAGCAAAGAGAATACTGGAAACTAATATCTGTATAGGAAAATTGGAATGTGTCACAACAAAAAATAAGCTCAAAATACTGGTAGGTTAGTTATCAAGTTACTAATACAAAGAAAGCAACCAAAACAAGTTGTAATTAAAAGGCTCTCTATGTGCCTTTTAATTACTACTGTTCAGAAATCTGGTCCTCCCAGTTCCCAAAAGCTATCTTCCATCTAGAATTTTCCCATTTTCCTATTCCATTCTTGAGGTGCTTATGTATTTCCTTTCATTTTGTTTTAGAATTTACTTAATAATTCTGAGATGATCAAGAGTTCTTCTATGGATATTTTTTCACTTTGCAGTCTTTATTGCTACTCACATTTCCTGTTTTGAAAAAGGCCCATTGTAGGAGTTTCCTCAAGATGTCTCCTTTGGGATTAAATTGAATCATAGGAAACTAAGGCAGTTGAAGACTGCTGGAAAGATGATTATACATTGAAAGAAAGATTATCAACATATTCTCTTTGGCCAGTTTATAAAACAAAGTACAAGAATTTCATGAGAATATTCCTGCAACTTTGTTTTTGTAAGAAAGTTACAAAAAGCAATTTCTTCTTAATCAGATTAAAGGCAAGTGGTTAAAGCAAATGCAGAAGAATTTTTGTTGCACAGCACTAGTTTTAATAGGAAATGCTAAACACAAAAAAGATATGATTCCTGCTGCGAAACTTCCATTTTACATCTGTCATGACTGGCTTCCTTCCAGACATTAAGTAAAACAAATTTGCTTAGATAAATATGAGTATCTGTTATTGATATGGTAATGCACAATTTCAATTTCATGTTTTAATTGCTATTCTGTTTCAAGTATTCTTTGTTTGATTGAATTGATCCTATTCTAGAATGAAGTCTTTATAACTATAGAAAAGCAGCTACATAAACTGATACTATTGCATTTATTGCTGAGCAGTATGTTTGGATAAAGGATCAATTCCTTGCCTTCAAAAGCTAAAAGATTGCAAAGTCTGTCCATCTGATTCTGAAACTCTTCAATGAAGCAGAAGACAGTATCTGTTTCAAAGTTGCTGTACATTAATGTACATTACTGTAATAGCATTACTATCACACAAATAAGTGGGAATAAAGCACTTTTATAGTGTGTTACTAATATAGAGGTATAATTTTTACTTCCAATTTTTAAGTAATTAAATAACAGTTTTAAAATTAATTCCAGTTAGTTGGGATTTGTAATTGGAAATAGCAAATTCGGAATAAAGTGGTGGAGTTCAAAAGAATCTTTAGATTTATACTTAACATTTCAAGAACTGTTAGATGTGGTGAAGTAATAATCTTCTTATTAATTTTAATATCTTTCAAAGCAGGAAAATGTTTCAGCAACATGTTTATGACCCTTTTAATGATAAAATTGCTGCTACAGAAGTCACTTTTATGTAAAAAATTAAGACAAAAGTATTTATAATTTCATTTTCTTGCAAGAACATGTATACCAGCTCTGATAACTATTCAGAACAGCCCTCTCTCAACAGAGGGAGAGGGATACGACATCATCTATCCCCAGTGTACAACACAGTCCTTTCAACAGTTCCAGTAAGGCTCCACAACCATTTGCACTACTCAGCTGACCCTGATGACACAGATAAGCCTCCAGGGGCTTCAACAACTTGCTAAAAGAATGCAAATGACCAGCTGTCTGCAAGGAGTATAAATCCTTCCATTCCCCACCATCCAGTTAGAGCTGAAAAAGCTACTTGGATGAGAAGCGAAATATCTTCAAAGAAAATATTCACAATACAAGAATATTCACAATACAAGATATAATATACCAAGAACAGTGTTAATATATCGCAAACTCCTACTTAATATCCATGACTGAATTATATATATATATATAAGCTTTATTTTCTATCTGTACATTCCATGTACTGCTAAAACAAGTTTAAGACTTTATCAACAAATCCAACTAAATAAGTTATTTTCAAATTGCTGTTAACAAACTCAACTAAATAATGAAAGAATTAATCTTCACAACTAACTCTGTCCATTGAAGGTATTAACCATTTTTAAAATTTGAATGATTCTATTATGTTAGATTTATCTTTGCCATTCTCTCAAAAGAAACACATTGTGTGAATTACAATTCTGCAACATCTGAAGGGCATTTAAACAAAACTGTATGGGGAAATAGTCCATTTTAGCTCTGGATTGGTTCTACTTTTGGGTGAAGAAATGTAAGATAGAAGGAAGTCAGAGTTAATTGTGAAAATCCTTTAAAAGCTATTGTTTTCTACTGTGGAAAAATTCCCAACAAACATGTTATAGCACATAATTATACTTTCAGGAACAATTAAAATTCTGTACTGCAAGGGGAGCTGTTAGCATGCAATATAATGATGGTGCATTAAATCATCTATCAGCTTCTGTAATATCCACTCCAGCTATAAGGAATCATGTTTCAACACATCTGATTCCCTGATGCTGACAAGCTAAACAACTTGTTTTGTCTCTGGGAGCTCTTCTCTGGTGATTAACTGCTTATATAGTGAATACTAATTATGTGAAAATAGCATACTTTTTAAAAATGGGGGTAGGGATGAAACTTGCCTTATACAGTACCTGCAACCGCAGCAGCATTTCCATTCCACCCTCCACTTTCACCCAAAGGGAATACAGTACTGTTGTTCCAGTGAATACAAACCTGACATATTTTCACATGCTAAATTAATCGGTCTCTTACTTTATATTTTTAAGCAGCAAGCATTTCATTACTTGCCCACCTGCAAATAGATTTCAACAGTGTGTTGCTACTTTGTCAAAGGTTTATAACAATTACAAGGATATAATCTCACAGTAAGTTAGCAAACTATTACAAACAATACAGCTTGAAATATGCATCTCATTTCTTACATCCTAAATTGCAAATATACCCTAAATTATCATGTGCAAAAATATGAACCTGAGATTAAAAACCCTTTTACCAGATTTGTTTGAAAATTTCCTCTTCCAATTTTGCTAGTTAAAATGCTAACATGGCAAAATTAAAAGCCATTAAGCAATATAAGGCAGCAAGTGATTAAATCTAGCAAGCACATTCAGTGCATTTTAAGCTACTTTTTAATTAAAAAGAAAATGATATCACTAGTAACATTCAGATGTGTTAATCTAGATAAAGCAAGATAATTCCACACAGAAAAGCTAATGATACTGCTATATGGGAAACTAAAGTTAGAAATTATTTCAGGATTTCAAACTCTCTAATCCCAGGAACAACTCTTTGGATGGAAAATTGTAGAGCACAGACAAGAGAGTACTACAATCATTCAAGTCCTAATTTGGATTTCCCACAGGTATTCAACTCCTGATATTCCTTATTATTATTGTTAGTTGCATGGTCACCCAAATGTTTAGATCAGATCTGTTATTTTTGCCCATCTATAGAGTCTTTCCCAACTACTTAGGATAGGCAGTTGTTTAATAATATTAAAGATATTGCGATTTTCCAAAATCACCTTGTCAATTAGGAGCTAACCTATTGTCCTCTACTGTTTGGGCAGTACCCTTTCTGCTCTGGTGGAACAAGCTTGTTTTTAACTAGTTGTTGGACTACATTAGCTACCACACCAGTTAGCAATTTGGCAGTTGTTGATAAGCTGGTAATTAGCCTATAGTTGCCTGGTTTCCTTTTGTTGGATCTTTCATTGACATGTTTAGACTGGATTTGGCATTTTTATCTATCCATATTATTATTGTTCATCACGTAGTCAGCTAGAATGATCAGACTGGATTAGCAATTTGTATCCACCTATCAAGTCTTTCCCAAAGACCTGAAATAGGCAGATGTTGATGTATGATGATATTAGAGGTGTCATCATAGGATATCAGCTGTTTGACATAAAGTTGCCTGTTGCAATTGTCTGATGATGAATTTGTCAGTGCTGATGGTGTTCAAGTGGTGCTTCAGTTTATATTTTTATTAGTACCTCAAGACAGAGAACATGCCTAATATTTTGTCTCCTATTTTCCCTAGAACAATATCTCTGAGTAGTCGGTTGGGCTAGAGAGACTAACTCAGTTATCCACGTGGTTTTTATGCCCAAGGCAGGCCTAGAACTCAGAGTCACCTGGTTTTTCAGTCAACACCTGAACCAATATTCCAAACTAGTTCTTCAGATTGTCTCGGAAATTTTGAGAATTGAAGTCTATACATCTGGAAAGCACTATAGTTGGGAAAAGCAACTCTAATCTGTTGATTAAAGATAATTAACAATGGTCTTCAAGATTGAGTTCTCTACCTTTCTAAGTAATGTAAAAAAACCCTATGAAATTATATACGTAACAATAACATATATAACTAACCCTTGGAAATCGTTTTAAAAATTATGCACAAAACAGCTGAAACCTCATTAATTAGTTTTCATCATTAAAACTTTGTGACTTTTTCTAAAAGCCCCTAACAGTGACCTCAATAACTCTCAGATCAAATATTCCATTTATGAGGATCACCCAATATTTTTAACATTAAAAAAGATAAGTAAAGGAAATGATCACAGTTAGGCTTGCTGCCAGAATTCTAAAGATCAAGTTTCTTCAGGCAGAGATGATATCATCTACCCTTAAGATACTGATACTTGCCAATACTGACATATGTATCTGAAATGAATCATAAGCCACTTACTCATTTTTTATTTTATTGTCTGTTAAGTTCAAAATTTATATCATTATGTATCTTTTAAATATTTGCTTGATATAGAAGGCACTTACCTAAAAAACTTGCCCTAAAATAGAGAACAGGAGCTTGATAACTGCAGGAATATAGAACATGATATTCATAATGAATCACCTCTGATACTTCAGAGACTCCAGCCTCTTGAGAATCATCCAGACCTTCCTGAAACATAATTTATATTAGTAAATACAAGACTGTGACAGGAAAAAAATAGCTTATTCCATGAAATTAGTACACGTATGAAATAATCAAAACTAGTATATCATTTATTATGCATACATTGTATTATATCATGATAAGTCTGGAAATTGATGGTATATTTAAAAAGTGCACACATGAATACAAACACACACACGTGTGTGAGAGACAGGGAGGTAATGTTTAATATACTTGTGACAAAATATTTTTCTAATAAATAAGTTCATTCTCTTGTTCTAGTAATAATTAGACCCTTGGGGATACCATCTTCTTTGTTTTGGGAAATTTAACTATAAGTCCCATTAAAAAAAAATCTTTAGATTATCCATATATTTATTGTCTTACTGTTTAAAGTGTCAAAAAGATGTCTTAGTGATATCACAAGTTTGTTTTCCTAAATATCATCATTTGTGATAGTATTTAGAATTGTGTCTCTTTCGTGACCAGTCAGACTACTTCGGAATAGCTTCCTCTTAAAATTCAGAGAGTCCCCCAACCTATTAGCTTTTGGGAGAAATATGAAGACCTAGATCTTCACCCAGGAATTATGCTAAGGTGGAAGTTAGCCCAGCAAATGCAAATGTAAACATGGAATTAATTGGATACTATAGCGGTGTAATGGGATCTGTGATGCTATTGTGAGGTTTTGTGGGTTTTATTTATTCAAATTTTATGAATGTTGTTGTGAGCTGCCTAGGGTTATCATGTATAAAATAGAAGGGCATAAGTTTTCTAAATAAATAAATACATTTGGCCAATCAGTATCATGCAGTCAGTATCACACAGAGAGATAATCTACAACAAATTTGAAAAAAGTCTTTTCTCTTTTAGAACTCAGTTATGTTGAGTTGAAAGCCATATGCTTGATTTCTCTTCAACTCAATGAGTTGAACTTTCAAATACTCAAAATACTCAAACTTTCAAATACTCAAAATGCTTCAAAAAAGTGACATACAAAACTGGGATAACTCATCATGCTAAATTATTGTTTACTTACCACCATTCACTGAATAATGCATAGTTGTCTGCTTTAATACATCATGGTTTATAAACTACAATGTCTAACTTCACAGAATATTTAATATTGTCAGATGTACAGGGTTACTCTGTGATAAGATGGGCAGCCAATAAATTTAATAAATATTCAGTAAAATGCTTAAATTTATAATTAACTCCTCAGAATTACAGCAGAAAGGGGTCATGCAGAAAAAAGCAGTATTGTATTGCGGCATCACAAGCCTAGTCCTTTTTCTACATTTATCACAATCTAAACCAAATGCCTGTAGTCATTACTGTCCAGATTACAAATATTATTTTGTTATTTGTTTATATCCCACCTGTATTATTTTTACAAATAACTCAAGGCAGCAAACACATCTAGTCTTCATTCCTTCTCCTATTTTTCCCAAAACAACTCTATGAGGGAGAGTGATTGACTGGCCCAAGGTTACCAGCTGGCTTTCATGGCTAAGCAGGACTTGAACTTATGGTCGTCTTGCTTTCTACCTTGGTACCTCAACCACTAGACCAGGGGTGTCAAACTTGCCATGTCACGTGACATGTTGTGATGTATCATGACTTTTTTCCTCTTGTCGGAGCTGAGGTGGGTGCAGCTTCCGCGTTATGCATCCGGCCTGCGGGCCAGCAGTTTGACACTCCTGCACTAGACCAAAGTGGCTCTGGATTGAGATGAATTGAGTCTAAAATGATATAGCTTATATAAGGCTATTTAATGAATCAAAGCTAAGAATTAGATGCTTCCTTTCAACCAATATAATATACCTAACCTATTACATCTATAGGGTTTCTTCCAACCAAGAAAAGATTTATGGATATACAAAGGGGAAGAAAAATATTACATTAGGGTCACAGACAATTCACATAGCCAAACTCACACAGAATTCAAAGTATGTACAGTTTTCTTAAGAATGAAATTGTACCTTGAGCTGTATTTATTAATTCATTCTTACTAACAAGTTAGGCTAGATAAATTTAACTGTATTATCTACTTTACTCATTACACTAAGTTGGTTGTCTATTACTGACAATCTTTTGATCACTTTGAGTAGTTAAGCATCCTTCTGTATGATTCATTTGAAAGAAAATAAATGTCAGACCCTAAATTTATATTGGTGGTGTTTATAATACTATTTTTAAACAGAAAATTAAAACTATTTACTTTTATACTAGCCTTGATCCTGTTGTTCACCTGCACAAACTATATATATTATAATTCATATGATAAAAGCAACTTAAATTACTGAAATAAGACTTTAATTTTAAACATACCACTACTAGATTAGGCTTAATTATAATGAAAAATCTACATTCTATCACAGAAGTGAAATAAATATAAGGCATTCATTAAATCTTTCCCAAAGATCATAATAATTCTTAACTGTTCAAAATATTCACTCAGACAATTTATGACACTTTTTGTCAATTACTGACCACTTGCAAACTGAAGTAATTTCCTTTACAAACGTTAAGTGGTCATTTGGAAATGAAGCCATTTATTTTTTAAAAAAACATTTATCACGGACTGAAAGACAAATATTAGAATATACATTACTATAACGCAAAAATATATATTCCCAAAATGTAAGCAGATATTCCTGCCAGAAAACACTGTACACTTCCAAGCTTGTATACTATATCGTTCAAAAATTTGAGATGTCCTTCGTTGTTAGCAACTGTAAGTAAGGGAAATCACTGTGCAATTGTTTTTTTATGCATGAAGACTTAAAGAGCTGAAAGAAACAATTAAAAACCAATAACTTAAGAACTTGTTTCAACCACAGCTGGTACTACCTTCTACAGAAACATTTCATATTATGCCGAACATAGTACTGTATTAGTAAACAAACTGATACAAGAAATGTACAGATAGTCTTATGACTTATGACCGTTTGTTTAGCAACCATTCAAAGTTACAGCGGCAGTGAAAAAAGTGACTTATGACCACTCCTCACACTTACAACTATTGCAGCATTCCCACACTCACATGATTAAAATGCAATGCTTGGAATTGGCATGTACGGGGTTCCAACATCCCAGGATCATATGACCATTATTTGTCAGTTAGTCTGACAAAGTCAACAGGGGATCCACTTAATAACCACATGATTCATTGAACAACTGCAGTTATCCACTTAACAAGTGGCAAAAACGTCATAAACGTCACCTATTAGCCCCCCTTCATTTCCTGTTCCAAGGCCGCATGGCCTTTGTCCTTTGTTCCAAGCCACATGGCCTTTATTCCTTTGTTCCAGGCCTAATGCATTACAACAGCAGTAAAGCAGCAGCAACAACTTACAACTTGCAGCCAAAGAGCAGCAGAGCAACTTACAGCTGAAAGGCAGCAGCAGCAGCCGGACCGGTGAACCAGCATCCAGTAAACCAACAGCCAGCAACCAGCAGCCTGCAACCTGCAACCAGCAGCCTGCAACCTGCAACCTGCAACCGGCAGTCTGCAGCTAGCAACTGGCGACCAGTGGCCAGTGAATGGCGACTGGCGACTGGTGACCAGCAAGTCCAGGGGGGCTTGGAGCCTGCTCACCTGTTGGAGGTGTCCATCTTGTCCTTCGCTGGCTCGCCCTGCTTCTGCCATTGCTGTCTGGTTTTGTGTGGCTTTTGGGGGATTTTCAAACAGGAGAGCTTTTTGGTTTCCCTGCTTTTTGCCACCGGTTGTTTCTCGGCCTCTACTTTGCCGAGTTCTGGTCCCGATGCTGGCTTGTCCTTTATTTTCATTGTGCTGGCTTGCCGCCTCCCCTTTCAAGGCGGGCTGCCAGAGATCTTGGAATGGGCTAGCTTCGGCTTTGACGGCGCTTTTCTCCTCCTTCTCCCGGCGACTAGAACGGAGGGAAGTTTGGAGGAGACTTTTGCTGGCCTTGACCCTGGACTATTGGAAAGGACTGCAATTGTGGAAGTGGTTGTCGTGGCTGGTGGGCCTGCTCTGTCGGCTGGGTGCCTCCTGCTAAATTTTTAAGACCTGTGGGTGAGGCCTTTGTTGCTGCCGCCATTATGTTGGATTTTTTCGAAGGCCTTATCTTTGGGACGTTGGGTTCCATAATTACTGTTAGTATAATTATTCCTCCTGTGGGTTCTGTTTTGGACTCTACTACAAGTTTTATCTTAGGAGGGACTAATACAGGCACAGCTATAGTTATTGCGGCAGGATTAACATCTGGCATGCCTGTTTTTATTTTTTATTACTATGTTTTTAAATTGTTTTAATTACTATTTGTTTAAATTTTTAAATAATTCAAGTTGTTTAATACTGTTTTAACTTATTTTTGTTGGATGTTATGAATGGAGTGAATCGGGTTGAATGGATGGTTAGTTTATTGTTTTTAATGTGTTTAGTTTAAAGAGTGGGAGAGATAAATTAATGATATGGATGGAGTTGTGGTTGAGTGGAATGAATGTGATGAACTGGCTAGCCTGCCTGGCATGGCAGAGGCGGAGGGGAGGGGAGACGCTGGCTCTGGGGTGATAGAGGGCCAAAGTATACCGGTCTTGCTGGGGAGAGGCAGATATGGTGGGAGCCATAGGGTAGGCCATTCCCGGGGAACAAGAGCTCGCTGTCTAAAAGCGATCCCTTGCTCCGACCCTGTGAGTTCAACCCGAAGTACTGGTAATGGGCGAAATCCGGACCCTGGGCTCAGGCTGCTGCTGCTCAATGCCAGGTCGGTTGTAAATAAAGCTCCCCTCATCCATGATCTTCTCCTGGATGAGGAGGCCGACCTCGCATGTGTGACCGAGACCTGGCTGGGCCCGGAGGGAGGAGTTCCTCTCTCTGAGATGTGTCCAGCCGGGTTTCAGGTATGGCACCAGCCACGACCCCAGGGAAGGGGGGGAGGAGTGGCTATTATAGCCAAGAAGACTTTTAGCCTATGCAGACTCGCTGTTTCTGAGATTGCGGGTTGTGAGTTGCTCCTTGTGAAGTTGGACCTAGGGGTTCAGGTGGGCTTGTTGCTCACGTACCTGCCTCCCAGCTGCGTGTCAACAGCCCTGCCTGCGCTACTTGAGGGGGTTGCTGGGCTGGCGGTTGAGTTCCCCAGGCTTATTGTCTTGGGGGACTTAAATCTTCCATCGCTCGGCGAATCCTCTGGGTTGGCGCAGGAGTTCATGGCCACCATGGCAACCATGAACCTGACTCAGGTAGTTCAGGGTCCGACTCACGAGAGGGGACACACTCCCGACATGGTATTCCTCTCAGAACAGTTGAGCAATGATCTGAATTTAAGGGGCTTAGATATTTTGCCTATGTCATGGTCAGACCATTTTCTGTTGCGGCTTGTTTTCAAGGCTCCAATCCTCCCCCGCAGGGAGGCGGAACCGATTAGGTGGTTCCGCCCCAGACATCTGATGGATCCAGAGAGTTTTCAGAGGACGCTTGGGGAAATACCGGATTCTCTCATTCACAGTTCGGCAGAGTCCCTGGTTACGGCCTGGAATATGGCTGCGAAGGGGGCTCTTGACCGGATTGCGCCGCTGCGACCTCTCTGTGGTAGCAGACCCAGGAGATCTCCTTGGTTTACTGAGGAACTCAGGGGGATGAAGCGCCAGAAGAGACGCCTAGAGAAGCGATGGAGGAAAAGCAAATCCGTATCTGACCGAACACTTGTAAGATCTTATATCAAGACTTATCAGGTGGCGCTCAAGGCGGCAAGATGCGCGTATCATTCCGCCTTGATTGCATCTGCGGAATCCCGCCCAGCCGCCCTGTTCAGGGTAACTCGCTCCCTCCTTAATCAGGGGGGGGGTTGATGCACCCTTGCAGGGTAGTGCTGAGGACTTTAATAAGTTTTTCGCGGATAAAATCGCCCAGATTCGGATGGACCTTGACTCCAATTGGAATGCAGTATCGGCTGATAATGATTCAGTCGAGATGACAGGGACTCGTCTTGATCCTGTTGTGTGGGAGGAGTTTGACCCGGTGGCACCTGATGAAGTCGACAAGGCCATTGGAGCTGTGAGCTCCGCCACCTGTTTATTGGACCCGTGCCCCTCCTGGCTGGTTTCGGCCAGCAGGGAGGTGACGCGGGGCTGGGTTCAGGAGATTGTCAACGCTTCTTTGAGGGAGGGGTCCTTTCCGGCTCCCTGCAAGGAGGCAATTGTGCGCCCCCTCCTCAAGAAGCCTTCCCTGGACCCAGCTCTTTTAAACAACTACCGTCCTGTCTCCAATCTTCCCTTTATAGGGAAGGTTGTTGAGAAGGTGGTGTCACTCCAGCTCCAACGGTCCTTGGATGAGGCCGATTATCTGGGCCCTCAACAGTCAGGATTCAGGCTCAGCTACTCCACGGAAACTGCTTTGGTCGCGCTGACGGATGATCTCTGGCGGGCCCGGGATAGGGGATTATCCACTATCCTGGTGCTACTTGACCTCTCAGCGGCTTTCGATACCATTGACCATGGTATCCTTCTGCACCGACTGGAGGGGTTGGGGGTTGGAGGCACTGTTTTGCGGTGGTTCACCTCCTACCTCACTGGTCGGTCGCAGTCGGTGTTGGCAGGGGGTCAGAGGTCAACCCCTAGGTTCCTCCCTTGTGGGGTCCCTCAGGGATCGGTCCTCTCCCCTCTGCTGTTTAATATCTACATGAAACCACTGGGCGAGATCATCCGACAACACGGGGTGAGATATCATCAGTATGCTGATGATACCCAGCTTTACATCTCCACCCCGTGTCATTTCAGTGAAGCAGCGGAAGTGATGTGCCGATGTCTGGAGGCTGTTAGGGTTTGGATGGGTGCCAACAGGCTCAAACTCAACCCCGACAAGACGGAGTGGCTATGGGTTCTGCCTCCCAAGGATATTTCAATCTATCCGTCCATTAGCCTGGGGGGGGAGCTTTTGACCCCCTCGGAGAAGGTCCGCAACTTGGGCGTCCTCCTCGATCCACAGCTAAATTTGGAACATCATCTTTTGGCTGTGGCGAGGAGGACATTTGCCCAGGTTCGCCTGGTGCACCAGTTGCGGCCCTATTTGGACCGGGAGTCTCTTCTCACAGTCACTCATGCCCTTATCACCTCGAGGTTCGACTACTGCAATGCTCTCTACATGGGGCTACCTTTGAAAAATGTTCGGAGACTTCAGGTAATGCAGAATGCAGCCGCGCGAGCAGTGTTGGGCTTGCCTAGAAATGCCCACATTTCGGCATCACTCCGTGAGCTGCATTGGCTGCCAATTGGTCTCCGAACCCAATTCAAAGTGTTGGTTATGACCCATAAAGCCCTACATGGCATTGGACCAGGTTATTTACGGGACCGTCTGCTGCCCTATGAATCCCAGCGGCCGGTTAGGGCCCACAGAGTGGGCCTTCTCCAGGTCCCGTCAGCCAGACAGTGTCGCCTGGCGGGGCCTAGGGGAAGGGCCTTCTCTGTTGCGGCCCCGGCCCTCTGGAACCAACTTCCCCCGGAGATCCGTGTCGCCCCCACCCTCTTCGCCTTTCGTAGATTGCTTAAAACATACTTTTGCCGGCAGGCCTGGGGCAGCTAACACCTTGCCCCTAGCCAGTGTATGTTTCTGTGTATGTTTGTGGAGTGATTGGTTTCTTTTAGCTCAAGGGTTTTTTATAGATATGTGTTTATTGTAATTTCTATCATGCTGTGAGCCGCCCTGAGTTCTTTGGAATAGGGCGGCATAGAAATTAAATAAATAAATAAATAAATAATAAATAAATAAAGTTGGGTGCAACTCACTTAACAACTACTATGCTTAGTAATGGAAATTTTGATCCTAACTGTAGTTATAAGTTGAGAACTATCTGTGCCTATTCAAAAGAAATGATCAAATTCCTGAAGATCACAGACTAAAAGCACAGAAATATTTTTTTACAAAGTCACTGAAACAAATAATTTAAGCACAGCAACTGTTTAGTAAGTATACATAGTAGCAGTGCTTTTTTTCTATATATATATATATATAAAAACGGTGCCAGAACTCACACATGTCATACAGCCTGCCTTGCCTACTCTACAAGGTTCCACCCAAAAAAGGTGCCGGAACTCCGTTCTGGGCGTTCTATGAGAAAAAAAGCCCTGCATAGTAGGGATAATATTCAGTTTTGTTATTGATTTTAACTACATATTCAGAGCACAGGCTCATTAGGTTATCTTATTTCCACTTGCATAGCAAGTTCTTCATCCTATAAACATACAAGAACTTCTGAATCCCGCTTAAGGCCAGTATTAATCCCTTTTTATTTGGTAAACAGTACTAACAGGATGCATAACATGACATCTAGAGTACTCATGTGTAATCCTTTGCTGTTCACTAGGGTGAATATAAATAAGGAAGTAAACCTTGGTGTCTGCAAATGTTGATAGCAAATTTTAACCATTTTCTGACAGAAATGTTATGACCCAATATAGAACAGAAGAAATAATTGTTAATAAAATTAATAAGTGAAAAGATTTATCAAAATTATTCATTGCACCGATGTTTTGTGAAATGAATGGTAACATTTATATAGTGGCAACTAAATTCCTCCTGTGGCCAGGCATTCAGATGTCCACTGGTTAGATGTTTCAAAATTATGAAAAAAAACCCCTATTTAGGTAATCCCTCTAATACAGGGGTTCCCAACCCCTGGTCCGTGGACCAGTACTGGGCTGCGGCATGCCAGCAACCAGTCCGCACAAAGCCCCATCTGTGGGATGCAGGCAGCACACAAAACCACATACTCTCCGGTCCGTGGTTGGGGACCTCTGCTCTAATACACTCACCTAAGGCTGTGATAGTATGTTAACTATTTCAGCTTCAGAAGATAGCCAGTTTAGATTTAACTTTAGTTTAACTTTTGCATGCTTCCTCCTCTTAGTAGAGACTAAACATTTTTATTTCTGATTTTGAATTAAGCAATTTCCCATTACAATGAAACATAGCTTAAATTATAAATTCAAGCAAGTCAGGATTAAGTCGTGACTTAGAATTATGACATATTCAATACTTTTAGTTCATGCATGAATGTTCAAGCTTCCATTTAATGTAAGCATAGTTCAAAATCAGAAAGGGATACTTTGTATTTCCTCTGCGAAGCAGAATTTAATGAGTTTAATTTCACATTTTACATTGGTCTAGGACAGGGGTAGGCAACCTTGCTCTTTTATGACTCAGGCTGGCTCAGGAATTCTGAGAGTTGAAGTCCACGAGTCATAAAAGAGCCAAGGTTGCCTACCCCTGGTCCAGGAGCATACATAGTGTATACAATTCATTGTTTTTTCCAATAACAGCAGTGTTGTACAAGCAAAAATCATATTCACAAGACAAATACAGGATTTTTGTTATCTTTTTTACTTTTTTCAGTCTCCAACACAATATTTTATATTATTTCAAATTATCGAACTTCAGCAGCAACTTCTGCTGAGTAAAAGATATTGAACAAGTAGATGAGCTCAGCACATCTGGCTCTCTAGAAATTGCTAGCCGAAACCTCATTCTTCTTTCACTTTTGGCTATGTTAGATAGGTCTAATGGGAACTCAAGTTCAAAAATATATAGAGAGTCAAATGTTATTAATTATGTAATAGCAGGAAGAAATTCATACGAATCTCACAAATAAGCTGGGTTTACCTATTCATGCATTATATGAACAATTTATTAATATTTTCCTAAAAAGAGTTCTTTTTGAAGTGTTTTAATATATGGGTTAATTTTGTGTTATCGTAATTATAAACCTGAGAGATTGTCACTGATTTCAACTGGATTTTGAATTGTGAAAGACTGAACTTGTAAGTATAGCTTGTGATCAAAAGATTTGTAATTGTTATTCAGAGTTTAAAAACAAAATGAAACCTTTTATAACAATATTTTAAAATTGCCCCAAATCAGCTGATTTTTAAGTTGTTGCTTCTCCATTGCAATACTGCATGGGGAAACCAATCTGGAACTGCCTGTTTTCCAAACAAATTGGGAAGCTTTCATCAGGAAGCATCTGTTTTATTACATTCAATAAAAGATTCCTGTACTATCATTTTGGAATATTAAGTACAGTAGATACTAAGCACACTGTTTCTATCTCATCTCATCTAACCTATTATGTAAAAAGCAGCATTACTTAATTAATGTACAAGGTTTTCACAAATCTCAATAACTCTTTAGTATTTTAATCCTGTTTGCTCTCAAATGTGGAGGGACCTGCTCTTTTTAAAGCTACTTGTTAAAAATTACCTTAAAAATTAATCCAAAATACAGATTTCTGCTTTTGTAAACATGTTAATTGTACATTTTCTCAGAAAGCTGTTCAACAAGATCTTTCAAGCAAAGTTCAATATAGTGAGAGCTGTTAATTTGGCAGCATTTCAAAAGGATCTGGAATCCAGGCAACATCAACTGGCCTAGGTTATGGAAAAATACAGAGAGGGAGAAGGCTCTTTAGAAGAAGAGGAAGCTGATAAAAGTTGCATCATTTTCTACTCTCAAACATTCACAACACTTGATCCAGAAAGCATTTTTGAAACAAAATTCCTCAGAAATGCAGAACCAGCTTTTTATATATGTTAGTAACAAGAACTCATAACTCTGGGGTAGTGTAATACAAATGCCAAAAATATGTATCATTCCTACAGGAATGCATTACCACTACCACCTCTCATTGGTCTTACATTCTCTCACTGTCTCTTGTATTGGTTTTCAAAATTCATTCATAAAGAATCGTTCCCATGAACAAAGAAACAAGAGACAGACTTGTTATTACATCATCATTTTTAAAATTATGATTTATTAAATAAATGACAATGACTGGGTTTAGTTAATATAATCAATCAAAGCCAAACAAATCATGTTATGTCTTATTTTGTTGTTTGAATTAGTTCAAAGAATTTCAAACATAATCAGCTAAAATGTCATTCAGTAGGCTATGGGTATGTTACCTATTCTTCCTGTTGTTTATGAGTCTGTAATTTTATTTATTTATCAAATTTGTATAGCTGCCTATCTCACCAAAAGCAACTCTGGGTGATGTGCAACAATCAGATAAAAACACAAATATAAAAACAGCAGATATTAAAAATATAGAAATCTACATTAAGAAATGAATAGCATAAAAACACATATACAAATCCCTAGGCAACAAAAGGATAAAAATGGCCATCTCACCAATGGAGCCATCTAAGCAAATATCTAGTTTCCTGGGAGCTCCAGGCCTGATAACATAACCAGGTCTTGAGGGCTTTCCAAAATGACTAAAGGGACGGAGTTAATCTAATTTTGGGAAGGAGAATGTTCCATAATGGACACTACAGAAGAGAAAGCACGTCTCCTTGGACCTGCCAAATATGGGTTCCTAACTGATGGTACCCTCAACATGCCCTCACTGCCAGATCTAACAGGGCAGGCTGAAATAAATGGAGAGAGGCGATCCCTCAGATAGCCTATTCTAATGCCACGATGGCATAAAACCAGCACTTTATATTTAGATCTGGAAGCAAACTGGCAACCCATACAGTTTGCAATGCAGAGGTACAACACCCACTGTGCTAGAAGCACACATAACTACCAGTGCTGCTGCATTTCATATCAGCTGAAGATTCTAGATACTCTTCAAGGGTTCTCCCATGTGGACTGCATTGCAGCCATCTAATGTGGAAGAGAGTTGGGCACAAGTGCCTGTAGGCATGCCTGCCGATTCAGGAATGGGCGGACAAGATGGAGCTTTTAGTCACAATTGTTATGAGTCTAGGAGGACCCCCAGATTGTAATATTGTGCTGCAGTATGTTGCAGAAGAAGGAAAAGAAAGAAGATTAGAAGGAGAAAGAGAAAAAAGACTAAGGAAAAAAAAATCAGAAATTGGTTTTACCTAAGAAAAAAATGGGGGAATTTCACATGACTGAAGTTGGATGAACTAAGATACCATAACTCAAGGAGGGGTAGCACTGTTCAGTAAATGACTTCTGTGCCTGAGATGAAAGCAGACCATGTGAATTACCAAAATAACTGCCTGAAACGTACCTGATCAGTCCACTGAAAAGTAGAGGACACGATGGTATGAGAACAGAGAAGATGCAGTTGCATCTGAAACACAAAATGAAAAATAAAAAAAGTACAAAAGACAAATGAACAGGGAAAATAAAATGAGTTGAAAAGGAGGAAAAGAAAAAAAGTAGAAAATGTAAGATAGAACAGGGAAAAGGAGAGGAAAATTACATTATATGGCAGGTCTCTGTCAGTTAGGGCAGCTGCACAAGAGATCTCTTGACTGACTTTGGTGAAATTAACCTGACTTCAAGTTAATATGATAGAATAATAAACATAGGAAAGAAAAGATAAAGGAGAAAGAAAAGATAGTACATTCTTTCTCTGAGTGAAAGTTGTAGCATTCAGGTATGAGACAACAAAGAAGGGGGTTCTGTCGCTTTGACCACAATTGGTAAGAACCAAGAAATTAAGGACTGGTTCCTAGAGAAGGGAGAGGCCTGACTATTTACTCTTGGGAATAATGGGTTTGGAATGTAGATGTGTGTATTCAAGTCTAGCTGCCGGGTATAATTATTAATATTGCAGTTGGAGCTAAATTGGAAGGAAAACCATTATCCTGTACACTGTTTGATTGGGTGAGGCTAAAGGAAAAAAGGCAGGGAAAGGTAAGATGGAAATGGTACAAGTTGTTCCATGGGAAGAGAGTTTGTAAATTTCCATTCCCCCATTCTGAACTCTTCATTCATACTTAGCCTGATGCCATTGAATGTCAGGTTGTCTATAACAAAGTTGTCTATGATGAAACTGTGAAGAGGAGTACAGACCTGATGTCCATCACTGAACTGGCTAAATAGTTAGGTAAAGGGACAGTCTACCCAGCTGAGTACTGAGTAATACCTACACATTTGTAGGTGGACCAGAATTACAAGCTGGGGTTGCTGCAATTTTATAATGTCCCAACATATAGCAGCCAACCAAAGTAGACATTGATACTGTAATGAACATTATTGGATGTTTTTAAGTAGCACTTGTCTGATAATATCTAGCAAAAAAACCTGCTAGTGCTACATTAAACTGACACCTAATGTGGTAAAACAAATTTTTATTTTGTCTCTTTGTCTTTGTTTCTGTCTGTCTGTATGTGTATCTCTCTCTCTCTCTCTCTCTCTCTCTCTCTCTCTCTCTCTCTCTCTCTCTCTCTCTCTCTCTCTCTCTCTCACACACACACACACACACACACACACACACACACAAATTCATAAATAAGTATTCACTGCTCATCACCCAAGTGAGATACAGTTATTTAGAAAATCTGGAAAAGAATAATCCTCCCAATAAATGCAGGTTTTGCATTTATTCAGGAAATTCATTCTAGACTATCTGTATGAATGAGGTGCCAACAAAAGGAATTTTCCCCACTAGAATACATATTTATCATTGCCTCAACATTGCTCGTTACATCCAAAATTTTACATTTCTTAAGACTCACTTTACCTTGAAGCAAAGTAAAGCAGTACAACAAATGAGCACGAATATATTTACAGTATCGTACAAATACTAGATTAAAATTTCTTCAATGTGAGGGATGTTGTCAGAACTTGTCTGCTTGGTTTGATGTTATTTGTATACTTTATACTACCTCCCAGGTGTTCCTTATTACTGCTAAACTCCCCTTATTGCTTGTACTCACCCACCCCCATCTCCACTTGCCTCATACAATCAACTTAGTTTGGCAGAACTTACTGAACTGAATCCAATTCTTTGCTTACCCACTAATCTGGAAACAACCAGTGAAACATATGTGCTCAATTACATACAATGTTGTAGAATCAGAACATTTCACAATACCATTGCTTTCCAATAACTGTTATTTCAAAACCATTGGGAATAATTCTTGGCATGTGAACAGAACTTCCTTGAGTCTGAATATGCACCAAATAGACCAAGAAGCGAAGAGGATTATAGGTGGGTATTTCAGTTGCAGGCCATGAAATCATGGTACTAAGAAAAACAATCCAAAGATGCAAACGATGCCTTAAAGAATCTTTCCTCACCTTGCATTCCATTCAAAGTTAATTTGTAACAATCAGCAAACACTATATTAATAATGAAGAAAAGCTTTTCAAGAACTCACTAACAGACCATTACCATGATATTAGAAATAGCATACTCTTACAATTATTGCTTCTATAAGAAGTCCTAATTCATGATAATACCATCTTCTTCATACCTATTTTTTCAAGTTTCATTCCACTGTTTTAATTATATTTTAAAAAGAAGTAATTTGTACATACTATGAGGATGAATCTATTTGCATGGTCTATTTTTGAAACAAAACTTTTATTTAATTAATTTTATTTAACTTTTATAAGATTTATTACAAAGGCTAGGACTTTTACCTGTATAAAGTTTGGGTGATGGAACAGAAGAAAATATATTAACTACTGAAAGCCTGAGTAGGTTTGCAATTTCTTTGAGATTCATTTGAGTGGCACAAAGAAGACAAAGTGTTATGTGCCTTAAGGGGAATAATACAAAGATTTTTTTTCTTTGTAAGGAAGTGACTTTCACTTAATGCTATAGTTATCCTGCCTTTTGATCCTACTGCAATAAACATCATGGGGAAACTGTTTGCTTCCTTTCTCACACAAAAGGCATGTTCATGAATAACAATAAACTATAATTAAGTTCCAAGCATAGGCAGGAATTCACTCTCCAGTTCCCTCCCTTGTTATTTGAAGAAGAATAAACCAGGCTTCAGGTTTGTTTCAGATGAGTTAGGGTTTGTTATGTATAATCCAGAAATAGTGGTTTAAAATTATTTTTTTTGGATGGTAGAAAGCAATCTAAGAAAGCCTGAGAATTTGAAAATGGTTCATTTACTAACTTCACATGACGAATTTCCAAACTATTAAAGTATTTACTTCCCTTCCTTCCATATAGAAGAAAAAGAGACCAGCAATGTATTTTCATCACAGGCAAATTCACTCCCTATCACCAAAAAAACATACTTAGATACATCTTTGGGACCAGAAAAAGTAGAAGTAGAAACTAGTAACATACAGACAAAGAACTCCATCATTATCATTGTTATTATTACTGCAAACATAGGTTGTGTGTGTGTGTGTGTATATATATATTTATTTTTTAGATTGCACCCTGTAAACCCAAATATGGGAGGAAGGAATCATTCTTTCCTTTTGCTTGTTTCAGCTCAACCCAGAGCCATCTTGCATGCACCCTGTAAACCCAAATATGGGAGGAAGGAATCATTCTTTCCTTTTGCTTGTTTCAGCTCAACCCAGAGCCATCTTGCATGGTGCAATCTAAAAAATAAACACTTGACACATATCCTTACTCCCTGACTACTGACAAAGCGGGAGAGAACTTGTGGCTCAATAGGTTAAAGCATCTGCTTAGCATGCAGACTGCCCAGGTTCGAATCCCGGAAGGGTGAGTTCTGACTGAAGAGAGTTAAGAAACTCGAAATAGCTATATCAGAAATCCCTTATTTCTTTGTCAACAATTTTAAACAACATATATATATATTTGTGCTTGCAAGATGGCTCTGGGTTGAGCTGAAACAAGCAAAAGGAAAGAATGATTCCTTCCTCCCATATTTGGGTTTACAGGGTGCAATCTAAAAAATAAACACTTGACACATATCCTTACTCCCTGACTACTGACAAAGCGGGAGAGAACTTGTGGCTCAATAGGTTAAAGCATCTGCTTAGTGTTTCACCAACATTAATCAATAACTTCTTAAAACTTTATGGTCATATTTAACAAATGTGTTTATCAATTGCTGGTTTCCTACATATTTCTAACATTTTTTTCAGAATAAAAGCAAAGGAATTCCCCACTGTTTACCTTTTTATTTTTTGTTTTATCTTCAATAGGGAAAAGAATAGATATCCAGACCACTGTCAGACAATGTTAGATAACACAAATTGGAATGTTTATTAATAAGATGATTATATTTAATCTGATATTATGCAGTGTAACCACATTTGAGGAAAAGGATAATTTTTCAAAAACAGAGATTTTTCTTAGAACACCTTTTTTTTAGTTCTTTAAAAAATCTGGGATAATCAAGTGATAGACAGTACTTTTAGAAAGTTATAATTCAACATCTATAATAAAAGATTATTAAATTTAAAAAGAAATATGAAACAATAGTTCTGTATACATATTTGTAGTTTGTCAGTGTATACATGATATAAAGATAAAATGGTATGGAGAAATGTAGTGAGTATGTTGATTTAAACTAGTTTTACCTTTCTTTTTTCTTTAATATCTTAGCTTACTATATCTTAGTCCTGTTTTGGGCTCTGCATAAAGTTCTGTATAGTGGATATTTATTTACAGCATATAGTTGCCCATTTTCCAATCTCTTCTTAAAAACTTCTAATATTGGAGCATGTACAACTTCTGGAAGCAAGTTGTACCATTGATTAATTGTTCTGTCAGGAAATTTCGCCTTAGTTGTATGTTGCTTCTCTCCTTGATTAGTTTTCATCCACTGCTTCTTGTTCTGCTTTCAGATGCTTTGGAGAATAGGTTGACCCCCTCTTCTTTGTGGAGATATTGGAACACTGCTATTATGTTGCCCCTAGTCATTCTTTTCACTACACTAAATATACCCAATTGCTGCAACCATTCTTCGTATGTTTTAGTCTTCAGTCCCCTAATCATTTTTGTGGACCTTCTCTGCACTCTTTGTAAAGTCTCAACATCTTTTTTATAGAAGACCAAAACTGGATGCAATATTCCAAGTGTGGTCTTACAAAAGCATTACAAAGTGATATTAACACTTCACATGATCTTGATTCTATCTCGCTATTAATGCAGTCAGGGACTGTGTTGGCTTTTTTGGCAGCTGCAGCACACTGCTGGCTCATATTTAAGTGATTGTCTACTAGGACTCCAAGATCCCTCTCACAGTTGCTACTTTTGAGCCAGATACCACCTATACTGTACTTACACAATTGGTTTTTCTTGCCTAAATGTAACACCTTACTTTTCTGTACACTGAATTTCATTTTGTTAGATAGGTTGTTTGTTAAATGTATATGGAACATATATCTATCTAGGAAAATGCAGAGATTTACAAAATCTCTGCAAAAAGGTTTTCAAAATAATACAAAACACACAACCTGTAAAGTAAAATGAGTAGTGATCAAGAATAGTGATGCTTCATACTGCCCACAAACACTTAAAAATCGTTTGTATGGCTTTAGATATTATATTTTTAAAAAAATGCCTAAATTACATATTCTGTAAATGTTTATGTTCTAATTCTCATTCCTCCCCCCTCAGCAACATTATTGTGCATATAGCAGCTGCCTTGAACATTTTATACATGCTACAGTTCCCAAAGAACTGCAGAAATTACACCCCATCCCTAGAAAAACAATATATTGAAAGAAAAGAGCAAACTATTCACAGCCCTGCTTATGAACTAGAGAAGAAATAGCAAACCTATTTACATGGTAAGCTACAATATAAAGCAAATCTCCTAATTAAGTCTCTAATCAAAGTGCTTGTACTGAGAATGAAGACCAAAATCATTATATATCTAATGTGTTTTGCCTTAAATGTGTATGCAGCTTAACCCAAGAACAGTTTCTAGCTTTTCAACTTTTAGGTAGGTTTTTGAAACAGTGCTGTAAGCGTCTCACAGAACAATAAATGTTGAGTTGTTTGGCGAATGAGTAAGTTTTACATAATATCATTATAGATCAGGGGTACCCAACCTTCGGTCCGTGGACCGGTACTGGGCCGCAACATGCCAGCAACTGGTCCACACAAACAAGCAAAGCCCCATCCGTGGGATGCAGGCATTACACAAAAGGGGAGTTGTCTTACCTGAACACCTTTTCTCAGCATGATGGTGGAGAATCCACGAGTGGGTTGTCTTAATCTTGCTACTCAGATGAGACTAAGTCAAGAAAGTTCCCCCACCTCCTGCTGGACTAGACTGACCCAGTTTTTGATGAAGGCGAAGCAACCGACGATAGTCTGACGCGTTGGCTCCTCATATCCTTGATACAGGACCTGACAGACACTAAAGGGCAGGTATGGATTCTCCACCATCATACTAAAAAAAGGTGTTCAGGTAAGACAACGCCCCTTCTCCAGCATGATGGATGGAGAATCCACGAGTGAGACATACCAAAGCCGCTCTGTCCCTACGGGGTGGGGACCATTCTGGGCCTGTGTCCCACTGGATGATACCACTTGCTGCAATACCCTCCGTCCAAACGCAGCATCCGAAGAGGCAAACTTGTCCAATTTGTAATGTCTGACAAACAACCAAGTCGCTGCTTTGCAGATTTCTTCAATGGATGCCTGTGTTGCCCAAGCCGCTGATGTAGCTGCACTGTGGGTGGAATGGGCAGTTATGGCTGGGAACAGACAGGAAATGTGACACATATGCACGGGCGATACAAGCCTTGATCCATCTGCCTATGGTCGAGGAAGAGACTTTCTGGCCCATGGAAGCAGGCTGAAAGGAAACAAAAAGTGCCTTGGACCTGCGGAAGGCAGAAGTCCGTTTGATATAATACCACAGGGCCCTGTGCATGTACAGAGTATGCCACTGCCATTCTAGTCTATGAAATGGACTAGGGCAGAAATTGGGAAGTACCACTTCCTGCGCTCTATGAAACCAGCTATTCACCTTGGGGACAATTGATGGATCTAAACGAAGGACCACCCTGTCGTCATGGAAGATACACAGGTGTCCTCTGATGGAGAGGGCTGCCAGCTCAGAAATGCGTCTGGCTGACATGACGGCAATCAGGAAGGCTACCTTCATTGATAACAGCCGTATTGTACAAGTCTTAATGGGCTCAAATGGAGGTGAAGTCAGAGCCTGCAGCACCTGGGGCAGGTCCCAAGAGGGATAACGACGAATCACCGGTGCCTTGGCATTAGTCGCCCCTTTGAGAAAGGAGCGTACCATGGGGTGATAGGTCAAAGGGGCAGAATTGTCACATGCAAGGACCATGGATAATGCCGCTACCTGTCTGCAGATGGTATTCGGAGTTAACCCTTTATCCAACCCCCTCCAACAAATAATCCAAGATATTCAGAATAGTGATAGAGAAGGGATGGAAATGGTGCCTGGTGCACCAGAGGCAAAAGTTCTTCCATGTGGCATTGTAAATCCTATTCATAGAGGGGCGTCTGGAAGCCTGAATCATAGAGATCACCATTGATGAATAGGACTTTCGAGTCAGGTGCTGCCGTTTAAGTACCAGGTGGTTTACTGGAGCCACTGGGGATCCAGGTGCTGAAGAACTCCGTGGCTGAGGGCAATGCGACCCAGAGGAATCTTCCATGCAGGGGAGACTGACAAGGTCGGCAAACTATGGACGTTGCGGCCAGTGTGGAGCAATTAATATGATCTCCACCTGTTCCTGCAGCATCTTGCAGATGGTTGCCGGAATCAGGGGGAGGGGAGGAAAGGCATACAACAGCTCCCTGGGCCATTTGCTGCAGAGGGCATCCATCCCCTTTGCCCCTGGGGATGGGAACCTGGAGAAGAACCTCGGAAGTTGGGAATTGGTTGGGAGGCAAACAGGTCTAATTGCGGCGGACCGAATCTGTCCGAGATCTCCCTGAACAGAGCTGGTCCAAGTGCCACTCGGAGTGGTCCACCATCTGCCTGCTGGTTTGCCTCACCCGAGATGTGCTCTGCTTTGAGGGAGCAGAGATTGGCCTCCGCCCAAGAGCTCAATAGGTGGGCCTTGTTCATGAGGGACCTGGATCGGGTCCCTCCCTGTCTGTTCACATGGGCCTTCACTGCCACATTGTCAGTGAGCACCAGAACATGCTGTCCCGTCACCCTGTTGGTGAAGTGGCGTAGATGTATGACCCTGAGCTCCAGCCAATTTATGCTGTGTTTTAAGTCCAAGCAGGACCACCGACCTTGAGCTAATTGTGACTGAAGGTATGCCCCCCAACCGAACAAACTGGCGTCCGTGGTCAAGGTAAGCCTGACTGGTTCCTTGAATAGGGATCCCTTGGCCATAACCGAAGAGGTCCACCACTTGAGGGAGCGTAATATCTGGCATGGAATCCTTACTCTCCTGCTGGAAGAGCTGGAGCCCAGCCTCTGAGAGGGAAGTAGAAACCATTGAAGCTCTCTGGAGTGTAACCTGGCCCACGGAACGATTCCCATATAGGAGGATTTTCTCCAACAGCTGCGACAGCACAACGAGAGGAACTACCTTCTCCCTTCAGACTCGGTGTATGAGGGTCTGAATGCTGTCCCGACATTCCTGAGAGAGGTAGACCCTGAAAAGTTCTGAGTCTATGACTGTGCCCAGGTGAAGGAGATGAGTGGAAGGGATAGTGTGACTCTTTTGGAAGTTCACGGCGAATCAGTGAGCTTCAAGGGTCCTGATGATGAGGGTCAGGTCTGACTGGGCCGACTGGAAGGAAGGGGACTGGATAAGGATGTCGTCCAGGTAACATTGGATATGCACCGGAATCATTCTCAGGCAGGCAGCTAGTACTGTCAAGATCTTCGTGAACACCCGTGGGGCTGAAGAAAGGCCAAATGGTACTGCTCTGTACTGAAAGTGCTGGTGGGCGTAGCAAAATCTGAGGAATTTGCGATGTTCAGGAAGGATGGGAACATGCAAATAAGCCTCTGTTAAGTTTATGGATGACAGGAAATCCCCCCCTCCTGATACTGGCAAGAATAGACTTGAGAGTCTGCATCTTGAATCACTTTTAAGTCAGGTGGAAGTTTAGTCTTTTCAGGTCCAATATTGCTCTCCAACCCCCTGAGGATTTTGGAACCAAGAACAGAGTTCCTCCGGTACCGGTTCTATGGCCTCTATTTGTAGTAGGTGACCAATGGCCTTGGACATGAGTCCTGTTTTGGTTGTATTCCTCAGGGTGGGGGCAAGCGATAAAGCGCTCTGGAGGACTGGTTAAGAATTCCAGGCCGAGGCCGTGTTTAACACCCAAGAGTCTGTAGTGGTGGCTTCCCATGTGCTAGTAAAGAGAGAAAGCCGGCCACCAATAGGAGAGGCCTCCCTGGAGTCACTTGGCTCGTCTAAATGGACAGCCTCCGAAACCCCGAAAGGGCCCTTTAGATTGGAACTGGGCCCTGGCCCTGAGAGCTGGGCGGTCCTGAGGGCGTTCCGGTCTGGAGGGAAAGGAGCGGGAGTTTCGGGATGAGTCCCAGATAGACCGAGCGAAAGGACTGCCTCCGGGAATATTGTTGGGACCTCCTATCCGCTCTCCTAGGGATATGTGCTAGCACCTTGCGCTTGTCCTTACCCTCGACCAGGTAAGGGTCGAGTACTCCACCGAAAAGATATCCACCACTGTAAGGAGCGGTTGCCAAACGCCACTTAGACTTCAGGTCAGCCTGCCATTCTTTGGGCCAGAGAGGTCTGCGGGCTGACATATTTGGGGCTATGGCTCTTGATGAGTACCTGGCTGCATGCAGTGAAGTGTCCGCCACGTATTCAGATGTTGCGACCAGCTTGCCTAGGGTTTGATGTGCTCGTATCTGGTCTGGGGGAATCAAAGACTGAACTTCGTGAAGCCAGATGATAGAGGATCTGGCGAAGAAGGATGAGGATGTCACTGCCTTCACTGACCATGCCGAAGCTTGGTGAGACCTATGCAAAGAAAACTCAGACCTCCTGTCCTCCGCTCTTAGAGCCTCAGCCATGTCCCCTGGTATAGTGTGGGAAGAAAATAGAGAGGTTAAAGCAGCATCCACAAGTGGCACTTCCAGGAGCGAAGAGAAGGAGGGTGCGACGTTGAATAGTTTTTTCTCTGTCCCACTGGGAGTGGGGAGAGTGCCCGGGGATACCCATTGCTTTTGGACTGTGCTGCGGAAAAAGGGCAGACAGGGAATGTCTCTCTCCGCAACCACTGGCTCAGAGAAGAATGGGTTCGAGTCCTGGGTGGTGGGAGGGGCCGGCTGTGACTCCTGTTCTGGGGTGATGTTGGCCGAAGTGCACACCTTCAGGAGCAAGGACTTGAACAGTGATGGGTCAAAAAGGCCGGTGAAAGGGGAAAGATCTGGAGAAGCCTCCTCATCATCCGACCATTGCATCCCAGAAGTCTCATAGTCCTCAGATCCTGACTCCCCACCTTGAGATGACCAAGAAAGGGATCTTGGGGTTTTGGTGGACAGCTCGATGAAGATGTCAACCCAATGCGCAGCAGCAGTAAAAAAAAAAAAAGCAAATTCCATGCTTAGCATGATTAGGAAGGGAATCGAAAATAAGTCAGCAAGTGTTGTATTGCCTCTATCCAAATTGATGGTGAGACCACACTTGGAGTACTGTGTACAGTTCTGGTCACCGCACCTCAAGAAGGATATAATGGAACTGGAAAAGGTGCAAAAACGGGCAACAAGAATGATCAAGGAAATGGAGCACCTCCCTTATGAAACCAGATTGCACCGCCTTGGTCTCTTCAGCCTTGAAAGACGGCGTTTAAGGGGTGACTTGATCGAAGTGTATAAAATCATGCATGGGATAGAAAATGTGGATAGAGAAAAATTATTTTCTCTATCACACAATACTAGGACAAGGGGGCACTCCCTAAAGCTCGTAGGTAAGAAAGTGAGGACAAATAAAGGGAAATATTTCTTCACCCAGAGGGACGTTGGTTTATGGAATTCACTTCCAGAAGAGGTCGTGACAGCTGTCAGCCTTGATAGCTTCAAGGCAGGGTCAGAAAGATTCATGGATGCCAAGTGTATCGGTGGTTATTAAAACAGATGTCCACGTGCCGCCTCTATGTTGGTTGAAGCAGGCAGGATTCCCTTGAGTACCATTTGTTGGGGGTCAAGGGAAAGGGAGGGTTTTGCCTTCTCTTTCTGCTCAAGATCCCCATGTACAATTGGTGGGCCACTGTGTGACACAGAATGCTGGACTCGATTGGCTTTGGCCTGATTCAGCATGGCTCTTCTTATGTTCTTATGTTCTTATGTCTGAAGATGCAGAGCCAGGAAACAAAGGTGCCTCTGTCTGGGAAAACTTCGTCAAAGGGGGCATTGGCACTTGACGTGGCTGCTGGCCAAGGGAAGAGGCCATACATTGGGCGAAAACCTGAACGATCAGCACCTGAAACTGATCAGGCCACGGTCCCTGTTGCTCAACTGGCTGAAGCCCTGCTGCTGTAGGCATAAAGATAGCCTCTGGCCTCGGGTAAACTCTAGGAGAATCCCCCTAGGGCCTGATACCTGACTAGAAGCGAAATTCCCCCTGTCCAGTTTTCCCCTGAGAAGACCAAGCCCGCAGGGCTATGGATGGCATAAGTTGAGGCTCGAAAGATGATGCCTCCGGTGGAATGGGGGAAACTAAATCTGCTCCGCCCAAAGTCAGCTTCTGAGCCCTGGAGAACTCCCTCTCCAGCGCCTGATGTCTCCTCATGGCCTCTCTCTCAGCTGCCTTGGAGGGCTTTTTGGAAGAAATAGCTTTGGCCTTAGCCTTAAACCTCCCCGCTGCCTCCAGCTTGGAGGACCTACGCTTCTTCTTTGCGGGGGATTCTGAAGTGCCCTGTGCAGGCTGAGTCGTCAAATTGTCTGCCATTTTAGCCAAGGTATTCCGGATGGGAGATATCTGAAACAGGAGCGGAGCAATAATAACTTGTGAGAAGATGAAATGACAGGGCTCTGACCAACACCCCCCCTGGCAGATTGTAGCAGATAGCGATTTAATGGTTATCTGTGAGGCCAAATGTGGTGGCACAGTGCCCGCACCTTATTTTTTTCTCCTTTTTTAAAAAAAAATTATGTATTGGACGGGGTGAGCAGATTCCCTTAAGGACTAGGGTCTGCCCAAAGAAGACAGCAAAAAATGGCGGCGGTGCCCAAAGGTGTGCCGGCCTTCTAACTACAAAGAGAGGGGCCAGAAGTGTCCAATTTAGGATGCTCCTGGAGGAAGGAGCCCCTGAATGCTTATTACACCCACCCTTGAGTGGGTGAATAGGAATTTCCAAGAGGGGTGAAGGCCTGTATGCCGCCTCAGGGAAGACAGAGCACAAAATGGCGGCCATCCTGCTGATAGGGAGAGGCAGCTGTCATGTCAGGGGAGGCAGCTCAGGAAATGGCGGCCCTCCCGTCGATAGGCTCTCTGGACAGCTCGGCTTAAACAATGCTGACAGAACCCCCCCCAAGGGGACTTCCAGCAATGATCCTCCCTTTCAAGCTATAGTTCCTGTAGCGATCGTAAAAAAACAGCGTTAAGGATAAACCCTGCTTCACCAGCGCTCAAAATGGTGGCCGCACCGAAAGGATGCCAAGATTAGCAGTCCATTCATGCCGATAGGACCAGCCAGGTCCTGAGAGAAAAAAATGCCTGGCCTGCAAAGCTTGTGGACGCTCCTAAACGAGCCGACATACCGGAGAATCAATTTCGGGCAAAAGTAGGTCAGCGGCCAAAAGTAGGTCAGCACGATGCATGCAATTGCACGCTAGCCGTCAAAACCCTGTACAAGCCAGTAAGAGCCTGAGGAGAGTCACTCAAGGCTTCAAGGTCCGATCGGCTTTCCGGCGTCCGACACAGCTGGGATCGTTCGCTGAAGGTGAAAACGACCCGCGTCAAGGGGAGAGCCCTCCCAGGTGTCCTGGAAGCCAAAAAAACATCCGGGGAAGCCTGGATGAGCTGGTAAATTCCACCAGAAATTTTAGTAGTTTCCAATTGTCCATATTATACAGGGGAAAAACCAAAAAATGGAAAAATTTATAACTCACAGTGAAAGGATAGAGAATCCATGAGTAAATTCTACCTAGCTGCTAAATCTAGAAGGAGCCAATTTTAAAGCGTCCTGCTGAGTGAAGACTAAGTCGAAAACTGGGTCAGTCTACCCCAGCAGGAGGCGTGGCAACTTTCTTGACTTAGTCTCATCTGAGCAGCAAGATTAAGACAACCCACTCATAGATTCTTCATCCATCATACTGGAGAACCATGCACTTTCTGGTCCATGGAAAAACCTTTTTCCACCGGACCCTGGTGCCCAAAAGGTTGGGGACTTCTGCTATAGACTTATCCTAACCTTAGCAATAGTTTACTATGTAATAGCATATATAATAGTTTGGAAAGCTTTTGGAAAATTAATTAACTCCATACAAAATTGTTATGATAATCAACAATAAACAAACTGGTAAATACACATTTTCCTTGAAATGTCGAATACACTTTCTTTGAGTTTGTTGAGGGAATAAACTTTTGCTGGGCAGTCTTGAATTAATTGTATATATTAAAAATGCAAACAAAAAATACAAACACAAAATACTCTTTTATCTCTCTCCCTTTCTCTCCCTCAAAGTAAGTGGGAAAACCAGATTCACTTAACAACCGTGTTACTAACTTAACAACTGTAGTGATTCACTTAACAATTGTAGCAAGATCTATCATAAAATGGGGCAAACTGCCTTTAAGTCTCAATTTGCAATCTGAATAATTTTTCCTGAAGTGCAATTTCTATTGGACACCATCAATGGTATTTGTTCTTTTGATGTTATTATTTCACACAAGGACACCATGGTTTTGCCAAACCATGTTCACAGATTTTTTTTAATCCGGATATGTAATAGATATGTATTATCTATTAGCATGTCTTGAATCTCTTCTTGAAAAGTTAACTGATATACAATATGTTTATATCATTTATCATCAATATTTAAATTCATTCTTAATTTATCTTTGCCCATTCCTTTTTCATTTAGTACACATTCAATTCACAATATTTTAAGTAATCTTCTGTAAATCTATTTTTCATATTTCTATGTTCTCCAGCATGATTGGATGTAGAATCCACCGGTGGGTAATTATAGCCTTCCTGCTCAGCTAGACTAAAGTCAGAACTTTAGCCACGCCTCCTTCAGGGAGTGTCCTCCAGTTTTGACTTAGTCTACAGCTCAGCAGCAGCAAAATTTGGAGGCTCCTTAGCTAGTTAGGCCTAGTCAGGAATTGTACCTTAGTAACCTTTATTTTAGTTTATTTTAATTTATTCACTTTTATTATTTTTTTTTGATTAGTTTCAAATTGATTAAATTTAACCAGAACGATTGGCTGCCGTTGGTAGAGGCCTTTGGGCCCAAGAGCCTGAGAGGCTCGGGCCGCAGGGGTATTGAGGGAATCTTTCCCTCGCTTGCTAGCTGCTGCCCGAGAAAGGATCGGCAAAACTGCTCCCTTACAGGAGCGTACCTGGGGAGGTTTTTACTTCGCCTTTCAGTCAGACGGGCGAAGCAGGCATTCTGGATAGCAGCACTGTTGCTACAACGAAAAGCAAGTGCCTTTCGGAGTGAGGGAAAGCGGCCCTGGTTGCCCTGTAAGGGGTGGTGGGTCCCGCAACTGTTTCCCACCTGGTTTTTTACCGCTTGAAGGCATCGGAGATTGCGGCCGCTGTTGTTCGCCCATACAGGCGGTCAAAGTGACGCCAGAGACAGCGCTCCCATTGGAGGTCGCCTGGCACGGTTCAGCGACGTGTGGCAAGTAACAACCACCGATGCTTGGGTGAGGGACACCATAAGAAAAGGACTAGCCATAGAATTTTACTCCCCTCCTCCAAGTCGCTTCATAAAATGCCCAGTCTCACGCAACCCAGCCAGCCAAAGCAAGGCTGCTAAAATTGGCAATAGACCACCTAACAGAAATTGAGGCAATAGAACAGGTGCCACAAGAACAGGAAAAGCAGGGGTTTTACTCCATCCTGTTCGTTGTGCCCAAGGCATCGGGGGGTTGGAGAGCCATTCTCGACCTAAAAAGTCTAAATCACTTTATAGTCTACAAAAGGTTCAAGATGCAGTCCCTCAAATCCATATTGGCCAGCATCAGGAAAGGGAACTTGCTCTCATCCATCGATTTAACAGACGCATACTTACATATCCCAATTCTTCAGGAACACCGAAAATTTCTCTGCTTCTGTTACGCGCACTGGCACTACCAATACAGGGCCTTTCCATTTGGCCTATCTTCGGCCCCTCGAGTATTCACAAAGGTACTGGCCATCTTACCTTCGCACGTTGCCGGTGCGCGTCCAATGTTATCTGGACAACATTTTAATCCAGTCTAGCTCCCTCCAGTCAGCCCAAGCAGATTTACAGGTCACGCTACGCACCCTTCAGGCTCACGGCTTTTCCGTGAACTACAAAAAAAGTCACATCGTTCCCACAAGAAGATTGCTCCATCTAGGAGCGATCATAGACTCCGACTCATGCACGGTTTATCTTTCCCAGGAGCGCCAGGTAAGCATCCGACAGCTCGTACAAGCCATTCGGAGACAAAGATTGGTCCCTCTCGTGCAGCTGTCCCAGCTCCTGGGAAAGATGGTTTCGTGCATGGGGATCGTTCCCTGGGCCAGACTTCACTCCAGAAGTCTACAATGGTTCCTTCTTCCCTTCCAAAGGCAGAACCTCAGCATGTCCTCAAGAAAGGTCAGGGTCCCTCAGCACACCCTGTTTTCTCTCCTGTGGTGGGCCTCGTCAGCAATGTCCAAAGGGACACTCTTCAGAGAACCATCCAGAATCACGGTGACCACGGACGCCAGCCAGTTCGGCTGGGGGGCTCATTTTCAAACACATCTCGCACAGGGCAGTTGGTCAAAACAGGACTTAAAACACAATATAAATTGGCTCGAGCTCAGGGCCATACACTTGGCCCTCCTTCGCTTCTCTTCTCTTCTGGCGGGTTGTCACGTCCTGGTGCTAACGGACAACGTGGCAGCCAAGGCCCACGTGAACAAACAGGGAGGGACCAGATCGGCGACACTCATGCAGAAGGCCCGAGATCTGGGTCTGTAGGCAGAGTCATTCCTAGGTTCCATCAAGGTGGAACATATCTCAGGGGAAGCGAATCGCCAAGCGGATTCGCTCAGCAGAGTCACAGTGGATCACTCAGAGTGGAGGCTGGATTCAGCTCTGTTCGAGGAAATCTCAAACAGGTTCGGCCACCCTCACCTGGATCTCTTCGCATCTCCGGCGAACGCCCAGCTTCCCCGGTTCTTTTCCAGGTTTCCAACAAGGGGAGCGGAGGGAACGGATGCTCTAAGGTGCAAATGGCCGCAAGGGCTGCTTTATGCCTTCCCTCCACTCCCGTTGCTGCAAGCAACAATCCTCAAACTATTACTGGAAGGGGCGGAGATAATATTAATTGCTCCGCATTGGCCACGGTGCCTGTGGTTTGCAGACCTTGTAGACCTATCGCTCTCGCCAGTGTGGAACATCCCCCCGCACCGAGTGTCTCTCAGTCAGGGGAACCTTCAACATCCAGACTCTCAGTGGCTCCAGCTAGCCGCTTGGCACTTGAGCGGGAAGGTCTAATTAGACAATACTATTCGGAAGGGGTTATTTCGACCATCCAGTCTTCAAGACGTCCTTCCACTAATCGGATATATGACGCTACGTGGAGGAACTTCTCCACCTGGTGCAGCAAGCACAAAGTAGCACCCCTTTCTGTCACTATCCCTAACATCCTGAAGTACCTCTTGGAGGGCATGAATAAAAGTCTGGCGCTCAACACCATCTGCAGACAGGTGGCGGCCTTGCAAACAGTCCTTTCCTGTGATAATCTTGCTCCCTTGTCACAACATCCAGCCGTGAGTGCCTTTTTGAAGGGGGCTGTTATGGTAAGGCCACCTGTAGTCCATCGCTTCCCGTCCTGGGACCTGCCCAAAGCCTTGCAGGCATTGACTTTGCCGCCATTCGAACCCCTGGGTTCTTGTTCGTTTCGCTACCTTTCCCTGAAGGTAGCCTTTCTCGTGGCTATTACTTCAGCTAGGAGAATTTCGGAGTTAGACGCTCTTTCAGTTCGCAAGGACTTATGTACTTTTTCCGAGGATAAGGTCATCCTACGTTTGGATCCCTCCTTTGTGCCAAAGGTTAACTCTTGGTTCCACAGATTGCAGGACCTCGTCCTCCCCAACTTTTGTCCACGTCCTTCCCATCGCCTGGAGAGACGATGACATACATTGGACGTTCGCAGAGCCCTGCTCCATTATGTCAAAAGGACTTTGGCCTTCCGTAAATCAGAGGCGCTATTTGTTTCCTTTCAGCCATCGTCCATGGGTCAGAAGGTTTCTTCATCGACCATTGGCAGGTGGATCAGGGCCTGTATCGCTAAAGCTTATGTCTCATTATCACTCCCAGTACCCTCGAACATTACGGCCCACTCCACATGGAGTGCTGCCACTTCTGCAGCCTGGCTCACTCAGGCCTCCGTGGAGGAGATTTGTAGGGCGGCGACCTGGTCTTCCCCCTCTTCCTTTGTCAAACATTATAAAATTGACAGATTTGCCGCAGCAGATGCCTCGTTTGGCAGGAGAGTGCTGCAGCAAGTCATTTCTTCTCGGGAGACACTAGCCTAGACTCCCACCCGTAGGGACATGTTGGGCTTTGGTATGTCCCACCGGTGGATTCTACATCCAATCATGCTGGAGAAGGGGTGTTGTCTTACCTGAACGCCTTTTCTCAGCATGATGATGTAGAATCCACACCCTCCTCTAACAGTCTAGGCAGGTGTCTTTGTTTGTTTTTTGTTCTGGAGCCATTGAGTCAGACTTCGTCATGGAAGCTTCGCCTCGTCAAAACTGGAGGACACTTCCTGAAGGAGGCGTGGCTAAAGTTCTGACTTAGTCTAGCTGAGCAGGAAGGCTATAATTACCCACCGGTGGATTCTACATCATCATGCTGAGAAAAGGCGTTCAGGTAAGACAACACCCCTTTTTTCTTACTTATTACCATTAACTCTTATTTTATATGTAGGAGCTAAGGATGAGTAGTCTTTAATTCAAGATTCTCTTCTATGAAAAAGAACTGGCAAGGCATAATAACTACCACCCAAACACCAAAACTACCACCAAAACACCATTTTCAGTACTAACAGCAAAGTTGGTTTACATATTTTTTGAAAAACTACTCGTCTGTTCAATCTTGTTCTTTATTTCTATGCTGTTGTCCTATCTATTATTCAAAACTAATAGGTATCAATACTGTCATAGCCTCTGCAATTATTTTTTCTATAAACTTAATTTTTGGTTCCAGAATTTTATTTTTATTGATAAACATTTTTTTCCAATTTGTTTACCCCATACATTTTGGGGGTAAAATTTACTTGCTATTTCCTAGTAGAACAATATAATCTACACAATATGTTTATTATTATGCCATTAATTTTTAGACTTTTTATGTGTTTATTCCATACTTTTAATATTGTGCTCAGGATTAAAGAATCTCTTATACCTTGCATATTTCAATATCAAGGCAAAGATATTTATACAAACCATTTGAGTATCTTGTTCCCTTACAATAGAATCAACCCAGCTCTAAAGTAATATAATCCAGTCTTTGATGCACATGAGACATCTGGCTTGATAAAACAATTTGAAATTTGATACTATTAATCCACATCATTCTTTCAGGTCTTGAAAAATCTTAACTTTAACCCTATTTCATGCAATCCCAAGCCACTGATATCCAAAAGAAACTGGTTTATAAATGCAACAAAGCTCTGCCCAATGGATTAGGGTAGAACCGGGGGGGGGGGAAGCAAAGCATGGAAGAGTGAAAGGAGCAGAAGCTGCATGTTATATCAAGGCTCTTCTATCAATTCAAGACATTTGCCATGGCAGTCTTTACCTGATTCCACCACCAAGCCCTCTGAATAATACAAATAGTCCTAAACCTACGACCACAATTGTAATCAGATGTAAAACAAAGACATTTTGAATTTGCAAATAAACAGGGAGATGGTTGGCATATAAATTAAGGAAGGAAAGGGAAAAGTGAATGACTGAGAAAATTTGTGAAAGGGATAAGGTAATAACTGACAGTGAACTTGTTAAAAAGACTTTTCATAATTTTTATTCTAACTTGTATAAAAAAGAGAAGTTAGATAGATCTAAAATAGATGCATATCTTTTAAGACAAAGGTTACTTAAGTTATCACAATCCCAGAGGCAACTTATGAATGACCCAATAACAGTCTTCAAAATATCAGAAGCTATTAAAAAACCGAAACCAGGTAAAGCTCCAGGACCAGATGGCCTTACAGGTCAATACTATAAGTGTTTTGAGGAAGAACTTCTACAGCCACTAAAGGACATAATAATAATAATAATAAACTTTATTACGGTCATAGACCAGCAATAGCCATAACTTTTTACACTATATTAAATAATAATAATAATAATAATAATAATAATAATAATAGTACAAACATTAATAGTAAATAATAACATCCCTGTTAAGAAAATACATGTTCTCAAAATGTTAGGGTCACTCCCTAATTTAGGTGAATGGATAGCCGATTAATATCTGAGTAAATATAATGTTCCAAACATAATTAGAGATATTTCCCAAAAATTGGCACAAGTTGACGACTATAAATCTGTAACCAATTTTTTTCTTGTGGACATTGCCGCAACACAGTATTTTGCCAGTGCATGCGTGATAGAAGAGTTTGAGTCTTGGAGGAGAAAGCCTACATAAAAATTGTCTGCCCTCCCTGGCAATCTCTCTAATAAAGGGAGAATATACGCTGTCCTATAAACTTGGTATAACTCACAGTACAATAAAACATGTGATATATCTTTGACTTCTCCTTTACCACATATACATACCCATTCTGCTATTGGTGTTCTCTTATACCTGCCCTGTAGGAGTGCTGAGGGAAGAATGTTAAATCTGGCTCTGAAGAAAGCTATTCTTTGTTTTGGGAAGGTCAGATTATTCAAATATCTTGCCGCTTCCCACACACCCTGTTTGATTCTATCCTTACTGTGGCTAGGCAACCTATTTAGTTCTTCTTGGAACTCCATGTCCTTTATTCTATTGGATATTACTTGCTTTGCTTGGTCAAAGCCTAGGGACATTAAGAACATTGAAGAGAGACCATAAGAGCCCAGTTTATGATCTATCGCCTGCTTCCAAGGGGAAGGAAAGTTGTCAGTCAGCACTAACGGGGACAATCCCTCTGGAAAGAAATGCATTTTAAGCCAGTGAATGATCATCATCTTCCAGGCTCTTACCTGGATTTGGGGCATGCCTGTCTCAATTCTTAATTGGGCATTTGGGGTTCCTTTGGGTGCAGCTAAGATGGCTCGCAGGAATTTGGTTTGTATGGTTTCCAGCAAGTTTTTCTTTGCAAGGGTTCCTGTTTGTGCCCCATATAGAATTTGCGCCAATGTTTTGGCCTCAAAATGTTTTAAGGCAGCAGGTACTAATTGACCTCCACCTGTGTAAAAGTGATGTTTGATTGCATTTAAGGACCTATTGGCTGCTTGCAATGTGTGATCCAAGTGTGCCTTCCATATCCCTTGCGAGTGGAAGACCAACCCAAGGTATCTAAATGTTCTAACCTGTTCCAAACTATGTCCTTCTATTTTCCAGGAGTATTGGCTGGGTCTCTTAGCAAAAACTAAAATTTTTGATTTATCAAAGTTAAGGACCAACTTGTTCTGTCTGCAGTAGCCAAGTGTTGCCCTAATGGCTCTCTTCAGTCCTATAGGAGTTTGTGAAATAATGACTGCATCGTCGGCATATAGAAGAATCGGAATTTTGCGATGTGCTAGGTTGGGCGGATGCAGATCGGGGTTCTGTAAGAGATCGATCAGGGGGTTGATATAGAAGTTAAAAAGGGCGGGAGACAGGATGCAACCCTGCCGTACCCCTTTTTGTACCCTTATTAAGCTGGTTAAAGTCCCTTGGGGATTACACCTCACTTTCAAGGTGGAATTCGCATACAATTTTTGTATGAGGAAAAGGAGGCGTTTATCAATAGTAGTGCCTTCTAATTTCTCCCATAGGGTGTTCCTAGATATTGTGTCGAAGGCCTGTTTAAAATCTAGGAAGGCCACAAACAGAGAGGATTTTTTTTATGTGTGTATTTTTGTACTAGATGGTGAGGTACCAAGATATGATCCACTGTTGATCTTCCTTCTCTAAAACCGGCTTGTTCATCTTTAATTATCCCCCCCGAAATTAGCCAATCCTGAAGTTTATAATTTAGATGTTTGGCATACATTTTACTAATAACACTCAGAAGACTAATGGGTCTATAATTTCCTGGGTCATTTCTGCTACCTTTTTTATAGATTGGTATGATAATTCCTAATCCCCAATCTCTTGGCATATGACCTGTTCTATCTATAAAAGTAAACAGAGATACTAAAATTGGGGCCCAATAATAAGAACTGTATTAACCTTATATGAGATAGTAGATATTAAGGGAAAAAGAGAGGAAATATCTGATGTTGTAATATGAGATTTATACTAAAGATTTATGTATGCTATTGAACTATTGATTAACCCAGTGATCATGTTGCTTTTTAAATACTCAACTGTAAAATGAGAAAATTAATAAAATATTATATATCTATATATATAGAAGAATATATAGGTATATATTCATGAAGACCAGTCTGGCTTTCTGCCAAAAAGACAGTTAAGGGATAATGTGAAGATTGTTTGACAATTCAAATGAATATTAAGGTTTATTGCAAGCTTAAGCTCTCTACAAGAATCTGAAGTACTAACTTAACGCAAATTGGCAGTAGATAAGAGTCAGTGGAATTCAAGGTGGACTGGACTTAGATCTCTTGTGGGCACAAAGTCCCTCAGGACTGATGACATGTTTGACCCCTCCCTCAGGCTCAGCCTGGTCATTTCCTACACATGGTTTGACAAGGATTGTGTTAACAACAGTTCAAGGACTTGCGTTCACAGTCTCCCAATTTTGTATCATTGCAATCTGTTCAGTCCAAATCTCTAAGATCAGCCATTCATGTCCAAAAATGTGTCTCTAGTACCATCCTGCAACTAGAGATAGGATAGAGTATGGGTGACAATTGACTCTTTTTTTCAACTATTGACTTAGACTGTCTTTTTTCTCCTTGTCCCACTAACTATGAGGGATGATTTTCAATCCATATGGAAAAAGACAGTGGAAAATAAAATCTCACCCTTGGACTTCTCTCCAGGTCTTCTATGGGATATGATCAAGCCAAAGCATTCATTAAACAGCATATAGTAGACACATTACATATAATGTAATTTCTATCATGTTGTGAGCCGCCCTGAGTTCTCCGGAATAGGGCGGCATAGAAATTAAATTAATAAAATAAATAAATAAATAAATAAATAAATAAATAAATAAATAACACAAATGCAACCTAGCCAGGTCTCCAATCTTCACTGCCAATGAGACCAACAGCTACGCTGTCTCCCCTATGATATACTTAATTAATCTTGAAGTACCTAACCACCAGAAGACCTTTATTCTGGCACAATGTCATGCCTTCCCGTCAGCTGTCTTTGAAGATAAATACAGGAAGATCCCCTATCTGGACTGACAATGCTCCTGTGACTCTGAACATCTGGAAACTACAGTTCGTGCACTTCACTAATGCCTGTACTACAGAGACATTTGTACTAGCCTCACTTCACCATTACTGCATAAACCAGAGTGCACAAGACAATTTCATACCTCAATGCTGCTTTCAGCTACCCACATTGTATAATGTTGCTACAATGTATAATGTTGTGAGCAGCATTAAAAATCATCAGAAAATGCCTGTGCCATAAACTAGTGTTAATGAGCATCTAGTTCACATTTCTAAAGTGGTCCTTATTATGATAGATCTAATTTGCCATGTTCCCCAATACCCACATCCAACTCCTATTCATCCTTTTAAACTTTTTAAAGATTTCTGTTTTTATATTTTTTAGCCTTTTATATGTACAATATTTTTTATTCTAATGTATCATTTATACTTTTTTAATTCTTTGTACCTCATCCTCCTTATGCTGGTCTTTGAGTGTAATAAAGAATTGATTTGACTTGATTAACTTTAACTTTCAGTATTTTATTTGATCATATAAAATTAATTAATTGTCTCTGCCAATCATTTCATACCTTAATATCAATTCTTACTGCAATTGTTAGAAATAAAAGTTGACTTTCAGTAAAACATTCATTTTTACTATTATTATTTTTCCAGCCAAACCAATGTTAGCTTTCTCCATTTAAAATATCATTGTCATTATGTTTTTCCAAGTTTACTAATAGCCTTAAAGAAGTCTTTATTGTGGTTTAAGACTATTAATCAACTTGGAAACATAATGACAATGGTATTTTAAATGGAGAAAGTTCCCAGGTACCTAATCTTTTAACAATAATATAAAATGTGTTATTTGCTACAGGGGTCCCTTTGCTTTTTCAGGTAAATTCTCAAATGTAAACATGCATATCTTGCTATTGTTAAACCTAATATCCTTATACCAAGCCATATTCTTGATACCAAGCTATAAGTTACATTATTGATTCCAAAGAATACCTTGGATGAGTAACTGAAAGTACAACATAATGTGCATATAATATTAATTTATGTTCTTAATTTTATTTCTTTGTAACTTCCTTGTCTATAATTCTAATGCCAGAAAAAAAATAAGGAAGGAGAAAGAGAGGCATTTTGGGGATAAAGATCAGTTTACCATCATCTTGGGATTTTTAAAATATAAATATTCTTTATCCATGTAAGAAAATTCAAACTGCAGTTCATCTTTTTTTTCAGGACTATAAAAGGCCATTCCAAATTATCAAAGGCTTTATCTGAATTTAGAAAAATAATCTTGATTTTTGAAAGTATATTATTGATAAGATTCAGAATGTATCTATTACTTTTTTCATGTATCTCTTCAGGGCAAATCTACTCTGGTCAGGACGTATGAGATAAGTTAAAAAGCTATTTAATATCTTTACAAGTATTGCCATAAATAGCTTGTAATCTACCTTCAATAAAGACTTAGGTCTAAATGACTTTGGGCATGTTGAGTCATTTCCTTCTGACATCTTTGTACAATAAAAAGGACCAACTAGAGAACATACATGAAACTACATGTTCAAAGCAGAAAAATTCACAAAGGAAAAAGAAAACAACATACTACCCTCATCAGCAGATACAGTGATGGCAAACTAGAAACACAAGTTTATAACACAAGCACAAACCAAGTGCTCAATTACAACCCAGCCTGCCACAAGGGAAGCTGTATAAAAACCCTATTTAGATGAGCACAAACACACTGCAGTAACCCTGAACATCACAAAAATGAAACAGAGCACCTGTACATCTTCCAACAAAATGGATATCCATGCAACTTCATCAAAAAGTGCCTGACCAATCAATCCAAAATAGTATAACCTACACAAGCTGTGAAAAGGATAAAACTGCCATGCATCAAAAACATCTCAGGAACCATCAACAGACTATTATAATCATATAGCATAATCATAGCACACAAACCAAATAAAGCCCCTCAAAACATCCCAAGTAAACCACAAGAGCAAGCAGCCCAGAAAACAGGAGTCATCTACAACATGCAGTGTAAAGACTGCAACAGGCAGAAAACTGGAAGAACACATCCATAAACAGCAACTAACTGTCAGAAGACACAGTGAATGCTCCTTAATTTGAAACACATAGAAAACCATAGTTTCAACTGGAAAACTGTGACCATCCTAGACCAAGGCAAGTTCAAAAATGCTAGAGAAGCTTTGGCACACTGACAAATCAGCCATCAACTAGCACATAGACATAAACAGCTACAAACCATTCAAGAGACAATCAACAAGCCAAAAGGGAAACAAAAAGACCAGAACACCTCATCATCAGCAATCAACACCAAGGGAGCAGAGATTAACAGCAAGATTAACATCAGAGCGAGAATCAAATAGCAAACGATACCTCAGTCAAGAAACTGCTAAACAAGCTAACAGTAAATAGCCCAACCAAAGAACCACCAAGACCACTCTCACCAACACTAAAAGGACAAGTCACTAGAAATATAAAATGACAGCAAACCCCACTCCCTTCTAGCACTGATGATGTTAATTTAGTTTGGGGAATGAAACATCTGCAAATAAACAATAAAGCTCCAGAGCACCAGGACCCTTCATTACCCCCTTTGCAAACCATAGATATAAAAGCTCTTGCCACAAGAAAGGCTTTGTTATTATAGTATGTCAGTCATTACTTGAATTAATGGGTTAATCAAAAGTTCTTGAAAGGTCTTATAATCTACTATAGAAAAAAATAATCTGGTCCTAGAGATTTGTTCAATTTCAGTTTCTGTATTACTTCGTTTGTTTCATCTCCTGTGATTGATTTATTAAGAGCTTCCTTTTGTTGATCTATACATTTTGTAAAGTGTGCTGCATTTAAGTACGTTTTGATCTTTTCCAGGTTTGATGTCTGTTTACTGTATAATGAAACCTAATATTTAACAAATTGATTAATCATCTCTTCTGTTGTTGAAACATACCGTTTTCCATCCCAAATAAAAGTAATAATTCTTTTTTCTTGTTCTTTGTGCCAACAGTTTCTCAACAGTTTATTATTTTTAAAAAATATTTATGCATGAGTTGTACAAACTAAAAGCAGGATGGTGGTGGTAGTGGTGATTCCTTTTCAGGGTAAGGAACACATGAAAAACACAGAAAAAAGTTTAAAATACTATTGCAAAGAAAGAGACATAAAACATAGAAAAAGAAATGTAGCTAAATCTAACTTGCACCAAAACTATTTAAAATACTCCTGCATACTTTTATTCTTGCAAAAAATCCTTGCTTCATTTCCATAAACTGCTCTTCATTCTTTAATTTCTCACCTCTCATTATGAAAATATATTCTGTTTCATGCTACCACTATTTTCTCAATACTCCCTTTCCTTTTGACTCATGCATTCTTTCTTCATATATTTGTTTTATGATTCAGTCATTCTTTCTACATGACTAAACCATCTCCATATTTCTTTCATACATTTGATTTTCACATTCATTTATTCAGCACCCATTCATTTTTGTTTCTGTCACTTATTTTAGCATGCAAGCTTCTTAAATACCCATCCCTGATACATTCAACTTAGGTTTTTTTATTTCTCTCGATATATCCAGCTCCCACTTCTACCTAACAAAGTAGGAAGAAATATAGTTTCATGCATAGCTCTATTTATACTTCTTTTGCCAAGTATTTATTTTAAGAGTCTATATTGTACTTATTGCATTTCTTTCATATTTTGCACATCCTAACATTTCTCTATCTTTAGTAAACATTCTATTAATATCTCAAATTTATTTATATATAAAAATTATTAAAACATATAATACTATCAGCAGTCAAAGTACAAAATCAGCATAAGCACTATACAGATCAACAGCATATCTGGATACCTAAGCCCAGTGGTAAAACCAGATCTTTAGGGTCTTATGAACAGCCAGCAGGATTGAGGCCGATCTAATCTACAGGGGTTGATATTCTAAAAGGCTAGTGCCATGACAAAAAAGGTTCCACAGGAGGACCTGCCATACAACTTCCCTAACAGATGGAATCCAAAGTATCCCATTAATTCCCCCCTTAATTTTTCCTTTCAAACAGAATTACCTTGGACCTGATACATTAAGTCCATTCTCCTTACAAAAATCAAGTCACAAAAATCAAATATTTTCTCCAAATTATTCAGGTTTTCAGACAGCAGCTTGTCAACATCTTCACACAAAAACACATATATACTTACACCCACAAACATATACCTCTTACATCAGCACAGGCATTCCTTATGAATGTATCTATACTAAACAAGCAATAGGCCATCACGGGTCTTTATCTTTGTCCTTGATTAGTATTGAACTATTTGCTAAGCATTCCATTTATTCTCATGAATAATTTATCTCTATCATATACTGCATTTACTAAATTCAGCAATCAATTATCCATTTTCTCATAATTCTCTTCTATTCCTTTTATTATATGCGTTCTCTAAATGAAACATACAATAGGCTTTTCTCCTCATTTTTATATATTTGTCAATGATCTGTTGAAGAGCAAAAAACTTATCTAGATAATCGCTTCCCTACTGGCACAACCTAAAATCTGATCATTCTTATCTATGTACCCTTTGGATCAGGATTCTACAATCATTTCTCAAACATAATTTAATCTTTATATAGTTTTTATATTTACTCTTGCTGCCTTTCCCTTTGTACAATAAAATATAGAAGCAATATTTCCATTATGAACCACAGATGCAATCTGTTCACATTCAACAATATATAAATTTGGATCATTTTCCTCAATACATAAATGAACAAATATACTATTTTTGACTCATTTGTTGAATTGGGTACAGAGAGCAGGCCATATTTATGGACAAATATTGAAAATTCAAAAGAGTTCACAAAGTTTAAGCACCACTGAATAGCTAATGGAAAAAGGAGGGAAAAGGTATTAGTCATAAATTTCACTCACCACCAAGTCTCTGTGAGAGACAATCAGGTTAAAATCAAAGTCTGCTTTTAAAATTATTTTTTTTCACAATACTCTTTGTTATATACTAGAGATCATCTTCAAATCCCAGTAAAAGTCTTCAGGATGGTGTGTTTAAGGCAACATATATTGTTCATATAGTTATTTCCAGGATTATATACTCTAATTTTAAACCATGGCAGCATTCTAAAATATGATAAGGGTGAAATCTAAGTGTAAAATTGTTATTTAATATGTTACATGTACATACAGTAACTAGAAAAAGTCTACACACTCTTTAAAATCCTGGAGAACTGGGGAACTACCAGAGGACTGGAAAAGGGCTGAAGTAGTTCCCATCTTCAAAAAAGGAAAAACAAATGGATCCAGGAAACTACAGACCTATCAATCTGACCTCAATACCTGGGAAGATCTTGGAAAAGATAATCAAGCAACAAATCAGCGAACATCTAGAGGCAAACAAAGTCATTACCAAAAGCCAACATGGGTTTGTCAAAAACAGATAATGCCAGACAAATATTATTGCATTCTTTAACCAGGTGACAAAATCAGTGGACCAGAGGAATGCTGTGGATATAATTTACTTGGACTTCAGTAAGGCATTTGATAAAGTAGACCACAACCCACTACTCGATAAGATAGAAAAAAGTGGGTAAGTCAGTCAGATGTTCAGACTGGATTTGGCATTTTTGTCTATCTATCGAGTCCTTACCAAGGACCTGGGATAGGCAGATGTGGATGTTTGATGGTATTATTATTATTATTATTATTATTTTTATTTTTATTATTATTATTATTATTATTATTATTATTATTATTATTATTATTATTATTATTATTATTATGGCATAAACCTTAGTCAACTGAACATTAAAATTGACTGGCGCTGATGGCTGACACAGGTTGCTGCCAGATCTTAGGTATCAACCAGGTACCTCCTTAAAATGTAAGATGTTCCGAGTAGCACAGTGTTTTGTAGCATTGCTGGAGTTATTGCAGGAAGCTGCAGTTTCTTGAAATATTTTGCAAAGTTTTTGGACATAGTTCCCAGTGCCCCGATGACAATGGATATCACTGTTACATGTTTCATCCATAATCACACAGTTTCGATGGCCAGGTTGCGATATTTCGTAATTTTTTTCAGTTCTTTTTCTTCGACTCTGGCATCTCCTGGTACAGCAATATCAATCAGCTGTACATTTCGGTTCTCTACAACTGCGATATCTGGCGTGTTGTGTTCCAAATGGCGATCTGTCTGTATTCGGAAGTCCCACAAGATCTTCACCCTCTCATTCTCAACAATTTTTCCCACCCTATGTTCCCACGACTTTTCGGACACAGGCAAGTCGTATTTTTTACACAATGCCCAGTGGATTAATTTAGCAACTTGGTCATGTCTAGCTTTGTAGTCAGTTTGCACGATTTTGCTGCACTCACATATTATATGTGAAACTTTGTCATTGCAAAGTCGGCAATTTGGATTGTCAGTGGATTTCTGTATTTTCACTTTCATGGCATTAGTTTGTAGTGCTTGTTCTTGAGCAGCCAGCGTTAAGCTGTTATTGATGGTTCCCATCTAAAGCCATGCCCATATCAAGTTGTTATCACATTTTCCTTCAATGTTTTTCAAATGCTGTCCATGCAAAGCTTTGGATTTCCATCTATTTAATCTGTCATCCAGCCGTTTTTCCTTATATTCTGCTTTTGTTTCATTATTTTTATAATGCTCTCTGTTTTCCCAGTCTGCAGCAGTTTTTCTGTACTTTGATTCACATAGTCATTCAAACTTCATTATTATTGTTGTTGATGTTATTAAAATAATAGGTTTTTGAGATTTAAAAAAATCAGACTTGATAAATCATTTCAGAATTTTTTTTACCTTTAATATAACATATATTTTGTACAATTCAATTGAAAACAAACTGAAATCTTTTAGGGGGAAATAACAACCTACAATAAGTATCATACCTTAAAACTAAAACTCAACAGACTATAACACATTTTTCCACGTTCTTAGATATGATCTTAGCATGCTGATCTTATTTTCCAACCTGATATTTCATTTTGGCAAGAATTTGGCAAGAATTTTCAAAAGTGGTTTCCCATTGCCTTCTTCCTAGGACTGAGAGAGAATGATTGCCCTCAGGTCATTATATGGCATTGTGCCAAAGATGGGACTTGAACTCACAGTCTTCCAGTTCAGAGGCTGATGCCTTAACCACTACATCAAATTAGCTCTCAATAATTTGGTCATATTCGTTACTTCAGCAGACCCAATGGCAAAAAGTGAAGAGGAACTAAAGAGTCTTTTGATACGGGTGAAAAAGGAGAGTGCAACAGTTGGCTTGAAACTCAACATTAAGGAAACCAAGATCATAGCATCCGGCCCTCTCAATTCCTGGCAAATAGATGGGGAAGAAATGGAGGTAGTGACAGATTTTATCTGCCTGGGCTCCAAGATCACCACAGATGGGGACTGCAGCCAAGAAATTAAAAGACGCTTTCTCCTGGGGAGGAAAGCTATGGCAAATCTAGACAGAATACTCAAAAGCAGAGACATCACCCTGCCAATAAAAGTATGTATAGTCAAGGCCATGGTTTTCCCAATTGCAATGTATGGTTGTGAAAGTTGGACCATAAGAAAGGCTGAGCACAAAAGAATTGAGGCCTTTGTACTATGGTACTGGAGAAGACTCCTGTGAGTCCTCTGGACTGGAAGGCGATCAAACCGGTCAGTCCTAGAGAAGATCAACCCTGACTGCTCTTTAGAAGGACACATCCTGAAGTTGAAACTCAAGTACTTTGGCCACCTCATGAGAAGGTGCCTAATGTTGGGAAAGATTGAGGGCAATAGAAGAAGGAGATGACAGAGAATAAGGTGGCTGGATGGAGTCACTGAAGCAGTAGGCATGAGCTTAAATGGACTCCAGAAGATGGTAGAGGACAGGAAAGCCTGGAGGAACGTTGTCCATGGGGTCGTGATGGGTCAGACATGACTTTGCAACTAACAAAGAAAATAATAATCACAAAGCTAGTTTAACAAGTTGTTGATTGCACAGCTCATAAAACAGAATAAAAACATAATTTGTAAAATGATGTAATAATAAATAAAATGATTTAACCTTTCCTAACTGCAGTTATACACTAAACCTCCTGTTCAATATTCAACCTAAAACTATCTATTCCTCTTAACAGGTTCTGTAACAATATAATCATAAATTGCTCTTGAAAGGTATTTTTTGTGTATGTGCCTTCAAGTCAGTATTGACTCCTGGAGCAAGTGCCTCAACAAGTCACTGTAACTTTCTTGGAAAGATGTGGGAAGTGGTTTACCATTGCCTATTTCCAGGACTGAAAGAATGTGATTGGCCCAAGGACATCCATCTAGCTTCCTGCCCGTGGCAGGACTAGAAATTACAATCTCCCAGTTTCTAGTCTGGTGTCTTAAGCACTGCACTAAATGGCCCTCAACTCCTGAACTAGAACTGTAACATTAAATATAATTAATTCAGAGTAAGCAACGTTCAGTGACATTCTTTCATAAATTGCACTGGAAGTAGTTATTAAGTAAAATATTTTGTGCATACCTCTGTAGTCTAAAAATAATGCAAGAGATAGACATGTAAAATGGAGCAACAGATTTTGGCTTATTTTGTTAAAGAATGTAAGAGACCATTGACATCTTTTTACATTATTTCTACAGCTGCTGAATGCATGCCCTCATTATAAATAGGCCAGTCAATATTTATTTTACACATCTCCTTAATAAATGTTCAGATTGGAGAAAAGAATGGAGGAGGGAGGGAAACCTAGTTAAAAATAATAGTCCTCAATGATTAACACAGTTTCTAAATATTGTTTAGAATAATATTTTTAGAGAAGGAAAACTGGAGTATATATTCATTGACCAGAGAAATGCTGTCACTCAACAGAAAGAGAGCAATCATGGTGTGAAATCAAAAAAGAAAAAAAAAAATCCAACAATCTTTTAAATTCATATTAGAACTAATGTTACAATCGGTAAAAACAAATTATCGTTAATAAGTTATCTAAATCTCTTTTTAATTTTTATTTATCTGGTTCAGTATACTGTTCAGAAATATCCACTTCAGTTGATTTATAGAAGTGCAAATCAAATTATGTAACATAATAAATCAATACTGCATTCAAATCGGTGTAATCTATTTTTCTTTTTTATATAATTTTATTAAAAGTTCTAAAAAATTAAAAACGAATACAAACTGATATGAACTGAGAAGAAAAGAGAAAAAAATCAGAAAGAAAAAAGTGCATGAAAAGAAAAAATAAAATAAAAATAGAAAAGGCATAAAAATACAAAGTTCAATCTTCTTTATAACAGTTATAAATACAATTACAAATTTACCTCTTACTCTAAGGCTATAACACTCTCTTCTTTCTATAATCTATCCTGTGAAAGCATCAAAGCTATAAATTTGAAGTTTATTTTTTACATTTTTATGCAAATATCCATAAAGACTTTTCAGTCATCAATAAATATAGATATTGACATTTCTGTGATCAAAGAAGTCAATTTGGCCATCAGAACCTAAGGAAGAAACCGGGAGACTATGAGTTCCAGTCCTGCTGGTGACTTTTCTCAGCCCAACCCATCGCACAGCTTGAGGAAAGATATTAAGTATCTTCACCACCTTGAGTTGCTTATAAAAATATTAAAGGTGGGGTTTTTAAAAATCTAAAAAAGGGATATATAAGGAAAGATTATTGTCCGATAACATGATTTAATTAATATGTTTTGAAAATAGTTTCATCTTTTCTTTTTCTAGAATAATTAAAATTAAACATATATGAAAGTCTTAAGTACTGAAAAGGTTAAATTGGCTTGGCTTTCTTTTTCTCCTCTTTTCTTTCTCAACTAAGATATTCTGAGAACCGTCCATTTAATTCCAAAACAGGAAGCCAGAAAGGAACACTTAGTTACAGTATTCTAATCTCTTGCAGATCTTTTGGAAAGTATTTTTCTAAACAATTGCTGAAAGAACTTTTTTTTAAAATCTACATGCTATTATATGTAACCTAATTGCAGTGCTGTAAAAAAGTAAGATAAATTATTTCTGATAGATGAAGAAATGCTCAGTTTCAAAATTTGGTGGTGATGATGGTGGTAGGTAAATAGAAGGGAAATTGCTTACCATTTAATGATGCAGCAGGAATAAATTACAGTGTTTTAAATTTATGACATTTCTTTCAAAACAGTTTAGACTAAACCTAAGCACGAGAGCAAAGTATATAGGAAACGCTAGGATATTTGAAATATATATACAGTACTACTTTTCATTCTAAGCAATTGGTATCTTTTAAGTGTAAACATAATTCCTGAAATTGAAACTAAGAACAGTCTACAAATTTTTTTGCAATTCTTAACTATTTCATCTGTAAATCTATACTTACACAAATATCCAAGCCCAGAGGAGTTTAGTATGACTCATTTGTGAATAGACATATAAGGTAGTCCTTGACTTACAACCACAACTGACCCCAAAATTTCTTTTGCTAAGTGAGACATTTGTTAAGTGAGTTTTGCCCCATTTTATAACCTTCCATGCCACAGTTGTTAAGTGAATCACTTAAATTGTTTGTAACACTGTTGTTAAGTGAATCCGGCTTCCCCATTGGTTTTGCTTATCAAAAGGTCGCAAAAGGTGATCACATGACCCCGGGATACTGTAACTGTCATAAATATGAATCAGTTGCCAAGCATCTGAATTTTGACCACATGATCATGAGGATGCTGCAACGGTCATAAGTCACTTTTTTCAGTGTTGTTGTAACTTCGAATGTTCACTAAATGAACTGTTGTAAATCAAGTACTACTATAATGGATTATATTGTAAGTGTCAGAAAGTGCTGGAGGGTGCTCTCTGAGCTTGCTTGTTTTCTTGCAGACATTTCATTACCCAAACTAGGTAACATCATCAGTGCTAGTAAGGAGTGCAGTTTCCTATCAGTTTATATTCTAGTGGCTTGCCTGTTAATGTTGGTGAGGGTGGTCTTCGAGATCCTTTGGTTGGGCTGTTTGCTGTTGGCTTCTTTGGCAGTTTCTTGATTGGGGTATTGTTTACTTGATTGTTGGTCTGATGTTAAAATTGGAGTTAATCTATACTGATCTGGGTGCTGATTGCTGGTGGAGAAGTTCTTGGATCTTCCTTTTTGGGCTGGGTGATAATCTCTTCTGCATAGCCTATAGATGTTTTAATGTCTATGTGTCTATTGATGGCTGATTTGTCAGAGTGCCAGGCTTCTAGAAATTCCCTGGCATATTTAGACTTGGCTTGGTCTAGGATAGTCACATTTTCCCAATTGAAACTATGATTAAATCTATCTATGTGTTGTAAAATTAAAGAATTTTCATCATGTCTTCTGATTGTTAGTTGGTATTTGTGGATGCGTTCTGCCAAGTCTTCTGACTGTTTGTCCTACATTGTTGTTGCAATCCTTACATTGTATGTTGTAGATAACTCCTGGTTTTTCTTCTGAAATTGTTGGGTCTTTTGGTCTGCTTAGGATGTTTTGAAGGGCTTTAGTTGGCTTGTGTGCTATGCTCCTCCATGTGGTGTTAATAGTCTGTTGGTGGTTTCTGAGATATTCTTGATGTATGGCAGTATAATCTTTTTAGGGTTTGTGTTGGCTGTGCTGTATTGGGTTGAATGGTCAGGGACTTTTTGATAGAGTTGTGTGGATAACCATGTTGCAGAAACCTGGAACAGCGGAAAAAGGAAATACAGCATCTATACAACATGGTTTAGGAAAGAAAAACCAAATGTACAGGTATAGGGGGGTGCCTTGCTCAATAGTAGTAACTGTGAGAGGGATCTCGGAGTCCTAGTGGACAATCATTTAAATATGAGCCAGCAGTGTGCTCCAGCTGCCAAAAAAGCCAACTCAGTGGTGGGCTGCATTAACAGGGAGATAGAATCAAGATCACATGAAGTACTAATACCACTTTACAATGCCTTGGTAAGGCCATAGTTGGAATACTGCATCCAGTTTTGGTCACCATGATGTAAAAAAGATGCTGAGACTCTAGAAAGAGTACAGAGAAGAGCAACAAAGATGATTAGGGGACTGGAGGCTAAAACATATGAGGAACGGTTGCTGGAATTGGGTATGTCTAGTTTAACGAAGAAAAGGACGAGGGCAGACATGATAGCAGTGTTCCAATATCTCAGGGGTTGCCCCAAAGAAGAGGGAGTCAAGTTGTTCTCCAAAGCACCTGAGGGCAGGACAAGAAGCAACGGATGGAAACTAATCAAGGAGAGAAGCAACCTAGAACTAAGGAGAAACTTCCTGACAGTTATAACAATTAACCAGTGGAACAACCTGCTTCCAGAAGCGGTGAATGCTCCAATACTGGAAGTTTTTAAGAAGAGACTGGACAGCCATCTGTCTGAAATGGTGTAGGGTTTCCTACCTGAGCAGGGGGTTGGACTTGATGACCTCCAAGGTCCCTTCCAACTTTTATTATTATTATTATTGTTGTTGTTGTTGTTGTTGTTGTTGTTGTTGTTGTTGTTGTATGATTTAACCAAATATAGCATTGTGTTTTGAGAATCTAGATGGTAGTGCCAAATGAAGGTGGCAAATGAAGGCTGAGACCAAGTTGCAATACAACAAATGTCTGGCAATGTTATGTCTTCTAGGATTGCTGCTGATGTAGAAACACTTTTGTTGAATGGGCCCACACAGCTAGAGGCAAATAACACATAGGCAGGAATGACAGATTCTGTTAGGCAACTGCAATCCTCTGCAGAGAAGCTAGCAAGCTCCTTTGATGTCCATGACAAACACAGAGCTACACTGTCTTTCATAAAAACTGAATTCCATCTAGAAATGAAATCAGGGATTTTTTTAACATCCAAAGAGTGGCATGCTGGTTCCAACTCTGTAACTGCACATAAAAAAAGGAAGTTAGTGAATATCTGAGTGTAATACAATTTCATGTTTGTGAAAAAAGAGGAACAGCAGATCTACTCTATGAGTGTTAATTCGATTGCACATCTTGCTATAGTACTGGTAATAAGAATACCATTTTTACAATTGGCAGTCCGTCATAGCCAGCAGCTCAAAGAGCTTATACTTTAATGCATATAAAATACTAAATATTCCATGAAGGAGAATTAGAGAATAAAGATTAGTGAATTCTATAACAAATTGCTTTGTAAGAATATGTATATGCACCGAAGGATGTTCAAGTGGAATATGAAACACTGTAATTTTTTCATTTATTCAGAAAATTTATCTGGCTGCCTATTTCAAGCAAAAATCTTTGAGTGGATCACAATACTAAACAATGAAAACCACATACACAAAAACATACCTGTTTCATTTTATCACCTATCACTGCATGGAACAAGTCATCACCATTCTCTCATGACTTCTTAATATATCTGCCTTCGTTTAATCCCAAATAGTACAATTGTCAGATTTCAAATCAGGTATGGCTGTAAATCTTTCTAGGAATCCAATCCCACATCCACGAAATAACAGACTAACAGATAACAGAATAATAAAAATAATAGAAGCTACAAAACTTTAGTTAAATAAGTATTTAAATCCTAAGCCTTTTCCTCACATCTCTACAAGTCAATGCATATTTTGATGTTATTTTTCCAGCATTGTTTTAGAAAACCCATGCTTAATGCTTACACAAATGTTCTGCCTGGTATGAATAGTAATGCTTCCTATCTCACAGCTTCACTCTTTAGATGAATCATGCATGGCAGAACAGCAGGGTTTGGCCATATTAATTTGCTGGTGTGCTACACAAGCTTCCTCTTTATGAACTAATTTTGTCATGCCCATTTCTATATAATTAAACAAATGGTGAATTACTGGAGCAAGCTTGCCTCACAAAATGATTTGATATCTCATATAGATATGGTGGTGTTTGAGCCAGTGGTGGGATTCAGCCAGTTCTGTTCTGACGGTAGCTAATTTTTTGTTGCCCAGGTCCAGAATGGACTTCCGGAAGTGGCATCCACAGAGAACCAGTTGTTCACATATTTGAATCCCACCACTGGTTTGAGCTAAGGAATAAGGTATTGGTAGAATGACATTTATTCCATATTTCATCTAATATCCTGCTTTCTGAACCACTGGATGAGAATGATAATTATCATTCAGCTATATATACTGAAGAAGAAGATAGAGATTAGTGCTGTGGTGAAACAGGGGTTCCCAACCAGGAGTGTGAGATGATATTCCAGGGGATGCGAAAACTTGGGTTTTCAAAATTATAGTGTATATGCATAATTTGTTGCTGTTATTTCAAACTTTTGTAAGGGGTGCAAGAATATATCAGAAGCGATCTAGGGGAAAATAGAAAAGGTTGGGAGCTGCTGCTCTACAGCAATACATCCCAAACCTGGTTAAGTTACCCAAAATTGGGTAAAAGTGGGGGTTTTTTGGGGGGGAGGAAATAATGACACACAAACTCATTTTCCAGTCACAACAGGAACATTTAAACCAACTTAAGTATTTTATCAACATTGAGTAAAAAGAATTTTCTGCTAAGCAGTTGTGGGTAATGAAGGAAAAGGGTTGGGAAGCACTGCTCTAGAAGTTTTTTTTAGCTTTCTCAATATCAGTGATAGAAATTGGGTTCTGCCAGAAATCTTGTTGTTCACAGAAATGCTATAAATATAAGAACAGAAATTGGAGTTACTGCATGATTGCACAGCCTGCAATATCAGATCAGAACCTACATAGGCTGGCAGTGTATTCTCTAATCCAATGGTTTCAGCTGGAGGTGAAAAGCTGGTTATAAAACTGTTTCCACAACAGTCCCTATTTCTGGCACTGTCCTGGAAACCAGTTTTTCTCAGGCTCAGCTGACACCCAAAATTAGTTTGACTCTAGCTTTTCTTTATTCATTGGACCCTGCAACTAGAAGTTTGCTGCTGTTCAACATGCTGTTGCCCCACTCAGAATTAAGAGGAACACTTTAGGTCTCAGAGGCTGTAGTTCACAGATTAGAATTGCAGAGCCTGAAGTTTGTATCTACACCTTGGATACAATGAACACCTCTAAGTCCTTATTCTTGTTCCCAGAAGGCAATTCCAATATCAACTCATAAAGAGCAATAATTTTATCACAATCCAACTGAGCAGCATAACATCACACAGGATTTTTAAAAATGGTATTTTGCCTGGGGATATGCCAAGCCACTCCAATTCAGACTGAACTTCATGAATGTGGGACACAGATATGGTCAAATGCCATCTCCCGGCTTTTGGAGAAAGCTCATTTGTCTGATATTTTGGATCGACAGGCATGTTTTCCTCCACAAACAGACATTTGGGGAAACATCACAACCTTAGCAAGGTGTCACAAGCTTAGCAATAAATCCACACTGATTCTTGTTCATACAACAAAACAAGAGAATCTGGCACTAAGTAACGCATTAGACCTCAAATGCCAGAAGCTGTTTGACATGACTATCTTTGCCCTTATATTTGGTAGAGGGTTGGGGGTTTTTTTGTTTATTTGTTTTGCTTCATAGGTTAGTAACTCCCTAAACCTTGCTGGATTCTTTTGATGATTTCATGAAAGGCAATTCCCTGTCTGTTGGCAAACAAGAAGTGCAGGATTTTTAACACCAGGATTTTAAAGAGATGCTGGGGTCCACTGTGCTTCAGATACTCTGAGACCAACAACACTTCTTGAGCCAGTGTTATCAATGCTAATGGCTGTCTAGCTTTAAACATGGATATAGTCTGAATTACAGTCAGTACTGATTTAGCCCTTGTAGCTGCTAGCGAAACCTCTTGCCAGAAAAAAGCTCAAAATCAGGACAAATGATTATTCTGTGCTTGCTTTGAAAGGCCTTGACAGCAATGGCATGCATTAATTAAATGCCCATCATCCAAGCACAACAGACATACTGCATGTCCATTAGAAGCATGCCACAAAAGCCACTTCAAATTAAAACAATTCAAAATAGAAGATTTTGTTTGTTTACAGCTGAACAACAAAAAGAGTATCCATTACATAGAACCTAAAGACTTTCTGGCAGTAAACCAAGAGCCTCTCCATTCCTGTGAATGTTTCCTACAATAACAATGCTAGTTGAGCCCCTCCCCCACAACTTTTAGAGGATGACAGAAAAATAATCTCCACCAATCATCAACTAGTGAAACCTCCTTTCTTGGATGTAGAAACCTAGTAATAGACATCAACTATCCTTTCAACAAGTCTTAAGGATACTTCTATGGAGCATCCTAAAAGCTCAAAAAAATTATAAATGTGTTAAGAGTTGTAGAAACACCCTGATCACTCACCACATTATGGTGTATACCAATAAAATTTGTAAATCCATATTTTAATATAAAAACATAATATGAATACACACATGGTTTACTTATTTCAGAAAGAAGTAGAAACCCAATATATTCCCTTGCAATTTTAATATATGCATGAAGTCTAATTATCCTCCTTACACTCTGAGCAGAAGTTATGACAATGAATAAAAATGAACCCCTTTAACGGGTTACTCTAAGCCAGCGGTTCTCAACCTGTGGGTCGCGACCCCTTTGGGGGTCGAACGACCATTTCACAGGGGTTGCCTAAGACCATGGGAAAACACATATTTCCAATGGTCTTAGGAACCGAGACACCGCTCCTCTATCTGTCTCCAGGCGGATAAAAACAGCACAGAGAACGGTAAGACTGAAAGCATCAAAGGAGCAACTCCCCGCCTCTCAGGTAGAGCTAGCAAGAGCCAACGACTCAGCCCGCCTTCTCCCAGCCTTTTCACCAATCAGAAGCTGCGGCCCAGACATTGGCATCTGTGACATGACTTCCCGGGGAATCTGAGAAGCCCGCGGAGCTGCTCCAGATCGCACTTGCATGCAGTTGCTTGCACCTCAGTGGAAGAGGGGAGACGGGATGGCGGGGAGCTGAGGGGGGTGAGGCAGGAGAAAGAGCAGGAGGAGGAAGGAGGGAGGGAGGAAAGGAAGGGTTGTTAGCTGTGGAATCAGCATGCCGGAGGGCTTTGCCGTGGGGGTGGGTTATTTTTGTAGTTTGATTCCCTCCCTTTTGGAGGGAGAAATGGACATTTTATGATCTGGGGGGAAAAAATCTGGTGTCTGTAAATAAAAGCACCGGCGATCATCTTTTCTTTCTGCCAGCTCGCCTTGATGCATTCAGTGCAATTGCGAGGGAGGGCGGCTGCTGTGGGCAGCAAAAGACAGGCTGGTGCATCAGAGGTGTTGTTCACTTGCTTGCCTCCTTTCTGTTGACCACCCCCGTATAGATCAGAGTTGCTGCTTTGCGCGGGCATAAACCAGGATGGCCATTTGTGGGGTTGGTCTCTGTCCTTGCGTGGGGGGGTTGCAAGGGCAGAGACCAACCCATGGGATTTTCCTCGGGGTTGCTAGGAGCTGCGCTTAAACTCGGAATCGCCTGGTTGCAAGCGAAGAGAAGGGAGTTGGCGCGAGTGAGAAAGCCAGCAAGTCAGCCTGCCTGCCCGAATTGCAAGCTTCCCTTCGCCTTTTTCATTGTGAATCGGGAGCAAGCCAACCTCGGGATTTTCCCGCCTCCCATCTTTAAACGGCTTCCTTTTATTCTGCCTCCTGCCTGGTTGGGATCCAAAGGCGAGGCTCCGATTGGGGAAGTGTATACTCCACTGCCAGAAATTGTTAGGAAAAAAAATACATTGAGAGAGGGACTTGTCATAAAACATTTAGCTGAGAATCAAGTACACTCAGTGGAAGGTGAAAATGTTGGAAGGAGAGAATGAAATAGCTGGAATTTGGGACAACTGTAAAGTCGTATCCTTCTGTTTTGGGAAACTTCCATGAAAAAGCATTAAGCATCCCACCCACCCAACCCCTTCTTGTTCTCCTTTTGCAGCCTCCTCACAGGCAGAGGAGGTCGTTTTCTAGGAGGGGGAGCAGAGGGAATGCTTCAAAAGTTTGCCCCCCCACCCCACCCTCCCTTGCTCAAATAATTTGGCTCCTCTTAGCTCATGGGGAGGGGAATGGGAGCTGCGCGTGCGCGCGCTGCAAAACAGCCTCCCTCACCAAATGTGTAAATCCACTTTGGGGAAGGAGGGTGGAGAAGGAAGCCGCCGGGTTTACTTGTGAGTAAGCATCCCAGAGGCTCCTCTTCGCCGCTGCCACCCTTAAACGACTCCCTCCTGAAAAAGTTTGCTTTCTAGATATCTAACTTTCCCCATCCTAAAAAGGGTCTTTGGCAGCGCAAGAGAAGGCGAGGGAGAAGGGTTGGGGGAAAAAACAGCAAACAAACCCGGGGAACCCGTTAATCAATGCGCAGCCTTAGCGGGGTAAAGGGCTGAGCCAGGACTGACTCTCATCCTTACTCGTGAGTAAACCCTGCAGGGTATCCACCGGTGGGAGGGGAGCGACCCTCCAGGATCCCGACCACCAGCTGGACCGAGTGCTTGGAGAAACAGATCCCGGAGAGGGAATAAAAGTCGGAGCGGGTGAGGCTTCGACCCCCTCCAGTCTTCGAGGACCCCCCCATCCGATTGTCCCTCTCCTCAGCTGGAGACCCTCCGGAGCAAGATGGGGGTTTTTTGGAGGGCGATGGGGAAGTGGCGGCTCGGCGGGCGGGTTCCCGCCTGCCTGCAAATGTCGGGCCCACGGGGCTCAACACAGAGTCGACAGTCCAACATAACTTCCCTCCTCGGATGCGAAAGAAGGAATCTCTCCCGCCCATGTCCCTTCCCCCCCTCAAGCGACAACAGGAGGTTGCAGACAACTAAGTCAGCCTGTGCAGGAAGCCCTGGAATGGCCAGTTCAGGGCGCCTGATTGCAGTGCTGGATGTCTTTTGCTCCTCCTAGAAGCCGGTGGCAAGAGAAAGAAGTCATTCAAACTTCAAGCTAGCTACTGGATGCCTATTTGCACTTTTCCCCCCTTTTTTTGAGTACTTGTCTGCCAACCCACCCCATCTGTAAAAGAAAAAGTCTTCCACTCAAGCATAACTTTTAAGGAATTAAAGGATCTTTGAGAGGAAGAGAGGGAGAGAGAAATAGAGGGAAAGAAAGAGGGAGAAAGGGAGAGAAAGAAAGGGAGAGAAAGAGGGAGAGAGAGAGAAAAGGAGAGAGGGGGAGAGAAATAGAGAGAGAGGGAGAGAAAAAGGGAGAAAGAGTGAGAGAGAAATAGAGGGAGAGAGAAAGGGAGAGGGAGGGGGAGAGAAAGAAAGGGAGAGAGGGAGAGAGAAAGAAACAGGGAGAGAGAGATTAAATTAGTAACATGGTTGTTAAGGGAATCTGGTTTCCCCCATTAACATTGCTTGTCAGAAGGTTGCAAAAGGCGATCACATGACCCTGGAACAATGTGACCATCATAAATATGAATCAGTTGCCAAGCATCGAAATGTAAATCACATGACCCTGGGGATGCTGCAACAGTCATAAGTGTGAAAAATGGTCATGTCACTTTTTTCAGTGCCCTTGTAACTTTGAACAGTCACTAAGCAAACTGTTGTAAGTCAAGGACTACCTGCACTTTATCACTTTTTTCCATTTGTAACAATGAAAATACATCCTGCATATCAGATCTTTACATTACGATTCATAACAGTAGCAAAATTACAATTATGAAGTAGCAATGAAAATAATTTTATGGTTGGGGGTCACCACAACATGAAGAACTGTGTTAAGGGGTTGCGGCATTAGAAAGGTTGAGATCCACTGCTCTAAGCACTATGATGCCCAAATATAATTGTCTCGTTCACTTTTGCACCATTTTGCAGATCACAATATAAATTTTCCCTAAAAGTTTATTAGTTCAATAATTATCCTAATTCTCTAACTAAATAACATACTAAACCAGACTCTTAGGCAACATACTAAACCAGACTCTTCAAGGACATCCTTGTATACAAACAGTACTTCACAAATGCAACACTTTAAAGCAACATGGATTATAGCCGGTTTCACAGTTAGTGAGCACTTATCCTGTAAGATTAAGAGGCAATGAGTTACTTAATATAACGGCACATATCCACTAGTGAAAGGGATGAGTTTCTTGTCCCTGAAAAGAGAATTAAGTTTTCTCCCAAAAGTGGAGGGAGGCGGGGAATTGTGCAGAGAGAGAAAACAAGAAAACTCTTTTTTATAGCAGGAAAATTACTGTCCAGCTAAATCCAGAGAATATAGAATAGACTACTGTAATACAGAGCATTAACTCAAAATAGGTGGGAATTGTATAGTAATCGTGTTTTAAGAAAAACTGACTTGCCTCACCTAATGTCTGGTTTTTTTGGTTATTTAAAATGGTGGCAGAATTTTCAAATACATCAATATTTATGAGCTAAATCATTTTATAGCATTAATCATGCATCTGTAATATTATTTAATAAAAATGAATTCTAATATTAGAAAGAACAAAGTACTTCCTTAAGTAGAAAACAAACTGGATTCCTTTTATTTAATTCTTAATTGTATCATCACAATTGTCACAATTGTCACAATTATAAAGCATGTTAAAACCACCACTAGATTTTGTTTAAGATTTTGTTTGTTTAAGAAGCTGATAGTTTATATCAAGTCAGTAAATTTTTAAGAGACATACAATTTGTTAAAGCAATCAAGAACAGCTTTTTAAACAGACCATTTTAAATTAGTTTTTTTTATCTTTAATATTGATACTTCCCTAAACTTTTGCTATGATCCTTTGAAACATATAATGTGTACAATATATCCAAGACAAAAATTGTGACATCACAAATGAATACATAATGGTCTATTGCTTTTATGTCAAATTAATTCTTTGCTCTGACAGCAAAATTTTATCCATAAATCCATACTAAAACAAAATAAACTAGAAATATTTAATTAACAACTTTACAGCTTAAAGTTAAACTTTACATGTAGCTTTGATCTTTAAAATGGCAAGGCATTTATATTTTAGTAAAGATCATGATCTATAATACCATGATTCAAAAATGATTTAAAACTTTTAACATAAAAATGTAACATATATTTAGCTAGCAAAACATTAAAATATAATCAAAGGCCACAGAACAGAACTTTTCAGTTTCCAGCTTCACAGAAATCAACCTAACATTATGGTATGACACTTACAATTGGTATGACACTTACAATTGTAGCTCAATATAAAACATTTAAGGCATTTTGAATTTGGATTCAACCACTTTTGAGATTCAGCAGAAATTGTAATTCCTTTGTATATATAAGAGTCTTGTTCAATAATAGAAATTTTCCACTATATTTTATTTGGTAATATTTCAAAATAAAGCAAGTATTTCAGAGACACCAAAATCATTAATGCGTCATCATTTTTAAAGTTAACTTTAATATTTTGGGTATTGATGTCAATAATCTACGTTTTAGCCAGTTCTTCAAGTATTAAGTTACTGGTCTCCTGTCTCCATTAATATCCTGGGATAAGTGATTTTCTTAATTTTGAGACGGTCACATTCTTGCCAGGATTAAGTGAAGCATTTCAAGAAGATGATAAGATAAACACACCCTCCTTGTCTGTGGCAAGTTCAAATGAGATGACACTACTGAAAACAGATGTGATCAGTTGTTGTTTAGGGCAATGTCAGTTGGCTGGAAATGCACATGAGATGTAACTTTAATGCAGGGAAGGTGCTGCTACTTATTTGTCAGTTTGGAAAGACTCATTCATCTTTTGGGCTCTCTGTAGCAGAATAAGCAGAAGGTCTTTGATTTCTTCTTTCTTTCATTTTTTTTAGTATTTTTAGTGTTTCTGAATATTATTCACATACTGCCTTGGAATAAATACAAGTACGATATGGTCATTTTTAATACTAAAGTATTTACAAATCCTGTTGGGTTGGAGAACAAGGCAATATACACCACACCATAGTCCATCCACCTAGCGGGACTCCTCGGAGATCTCGTCTTCACTGGCCACCCATGCTGCTGTTTACTGCTGCTGCCATTGCTTCTCTTGTCACACTGGATTTCAATCCAAATTAAATCTGGGGGGAAATTGCCCCAACTCCAACTAAATCTCCACAACATTCACAAACCATCTTCACCTTTAAAAACAACTCCTAACATCACAGAACAAAACCCTATGCCACCAGCCTCAGCATCATGCTTCAAAAAGTCTTTCCACACATTCCACAGTTTCCACACATTCCCATTATTTTCCACCAATAATTACCATTCATTTATCATAAACTCATGATTTATTTGGGAATAAATGTGGTAAAATAAAACAAATCCTTCTAATATTATTCTTAAATCATAGTTTTAAAGATTAAGAAATCTAGTCTTAAAATTTATTTATTTCTTCTATTTTCTTTCAAAGACTTCATTTCATCCTATTTTTTCCCAAAGAACTCATCAATCTAATCTAAACTAATAGAATATTTCACTTTGCATATTCCTTCTGTCCCAATAAACAAAAGAGCAAGAGGATACCTGTTGCCAATCTGACTGTATTCATTAAGCCCACTTACCCCGGGATTTTCCCATTGCCCCACATAACATGTGAGAATACTTAAATCAGAGACATCGAAATAAATCCCCCTATCTCATGTGCTCCACTGTCAGTATCTCTAGAAAGAGGAATTTAAGCCTAGTCCTTCATATGATCCTTCCTCACACAACTGGAACATCACTGATGTCCTATGGGGGTCTTGGTGCTTTCTGAGCTTGGTTGTTTTCTTGCAGATATTTCATTTACCTGATAAAACACCCATGCTCAGAGAGCACCAAGGACGCCACAATTCAACACTAAGCTATACTCTCTTCTATTGATATTGATGGCCTACTTTGACATTCTTGCTTGCCACAGCACAAGGAATATCCTCTTCCTATGCAACTCATATTTGGTAGCTTTCCCTTTATATCTCTAACTACCTGAGCAACAAAGTCAAATACTTCCTGAACAGTCTCAAGGGCATGGGTAGCACTCCACAAAAGGCAAAACAGGTATCCTCCCTTACCCAAGAGGTCCATAAGCTAGCCATGAACTTCTTGGCATTTGGCCACCAAAAAGCCTAGGTTTAAATGCCAGAATTAGTTGGTGCTATTCATAGCAGCCATTATCCTCTCTTCTCCTCTTCTTTTTCCATTTGTCACACTATGTTCTTTCCCAATTCATGGATCAAGATAATGTACCCTAACTGCTACAACATTCAAAACAAACAGGAAAGATATGTTCACATCCACTCCCCTAAGTCATAAGCAACTTCAGGGCACTGTCACATTACTCACAAAAAAAATCATTTGTGTCTTAATCAGCGCCTTGAACTTTCTTAAGCTCTAATGTATCTGTTAGATAATTCATTCATTTTAAATCTCTAATAGTTCTCTAACAAAACCCATACTTTTATTCTGTATCCAGGAGCACATATCTTTACTCTAGACCAGGGGTAGGCAACCCAAAACACTCAAAGAGCCACTTGGACCCGTTTCCCACCGAAAACAAAACACTGGGAGCCGCAAAACCCTTTTGATATCTAAAATGAAGATAACACTGCATATATCCTTTTTTACCTTTAGTGTGTGTGTGTGTGTGTGTGTGTGTGTGTGTGTTTGTGTTTGTGTTTGTGTGTGTATATATAAAATAAAGGTAAGAAAAGGATATATGCAGTGTTATCTTCATTTTAGATGTCAAAAGGGTCTCTGTCACTTTCTTCTCTCTCTCTTTCTTTCCTCTTTCTCTTTCCTCTTTCCCTCTTTCCTCTAACTTTCTCTCTCTTTCTGTCTCTCTTTTATCCTCTTTCCTCTCTTTCTTTCCTCTTTTTCTTTCCTCTCTTTCTCTTCTTTCTTTCTTCTTTCCTCTCTTTCTCTTCTCTTTCTCTTTCCTTTCTTTTCTCAATCTTTTTTCTCTTTCCTCTCCCTCTCTTTCTTCTTTCTCTCTTTCCTCTCCCTCTTTCTCTCCCTCTTTCCTCTTTCTCTCTCTTCCTCTTTCCTCTTTCTTTCCTCTAACTTTCTCTCTTTCCTCTTTCCTCTCTTATTTCTTTCTTTCCTCTCCCCCTCTCTCTTTCTTTCTCTTTCCTCTCCCTCTTTCTCTCTTCCTTTTTCCTCTTTCTCTCTTTCCTTTCTCTCTTTCCTCTCTCTCTTCTTTCTCTTTTCTCTCTTTCTCTTTCCTCTTTCCTTTCTTTCTCTTTCCTCTTTCTCTTATTTCTCTTTCTCTCTTTCCTAACTTTCTCTCTCTTTCCTCTCTCTTTTCTCAATCTTTTTTCTCTTACCTCTTTTTCTCTTTCCTCTCCCCCTCTCTTTTTCTCTTTCCTCTCCCTCTTTCTCTCTCTCCCTTTCTCTTTCCTCTCTCTCTTCTCTCTCTTTTCTCTTTCTTCTCTTTCTCTTTCCTCTTTCTCTTTCTTCTAACTTTGTCTCTCTCTTTCCTCTCTTTCTCTTCTCTTTCTCTTTCCTCTCTCTTTCTTTCCTCTTTCTCTTATTTCTCTTTCTTTCTCTCTTTCCTCTAGCTTTCTCTTTCTTTCCTCTTTCTCTTTCCTCTCTTTATTCAATCTTTTTTCTCTTTCCTCTCCACGTCTCTCTTTCTTTCTCTCTTTCCTCTCCCTCTTTCTCTCTCTCCCTTTCCTCTTTTTCTCTTTCCTCTCACTCTCTCTTTCCCTTTCTTTTTTCTCTTTCTTTATCTCTGTTTCCTTTCTCTCTTTCCTCTAACTTTCTCTCTCTTTCCGCTCTCTCTCTGTTCTCTTTCTCTTTCCTCTCTCTTTCTCTTATCTTCCTTTCCTCTTTTTCTCTTTCCTATCTCTCTCTTTCTCTCTCTCTCTCTCTCTCCCTCCAGGTGAAGAGAGAGAGAGAGCGGAAAGGCAGATGGCACCAAACGGACGGGGAGGGGGAGCAGGACGGGAAGCAGCAGCTCCCAACCACCCCCCCTGCCGCATCCTCAGCCAAATGGATGGGGAAAGGGAGCAGGATGGGAGGCAGCAGCTCCCAGCCTTCCCCCGCCGCATCTTCAGCCGAACGGATGAGGAGGGGAAGCAGAATGGGAGGCAGCAGCTCCCAGCCGCCCCCTGCCGCATCCTCAGCCGAACGGACAGGGAGGGGGAGCAGGATGGGAGGCAGCAGCTCCCAGCAGCCCCCCCACGTCCTCAGCCAAACAGGTGGGGAGGGGGAGCAGGACAGGAGGCAGAGGCTCCCAGCCGCCACCCCCGCCGTGTCCTCAACCAAACGGGCGGGGAGGGGGAGGATGAGAGGCAGCAGCTCTGGCAGCGGCCATTGCAGCATGGTCGGGGTCCCCGCCGCCCCTGGCCCGGCCCCCACCCCTGCCGCATCCTCAGCCACTTCGCTGTTGCAAGAGGAGGGCGCCAAAGCTGGGTGCACCATGGGTGGCCGCGCCAGCAACGGGGAGTGCCGCCGCGGGGACAAGGGGGGGGTCCCAATCACTGCCGGCCCTGCCGGCATCGCAGCCCAAGGTCTCCTCCTGCAGCACCGAGGGCGGCGATGGTGGCAGCTCCCCAAAAGCGGCTGAGGAAGGCATCACCAATGAGGCCGAGGTGCGGCTGGGCGGTGGAGAGCCCTGCAGCAGCCAGACGAGCTTCGTGCCTGACTGCCGCCCGGCCCCCCTGCCACATCTTCAGCCGAACGGACAGGGAGGGGCAGCAGGATGGGAGGCAACAGCTCCCAGCGCCCCCCCACATCCTCAGCCAAATAGGTGGGGAGGGGGAGCAGGACAGGAGGTGAAGGCTCCCAGCCGCCACCTCCACCGTGTCCTCAACCGAACAGGCGGGGAGGGGGAGGACGAGAGGCAGCAGTTCCAGCAGCAGCCACTGCAGCATGGTCGGGGTCCCCGCTGCCCCTGGCCCGGCCCCTGGCCCTGCCGCATCCCCAGCCAATGGGGCCTTTTTCACCAGATTCTTTGCCATTTAGAGAAATATGGTACACTAAAGATTTTTTTTGTATTTAGTTCACATATGGCTCTAAATATTGGAAAGGGAGGATGTCAAGTTAAATTATATCTCAAGTCAGAAGTTTCAAACAGAACATAAACACAAAGAATCACCTGGCTAATTTTCTTTCAGTTATAAAACACAAATCAATGACAAATCTATTTGAGAAGAAGAAGTGGGCCAGCAAGGAGCCACCGCGCGACCACGCATGCATCTGGGTGACAAAACTGCAGGGAGAAGCCGAGGAGAAAGCAAATATATTTGTTTATACTGATGAAGATTCAGGAAACTAAGGTGTACCTTACAAAGTCAGTCATTATATCACTGTCCCAAAACACCTTTGGATCTGTTACATTCCTTGAGAAGCAGGCCTTCATCCCTCGGAGGGACAACTGCATCCAGTAAACCAGCATCCAGTAAACCAAGAGCAGTAAAGCAGCAGCAACAACTTACAACTTGCAGCCGAAGAGCAGCAGAGCAACTTACAGCGGAAAGGCAGCAGCAGCAGCCGGACCGGTGAACCAGCATCCAGTAAACCAGCATCCAGTAAACCAACAGCCAGCAATCAGTAGCCTGCAACCTGCAACCGGCAGCCTGCGGCCAGTGACCAGCAACTGGCGACTGGCGACCAGGAAGTCCAGGGGGGCTTGGAGCCGGCTCGCCTGTCGGAGGTGTCCATCTTGTCCTTCGCTGGCTCGCCCCACTTCTGCCATTGCTGTCTGGCTTTATGTGGCTTTTTGGGGATTTTCAAACAGGAGAGCTTTTTGGTTTCCCTGCTTTTTGCCACCAATTGTTTCTTAGCCTCTATTTTGCCGAGTTCTGGTCCCGATGCTGGCTTGTCCTTCATTTTCATTGTACTGGCTTGCCGCCTCCCCTTTCGAGGCAGGCTGCCAGAGATCTTGGAATAGGCCAGCTTCGGCTTTGACGGCGCTTTTCTCCTCCTTTTCCTGGTGACTAGAACTGAGGGAAATTTGGAGGAGACTTTTGCTGGCCTTGACCCTGGACTGTTGGAAAGGACTGCAATTGTGGAAGCGGTTATCGTGGCTAGCGGGCCTACTCCGTCGGCTGGGTGCCTCCTGCTAAATTTTTAAGACCTGTGGGTGAGGCCTTTGTTGCTGCCGCCATTGTGTTGGACTTTTTCGAAGGCCTTATCTTTGGGACTTTGGGTTCCATAATTACTGTTAGTATAATTATTCCTCCTGTGGGTTCTGTTTTGGACTCTACTACAGGTTTTATCTTAGGAGGGACTAATACAGGCACAGCTATAGTTATTGCGGCAGGATTAACATCTGGTATGCCTGTTTTTATTTTTATTATTACTATGTTTTTAAATTGTTTCAATTACTATTTGTTTAGATTTTTAAATAATTCAAGTTGTTTAATACTGTTTTAACTTATTTTTGTTGGATGTTATGAATGATGTGGGGGGGATTGACTGATTGTGGAGTGAATCGGGTTGAATGGATGGTTAGCTTATTGTTTTAATTTGTGTAGTTTATAGGGCAGTTTTTGTGGGAGGGATAAATTAATGATATGGATGGAGCTGTGGTTGAGTGGAATGAATGGGATGGACTGGCTAGCCTGCCTGGCGCGGCAGAGGCGGAGGAGGAGGGGGGCGCTGGCTCTGGGGTGATAGAGGGCCAAAGTATACTGGTCTTGTTGGGAGAGGCAGATATGGTGGGAGCCATAGGGTAGGCCATTCCTGGGGAACAAGAGCTCGCTGTCTAAAAGCGATCCCTTGCTCCGACCCTGTGAGTTCAGCCCGAAGTACTGGTAATGGGCGAAATCCGGACCCTGGGCTCAGGCTGTTGCTGCTCAATGCCAGGTCGGTTGTAAATAAAGCTCCCCTCATCCATGATCTTCTCCTGGATGAGGAGGCCGACCTCGCATGTGTGACCGAGACCTGGCTGGGCCCGGAGGGAGGAGTTCCTTTCTCTGAGATGTGTCCAGCCAGGTTTCAGGTATGGCATCAGCCACGACCCCAGGGAAAGGGGGGAGGAGTGGCTATTATAGCCAAGACCTTTAGCCTACGCAGGCTCGCTGTTTCTGAGATTGCGGGTTGTGAGTTGCTCCTTGTGAAGTTGGACCTAGGGGTACAGGTGGGCTTGTTGCTTGAGTACCTGCCTCCCAGCTGCGTGTCAACAGCCCTGCCTGCGCTACTCGAGGAGGTCGCTGGGCTGGCGGTTGAGTTCCCCAGGCTTGTTGTCATGGGGGACTTAAATCTTCCGTCGCTCGGCGAATCCTCTGGGTTGGCGCAGGAGTTCATGGCCACCATGGCAACTATGAACCTGACTCAGGTAGTTCAGGGTCCGACTCACGAGAGGGGACACATTCCCGACATGGTATTCCTCTCAGAACAGTTGAGCAATGATCTGAATTTAAGGGGCTTAGATATTTTGCCTATGTCATGGTCAGATCATTTTCTGCTACTGCTTGTTTTTAAGGCTCCACTCCTCCCCTGCAGGGAGGCGGAACCAATTAGGTGGTTCCGCCCCAGACGTCTGATGGATCCAGAGAGTTTTCAGAGGACGCTTGGGGAAATACCGGATTCTCTCATTCACAGTTCGGCAGAGTCCCTGGTTACGGCCTGGAATATGGCTGCGAAGGGGGCTCTTGACCGGATTGCGCCGCTGCGACCTCTCTGTGGTAGCAGACCCAGGAGATCTCCTTGGTTTACTGAGGAACTCAGGGGGATGAAGCGCCAGAAGAGACGCCTAGAGAAGCGATGGAAGAAAAGTAAATCCGTATCTGACCGAACACTTGTAAGATCTTATATCAAGACTTATCAAGTGGCGCTCAAAGCGGCAAGATGCGCGTATCATTCCGCCTTGATTGCATCTGCGGAATCCCGCCCAGCCGCCCTGTTCAGGGTAACTCGCTCCCTCCTTAAGGGGTTGATGCACCCTTGCAGGGTAGTGCTGAGGATTTTAATAAGTTTTTCGCGGATAAAATCGCCCAGATTCGGATGGACCTTGACTCCAATTGGAATGCAGTATCGGCTGATAATGATTCAGTCGAGATGACAGGGACTCGTCTTGATCCTGTTGTGTGGGAGGAGTTTGACCCAGTAGCACCTGATGAAGTGGACAAGGCCATTGGAGCTGTGAGCTCCGCCACCTGTTTATTGGACCCGTGCCCCTCCTGGCTGGTTTCAGCCAGCAGGGAGGTGATGCGGGGCTGGGTTCAGGAGATTGTCAATGCTTCTTTGAGGGAGGGGTCCTTTCCGGCTCCCTGCAAGAAGGCAATTGTGCGCCCCCACCTCAAGAAGCCTTCCCTGGACCCAGCTCTTTTAAACAACTACCGTCCTGTCTCCAATCTTCCCTTTATAGGGAAGGTTGTTGAGAAGGTGGTGTCACTCCAGCTCCAACGGTCCTTGGATGAGGCCGATTATCTGGGCCCTCAACAGTCAGGATTCAGGCTCGGCTACTCCACGGAAACTGCTTTGGTCGCGCTGACAGATGATCTCTGGCGGGCCCGGGATAAGGGATTATCCACTATCCTGGTGCTACTTGACCTCTCAGCGGCTTTTGATACCATTGACCATGGTATCCTTCTGCACCGACTGGAGGGGTTGGGGGCACTGTTTTGCGGTGGTTCACCTCCTACCTCACTGGTCAGTCGCAGTCGGTGTTGGCAGGGGGTCAGAGGTCGACCCCTAGGTTCCTCCCTTGTGGGGTCCCTCAGGGATCGGTCCTCTCCCCTCTGCTGTTTAATATCTACATGAAACCGCTGGGCGAGATCATCCGACAACACGGGGTGAGATATCATCAGTATGCTGATGATACCCAGCTTTACATCTCCACCCCGTGTCATTTCAGTGAAGCAGCGGAAGTGATGTGCCGATGTCTGGAGGCTGTTAGGGTTTGGATGGGTGCCAACAGGCTCAAACTCAACCCCGACAAGATGGAGTGGCTATGGGTTCTGCCTCCCAAAGATATTTCAATCTATCCATCCATTAGCCTGGGGGGGAGCTTTTGACCCCCTCGGAGAAGGTCCGCAACTTGGGCGTCCTCCTCGATCCACAGCTAAATTTGGAACATCATCTTTCGGCTGTGGCGAGGACATTTGCCCAGGTTCGCCTGGTGCACCAGTTGCGGCCCTATTTGGACCGGGAGTCTCTTCTCACAGTCACTCATGCCCTTATCACCTCGAGGTTCGACTACTGCAATGCTCTCTACATGGGGCTATCTTTGAAAAATGTTCGGAGACTTCAGGTAATGCAGAATGCAGCCGCGCGAGCAGTGTTGGGCTTGCCTAGAAATGCCCACATTTCGGCATCACTCCGTGAGCTGCATTGGCTGCCAATTGGTCTCCGAACCCAATTCAAAGTGTTGGTTATGACCTATAAAGCCCTACATGGCATCGGACCAGGTTATTTACGGGACCGTCTGCTGCCTCATGAATCCCAGCGGCCGGTTAGGGCCCACAGAGTGGGCCTTCTCCAGGTCCCGTCAGCCAGACAGTGTCGCCTGGCGGGGCCTAGGGGAAGAGCCTTCTCTGTTGCGGCCCCGGCCCTCTGGAACCAACTTTCCCCGGAGATCTGTGTCGCCCCCACCCTCTCCGCCTTTCGTAAATTGCTTAAAACATACTTTTGCCGGCAGGCCTGGGGCAGCTAACACCTTGCCCCTAGACAGTGTATGTTTGTGTGTGTGTTTGTGGAATGATTGGTTTCTTTTTTAACTAAGGGTTTTTATATTTATGTATTTTATTGTAATTTCTATCATGTTGTGAGCCGCCCTGAGTTCTCCGGAATAGGGCGGCATAGAAATTAAATAAATAATAATAATAATAAATAATAATAATTTGAATTCCTTAATAACTGATGAGAGAGCCTTTGACTCTAGAAACCTCAAGCTATTGAGTTTAGATCTTGTGATATTTAAAAAGTGTTTTGAAATCTAGGCACAAAAACATTTTATTAATTAACCTTCTCCTCTTATGAACTGGAATTGAAATTAATTGTGCAAAGTCACAATGTTAACCTAGCACAATCTCTACTTCTACTAAAAGTTTCCATAGAAATGCTTTAGTGAATTTGTAATACTGTAAACTAGAAACCATTTTAAATTGCAACACTGTATGTATTTATGAACATGTGTGCATGCATTAGGGTCAGCACAATTTTAACATTTAAACATTGCTTTTAGGGGGGAAATTACAAATACTGCTACAAATTTCTAATAATAAGAGCAGCTCAACAGTTAACCCAAAAAAGGTTACCACAAAAAGATCAGATCTCCTAGATTTGATAGATTAATGCTGAAGCTGGACACCATCTGTTTTGAATATTTTGATTTGATTCCTACACATATTCAACTTGATTGCCAGAGTGGCTCCTTCAGCTCTGTTGAGATAATGTCCCTTCCCTGAGGATGGTAAAAAAATCTGTCTAACCAATCAAGCATTTTACAAAGCAAACATGTCTTGGTTCTGAAAGAATACTACCTATACAGAGGAATTAGCACATGGGCTTATGGTCTACGGAGAGGGACTGGGATTTTAATATTCTATTACTATTGTTTCAGAATTCCAGGGGAGTAGTAATGCTATGGAAATAAAATAGATTGGCAGAAAAAAAATGATCCAACATTGGAAAGAATCAGGAAATGGTGTAACAATACTCCCATCTTAACAATGAGATTTGTAATATTTTCAGAAAAGGAAGAGAAGAGAAAGAATAGAAACTCTTGTATGAGTTTTTGAGCTATTCTGAACTAGAAAACACAGATTCACTTCCCAAAGATTTTCTAGCAGTCTAATTTAACTGCAGTAATGCAAATGGACAAATGATTTCAAATACAGTTTGTCAACTACTTGCAACTGATCTTTGCAATGCTCCATCCATAAGATTGTTAGATGTAATTTCACAAAAGGAAATGACTGGCCCTAAGAGGCATCTCTGAGATAAACAATGTGTTCAGAAATGTGCTGTATTATCCGTGCAGAATACAAAAACAAACAGATCAATAAATGACAATCAATAAACTAGCCTGATATCTTCCAAGTGTGTTGGGACTAAAGTTCTGATGTTTTCTTACATTCTTGAGGGCACCAAATTGGCTGCTTGCAAGCAATATCATTCCCCTCATCCCTCCCTCCCTCCCTCTCTCCCTCCCCCTTCCTCTCTCTGTGTGTGTGTGTGTGTGTGTGTTGCAAGATTGGATAAAATTAGGACCTAAGCTAGAAACTCTTGTTAACAATAAGAAATTATTTTAATCTCTTGCATTTAACTCCCAACTCCTGCCATCAAAAAACTTACATATCTGAATCAATTTCTATCAATGCATTATACAATCTTTTAATATGCATGGGCCTTTGATCTATAACTTGTTTAATTAAATTTTCATCTATTGAAGATTCTGATTTTCGTATGTACCCTAACTTACAAGCTAAATGTTGGAGATGTGATAGTATGGATGCTACTTATTTTCATGTATGGTGGACTTGTAAAAAAATTAAGGCTTTTTGGATAAAAATATGGTGGATTCTTCAAAATATTCTAAAAAAACGTATTGAATTTCTACCACAGATGTTTCTGCTTGGCATTATAAAGGACTGTACCACCATAGAGACAAATTTAATCTTGAATTTGATCACAGCAGCAAGATTGTTGGTGGGACAATATTGGAAGAAGCCAGAACTACCATCTATTGAAGAATGGATTTTGAAAGTAACAAATATGGCAGAAATGGCTAAAATCTCTGCATATTTGAAGGACCACTCAAATGAGAAATATTTGTTGGACTGGAAAAGATGGATAGAGTATATACAAGGGAGATATCAGTTTAAGAAATTGTATTTAGCATATAATTAAATATTTATGTGTTAGGTTGCAAAATATAGTATTCTTAATAGGTTTTATATATTTTGGAGTAAATTAGTGGGTTTTCTTGTGTTTTTACCCTGTATTCACTTTGGGAAGTCGGGGTGGTGGTGGTTGGGAGGGATTTATAATTTTATTATTTGTAATATGTAATTGTGTTATGTAAGATTAGAGATGGATTGTCTTAGCGGCACCTCAGAACCACATTCGAGGAGGGGGAAGAGTTTGGGAGAGGAGTTAGGGAAGTAGGGAGTTGTAAAAGGAGTGAGGAGAGTGAGGGAGGTAGAGATGGTGGGGGGATAGAAGATGAAAGGGAGGAAGTCAGAGGGGGATGTGGCTGGTGGGGTGATGCTGAGCGATGCCTTACGATATAATTATGTTGACTATTTACAATTACATTGTATTTATAATTATAAAATTAATAATAATAATAAAAAATTTTACAAAAAAAACCCTTACATATCTAAATGTATATTGAAGCCATCAGAAAATTTGAAATAGTCATGACAAGTTTAATTAGTGGAAAAAACATTAATTTTTTATTTATCCTATCTACTGTTATAAATTAATCAAGGTAGCAAACATTCATAATTCTCCTTCCTTCTCATATTTAGCCCGTAACTAAACAACACTGCAAAGTAAGTTGGGCCAAGAGTTATGTGACCTGCTCAAAGGCACCCATCTGGCTTTTATTCCTAAAACTGGATTAGAACTCGCAATCTTCTAAACCAGCAGTCATCATTACATCAAACTGACTCTATATTATGTAAATAAATTATATGATATATATTCTGTAACTTTTACTTAGAATGTAGGTTACTGGAGTTTGTGTGTGTGTGTGAAGGAGAGAGAGAGAGAGAGAGAGAGAGAGAGAGAGAGAGAGAGAGAGAGAGAGAGAGAGAGAGAGAGAGAGGGAGGGAGGGAGGGAGGGAGGGAGGGAGGGAGGGAGGGAGACAGACAGACAGACAGACAGACAGACAGAGACAGACACAAAGAGACAGACACAGAGAGAGTGCTATCATATAGCTATTATCCAACTTAATTTCTTATTAATTTAATCTAATTTTTCCCAGAGGCTGGTTTACCTAATCAAGATTTACAAGCTAAAGAATCCCCAAATCACAACAAAAGTAGCCAAAATATTAGTGCTTCACAGTAATGCCACAAAGTGCTGTAATTTTAAGAAAAGATTTTGAAGGTATTTTCTTTGTAAAGGAAAAAACTATATGCTACTTCTGTAGCTCTAAAGCTCCTGCAGCATTTCCACTCCATCAGGTACAGAGCTACGGAATTTTAAACCTTCCTAATTATCCATAAGACTAAATTGGGTCCCAGATAATTTAGTCTTCACTTTCCACAAACCATTTATTTTTAAATGGAAGGAGGGGAAAAGAGACTAGAAGTGCAGAAACACAGAGCAGCGGCAGGACAAAAAGAGACTGATAAGACGATTCCCTTTGGAGAGCAAAAAGAGAAAAAAGGAAGCATTTAGTATTGCTTATCCCAGAACTTATTTGTTGTTCATATTGTGATTTAGCTTAATTGCTATGGTAGGAAGAAATACAAATTAATTTATATAAAAATACACAACCTAAAATCACAAAACATCATCAGTAATGGGGTGCACAAACAGCAACCATATCCTTATCCTTCCTCGCACTGCTTTCAAAAAATATTCAGATTTCAGAATATTTTAGCTTATCAAGATATATTAGTTACTTGAGATTTATAATATGACTGCATCTTTGATAAGTATTGAGCAGATATAAAAATCTCCATCACCAAGAAATTTGCAAAGTCAGTACAGGGAATTCTTTTAATCTCTTTTCATCTTATTCCAAAGGCAGGTTCAGCCCTAGCTGAGGGCTCTGAACAGCAGTATGTGAAGATAAAAATGGCTTTAGGTGTTATTATGCAACATCCGAGTAGTTTGGCATTGAGCACAGAGAGCTGAAGGAAAGTATCAGATGCTGGATCATTGGGTATCATCGAAATATTTGAAAGTATACTTTTCACAAGCTTCCATTATATAATACAAATATACCTAAACTTTATCACATCTAATTTATTTAATATTAACAGATATTAATAGATATATTATCCAACACAACCATGTATTGAATTTAAAAAGATAAACACCCTGTGTAAACCAAAACTCTGGTAGAATCTAACAGATGCATAAGAATATTAAAATAAAAGGCAAAGCAAATCTGGGCTGATGAAATCAACTATCTATTTAACAATAAATAACCTGTTCTCCATAAACCATTTCATGAAAAAGAATTAACTATCCTAAACAATATTCGGTTTCTCACTGAACAGTTTTCTAAGAAAATGTTCATCCACACATGAACACACAAGCAAACAATTTGTTTAGAATAAAGAATGCAGCATGTTTGAAGGCAGCAGATGGAAGGAGAACATTATTGCAACAGCCAAGAGAGCTGTTAAAGCTTTCTGGCTATTTCTAAGCGATTTAATGTGCCTTCTTTAGAAGTTTGCACTCCCCTGTCACTTTATCTGATAAGTTTGAATATCTGGAAAACAAATTTTTATTGGCAAAATATAACAGAATAGAAATAAATAGTTAGATATGTATTACAAGTATCACTAGATAGTTAGAAAGCTTGTATTCAAAAATATTACTTTCTCTGTTGGACATTTTTGAATGAATGCAGTTTCCTTGAAATTAATTTCTCTGCAATTAAAGTTGCTATTTTACCCATTTTCCTTATAAGCTATCTTTCAATCATTATAAAGGTCTCTTGCTTCTCTTCCTAGATATAAATTAACTGAATAAAGGCTTTGAGCAAATGCTAACAGATTCATGAACCTAAAATATTCATCTTTGTTGTTCTTTTCTTTTTTGGCTGCTATGGAAAAGCTTTCACCAGGATGCTCCTCAAATTTCACATGATTTTATTTTTATATTTCAAAATTTCAAATACCTGGAATTGCTTTTAAATCTGCTGCCTTTCCAATCCCAGCTGTGCTCTTGTAACAGTGCAGGAAGGCCAGCACAGCAGATGTTCAAGGAAACCATGTGACTAATCATGCTTATACATATACTGTAAATTCTTTGTGAAGAGTGATAAGTCCCATGGTTCCTCTGGAGTATTGGGAAAGCATTTTAATATACAAAGAAAGCTGATTATAATATACTGGTTTTTTTTAAATCAAGATGAACATAAATTGCCAAAGGGTAAAACCAGAAACTGAAGACAAAACTTATGAAATGAAAATCCAACATCCTGTTCATTATAGCACAGGATGACTCCTAAGTGACATTTACAAATAACCTATATTGTTGCAGTTCCAATTTGCTAATCCTTTGTTTCATTATTTTCTGTACATGGGTTTTTCTGCTGTGCAGTCAGTGACATAGTAAAGGGGCTAATAGGCTAAAGTAACAGAGACAATATGTATTAGCATGCACAGACTTTTATTTTTAACTCCACTTTTAGGCAGAAGTTAGAGATTTATTTGCAAAAACAGTTTAAGGGTTAACAGGTGGAAAAAGATAATTAAGTTAATCTTATTATTAAAAAATAGTTATGGCATTGTAGAAATATATTTTGTTATTTTGTATTTATGATATAATAATCCTATGAGGATGAATATTTATTTTTCACATTTTAATTTTATAATTATTATTGAGGGAGCTCTGCTGGTGACATGGTCTTTCTGATGTTTTAATCTGGGAACAAATTACATGCGGATACTGAAATTTTTGTTTTAATTCTTACATGTTGGCCAGAAAGAATGAATTGCTTAAATAAATAAACAGAAGAACAAGTGGGAGTGCATCAGGAGATAATTTTGTAACAATTTCACCTTGAATAGAAATAAAACTTGCTCAGGTTAAATGGAAAGAATGGTTTCTGGAATTTATATAGACCTTTATTTATTTAATAACATTTATTTGGCTGCCCATCTCACATGATACAGTTCTGGGCAGGCTACAAACAAACTACCAAAAAAAATTCAGGAAGTACCAAAATTAATATTATTATAAAAAAGGTTAAGAGAGAACATCACAGTACAAACACTGGAACCACCTCATCAGACCACTATTCCCTTGAGATTACAGGCCTTACAGACTTATAGAAGATCAGTAGAGATGGGGCCAATCTCACTTTATGGGAGTTATTGTTTTATTGGGCAGGTGCCAGGGCAGACAAGACCCATCTCCTGGGTTCCGACAGATGGTATTCCATAGCAGATGGGGCCTGGAACATTTGCTGATACAATAAGTATTAATCTGGGCCTATGTGCTTTTTAGTCTTCAACACTCTGAAGACATTCGACTAGACCATTTATAAAAGGAAGAAAACTGGAGAAGAGCAGAACCTATTCTTAGAAACTGCTGTCTTGGTCACACAGTAGATTTAACACCATTTATAGGCTTTTCCATACTTAGTTAAGAATCACACAATATGTGTGATCTTTTGTTTTGATTGAAACAAAGTGTTACATGATCACAAATCATTGTAGTTTGTCTACCATAATTTATGGTTTCCAGAGAGGCATAAACCAAACCAATAATGGTTTCATCAACAAGTCATAGTTAAGTCAAGTATGATTTTTCCTATGTATTTTCTACACACAAAAAACTGCTGTCAATATACTATAACCAATAGTTATTCTATGCTTAAGCTATTTGAAACTATAGTATCCATTTTATTGTGTATATTTAAAAATGAATGTCATTTTGTATTTCAAATTTCATAATGCATCCCTATCAAAACTTAGATATTGATATCATCATATTTTTAAATTCTGTCCTCCTGAATTCAGAAGAATATTTACTGTGAACAAAATTAAGAAACAGATGCTTTTACATAAAAGAATAAAGAAAAATTATAACTCATTAAGAGGTATTTCATAAAAACATCAGGTGAAGAAGACTTTCACGTCCTGGGTTACATATAAAGGTTTTTCATTTTTTTCTTAGCTTCTAAGTAATATGCAAACACTCCAAGATTATTGTATACAAATACAGATCAGAACCAACTAATTAACCCTGCACTGGTTAAAAAATAATAATTTAATATTCTCTTTAACCAACTATTTCAAGTGGCACTTCAGTTAATAAAATTTTGACTTGCTTTATTGGCTTGAATTGTATTTTATTTCACTTACATTTAAAGGCTGGATATTCCTTAGAAACATTTTTAAAGAGTTTATTTCTTCTCATAAAAATTGCTGCTGATGTCATTATATTCATTAGAAAAGATACTACATTCTCTTATTCATCAACCCAAATTGCTATATTTGTGATATTTGTGCTAAACAGTACATACATAATAGAGAAGCTTAAAAGTCAGAAACTTAAAAAAAAAGATCAGAATGATGATCCTATTATTTTTATTAAAGTTTAAATTTATGAAATACTAAAGCTAATGACAAAGTACTCATAACTTTATCATTCACTTTTCACACAATAAGCATTTTACATGCTACAAGAAAACACACTGAGTATTAAGTTAGAAATACTGCATTTCTCTATTAACATATAGCCCATATCAAACCCAAAAGATCAGAACTTGTTTAGTGTTAAGAGGAAATTAATGAACTTTCAAAACACAAATATTGTGGAAATTCCTTAAATTTACAACTTGAATAATGCTTGTTCCATACACAGAATAAAATGTTTAGACTTATCAAGAAAAATATATTGTAGGGATTTCACCAGAATATTTATTTATACATTTCAAACTGAGAAAAAGAAATATAATATAATTCAATTGTAAAACAATTGTAAAACACATACAAAACATCCCAAATTCAAACCTGCCAACTACCAATAGGGCTGAGAATCTCTAAAGAACCGTTTCAGTTAGGAACATCACATTTTTTCATAGAAAAAACAGTATCTAGGGATCAGGGTGCAGAGGTAACTCTATAATTACCAGTTTTTAAATGAGTTTATAAAACTTGGTTCTGTTGGCATTCCAGCAGAAAGAGAATTATGGTCTGTTCCCTACTTGAGTTAGAAGGGAAAAAAATGATGATTTATTGGATTTTTAAGACTGACTGATTCCAAAAGGAATTGAGTGGCTTAAAATATTTCAAATACATAATTTAAAATACAGTTAAAAACATAACCACCCAGATAAAAGAGCAATATTAACATTCAGAAACCATAAGGACCATACTCGACAGCAAGAGAGCAGAGCCAAGTCTTAAGGGACTTGGGAGAGTAGGAGCTGTACCTATTTCTGGAACTTCTCCTGTTTCAAAGGACAGAGTCTGTAATATATACATTGCTTTACCTTTGCCCATTTCAACATTTTCACCTTAAGTGGTTTCTGGAATATCTCTATAATCTCTTTTTTTTTTCAACTAATTAGATAAATTGGCCATAACAGAATGATTGTAGGAAACATATCAAAGCCCAATGTTGAATGGCATAAAATGCAATATATGTTTTCTGCATACATTATATAACACTGAATCAACTCAGGCACAAATTATACATTCAAAATTATTAAATGTAATTGAAATTATAATTTTTTTTAGATTATATGGTAGTTCCATACCTTTTAGTTTTAGCAACAGTAACAGTTGGCAGTTTATAATCTACCTTTAAAATGCAATACTTGGATTTGGATTTTTTTTCCTCTAAAAAAAAATCCTATTGAATGCTGGGTTTCATTAAACTTGTTTACATATTTTCCTAAGTAATGTTTATTAAGTTTTAACTTCAGATTTTTACTCCATAACAAATACTGTAGTTCTGCAAATATTTACATTTTTGTTCAAGCTATTTGTTTCTACACAAAAATAAGAAGGGTTTGGTTTTTTTTATTTGAACACATTTGTTTGTTTGGGAAAATGATTAATAAACATTTGTATGATTAATATGTGCACCTACATATGATGCTCCTTAATGAAAATGCATTCATATAGCCAAGCTAAATTTCCAAAAACTGTCTAACTTTAAAATGAAAAGATTATGTTCAGCATTCATAACTTGGCAGCTGATTTATCCAATGGAAAACTTTCCATCTTTAATCCAGAGTGACATTTTCCATCTCACCATAGTCTCAAAAATAAAAGCAACTCACATAAAACATGTATGTATGTAGGCTCTATTGACACCAAATTAATACATTGACATTTATAAAAAATTATCTGATTACATTCTATCAAAGGGACATGATTCAAAGAAATCAACTCACCATTTTAGATGTTCACAGTACAAAATTTATTATTTATGCATTAGCTCCAATCTCTAATCAATCTATCAATGCATTAATCAATTAAAACATTAAGAAAACATAACAAATCTTTGAGTTGAACTTGACTCTTGGTGAGCACATGGGAATAGAATAGAACAGAACAGAACAGAATAGAATAGAAGGCTTGGAAGGGACTTTGGAGGTCTTCTAGTCCAACCCCCTGCTCAGGCAGGAAACCCTTCAGACAATTCTCATACCAATTGAGACCAAATTTTTTAGGTAAAGTTGTATTCAGCCATAACAATCTACAGTACAGATTTCACAGGCTACAGGAATTGCAGAGAAGAAAGCAATTCCATATCATGCAAGCAACAATACATTCCAATTACCATGCAAGCAATAATCCACATCCACATTACACTGGATATGCCCCATGAGAAAATAGATAAGTGACTGGCCAATTCCATATATATGTATTTCTATAAAGTTTAGACAGCTTTTCTAAAAGTGCTTCCCAAATCCACAAAGTCAATATCTTTATTAAGCCAACTGAAGTGTTACTAAACTGTTACAAGCAATCAAGTTTCAACAGATCTTCATATGGGTTACAGAATGATGGAGACAAAAAAAGGTTAGGAAGAAAGCTGATGTTAGATGGCTCTATTGTTAGGTAAAGTTGTAAGGAGTTTCTGATATGCAATCATATACTGTCAGATACAGAATGAGATGCAAAAACAATTTTATCTAATGCATGCTTTAGCATGACCACATAATCTGGGTAATGTTACATTTAAAATAAATATACAAATTTATATTACAAATATAATGCTACAGATTTGATAAATACTGCTTGCTTTTACTAAAAATATTCTAAATTGCACCAGGAAATGTGTACAAAGAAAATATAACTATTCTTTTAAGCAGGAATTAAAATTAAATATTTTAAATCAATTAATATTAATTTAACTAACGGAAATATTTTAGTTGTTAATATGAAATAACTGTTTGAAATTTAATATTTGTGAAATTTAATTTAAATGTCTTATATTAAATTTGATTGCTAAGTATGTTACTTCATAGTGAAGTCCCATGGCTAGTAAATGTTGTGCAAAGTGATTTATTTTCCATAAGGCTGTTAAAAAAATTTTTTTTGCAAAGTTATTTTTTTTAATCCTGTTCTGCCTCTTGATTCAGTCTTCTATGAAATTCAAATCCCATGATAATACTTGAAGTAAAGATACATATTCTCTCAGCATAAAGAGCATGAATTCTTACTATTTGTATGAACTCAGTTGCAGGGCAGAAGTTGGAGTCTCTAACATTTTTAGGTTAGTGAAGTAAATATATATGGAATTTGCACACCATGCGATAAGACACTCTTATCAAATGGATGCTTTGGGCCAAAATTCAAGCATCATAAAGTATAGATAATCCTTGAGTTATGAATTTAATAGAACTTGCTAATTACATTCGTAACCCAAGGATTTGTTTGACTGAATCACGTAAAATTAATATGATCACGCCTTGCTTTCTCCAATGCATTTGCTAATTGAATGTGCAGGTCATTAAATGCACATGAGGTATCCCAGGGTAGGGAAGACCATGTAGGACCTGGTGCTGGAGCAGGCTTCCCCAAGCCCTCCCCCAATCCACTGAGATACATCATGCTCCCCAGGGGTCCTCACAATTGTTTCCCCCCCATTCTGCCCGCCATGTCTCCACAGACTAGGCCTGCTTTGCTAGCATCCTGGATTCCACTTACTCCTCCCCTCCCCATTTCCCATGGATTACTTATTTTTTGAAGATCCCCAGAGCTCCAAAAAAGGCTGACCCACTGGCAAAGAAGCTGAAATGTTTTATTCAGATGTTGGTGAAGCTGCAAGAATGCGAAATCTAAGGAAATTTTTTTTGTCAGCTTCTGAATAAAAGACTTTGGCCATGGGTCATATGGCCAGCGGGCATCTGGTAGTAGAAAAGGCCTGGGCGGGGCCACAGCATCCTCCTTCTTCAGAATAACTTCAAGGATTGGGGCAACAGCAGCAGCCAATCAATGAAGAGCTTGCTTCCTTTTTCTCATTGGGCTGAACTACAACTTTTCATTGATTGCCTGCTGCTGCTACCCCAATCTCACGTTCTTACAGCTTCACTGGCTTCTGAATAAAAGACTTCAGCTTCTCTGCCATGTGGGTCAGCCTCTGCTGGAACTCTTCAAAAAGTAAGTACAGTAAAGCCATGGGAAATGGGGTGGGGAGGAGTAAGTGGAATCAGGGATGCTAGCAAAGCAGGCCCAGTGTGTGGAGACCCAGCAGGGCAGGATGGGGGGGAAATAGGCAGGGGCATGTTGCAGTGTCTCTGCGATCGGTCCTAAGGGCGAATGACCCACTGTGGTGCTGCAACATGCGTAACTTTAGGACCAGATAGTAAATACTTTTTTGGGGGGGATGGTCGTAATTTTGAACGGTTGCTAATTGAACTGCCATAACTCGAGGAATATCTGTATAAGCTAGGTTATTTAAAAGAAAAAAGAGAGAGAGAAAATTACCAGAAATCAAAGTAAAGAGCATAAGTGGAGACAAGTTTCCAAACACAATTTTTTAAATCTACAGTATTACTCTTTATAAACATTATGAATAATCCAGATTCATAAAGGAGTAATTTGATAAACTGAATAAAAGGGACAAGTCTGATTCACAAATATCAATTCATATATGTGCCTATATAAATATCATAATATCCATTGCACAGAAAGAAAATTAGTGATGCTCAGAAAAATATACAGAAAAAATGGGATCTAAAACACTAACTCCAGCCATATAGATTCATTAGATGAAAAAATCAAGATGCATATATAGGGAGGTGGAAAGAGAAAGTAATGTAAATATACTACAGAAGAATCAGAAATAACAAACACCTCACATATCAAACAAAAACCACAGCAAATCAAAACAATCCAGTTAAAAGCCATGCACCCAAATGTTATCGCTTTTTTTAAAAAGCAAGTAAAGTACTCATGCCAAAGAGGCTTTATAAGCAGAATACCAACACAGGATAGCTATAGCCTTCCAGGAGGCTTCCACTATTACGCTTTTTTCTAGGTAAGTGATTGATATGCTTTAAAGCTGTCAGAACAGCCACCTGCCATTTTATCTCGTACAAATGCCTCTGGTTTCCAGCCACGTTTGGAAATACATATTATGGATAAACACTGCAACTTCACCACCAGTTTTGGTTTTTTTAGATTTTTATTTTTATTTGTTTAACTACAAAAACCTGGAGCCAAAGGTTATGATAAAACAAGAAGATAAAATCAATATAATATAGCTGCACAGTTGTAACATGACAAGTAACTCTAAAGTAAAAAATAGGTTTTGGGGCATTACTTATAAAATGATAAAGGTGGATTAAATAATAAAAAAGCAAAAAATATTATTGCTTATGAGTATATATTATGGTTTTCTCCTACTTGCTTTAACTATGTAAGCTCCAGACTCTTAAGATCCATAAATCCTGCATTGGTATAATTGGAGACACAAGTAAATAAAGCAATATAAAAACAATTAAACCTTTTCTAATGTTCAGTTTTATGCGGTCCCTACATTAAAGTCACTATAACTTTTATGAGTTTCTATAAATTCAAAGTATTGCTGATTTTTTTCCTATTATTTATTCTATGACAATTATACAAATAGTCCTTGACTTACAATTTTGGTCATAAATTGTTGCAGTCACAAATCAAGATAGCACATGATTGGACTCAATTTGAAAATGAAACAAACTTAATGCCTATAGAGCAGTAAATACATCTTTAAATTTGCCAATAAAATTGTTTCTTTGAAAAATGTTAAAGTCAGGTATTACTGAAATTGTTCTATTGTCCTGACATAATCAATCAAAAACCGGTTATGTCTACAAATATTATCCAAGGTTGTCAGTTATTCCATTGACACACTGGATTGAACCATGGTTTATTTATCTAGACTACTTTATAAACTGCATTTGGCTGGATATAAACACTTAAACTCCGATTTTTCCACAAAATTTGTTTTTTTAACTAATACATTAATTAAATCTCATTTGATTAATAAAAGGACTATGCCAACAGTATTTATTTTTAATTTATGCCTTGCAAGTACTTCCAGGTTTTACTTAATATTTACTACTTGGTTTTATATTTTATAAAATGTACATATTTTAAAAGATTACATACAAAAGAACAATTGTTCTTTTGAAGCAATGAGTTGATTCATATAGACATTAAGGCATGATTGAACTAGAGTTTCTTAAATAAACCATAATTACTGTTTAAAACAAGGTACTCTATAAATCAGGATTTATAAATCATAATGGCTGGTTCAAGCCAACTGAATCAAACTAAACATATTACACTATAGCTGAATACAATTAGTGAATCCAACCAATTTATGGTTGCTATCTATTGTAAAAAAAAACACTAAAATGGTTTATCTTCATACAAAATTTTAAAATTATTATTAGTTTGCCATCAAAAATGAAAATATTAGGAATAGAAAAAAATATTAAAGGTGAAGATCAAGCATTCTTTGCTGCTTCTGTGCTCTTTTGATCATGTCAAAAATTAACTTAAATTCCATTTATGCAATTCATAAAAGCACCAGAAGGCTTTACTGGCACTCAATTTTATATTTTAAAGGATCTGCATTCATGTATTAGATGCCTCTCACAGTGCCTTCAGGCTTCAATTATCTGGTTATATAAATATAAATAGCACTATTAATAACATTTCTCATCTCATAAACTATTATTAACTAAGGAAGGAGGAAAAACCATACAGTTGAGGTCCAGATACTTCCATATGCCTTTAGGATGAATATTTTAAAACACAATATTAAAATAATAATTGTTATATAAATAAAAACAAAAGGCTAAAACCCAAGTAAATTAGAATAAACTCACTATACAGAGCAAAAACACTCCAGTCAATCTAGTTCTTGTTGTTTTTTCCTCCATGGCAAATAGCAGTTTCAGAAGATGTTGGACTGGGCAATAATATGGGAAAAGAAAATACAAAAAAATTCAGCTTCCCTTCTTCAAAAGATAAATTTCACTGCTTTCACTCTGCTTAAAATTGAAAAAAAACAAAGTTCTCTTACATTACATCTTTCCTTGACACATTCAACTAATGTAAAATAATATATAGAAAAATTGTTTTGCCTATATTACTCTTTAAAATGTTTCCTTTTGTATTATTCTAGAAAGTATTGTACTTTCACTTATCAGCAACAGATCTTTTTCCTTCAGTACATCCTGAAATAAAAATCTGTGAAATCACAATTTATTTTTCTCTTTGTTATAAACTATACATAAATTTAATTGAGGGGTCCTTGGTGCTCTCTGAGCTTGCTTGTTTTCTTGCAGATGTTTCATTACCTTAACTAGGTAACATCATCAGTGACTAGCACTGATGATGTTACCTAGTTAGGGGAGTGAAACTTGACTAGTACTGATGATGTTACCTAGTTAGGGTGTTGAAAGGTCTGCAAGAAAACAAGCAAGCTTAGAGAGCATCAAGGACCACTCATTTCAACTCTTAGCTACAAATATTCTCCCTTATTGATAAATTTAATTTCTCTAATAGGTATTTTTCAACAGCCTTTGTGTTGTTTCAATGGCCTTCAATTTTCCAACTTTTCTCTTCAGCCAGTGCCTAATTAACACTGAACCCTAATTTTTTACATCACTGAGAGTTGGTAGCAGACTAAATGTACTCTATGTGAGTACTGTTAATCCTCAAGTTACAAGTGTGCCATCACGGTCATAACTCAGGATCGTCAAAAAAGGCTTGGTCATGTGACCAACCCAATTTTACAATCTGTTTTTTCAATGGTCAGTAAGTGAATCACTGCAGTTGTTAAGCAAACACTGCGGTCATTAAACAGTCCGATGTTTTGCTATGATTAGATCGAAGTAAATACTTCAATCTTTCAGCGAAACCTTCATAAAATATGGTCACATGATGACCATAGTTTGGCAAATGGCTCTGTATGCAACCCAATGGATCCTAATAGGTCCATTGAAACTTCAAACAATCACTAAGCAACCAGTTCTGCATCAAGGACTACCAGAATTTCATTAGTAACATCATCCAATATATTGTATATTGAGATGCAACTATTTTTATCCAGAGAAACTCCAGGTTCTTATGGCTTTCCGGACTTCTGAAACTGCTGAAAGGATTATGTTGTGGAGCTGTGCTTTCTGCAGGATGTTTTCTGCCCTGTGTCTCTTCACCGTTGAACACAGGAGCAGGCTGTTGGGAAAAAATCCCGCAGAAAGCACAGCTACACAGCACAGTCCTTTAAGCAGTTCCAAGAAGGCTCCAGACCTATTTGCACTGCTCAGGTAACCCTGAGGATACAAACAAACCTCCAAGTGGCCTCAATGATTCTCCAAAAGAATACATCTGACCAGCTGTCTGCAAGGAGTATAAATCTTTTCCATTCCCACCATCCAGTCAGAGCTGAAGAAGCTTCTTGGATGAGAAGAGAAACACCTTCAAAGAAAAACAAGAAAATCCAGTTGCCTCTTGAAAATGCATTTGTGGGACAACCAAGACCTGGATAACTGAGAATCTCCATACACATACAGCTTTTTAATTATTCAAGTAGCAACAACACTACATGGAATTTTCAACTTAGAATCATTTGTTCAGTCACTGTTCAAAGCTACAATGGCATTGAACAAACAGACTTGTCAGCAGTGAGAGCTGGGGTGGTAGAGCACAAGGCACTGTGGTCCCAGCATGCAGGATGGAAAAGATGACTGCAGCTGTGACTGGGGCAGATGCAGTTCCCAGGCAATTACCACCTTGCAAGGCAAGGTACAAGGCAGCCAAAGGGCAGAGATGGTGGGGAAATTGATGGGTGGGAGGAGATGGAAGCAGTCCCTTACCTCATTGAGGCTCAGGAAGCCCAGAATGGCTTGCGTTGGGCAGACACTTGTTTAATAACGCACAATTCTCAGTTAACAATAAGAATCAGGACTGCCAGGATTGCAGTTACTAAGCAGTGGTCACATGATGTGTCAATTTGTAAGAGCATCACATAATGATGAAAATTTCAGTCCCAATTTGTGATTGTAAGCTAAAGACTACCTTAACATCTAATTGTAATAAACACAAGAAAATCAGCTCATTTATTGCAATTAGTTTTAAATCTGATTTTATTTAGCTATTCCCCTTTATTTCACCTTTAAACTAGTTCCGATACGAAACAGCACTTTTTTAAAATGACATTGGCATTGATTGCTTCTGGCTTATATTAATGTTTGAACATATCCATTCAAATAAGGGCATTATAACAACAAACTTTGATTCACAGATAAACTCAAGCAGCTACTTCGTGCCAAAGAGGAAGCCTACAGGAAAAGAGATAGAATGCTGTACAATCAGGCCAGGAATGTATTAACAAGGGAGATCAGAGCAGCAAAAAGAAGTTACTCTGAAAAGCTGAGGAAATCAGCCCTCAACAAATGAACCAGCAAATGTGTGGAAAACCCTTAAAAATATCACGCAAACCTCCTTCCCATGCTGAAAGGAATTGACAACTGGCAGATGACCTGAATGTGTTTTACTGTACATCTGAGAGGAAACCATTGTCAACTATCGCCACCCTCTCCATTTCAGATGCACCAAGTCACCTACAACTGATTCCATCCCTCTGGGCCTCCCACCACTGGTAATCACAGAAAAAGATGTGTGAGGTCTATTTCACAGACAGAAGCCTGGAAAAGCGCCCAACCTGACAAGATAATTCCTTCTTGACTGAAAGTTTGTGCTAACCAATTGGCCTCCATCTTCACCCACATCTTTAATAAGTCACTAGAGATGTGTTATGTTCCTTCTTGCTTCAAACAATCTACTATCATCCAGTGCCTAAGAAGCCCTCCATCAAGGAGCTGAACAACTACACACTAGTTGCTATGACATCCATAATTATGAAAACCTTTGAAAGGCTAGTGCTGGCCCACCTGAAAACCAACATGGATCCACTGTTAGACCCCTTGCAATTTGCATATTTGCTACTGAGCAAATAGATTGGCAGATGATGCTATTAATATAGTACTTCGTTACATCTTATAATATCTTAAATCTTCAAGGACCTATGCAAGGGTCCTTTTTGTAGACTTCAGCTGGACATTCAATACCATCATTCCAGATATTCTTCTCACTAAAATGACTCAGCTAGCTGTGCCTGACACGTAAGTGGATCATAAGCGTTCTAACAGATAGAAAGCAGCAGGTGAAACTAGGCAAAATCACAGATGCCTCCCAAGGCTATGTGCTTTCTACATTATTCTTTTCTCTATATAGGATCCCTTTGTTAAAATACTGAAGTTTGCAGATGAAACAACAGTGATTGGTCTCATTCAAGACAACAACAAATTGCCTAAAGATGGCCCTATGGTGCAGCCGGACCAATCTTAGAGATGTAGAGATGATAATAGATTTTAAGAGAAGCCCTCCTATTCTACCACCTCTCACAATACTAGACAACACAGTATCAACAGTAGAGACTTTCAGGTTTTTAGGTTTTATAATATCTCAGGACTTAAAAGGGGACTTACCTGAACGCCTTTTCTCAGCATGACGATGGAGAATCCACCATAGATGGGTTATCCTTGTCTTCCTGCCCAAAGACTAAGTCAATCAACTTTTGCCATGCCTCTTCCCCTGGCCCAGGAGCCCCAGTTTTGACGAAGGCGTAGCCATTGATGACATTACCATGTGGTGGCTCAAATACCCCTGACACAGGACCTGACGGACGTAAATGGGGGGGAGTAGATTCTCCATCATCATGCTGAGAAAAGGCTTTCAGGTAAGACAACGCCCCTTCTCCAGCACGACTGATGGAGAATCCACCATAGATGGGACATACCAAAGCCTCACTGTCCCTATGGGTGGGAAGCAGTCTGGGCCTGTGTCCCACTATCTGGTACTACTCAGTGGACATCCGCCAAAGCAAATCTATCCAGGCTATAATGTCTCACAAAGGGAGAGGGCGACGACCGCATCGCTGCCCTACAAGATTCCTCGACCGACGCCTGTGTCACCCACACCGCTGAGGGTGCAGCACAGTTAGTCGGGTGTGCGGTGATCCTACTGGGAACTGGCAAGGAGAATGCCAGGTACACCCCTGCCATGCAAGCCTTAAGCCATCTGCCAATTGTGGAGGCAGATGCCATCAGGCCCATTGAGGAGGGCTGGAGTAGCTGGAGTGCAACAAGGAGGGCTGCAGATTTGCGAACAAGATGCAATACGCACAACGTACTGACATAAGACTCAGCAAATGTCCAAGATGTGCTACTAACATTCCAAGTCGTGAGATGGCTGAGGGCAAAAATCTGGCCGCACAACCTCCAGCGCCCTGTGAACAAGAAGTGAATTTGGGAACAAGGAGGCAGCCAATCGCAGGACCAACCTGTTGACATGGAAAATGCATGAGGCATCCCTGAGAGACAGAGTTGTCAATTCAGAACTGCGCCAAGCTAATGTAACAGCCACGAAGAGGGCGACCTCAAGCGTGAGAAACTCAGTGTGTAGGACCCAACAGTTCAAATTAAGGTGAAGTGAGGGTCTGTAGGACCTTGACAAAACTCAAAGGGTATATCTGTGAACCACGGGCAGTCCAGTGTTGGTCACTCCCTTGACAAAAGAACGCACCATGGGATGCTGAGCCAAAAACTCAAAATTGTCCTATGTAAGCACCATGGGCGGAGCAGCCACTTGTTTGCAGATTGTATTGGGCATCAGGCCCTTCTTGAGCCCTTCCAACAGATAATCCAAAATCTTTGGAATCGTTATCAGCGATGGACTCAACTGTTGCTCCCCACATCAGGTAAGAAATTTTCCCATGTGGAATCATAATCTTGTTAGATGAAGGCCTTCTTTAAGCCTGAATCACAGTAATGACGTCTGACGAGTAGGACTCTTGTGTCAGGAGCCACTGATCAAATGCCAGGCTGTCAATCGGGCCACTGGGCTCAAGGAGTTGTAAAACCCCCTGGCTGAGGTAGATCCAACCTGGGGGTATCTTCCATGGAGGAGAGATTGGAGGACCCACGAGTTCAGCAACTTGCGCCGTCTGGTCAGTGTTGAGTAACCGGCATCACCCTGTTCGTTCCTGCAGTATCTTACAAATAACTGCCTGGTTCAGAGGAAGCGTAGGGAAAGCAAACAACAGATCTCTGGCCACAGCCTGTGGAGGGAATCTGCCCTTTCTGCCCCAGGAGATGAGAACCGGGGGAAGAACCACGGGAACTGAGAATCACCAGAGTAATGAACAAACCAATACTGGAGAGCCAAACCTCTCCAATATCTCCCTGAAGAGATCTAGATGCAAGCTCTGTGAGCCACAGTGAGCCATTGTCACCCTGCTCAAGAAATCCGCCTACCAATTCGCCCTTTCTCGAAGGGTGCTCAGCCTGAGGGAGGAGAGGTTGGTCTCAGCTCAGGTTCCAAATAACTGGGCTTCGGCCCTAAGGGACCTGGAACAGGTGTCCCCTTGCCGGTTGCCATGGGCTTTCGCCATCACATTGTCCGTGAGGACTAGGACGTGTTATCTTGCCACTGCACTGCGGCAGTGGCTTAGAGCCAGGTGTATAGTTCCGAGCCTTATGTTGTGCTTCAGGGCTGATTGGGAGCACCAGCCCTGAGCCAGCTGGGCCAACAAGCTGGCATCCAAGCTCAGGATGAGCCAGGTGGGGTCCTTCAACAAAGTTTCCTTTGGCTATCGCTGTGAAGATCCACCACTGGGACTTTGAATTCAACTTTGATCTGCATATTTGACAAGAACTATGGGCAAGAAACAGGAAGCTCACCTTGGTCACATCCTACAAAGAAAACCTTTACAAAATGTTTTATAGATGGCATTTCCCATCTGCAAGACTAGCTAAAATGGGCCCAAACATTTCCCCTATGTGTTAGAAATGTAATTTGGCAAAAGGGACATATTATCATATGTGTTGGGAGTATCCGAAAGTATCGTGACTTTTGGAACAAGGTTAAAAAATGGCTAGAAGAAATACTAATGACAGAGGTAGAGCTAAAACCAGAACTCCTCTTACTAGGTATTACCACGCAGAAATACGATAAAGGGGCACTTTATTTAATGTTACATATTTTCACGGCTGGCAGATTGGCCTATGCACAAAACTGGAGAAACAAAGAAATTCCAACAGAAGAAGAGATTCTATATAAAATCTTATTGTATGCTGATATGGATAGGCTCACTATGGAATTTAAGGACAAGACAGAAACAGACTATTTTGAAATCTGGGACAAATTTTATTGCTGGTACGAGTCAAGGAGAACTGTTTGTGTTTTAAGTTAGTGTTAAGATTGTGGTATATAAAACTGTATGCTAGTATATAGAGAAACAAATCTGAGACTGTAGGAAAATATGTATATATAGAGCAGCGGTTCTCAACCTGTGGGTCAAGACCCCATTTGGGGTCGAACGACCATTTCACGGGGGTCGCCAAACACCGCAGTCCGCCATTTTTTATTTTTTATTTTTTGGTCGGCCATTTTTTTAAAAAAAAAATTTGGTCGGCCATTTTTTTCCCCTTTGCGATGTGGGCTGTCGCGCCGCGCATGCGCGATGCGGGCCCGCCATTGTTTTGGTCGGCCATTTTTTCCCCTTTGCGATGCGGGCCGTCGCACCGCGCATGCGCGATGTGGGCCCGCCATTTCTTTTTTTTTTGGTCAGCCATTTTTTTTGGGTCGGCCATTTTTTTCCCCTTTGCGATGCGGGCCATCGTGCCGCACATCCGCGATGTGCCCCGTCGCGCCGCGCATGCGCGATGCGGGCTGGGGTCGAGCCCCGGAAAAGGTTGAGAACCGCTGATATAGAGATTAGGAATTATATGTATGACAAGGAACAAATTGTTAGGATTATATATACTGGAATGACACGTTATGTCCTTTTTGTTTTAACTGTTTTATTAATAAAAAACTTTTTAAAAAAACGTCATCAAAAAAGCACAACAAAGAATGTTTTTCCTGCGTCAACTCAGAAAGCTCAGAGTGTCCAAGGATGCAGTTTACAAAGGAATTATTGAGTCTGTCATTTGCATCTCTATAACTGTCTGGTTTGGCACAGCAATGAAATAAGACAGACACAGACTTCAACAGATAGTTAGGACTGCAAAAAAAATTACAGCAACCAGCCTGCCTTCCATTGAGGACCTGTATACTGCATGAGTCAGAAAGAGGGCTTTGAAAATATCTACAGACCTCACACATCCTCTATATAAACTGTTTTCATTCTTCCCTTAAGATGACGCTATAGGGCCTTGCACACCAAAACAACCAGACACAAAGACAGTTTTTTCCCCATGCTATCACTCTGCTAAACAACTAATCCCTACAATACTGTCTATGCCCTAGGACAGCGGTTCTCAACCTGTGGGTCGCGACCCCATTTGGGGTCGAACAACCATTTCATGGGAGTCGCCAAACACAGGTCGGGGTCGCGCCGCGCATGCGCGGCGCAGGTCAGGATCAGTCTGAAAAAGGTTGAGAACCGCTGCCCTAGGATGTCAAACCATCTAGTAGGGCTGTATTACCAATTATTATTCTCATCTTTTCATCTTTCCTATTACCTATTTTCTTAGCTTCTTATAACTATAAGTTGTTTTTTGTATCTCATGATTTATGTTGATTGCTTTTATTTAGTATTCTATTATGATTTAGGTTGATTATTTGATATCCTATGACTATCACTGAGTGCTGTATCTTATGATTTATGATGATTGTATTTTATGATTATGATCATGATTTATCACTTGTTGATTGTATCTACACTGAGAGCTTATGCACTAGAGACAAATTCCTTGTGTGTCCAATCACATTTGACCAATAAAGAATTCTATTCTATTCTATTCTATTCTATTCTATTCTATTCTATTTCTATTTCTATTCTATTTGTTTGATACATAATGAAACATTTGATCTTACAATCAAAACATGATTAACATGCAAGTATTATATATGAACAACAGCTTTAACTTTTCTGTAATTATTCCAATTAAGTTTAGAGTCTACCTGGTAACCTATTTGATGAATGCTCACATTTCTAAATTTATTGATTTAAATTACAATATTAAAATATCTTTTACGTACCTCAACAGACAAAAATGTTGGTTCATCATTTACTATGTCCACTCTGCCTGAAGAGATACTTCTATTTTTCAGCTGAAAATGTGTTTTACTCATGTAGCCATCAGTAGAGTCCTATGTTTAGATATTAAAGAAAAGCAACCTTTGAATTTTTTGTTTTCAGGAAAGAATTCTACAAGTTAAAGGTTTAACTTAAATGATTTTAATTAAATTATGCAATAAGCAAACTGATACAAAAGTATCCCAGAATTAAATACTTAAGTCCTTGAGTAATCAAAATTCTGTGAAGTTGAGCCTGTCTCTCAGATATTACATGAATACATATATGTCATTTTCTTGGAAACAATGCATAATTGGTTTGTCATTGGCTTTTTCCAGGGTGTTTTGTCAAATGTTATTGCTCAATATTCTTAAAACAATATATAAAAATTCAGAATTATTAGACCTATTCGATGGCACAGCCACACTTCTCTGTGCATAAATGATTCACCTGTGGAGATGGTTACCAGCATCAAATTCCTGGGTGTGCAGCTAACGAGTAAGCTGACTTGGTCGCTCAACAGTGAGAAACTGGTGAAGCGGGCACAGCAGCGCCTGCATTTTCTGCACCACATGAGAAAAGCACATCTTCCTTCCCCTGTCCTGACCACTTTCTACAGGGGGACAATCGAGAGCATCCTGTCATACAGCATCACAGTCTGGTTTGGAGGCATCACTGCTTCAGACAGGAAGGCGGTGCAGAGAGTGGTGAGAATGGCCGAAAAGATCATTGGCAGTTCCCTCCCTCCCATCCAGGACATAGCACAGAAGTGCTGCTTGAGCAGGGTCCGTAAGATTATCTGGGACACTACACATCCTCTTCACGACCTGTTTTCCTTGTTACCTTCTGGGAAGAGGCTTCATGGTATCCAAAGAAGAACATCCAGATTCAGCCAGAGTTTCATTCCATACAGCATTAACCTTGCGAACTCTCAAGCTTCCTCCTTCCGTTATATATTCAAGATGGACAATATTTAATATTTATTTGCTACGTATATGTAGGGATGTGGGTCTATACATATGTTGTTCATAGTATTTATTTATTTATTTATTTATTTATTTAATTTCTATGCCGCCCTATTCCGGAGAACTCAGGGCGGCTCACAACATGATAGAAATTACAATAAAATACATAAATATAAGTATGTTTAGGTGTGTGTCCTGTATGTGTTTCACTTTGTGAGTAGGCAACTAAATTTCCTTTTTGATGTGTGCCATTGTGCCCACAGTATAAAAATGACAATAAAGGTTATCTTATCTTATCTTATCTACTCCTACCCACATTTTCTATTCATGTTTATTCAAATATAAGCCCCCTTTAATTTAATGTTCAGTCTCATGTATGCATAGGATTGCTGCTTCTGTTCTATTGATTCTATCCACTTACTTTCATAATGCTAGAAAAATCTTTACTTTACCATTTTCTTTCTGGTAATACTTTAGTTAATTGATAATCTTAAAGCTGATTTTTTTCCCTCAATTTTCTTACTGGAGGAATCTTTTCACTTTCTTTCTAAGCTATCCTAGTAATATTATATTACTATCAAATATTAATTCATTGTCATGTTTTAAAACTAGTTCATCAAACTCAACCAACCATTATAAGTTCTAATGGTATTGCAACATAAAATACACTTTATTTATGGTTACAGAAATGTGTAGGTAATATATGAGGATTGAATCTAAGAAAAATTCAGTATTCTGAATATAGATGTTTTCATAATATGCAGTAGAATCTGATATTTCAATAGAAGAATAAAAATACTAAATTTCACTATTTAAAACAATTATTAATTAGCTAACTAGAAACAAATTTTTCAGATGAAACATTTTGAAAAAGAATTGGAAGTTTCTAAGAACACATTTTGAGTATGATCTTCCAGGATGAGGGCATAATTATTTGTAAAATATTACAATTTAAAGCATTACTTAAAGAGGATTTGTTTCTTTTATAAAGCAACATTTTACAAAGTGTATCATACAATATGATTTTGCGTTTTGCCTTACAAAATGTATCATATCAAATGTGGCAGAGAGAAAATAAAACACAGGGTAAATATTCATAAATAAAAATCTCTAGTTAATACCATATTGAATAAGAATTTCAAAACAGTCAAAACAAAACAAGGTAGTATTGTTATTAAATCATATACGCTGACCCATTTTTCAGTTAAGTGCAGATGGTAAACCGATAAATTGTAACAAAAAAGGCACAAGCATTCAACAGACATTCAGTAAAAGCACTTGACAAGAAGCATGAAGGATTCTTCCCATATGCCATTGAAAATGGAACAAAAAATTTACCATCTGTAATACAGGAGAATGTGAAATAGCACTTTCTAAAATTAAACATTAAAGTACATAGACCCAGAAATGTACTAAAGAGCTCTGTAAGAATGAAAAAGTATAATTAAAACTGCTAACTTAATTTTCAAAATGTGAAGGTTTTTTTGGACTTTGGGCATTATAAAAGTCTCAATATGGTGCTTAGCAGCATCAAAAACTCTTATCAGCTAAAATTTATCTAGATCAGTCATGTCAAACTCGTGACGTCACGTGACGTCGTGCAACTTATCGGAGCTTTTTGCCATTGCCGGCAATGGGGTGGGCGCGGCTCCGGTATGATGAAATCAGCCTGCAGGCCGGCAGTTTGACACCCCTGATCTAGATACATATAAGTTTAGGTGATGCCCACTTACAAGATCAAACCGGTTATAAGACCAGATCACCCTTGGTTTGGTCAATCACTGATGATTGATCTTTACAAAAAAGGAGAGATTACAGCTTTTTTATTCTCTTTGATTCACTGACAGCTTTTGATACTGTTGATCATAATATCCCTGAATCTGTATATTGGAAGTTAGAGATACTGTACTAACCCACTTGTATCAATGGGGCAATATTCAGCAATAAAACTGGATAATTCCAAGCCAGTTAAGCTGAAAGATTCCATAACAATCTAGTTTATCCCAAATGCTAGTTAACTTTTACACATTTGTTGAAGGGGAGCACCACTAAAATGTTTTTAATCTGTTCTAAAAATATTAGTGCTTTTTACCAATTTGCTATCGAGCCAAATTCACAGTAGCCTTATATGATATTAGAACCTGAATACCTATAGGTGTGTATGTCCTTATGTAACTGTCTGTGTAGACCAGGGGTGTCAAATTGCCACCCCATGGTCTGGTTGCATCATGCTGAGGCTGTGCCCATCCTACCTCCAGCAATGCAAAAAAGTCAGGATACGTCGCAACACGTCACGTGATGCGGCGAGTTTGACACCCAAGGTCTAGACCTACTGAGATTGCCATATTTTCCAGCAATTTGCTACTGTATATTGTGACCCCAGAAAGGGCATTCTTGATTCAAGTACCCTAGTAGTGGAATTTCCCCAGAAATGCCAGGCATTAGGGTCACAATGTTCACTAGGGTATAGCTTATCTTCATGCCTTCTGGTCTTATTCATTATTGTCATGTAGCTTGTTTTTAAGCTGGTTTTAAATATTTTATTTTTAGACGTTTCAGTTGCTTAAAAGTCACTGTAAATTGATTTTAAATGTCCTCACTTTGGAATTTGTTATTTACCAATGAAAATGGGTTAAAATTTTATAAATCAAATAAATTCATAGCATAAAACCTGAATAGGTCATATTACACATGTAATCCCAACAACATTGGCATATTCCAGCTATTTCATGTCTCCCCCCCCCCCGCCTTTTCTCAGAGCAAAACCACTTCAGTGGAATGCTGAGGCCCCTTTAAGTTCCTTCTGCTTTTTTTTTTCACTGCACAAAGTCAGCCCCATATGATTAGCAGACAAGCCAGGCATGCCTCAGCAGCAGCAGAGTGCTGGATAGCAAGGGTGTCTGGGATTCAGCCAGGGGTCTTATGTCCTGCGGAGCATGGCAAGCAACCCTAGAGCTACTTGGTTCCAGGGCTGCTTGCTACTCCGCAAGGCAGGGTGCAGGATAGCGAAAAGGGCAGAGAAGGAGGGGAGATAGGCAAGTAAGGGGAAATGGAGGCAGCCCTTTCCTTACTGAAGCTTGGCCATGGAAGGACCCAAAATCAAAATGGCTTAGACTAGGTTGGTATTTGGCTAACAACTGGTAAATTTCACTTAATGACAGCAATGAGGATTGCCAAGATTTCAGTCACTAAGTGATGTAATCCCATGATTTCTTATTTTACAACTGCATTGCAGCAATTGGAATTCTAGTCTCAACTGTGGACGTAAATTGAAAACTATCTATGCAGCCACTATTTTCAAGGAGCATATCAGGAATCACTTGAACTTCTGTTTCCCATTAACAGAAAACCAGAGGAATTATGTAATGAACTTAAAAAAGTTGTTACGGAAGAATGTGAAAAAAGACTGCCAAAAATGAAGAAAGTGAGGAAAGCAAACTGGATGTCAGAACAAACAGTGAAAATGGCAAAGTAAAGAAAAAAATCAAAGTCAAACAACAAACAGAAGGGAACTTAACAAGGTGTTTCAGAGAGCTGTTAGAAGAGACAAGAAACAATATTTGTAAAGACAGTGAAGATGGAAACAGACATGGAGAGCAAGGAAAATCTTTCAAAAGATCTCTGAAATCAGAAGAATGTTCTAATCTCAAATTGATATGCTAAAGGATGCCAATGAACAGACAGTAACCAATTCAGTGGAGAACAAAGAAAAATAAAAGTATACTGAAACACTGTACAGTAGAGATGTCGAGGTATTCAATATACCTTAGAAGATATTCTCTACTTACAAGTAACAGAAGATGAAGTTAGATAAACTTCAAGCCTTACCAAGTCAGAAGGCTATAGGACAGTGTTTCTCAACCTTGACAATTTTAAGGCATGTGGACTTCAACTCCCAGAATTCCACAGCCAGCATTGCTGGCTGTGGAATTCTGGGAGTTGAAGTCCACATGCCTTAAAATTGTCAAGGTTGAGAAACACTGCTATAGGAAGTTATTATACTTAATACCCATAATTTCACATTCTAGCAAAATAAGGATCATCCAAAGCAAATTATAGCCATACATGAGAAAAGAGATCCCAGATGTTTAGATACCGGTAGCTTTAGAATAGCCAGGGAACACGAGATATAATAGCTAATGCTGGGTATTTAAGAAAGCAAAAGAATAGCAAAAAGAAGTATATGCTTCACTGAAAAGTCTTCAATTGTGTTGATCACATCAAGCTGTGGAAAGTGCTAAGAAAAATGGAAATCCCAGACTTCCCATTATTTTCATGGGAAATGGACAGATAGGTCGGGAACTCACAAAAAAATACTCATTCCAGGTTGGCAAAAAGAAAATACGATAAGACTGCATACTCTGCCCTTATTTATTCAATCTATATGCTGAATATATATTAAGGAAAGCTGGACTGGAAGAAGATAAGAAGGTTGTAAAACTGAAGGAAAAGATATAAATAGCCTGCATTCTGATGATACTGCTGACAGTCAAAAATGCAAAGGATCCACAAGCCTTAGTCAAAGAGCACAGTGGATAAAAAGGACTAAAATGAAATATAAAGATAACCAACCTAATAATAGCAATTGCAACGAGTCCTAGATTTGACAATGAAGGTATCAAAATGGTGGATAGCTTCTCCCTAAACTATCAAATGTAAAGGAACAAGCAGTCAAGAAAACTAGCACTTGATAGAGCAGCTATGAGGGCCTTGAAAAAAATATTCAAATGATGTGATGTGTCTATACCTATCTACCTACTTATTATAAATTATCCTACTTCAAACGTATTATGCAACAACTCGGGTCTCTGAAAAAGGCTCTAATGCTGAAAAAGATGGAAGGAAATAAATGGAGGCTGACAGCAGTAAGGTACATGCACTCAGTTACACTGAAAAGTACCCTGTTGGGCAATTTGACAAAACAGATTAGGGATAGATCATGGTGCCAGGAATTGAAAATCTGATGGCACATAGTCTATACATCTACTGCTGTTTATATTACTGCTGTGTAGCTTTATATAAAGATAGAGAGGGTTGCTTCCAACCACATTATATTTTGTTTGTTCTCCAAGGACAAGAAATATGTCGAGACTCCATTTTGGGAAGTGAAAACATACCACATCTGAAAACATATTACTGATAATTAAACAACAGAAAGTTGTAGAATTTAGATCAGCACAATAATCTGTGAATATTCTGGGTTGTCCATTTCTGCTTTGTATCATAGATACAGACTGTTGTTCTTCACTCGAGTTTTGTGTTGCTCACAAGTGGTATTAATTTTGATGTAAAAAAATATATTTTAACATTGGCTAAAATGGAAAAGCTTCTATAACAGAGGAGAAATATTTTTAAAGACTGGTGAAACACAAGAATTTCTACTCTAGACACATTCACTTGCTGTTTTAATCACTTTCCTCTATACCTCCCAATATGTTCCTGATACATTTCTCAAAATCCATATGCAGTCATCAGTTCCAAAGACTCTACAGTAATGTTTTCATTAGTGAGTATCCAAAGATGAACAATCCCCAGATGTTAGTGAATTACAAATACCAGCATTCTTCATCACTGTCCATACGGATAGGAGATTCTGGGTATTGGGATCAATAAATCCTGTATTACACCAATTCAACAGTGGTGCAAAAAAGAGGGAGGGGGAAATCTGCTTGCTGCAGTTTTCCAGATAACAGTTAACTACCAAGAATCACATTTCTCCTATTAATTTTTTTCTAGCTAGCAACATGCAGTTGCAATATAAGGTATAGATCCAAAAAACGGCTTTTATGCCTGATTTATGCTTTCACAAAGCCTTTGGAAAACTTGATTTATCATCTACCACTATGCCACAAAATGAAAAAATATATATACGGTAATTTATCCTGCAAAAATAGGACAACTGCTCCAGGTACTATTAACCAAACCTAGTTATACATTACTTACATATTATCTCATTTAGGAAAATTAAACATGTTCTTGACATGGGTATTTTTAAAAAAGATGTTCTGGGATTGTGTAAACATAGCATGGATTCCTGGTAACAATATCTACTGAAAGACAACTAAAATGCATGGTTGGTAATAAACAGTAGCTGCATATTAACAGCTCATTTCTCAAAGAAAGCACAAACAAATTGGGGTTTTATTAGCTGTTTCATTAAGTTTTATTTTAGAGAAACACATACAAAAAGCATATGTGCAACAGCTGATATAAAAGGATTCTATTCAAAACAATCTCTATTCAAACCCCATTAATGCACCATTAAATTACTTGATAAGTCTGCAGATTTAACTATAAATTTAATTCTTTGGATAATATATCAATTCTGACAAGTGTTTATTTCATTTCCTGTGATTTTAAATCAATGTATGTCTCTTTTCAGCATATTAATTCTGTCCTCCAAGCTGCATTATATCTGCCTGCCTGCCTGCCTGCCTGCCTGCCTACCTACCTACCTACCTACCTACATCTATCTATCTATCTATCTATCTATCTATCTATCTATCTATCTATCTATCTATCTATCTATCTATCTATCTATCTATCACAATGCCATAGGCTATTTTAGCATTTCTTTCATCAAGATTTCACCTAAAATAAATATATGTACTTTTGTCAGTATACATTTCAACACAAAACCAATTCCTTTCAAGAAAATTACCTTTTCCTTAGTTGCTTTTACTGGCATCTTATATTTATGTCCCCACTAAAACCTAATGAGCCAAATTCAGAATGTACCTTTGCTAGAACGAACTATGATTGTACATGCAATAAAGACTATAGTTGCAAACCAAATCTAAACAGAACAAAAACATAGGATTATTGGGTAGGAAAAACAAACTTCATTTCAGTATCTTGCTATAAAATCATCTACTAAACATTGCATAAAATCTCACAAATTGGCTATTCTTGGTTTATATATTTAAAATTATAAGCAATCACATGAAATCACATGAAATCAATCTCATTTGAACTTTTTAGTAAGCATATATACATGTAAATTGATATTATTATACATTTGTGGCAGGATACGATACTCTGATGGACATAGCAAAATATAAAATGATTGAAGTGTAAAGATTTTTTTTGTCAGCACCAACTCAACTGTTAGATTAGACATCTAGCAGCTTCATATCCAATTAAATTACCTGAGAGCAGGTAATGTTTGGAAATATATATATAACAGGCAGAAGTGTTAGGCAATGGTAGATTCCTCAATGTTGAGGATTGCTGGACACTTTCTTTACCGAATGTATGCTGGATGGACTTGACACATTGTGTGAATCGAGACACAGGTTGAAGAGAAATTTGTAGCTAAAAAGCCAACAGAAGCAAATACAATCTGAACAAAATTGTGGAAAGGGGTGGCTGGTAGAAAAATATGGCATTTGGATAAAGCAGCAAGGACAGCTTGACAAAAGTTTTGGAATTCCAAAGAACTCAGGAAAAAGTTGTTTTACCACCTTTTTCTCTCTCTACACTAAAAGGAAGCTCAAGAAGTGAAAATATTGAAACTGACTAATAGCAAGAGTGCCAGAGTTGTGATAAACAATCTTGTATGAATCAATGAGGAAGCATAAACTTAAAAAAAAATAAACTTAAAAAAAAGTCTTACAGAAATGTCATTTGTTAAGGCCATTGCATCTACAGTATTACAAATAATTTATCTATCACTGCATTTAGAAGACACGGTAGGTGTTCATATGTATCTAAAAGTTCCTATCCCTCTTCCCAGTTTCTAATAGTACTTATGTCCAAAGTCCTGGAACTAAAATACAACTACAAAAACAGGACTATCATGTGTAAAGTCAGACCACTGGTGCATGTAGCTCACTTTGATGTATAGTTCACTGATTGGCTGTGGCTCTCCATGAATTCAGAAAAGCATTTTTTCTTATTCTATCGTCAGATAAATTGGACCTAGGAGCTTCTCTATGTAAAACATGTACTTATCATATTTGTATTATATTTATGATAAAGAAATTTCAGTTATCAGCACAGCAGAGCACAGATAGAAAATCATAGGAAATCAGATAGGATTACAGCAATAACTAAAGCTGTGCTGCCCAATCTCTGGGTCATTTGTTCTATATGCAAGCAATATGGCTACAGCAAAAGTCCATCTATTCACAAAATGGTTGTCAACAAGGCTTGCCTAGTTATGAGTAAAACATCATCAAAACATTACACAAAAGGAAAACTTGTAGTGTTCAAAGAAATCCTTCCCTCTTAAAAAGAAAAAAGCCATCTCCTTAGTGATCTGTAAACACAAAATATCTTCTCCAAGCAAGCAGTTTCTTTGTATACACTTAAGTACTTTTAAATTCTTTTTTTGCTTTGTTTTGTTTAGATTTTTAGGTGTCCTGTGATAATTTCATTGTTTGGTTTGATCACTGTAGATTTTTGCTACAATGAATGCTATTGTAAAAAATATAACCTTAGAGGAAAGTGTCTACACTGGTTGTTTTTGTAATTTTGTGCAAAATGTAGAAGATCATTAACAAGCATAAAGGAAAATTTTCCCAATGCAAATATGTTTCTGCTTCTTTTCAAAAGCAAGTTAAAATATTTATAAAGAAAAAGAATACCCAATTCTCAATGTCTATTTAAATTTTTGTTTTGTTGAAAGTATCCTGGTCCTATCACTTGTATTTATACTTTTGATTTCAAATTAATAACTGAAATTAAATATCATATTAAGGTTTTAAGAAAAATACAGTGCTTTAAAAAAAGAACCACAGGCCAAGTAAGAATTAAAATTAGATAGAGATCTTATTGTTCATAGTTCTTGGAAGAAATGCTTTCAGAAAACAAATTACATAAATTTGGATCTTTCGTCTTAGTATAAATTTCAAAGTACAATAAACCATAACTTGGTAACAACTACTCTTAGGAAGTCTTTGTTATAGATGGCTTAAGACTTTGAAGTTTGCCCATACCTTTATGCTTCTCCATTGCCAATCATCCCCAATTCTTTGTGAATATTGGAGAAATTCTGTACAATATTGCTTGAATTTATTCTCTTCCAAAAAGAAATCTGCATCAACCAAGTTAAGTGACATCTGTCAAGAAATGGAAGTGTTAGCATTGGCAGAAACTGTGAACTCTTAACATATTACCTATCTCCCAAAGGAAAGGAAAGAGAGAAAAATAGAAAATTCAACATACAGTAGGGATTGGACTCATGCCTAATCAGTTTGCTACAGAAGGACATTTGAAGGGTACCAAATTAGGAAACACTTTTGAAGTAATACATTTATTTGCATGAATCTGGAAATTATTCCAAAAGAAGAAACATTTCCATTTTTTATTTTTGTGCTAGTTAAACGTTAGTTATTATTTTCTTACCAATCAGAAAAATGTCAGAAAAAAATCAATGTTCTGTACTGTGCAATAAAATGTGTAATTTTTCCTAGCATTCCAACATGGAAAGCATTTAGCTTAACAATTTGCTTTACCAAAATGAAAACAGATTGAATAAGCAAGGGAGCTTAAGGACTAGAGTGTCTATAGATTTGAGTGAACCTGACAGCAAAACCCTAATTATCATGTTTTTAAAGAGAATTATTGATTAACAAATATTGTCATCATCCCAGAATATTGTGAACTAGGAATTCCATATTCCAGGGTTTGGACTTTATCAATAATTACTAGGTCTCTCAGTATTATGAACAGATACAAAGCAGTAGTTAGCATTGCTGGAGTACAGATGATATACCGGTAATTCTCAGACATCTAAAAGGAAGCTTGTTTTTAGCAAATAAGCATATATATAACGGTTACAACAGATCAACTAGGAAACTTATAAACAACTCTATTTCCATGTGTGAAATCTTTGAAAAAATTAAGAACCAATTTTATTAGTTTAGTTCTTATAAAATATATATTTTAATAAATAAAACTATAGATGAACAACATTCTGAGTTTTGAAGGTATATTTTGAAGTTATATAATCAATCAATCAAGAAAACCAGGTTCAACTTGGGCAACTAGCATCAGGTTAAAAACAGTACAAAATAGTCACATCAAAAATAACAATTAAATTTTACTCTGTAGTTTATGTTGCAAAATTATCTTTTTTTATGCTAACTTTTCAAAACTGGCTGCATTCTGCAGAGTCTGCTGAACTCGTAATTCACCACAGTTATTTATGATCAGTTATAAACAGTCTTTTTGTTGCCTGCATCAGACTGAAAACTGTGGCAAAAGATAGCTAAATACCTAATGGAGTATATATGTGTGGGTAATCTAAAACTAGAATCACAGTCTAAGACTGCTGGAAACCTAACCAAGGAACTAAGAATTATTAAGTAGCGCCTAAGAATATAGACAGTTCTAAGCACGGTAGGTTTTTTTTCACATTACGATGTTCAAGTTTAATAAATTCAAAATTTCCAAATATCAAGGAAATCTTTTAGGAATTGCCCCACGGGCACCAAGCATGGCATAACAATGGATTTGTTGTATTCAACTTCAATCCCCAAGTCCTGATAGTTTGTATTTTTTTCCCAATTGTTTTTTCTTCAATCTTAACATCACCCAGAATAGAAACATCAATAAATCAGATTCATTTCTTTTCAGTCTGTTATATAAGACATGTTATGAACAAAATGCCTCTCTTTTTGGATCTTAAAGTCCCATTAGACCTTAACCGGCTCATTTTCAAAAACTTTAACTTGAGATTCCCAGGAGTTTTTACCACATCCAATTCCAAACCTCTGGCAAAGTTTCCAGGGAATAATTCTGGCAACTTAATCATGACACTGCTTGCAGTCAGTTTGTGAAATTTTGCTGCAGCCACTGATCAATTATTTCATCCTTTTTACTGCAAAGGGGACATTTGCTGTTGTTTGTTACATGTTGAATTTTCATCTTCATACAACTAATTGGCAAAGCTTGTTGTTGAGCCGCCAAAATAAAACCTTCAGTTACTTTAATACTCAATTTTATATAACTCCATGTGGGTTTTTTATCATCTTTTCCTCCTAAACCTTCAAGTATTGACCATACGTTGGCTTGTTCTTCCAATTTTCATTTCTTTTCTTTTTACCTTTGCTGATTTCAAGAGCTTTCCTTGACTGTTTTCAGCAAGGGTTCTTGGTTTTTCTTCATGTCAGGCCATCCTTATATTAATATTATGGTTTGTTGTAGTCAGCCGGATGTTTAGACTGCATTTGGCATTTTTATCCATCTATTGAATCCTTCCCAAGGACCTGGGATAGGCAGGTATTGTTTGATGTTATTAAACGTATCATAGGAGGTAAGCTGTTCCAAGTAAAGCTGTCTTTTACAATTAGGTCATGGTGATTTTATCAATGCTGGTGTTCAGGTGATGCTCCAGATGTTTTGGGATTGCACCCAGGAACCTATTATTGTTAGAATATTCAATTGTTCCCATTATATTGATTCAATTAATTAAAATATTTAAGATTGCTTTTTAAGATCAAGTCTTCATTAAGTTCTTTTATATAAATATACATCAACAATAAAATATTAGAAACATTAAAAAGGCAGTGACAATGAGAAATGCAGCATTCAATCAATAAAACAGCACAAAATAAACTTATACAAAAAATTAAAATTTATAATATATGTATCTCCAGTTACACATTTACAGTAATGGGGATAGGTAAACCATCACTGGATTACAAATCTAGAAACATGAGACCAGCATTAAAACACTCTCTTTCCTTTATTGGAACCAAGAGGCATAATTAAAGTATATGAAACTTAGTTAAGCAAAATGTCATACATTCCATAGTGTTTATGGGCACAAGGTTAATAATAAATATTTAGGTTTCTGCAGTTAGTACATTATAAATTCTAGCTAGCTGTTTCCCCCCATCAAGGGCATACTGTACAGCAGTGTTTCTCAACCTTGACAATTTTAAGGCATGTGGACTTCAACTCCCAGAATTCCACAGCCAGCATTGCTGGCTGTGGAATTCTGGGAGTTGAAGTCCACATGCCTTAAAATTGTCAAGGTTGAGAAACACTGCTGTACAGGATATACCAGATGTTGATTTCTACTATCTATCTCCATAGTAATCTTTCGCAATCTGTCTTCCAGATTTGTTGGGTTTCACTTTCCGTAATACCTAGTACTCACTAACTGTTGGGAATTTTAAGAGCTGAAGTCAAAATATACCTGTACCGGAGAGATGAGCTGAAGCGGATCAGCCAGCGCGGTTCCAGCCGATCGGCGCTGACTGAGATCACCAGCTGGGAGCTCTGCCTACGCAACCAGCGGATCCGGGGCTCCGTCGGTCTCCGCTGTCGTCGTCAGCAGCACACAGGCCTTGGGGGGAGTCAGCTGAAGCTGGGGCACTGCCTGCGCTGTGCGGAGGCCCAGGGATCCGTTTTTGCGGCTCCACCTGATCAGCGCTGCCTGCAACGGTCAGCTGGCTGGCGGGTGGTTAGACTAGGGCAGCGACTGAGACTGGAGCTCTACCAGAGGCCCAGAAGGCGGCGCGCCCGGAAGAAAAGAGGAAGAGGCGGGGAGAAGAGGAGAAGGGGTTTGTAAAGGGAGAGCTTTTGGCGGGAAAGAAAAAGTAAAGCGAGGGACAGAGAGAGAAATGGCAATCGGAATAAGGGAAGCTTCTGTGGAGAAAGTCTGAGGGAGAGAGAGAGGAGGTGGGTGATAGCAATAAGGGAGGCTTCTGTAGGGCAAGAGAGAAAGAGAGAGAAGGCGATAGGAATAAAGGAGGCTTCTGTGGGGTAGAGAAAGGAGGAAGAGGAAGGGGAAAGGTGATGAGAAGGTAAAAGGAGGCAAGCAGAGGAATCAACGAAGGAACAGAGGCTGTAGAAGTAGAGACCAGCAAGCAGAGAGAGAGAGAGAGAGAGAGAGAGAGAGAGAGAGAGAGAGAGAGAGAGAGAGAGAGAGAGAGAGAGAGAGAGAGAGAGAGAGAGAGAGAGAGAGAGAGGAAGAAGGGCTGACCAGCTGTCTGAATACTACCCCACCATGTGATCCACCCACTGGGAAGGGACTGACCATCACCCCACCGTGTGACCTGCTTGCTGGGAGGGGGCTGACCACCATCCCAAAAGAAGCAGAGGGTCATAGAGAAGGATCCCACTGCAGAAGTCATTAGAAACTTAACACTCAGCAGAGGGCATTTCACTGTGCAAGATTACCTCTGTTTACTGCAGGATGAATTCGGACCTGCCAAGACAGTTTCTAGCAAATGTACCAGAAGAAAGGCTGTCTGAGAACATCAGATGCTTGAACAAGTTGCTGTGTAAGATTGTGGAAAAGAAGGGATGGAACCAGCTGAAGTGGAATGGACCAGGATGAAGCAGCTTTCTCAGGATGCTTTATTCTCAGAGCCAGTCTGGAATCAGCTAAAGATTCTGAATGCAGGGAACACCTGGCGGTATCATGAGCTCATAAGGAGAGTTAGGGCAACAGAAGTGGTGGAGGAAGTCAAAGAGGCCACAGCCAATTTGTCACCAGAATGGTCCCATGTGTGGGAGTGAGAAAAACTGGAGGTGACAATGCCCAGCTCACTGCTATGGAAGCCAAAATATCTCACCTAACGTAGATGATGGCCTCGTGGATGGCAGTGGGTGGTTCGCCCTTAAATGGAGGCCTGGCTGAGCTGATCAATGGGAGGATGGGCTCTTCCGCTTCAGCTGAGAAGCCAGTGAGGAAGGTGATCTATTATAACTTTGGGGGTGCAGGGCACTACAGGCATACTTGTACAAAACTGCACAAACCACAAAGTCCGGCCCAGTCAGAAAACTACAAAGTGACAGGAGTGATGGGACATCTCCCTTAGCAAGGGGCTCACATATGCAGGGTTCTGCTGAGGACAAAGCACAGAAGCCCCGGCAACAATCTTTGGAGACTTGCAGGAGTACTCAAACATGAACTATCAGACCAGATGCTGTGTCCCTCACCGCTGAGATCCCCAAACAGTTGGTGGGTCAGACACCTCACTCCGATTGTCCTAGATGGAAAAGACTCAGTGATGGGGGACATTCAACCTTCAATGCAGACAGTATACTGACACCTGGTGCAAGAACAGGCTCCTGGGGAAGGTATGGGATAGTTGTAGGCAATAGACTGCGTGAGCAGGATACTACAACCAGGGGAGGTGGTGTGTCTGCGGGCCTCTTATCAGTTGGACTGGAAGCAACCTCCTTGAATCTGATCTCAGAAGACAGAACATTAGGTTGGAAGTAATCCCAGGGGGTCTTGTTACCAACATCCCTGTGAGGTTGAAGGACTGAATGTTATTTGGACAAGTGAGCCCAGCCATCCCTGTTGTACTGCCCGATACAGGGGAAAAGACTGAAATGAGGTTTCAACAGATAGATTCTACCTGAAGAACACACAGCTGGCCCCAGAGTGGCAGGATAGGACTAGAGACAGCTTTGGAGGTGGTGACACCTGTTTTCAAAAGATGAATTTGACATGGGGTGCTCTAGAAGTGCTCAATATCGAAGTCATCTATAGGAAGATAAGCCTTTCCAAAAGAAGTGTCAGTGGATTCCCTGACTTAGTGACTTAGACCTCAGACCTGCATCTAACAGAGTTGAAGAGGACCAGGATCATCTGAGAATTTCGAAGTCCCTATACCTCTCCTATAGTAGTAGTCTGGAAGAATGGGTCCCTGAGCATGTGCATGGATTACCTTACCCTCAATTGGAGAACCATTCCGGATCAGTACACTATTCCCCCTCCCCTGGATCGAAGATACCCTACATTGCTTATCAGGGTCAATGTGGTTTAGTGTGCAGGAACTGAGAAGTGGCTACCACCAGATTCCCATGCATCCAGATGATAAAGAGAAAAGTGCTTTCATCTTCTTCTTGGGGTTCTATGAATTTATTTAGATGCCTCAAATGTTATCAGAGGCCTCTGTGACTTTTAGTGACTTATAGAGTGGACGGCAGGAGACATGAATTTGATAGAGGTGTTAATATACTTAGATGATATTGGTTTTGGTGAGATTCTTGAAAAACGTAAGTGCCTGGAGAAGATTCTGACCAGGCTCCATGAAGAAGGGTTGAAGCTGTCCCTAGAGAAATGCCAATTTTATCAATCATCTGTCACATACCTTGTCCTGTTGTCTCCACAAAAGGGATATCAACTGACCCCACGAAGGTTGAAGCCATCATTTCCTGGCTCAGACCCCAAAATGGCAGAACTGTGAATGTTTCTAAGGTTCTCATTTGAACACACCAGTGCATCTTCAGGTGTATCAATTTGGGGGGGGGGGAGATTAGGGAAAGGGGCAGAAAAAGTAAGGCTTGGAGAGGCAGAGCATCAGTCTGATTAGGGACATGCCAATTGACATGTCAGTGCAATCATAGAGCAACCTTTAATGCAGGCAGCAAGCCAAGATAGGATTTTTGCAAATGGTTCCAACAACGTCCTGACCTAGTTGAAGGAAAAGAGGAGTGGGCTCTGGTGAAGGGAGAGACAAGTTTCCACATCTGCCTGCCTGTCTGCCCACTTGCCTTTCCAATCTTACGATTACCGCACCCTTTTTTCTTCCCTAGGTTCCTTTCCCCCTTCTCACCTTCTTAGCTTCCTGCCAATTTCAGAGCAAGGCGCAGTGCAGTTTCTTCTTTTTCCCTATGGGAGGAGTTCAGCTGGGAAGGGAGGGGAAGAAAGAGTCAAGCAAGTGCACAAGCCTCACTGGGCTTTCCTATCTTTCCTGTTTGGAAATGTATGTGTGCAGCCAGACACCTGCCTATCTCCTGCATAAAGTGGAGATACAGTGCATAATTCACTTATTGTAGAGTTTCAAGTTGACTGTCGGGTTACCATCTAATTAGGAGTTCCTAGACTAAAATTTGATTGCTTACTAAGTATGCCTTGTGAGCAAATCTAGTCAACTGCAAAGTAACCCAGCTTGTATACTCCAGGATGGATCAAAGCAGTATGGTCGATTTAGGGTTTGGTGTGTTGGGCAAAACAAGACTATTAGGTTAATCCTCTTATCCTTCAGATAATGTTGAGCAAAGGCTGCTACCAAGAATTCAAAAATTTAGTATTGAAAGCACTGTGGCAACATGGCTGAGTTAATCTATGAATTTCCTGCAGCATTTGCTAACTGCTGTTGTGATGAGATGAAATAAAACTCTGATGGTTGGAACACTGCCAGATCTTTGTAGTTCATTGCTCTGACTCATCTCACCCAAAATTAGATGTGTTTAGGTAAAGGTAGAATTAAAACACTTTAAAAAATGTGCATGAATTTTAGATTCTACAATCAGATCACATGTCCTCACAGCTTAAGCAAACATCTGTCAATCACTATTCTCATTACATAAAAATGTCCAATAGGAGGGATCCATGAAAGCAGTTTTTTCTATATTCTCATTTTTTATTTTATTATTTAAAGTTTGAGGCCACCTAATTCTGCAGCAACTCTGGGCAGCCTACAGATAAAAATTCAAAGAAAACCAAGTCTATCAAAGAGCAAAAGAATACACCTGACCAGTAGGTGTTTGTGTATGACTAATTCATATAAGGGATCTGGGATGTGCCCATTCCAATTGACATGGCCAGACAGAATATGTGGAGACAGGCAGTTCTTCAAGTAAACAGGCTTTGCGCCATGCAGGAACTCTATAGGTGATAATAGGCACTTTTAATTGCACCTGGAAGCCAGCTGGCAACAGTGCACTCACAAAGCAGTAGGGGCATGTGTCCATATTACAATGTACTGCCCATGCTGCTGCATTCTATAGCTTCCTCTTCAAAGGCAATCTCTTACAGAATGAAGTGATCCAAGTCTGAATGACTGCTGAAGACCCTCTAGTTCAGAAATAGGCACAAGAGGCACACAAGTTGAACCTGAACGAATGCCCCCTTGGCCACAGCTCCCCCTTACTCTTTGAACAGGAACTAAGAATCTAAGAAGATCCCCAGAATGCACAATAGTCTTACATGTGGTACTGCAATTCCATTAAGGACTACTACAGATGAAAGCTCCCTGGAACCAGAAGGGCCAAACTATAACATAGTTTCCTTGTCTTGCCTGGATTGAGCCTAAGTCTGTTCCACCCCATCCAGGCACACACAACCTCCAGCATTGAGTACAGACTTTGCATTAGCTTGGGGTCCAGTATTTGCATTATGTACCTTGTTCTGCCTGTAAGGTGCTGGAGGCTAGATTGATAACTCAGAAATGAATTGCCTGGATAAAACAGTAGTACTAGTAAACTGCATTGACATGCCTACAAAGTGATCAAGAGGTGCTTAATTCAAAGGGGACTTTGCTGTGGGTAAAGTACAAAACATTGTGTCTTTTTGCATGCTTGGAATGCTCTTTATTTTTAAAGAATTGCTTTTCTGTCATGTATTTCCCAAATTAACAGTGGCGATTTAGGATAATAATTTTAGACAGCAGTATTATACGGACTGGTGTCTGTGTGTTTACACACAGTTTTAATCCATAATTGGGATTATCACATAAACCCATATTACAGTTTATTTAGGTTTTGCTTATGTTGGTTTAAGCAAATTGTAGCTTATTGAGAAAATATTTTACCACAAACCTTAATATAACATAATATGAATTCATAATATGAAACCAGTAATAATGTGGTTCATTTAGTTTGGGCTTGGAACAATGGATGAGCTTTCTGATTCTGATTTGTAAACCATATTTATTGCATAGCATTATACGTAATCCTAGCTATTGTGTCATTGACATATCGTGACTTAGTGGGATATGCACATAGAAAAAACTATTCTTTTCCTGACTATAATTATTTTCTCCTCAAAATTTAACAGAGACACTGATATAGGATGAGACAAAAGATGCAACATGGGTTGTACAAACTATTTTGTAGTATTTTCATGTGCATGCCCATGAAAATGAGTTACTGCATTGTTATGCATAAATCAGTTAGTCAGAAATGCCATTTGTACTTTGAAATATCCAAGCCATAACATTCATAATAAATAAAACAATTTTATACTGATTCAGTGAACCAGGACTACTTAGACAAGCAGCAGATGTCTTTGGTCTCTAGAGATTTTTCATTGTTTTTATCTGTGATTTCTTTTTACCTAGACATGCAAGGAGTTAATTCTGAAATCTTTTGAATACAAGATGTACACTCTAGCACTGAGCTATCATCCCTCCCAAATACATTATACTCTCTGTTCATGAATAGGAATGCAGCCAAGCACAAATGTTCATGCAACATAAACCTGTTGGTGACTAGAGATGCCAGAGTAGTTTTTATATAGTTGCTGCTACAGATTGAAATGGCTACTCATCTGGAATTATATGGTAGGTTTAGCTAAATAATCAATTTGCTACAACATTCTGAAGTGTCTTTCATCCAATATACATATGTCAGTATGTAGTTGTTTTTACATTCTATAGCTGCATTTGCTAATGATGTTGTGCTATCATGTGTGAAGTTTTCCAAGTGTGCTATTTCTAATTTTGGTGAGTGTGACAGCAGTTAGCACATCAAGTAAAGTAAACCACTTTACTAGATGCTAAGCCCTTGTTGTTTTATAAAGTATCTATTGTCAAAGGTGAACATAATATTTCATCTCTAGCTAGAGCATGGTTTTTATTATTTTACCATAATATGATGTTCTTAAGGGACAGATTATTTTATTCTATAAATCAAAAAATAACAATTTTTATGACAAATTATTTTATTTTTTAAAACTTTGATATATAGATTAAACATCAGTATCAATGATAATGTATAAATAAATCCTAATATAGTGTTATGAATATTTCTTCATGTGCAAATGTTACTGTGCTTAATTGGGTTTAATCCCCAATAGCTGTGTTTAGAGCAGATTTGAAGATACAGAACTATTTATATGAATTGCAGAATGGGTGAGAAGTGAAACATTTTTTTTCGCCTTGTATGTTTATTGTTTGTTTCTTTTTATTATTTTTAGAAACATTCAGTTAATTATGTATTCATCATATATTGAGAGAACAATAGCAGAATGATGGAAAAGGATAAGTAAATGGGTAACAGGAAATGTAATTGTTCTGCAATTCATTCATTATATATTTAAACACATGAATAATGTTTTAACAGAAACAACACCCAAAGAACTTAAACTTTGAATGAACAAAGTATTTTATAAGCTTGTCTTGGTTATTGTCCCAACAGCTTTAATTTTTCTTACAACTATTAATATTAAAATCTATTATAAGCAGAAGTTAAGTATATCCTGCCACTTCACCTTCATGTACAACACTATAAAATAAAAAATGGCTTCATCAAAATTGTTTAGAACATCCATCCACTATCTTAGAAAAAATATTTTACAAACCAAGTTAAATAAAGTTTTCTGTCATAGTTATTATTGTTGCTCTTGTTACAGACTTTTGTATGGCTGGGATTGAAAAGAGGGATTATACTTGAGTTGAACTATATGATTGACAGCTGATGTTGTCTGTGAATAAAGAAGACTTGACTGTAGAGGTGAATAAGGAATTCTATTTTGCAAGTAGCTAGATCTAAAGCCCTTACTTGCAATGCTGGGGCAAAAGCACAAACTGAGATGCTGTACCATCCTCCCAGCTGCATGGCAGCATCACTTACTGAGCTGTGTGATCTCAGAATACAGAATAGAAAATAACAGAGTCGAAAGTAATCTTGAAGATCTTCTAGTCCAACCTCTTTCCCAAACAGGAGATCCTATATCATTCCAGCAAATGGATATCCAATCTCTTCTTTAAAACCTCCACTGATGGAGAACCCACAGCCTTAAAGGCAAGCCATTCCATTGACTAATTGTTCTCACTGTCAGGAAATTTCTTGTCCTGCCCTCAAATACTTTGGAAAATAGGTTCTCCCGTTCTTCTTTGTGGCAGTCTCACAATTATTGGAAGACTGCTATCACGTCACCCCTAGTCCTTCTCTTTGTTATACTAGACACACCCAGTCCTTGCAACTGGTCATATATGTTTTAGCCTCCACATACCTAGTCATCTTTGTTGCCCTTCTCTGCACTCTTTCTACAGTCTCAACATTTTTTGTGTAGGGAAATGTGGATTCGGTAATATTTGACATTGAAGATGGCTCAAACAATCATAGCCATGAGCACTATGGCCTTGTTGAAACTAATCAATAACTTATCTCATGTGGCTGGCCAGACTTTCTATATGGGGTTCACTTTGGAGCAACCCTTAGAAATTTCTGAAGAGTAGTGAAGAGGAAAAGGGTAACAGCCTTCAGTTCACAACAGTGATAAGTTATAACAGTTGAAAGTATTAAACCTGATCACTATTGGGTGTACAATGGACATTTTAATAGCACATACGAATGTGGAGCTACTATCTATCTCAATGTTTACGTATTGTCTAATTAAATATTAGAAGTCAACAATATTAATTTTTGAATTTGTGCAACTTTGGAATATAGATTTGACCTTTTTTCCCGTGCCAAATTGACTTTATGGGAAAACCCAACTTTAAAAATTGGAACAAAAAATGGTAATTTGGAAAAAAATGGATGGAAGCAGAAATACTGACTTTGGACCAACTGATGATAAAGATGAATTTTTAACAAATCTATATTAAGAGATACGTATCATGTATCACACAGCAATATTTTACAGCTATAATATTTGTTAATAACATTGTTTGCACTAGCAGCATTTTCAGCTTCTGACATGCCTGAGATACTAGAACAACTTGTTAAATGCTTTAAAATTTAAAAAAACTACTATTAGCTTTTAGAAATATTTGGGTTTTTTAATTTTTAATTTTTACTAGTTTGTAATATAGCATAAGAAAAAAATATGAAAGTAAGTAATCGGGAAGTTAGGGAAGGGAAAAGGGAAGAGAAAAGTGGGGAAAAGCAAGGGGGCAAGGGAAAAAAAGGCATTCACCACTTCTGGAGGCGGGTTGTTCCACTGGTTAATTGTTCTAACTGTCAGGAAGTTTCTCCTTAGTTCTAGGTTGCTTTTCTCCTTGATTAGTTTCCACCCGTTGCTTCTTGTCCTGCCTTCAGGCGCTTTGGAAAATAGCTTGACTCCCTCTTCTTTGTGGCAGCCCCTGAGATACTGGAACACTGCTATTATGTCCCCCCTCGTCCTTCTCTTCGTTAAATTGATTTCTGACTCCCTTTGGTGCAATAGAATAAAACATTAACATCAAACCTCCACTTTTTATTTTTACATAATAGTATAAACTAGCCCTTTCAATAACAACAAATTTATCTAATCAGTAAAGCCCAAAATTAAAGTTTCAATTTTTTCCACCTCAAGCACAAAGTCCAGAAGCCGTTTCCCCTGAGAAATAAAAGCATTTGTATTTTTTTTATCTTTAATCAGAACAGTCAGTTTAGCCATTTCTGCTAATTCCATCATTTTTTCAGCATTGCATTCATCCATTGTGGGGATCGAGGTGACCTTCCATTTCTGTGTGTAAAATAGTCTTGTTGCCGTCAACATATATAACATCAAATTTCCAATTTTTGTTCCCAAGTCTTTGTTCATTAATCCCAAGAGAAAAGTCTCTGGTTTTCTTTTTATATTCACTGAATTTTCTGTATTAAGATTTGAATCCTACTCCAATATTTCTTTGCTTTGTCATACTCCACCATAAATAATGAAAAATCCCTTCTTTATATTTACATTTCCAACATTCACTTGAAAAGCCTTTACACATTCTCGACAACTTATCTGGAGTTAAATACCAATGGTACATCATCTTATATTTTTTTTAAGTTATAGTTTAATGTAAATTTTAAACCTTTATTCCACATATTCTCCCACTGTTCAAGCATTACATTATATCCAAAGTTACTTGCCCACTGAATCATACAATGCTTTACTTGTTCATTTTCCAGATTTAAATTCAATATCATTTTATAGACTTTAGCAATAATATGTTCATCACTGCCACACAATAGGATTTCCAATTCATTTTTAACAAAGTTAAACCCATGGTTCTTTTTGTCTAATTTAAATCTTTCTTTCATTTTTAAATATGTAAACCAATGGCAGATAGAAATATTTGTTATCAATAAATCAGCTTAATATGTGATGCTAGCAAATGAGTGGAATAAAGAATTAGAGATTACTATGTTGCCTAGACAATGAGAAAGTCTTAACATCTATAACAATAATGTCAATGGACCTCATATTACGACCACAAAAAATATTTAGAATTTATTGGATTCCATTATGTTTTATAGAAAAGGACTTTTAAAAGTAGCATTTTGTTGGATATGTTTTACAATGTCCTACGGTTACTAAGTTTTAGGAAAAAATAGAAGATTGTTTAAATATATATATTTAAATAACATATTCAGATATTTTCAGAGGATATTATTCTCTTGAACTGCATAACTAAGAACATGGAATCTGACAAGCAGACAACGTAAATGGATTCTCCCTATCCTTACTATGGCCAAAAGACTGCTATTGCATCATTAGAAAGATCAATGTATAGCTGCTTTCACTCGGTGGTTGAAGACCCGATTGCACTTGCCACATTTGAGTGGATTGTCCATAGATGTAGACTTTGTACGGAGGTTAGAAAAGCATGATAGTTATCCAACCGTATTAAAAATATATACATATCTGAATAAATTTATTTTAAATAAGTGTATATAGCAGGGTTCTCCAAACTTGACAACTGTAAGACTTGTGGATTTTAACTCCCAGAATTCCGCAACCAGCATGGAATACTGTTTTTGTTCCTTTTTTTCTTTGACAATGTATATATTTCTATCATAATTCTATTTGTGTGTCTTTTCCCTTTTTTCATTATTTTAAAAGCAATAAAATAAATAAATAAATATAGCACAAGTGAGACAGATTCTACCTCCAGGTCTGAACAGAAATCAGTTTGGCTTCAAATGGGAGACTTATAAATATGCCAATTGTTGTCCTGATAGGTAGTGCCCCAATTGAGAACAAAATAAATAGTCTTCTATTTGGAACATATAAGATGTTATAGAAATATCTACAGACAGACCTCTTGTATAAGGGAGCTTTTAGTAGAAGCCCAAAAAGCATCCTTTATAATCACTAAATCTGCAGATTAATTTGACATCAATTATCTTCCTGTAGCTATTAAGCTATTTAAAGCCAAAGTTTTGGGTTTGATGTTATGTGATGCTCTCTTGAATATTTATAAGGAGTTTCCTAATTTAGAAACAATTCAATTAAAATTTCTGAAAAATTTGCTAGATATTTACATTATATATTTAAAGGATTTTGCCTGTTTGGTGGGCTCACCATTAATTGTCACCATTAATTATCATGGTGGAGCCTTAAAGCATTTCTAGAGATAATCAATATTTTTGCTTTGGATAATTAATTTTGAGGAGTCCTCTAGGGCAACAGTCCCCTTTCCATTCTGCAGACCAACAGCAGTGGGAGAGAGAGGGGATGGTTTTGTGTGCCATTTGCCACAAATGGAGCTTTGCACACTTGCGCACTCACTCGCCGTTTGCGTGGCCCAGTTCCCTACAGAAAGAACTGGCTGCGGCCTAGGAGTTGGCGACCCCTGCTCTAGGGCAGTAAAGTTATAGACCTTTAAGGCATTTTCAGAAGCTTACTTGAGTTATAGACATTATGTTTGTATCATCAGCATAAAGGAGAATAGAGGGCAGTAGGGAAGGAAGGAAGGAAGGAAGGAAGGAAGGAAGGAAGGAAGGAAGGAAGGAAGGAAGGAAGGAAGGAAGGAAGGAAGGAAGGAAGGAAGGAAGGAAGGAAGGAAGGAATTCTGCTTATTGAGCATTTAACCAATATTATTAATGTAAAAGTTGTATACTTGTGGGGCAAGGATACAGCCTTGTATTAAATTTTGGCTAGTAAAAATGGGATCATTTTTTGTGAAAAATTTCCAGTATATCCAGTTATTAAACCATTATAGATAGTCCTTGACTTACAACAGTTCATTTAGTGACCATTCAAAATTACAACGGCATTGAAAAAAGTGACTTATGACTGTTTTTCACACTTATGACTGTTGCAGCATCCTCATGGTCACATAATCAAAATTCAGACACTTGGCAACTGACTCATTTATTCTTGGGTCATGTGATCACCTTTTGCAACCTTCTGACAAGCAAATGGGGAAGTCAGTTTCACTTATCAACCATGTTACTAACTTAACAACTTCCGTGGTTCACTTAACTGTGACAAGGTTGTAAATGGGGCAAAACTAACTTAACAACTGTTTCACTTAGTAACAGAAATTTTAGGCTCAATTGTGGTTGTAAGTTGAGAACTAGCTGTATTTTCATAGTGGCTTCACCAGTGGCCAGGATCATCATCTGGTTCTCTAATTCAGATCTAAAATACTACTCTAGAAATGTAGCATAGCTCTAAAAAACCAAATAGATCAAAAAAATTGCCTTTTAAATCTTGTGCATAATGTATGGTAACGGCCAGGCACTCTTATATGTCCACATGTTGCTAAACTACAACTCTCAGCATTCGTCAGTATTGTTCAGGCCACCTGAGATTTCAGCAGCAGGTTGAGTGTCTCATGCTTTGTATACCTGGCTTCTTTGTAATAAAACTCCACTTATGAACAAATTACTGGCATATGCTTTAGTAATTTAGTATATGTGAATTCCGAGTGGGTTGCAGATGAAGATGAATTGTACAACAGAAACTCTGTGATGGATTTTTAAATGCAGCAGCCATTGCATAGAGCAGCGGTTCTCAACCTGTGGGTCGCGACCCCATTTGGGGTCGAATGACCATTTCACGGGGGTCACCAAACAATGCAGTCCGCCATTTTTTCCCCCTTTTCCTTAGCTGTGCTACGCCATTTTTTCCCCCTTTTCCTTAGCTGTGCTACTCCCTCTTATTCTATTGGCTTTTGAAAGCCAATAGAATAGACTCTCTTGAATAGAGTCTAATTCTATTGGCTTTCAAAAGCCAATAGGAATTGTCCAGGCTGTCTCTGCCCTGCTGAGCCCGCCAAAAGTCCCAGTCTGCAAACGGTGCTGCAAGTTGTCTCCAGCGAAGGCGAGCGGTCCGGAACTTTCCACCCCTCCCTGCTGAGCAACTACTAAAAATGTAAGTAAAAGAGGGCCGGGGTGGGAGGCCAGCAGGTGCAGGGAGGGCAGCTGGTGCACGTGGGCCCGGCAGGTGCCTTACCTCCCTTGGGCTGGGCCATCTGGTGGCCCAGCTACTGGTCGCCCTGCGCTCTCGCTGCTGCTTGCCGTGGCCGCCCAGGAGCGCCTGGGCCTGCCTGCCGCTGCCCTGAATAGGCAGCAGCGAAGGTAAGGCTAGCGGGGCAGCAGCGGGCGCAGGGAGAGTTTTTGGCGCGCGTGGGGCCCAGCGGGTGGCTTACCCCCCTTGGGCTGGGCCAGCTGGTGGCCCAGACCGTGGTCGCCCTGCGCTGTCACTGCCGCGGCTGTCAAGGAGCGCCTGGGCCTGTCTGCCGCCTCCCCAAACGGGCGGCAGCAAAGGCAAGGCTAGCGGGGCAGCGGCGGGCGCAGGGAGTTTTTGGCGCGCATGGGGCCTGGCGGGTGGCTTACCTCCCTTGGGCTAGGCCAGCTGGTGGCCCAGCTAGTGGTCGCCCTGCGCTCTCGCTGCTGCTTGCCGTGGCCGCCCAGGAGCGCCTGGGCCTGCCTGCCACTGCCCTGAACAGGCGGCAGCGAAGGTAAGGCTAGCAGGGCAGCGGCGGGCGCAGGGAGAGTTTTTGGCACGCGTGGGGCCCAGTGGGTGGCTTACCCCCCTTGGGCTGGGCCAGCTGGTGGCCCAGCCCGTGGTCACCCTGTGCCGTCGCCACCGTGGCTGCCCAGGAGCGCCTGGGCCTGCCTGCCGCCACCCCAAACGGGCAGCGGCCTACGCCTCAGCCAGCGCAGGGGGCAGCACCGCGCATGCACGGTGCTTGGCAGATCGGGGGTCGCGACCTAAAAAAGGTTGAGAACTGCTGGCATAGAGGCAGTCCCACTCTTGGAACAAGGTACCTTAATCCAGTGGCGTGGACAATAGCAGCTAGTCCTACCTTCTTGACTATTGGGACATTGATTAATCTCCACTCAATCTCCCAGACGTCACATGCTGGGAAAGACAAATACCCTACTTCATGGAGAGTCAAAGCAGGATTAGGTTTCAGGTTAGGGTTAGGATTAGGTCTACTTGAAGTCCTGGCCAAAAACTTATATTCTTAGAAGTACTATAAGGGAAACAGCATTGAAGCTTTTCTTTCGGACTTGTTTCAGCATCAGAATAAAGTACATGGGAAAATGCTTTTGCCTACCAAAATTAAAGTAATTTAGGGTTAGTGTTAGGGTCATTTCAGTCAGGGACAAAAACTGACGTCAAAAATAGATTCTTAAGAGGTTGTCTAAGGAAAGCAGTGACGACAGCTTTTTGATTGGACTTGTTTTTCATCCACAGTAAGTTACATGGGAAAATCCCATTGCCAATAAAAATAAAATTAGGGTTAGGGTTATGGCTTGGAATCATGACTGAAAAACTAATGCTAGGAATAGGTTCTTAGCGGTTTTCTAAGGAAAACAATGGTGACTACTTTTCTTTCAAACTTATTTGTTGTCCACAGCAAAATACATGTGAAAAAAATCCCATTGTCGATGAAAAGGAAGCTCAGGTTTGGTTAGGGTTAGGGTTAGGTCTTCTCTGACTCAGGGCAAAAAATTGATGCCAGGAAGAGATTGTTAGATATTCTGTAAGGAAAGCAGCAGTGACTGCTTTTCCTTTGGATTCGTTTGTTGACCATAGTAACATATATGGGAAAATCAATGGTGGGATTCAAATATGTGAACAACCGGTTCTTTGTGTGGATGCCACTTCGGAAGTCCATTCTAGGCCTGGGCAACAAAAAATTAGCTACCGGTTCTGCTGAACTGGTGCGAACCGGCTGAATCCCACAACTGGGGAAAATCCCTTTGCCTATGAAAATTAAAGTAGAGTTAGGATTAGGATTAGGTCTCCTTGGATTCAGGACCAAAAATGGATATCGGGCACAGATTCTAAGAGATTCTCTAAGAAAATTGATGGTTACAGCTTTCTGTTCTAACTTGGGGATTTGGTCCATAGTAAAGTACATGACAAAAATGCATTGCTAACGAAAGTGAAATTAAAGTTATGGTTATGTCTATTTGGAGTCATGGCTGAAAACTAATGCTAGCACTAAATTTTTAGCGGTACTGTAAGAATATCATAAGAAAAGCTGTCAATGTTGCTTCTATTACAGTACCTATAAGAATCTATCCCTGACATCAGTTTTTGTCCATGACTCCAAGGAAACCTAACCCTAACCCTACTCTAATTTTTATGGGTAATGGGATTTTCCTACTGTGATTCTCAAACAAATCCAAAAGAAAAGCTGTCAACTTTGCTTCCTTTCCAGAGCATTAGTTTCAGCCAAGACTCCAAACAGACATAACCCTAATCCTAACCATAACCCTAGTTTCATTTTCATTGGCATTGGCATTTTCCCATTTATTACAGCTACTTGGAGCCACAGGTGAGAGCTGAGCACTAGATTTTTTAAAAGTTAAAATATATTAACCAAAACAAAGAAATAGAACACAAACAAAAAGGAAGGGAATATAAAATGGAATTAATAAAATGGAATTAATTTAATTTCAAGTATTGCATTGATTTTAATAGAATCAGATGCCAAACCAGACAATCAAAGCCCTTCTTCAGTTGTGTTATTTTGTTTTGAAATAATTACAACTAGCCAGACAACTTAAGAAAAATTAATGCATGAATGAATTTATATTATAGCTTTTGGGTAGTTGCTACATCACATATGCCTCTAGATAATTTTGGATTGTTTCAACAATAAAGGGCCAAATTGGGAACCACTGCTTGAATAGTTGAAATTTAACAGGATCAGGATCAGGGTTCCAAAAAGAATGAGCTTCCTCTTTCTCACAAATTACCTTCTAATTCCAATATAGACCATGGTGTGTTGGGACAAAATTATTATTTTCCTCTTAGTCACCTGCTCTTATGAAAATTCCCCTGGCTTCTTGCTCTCTAAAAGGGTTTGGAGCAAAATGCAAGGAGTCCAATCCATCAATTTGTTATCCAAAGATTTTCTTTAACAAAAACTGCCCAACTCAGCCAAATGAAGTAACAAATTCAAGCATGGACATTTACTAAGTGTACTAAACAGTTAATCATCAAGCTTCCTAACATTTATTATAAGTATTCCTGGTGACCTATCTCATATCAGCATGCATTACAGTGAATGTCAGAAATTGCTGACTATATCATTATACTCAACATGTTTTATCTATTTGGTGCTTTAATGTGCTGCAGTGATTCTTCATCCAAAGTACAAACTAAAGAAACAATCTGTTTTCAGCTTTTAAAGCCAGCCTTGCCATTGCTTGCCATGTGGCTCTGTCAAATAAATGATGTAGAGTTGGCTAAATTCCTTTGCAACACCGGTCTTTCCAGATATAAGATTTATCCCTAAATAATAACTGTTTCAGTTTTTAAATTCTTGCCAAGTCTATGACAGTCTGAAGTGACTTTTTGCACCAACATTAATTATATCCCCAGAACAAAAACTGATATTTAACAACAAATTTTTTAAGCCAAAATCCAGCTGTTTTTGATTTTAAACTTAGAATTAAAGAAATATTATTACAGTTCATATAAATCTATATGTAATTTTGCTTTTGATCAGCAAAGCAATATTTCCTGGATTTTCCCAATCAGAGAACATAAAGGTACTTTCATATTTTTATTTCAACCTTTATGTTGATCACCTTAGGTTCTTAAAAAGAATTATTAATATTGTATTAGTAGTACTCATAGTCTTTTTCTGGCCTACAAACCATGCAATCTTACTGAAATCTGCAATAATTCTTCTTAGGCTGCTGGTAAATAATATTTTATTTTGTCAGAACTTCCTTGCTCTTATGGCAAGGTATATCTCAGGTTCCATTTCTACTTTAACAGTTTTTCTATCCCCATTCCATCAATAGTTTAGCTCAGCGGTTCTCAACCTATGGGTCATGACCCCATTTGGGGTCGAACGACCGTTTCGCGGGGGTCGCCGGACACCGCGGTCCGCCATTTTGTTTTTTTTGTTTTGTTTTTTTCTTTTTCTTTTCTTTTTTTGTAAAATTTTTTATTATTATTATTAATTTTATAATTATAAATACAATGTAATTGTAAATAATAAACATAATTATATCGTAAGACATCGCTCAGCATCACCCCACCAGCCACATCCCCCTCTGACTTCCTCCCTTTCATCTTCTATCCCCCCACCATCTCTATCTCCCTCACTCTCCTCACTCCTCTTACAACTCCCTACTTCCCTAACTCCTCTCCCAAACTCTTCCCCCTCCTCGAATGTGGTTCTGAGGTGCCGCTAAGACAATCCATCTCTAATCTTACATAACACAATTACATATTACAAGTAATAAAAGTATAAATCCCCCCCAACCCCCCCCCCCGACTTCCTAAAGTGAATACAGGGTAAAAACACAAGAAAACCCACTAGATTACTCCAAAATATTATATAAAACCTATTAAGAATACTATATTTTGCAACCTAACACATAAATATTTAATTATATGCTAAATACAATTTCTTAAACTGGTATCTCCCTTGTATATACTCTATCCATCTTTTCCAGTCCAACAAATATTTCTCATTTGAGTGGTCCTTCAAATATGCAGAGATTTTAGCCATTTCTGCCATATTTGTTACTTTCAAAATCCATTCTTCAATAGATGGTAGTTCTGGCTTCTTCCAATATTGTCCCACCAACAATCTTGCTGCTGTGATCAAATTCAAGATTAAATTTGTCTCTATGGTGGTACAGTCCTTTATAATGCCAAGCAGAAACATCTGTGGTAGAAATTCAATACGTTTTTTTAGGATATTTTGAAGAATCCACCATATTTTTATCCAAAAAGCCTTAATTTTTTTACAAGTCCACCATACATGAAAATAAGTAGCATCCATACTGTCACATCTCCAACATTTAGCTTGTAAGTTAGGGTACATACATGATAATTTTTTTGGATCCAGATGCCACCTGTAAAACATTTTATAAAAATTTTCTCTTAAATAAATCGCTTGTGTAAATTTTACATTTTTCACCCAGATCTTTTCCCAAGTTTCCATCAAAATTGGTTGTCCTAAATTTTTTTCCCATTTTATCATACAATCTTTAACTAACTCAGTTTCAGAATCAATTTCTATCAATGCATTATACAATCTTTTAATATGCATGGGCCTTTGATCTATAACTTGTTTAATTAAATTTTCATCTATTGAAGATAGGCCCATCTTAGAATCTTTTTTCCATCTAGACTCCAATTGTGCATATAGAAACCAAGTATGAACAAATCCTTCATCCTGTAACATATTCAAAGACTTCAGTACTAACAAATTCCCTTCTTTAATTAGGAGTTTTTTATAAGGCACCACATCTAGAACTTGTGATCTATGTATATTCTCTACTGCGTGTCTGGGAACCGTCCAAAGAGGAATCTTTGCATTTAATTTATACTGATACTTTTTCCAGACACGCAGCAGAGCACTTCTCAATAGGTGCTCTTTGAAACTCCTATCCACCTTTTTATCATACACCAAATATGCATGCCAACCATATAATAAGCCGTACCCTTCAATATTCAATATTCTATCATTGGTTAAATTAATCCAGTCACTTATCGCTACTAAAGCAGCAGCATAGTAATACAACTTAAAATTAGGCATTCTTAAACCATCCCTTTCCCTAGTATCCTGAATAATTTTTAATTTAATCCTCGGTTTCTTGCCGTTCCAAACAAATCTATTAATACGCTTCTGCCATTCCTCCAAATTCGCATCTTTTTTAAGTATAGGCAACATTTGAAAAAGAAATAAAAATTTTGGCAATATATTCATTTTGACTGCTGCTATCCTACCCAACATAGATAATTGTAGTTTAACCCATTTATCCAATTCTATTTGTGTATTGTTCCACAAGACTTCATAATTATTTTTATATAACTTGCCATTAGAGGCTTCAATTTCAATTCCTAAATATTTAACTTTCTTAACTATTTCACAACCCGTTATTCTTTCCAAATCTTGTTTTACATTACCATCTAAATTCTTAGTTAACATCTTTGTCTTGGATATGTTTAATTTAAAACCAGATACCCTACCATAATTTTTAATTAGCTCCATCAAAATCTGTACTGACTGCATTGGTTGAGACAATGTCACGAGCAAGTCATCTGCAAAAGCACATAATTTATAATCATGTTGTCTAATCTGTATACCTTTTAAATCATCTACTGCTCTTATCTTATTCAGTAAAACCTCTAACGTTAAAATAAATAACAATGGAGATAAAGGACATCCCTGTCTAGTACCTTTCTCTATCTTAAATGAATCTGTTAAATGCCCATTCACAATAATCTGACCTGTTTGTTTCTGATAAACAGCCAAAATAGAATTAATAAACGGATCCCCCATTCCCATCCTAACTATTAATTTTTTCAAAAACAACCAGTTCAATCTATCAAAAGCTTTTTCCGCATCCAAAAACATAAGAACTGCAGGTACCTGGATATGCTTGTCCAAATATTCTAATATATTAATAAGTTGTCTAACATTAGTTTTCATCTGTCTCCCTTGCAAAAAGCCAGTTTGGTCTGAATGAATTATTTGTTGTAAAACTTTCATTAATCTGTTGGCCAAGATTTTTGCAAAAATCTTATAATCCGTATTCAGCAATGAGATAGGTCTAAAATTTTCTGGTTGAACATTATCTTTTCCCTCTTTGGGGATTAAAGAAACGTAAGCTGTTTTCCATGAAGGTGGAACCTGGCCACCTTCTTGTATATTAACAAACAACTCTCTAAGAGGTTCCACCATTTCCGTTTGAAGATGCTTATAATAAGCTGCTGTTAAGCCATCCGTCCCGGGAGATTTTCCCATTTTCAATTGTTTAATCGCTGAAATTATTTCCTCTGATGTAATTAATCTATTTAATCTATCTCTTTGTTCATTGGTAATTGTCAATACATTCTCATTTTGCAAAAAAACATCTATCTCATTCTCTTGTATCTTATCTTCAGCATATAACTTAGAATAAAATTCTAAAAAGGCCTTTTTAATAGTTTCTTGTTGAAATACCTCCTTCCCTTTATATTCTATTTTATCAATAATGCGGGATTTTTGTTTTTTCCTTAATATATAGGCCAACCATCTGCCAGGTTTGTTAGAATTAAAAAATGTGTTATGTTTAGCATATTGCATATTCCTAGCAACTTGGTCGGCCATCAACAAGTCAAATTGTTTCTGTAAAATCTTAATCCCCTCTTTAATATTTTTATCATCTGGTCTCTTTACTAAAAGTTGCTCTTTCTTCTTTATTTCCTCCTCTAATTCCTTCCTTTTTTTCCTCCCGTTTAGATCTATACCTTTTGTTCATATCAATTAAAACCCCACGCATAAAAGCTTTACTACCATCCCACACCATTTCTATTGTTGTACCCTTATGAAGATTTAACATAAAAAATTCTTTCATGACACTTTTACATTCAAGCACGTTTGAATCATATTGAAACAAGTTTTCATTGAGTCTCCAAGATCTTCTAGGAGTCTGGCCCACCATTAACTCCATCACAACCGGGTTATGATCTGATAAAACTTTAGGCAAAATTTTTACCTTCTTTACCCCAGAAATAAAGTCACTTGTAATTAATATAAAATCAATTCTGGAAAATGATTAATGTCTATCAGAAAAAAAAGTAAATTCTTGCTCTTTACCATGTCTTTCTCTCCATATATCTATCAAATCAAAATCATCCTTAATATCAAAAAAAGATTTAGGCAGCATAGAGCGTATTTGAGGGATTGGCGATGTTTTCTACTTGTCTAAACTAATGTCCATAACACCATTCCAATCTCCCATTAAAATACAAGACCTATAGTCAAATTGTGTTAATTTTTTATGTATTAATTTATAAAACTTTCCTTGTTGTTGATTTGGTGCATAAATACCCATCAGAAGAACTTTCTTCCTGTCTATTAAAATTTCAATTACTAAAAATCTGCCTTCAACATCAGCTTCTATTAACTTAGATCTTATGTGATTTTTAACATAAATAGCAATTCCATTCTTCTTCTCTTTAGCCGCTGCCACAAAATATGAACCTAATTTGTTATTTATCAAGTATTTCTGATCACTAGATCTAATATGTGTTTCTTGTAGACAGATTACATCATTTTTACATTGAGCCAAATAGTGAAATATCTTTTTCCTCTTCTGAGGAGAATTTAAGCCGTTGACATTCCATGTCAAATATTTATTTGACATGACCAGATTGAGAAAGCTTTTGCAAGACCAAATCAATTTTCGCCGTTTTCTTCTTTGGTCTAGCTCCCATGGCTTCCAGACTTGCAGATGGATATTGTTGTTGTTGTTCTTTTTCTTGTTCTTCCATACGCTTGGTAATTAATCTAGTTTGCCTTTGATCTTTAGGTTTCTCTATTTCCAGGGGTTGAAAAATATCAATACTCTGCACAGGCAACTCCATCAATACTCCTCCAGCTGCTGATAAGGGCTGTGAGTCTGAAAACTGTAGTTGTAAAAGTTCCATTCCTTCTTTTTTTGACAAATCAGCATTTTTTTGGTATTGGTGAAGGGGGGCTACCTGCCTTCAAGACATTCTCAACAAAATATTTCGCTTTTTCCACAGAATTCAAATAATATCTTTTGCTCTGATAAAATAATGAAAGTCCAGCTGGAACCTCCCATCTATATTGTAAAGCACGTATTTTGAGTTCAGCAACCAAAAATGCATATTCCTTTCTAGCTCTCAACATTTTTGGGGGAATCTCCTTCAAAACCACAAGATCCTGACCAGCAACACTTAATTTCTTATTATAAGATATTGTAAGAACATGATTTCTAAATCTCCTTGTAACAAAATAGATGACAACATCTCTAGGTAATCCTCTTTGTTTTGCAGCCCATGAGTTAATCCTGTAGATTCGATCAATTTGCCATGAAAAATTTTTCACAGCATTGTCAAGTAATTTTCCCAAGGCCTCTTCAAAAATTCTTCTCAAATCATCTTGAGTCTCATTTGGTACCTCCCTCAGACCTCTAATTCTAATAGCAAACATCATTTGATTGTATTGGACCATCAAAGCATGATCACGTAATTCACTTTTCATTTGTTGCTCGACCCCCTCAACCTTCTCTTCAACACCCTCCCAGACCCCCTTAACAGCTTCCACAATATCTTCTCTTATTTCAACATTGCGGGTCTGGATTGTTGCCTTAATTTTTTCCAGTTCCTCAGATACACCTTTGCCTTGATTCTCAATCTTGTTCTCCAAATCCTCAATCTTACCCTCCAGCTTTTTCTCCATTTTTTCAAACCTTTTTTCAAATCTTCTCTCCAAATCCTCAGTCAAATTTGACAATGCAGCCTGTAGATCCTTCACAGTGAGCATTTCTGAAGGAGCCTGTACAGGCAAAGGGGTTTGAGAATCTACAGGTGTTAAAGAAGGTGGGGGAGCAAGAGAACTAGCTACTACTTTAGATGGCTGAGCTGGAGAGGGTACCACCTTTGAGGTAGCTAACTTAGCTTGTCTAGTGGTCATTTTGTTCAATCCAGAGTTGTATATATATAAAAAAATATTTCTTTAAAAGTTCTTTAAAAATATATTGCCAAAATGTCTCCTCCTCTTATCTTCTTTAGTTACAATTAATAAGATTCTAACATATAAATCTAGATCAGCTCTTAGCGATCGCTCTAAGCGCTCTAAACGCTAAAAAAAATTCAAAAATCACTTTCACTTTCCGGTAACTTTCTCTTTACAGTGAAAGTGATCGCCATCTTGGATACATTATGTTGATTGTAGCAATACGTAGTCAGAAGTAAAATATAAAAGAAAATACTTGCAATACAAAACTCCTGTATTCACTCCGCCTGCTTGTAGATCTCTTTAAAAAGTTTTTCTCGAGCAGGAGATGGTCGCGGCGTCTGAGCCTGTCTGCAGACAGGAACGTCTCTGGGTAGGAGCTTCTTCAAGCTTCTTCCTAGGGAGTTCTCACTCTTCCCCCCTGATAACTTTACCAGGGGGATTTCAGAGGAACTCAACCTTAGCCTGATGCTCTTCACCCCTTCTTTGCCCGAAGGGGGGATTTTTCACCGCAAAAAAACAGCTGGTGTTCGCTGTTTATGCGGCTTAACAAACCCAGAAGAACGAAGCCTCCAAGGAGGCTAGCGACGCCAGCGGAGCCACCCGGAAGTCCCTTTTGTTTTGTTTTTTTTAGTTGCGCGCGTGCCGCACATGCGCAGATCGGCCCATCGCGGTCCACCATTTTTTTTTTCATCGCGCGCCACGCATGCGGTTTGGGCCGTCGCGCACGCGCTTCGCATGCACGGATCAGCCCGTTGCGGTCCGCCATTTTGTTTGTTTTTTGTCGTGCACGCGCCGCACATGCACAGATTGGCCCGGGGCGCGCGCGTGTGCGCCAGGGTCACGCCGGGGTTGCGCCACGCATGGGTGGGGCAAGTGGGGTCTCACCCTGAAAAAGGTTGAGAACCACTGGTTTAGCTTAATGTTCATCCTGTGATGTCATCTACATTTGTGACCTATTGTTGTGGTGGCCTTCTGCAAGGGATTCAAAACATCTGGTACAAAACTGATAATTTCATACAGCATCTTATCAGCCATTTCAGGTGCTATTAAATGACTATTTGCTCTGCCAATATATCTAGTTTCCTGATATTGATTAATATATACTCAATTTTTAATATACTAGTTAAAGTCATCTGCTCCCACTTTTCTTGAGGCAGTTGTGGGAATCATGTTTTATCATCAAACCACTTTTTTCCTTCTCTCACGTGTTATTCCTATACTCCACAATAAAATTCAGCTACACCAATGTATTCTAGACAGATGTACCCATTACCATTTTGGAGATGGAGAGCTATTGGTGAATATATTCATAAATGGCCCCATGTAAACCAAATTTTTGTTTTCCTGTCCCATTTTGGTTACCAAATTCATAGAAAACTGAACCTCCAGCAATACATTTCTAGCAGAACAAATCACTTTCTAAATGTCTGTTTGTTTCTATAGCAAGTGTTTTTGAACTCAGGTTTGTGGAATAATGCATGAGTTTTGGCAGTTTCATAAGCACCTATAATGCTTGGGAAAAGTGGAGAAACAACAGAAGATCTTCAATAATGTCTGCATATTGATCAATATGATCTGCCATTTTATGCTTACATGCATTTAGAAAGCTTTTTAGGTATTTCTGCATTGCGATTTTGAGATCCAATGAAGTCTTCCTGGATAAGTTAGGGTACTTTATCATCCAGCATTTGAATATACTGTCCTTGCAGAAAATTTGCTTTACTTTCTTAGATTATATTGAAGGAAAGCATCACTCTCAAAAAAGCAACCTTTTCTACTCTGGACACTATAGTTAAACCTGCCCAGAGCTAGAATCTGGGGTCTTTTTAGAGGAGAATTCTCCTGGCAGAATTCAGAAACCCAGTGATTCTGAATAATATGAAGCAGCAATTTTTTAGAACCTTCCATTTCCTGAACCAGGAAAATGAACTTCTAAAAACAATTTTATTTGTATTGTTTTAAGGTCCATCATACAACATTAATAAGGCAATTCTCAAGAAAAAGGCAAGAGTATTTATCCTTATAGTTTGCTGATTTCAGAATATCATACTTTCAAAGTTGTGAATGAAAAATAGGATGCAAAATCTGTGACAATACATTTGGTGCAGGGCTTCTTCTATTTAAATAGAAGCTGTAAGTTTAGGTTTCCTCTGTCAACATAGCAAAGTTGAAGACTGAATAGTTAAGAGACATATAAATTTGGCACTGTCTGTCAGTTGCCCATAATAACTATAGAAATACTATTATAACAACTGAAAAATATATGAAACAATATTAAAAGGAACTGTTAAATACAAGAGGATTTTTCTGAGGAGCAGAGGGTAGCAAAAGGCTGCCTTTAGTTGCCAGGGCACCCATAACACTTTTAAATTGTCCTTGTAAATAATATTTGCAGATTCCCCTTCCCCCCAAAAAAGCAAAAGAAGTGAGATGTATTACATTTTGCAAAATCATAAATCTTGTGACCTTTTAGTGTTTTGCATTGTACAGTGTGAGTTTCTAACATTTCCACTTGAGATCCTTATGGAACTTACAAAATTTCAGATAATAAATACAGTGGCAGAACCTGAACAAGTTTTAGAGTTATTATCTTTTAGAAGAAATGCACTGTGGGCCACTATGAAATTTAATTACAGTATTTCCTTTTCTTACCTTTTCTAGTGCTTTGTCTGAGAAGTTTGACCAGCAATCTAAAAACTTTGGTGTGAGCAAGAAAATATAATCAAATGCAAACATCATTTAGCAAAAGTCTCAAGAGAAAAAGGGGTTAAATTGATTAGGCTTGTAAGACTTTTAATTACAATAATTATCAATCTACATCTACACTGGTCAGAAACCATTACAAAAAAATATTAATGCAGCTGACTGAGGACCTCATCAACTATAATACATTAGCTATTGCATATATTTGCAACATCTTATATACATATGTTTTTCTGCTCCTTTTTTGGTTTTATTAAGTGTTTTGGTATTTAAGTCAATGATGAAAAAGCCAACCAACCATTCATTTCACTCCTTATCTTTAAAATTCTATCACTAAAATTGTATTGCTTAACAAAGTAATAGCCTGAGATAGAGTTTCTAATCATCTACGCTCTAAAGTGCTCTGAGGCAGTCAAAATTTCTCTAGGGCTTTGGCGGACAATGGAGTGCATGCTAAGGAGGAAAGGAGTGAATTTTGAAGAAAACTATTGTGGTCCTGTCAAAATATTCTAGTGGTCATTAAAACACTATCTTTCAAACTAAAGGGGAATAGGACAAAGAGAGAAAGGAAAAGAAGACTACAGTAGGTATCAAACTTGTCAGCTTTGTTTATCTAATTCATTCAATTACACTGAATGAATTGATCAGTATATTTCCTTTAAAAATTACAGATACAACATCAAAAGCAATTTTGTGTGTATCTGGCAGAAATCATTAGGAAAAAATGGTTTTTATAGCTCTTTTGGAATAAATATTAAAAACAATACATGGCTTGCTAAAGCACATAATTATTCTGACCCAGCCCCCCAAACACAACAGACGCGCCAAATAGTCTCTAACATTCCTTTTATTTCATGAATGCCAGCAGTTTCACACAGCCTCAAACAATGGAGCTTGCACTCTTTTCCCCTGTAGGGGTCTCCCAATACCCAGAGTTACTCTCAGTCTCACCATGCTTGCAGCCAAAAGTCCTTCAAGCAAGCTGGCTATTGTTTAACATAAGACATGCCCACACTCAGAAGGCGCTCCGACTTCCAGAACCACAGGATCTGTGGAAAAACTCTGGCAAAATTCCAAGGAGAAGTGTCAGGAGTTCCAAATACAGGTGGCTGACCAGCAGGAAGACAAATAGTTGTCTACCATATCTATTCGTCTCCGCCCCTGCCTTTTATCCAGAACTGAGGGTGGAGCTCCATTGGCAGCGGTGACTCTTCCGTCCCAAAGACCGCCCCATAGCCTCTCACTGTTCTTCTCAGTTTCCACCACACCCACACATCAATCACTGGCCCGATGTGATCCTCCTCTCCTGACTCACTTCCCTCAAGGCCTGGAGGTCTCAACCTTTCCATCTGTGGGCTGGCGGACTATCCAGGCTCCACCTCTGTCCCTGGCTGTGACAGCTCCAGTCCTTTGTTGGAGCTTTCAGATGGCCCTGACGATGGGCCTGGTGCCCATTCCTGTGCTTCCTCATCTGAACTGGTTGCTGAGTTCTCCGGCAGCCGGCAGCCACAACAATAATGTACTAAGAGCTATTCAGGCATTAAAGTGGCATGGCTACAACATTCTTGAGCTGATGGATGCAGACTGCCAATGGCTCAGCACATATAGCTCCTATTAAATTTTCATGCATTTGAAGTTCCTAATATATCAGGATTTCCAATAGCAAGGGCCCTGTAAATGCATTCAGTTGATCCCACTCAAAAAGCCTTAGAAGAGAAGTAGCTTAGTAGTTTAGTACTGTAGTTCTGGATTCAAGTGTAGAGTCCTTTGTTTTCTCTGAGCTTGTTGTTTTCTTGCAGACATTTTATTACCAATCAGGTAACATAGCACTGATGTTGTTACCTAGTTGATAATTAAATATCTGCAAGAAAACCAAACTCATAAAAAACCAAAGATTTCACATAGCCTTTTTTAAATCTTCAGGCAGAACATGCAAGGATAGGAGGGCAGGAACTAATATGTGTGGTCCATTTTTTTTCTCAGATCCCATTAATATTATAATATGAACTTACAAACATCATGTAAATAGATGTCTGTGTTTAGGGAAGTGCCTTTATTTGTCTTTAAGTGCCTAATAGATGTCTGTGTTCAGGGAAGTGCCTTTATTTGTTTGATAAATAAAACCAAAACCAAACAATGGTGCTATATCTCTAATAATAAAAAACCTATTTTCTATCTATTTGCTGAACAATAACTACCAGATTCATCATTATTACCCACTCTGATTGAAGTTACTGAGAGTTGTGCTGTAGTTCAGAAACATCTGGAGAAACATATAACAAAATAAATATATTATTCACAAGCCAATGGATGAGAAATTTGAAGCATTAGGATGTGACTTCAAAGGTTTAGTAGTGGATCAGGGAGAAAGATAAGACCATTGTTTTCAATTGGTGTGCTCTATATTGTCTCGTTCTTTCAAAGCCTATTGTTTAAAAACTTATATAGTGTTACTTACAGTAACTGTACAGTACTGTACTGTACATTTATGCTATAATATTAATGGGACCTGAGCTAACAGAACCAAACAGTTATGCTATAAATAATTTCAGTATATGATCAAAGACTATACTAAAGGACTAATTTTCAAACTGCAAAAAAATAAGATGGAAAACGCAAACTGATCAGTTGCCTTCCCCAGGAGCTACAGCTATAGATCAGACAAAATATTACCTTTAGATCATTAACAGCAATTGACAATTCAAAGCCAGAAGTCCCACATTCTGCCCAAAAGTATCATTTAAAATTCATATCATTGAGCTCCAAAATCTCATTCCTTGAATAAAATGATGTTATTGTGCAGGGGATGATATTCAGACATAGCATAAATCAGAATAATTTTAGCTGAGCCCTTTTATGTTAGAATTAAGTAATGGCACTGTACCTGTGTCTAACCACATGGTGGAAGGTTTTATATGTTATTCTACTATATGTATGTTCATCATAATTTCATGAACAGGTACTGTGCTTCTCATTCTTCACTATCCCATCAGCCTTGTACTCACAAACACTTGTAACAGGTTAACACTTTACACCCTTGTCCTTGAAATTATAATGTTTATAACATGTGGGTGGCATGGTTACATACGCTATAACAAAGTTAAGGTGAATATGGATTGTCAAAATCATTTTGTTAACCATGCCATATTGAAATGAAACATCACTAGAACACGTATAAAGCAAGATAGAGTCCCAGATATAAATATATAGAGGACAATTATATCAGTACATCTGGAATAATATTATATAAATGAAATGAGATCAAATTTAAGCCTTGCTGGGGTTCTCTGCAGGAAAGAGGGGATTCAAAAACCTCAAGATGGCAGCTGCAACTATGCAATCAACTCCATCCCATCCACAAGTAAAAAGGACACAAAAGAGTATGGATTTGATAATATGATCACAACTATCATCTTGTCATTTTTTTTATTCACCTTGCAAACTCTCCTGGGCCTTGCCTAGCTTTGGGGTGCTATCACCAACCTGCCACTCAAAGACCAAATTTTGGCAGTTTTATTTAAAGATTTCATCCCTCATTAAACAGGACCCTTTTACACAAAACATTGCTAAATAAGAAAGCATGTTACTTTTAATATAACTGATTTGCCAGTACCAAACTTTTTAGCTATGTAATGAGAAATAAAATGCAGAAAGTTCAGAGTATTTATTTGTTAGATAAGCACAGAAGTAGTTTAGGCTGGGAAATCTTTTGCAATGTCTGGATAGTCCTTCCACATCTTTATTTGTCTTTTCCTACAAACATAAAATAAATTTCACTTTAAAATCACAGTAGTATAAACATTTATATAATTTATGGGGTCTGTTGATGAGAGTCTAATTATGTTAATACAACTTAAGAATTATTTGATGAGGGGCACCTCATTTTTGTTGTATTTATCTTTTTAAAAGAATGAATTTATTTTGTCTAAGTGTAATAATTAATCAGTAAGATACCTCAATTAATCAATGTCAAAAAACAACTTCTAAAGCAGTTTGTTGTCCTGTATCCTGATAAAAATAATTAAATAACCATATGAAAGAGATCTGCAAATATTTGGATTTAATCACATTACTAAAAAGCTTAACAAGCAACCAAATTATCTGCTTTTATCCCATTTTATCATATCTACTGCACCGATCATTTTAAATCTGATGGTTTAATATACAACCAGTTGACATTTGGTATGTATGCTGAGCTACATCTATGCAAGGATAACTGATATAGCAAGAAGTTGCTTGTCCCTGCAGCCTTTATCAGACAACTGGAATACAAAATACAAACTATGTGGGCAGGAGGCTATCGTAGCTGAGCTTATCAGCATAGTGCAATACAGTGCCCATGAAGAATTGCATCTATTTTAATTCCTGGTTTTCCTTCTCATATAAAATACAGGAAGTGGAAGAAAAGAAGACCATGGTAGTAAGAAAAACATAGAGGAGTTGCAGGAAAGATCTACTGGATTTCGAATAGAAACTAGAAGCACAATGCATCCTAAGTGGGTGGAGAAAGAGACAAAAGGATGCATAGTGGAGAGTGACTGAGGGTACAGAACAAAATATTAGAAGAGAAGTGGGGCACAAGTTGACACCCAGGAGAGAATGCAACACTAGAGAATGTAAAAAGCAGGTCCATTTTTTTCAGGTCTCCTCAACTTTGAGAACACCACTGCATGGTACAAGATTTTTAAAATATAAATTTCCCTGCTTCAATGGGAGGAACAATATTCCCCACAATATTCTTTCACTGCTGATTTTTACATGCAGCTTTCAAATGAGTGTTTTCAACCACAGAAATATAGCTTCAAATCTTGCCACATTTTGATGAAACTTGTAATCCTGTGGCGTATATGCTGTTCATTATAACTTAAATAAAAAAAAAACTAACCCTTTGCTATATCTGAAATTTAGAACTCCAGCAAATAAATGTAAAGTTGCCACACTAGTCAAACAACCTCATAGAATAATCTTACATAGGCAGTGGTTCATTCCTAAAGCATCTTCGTACAAAACAGATTAACTGGTTAAGACATGTCCTTGTGGGATCCTTTGTGTTCTGTATTTATCTATCTGTCAGTAGTATGGCTTTAGCAGTGCTTAGCCACTGACTTTAATTTAGACTTGTAGCTGACAATTTAAAAAATTTTAGTTGACTATGCAGCCCATGCAAAGTTATCTCCTTATGATTATGCATAATTGTGTTAACAAAATGCACAAGCTATATTTGGCATTAATGAGCATGGAATTAGAAATCAGTTATTTCCCAGTGATATGTGAAATACATTGCACATGATTTGAAGCTCACCCATTAAAAAAAGAAAAGTAGAATAAAACTGCTCTGGAAAAACAAGAGTGAGTAGTCTAATAAGGTCAGAGGGAGCTAGCCAGAGGGAGCACTCTGTACATAGTCAGCTTGAAATGGAAACTGGAAGGATGGGTTTCCCTCAGTTCAATTTAAAAGAATTTCATCCATCTGATCAAATCATGATCACTGTTTCCGAACTGAGTCACTACTTAAAGTATGAACATCTGGGCAGACTTTTAAATAAATTACATACATCTGGATAGATCTTTAACGAGTAAGTTAACAGTATTTTGTGCAATGTTGATACTAGGTCTTTTTATAACATATACATTGCCTCCTATATGAATTCACATGTTGAACAAATTGCAATTTTTCTTTTTAAGAATGCAAGCACAAAATAACTATCATAAAGCTATATGTGGTATATGCTGTTTGTGGCTTGCTTTCAGCAATCCTACTGATTATGGACTCAGTTTTCCTAATTTGTATCAATGAGAGTTACTTGGCCTAAATCCAGCTGTTTGGACTTAACTGAATTGCTGCCCAATGACCCTTCCAAAGAATAAATTATGTAGGTTGCTCAATCAAGATAAAGTATGTTCATTTAAGTAACACAGAGTCTTGTAACACTTTAAAGACTAACAGATTTATTATGGCATAAACTTTCATGGCTTAGTCTCCATCAAATGGACAGAATGTTAAATTGACTGACAAGTATGTATAACATAGAAATGGTTGTGCATGTGTATGACTATAAATAGTAAACCGTGAGGTCAGAAGTAAAATGTAGATCATCAGCTACACTTAAAATATTCTCACCAGCACTAAGGTAGACAATTTTAACTTCTATTTTATGTTTAGCTGCAAACTGATAAGGAAGAAAAGTTTGCTTCCAAAAAACTATTGAATCTCTTGTTTGCCTACATATAAGTTGCAATTTGCATCTCAAAGACTATATAATAGCTTGCTCTCCTGGATTGCTGGAGGGTGTATTGTGGAGTTTCTCCATGGTGCAACATTAGTGTGCCAGGTAAATATAACAGCAATTTAGGAAGCAAAATTTTGCAGCTTCTTATTTCATTCTGGAGCTAAGTGGGTTTTCAGACCACCCATTTTTCTGCCCTGCCAGCATCAATTTTCTCTTTAAATACAACCTATAGAGCAGGGAGTCATTGCAAATACATGATATAAGGAAATCTTATTACTTTTATCTGGCCTGATTCCAAGAAGCAAGCATACTGGTTTTACTGCATACCACTTTTCTGCTGAAATAGCATGACAGTGTGGTTACAATCACTGAATACATTATTAGGCTGAGTAATATAGTGCTTATTGAAATAGGGTGAGGAAAATCTGCACATTTTTGCAACTTTGGTAATAATAAACCTACATTGTTAACAGGTGGAAATCTGCTCATTTTTCAGAGTAAGATGGATAACATACAAATTTAATAAGTAAATAACTGGACAGAGACCAAAACTTTACTGTAATCACCTGATTGCAGTTTTGAATGCAGTTTTGAATGTACACCTTTTCTGTTTAACAATATTGATCTTAAGTCCTTTCAAATAATGTCCTAGAATATGATCTCATTTTCATTTTTATCTCTGCTCGCAACATTTAAAAACTTAAACTTGTTTTTAAAACTTCTTTTACTCAGGATGGAGGAAATTCACCAGGTGCTGCAAAACCTGTCTATCCCAAGTTACCTAATAACTAAAAAGCAATTTTCAAACATTTTCCAAAAGTAATTAAAAAGGAAAATATATGAACCCACCATCCTTTTAAAGGTGCTGACCATAGCTTGAGCAAGAGCTCTAAATCCATCGGAGACCAAGGAGCAATTTTTTTGGAACACTTGTGAGCAATCTCAAGTCTTCTCCTTATCTGGGGAGAAATTATGATGAGTCAGTCTAGATGCTGGCTTTTCATTCCACTGCAGCCATTGGCTCCACTTTTTGCAGTACCATTTTCAGTTCACCATTTCTTCCCTGGAAGTCCACAGTGGTCATAACTTCAAGGATCAGTCATAAGTACTATCATTCAACATTGTTGCAACTTTAAACAGTTGGTAAGCAGACATGGAGAGGAGACATGCTTGAGGTTTACAGTAGTGCTTAAAAGCTTGAGAACAAGTGTGCCTTCTTGGACAGCAATAATTGCAACTAAATGTTTTAATAACCATTGATCAATCCTTCACATTGTTTGAATGAATTTTAGCCCATTCCTACTTACAATACACCTTTAACTTAGTGGGCTTCCTTGTATGAACTGCCAATTTGGGGTTCCTCCACAACATTTTAATAAGATTAAAGTCAGGATCTGGCCATTCTAAAATATTAATTTTCTTTTGTTTGAGCTATTCTCTGGACATATGACTTGTGTGTTTTGAATTGTTGTCTTTTGCAATACCTGCTTTCTCTTGAGCTTTGGTTCATGGACAGATGCCTTGATATTTTCCTTTAAAATCTACTGGTGCAATTCAGAATTCAGAGTTCCATCAATGATGGTAAACCATTCCGGCCAAGAAATCTCCTTCATTCGAGGCCATTACACATTTCCATATGTATTACGAAGCTCAGGCTTTGATAGTGATTACCAAGAATTTCCCACTTTCCTCCCTGATTACCATCTCATTGACTGAAACATCTGAATAATTTCCCCTTCAAACTAACTGATAATCCTAGAAGTTCACCTACTTTTGCCACATACAAATATGCAGCTTTGTATCATTTTCTTCAATAAACGTGTCTAATGTGTTTGACTCATTTGTTTAATTGGATTCTCTTTATCTAGTTTTAGGACGTATAGAGAACAGATCACATTTTATGTCATATCTCTGCAGAAATATTAAATATTAATATTACAACATTAAAGGATCACAGATGTTTTAAAACTGTGCTATATAAAACCTTGCAGGACTCAAAGAAAGTAGATACAGGGAAAGCTTTTTCTCCCTCTTTCAAACATGAGGAACAGAGGCATTTAGGGCCATTTATTGAAAGAACATTTGGAACACACAAAAAATTAAAAATCACTTATTCCCACAGCATATAATTAAAATATGGAATTCAGACCTACCAATATCCATGGTAGCCATAATTTAAATCAAAATTGGAAACAATATAGAACAATAATATTTACAATGAAAAAAATGGAAAAATGAAACCCAACCAAAATGCAAGATGTAGCATGACAGTTAAACTGAAAATTTAAAAATGATGACAGTTATCTGCTCATCCAATGTTCTATAGAAGAGGTACATTGTAAACTGTTCCAAAAGGTTAAGAGGAATGTTATGAGCCTTAATTCCAATTGAAAGTTATTTCATAATGCCAGAACAATGACTGAAAAACAGCACCTTTTGGCTTCCTTTCTCTTTATTTTATAAATTTATGAATATGGGATATCTTAATCCAGTCCTTTGTTTTCAAAGTGGGCAGCCAGATGCCTCTGAATGTCCATGAGCAGCAGGAGGTCAATGTGTTTTCTTCTCCTGCCTTTATTTTTTATTTTTTTTAACTAATATTGTAGGCCTGTGGCCTCCAATTCAGACATAACATTGAATTTCAAAACTAATGGCGATTGATTTATCTGTTCTCCACTCATTTGAAACTATCTGCTTCATATACCAAGCCTACAAATCTGTTTTCTCTATTATCTTGACTTGCTATTCTTAAATATTTGAGAATATTTTCCAGGTGCAGAGGAATTTTGGAACTGGATTCTAATATGTTCAGACAATTTGACCTTATGGTTTCAATCTACATATCCCATTTATTTATGAAAGACTGACCCACTTATGAGCCATATTATTTCCATGAGAAGATACCCAACACTTTTCTTCTGTAAGTATTAAATATGATGAAGTGTGTATGTTTAAGATGAACAGTTTAAGAGGAAAGCTGAGATCCATTATGAAATGTCTATTCAATTCCAGCTGATTTTTGAACTTCAAAGAACATAGTCATTTGACTTGAAAGATTTTTTTATTAACTTGATCAAGATACAATTGTTTATTAAATAATAAGCAATTAATCTAGATTATATTTTAAAAGTTAAATTTATTTTCCTTCAGCTATGACATCAGCCTTCATATGAATGCATTTCCCTATTCTTTTCTCTCCACAGATAATTTTTTATGCAATGATTTAGCACCAGCTGCCCTATACTTGGGTTCTTGTCTCCATTACTTCCTCACCTTCATGCTTTTTCTACAATTGCTATTTTGAAGTGTCAAATAAATATGCAATGACATCATCTTCCATACATCCATGCTCCACAGTCCTTATCCCATAACATCTAAATAAAATAAACCCTTCTTTCCAATATAAGAATACTCTTAATTTCATTTATTATGTTTATAAATAATCAAGGAAACAATATATAATTAATTATCTGAGATAGATTAGGCTGAAAATAGTAACTAAATTTATCTGTCACTTAAGCTACAATGCAATTTGTTTTGTATTCTTAGTATGTTGTGAGAACTCAGCTACAGTACTATGGTTTGTACACCATAGTAGTTCTGAAAGGGGAGCCACATTGTATAACCTTTGAGGAAACATGGAGGGTGGAGTGGAAAAAAGGCACAACATAAGACCCAAATAAGTACAGACTGACCATTTTAATATTAATGTTAGGCAAAACCCTAGAACAAGTTACTAAGTAGTCAATATATAAGCATTTAGAAAAAATATATTGCTTCACAAGTCAGCATGTGTTTATAAAGAACAAATCATGCCAAATGAATTATATTGACAGAGTGACCAGTTTATATGATAATAGGAATGCAATGAACATAATGTATTTAGATTTCAGGAAAACTGGATTGCTCTGCCATGAGATGATTCAAGGCTGGTTGAACAACCATACCCAGTGAATGTTCCTTAGTAGCTCCACATCAGTCTTGAGGCTGTTGAGTAGTGTACTATAAGATTCTGTTTAGACTCTGTTTTGTTATAAATTATTTGGATGAGGAATTAAAATACAGGATCTTCAAAACTGCAATAACACAAATACCATACACATAATACTTTATAGAATAATAAAAGTTAATGATAATCTTGATAAGCTGAAACAATGGGCAGTAATCAACAAAATGAATTTAACCTGGAACATATGCAAAGTCCCTGATTTGGGTAAGAAACTTCAAAGGCATGGATATAGGTTGAGAGATACTATACTTGTTAGCAATCTATGTAAAAAGAATTTGGTGCCTTGGTTGAATAAAAGCTAAACATGAGCTAACAGGATATTGTAGCTTTAAAAAGGGCAAATGCAAATGTATAGTATTAAGATCAAGAAAAAGCAGTTTTCCTGTATTCTGCATTGTTCTGACCACATCTAGATTATGGGACAATGACACTTTGAAGAATGTCCAGAGATTAACAGCGAAGATGATATGGGAACTTGGAGGGGGGGAAGGGGGCAATCTGTGAAGCATTGTTAAAATTATTGGATATGCTTTGCCTAGAAAAGAGAAGTCTGTGAGGCAATATGATGGGTACTGTAGTGAACCCTATCATATGGATAAGATACATTGTGTTTAAGTTACATGAAAGTGGATTTCTATGGACATAGAAGGAATTCATATGAAGGAAGAAATTAATACCTCAAATATCTTTCCATTATCACAGAACCCCTAGTGCTAAACTGAGAAAGGCTTAAATTAATTAAAGTGACTGATCATGAATTGCTTACCTGCAAATGTACAAGACAGCCCTGTAGAGAAAGATTTACAAATATACCGGAAGCAATTTTAGATTCTTGGCTTCTGTAATCCTTTGCCTTGCTACCTATGAACCATTCTTGGGTCTCTCAGATAGCTTAGGTTTGAAAACTATGTATTACACAATGAAGACTATGAGCATTGAACAATCAGTGTATCTATAGAAGAATACAAGAATGCCTACCTTTTTCCAGGAGTATTGTGACATAGTCTACATGTCTTAGGCCACAACAGATTTCTGGAAGCTTTGCAAACATAATGTGAAATGTTCTATATGCTTAATGAAATTGAAAGATATTTGAAAGACATTTAGAGTCATAAAGGGTTTTTTGAAAAACAATTATATTTCATTGCATGAAAAGTATTCCAATGAATAATGCTGAAGAGTAGTCAGTTCATCACCTAATGAAATAGTTATTGTTGATAGTGATGGCTGATCATTTTTTTCTTTTATTTGAACTATACAGAGATTTAAGACTCATACAATGCACATCTGGTTCTGTCACATTCTAAAGACAAGATATATTCCCATCAGTAAGTCTACAAACATGTGAAAACATGTTCTAAGTTACAACACAACTCAGACTTCAACTTCAAGAAAGGGCATTCTCAAATTAGAACTGGTATAATCATTATATTAACTGTTGTTCTTATATGAAAAATAGCAATAGCAAAATAAGAAATATAGTACAAATATATTAGCATTTCTTTCCTTTAATATATTACAGGAAGCAGTAATGAAGTAGCATTCTTACCATCATAATTTTAATGTGGAAGAATAATTTCGGAGAAATTCCTCTTTGTATGAAACAGTAGGGACTGCAATATATAGTAGTAAGACACATCAGAACCAGCTCAAAGAAACCTCACTGATGAATTCCTGAAAATTAAAGACAAATAAATTTAAAACAAAATCAGGGAGTTATATAAGTCAGACAATAACTTTCAGAATGGAGTCTTTTCATATACAAATTAATTGTGAAGGTCAGACACTAGATCTCACTTAAGAAGGCGATACCTATGAATTTCCAAACCAAAGTTCTCTTAGACTGACCTTCATATATATTATATTATAATAAAAATACCCTAATTATAGTTCCCAACTGAACATTTAGAAGGTAAGTAGATAAAGCAGACTATTTCTGAATTGATGCCAAGAAAATTATGCGGATATAGTCATTAAGTCACCAAAACCTATGTTTGACTAAAATAAGATTTTATCATAATGCCTCTTCCATAAAGTATTTCATATTTTGTCTTGGTTCTGGAGAAATTGTTAGCCCCAATCAACATGGGCCATTAATATTTTATGATTGTATTCATATAATGATGGGCTTATTACTGTTTTACTTAATGACCATGAGAGTTTGCATGTAAAGTATTTTGGGAAAAACAAAGGAATTGTTTACACACAGGATGCTAAGCAAGGATTTATTTTTTTTAATCAGAGTTTGTAAAGACATTCTGGGCAACTTCCAGAACAGGTGCATCATTCTCACAAATGCTATAGCCACTTTAACAGTTTAAAAGGATGCTTTTGTACCTATTCTCATCCACTGCAAATTTTGAATGCTTCAAACAGTTCTACTGAATGGTACACTTTAATTCTATAATTTGAAATAAAAGTAATTAATATAACTAGTCAAATTACTTAAATATATTTCCTCGATGAAAACACATCAGTTCAGATAAAACCCTAGTAAATCCAGACAAGTCCATGGAATCTTTGCTAGCAGTATGAAAGATTCTTGTTACTGCTTTCTTCAAGGATATTTTTTTTCCTCCGATTTCTCATTATAATCTACACTGCTGGGATTTCCTGTGTTTTGCTACCTATTACCTATAGCTGATGTAGTTTAGATTTCTTAGAAAGAACCAAGGTCAGTCACCATGTTTCTGTTTGTTTGTGTTTGGCATGGTAATGAAAGTATCTAATGAAAGAAGTCCTCATTTAGATTTGGCCACATATTATTGGTTAAATTTATTTATTATTTTAAAATGTACTATATCTAGAGGAGCTTTTATAGACTTAAAATTTCTAAAATAAAACATTGGTACTGTTGCTATGAAGAATTATGATCTCCATGCTCCTACAGTGTAAGTACAGCACATGGGAAGTATCACTGAGGTTACTCACCCATAGAAATTGTGGTAGAATAAAAGAAAGAAGGCAAACTTCATGCTACAAAATTATATTACTATAAATCCACTAAGGATTTATATATTGCATCATCTAGGCTATATACAATATTAAAAATTCCCTGTAATCCTTTAATTCGGAGTAGAGTCGGGGTGACTGGATGGAGGTGGTGTTTACTGGATGGATGCCCATCCTGATGCCATGTGGAGTTAGCAGCAAATATTTTTGAGCAGCGTACTGGCCTAGTGGTGGAGATGCTCACCTCCCAAATGGAAGGTTGAAAGTTCAATCTTAGGTAGTGTTCTGTCTGGCCCCTCTCAGCTCATTAAAATCCACATAAATATGTCTTTAAGAGGTTTATTTAACACATTTCAAAAGAATTCACTTCAAAGCACGCTGCTGGCATTTTGCTGGCAGAAACAGCCAAGTCTCATGTATTTACATTTAGATTAACACATGCTCCTTCCACACCTTCCAATTAACTCACTCTTTCTTTATCACATTGTCCAAGGCCTCATTATTCTCCCGTAGATTTCCAAAACATCAGAAGACTGAAGTCAAACGCACGGCTCCAGATATCAGGCTACTCCTTGATTAACGTTGCTCGTGACAAAGGCGTAGTCTCTCTGTCCCCTTCTAATATAGTGTCCGATACGTCACTTCCCCCCATTACTTCCTTTTTCCACTTAACTGACACCTTCGTTTATCAAACCTTCGAAATCTCGGATCAAGCCATCTATCTTCTTGATCCAAATCTGACCCCTCACTTTGTGAATCTGACCCAGACTGCCTGTAAATCTCCTCCCTGTCTGGCTCAGCTGCCGGGAGGGGAAAATACCCAGAGGGGCCTGGCTGCTCTTCCTCGGCTGCCGGGAGGGGAAAACACCCAGAGGGGCCTGGCTGCTGATCCTCATCATCTGATACTTCCCAAGCTGGTCTAGGGACACTCACAACAGGTAGCAGCAAATGTTTCTCTCCTAGGGTGCAAAGAAAAAGGCTATTTACAATATATCATTAGATAATTTGGATAATTCAGATAATAGCGTGTGTTCCCAAAAATAAGACCTAGTCTTATATATTTTTTGCCTCCAAAAGAGGCACCAGGTCTTATTTTGGGGAGATGTTTTTTCCATGGTGGTGGCACCAACAGTCCCACTCAGCCGACCCACTTCTTCGGCTGCTTGCCGCCACTTGTATGGGTCACCCCTGGCCTCCATTTGGCCGCCGGGGCCTTCAGGAAGTGCCTCAATCCAGAGCTCCATTTTCAGCTGCAGAGTCATTTCCTGAAGGCCTCTGGCAGCAAAATGGAGGCCGGGGTGATGCGTGCACGTGAGTGGTAGCGAGCAGCTGCAAAAGAAGTGGGCTGGGGAGGCAGATGTCGGGGTATGGGAGACCTTGGCTGCAATACTAAGTGGATATGGGACACATGAAGTAGCTCCACCCCCCCAACTCCACCCTCGCTTGATTTTTAGACATGTACCTGGCCCCCAAACTAGGATTTATTTTGGGGGTAGCACTTATATTAGGCCCACCCCCAAAAATCAACCTAGGGTTTATTTTGGGGGTAGGGCTTATTTTCAGGGAAATATGGAACATGTAGATAGTGGATCTTGAAGGAAGAAGTAAATGTCAAATTAGTCTGAGAAGAAAGAGAGTATGAGAAAGAAACTCAAGATAACCCCAGCCTTGTTTCTGTTCGGTAAAGAAGTGACAAGAGGAAATATGATAGGGTTTCAGGATGCTTTGTTATGCCCTATAATAGGGGTGTCAAACTGCCGGGCCACGGGCCGGACATGTCATGCAGAAGCCGCACCCACCCCATTGCCAGCAATGGCAAAACTCTTCCAATAAGCTGCACAACGTCACATGACGTTGCAAGTTTGACATGTCTGCCTTTTAATGATAGAGTTCCAGTGGACCTTGTGTTGTTTGTCTTAATTTAGCCTATATCAAAGGGCTGACAACCATTTTGAGAAAAGCTGGGGCAATAGAAATAATGGCCAGGTCTTTTGCCCAGTTGTGGTTGGTATGCCAGTTGCAGGTCTACCTGGAGTGAGAGAATCTTGTAACAGTGATTCATACCCTTATTATCTTGCATTTAAACTCATTACAGTATCTTGCAATGAGTTCTCTATATAGCTGCCTTTGAAGATCATGCAGAAACTATACCTGCCACAAAATGCAGTGCCCATTTGCTGGCAGCTATTGACCACCTGAAACATGTAATATCAATTGTGGACCTTGCATTGGTTACCAACAAAGTTTGGGATTCAATTCAAAGTGCTGGTTTTGGCCTAAACATTTTGGTCTGAAAGTGCCTGCAGGATCATCTTCTAGCTGAATCAGCCCATTCTATACCATCATTCTAGGAAGGGTACTGATTGCTCCCTACTATTATTATGTAAGGAAGGGTAAAGACAAAAAATGCTGCTTATGACCATGTCCCAGTTTTAAGGAATAGGCTTCCCTTACAAAGAAGATTGGCTCCTTCTCTAATGTCTTTCCCAAACATGATAAAGGCGAAGCATTTCCAGAATGAATTTGGTGATTGACTTTTCCACTCTTGTCATTTTATTGTTATATTTTTTGGTGAGTTAATGTTTTATCACTTAATGTAATGAAGTTTATATTTTATTGTTTTAATTAGCTTATCTACTATTGACAATTTAATTATTTTTATTCCAAATGTTTTAATAGATTGTTATAAACTACAGTGAGTCTTTGTAGATTTAACAATTTAGGAACATACTGCAATCTAAATACATTTTTCTTTCAATACATTTTGTATCAAAATGTTCCCTTTTTCAAGTTTCATACTTTTCAATTTTATGACAAATTTACTGCAATTAATATAAATTAATGCTAGTATTTATCCTAGGTTTTCCCTGTAATTCAATAAATTAACATACTTTATATTTTATATGGAAAATGTACAAATTGTAAAGGATAAATGCATAATTGTAAGCTGTGAATTTATTGATATAGAATACATATCTTTGAAACATTGCATTATCTATGTATGTAGAGTACTAAAAATATAATAAGTGGATAGCTTGTTGTAATAGTAACTGGAACTGGACTTTTTATAGAGGTGTACCATGCACAATAGAGCTTTATGTTGATGTTTCACTACCTTAAAATTTTAAAAATGATTATCTCAAATGATAAAAATCATTAGCTCTAACAAGCAATCATATTCCTAAGCACTGGGGAATTATTCTGATCTCATTAAAACTTAAAATATGTATAAATGCACACATATATAGCTATAAAACTGTGGGAAAGTATCTGTTCATACAGAAGAGTAACAATCAGTTAATTTAATCCCATAGTATGGAGACTTACATGCTAAGCTAAATATATTCACTTAGAAATATAAGTAGTTACCAAATATGATTGTTTCAGAAATGTACCACAAAGATATTGAATACAAACAATAAATCAGAAGAGTAAAAGCTTGTTGCTGGTGGAATAAGGGACCAGGGTATGTTTTAAATGACATTAACTTAACAAAATGTTATACAAATTAAGTCAATTTCATAAGTTCACCTGCCACCTGAACCATAAACAGAGCACATGCTTTGCACAACACAAACACTAAAGTATGACTGACTTCTTCTAATTCAGTGCACTGGGTGATCAGATCCTTTGCCACTGTCCAGTTGTCACATCACCAGAACAAGTAACCAACTGTTTCTGAAGGTAAGAAATGGATGATATTACCATTTCTTTTCCCATTTACTTTCAAGGTAACAAGGAGTGTTTTTCTGTTCTACTTTTCAAATGTTCTATTCTATTCTATTCTACCGGTATTCTATTCTATTCTATTCTATTCTATTCTATTCTATTCTATTCTATTCTATTCTATTCTATTCTATTCTATTTTCTATTCTATTCTATTCTATTCTCTATCTGTTCTAACCATTGTCTATCCACTGTTTTCCATGTTTCCAACCAATACAGTCTTGAGCTTTCTTTTGCCAATTGAGCCTGCAATACTTTCTGATGACATTGATCCATTTTGTTTTAGGTCTCTTTTGTGGATGCTTTTTATCAAGTGAACCCCATTCTATAACTGTCTTAGTCCACTATTGTAGGCTAACTTCAATGGTTCATTGGTTACTGTGCAAAAGAAGGACCACCAAACCAATGTTTATCGTGCATCCCCATTCTTACATTTTTCTTTAGCATACAGTAATGAAAACAGCATAGATCTTTGTTTAGCATAAATAAGATTGCAGGTTCAAAACCCAGCAGAAACTTTTTAATGAAAAAGTGCAGAGAAGCGCAACAAAGATGATTAGGTGACTGGAGGCTAAAACATATGAAGAATGGTTACAGGAACTGGGCATGATTAGCCTAGTGACGAGAAGAGCCAGGGGAGACATGATAGCAATGTTCCAAGAGAGAAGGGGATCAACCTATTTTCCAAAGCACCTGAAGGCCAGACAAGGAATAACAGATGGAAACTGATGAAGAATAGATTCAACCAGAAATAAGGAGAAATTTCCTGACAGTGAGAACACTCAACCAATGAAACAGACTGCCTTCAAATGTTGTTGGTGCTTCATCACTGGAGGCTTTCAAGAAGAGTGGACTGCCACCTGTCAGAAATGGTGTAGGAGCTCCTGCTTGGGGGATGGACTAGATAACCTACAAGGTACTTTCCAATTCTATTATTCTAACCAGATTCTAACCAGATTTTCCTTTTCCTGAGTAAAAATAAGTTGAAGAGCCATGTTAAGTCATTTTAAGTAGAAGACTGTTGCCCCTAGCTGCCAGACAGCCTGTGGACTACCCTGAACTTACAGTGCCAATTCATAGGAACTAAAAAGTAATTAATGTTCAATGTATAGAGTTTACTTGTATTTGCATTCTTTATATAAATATGATATATATCCTAAACAGATAGATCCTTTGTTACAAAGAATAATCTTTCACAGATTTTGGAAATTCATTCAAGAGACTTGACCACACTGTTAATTTTGAATGAGATATTTGATATTAATGTAACAATGAAATGTTGAAAGGCTCACCAGTTTTGGATTCCTTTAAATACTTTAAAAAGTATGATTCCTCGGTAGGAAGGGAGGAAGGAAGGAAGGAAGGAAGGAAGGAAGGAAGGAAGGAAGGAAGGAAGGAAGGAAGGAAGGAAGGAAGGAGCCAATCTTTTATAATTTTATCTTATATAATGATTATTTTGAAAATAGGAAAGGATACTACACATTGCATGATTTATCATCTGATTTTCTTGATAAATTTAAAGGCTGACTACTCTGGCATGAAGATTACAGATGGTATTAGCAACAATAATTCACCCAGTGCTATCTGGATATTTGAAAGTATGTCAAGGATATCTTATGATATAATAATGATAAATAGATTAAGTTGTATTAGATTACTGGCAAATATTTAAGCATCAAGTTCTGATAATAAAGAACCAACTGTAACAGCTTCATTATATGCAGATGTAGCCTTTTGCACCTATCACTAAACTATGATAAAAAATAGATTTCCAATAAACTGCATAAATTCTTCTGCTTAAATAATTACCAGTGGAGTTATTTCTTAAAATGAAATGTAGATCTTGATAAATATATTGATACATGTCCAAAAGTGGTAAAGTTTCAATCTTGTAGTGCTAACTGCAATCCTGACTTTTTTTAATCCTTCCCCTATGGATGCCCATATGTGTCTTTTATGTATGGGCCTTTTAAATGATTGTCAAAGCTCCTTACTACAATTTGCAAGAATGGTATACAATTTGGTGAATACTCTGTCATACAATAAAGTGGAATAAATTAAATATTTTGCCAATTAGTAATAAGCTTTCTATGAAAGTGTATAAAACAGAATTTTTTTAGTCTGGGAATATTGTTATTATGATAACCTGTTTATTAGAAATGAGCATCTAGTTTATGGACTTCTCAATAGGAGTTTTAAATGGCAACCATCCTTACATTGGAGATATAATTTATTTTAAGGAACATGATTTTGTTTTTTCGCTGAGTAGTTCTTTTTGTTAGACATTAACTCTATGTTAGACCAGTGCTTAATGTTAAGTTGTATCACCAAAACACAGAACTTGTATATTTATCAAAGCTTTGGATGTGATGGGCTTGGATTGTAGCAAAAAAGGTGATTGTGTATTCCTGAAATTTGTCTGCATTAATAAAAAATGGACTGAATGATTCTGTGTGATCCAGGTTCAACTCATTGTTTAAAAACTGAACTCTGGCATTTTGCAGGAAAATGTAACTAGTGTTTACTCTGGAAAAACACATTTTAATTATTACCGTACAGTATTGTTTTTTCTTTTTCTTTATTCAATTTTTTTGTATCTATGTTAGTTGTTAGTTTGAATTAATTTTATTTTTAATATATAGTTTAGATTTCATTGTTTGAACAATACAGGTAATCCCTGAGTTATTAGCATTCCTTAGCGAACGTTCAAAGTTACGTGATAAGCGCCCCCTAGTGTTTACTAAAAAGTCCAGAAATTGTGAATGTTGCCACACCACAGCAATCATTCACCCTTACAAACAACCACAATGGCACTGAAACATTCACCCTGGCTATTCCCTCCCTCTCCCCCCCCCTGGGTCTCCCTAGGCACTAGGCCTATGGATACTCACCTTGCAAAGATTGAGAATCTTTCTCTTTTTTGGCCGTTTCTCTGCTTCCTTTGGTGCGCTCACAGAGAATAGAGGCCTAAAGTAACACAAGATCAATGGCATGAAATCCCAGGCTACTGATGTCACGTGATCACATTATAGTTTAGGCCCCTGTTCTCTGCAAAAGAGAACGGAACAGAAGTTGTGGGAGAATGGACCTCCAGAGGCATGTAAAAACCTCCCCCAGCCTCCATTCTGGGCCTCCAGAGCCCTGCTGAAGCATCCCCCAGTATCCTTTCTGGGTGGCAGCAGCCCGGAAAAAGCCTCTGATACCCAGAATGGGCCTTTGGAGCCCCACTGAAGCGTACCCAGTATCCTTTCCAGGTAGCAGTGGCCCAGAAAAGGTGCCTGACACCAGATTGGGCCTTTGGAGTTCCGCTAAAGGATCCCCTGGCATCCTTTCTGGGTGGCAGCAGCCTGGAAAAAGCCTCTGATGCCCAAATTGGGCATTCAGAGCCCTGTGAAGGGTCCCCCAGTGTCATTTCCAGGCTGCAGTGGCCCGGAAAAGACTTCCAATGCCCAGATCGGGCCTTCAGAGTCCCACTGAAGCATCCCCCAGTGTCCTTTCCATGTGGCAATGGCCCAGAAAGGGCCTCCAATGCTTGGAAATGATGCCAGGGGATGCTTCAGTGGGGCTCCCAAGGCCCGTTATGGGACTTAGAGGCCTCCCTCTGCTCTTGCTAGTAATAGAGAAAGAAGCAGAAAGGCTGGAAAGGAGATAGATATTCACAAGGTAAATGACATAGTGCGGCAAGATTGGGGGGAGCAATTGTGGGGCCCCAGGGGAGGGAACATGAGGTATTTCAGTGGGTCGAGGGAGGATTTGGGTGGTCTGAAGATGGCCTGTTCCATAACTAGGCCCCCTATGGCCTTCCCCATCCTCAGATACCTCATGTTCATTTAACAAACTGCGCATTCGCCCACGCATTAAATGAGCAAATGTGTGGCCGAACGCTGGGAGTAAATCGTGTTCAAGGTACGAGATTCACTCCTAAGAATCTTCGAGTTACGAATGGAATGGGCAGGCTCCATTACATTGGTAACTCAAGAACTTCCTGTATATGTTTATAAGCTGTGGTTTCTGTTTTTAATGTATTTTTATTTGCATTCTTGCAGAAAATTAGTAAAATTACTACTTTAAAAATGATCCCTAATACTGTCAAAAGTATTTTGTAAGAGTTGGAATTTCATCCTTTTTCAGAATATCTATAAAAGTTATTTTGGAGAACAATGGATCTTACTATTAGTTACTCTGAACATTCAGTCTACTCTTTTTCCCCAGAAAAAATAATTAACTTAGAAACTATATACTTAACATTTACACAAACTTCTGGAACCAAATATATATTTGGCCAGAATAAAGGCCAATACCTTACAGTTAACATACTTTTAGAATTGATTTCTTAACATTAATTTAGTCAAATACAGTAGTTTAGAAAGTGCACATATTTTATTCAGTTTTGAGTCCATAGAAGACTAAAGGTATGTTTTGTTGCCAATAGGTTTATGATCATATAATCTGAGTGTACTCATATTTCAACTCTATAAAAGAAATTGAGATACATTTTTAAAGATTTTTTAAATATAACTGATACTTTAAACTTCAGAATTCCTTTACACAATCTTTTTAAGTTTCAGGATTCCAAAGATGAAAATATGACACTATGGTAAGGTGATCAACTTTTTTACAATGAAAAGGAGGACACAAATAAATTGAAGAAAAAAATATCGTAAATAAAAGAAACATTTTATTCATTGCAACAATAATACAGAATACACTATAATATGATAAATGCATAATAAAAACATTTGTAACAATAACATTTTATATTGTAATTATGCTTACATGCCGCACCCCAGCCTGCAGCCGCCCCATCAGTACTGCTGCCCCGCTGTGTAGAGCAGGTCCCACGGCTCCCAAAGCACCAGCTGCACTGGCTCCAGCCCCAAGGGACAGCCCGCTGTCAACACACCCCGCCTGCAGCTGCCCCAGCAGCACCACTGCCCACCCTGAGCAGTCCCATGTAGAGCACGCCCCGCAGCTCCCACAGCACGGGGGCAGCTGGCCACCGCTGCCCCACACCCCCAGCCTGCAGCAGCCTTGCTGCCCCTGCCTCTTGCGCCCACAGCCATTATTGCCGTAGCAGGGTGGAAGATCAAGAGAAAGTTACCATGGCATCACCACTCCAGTCTCCTCCAGGTATCTTCGGGACTAACTAGGAGATGATGTAGTTGGGTAGCAGGGAGGGGTGCAAAGTTCCTGCCAATTCGCCTTTGCTGCAGACATCTTACATATGCAAAGTTTGCAGGGTGGGTATTTTGGCGCTCTCAGCAACAATTTCTATTGGCTTTTGAAAGCCAACAGGAGGAGTAGCACAGCTCATGCAAAAGTTGAAAAAAAAAACCATCAAAAAAGGTGCCAGAACGCCGTTCTGAGTGTTCTATGAGAGAGAAAAAAGCCCTGCAGATTAGTCTTCAAATATTGAAAAGGAGGACATGTAGGAGGACACTTTTCGAGGGAGGACAGAATTCACAAAAGGAGGACTGTCCTCCCTAAAGGAGGACGGTTGGTCATCTTAACTGTAGACCACCAGAGACAGAAGAAAATTTGCCAATTAAATATTGAGTTTCAAGAAAAGCACAAAGATATGAGGATTTTAAATTAAAGAAAAGATACATTTTTAGTTACCTCTGCAGTGGGAAGGTAAGAATTTATCCTTGTCTGTTTTTCTGCCTTGTTAGATTTATGGGTCCCAGTAAAGTAGGTGGGGCTGGTCCGGATTCTTTTCTTGCCCTTGGGTGGCATTTTGAGGCCATTCTGTTAAGCCAAAAGTGGTAAGGCCTGCTGCAAGCTGGGAGTTTATTTCAGAAGTGTTTCGCCATCTTGGTTCCTCAAGGGAGAAATAAATCTCTTGTTCTTTCCATGATATTAAGAAAAGTACAAATATTTACTTACAGGACCGTCTACTGCCAGCAAATACCTCCCGCCGTCCGGTACGCTCCCACAGAGAGGGCCTCCTCAGGGAGCCGTCGGCCAGACAGTGCCGGCTGGCGACCCCCAGGGGGAGCGCCTTCTCTATGGGAGCTCCCACGTTATGGAACGAGCTCCCCCCTGAACTCCGTACAATAACAGATTTACGCACCTTCCGTCGGGAACTAAAAACATTCCTTTTTCGACAGGCCGGCCTGGCATAGAAGCTTCGGTTCCAATAGGATCAAAATGTTTTAGGGGGACTGAGTATTTTTAAGATTTTAAGCTTTGTATGTCTTGGGTTTTAAATGGGGATTTCGGCCAAATTATTTAATTCATTTTTAATTATTTTAAATTTTGTATATTTATATGTTTTTTTAAATTTTAGGCTGTATACCGCCCTGAGTCCTTCGGGAGAGGGGCGGTATAGAAATTTGATTAATAATAAATAAATAAATATTGAGGGAACATTTTAAGCAAAGTTCAACATACTAAAAGACAAAGAAGGTAAACACCTACCAGTAAAAGAAGAAGTGTACATATATGAAATAACTATTTCAATCCTTAAATCAATTAATTATACATACATTTCTGATTGAAAATGAAAAATGAAAAAAAAAGATTCCAAAACCCAACCTGCTGCTCATTGTTAAAAAAAAAACCAGTGTATGTCAAAAGCAATAACAAACAGTATAAATAGATGAAAAAAATTGTAATAACAGTTTATCTTTCTAGGCTCAAAAATTCACAGAATGGTGACCATGATATAAAGACAAAAATGTTGAATGTTCCACAAAGAAATAACATACAGAATATAGACTAACAGAGCTGGAAGGGTCCTTGAAGGTCTTCTAATCTTCCCAGACAGGCAACGGACTTCCAAACTCCTGCTTCAATCCCAGAGCCTGAGGAGGAACCAATGGGTGAAGAGGTTAACCAATCAGAGAGAGCCTCTCTAGAGGGCAATGTCGAGGCAGACGAGTCTTAGCCTTCAACTTCTGGGTATCACTCCCCAAGGGAAAGGAGCCAGAATATTTGAATTGTCTAAATGTTTTGCAGAAGGAACCATCTGGCTGGGGGAATTCTATGGAGGGGGGCAGCTCTTCTGACACGCCTACTCCCATTGCCCAGTTCCCATTAGCTGTTTGGAGCTACTCCAAGTAGTGCTCCATCTCTATTGTTGTCACATGAAACTGATTGCAAATCTTGGCTTTCTAGATACTTAACCTTTTATTCAGAAATTGGCTTTACTTGGCAGAAGGCTTTGAGACATAGCTTAGGTTGAGTAGTTCCTTTATTGAGCATAAAATGAAGCCATTATACATATAAGAATGCAGTATGAAGAAATCAAGGCCTTATATAGGTATGTACTCCAGAATTTATTTCTAGGCTTTTTCTCCTCCCTTTCTAATTCAGTGCATATATTTGGCCATTCTCTGTATGGCACTGAAAGGCAGACATGACAGTTCACTCTAGCCTGGGAACTACAGGTTCTTGTCTCACCAGCTTGTCCCTTCCCTATTTCATCCTTCCTTTTCTGCTCTGCATGGGTAGACATCCTGGGGTTCTCCCGTTTTCTCCTTCTAACAGTGGATAACATTGTGTCCTTCCTTTCAATTCTATTTCTTTCTCAGCTGGAGTTTCCCCCACTTTTAGGCTTCTCCTTCACTTTTTTTTTCTCCTGATTGATGATAGGCCAAAAGGAAATATGCATTTATTTTCTTTTGGTTAAAGTTATCGTTATCTCCTTTCTTTTGGACCTTTCTACCATTCCCTCCTCCTAACATCAGGCATTAGGAAAATTGGAATTATTATCTGGACAACCATTTGTCTGAAATGTTATAGAGTGTCCTGCCTGAGCAAGCGGTTGGACTAGAAGATCTCCAAGGTCCCTTTCAACCCTATTATTATTATTATTATTATTGTTGTTGTTGTTGTTGTCTCTTTTTAGCCCAAAATTCCACCATTCCAGGACTCTTCTCCTCATCCTTGGATGGCACAGATCTTGTTAATTATTCATTTATCACATTTATATGGCCAACCATCTCACAGAAGCAACTATAGGTGGCATACAACAATCAATAAAAACACAAATATATAAAAAGTCATTATAAAAATATAAAATCATTATCAAAAATGAAAAGACACTATAAAAGATTTAAAATCTACAAACCATACAGACAAAGTAAAAGATCACCTACAATGGAGCCATCTAAGAATGTTCCAGGTTTCCTGAGACTCCCAGGTCTGGTGACATAAAAATGTAATTCTACTGTAAATTCCATAAAAATGACCCTCTCTCTTTCAATGTTGGGTTCTGCCAAACCCTGATTACACAGCCAATCCGGCAATTGGTCTTACATTGCAAATGTAACTGTCAAAAGAGATTGGTGCATGAATATTACATGCTACGTCCTACAAATGAATATCTACCCACCCCTATTCATCCAATAAATTAAATGTTCCCGTTTGTTTCTACTACACTGGGAATCCAAAATACATTTTATTTTTGATTTTTTTTTCAGTGACAAAGAAGTTCTTGATGAAAGGGCAAAAGGGTTTGCAGGATCATGAGAAAATGATGAAAAACTTTTCAGTTTTTCTGTAAGATTTAGGTGAAAGGTCATGAAACTAATTTGTGTATAACATAGTCCAGTTTCTTGCACATTTGTGTGGAGGAGAGAAATTTGATAAAAAGCCATATGTGATCTTCAGCAGCAATAAGATCAGCAGAGCATTTGGAAAAGGTACTTTTCCTTAAGGAAGTCCTTAGCAGCTTGAAATTCCTAAGAAAAAGCATCTGAAATGTGGGAAAGATTACAAAGCAGCAGGACTAGCTAATAACCATAGATAATCTGAAATTATAACATCTGAACAGAACTATGAACAGAGTCACTTGAAGCAAACCCAATCATAAATGTAATATCAGGCCAATTGTGGTATTGCTCTAAGGTGGCATTTCATTTCTCCATATGACTGTGGATGAGGGAACAGGTGCATAGGTAAGGTAAGTTTCCAGAAAACCTGTTGAAGGAATGTCAAATTGAAGGCCATGATCAGAAATTAATTTGGCTATTTTAGAAAAAAGCCAAACTATCATTAGAAGGGTAGTCAGGCTCTTGACATGTGGGTCAATTAGAAGTCCCAGGAAACTATATCTCAAGGGTCAAGTGGGGAGGGAAGAAGATGCAATAATCCAAATGGCTTGCTGGTCAGATATTTTCCATGGTGACAAGTATAAGAAGAAACAGAAGGCTTAATTTCTACTGTAACACAAGACCACTAGAAGTCATGGAGAAGAAGATGAGTGGCTTTCAATATACCCAAATGACATGGTACAACTACAACGTTCTCAAGGAAGGAAGGATATATAGCTGATCATTGTATGGTTATTGTCCCCATTGTTAAGAAAAAAAGATCAAAAAAGTTCCTCTGAAAGACCCATGTATATGGCTTCTGCTATTATGAGTGTGGTTTGACAAAGAAGACTCACCACTAAAAGTGGTAGGCCAAAAAGAAATTGGAGGAGGTTCAAGGATGGAAAATATTCTGGCTTACTTATTATCATCCTTTTGTTCTGCAAAGCTAGGAGTATAAGAGATGTAAAAGTTAAAATGGGGGGGGATCACCTGTCCTGTCCTTAAGTACACCTATGGGAAATTTGTAGATGTTCCACATTCTTCTGATCATTTTTGAATACTATTCTGCAACTTCCAGAATATTATTCTGCACAGTCAAGAAGATGGTGCCAGTGCTGATAAATTTATTTAATGGCAAAAATCCTTTATTAAAAACATAATAGCTTCTTTTAACTGAGAGGAACTGCCTGAAAACATGCATAGAAGAGGAGGTTGCTCTCAAACTGTGGAGTGGATTGTAAAGCTACAGCTCCCAAGGTGAAACCAGAAGTATCAGCTGGTACAAACAGAAACAAATGGGACTCAATCCATAGCAAATGGATTGAGAAATGAGTATCTGTTTGAACTGCATTCCTTTAGCTTACAATAGAGACTATGCTCATGAAGACACTGAAAACCTGCTCAAACCTGATCAGTGTGGGCAGAATTCTCAGTCAACAAATCATATGGATAAACAATAAAAATTGTCTAACAATTCTAGAAAATATCATTCAGAATCTAGAATATCTTATTGGCCAAGTGTGATTGGACACACAAGGAAATTGTCTCGTCGTACATATAAACAACAAGATGAGGATAATAGTAACACAGCCATACCACTTGGGTAAATATAGACATAAAATATAAGACTGTGGGAATTAGGTATTCAGTGGAGTAATGGCATGAGGGAAAAAACTGCCTGTGTCTAGTTTTGGCATGCAATGCCCTGTAGTGGCATCACAAGGAGAAGAGTTGAAACAGTTTATGTCCAGGATGTGAGAGGTCTGTAGATATTTTCTCAGCTGTATTTTTGACCTGTGCAATATACAGGTCCTCAATGGAAGTTGGCTGGTTGCAATTGTTTTTCTGCAGTCCTAACTATCCATTGAACTCTGTAGCTGTCCTCTTTGATTGTTGTACCAAACAAGAAGTTATAGCAGTATAAAGACTCCATAATTCTTCTTAAGAACTGTATCAACAACTCCTAGGGCAATCTAAATTGTTCTTAGTTCTATCCCACTCTTATCCACAGAGTAACATAAATGACTAAGTTGATGCATAACTTGACATGTTGGTAACTACTTAATTTCTGATTGGTCCAGTCTGTAATTGGGACTTTCTTGTTTCTGGATGAGCTAAATCTGAAGCATTTGGGCCATGTGCTTGCAAAATGCCTTCCTTCCTCAGAAGTATGATACTCTCTGGATGTTTAGAAAAGGTTTTGGAGCATTCTAACAGTACACTCAAGCACAATTAGCCAGCTTGTTCACAGTGTTTCTTATGCATATCTTTTATTGGACAGATAGCAGTAGTCTCATAAATATATGGGTTCAGTTTCCAAACTCTAATATATAAATGTTGCAGGGAATATAAATAAATGAAAAAAATTGTAACAACTGTCTTTCCAATCCATACTTTGTCACAATTCATCAAATCTTCCAATATTTCCAAACACACCTGGATTCACACTGACATGAGTTTATCTCAAAATTGATCTGAAAGCCCCTCTTTGAATTATAGTTAGTCCTTGACTTATGACAGGACCTCAAAAGCTACTTACAATCCAGCATTTACCTCCAGTTTCTGGCAAAAACTGGCTTACATAGGTAATGACCACAGCAGTCACTTAATGACCGCTGCAAAGGAAGGTTGTAAAATCAGGTAGGTCACATGATGAACTACTTTATGACTGTCATGACCTATGGCCATAATTGCCAGGCTTAGTTACAGTCCTAAATTGAGGACTAATTGCAATTAGTTAAACTTCTTTCATTCCACTCCACATCTTAGCTAACAGCTGAAACACTTCCACGCTAAATATACTGCTCAAAAAAATAAAGGGAACACAAACATATAGGATCCTATACATTTGTGTTCCCTTTATTTTTTTGAGCAGTATATTTATCCTGAATTCATTGAATGGTGCCTGTCCTTTTAAACTCTTGGTGGTATTCAAGATCAGTTGTGTGGGGAGTTGGCCCAGTGGCTGTTTCATTTTCCAATGCTGCAGAATTTGGCATTTTCATCCTAGCTCTTTAATATCCAAATATCTGGATGTTTGGGGGAGGTGATATGGAAATATATTGGTTGCTCAGATCAACCAATCTACATACTGTTATTTCTTTAAACTTCATGAAGCTGTCTAGAGTAATTTTGGAATTGGGTGGTCTAGAAATCTGACAAATAAATAAATAGGATTAAATAAGGTGATGCAATTTCTGTAAAACCATTTAACTTTTTGTCATCTCCTATTTGTTTCTAGAAAGTATTGTGCTGTCTCTAGAGGAGATGATGTGGAGTTTTGGACTCACAGCTATTACTATATTTGCACATGAAGACCAGAGATCATACCCTGGGGAGATTTTACCCAAATTCAGCTTGTGAATTAGTTGTAGCTTTATTTGGAATAGGAGAGCCTGATGATAGTAACTCACGGTCTTATGGGTATGAAGATGGATGGCTGCTGCAGTGTACTTTATATGGCAATTGAAGACAACTCAAAAGCTGCAGTTGATACAAAATGCAGTTATTGGTGGATGAAAGCCTCAAGCCCTATAACACTGGTTTTGCAAGCAATGTGCTGTCTTCAATAGGCTTTAAAGCCTAATTCAAATAACCTATGAAGCCATACTTGCTTTGTCCAAGTAGAACTGAGCTGTCCAGCATATTCATCAAACAAAGGGATGCTCAAGGTCCTGCTATTCATGAATTTTGTGATAGGGAAGATGAAAGCAGTTGGGAACATGAAAGCAATATTTCTCTGAGGTGCTTCTCTCTGAAATTTCGCTCATAAGTTCAGCAAACACCCATTTTTGTTTGTTCAACGAAGCTATGAAAATTATATTCTTTGGGAGTATATTGGTTATTTGATAATCACAACAGAGCAGGATGCTGGGCTGAGACTTATTGCTATTAATTTGACATTTTATTCTAATTTTTGAGTTTTTGATTTTACTGTTGTTGTGAAACACAAGCATCATTATGGAATGCAATTGAGAAACTTCATTTTTTATCTTCCTTTCTTATCAGAAGACCATACTGCATCACCCGACATATATTCTCTAAAATTGTTCTTAAAAAATCATGTAGGACACACAATCACCAAACAATACATTATTTTTCTATGTTAACATCCACATTTTGTGACCTCATAAAGCCACTCTAAGGACTAATTAGAGCCTCTGGTGGCTCTTTTTTTGGCTTTTTGGACCAACAAGCAAGGGAACAGGTGACAGCTTCAACTTTTCAGTTGTTGAACATGCACCTTCCTAATAGATTTTGCTTCTGCACAACACTTGCAATTAGTTTTGTCTACCCCAATCAAACTTCCTATTTATCAGTAGCAGATCAGTTTGCAGGCTAGAAGATTCTTGAAAAAGGATTTAGTCTGGAGGTTGTACATGTTATATGCCCCTCCAGGTTCAGCAAATGGTCACTCATCACACATACAGCCTGTTGAGACACACAGAGCTCGTAAGCCCTTATTGCTTTCTATCTGGATTTCTAGATAAGTGGGGCTACAGCAGACAGAACACACAACCCTAGTTAACAACTAGGAAATAATTAGGAACACAGAAAAACCATTTTCAGCCAACACTGAGACATATCAGGTTCTTTTGGAATACACAGAGACCTGATGAATTTAAAGTAGCAGCAAAACGTTCAATACCATATGACTATAATGTAGCCATAGAAAATTATTTCAATGTATGATTACAGTACTGTGGCAAGATTATTATAGGCCTAGAGATGGAAATATTTGATAGTATCCATTATAGAGGTATGGATGGTGAAATTGACAGATCTTGCTGAGATGGATAAATTAATTTCATTGATTCAAGAAAAGACACTATTTATATTTAATGGTGACTGGAAACCTCTTATGAACTTTTTGCATGAAATGAAAAAAATACTTTGATGATTAGACAAGACAGTTTATAGAAAGTATTATGGAACTTTAAATACAGCTTAAAATGTAAATGTACTTATAACTGCTGTGAATAATATTAGAAACCACTTTCTGTATTTTTTCTTTCTTTTCTATTTTTCTTTAACATTTTTTCTTTCCTTGCCTCCTTGCTTTCTTTTTTCCTCACTTTATATTATTTTGTATTAGTTTTTATTGTAACTTTTAAAAGTTATAATAAAATTATATTTATGACATCTTATGTATGACCACAGTGCAAAAAAATATCCAGCTATTTCTATCTTAATAGTAAAATTCCAAATGTAAGTCATATTACATTTATTAATTTTATAAAATCTGTGTAGTGATATAAAATAATCATGGTAGAGGTTTTTCCAGGCTTACCATGTATAAAAAATACATTTCAAAATATTGTTTGATTTGTTTCCATTTAGATGTTGTCTGATTCCAAATAGACTTGGGCAATTCAGAGTATAATTAACAATACAAATAGAATGTAAAACAAAGGAAGATGGGAATCTGGTCTCTCGATACAAAACCATACATCCCCCCCCCAAAAAAAACCCTCATACATCTCAACCCATAGTCTAGGAGAACCACCAGCTCTTCACCACCTGATGAAACATCAACAGGGTGGCAGCATACAGATTTCAATGTGGGATCTCATTCAGAAGCTTTGGATTGCAATAGCAAAGGCATGCTTCATAGGTTCAGATAGATGGCACTGTTTAATTGAAGGAACCTAAAGCTTACTACTCAGCTGCACTTTTAGGTTGGGTAGATCCATGGGTATATAGGCGGTCCCTTAAATATCCTGATCCTTTGCTGTGTATTGTTTTATAGGTGGGACCAGCATCTTGAACCATATCCATAAATACAAGGCAGAGGAATTATGAGGGCATAGCACAGCATACCCAGTCTGGACCAGTTGAAACTTTTGAGTGGTTTTCAAGATCCATGTAACACTCATTGCAATACAATAATGAAGCTCATGACTAGGACATGAGTGATTGTCTAAAACAGGGGTGTCAAACTGCTGGCCTGCGAGCCGGTTACATCATACCAAAGCCCTGCCCGCACCATTGCCGGCAATGCAAAAAGAGTCGCGATACATTGCAGCACGTCACATGAATGAGATGGGGAAAACTTTTAAAATGAATGCAGAAGGAAACAAAATTGACCAATGTTCCTATCCCAACTCAGAACTGAGATATTCTAATGACAGTTTTCCATTTACTTCCTTTGGATCACAGTCTATTTTTTTTAGGTTTTAATGATAATAAATCCACTTGTATACAAATTTATATCCTTAAATGTTATAGGCTTTTTTTTTACTATTACACAAAGTTAAGAAATAATTGTTAATTCTGAAAAATACTACACTCATTGAACTACAACATAGCAGCTCACCATCTTAATAAGATATGACTGTGCATGTTTTCTTCTAGCTCACATTCATTTTTAAATGTATTTGCAGTGGTGCTCAACAAGCTTCCCTTCTGTTTTATTTCCTGTATTTCTATTTATTTCCTGTATTTTATACTACATTTCTAAAAGACCAATTGAATCACAAATCTACTGGCAAACAAAACTGAATGTGCTTAATTGAAACCATTAGTATTTATATAATTCTGTTTAAATGAATAATGTAAAGAGATGGATAGAACTGTGCTGGCTGGTCTTTTCTACAGATATCCAACTCATTGTCTGAAACAGCTCAGATGTATATGACAGAATTAGCACAATCAGTGGACTTTGATGGTGGTGTCTCCAATCATATAAAACAAGTGTAAATATGTCATTTTCTTCAAATATTATAGTGAACTTGAATAACACATAGGAGGAAAGGAAACAATAATAATCAATCTCCTCTCTGTGTGTATTTCAGAGGCATCTGACTAATAGTTGTACATTTGTAGTACAGGCCATATAAATTAGGTCCCAAGGAGAGGTCAATCAAAGTTGCTGTGGGCTAATGTTTTGGCTGAGTGAAGGTTTGTGCCTCTTGTTCCCATCAACAAAAACTATCTATTACATAGTCTTACACAGAACTCTAGGGCTGGTTGTAAAACATGACAGTAATTTTTCTAGACTATTACATAATACTTCCTAATTCCTTATGGAACACAATGGATTAACCTTTCATTAAGCTTCAAAAGACTAAAAGAAACTTCAAGTGTGTTAAATCTTAGTTTCAAAAAAAGTTAAATCTATGGATGAAATGATTTAGTTGCAGTATGAACAAGACCTGTTTGAATTAAGAAAAAGGAACTGCTAACCTAATTTTCTCTAACAATAACAAATCAAATTGCAAAGTTTTTTTCCCCTTCTCATTTATTCCATAAGCACACTTTTATTTCTTGGGCTACACATAACATTCAGCTGGATGTTACTTTTACTATTTTGAGGGACAATAAATGTTTGATTTTTAGATTTTGCAATATGGTCAGTTATTTTGGATCTCTAGTAACTTATCATAGAACCTTCTTTTTGGCCTTCTTTCCTAGATGAGTTCAGAAGTTGACGCAGTGTAACGCATTGCCTCATCTCTCTCTCCTGTGCGTGATGAGGCCGTGAAAAGCACTGGTGTGCCCGCGATGCTAATCAGCTAAAGGATTAAGCGAGCATGTGCTTGTTCACACAATTCAGCAGACCATCTTCTGCACGGATCTTGTGTACATATGTTTGAACTTATGAACATATGTCGGGGGTGGGGAGTTCTGGCGAGTAGCGCCGCTGCGCTCCCTCGCCACAAAAGCGAGGCGGAAAGCAAAACGCTCTTCGCGCGCGGGAGAAGTTTAATGTTGACAAACTTCTTGTGGCAGTGAGACTGTGTCAGCACAACTTCCAGGAGAACGAGAGAACTGCTCTTGTAAGAGCGGCGGGAGGCGGCCGCGGGAACGGAACAGCAAATGCTATTCAGCCTGAGCAGTTTCAAGCCGCCCATGCTAGGGAATTACTGTAGTCTAGCTACGGCTCTTAGCACTGGCGCTGGCTCTCTGTGTGTGCGTGTGTGTGAGAGAGGGAGCGAGCGCGTGCGTCGGGAGAGGAAAGAGGGGGAGGCGGCAGGCGAGGCAGCGGAACTGGGAGCTTTTAAGTTACTTCACTTTAGCCGTCCGGATCAGGCAGGCTTTGGGGCAAGAGCAAAGCTGCCCGGACAGCTAAAGGCAATGCAGACCCCGGAGGCCAACCCATCTTCCGCGGCTCTCTCTTCTCTCGCGCCCCTCCACCCACCCAAAAACTCCCTCCTTTGTTTCCCCAAATAGGACTCTCTAAAAATGTATGCTCGGGCAGATTGACAGCCGGGGTCAAGAAACAGCTGTTGGAGTTAATGTTCCTTCCTCCCACTTCGGAGAATGGCTGCGCCCTGCCAAGAGAAAGTGAGAGGGAAAGAGCGGGCACGCGCGATGCCCTTGCCCGCCAGTTTTGGGCAGGCGGCTCGTCTGGAGCGGATGGACGGGCTTCCTTGCACAAGCAAACAGGCGCTTGGACGCGCAGGGCATATCAGACACAACGTGCCTTTGCGCTCAGAGTTATGCGCCACATGGAGGCCTGGTCTTCACCTTTACCTACCCTCGTTGCGCTGTCTAAAAGCGGCAGCAACAGTTTGTGTTTCGACGTAAGCTTAACCTAGGAAAAAAAAAAGAAGAAAAACTTCTGCCCTCGCTTTCAGTTCAGGCACGCGCCCTGGAGGGGCAATCGCTGTTTCCCCGTAATTTAAGTCTTGCGTGAATTCTCCGATACGCTAAATGGGTTTTATAAGAGAAATAACAAAATTGCCCCATAAGAAGTGGGGAAATACATATAGTTTTCAACAACTGATTGGCTTACAGGTTTGCGGAAACATTGGTAGGTTGTAATAGGATAGCAATCATCTTTGTGTATACTTAGTTGCTTAGTTGAGTTGCAGCCACTTTTGGAGCCCAAAGGCTAACGTGCTTCAATATTATTGACAATCAACTGGAAACTGCCTATGCATAATATCTCTCGCTGCTCTTTCTACCTCTGGTTATGCATTCCTGCACTTTACTCTTTCTATAATATAATAGCAGGGTTTTTAAAAAAATCCTTGCATTCTTAAAACAAAAGCAGCAGAAGCAAAACTGACCAACTAAATGATAAGGAAGTACCCACCTACAGAATTTCTCAAAATTCTAATGATTGGAGTTAGTAGTGAAGTGAAAGTATACATCTGGTACTCCTGATTCTGCTTTGGAGTTTGGAAAAGATTCTAAATGGAAACTGCATTATTAATTGACATAATTAAGTTTAACCAATTGTTCTACAGGTAGCATAAAAAAAATTAGAGACTGGGCAGCACAGCTGGTTTCCCTTGGCAAACATGATCAAAACTGGAAGTTACTTCTTGGCTCTTGCTTATCAGGAGACTGGCAAAGCAAGGAGTGATAGTGCAGAAAAGCTATTCTTTGTACCAGCAAAAGTGGAAATACTTTTTATAAAATTTATGAAATGGTTGAAATGTGGGAGTTGTTTGAGCAGAACATCAGGCAGAAATCTAAGAGCCCACTCAGAATGATCAGGACTATCTCAAAAGACAGCAAGACGATCATCACATAATTAATGCACATAGTCACATTCTCATATTATGCTATGCAAAAAAGGCCTGTTAACAAATGGATGTCTATTACCATTCTAGACCAAGCCCCAATTGCCCATCATTGGTCTATTATATAGACCAAACCCCAATTTTCACTGGATTGTGAAAATTGGAAGCTGAAACGAAGGCTTATTGTTTTTGGCTTAGGAAGTCTTGAGAACATAACCATTGCCATTTAAAGAGACTTACATGAGACCATTAAATCCACAGCAATTAACCTGTGGGTGGCAAGATATATGGATTCATTATATCATTCATTATGTGGTTAAAGCTTGGTTTCCTTCGGTTCTGGGATTCCCTGTTTGGAATTCCAGATTTTCAAATTATACAAAATCACTATCCCCTATTACTCTGCAAGAAAACATCTAATACTGGAATATTGACAAGCTACTGTTCTGCTGTTTGGAAGTATTTCTTCCATGCTTTCTTCCATTTCTAGCAAGTTTATGTATTTTACACACTTCTCCAATTAAAAAAAATACTGAAATGGATCAGTGATTCACAGGGGAATTTTATCAGGAAAGCTGGGAAAGTATTTGGAGGAAAGGTTTAGAGTTGTGACAAGCCAGTGACATGGGAAAAAGATCTGTAATTTCATTGCTTTCAGGATGTGAAAAAAAATTAAGGTGGATAGATATTAAAAATCAAGGAAGAACTATGCTGGGCTAAAACCAAAGCCTTCTGTAGTATTCTTTTCCATAGTGACTCACAGAATGCTTATGGGAAGCTTCAGCAAGATGTAGGTGCAATACTCTGATTTCTTTTCTTCCATATCATTTCTAATAGGAGAATGAATGTCTGTAATCCTTCCAGATACTTTGTGAATCTGTCAGGTCCTTTGTAAAATTTGACAATCTTAACAATGTCTTGAGATTACTACATAAAGAAAATCCTTTTTTCCAAAACAGGACTCAAAATGTTAATATATCATACACCCTATGGAAGTAGAGACAACAAATGCTACTGTTTTTATTGGTTTTATCTTTGGCTAGTTGAGCATGATTTTTTTAAATTTCTGAATTCAAACCTTTTATATTTCAATTATGGTGAATTATGTCATATATATTTTAATTTGAATATAGTATCTTGGGACACAAATGAAATTACCAATTGAAAATCCAGGTGACAGAGAAGCAAGCAGATGCTTAACTCCCTCTGAGAACTGGGGGATTTAAAGAGGGGGGGGTTCTGTTCCCACAATTCACATAGGACATTAATACAGCCAAATCTCTTAATTGGAAGTTCTGAAATATAGGATCACACTATAATGCTAAAAAAAAGAAGGATTATGATAATACAGTATCCTTGCCTGGGTGATTTTTTCAAGGAAATGCTAGAATTCCTTGAAGGAAGAAAGTATTGGCAAGGCTTCATTACATTACTAGCCTGTTCAGTGTTGGCCAGAGAGGCAATGTCAAGTACAACACCATGCTTATCCTTGTTACTGAATTACCCATTTTCTGGAACTGCATAATCTATTGAATCATAATGTATTGAATCCAATGTGCTGGGTTCACACAACAAAGCCACATGGAATGCGTTGTAAGCCACTCTGAATGTAAACTACCTGGAGTCAATGTGAATGAGTTGGGCAGCTGTATACATTTTATTTTATTTTTTTATTTTATATATTTTATTATTTATTTTATTTTATTTGTTTTATTATTTATTTTATTATTTATTTTATTTGTTTTATTATTATTTTATAAAAAATAACAATACAAGTAAGTCACAAAAAGCGTCCCAACCAAAGTTAATATTATTCAAGCTCAGTATATTGTTCAGAAATATCTCCTAGATTTTTAGCTAACATGGTTAAACATGTCTGAACACAACATCAGTGTTCCAAAGGGTCTTAAAGACCTGGCTGTTCTCACAGGCCTTGGGATAGCATGGGTAGACCTAGATGTTTTATCTTTGTGACAACTAGAGAAGGGCTTGTCCAAGACATTTACTGAAATTTCATTCCTCCCCCAGACTCAGACCTCTTTTATTTGATTGTGGCCTGGGAAGTAGCCATCTTTCTTCCCTCTACACATATACAGGGGAATGCTCAAGAACAGCGTAGTTATTCAGCCCATGTCACCTCTGTATGGTTTTAATGCTTGGTAGATGATTCTGTGATGAATTGTTATAAACAATATGCAATAGTGGTCCCCCCGAGAACTTGTCTCTTCATTTTGAGAGACAAGGTCAAGATTTGTTCCTCTTGTTAGATATATTGAAAAACAGTAATAGTATATTGTCCCATCTTAACATATTTCCTCTTAAGTTAAGATTTATTGGCTTTGATGAAACCTACTTTTTAAATTGTAACCTTGTGTAAGAATAAATAAGTTAAAAGAAGCTTTTGGTTTTGGCTGACAAAGACTCAGAGACTTCCCTGGGTTTTAAATCAGGTATTATGCAATGTCTTCACCTGAAGCCTTTGCAGAGATTTTTGAACTAGAAAGAAATCACTGCTGAATGGTTGATGTATAGAATGGAAACTATTGATTCTAAAATAAGTCTGATTAAAATTAACTTCAAAATACTGCAGTCAAATGAACCATAAAGCTGTTTTAGGCCATCAAGTCCAACCTTCTGCTCATTGCAGAAATCAAAATTAAATCTTAGACAAATGGCTGTGTAACACCCTTTTAGATATTGAGATATGCTGTGGCATATCTTCAAATATGCTGTGGTCACACTCTCGCAATTCCTGGAGGCTGTGGGAGCCTGGATGGGTTCTTCAGGTTTCTACTGAAGAAGACCAAATGGCTTTGGGTACATGGGGCTCTGGGATCTGGGACTTTGTTATCTTTGATTCTGGGTGGAGTGGCACTGCCCCAGAAAGATCTGATCCACAACTTGGGGGTTCTCCTGGACTCGCAACTCATGCTTGAGAAGCAGGTGGCAGTTGCGGCTAGGAGAACCTTGCACAACTTCATCTTGTGCATCAGTTGTGGCCTTTCCTGGATCAGGATTCCCTGCAGTCATTCAGTCCCTGGTCAGCTCATGGTTAGACTATTGCAAAGAACTGTACATGAGGCTACCCTTGAACAGCATTTGGAAGCTACAGCTGGTGCAGAGTGCCATGGTGCAGGCAGTTTTGGGGGGCCCTATAATGGCCCCAGTAACACCACTGCTCTGTGAGCTGCATTGATTACTGGTCTGTTTCCAAGTGCAATTCAAAATGTTGGTAATGTCCTTTAAAGCCCTTGATGCCATGGTCCAGGTTACTTGAGGAACTGTCTCACCTCACTGGGATTTGCCCATCCCACCTGTGCTGGCAGAGAAGGCATGCTGTGGATCCCATCAGCCTGAGTAATCCAGGAGTAGGGCTTTTTCTGCTGTTGCTCCTGCCCCCTGGAACATCTTGCCTCTTGCAATGTGAACTTGGCTCCAACCCTCCTAACCTTTCACAAGGGCCTAAAGACATGGCTCTGCCAGCTGGCTTGGGGCCCTAGTGTGGGAACAACATAGTGGAGGTAGTTGATTGAGTAACAACTGATCCCACCTCCTCCCACTCTGCCCCTGCCCTCCCCACGTGTATTTAGGTTTTAATGCTGATTTTAATTATTTATGTTTTAACTGTACCGTGTTGATATATATTTTTATGACTGTAAGCTACCTAGAGTTATTCTATGGTAAGAAGGGCAGCCAATGAATGAATGAATGAATGAATGAATGAATGAATGAATGAATGAATGAATGAATGAATGGTGCTACCATATTTCGCCTCAGTTGCCTTTTTCCAAGGTCAAACTCAGTTTGGGAGTATTATCTAGCAGACTTGCTATGTTTTATGATAATATGAGAATTTCATATACTTAGTGCTGAGCCAAAACATCAGTTTTTTTCCTTAGCTGCCTGAATAAAAGAGAGAAAAGTATATATTGTATGCAGGCTGACAGGATTGTACTCCAGATATCTAGACATCCAGCTTGCCAGGCAGAACAGGAAAAATTGGGCTTGGTTTACCTGTGATTGTAAAAATAATGGGTTTTAAATATCTAATAAAACATTCAGTTTCTACTGATTCTATTTTAACAGTCTGATCTGCATGATTATGGATGAATTTGTCCCAAATTACTGTATGTACAAATAACTTTTTATGGTTTTTTAAAAAAATTAATATATAAGCTTAACCAAAAATTGCACAGAAATAAAACAGATAAACAAAAAATAAAAATAAATAATGAAACATAATAAAGCCTTATGAAAGACGTTCTCGTAACTTTTCTTCCTTTCCCTTACAATTTGACTACTGCAATGCTCTCTACATGGGGCTACCCTTGAAGAGTGTTCGGAGACTACAATTAGTGCAAAATGCAGCTGTGCGAGCAATTGTGGGCCTTCCACGTTGTGCCCACATTTCGCCAACTCTCCGCATGCTGCATTGGTTGCCTATCAGTCTCCGAGCGCAATTCAAAGTGTTGGTTATTACCTATAAAGCCCTTCATGCCATTGGACCAGGATACCTACGGGACCTACGGGACCGTCTTCTGCCACATACTTCCCTTTGACCGGTGAGAGCGCACAGGGTCAGCCTCCTCCAGGTCCCGTCAGCGAAACAATGCCGTCTGGTGGGTCTTAGGGGGAGGGCCTTCTCTGTTGTGGCGCCCACCCTCTGGAACCAACTGCTTCCTGAAGTCCGCGCTTCCCCCACTCTCCCGGCCTTCCAGAGGAATCTTAAGACCTATCTTTGCCGGCAGGCCTGGGGTTGACTGTGGAATGTTGAGTGAATGATGAATGTGTCTGGGGTTGTATTTTTAATGATTTTTAGATTTGGACTTAGTTTTGAAGTACTGTTTTGTTTATGTTGTAAGCCGCTCCGAGTCTTCGGAGAGGAGCGGCATATAAGTCCGAAAAATTCAATTAAATTAAATTAAATTCTCCACAACTGCTAATCACTTCTTAAATAATGGTTTGCGTCGAACATTAAAAATTGGAGATTATTGTATTCTTTCTGTGTATAATTTATTGTAATTGATTTGAAATATGTCTTTTTTATATCTTGTAAAATAAAGTTCTAAATATTTCACTGGATTGTATATTTAGTGCAATGTGAGTCTGAGAACAAAATGGTGTTATGTCAGCTCTCTTCTAAACAAAACCAGCAAGTTTAGGATTGTAGCTGATGCCTCTTAATGATTAATGACTCTGAAATTGTTAACTATCAAACAATGTATCATGTCAGCAATATTGAAGGAAAATTTAGTAAGGAGAAAATGTCTAAGTACTCATACTTTTACCATCCATACACAAGGGAGATATCAAACTATTTATTTTTTATTTAAATTTGTAAGAGTGCCCAACTTAAGGAGATTCTGGATAGCTATTTTTCTTATTCATCAATTTTCTGAATAAAGAACCAGGATTAAACTTTCTAATTTTTTATTACCAAGAAATGCCTTCCAGCTCGAGAGAATTATTTATATGGAGGATATTTTCTATCAATTTTACTCTCCAAAACCACTGTGTTTCTCAAGGGTTTCAGTTTAACCTTAAATGAAATTGTATTATGTAAAGCAATTTCTGAATTTATTATATGAACGTGATGAGAAAAGTTAATCCATCTCTAAATTTTAGGGCAATGTAACATTGCAACTTTGAGATAGCCTATCTTATTTAATTTATTGTAACTTTCATTATTTATATCTTTATTTAAACAATACTAGTTTTTAAAAGATGATTGGTTACATCCTCATTATTACCTGCTTTAATATTTTTCATTTTGAAGGACTACAGCTCTTTCCATTTCTATTTGCAGGACTTAATTTCTGATTCCCCAATCATTTTAACTGCTCTTCTCTGAATCTCTACCAATTTCTGTGGTTACTTTTCTTTTTGAAGAAAAAGTTCTTAATCAAGTCAAGAGAGAATTAGGTAAAATGCAGTAAGACTGAACAAAAAATGCTTTGTCTCTGTATAGTTACACTCAGTATTTAAATGGCATAGAAAAGATTCTTATCAGCAATATAAAGTTATCATTGGCTTTATACCCTACCTTTATACCTGGAATATAAAAACATATTTCAAAAAATTGACAATCCAGTTAAATAAATACATAAAATATAATATAGGACTATAAATATAAATAAAGGTATTTTGAAAAGTTACATTTTATCAAAAGAAATGTCTAATGCAGCCTTTCTCAACTGCAGCTAGGGGTTCTGTCAGAGATTGTGATTTTAAAAAGAGGAACTTTTTTGAAAACTGCATAATCCTAGCAGATTTGTTTATTTCTATTTCACATTTCTAAACTGCCCATCTTGCTCAAAGAGGAACTCTGGACAGTGTACAGTAAAACATCGAAATATTTAAAAAGTATATAAAAATTAAAATGTCAGAATTAAAATTTTGGAATTAAAAATGTAAAAGTTATAAAAAAATTTAAGGGGGCAAGAATAATTAAATCCTGTTAAAATTTTGTTGTCAAAGACAAAGGGGGATGGTTCTCATGGCATCAATCAATTCTATAATTGTGTGCTCCTTTGGGCTCCTCATGCAAGGCTTCACAGCTATGTTTTAACCCCTTTTCGGAAAGCCAGACGATTGGGGGCCTGTTTCACCTCTAGGGCAAGAATATTCCATAGTGTGTGGGCAACAGCAGAGAAGATGCTCTTTCTAGAACCTACCAAAGTTCTTTAACTGATAAGGTCTGCAACATACCTTCCCTGCCTGACAGGTGGGATGAGCCAATGTGATGGGATGAAACTGGTTTCCTAGGTAACATGGCCTTATGCAGGCTTTTAAGGGGGGGGGATCCGTTGTTAGCTGTTGTAAACATGGCAACATGTGGATTGTTTAGATTAAAAGTGAATTCTACTGTGAAGTTTTTATATTTTTTAATGATTTTTACATAGGGGGTTTCCTGAGAACTGAAAATTATTTCAAGGATTCCTCCAGAGTAAAAGGTTGAAAAAGGCTGATATAAAGACAAAAGACATCATGAGGATGCACATTTGTAAGTACTTTTTAACCAATGACTTGTTTTTAACTAATTCAAAATATAGTTAATTACATCAGTGCTTATTTCCAAATTAATCTTCAGTCAATCAGAATAGAGCTGAAAGGGACCTTGGAGGTCTTCTAGTCCAAATCTTCAGGGCAAGCATAGCTCTGTTCATCTACATTTCTTCATCCAAAATTAGGCTTTGCATTCTTGATTAGTAGAGCTCAGTTCTTAAGTTGTAATATTTAAATTGACCCACATCATTCTATGATCTGAAATATTTTCTAAACTTCATTACTCATTTCTTATTTTGCTCCTAAGAACTGGTTATACAGACACAGAATCAGAATTAATGTTGAGCTTTTAAAATAATATAGAGTTATGGGATTTTAATCAGCTTTTTTATTTCTGATCACTCAATGTCTTTCCCACTTAATTCATCTTTGCTTTTAGTATTTAGTAAGTTCTTCCCTGCTATCAATAGCTATATTACATCTGTGGATATTTGCTTTGCTGATCTTAATCAGTAAGAGATTTATTTTCAAAATTAGCTGACATTTTTATAATATCCTCAAAAATATCAGCATAACTTTTAAACTCCATTGTATAAAATTCAGTGAGAATGCCTATTCAGTTTTTTATTGTTCTTATGTTCAGTTTGTGGTTCCCACTGATTTCTGTTGGAAAATATACTTTGGAATGCACTCTCTGCTGAACTGATATTATTTCATGTCATAAATTCTGAGTTCTCCGGAATAGGGCGGCATAGAAATCGAATAAATAATAATAATAAAGTAACCACTAATCAGTGGCATCAAAAGTTATAATAAATAAATAGAAGGGATTATTTAATTTTGGATGGATGAACTACTTGATTTTCCATGGTATTATTAAGTAGCTTTGGACAAGGTTGATACTTTGCCAGATTCAGTCTTCTTTTTAAACATTGGTGTGATGGACTACAGTGAAGTGGTAGTCTCCCAGGAAGGACGGAACACATTCCAAGGAAGAGAGTAAGACAAGAGACAAGCCTGGAGCTGGATAGGAGCACAAGAAGACAGTTAGGATAACCACTCAGTGGGATTTCCAGGATACATTCATTAGGGTGAGAGTAGTAAAATCTTAGTCTGGAAGATTTTGTCAAATTGGTTTGAGCAAATAAAGAAATGAACTTTGGCTGGATCATTCAGTGTTGCCTTTGGGCTGTGCAGAAAATGTTCCCTTTATAGGATTATATGAATAAGAACTGCTTTTTTTGTTAAAAAAAAAAAAAAAGGTGCCGGAACTCACACGTCATACAACCCGCCTTGCCTATCCTACAAGGTTCCATCCAAAAAACTCCGTTCTGTGCGTTCTATGACCAAAAAAAGCCCTGAATAAGAATATAGGAAAAGCCCTTCCACATCAAACAGTATTCCTACAGTGTTGTATCAAATACCTAAAGGAAGTTCACAATTAAAGCAATGAATTCCTTTCCCTTTTGTTCCTTTCCTAGATATGGTTAAGTAGAGTCAAAACGCTTCTGAATCTACAAAAGTGCTTTTAGCTATTACAACGCACACTCATATAGGTTGTTTTCTATGAATTGCATACATTTTTTAAAAAAGTATCTTTTGCACTATTGGCCATGGGGACAGGTTTTGTATTCTTTTCTTCTGCTTGACTCTCCCATCAGTTTCACAAGATGACAAGATGTTCACAAGATGTTGTTGTCACATAGCAACGTATCTGCTTTCTTCAGATAAAATAATGATACTACAATACTGGTAACATATATTTTTGCTGGCATCTAGATCTGCATAATAAAATGTTTATTTTGTCCTATACCTTTTATGGACAAAGCAGAAGCAAAAAAATAATAATTTTGTGGGAAAGTACAAACATGTTTTATAGTTCAAATCTTGGTAACATTTTGTTTATGAACATTTCCATCGGATAAAACAAAACATTTCACAAAACAAATATAAATTTTCTATGAAGTTTGTCTTAGCTCTGTAGCCAACTCATGATTGTTTCTATTCTGATATTTTGCTATTGAACTAGTAAGATTATTTAACATAACATTTTATGTTAAGGTTTTAATTAAATTCTGCTTCTATTTAATTTCTTATCCATTTATATTCATTCATTCATTCATTTTAGCTATAGTCTGTTCCACAACCGAAATTGGCTCTCAAAGCAGCTTACAAATAAATTCACATGCATATATTTAATGTGTGAAAAAACCCTACCCTCAAGCTATTCATGATACATTCCTGGTTCCAGATTTGGTCCTCTAGAAGGGGGAAAAGGGATAATGGATGGATGCAAGGTTTGCCTTATGAGAAAAATACCTAATTGTAGAATTTCCCTTAATGTGAAATTTATTAGCTAACAGTTACTTGTTTAGTCATGTTAATTCTTTGCTATTATGATAGATAGTTTTCCTACATTTTGAAATAAAATGAAACCTTTCTCTCTAGCTCCAATAATTTTATAATATGTATTGACCATTTCCATTAGGTGTGGTATTCGTTTCTTTTAACCAGAGTTTGGCACTGATTTTAATTTAAAAATGTTTGTTCTGTTGCTTTGTTCTCTGTTGTCAAGAATAATTTGACCAAATTATGCTCTATCATTGTGTCTGAACATGATACGTACAACAGTATGTGATAACTATAAAACTGGTATTGCAAAAGAACATAGATTTTAGTAGTATAATTACTACTACTACTACTACTACCGGTACTTACACAAGCATTAATATAAACTGTGAACTTACGAACTAATCTCAGCAAACTTGCTTAGCTGTTTAGCTGTATTTTAAAAATGCCCTGAGTATCTTAAATTTTCAATTTATCATGATAAATCTTTATTTTTCATTAATGTTTTTCTGAAAAGAATTCCAAATATCACATTTAAAAATAAAACAATTATGACTTTTTGAAATAAACAGACTTTTTACATTTACACATTTACTTAGTCTTTTACACCTATTTTATAACTAATGTTTATCCTACAGATATGAACAAAGGATAGTTGAAAATACATGAATACATGCTACAGTATATATCATGAAGATAAAAGATAATTAATATGTCTGCTATATTTAGCTAGCAGTTTTCTCTCTCTCTCTCTCTCTCTCTCTCTCTCTCTCTCTCTCTCTCTCTCTCTCTCTCTCTCTCTCTGTGTGTGTGTGTGTGTGTGTGTAAAATAGCACACAATCTTCACATATGGTGTGTTATTTTTTTACTCATTCATTCCTATAGACATTTATAGACAGCCAGTTTGATGCAATGGTAAGAGATCAGACTAGAAACCAGGAGACTAAAAATTCTAGTCATGCCTTGGAGACAATGCCAGAGAGGTGATTTTGGGCTAGTTACTCTCTCAGTCTTAAAAAGTCTTGCTAAGAAAACTGCAGTTGCCAGGAATCAACATTAACTCAGACACATGCCAACATATTTACACACACACACACACACACACACACACACACACACACATTTACACACCACAGAAATCTTTTTAAAAAGGATATTAATGTTAGAAACTGCTGTTATTTTGATAACCTTACACTGTCATTCTAAAACACCAAATGGTCTTTATGAAATTGTTACAGTGTATATATGAAATGCTTTAATCTAGATATTTGCCTATTGAATATACCTGAGCATTCTAGTGCCACAGTCCCTCATCCTTATTAAGCATGCTACAAATGTTCAGAGACTACAGTTTCCACAATTCCCAAAGATTATGATGATTGATTATTCTAAGAGTTCTAATCCCATTTCATTTGTAGATCATTTTATTTCTGTTCATTTAATCAGTCAAAACAGCATTTTTTTAAAAAAAAAATCTGATCTGTGAAGAATCTAGTAGGGTGGCCAGCAAAATATCAACCTGGATTCATTCTCTCACCCTGCATTTCACCCACATCATAAAACTGTAGGCAATCTTGAGTTTTATGAGTGATTTCTGCCTTAACTCTCTTTAACTCAAATTTATATGTAAGTCAAAATCTTGTACTTACACACAAGCTGCCTATTACTAAAAATGGTGGATGGTGTATTCCTTCCTCAAGCTGCTATAGCTATGAAGTGTTTTCAGAAAATTGGTAAGGTTGCAATTCTCTGGCTGGGGGTTTAAGTACCATGATTTTTAGCATCAACATTTTAGTGGTTGTTTCTTATATGTTACAAGAATCCTCAATTTATGACCACTATTTAGTTGAGGACTACCTATAATGGGGCTGGGATTTTTTTGTTTTTATTATTGGTTTCCAAACTACAAAAGCAAGGCAGGTAAGGTAGGTAAATAAACTTAAAGAAGTAACTAAACCAACTATTTGTACTACCTTCTTTGAAGCAGATTTGTTCTGAGAACCTGAGAATCCACAGCTTGTTTGCCTAACTCCCTAAAATGTTTGCAGTTGGATTCCAACTATTGCCAACATAATAAAAATTAAAAGGCCTACGGTGGAAAAGTCTTTTCAGCTATGCAGTCTATTACATTTGCAACTACTTGTTTCCTACTATACCCTCACTATAAAAATCTTGTCAAGAACTTATATTTAACAGCAATCAATGCCTGATCATGTATGATATTGCTCAGGTGCTTATTTCTCTGCAATTGATAGATTTATCCAATAAATACATGTACAACTGTATAAAGTGATGCACATCTATCAAAATGGATATCAAATACATGTCATTATCATATTATCTACTTTAGTAATGGATTCATTCCAAAAATTAACTCTATGGAAATATTGTTAGCATGATCATTTTAGTTACATTCTAATATTAACAGAACTGATTCATAAATATGTCTCTGTAGCTTCTTTTCAGCTGTGATTCCTTTTCATTCCATAACTGTACAAATAAACTGAGAGAAAATATTTAAGTTTATATTTTAGCCCTTCCTAATGGGACTGTTTCCTAATGAGGTTGCACATGCTTTATCTTCATTCAAAGCCAACACACTGTGACTATGCACTCTTACCTGTCCTTAGTTTTAGGAAGTTGAGACTATACTTTGCTAAATGTCATTGGTGTTTGGTGTTCCACTTGTAGGGTTTAAAATGTTCAGTTTCATTCCCTTCTTTCAGAAGTTTATTTTTATCTGACTTAGTCTTTCCATCCATTACTGCTTGGGGACTTGAAATATAGTACTGGAGAAAAGCAATCCAACTCCAACAGCACAACGTGTTAAAAAGGTAGCAAATGCCATCTTAAACAAGAACTAGAGAACACTTCACAAGCTAGAGGTCCTTTCTTTTTGTTCGGTTTTGCCAACCACATATTGTGAACCATAAAAGACAAGTTCACGCCACATTATTTTTTGGCACATATTGTCCAACTTCCTGTTTTACCAAAATAGCTGATAGTTACCTATATTGCACTGCAAGATTGTTTGTGCTTTAAAATGCTTTCACCAACACAATATTTGTCATTTTTGACAAATACTTTATAGCTGACTGACATCCTTTTTCTAGACACAATAGTCATTGTAACCATTGGATGTTGATTGGGGCTCTTTTTTTTTCCCACTGGAGTATTATGTGCATTATGAACCAAATACATTTTGTTATGAACTATCTTTCATGGCAAAACAAATTTAAACAATACTGTAAGATGTGGATAATTTACAACTTTTTGGTACTTATCTTATAGATAGCAGTTCTAGTAGTACAGATAAGCCTGCATCACAAATTAGCAGTTTGTTAAATTGAAGTGAGTGTTAAATATAGATTAAGTTTTACCTTCTCCCCCTTTGATTCCTACTGTGTCTTATATTTGATCTTTCCATATTCAGTATGTACCAAACACTTGTATCTTTTCATAATATTACCAGAATTTTTCTGAAATATATCTAAAGGTGTATATATTTGACCTTCCCTTTTTACTACCACATGTTTCTGGTGTCATGCACAATGTACTTTTCAATTCCCCCCTCCCAAATATGATAGTTAAGCAGAAGGAATACATTTAACATTCTCTTAAATGTATCTGTATATAACAATTGAACAAATATAAAATTATTTAACCATCGGTAACAAACTTGATGAACAGGCAATAGAAAATCTCTGTTAAAAGAGTATAAAACAAAACAAGTATATTTACCCATCTTGGATGTTGGGAATACATGAGTAAACTTAAGATGACAAATTCAGGGGGAAAAGTTTAATGTCCCTTTAAAGGCTCTTTATTAATTGTATATAATTATCCTTAATAAATATCTATTGAAACAGAGAGTACCTGCAAATGCAAAAATATATGTATCCTTTGTGCAGAAAAAGTTAGCATGATCAAAGAGAAATGTTATTCTCTTTTAATAATTGAGATATATTTAATTGTGTATAGAGTTAGATCAATTTGGCATTGGCAGTAAAAATGCATCATGCATGTCAAATAATTTTCTAATATTGGAGACAGGATAGAAGATAAGTACTTTTGGGGTATTGAAACAAAAGGGCTGGTCCCTTTGACTCAGAAACAATAGAAACCTGCTCTGGCTCTGTCCCTCTTGCCCATGAGGTTGCCCTTCTGTTGTTCTCAGCTCAGAAGAGAGATAATTTTAAGTCATCATAAGCTATACAGATTTCTGGCCACCTTTTAGTGCAGCCTTTTCCCCCCACAGTTTGCCCTACCCATTAGCACTTGGCTTCAGAGTTCTTTTCGTGCCCATTATCTCCTTTTGCCCCATCTCTCTTTTTGACATCAATTTCTCTCCAGGTTTCCAGCAAAATAAAGGAGAGAGGAGACCAGCCAGCCACTATTCATTTGGGGAAGGCAAGGAAGAATGTTTGTGCTAATGCACTTTAACAGTATTGTGGAATGTATCTTTACCTTCAAATGCAGCAGGTGCAACTTTTTTTCTCAGTTTAGTGTCTAGAAAAATAACAATGGATACTAAACTGGGCTTTTGCGGCTTATTTATAGTTTCCCTGTGTGAAGTTTTCCACTGCCACTGATCTAAGAGAGTGATTTCAGTTACCTCTCTAGTTACATAATCATGGCAAAATCTGCTTCTCTCATTGGAACTCTTTCTTGGTTTTCCATTTTCATTTCCAAAGTCTTGTTTTTCCATTTTTTTTATTTTGGATTATTTTAATATAGGAGATGATCAAATGAGATAGTTTTTAGATAAGTTTTTAAAAAATCAGCCTAGTAAAACCTACACAGAATCCTACAGTCCATTATGTTGCAGCTCCTTCGGAAGTGGTTATTTTCTCTGCTGGCTGTTGTCATCCTGAAAGTACATGATAAATAGCTTAACCACCTAGTCTGTAATGATTGTCACACTCACAGCTCAGGGTGGTAACTGCAACTTGGCAGTGTCTCAGAACAGGCAAGTTAGGCATGGTATAAACTGGCAAAGGGTCAACAAATTTTATGCTGGCATTGTTTTATGCTAAGTTATGGAAGGGTAACTATTTACTCTATCAACTGCAGAATAAGAAAGAGGTTATCATTCAGAGTTGCTGTACTACAGTCTCCATCTTGATCTTTTGCAAGAGGTTAAAGTGAACTTGATTCCAATCAGTTTAGAGAGGCACGTGATTTTCATCACTGACCTATTGATTAATTCTGATTGACAGGTCAGAAATTTGCCATGTTGGGTCATTGAGTAAGATAAGATTTTCAAGCAGACCATATTCAAATCCATACAGTAAACATGTAAGTTTAAATGATGTAAGTTTAGTACTGGAAGAGAAACTTGGTCCATACCATTCAAGAATACAGGATATGAAATACTGAAATTAAATTTTATCAAGGCAGATTTCAGTGGAATATTAGCAGAGAGAACCCCTCAGTAAAAGCACTGGAGAATGGTACTAGTTATCCAAAGAGATAGTGGGCTCTTCTTTGCTGAAAGTATTTAAACAAGAGCTAGATTAGCTCTATTAGGAATATTTAATTTGGATTTCTGCATTGAATAGAGGTTCAGTTCATGGCTGAAATGGGTGCTTCTGATTCTGTAGTTCTATGAATCTAAGGCAAAATGTGATAGATTAAAGCTGTATTGAGGGCAGGACAAGAAACAATGAATGTAAACTAATCAAGGAAAGAAGAAACCAGAATTAAGGAGAAACTTCCTAACAGTGAGGACAATTACCCAGTGGAACCGCTTGCTTTCAGGGGTTGTGGGTGCTTCATTACTAGAAATTTTAAAGAAGAGACTGGACAGTCACTTGTCTGAAATGGTATAGGGTTTCCTGCTTGAGCAGGGGGCTGGACTAGAAGACCTCCAAGGTCCCTTCCAGCTCTATTCTGATTCTGATATATCACAATAAGATCCTGATTTGTTGAAGATGCTACAATAACAAGTTCATTCAATACCCTAAAGTACAACGTGTGAATTAGGCTTATAGAATAAAGCAGAATCAAACCCTGGCAATTCTACCTCAGGAAAGTACTTATATCTGTGGCGAAAATATGGGGATCTTAAACAGTCATAAAATATATTCAGTCAAATACACTCAGATCTAAGGGATTGAGTAACTCTGTGATATTTCCTTGTGTTTCTGATAAAGAGCAGCAAGGCATTCATTAGTGATTTTATTTGGAAGAATTACATTGTACTTCACAATTTGTGTTGTTATTTTTGCCTTCTGGAAAATGCTTGAGTACTGAATTTTGTTCTATTCTTGTGTTATTTATTGCTGCATTTAAAGTTTCCTTCAGCCCACTAAAATCACTGTGCTGTAGAAGATTGTTAGTTTAGAGTTAGACCTTCTACTTTGATGGATTTCTGAACTTTAAAGATGATGCTGAAATATATCTGCTTCTTCTGCTCAGTGGTTTTATATATATTATAGGGTCATTTTGGGGTCAATTGCTTGGGTTTTTAAAATACACATTTCTCATAGTTTTAAAAATATTTTGATTGTGTAGTGAGCCTACCTTTACCTTTATGAAAATAATTCCCATAACCAGAATTAGAATAATTGATTGACCCTCTAAAATTAGTCTAATCAATCCAAATTATAATGAATCATGAGAAAAGAACAGGGCACTGCAGAAAGGAACAAAAATTTTCCATGTATTTTCATTGTTAATAATTATAATGATTTTTAGATTTTTATCCATTGTTTTACCTGTTGTAAGCCATGAATAATAGCTTATTCTGTGACATGGGCAGTTATATAAAATAAATAAATGAGGCTTGAGGACCTTTTCCCAGCTTCAGTTGGAGCACCAGTAGCAAGCATACCTAGTGTGGGAAGACCTATATGTAATAACTCATGACTTCATTATCACCCAACTGGATAGCTGCAGTAGACGTTTGATGCAGCTGCTGTTAATGATTTCTCTTAAACTGCAACAAATCCAGATGTGATGGCCTGCATACCTACCTGATTCTGGCACTGGGAATACATAGCATCAACTCTGCAAGCCTGCATGGCCTACTGAGTAGTTCCTGGGCACAGTTTAAAGTGTTGGTATTGACCCACAGAGTTTTTTATGGCTTGATGCCAGGTTCCTTGCAGGAACACTTTCTCAAACCAGAAGAAGCCTAACTCACTAGAGTTCGTAGTTGTTTATAATCCCACCTTTCTGAAAGAGGGTCAGAGGGCTGGGAAACATTGGTTTTATACCTCAGTGTTTTGGAGTACACTCCCTATGGGTATCAGGTTCCTCTCTTTGTGCTGGTCCTCAAGAAACTGTTGAAGTTGAAATTTTTACAAAGGATTTCTCTTAACCATTGTTGAGAGAGAGAGAGAGAGAGAGAGAGAGAGAGAGAGAGAGAGAGAGAGAGAGAGAGAGAGAGAGAGAGAGAGAGAAGCAAACAATATTCCTGCTCTGTACTCCCCCCCCCCGGAAAATAATGACCTTTATTAGGAACAGTAATAGGAACTGTAATCAGTATAATAGGCAATCTTCCTAGATTCTTCAGGCTGAACTTGTGTTTGTTTTCATAAGGCAAGAATGTGGTGAGAGGTATTTTGTAGCATGATAGAAAAATCCTATGTTAAAATGTAGCATATAAAATTGGGCTACATCAAAATATCATTGCAGAATTAAAATTCAATAACTCAATACCTCAATATTTCCCGAGTCAAGAAATTTAGGTATAAATTAGGTCTCCATCAGAGACCTAATGGAATGGGGCAATATGGGTTTATGATATGGAGTATTCCACTCTATTCTCATACAATACTCAGATTTTTAAATGTCTGTGGAAATTCTCAGTCATCAGGTCATGGTTGTCCCAAAGGGACTTTTTCAAAAGACAACTGGACTTTTTTTTTTTTGCTTGAAGATGTTTCACTTCTCATCCAAAAAGCTTCTTCAATTCTGAATGAATGGTAAAGAATGGAAGATTTATATTCCTTGCAGTTATATGGTCATTAGCACTCTTTCTGAGAGTCGTTAAGGCAACTTGGAGGTTTATCTGTGCCCTCAGTGTCATCTGAATAGTGCAAATGAGTGTGGAAACCTTCTTGGAACTGCTGGAAGGGCTGTGTTGTAAACAGGAGACAGGTGGTGTCATATCCACCCCCCCTCTGTTGAGAGAGGGCTGTTCAATCTTAATGTCCACTCAAAGTCCACATTCTGGACAGATAAGACTACTAGTTTGAAAGAGGAGTCAAAAAGGTCAATCCACATTAAGATTGGGGTGAAGGGGAGTGTGGGAGGGATCTGCCTTTCAGTCATTTCATTCCTGGCAACTGCCTGTAGTTTTCAGAATTGGTTTGTCATTGCCTTCTTTCTAGGGCTAAGAGAGCAACTGGCCCAAAATCACTCAGCTGCAGGGCCAGAACTCAAGTTTCCAGTTCCTAGTCTAGTACCTTAACTACCACAAAACTGTCTTTTTGTTGCCTCATTATATTCTTTCAACATGAAAAACGAGGTGGTATGCTCTGAATTGATGCTGAGTTATAGTGCTATATCCAATTTTCTATCTTGGAAAAATATAGTGGGGAAATAATTATTTGTACCAGTTCTGGGGCTGGTATAGAGGCAATATAGAAGGAAATGTACATGTGCTACTCACAGGAATCACTGATTTAGGATATTTTATAGTTTCTGCTATCTTCAATGTAGGATTTTACCTTGATGAAATAAGAATTTTCATCCCCCAGCATATTAGTAGGAAAAGAACTTCGTAAATTTGCAAGAAGTCTAAACATATGAAAGTAACATAAAAAGCTGCTTCACTAGATCTGGCAGAAGAGGCATGTTATGAGTCTTGTCAATTAAAGAATGTCATCTGGCGGAACCTGGTAAGAGAGACTTCTCTATCATTGCACTTACTCTGTGAAACATCCGTCTACTGAGAGGTCAGATTAGCCTCAGTCCTCTTGGCCTTTTGAAGGGCCCAGAAGACAAGGCTGTGTTCACAGGTTTGAGTGTTGGATTGTCGAAGTATTGTTTGACTGGGGCTTTTTTAACCTTAGCTGCTATTTATGCATTTTTGTTGTTGTTGTTTACTTTTGTCAACTGCCCATAGTCAACCTGGTAAATTGGATGGTATATGATTTAATATAAAGGAAGCAGAATTAAATAGCAATAGTATGAAAAATTAATGCTACCAGTAGAAGGAAAAGGGTCACAATGAAATCATTACAGATTTGCTACTACAAGGTTCCAAGCTTCTTTTTTTAACAATAGATTTATATGTCATATGAATGTGTTTCTACATCTTCCTCCTGAAAAACTTACTGCAGTTAATACATGATAACATTAATATTATTTTTGATATTTTCATCTCCACAAACTACCATTTTACAAGGAAGCACTCTTCAACTGTTTAAGGTTGTAGAAGTAAGTGGGCTGTAACTCAGGAGATTCAGGCAAATCTATAGCTAAATTAATGGCTTTCATAAATAACTAAAACAAAGCATTTTTGTTTATTTGCTGTATCCATTTTAAGAGTTCTAGCATCTGTCTGAATTAACTGCGTTTTCTTTAAAAGAAGGAAAGACAAAAATAGTGTCAGAAAGAGAGTAGTATGTGTTTCCTTGGTAACAATGTATTAGTGTAACTTACAAAATGGCAGCCAATGTTTTTAACAGCAGAGTCTTAGGGCATTTTCAGATATTTTCAGATAACTTGGATCACTTGGCTCTCCACTGAACAATGGGCAGAATTCCTGGATCTTTAATAGATGCTTCATCACTTCAGCAAGAAGGAAAATTTCTTGCTTGGTAAACACTTTTATGTTTGCACCAGAAAGTACCTGCAAACTTGTAGCATTTTTGTACTATTGAGTCAGATATGCTTATGAAACCTGAAAATCTAAGATGATCCCACAAGTTTTGCAAGAAATTTGCAAAAATGGTCTCATCTGATTTTTCTAACATTAGATTAGTGCACTTTTCATTGTCTCCTAGGTGTTTGTGTACATGTGCCTTTAAAAACATAAAAAGGAATATCGTGACTCTCTGGAGCTGACTCAGGTTTCACCTTCACACAGCTGGTTGATATGCTAGACTCTAGAGGCTGTAAAAGCACCATTTTAACCCTGTGTTTAGTTGACAACATTATGGTGTATTAAATTGGACCTTTTAACACTTAAAGTTAAACTTTTAGCTCGGCTATTTTAAACAACATATACATTATAAGAAAAGCAAAATATTTATTATTTAGAAACAATAATTAGGGAAGTAAGTCTTTGGTAGCTTAGTAGGACTTACTCCCTGATAAGAATTGATAGAAGTGATTTTGTATTATAGCATATATGTATTTACAATTATACAGTATTTAAATAAAGATAAGATATGTTACAGTATTATCATCAGGAAGTATTTCAGCAAAATATTATAGCTATATTTTTACAAGTTGGCAGTATTGATTCATCAACAATATTTGCTATTTTTGTTTTCAATAGTTATTTCATGTCTCTAAATCCAAAAGCTCAATGAAAGATGAGGATATTTTATTTAACTTGTTTTGCATGTTATGTAAATAACATATCTAGCGCCACCGAGCATTGGTAATATATACATTCACTGCTTTCTTGATAAAAAAATAACAGAATTCATGTTTTGTGATTAAAGCGAATTTAACATAGTAGAGCAGTTTGATGCATAGCTTCTTCTCAAGGATGGCTTTTCAAGGCTTCTGTGTTTTACATGTCTATAACCTGTCACTCTGCTGTAACATAGGCTGCCATACAAATAAAATGACTCCTTGCAACAATTTGTTTTCTGGTGAGACAAGTGGGCCAAGCACTATCAAACAAGTCTAGCTCTACTCTGTGACTTTAGTCTCAGGAAACAGATTGGGAAGGAGGACTACCTATCTTCTCAGACCTGGCTAGCTGGAAAAGGACCTGTTGCTGATTCTTGCCATCTGATCATGTTCTCTAGCCAGGCTGTGAAATATTGCTATTATGCAGATCAAGGTTTTGCTATCATGTGCTTGCCCTGTATTTTTCTCTGAAGTGAAATGCAGCAACCATCTTCCTTCAAAGAGAGTATGAAGGAAGGAAACAGTAGTGACAGTAGGTGCTCCATGTACCTCAGTTTCTAGTTGGATTAGCAGATTGAGACTGAGCCAGTCTCTTCAGCAAGTGAAAACTAAAGATCACTTGTGCTGAGTCACTAGTTTTACCTATAAATGTACTGTAGTAACTTAGCACTAATTCTAACCCTAAATAAGAATTTATAAGCCCATAGTAATTGGGTTCACCCATCATGGTAAGACAAAATAAAAAAAATACATTTTTGTGATGCCAACAAGCTGTACCTTACCTAGCAAGCCTGGCTTAGATTAATATAAGAACTAATCTAAATCTTCCAATATACTACATACTATGAAATACAAAATGTATCTTCCCTTCAATGCAAGACATTTTAGTGAGTATGAGTTGAAAGGTGCATTGGGAGTGGCTATTCCTGTCTCAGGCAGTGAAATAGTTTGGTCTGCTTCTGGTTCCACTTTTCCTAGTATCTGAATCTCTTTTTTTTACATATTTTTAGTGGTGGAATTTGAATGAATGCAAACCAGATGCTGTTAGCTTTGTGATGCATTTTGGCAGACTTTCACTGTTCCCTGCATTCTGTTCCTATACAACAGAAAATACTGGAATCTATGTAGTATCATGATCAAAATGGTAGGCAATTTCACTTAAATCTTTGCTCCAAGTATCTTTGATAATCTTTCTTGATTATCTGTGGCAATGTCTTCAGAGGTTGTGGGTATTCCATCACTGGAGGCTTTTAAGAAGAGATTGGACAGCCATTTGTCTGAAATGGTATAGGGTCTCCTGCCTAGGCAGGCGTTTGGAATCGAAGGCCTCCAGGTCCCTTCCAACTAGGTTATTCTGTATTCTATTGTTCAGCCACTGTAAACATTACTTCTGTCCTTCCTTCCTTTTTTGAAAACAGTTTCACAGTGGTCTGCTGTAGTTTAAGTCATCATGGATGGCACTTGGGGAGGTTTATCCAACCCCAACCTTTCTTACCATATTTTACCTACCCTATAGATTGAAAGTAGAAAAATGACAAGGAATAGTGCTCTTAGAAGAAACCTGTTTTTGAAGAACAACCAATGAGGCCAGCAAGGAAAGATAGTTAATATCTCATTATAGTAATTCTCTTGTTCTTGTTTACATAGCATAGCTGACTAGAGCTGGAACTGTTAAAGCTAAATGTATCTCTTCTAATATTGGTGTGCTTAGCTCTTCATAGGATATAAACAGGTAAGGTAATCAAGATAAGCATGTCATATGACAGAGCTTTAATCAAGGTAAGCATGTCATATGGCAGAGCAATTACCCTAAATTATAATGCAAATTGTAAATGTATATACGATTGGAATATTCTTTGTGGCTTGTAAAACACACTATGTGGCATTTAAATTATGATTAGAGTTAGGACTAGCTTTAGTATAGATATGGGCTATGTATGTGTGAATTATGTTATGGTTAATTTTTGACCCAAACATTCTGTTAAATTAATCCATCCAGAAAGTTATTGTGAGGATAATTGGGACAAAGGGAAGGAGTAGGATATTTCTTTTAATATGGTTTCATTTTAGAATCATTTGCATGGTATCAGCAGGATTTATTGAATAAAAGTATATTACAAATGAAGGCAAAATTATATTCTTGTCCTATACATTTGATTTCAGTAAAGGAGAAATCTTCCATCCTCTCTTCCATTCTTTTCTGAAGTACATTTAAATGGAAGTCTATTCCAATACTAATGGTATTATTGAAGATGAAATTTAACAAACTAATAAATGAAATAAATCACAAAAAAAGTTAAATATTGAACCAAGAAATACACAGATATTTCTCTTAGTTCACTTTTCCCTTTCAGAAAACAGGTACCATATTCCCCAAGCATTTCATAAAAATCAATTGTATACATGCATGTGCAAATACCGGGCAGTTTTATAGGATGCCTAGAAATTCTTAGAAAGCCGATTTGGTGTAGTGGTTAAGTCATTGAGCGAGAAACCAGAAAATTGAATTCTAGTCCTGCCTTAGGCATGAAGCAAACTGGGCGAACTTTAGCTAGTTACTTTCTTTGAGCCCTAGGAAGCAGTGGCAAAAAAATATTTGCCAAGAAAACTTCAGAGACTAGTTCAGTCAGTTGCCATGAGTCTTGACATCAAACCTGACAGGAAGGAAGGAAGGAAGGAAGGAAGGAAGGAAGGAAGGAAGGAAGGAAGGAAGGAAGGAAAGAAGGAAAGAAGGAAAGAAGGAAAGAAGGAAAGAAGGAAAGAAGGAAAGAAGGAAGGAAGGAAGGAGATTTTAAACTATTCGTGTATCTTTCAGATGACAGAATCAAAGCATCAGTTCATATCTATTATCAGTTATTTGTTTTATAAACTTCAAGAAAATAGCTGGAATTTTGGCCAGATTTAGATTATAATACTGTCAGGTGAAAAAGAAAGTACACCCTCTTTGAGTTCTATGGTTTCATGTATCAAGACATAATAATTATCTAGTCCTTATCAATTCTTAAAAATAACAGAATAACAGAGTTGGAAGGAGTTCCTCCTGAAGTAGGAAACCCTATAACATTTCAGACAAATGGTTGTCCAATCTCTTCTTTAAAACCTCCAGCATTGGAACGTTCACAATTTCTAGAGGGAAGTCATCCCATTGATTAATTGTTCTAACTCTCGGGAAATTTCTCCTTAGTTCTAGGTTGGTTCTGTCCTTGATTAGTTTCCACCCATTGCAGCTGGACAAAGATCATGTTGGATAAAGCTTTCATGTGTTAGTCCAACAGAAGCTGCAAATCCAGGAGAACACCGAAGTCATGGACCTGCTCCTTCAAGGGTGGTGCAGCTCCATTTATGGTCAATACAAGGTGCATGGGGAAATCCCAATGAATAAACATAGTTTTACTTGCGCTCAATTTAAGTTTGTTCTCTCCCCTCTGGGCTTTAATAGGTTCTAAGCACTGCAACAAAATGAAGTCTGGGGCTCTCCATTGGAACCTGGAACTCTGATGTACAATTGGGTATCATCAGTATGCTGGTGATTCTGGACTCCAAATCACCAGATTGCTTTCCCCAGCAGTTTCATATAGATGTTAAATAATGAGGGGAGAGAACCAATTCCTATGGCACTCCACAAGGGAGCAACCAAGGTCCAACCTCTTTTCTCAAATTACCATTGACTAGAACCAGTGACTGAGGAATGAAAACATAAAAAACAGTTGCTCCAATGCCCAACCACATAACCAGCAAGATATTGTGGTTGATGTTTTCAAAAGCATGAGAAGTCTAAAATAATCAGGACAGGTGTACAACCTCTATCCAAGTCCCAATAAAGTTCATCAACCAGAACAATTGATGTCATCTCAGTCTCTACCCAGACTGAGACTATACTCTGACTAATAATTAACCCAATTTCTCTAGTGTGTCCTATAGTTAGACTTGAACAACTTTTTCCACACCTTTTACAAAAAAGGAAAAGATTGAGACTGGGTTGTAGTTGTTTAAACTTCTGGATTGAGGGAGGACCTCTTCAAGAGGGGATAAACCAGCCTCTCTTTCAGGGTTAAGGCAATGATCCCCCAGAGGTTTTTACAACTTTCTGGATCCAGGTTACAATGTCCCCTCTATCTATCTGAAAAGCAAGGAGGGACAAAAATCCATGGGTGAAACAGATATCCGAGAGAGCACCCTATTCACTTCCTTGGAGGTAACAACTTTAATAAAAGCCAGGTAAGAGAGCAACACAGTAACCCCACAAGAATCTGCCCAAGTAGAATCAAAACTACAACAAATTTGAGTGACATTTACAAGCAAAATATCAAGAAAATCAATCATAGCGGCCCAACAGTAATTCAGCCAGGTGGCTCCTACTCAAAAGGGCATTGGTCATGCATGAAAGAGCTGCTGGCCAGCACCTTGCCAATGCAATAAGGGAGAAGAAGCAAGAACATTTCATCTAATTACTACAGAATTATCTTGAAAATGAGCTCGTACCTATAACTGGTCAAATTCAATCTTCTTTGTCCTTCCCCTATACTCCAAATATCATTTTGGTTGCTTCATTTCCTGTATGGCCTTAGAAAACCAAGAAGTCAATCAGAATTATATACTGATTTCCTGAGAAGTCTCACTGTGTTCTGTGGAGCTTCTGTCAAACTTGTGGTATAGGACTGAATCTCAGTTTAGTGAACGCATAATGAATAGAAGCCAATTGCATTTACATTAAGAATGTTTATATTAGAATACAATTGCTTGTTGCCCAGAAAATTGGATATGAAGTAATTATTGAAATAGTAAATACTTCAAGAGCCACATTCTTAACTGTAAGCAAAAAATAAATCTCTTAATAGCTAATATAATTCAATGCTGATATAAATCAGCAATACTGAACAGAACTAGTTGGATTGGTAAAGAATAAGCCAATTCAATGTGTTGCATCTTCAAGGTGAGGGACAATTCTTTATATTTTGTGCATTTATACATTAATATGCCAGAAAGTTCCTTGGAAGATTTTTCTCAACATTGTGGTTTTTCTGATGCAAAAGGAAGAAAATTATGGTTAACATAAATAGACTGCTAATAAAGAACTTCCTACTTCACAGTGATTGGCCACTTCTCCTGCTTTGGGGAATGCAGAAGTACTGGAAAAATTATTGCACAGTTTAAAATACCCCAGTTAGAGTAACATTTTCTTTCTGAGATGCATTAGTAATTTCATGTTGTGTTTTGCAGACAGTCATGTTTTACCTGATTAGGCTGTAGTTAAAATTCAGAAGCAGGTCAGTGCAGAAAGAATAAAATATTCTAGACTGATCAGATTTTGCATGGAGGCAGATTGGCATAAAACTGCACAAATGGACGGGGAGGCTACTTACTTTCATATATGGTGGGCATGCAGAAAAATCAAAGCATTCTGGAGGAAGATATGGTGGACACTCCAAACTATTTTCAAAAAGCGTATAGAATTTCTACCTCAGGCTTTTCTGTTAGGGATCACAAAGGATATCACTACCTCAGAGACAAATTTATTTTTGAACTTAATTACAGCAGCAAGATTGTTGGTGGGACAGTACTGGAAGAATCCGGAAATCCCGCCTATTGAAGAATGGACTGTGAAAGTAACAAATTTGGCAGAAATGGCAAAAATATCAGCATACTTGAAAAACCGCTCCAATGAACAATTTGTGAATGACTGGAAACAGTGGATAGACTATATCCAAGAGAGACACCAATCAAACAGAATGCAGCTGGCGTCCAGCTAAGGATCGATGGGAGGAGGGATGAAGGGCTAACAAATCAGATGTTTACAAAAACTAACACCCAACGTTGAATGTATATGTTCTTTAACTAATGCCTCTTAACATAACCTTATGATTAACGTTGTTTGCTTTAATATTGTTAAAGTAGACTGAATCTCTACCTCAGGATATGAAACTTTTACCTCAGGATCTCGGGTTGGGGACCATAAATGATTGCACTAGTAATGGGAGGAAGTCAACTTAGAAACGCAAACACACAATATGCGATAGACTAGATACCGTAGATAGACCATATATAGGAGAAACACCAATCAAACAAAATGTATTCGGAGTATACTTGAAGAGGTAAGGGAGGAGGGAAGAACGTTTACCAAAACAGATGTTTACAAAGATTAATACCTAATGTTGTATGCTATGTTCCAGGATGATTGCTTAGCAATAGGATCTTATGTTTAATGTTGATCACTTTAATATTGAAACGGATAGGGGAAACACCAATCAAAATAAAATGTAACAGGAGTATAGTTGAGGCTAGACACGGGGAGTGGGGGGGAAAAAGGCTTACTAACTCAGACGTTTTCAATGACTAATACTTAGTATTGTATATCAGGAGCCATGATGATTGCTGCATAATATGTTTTTATGTTCAATGTTGATTGTTTTAATAAAAGAATTTATAAAAAAAAAAAAACTGCACAAATGGAATGTGGTGTTAATCCGGTTTGTTAATAACATTAACTTTTCTATGTGATCCGTAATTTTACAGAAAATACATTGTATGAATATTTTAATGAAGTATGTAGGGTAGGTAAGTGTATCTTATTCATAAATTCATAAATACTCTAAGCAGGAAATATTAAAATTCTTGGTGTTTATCAATAAAGATAAATTCCTGTAGAATAAGATCTTATTTATATTTAATATTCATATTAGCAATCAGGTTCCAATTTCAGAGTGATTAAAGAAAAGAGAGAAATAGATCTGCTTTTTAATGTACTGTGTATTACAGCTGAGCAGTCACAGTTAAGATTGTAAGAGAGATTTTTGAAATCCATGCAGAATTTCCATCAGGTCACTAAAGGAATAATTATGCTTGTATGCAGTTAATGTTGCCTGACTATTTCTTCTGACCCTTTGTGTCTGTTTCCTTTCTGTGCAGTCCTGTTGTGATCATACAGTCTGAATCCAACCTTCTGTAAACTGCTCAGAATGAAAACCTCCAATGAATTATTTGTTTTGCTTATAGAACAGAAAGTGTACTATTCCTATACAGCATAAAGATTAATATAAGAGAAATGTTGGCCACTTGAATATATGCATTCTTCAATGTCTGAAACAGCTTTAGCTACATTTCTGTTGTTGCCCAGATATGCTTTGCTGTTACATCAGGCAATATATTTGCCTGGGTTGTTTAAAGGTTGAGGTAGATGGGGAATGAAATGAAAATCCTCAGTCATTCATAAAAATGAGATACAATATCCTCTTCTAATTCTTCTTCCTCTTTCTACTTTTAAAGCTAGATGACAATACTTGTAGTACATGAGGAAATTGGATTCAAAATCTTTTTTTAAATAAAGCTATATATTATTGTACTGGTTTTATTCTTGTACTGTAAAATGAATTTGGATATTAATGAAAATTAAGAGACAGATTGGAAGCTTGGTGAATAGCGTTGAACACAAACTTAAAATGCAACTCACATTCTTGTCTCTGTAAACCTAAATGGTTATGCAAGAATGCAATTCACATTTTTCTCTCTGTAAACCCAAATGGTTAAAAAAAAAGCAGCAAAATCTCTGGCTTTCCTCTTGCTGTAATTTTGATGGTATTTGATTTCAATTTGAAAACCTGTAGTTCTATTTCTAACTGCATTGCAGAAAATATTCACATCCCATAAAACCTTGGGCTGCAACACATCCAGATCAATGGGGGTTTCAGGAGAGAGAGAAACCAAAACCTAGCACTGATTATTTTCCCAGGCATAAAAGATTCAGAAATAGATTTTTTAAAAAATGTATGTACAACCTATATTCTATTGAAAAAGGTGACTTTTCACAGATTCATTAAGATGGTCCAAATACATAACAATGCACTACTATTCAGATTCTAACTTATATGCTCTATTTTTTTAAAAAAAAATTTCTTGTATTTATATGTTTAATGTATAAAATTGGGCTGAAATACTGTCTTTATTAATTTTTTGCTGATATCTAATAAAACATTACACACACACATCCCAAATTGTGAAGAAGCATAAAGCTCCACCAGTTTCATTTTAAAAGCCCTACCCTTTCTTTATAGGTAGCAATAACTCATACAACTGGAAATTGATTTCTGAATACCATTATTTTCAGACTTTTCAAAAGCTTGCAATCTAAGTCCATCTCAAACTGTTCACAAGACCAAAATATTTTTTTTATCCTCAAATGAGGAAAAACTGCCTCAGAATTAGCCATCGAAATTTATCTTGAGGTTTAGTATTGCTGCCAATTTTGTCCTAGGGCAATCACATTTATTGCAATAAAATTTATATAAAAACAGTAATATTGAATGGAATTATTATTGTCATCATCATTAACATGTAAACATTCATTAAAATATTGTATTTCTTTATGAATAATATCTCAATCACAATATACTGAGAGCCAGTTTGGTGTAGTGGTGAAGGAGCTGACCTAAAAACCAGAAGACTGAGGAGTTCTACTCCCTCCTTAGGCATGAAAGCTGATTGGGTGACTTTGGGCCTGTCACTCTCTCTCAGCCCAACTCACCTAATAGCCTGGCTGTTGTGGGGAAAATAGGAGGAAAAAAGGAGTATTAGATATTTCACTGCCTTGATTTATTTATAAAGGTAATAAAAGCAAGATAAATATCTAATAAATATTGCATTGTGTGGGCCATTAATAGGGTTGTTCTGCAAATTGTCCAAAACACAAACCAATTTGTTTTGCTTCAGCAGCCATTTTGGTGGAAATATGTTCTGTATAATCACACTCCTGCTCAGTTAACATGAAGATGCTCTTAAAGAGCTACCTCAAAATTTTAAGGGCAGCATGATTTGAGCAGCAGATTTGTTCTTTGTTTTTCTCATGAAATATTTGTACAGTACCAATATTCATTTATTTACCTATTATTTGTTTACTAAATCTACACATTATCAAATCAAAATAGAACTACATTGACTTACAATCAAAATAAAGCCACAGTAGCAACAAGATATATAAGAGATCTCTTAGATCAAACTCTAGTCATGAGACATATAGACTTAAATCTTACAAAAGACCTGTCAAAACATTTTATTCACATGCAATTTAATTACTACCCATAGAAGTCCCCCATCTAATCATGTACATAAATGACATGGTGGAAATCTCAATTTTTGTATCTGTGCTGATATTACCTAGCACAATAATGAAACAGTTATATGGCAAAACCTAGCTTGAAGAATTCTATCAACATAACACCCAAATCTAGAGATACAATATTCTCTACAACCACATCTACATATGAACATGAAATTCCAAATGTTTAAACACCCAATAAAATAATCCATAATAACTCAAAAACAATAAATGAGACTTCTTTCAAAAATACAAGGAATATATCTATCAAAATGACCATAAATCACTATGGAACAATTCTGACTTTGCTGATTTCTGGAAGGCCTATATTACAGGAAACATCTAATATTTAATAAAAGACTTTATGAAGTTGGTGTTATTAGAAAAAAGCCCTGCTTTCTCATCTCAACCTCTTTAATTTTTGCAAAATATTGAACAACAAGGAGCTTTTCTCTACTTATGTATCACTCAAGTCAGATCTATTGAAGAAAGTAGTCCTAGACATATTTTTATGCTGAACTAGATAGAATGTTATTAGTCAAAAAATGTACTTTGAATTGCCCTTAGAAGTCTATCACTAGCCAATGAATGCTTTAAGTACATAATGTTCTGTGGGCAATTGACTAGCAAATGGACTGCAGCATGCTATACTAAATGCAAATTCCAAGTGGTTTTCAAAGGGAACTCCATATTGCAGAGTTCCCCAACCTTTCCGGCTTTGCAGACTGGCTGGGAGGGGGGAGGGAATGATTCTATATGAGTGGCTCACCTGATTTTATGAACTTTTTTACCTTGGCCATTAAGCGAAACATTACATGACCATGACCTCCTCTGCTGGCTTCCCCATTGACTTTGTTTGTTGGAAGCCATCTGGGAACTTTGCAGATGGAAATCACATAATCACAGGGATGTTGCAAAGATAATAAATGCAAGGATTACTTGTAAATCAATTTGTTCAACAACATCATAACTTTGAACAGTTGTTAAACAAATGGTCAGCAATCAAGTACTACCTGTACTTACTGTTCAAGCAATACAGGCATGAGGGTTAAAAAAAGCCTTTTGTGAATTAAAAATAATATATTAGGAAGCTGAATATTGAACACTACATAAACTTTTGTGGTTCCATGAATTACTGTGATCCAGATGGCAAAATATTGCTTGGAACATTTCTATAGCTTTTCTGATTAAGTTTTGGTTTTATCGAAAGTATCATTTTCATTTGCTTCAGTAATAAATATACGGATAAATAAAAGGAAATGCACATTGCAAAGTTTTATTAACTTATTGCATCTGATTAAAATTATTATTATGTAATATATGATGAGAACATGACAGTATATATATACATAGTCCATATTATTATATATAAAACTAGTTAAATGGTAGCCTAGTTAGTCACTGAGATAATTTTTCTATTTGATTAATAAAATTGTTTGGCTTTGATTTGTTATGTGAACTAAGCACTGCGACTCATTTCAAAAATACTGGTTAAAATGTATCATGAATTAGCACAATGTGTAAATCCAGCTATTCTCACTCAAAATCCATATAATAAAATAGCAACCTGTTGTCCGTTATTACTACATCTTTGTTTTGATATTTTCCTGATTTAAACTGTCCCTTTCACCATTACTGTGCATGAATTTGAACAACGGTATAGCTGTAGGTTACAGAACCATACTGCCTTCATTTATGGTGATAACTTTTCCCAACCTTCCTTCCTTTCCCAAAGCATACCTATATTTTAGTGCAGCTTTAAAAACAGTAGCATGTTCTTTAAAAGTAGTTTCTGGAAGAGCATGTGTAAAGAATGAATCATGTCATGGAGACATCAAGAGATTTAGGCAGAAACAATTCACGAAGCCAGTAAAGAAAGAAAATATTTCTCAGTATTCTTGTAGCACCTTAAAGAATTAATATATCTCTTATTTCTTTAGTTACACAAATTGATTAGCACATCTACTGCATGATGTTTATAGATGAGTGGGGGAAAGTTGGTTATATCCAAGAAGTGCCAAGCCTTTTTATTTTTAATAATATTTGGTTCTTCTAAATCTGCTGCAAGTCATGACTAATTCAGACAGGATGACATCATTTTGTCAGTTGGGTTACCAAAGGAAAATGGTGCCTTTTATATTAACTATCATACTATTTAAATGACTGGTGGGGTGGGGGGTTAGAGAAATTTTGGAAAAACCTAATGGAAAAATATGATTTTTTAAAAAGATTCTTCCTTCCAATGCTTAGCTTTCCCCTTCCTTCACAGTGAAAAGAACAGGCATGTTCAGCAAAGCAGCCTTGCTCCATACCTCCAGGTATGTAGATTCAGTTCAGCAATAGTCTGGCTGTCTGGGAATTTCTAGAGTTCTTCACATATCCCACTTCTATGACAGAAATTTCCATTTTGATTTAGACATCCTGCCTCCATTCCATAATTTATATAGACTGCATATTTTTAAAACTCTTTCTGAAATACTGTACATACTTACATTCTATTATGCATCTATCAATCTTTTTTTAAAAACTGCAATATTTTGGAAAGCACAATTTTAAATCAGCAGTGTAGGTTTTTAATACTACAGGTTTGCACTAATCAGTTGAGTCTATTTTGGTTTAAGGTAATTTTAAAAGAATCTGTTCACCAAAAAAAAAAAAAAAGCAACCCACACCTAGTAGTGATCTGGGACTTCTATTGGGAGACAGGAGGCAAAATTCTTCCAAGCAAAATTCTTCCAGAAATATCTTGATGTGTCTTGATGATAATTTTCTCCTTCAAAGAAGAAGGCATGAGATTCTGATGCTAATCAATAGTTAGCTAAGGGACAGAAGTAGGAATATGCAAGAAATGATTGTACAAGTCATTATATAATACTTTGATTATGGATTTAAGGAAAAGTAAAACTGAGCGTATGGTCCAATATCTTAGACTTCCAGAAAGCAGATCTAAACAAACCAAGAAAAATTATAAATAAAATTCCATGCTAGGAGAAAAGTGTGAAAAGTTGTTCAAGATCAGTGGTACACAAATGTAAACAATTGCTAGGGTGAAAAGAATGGAGAATAGCAGAAGAAGCCAATATGACTGCCCCAAAAACAAAAGTGACTTCTTATAAGAGGAAGAAATGAAATGTACAGATAGGAATCCTGGAATCCTAGAGATGAGGGCAAGAACTTTGTGGTTGGCAAAGTATAGAAATATCAATGAAAATCACTTTTTCAAATATATCTCTTCCTCATTGAAGCTTTTTGTTTATTATTCTCATTTCAAGGCTGTCCAACTGTGTATTATGAATGCTGTTGTGAACCCTGATAACTGTGATCATCTCCCTTGGAATTTAATTGTATGCAGACTACTTGTTGCAGATTTGATTCACAGGCTGTCTCAGCCACAGCTACTCCTTGCAATCCAGATGAAAGGCTTTATTAGCAAGTACAACTGTAACTGATTTAATGATTTACAACCAGACTGTTTACTTTCTGCTGGAACTAGTTAGGTTATAAAAAGAAGACAGAAAGAAAATAAAAAACTAGTTAGAGACTTCAACTAAAAATAACAAAATGAAACTTAATAGAGTCAAATGCAAAGTTAGGAGACAGAAATCAAAACAGAATGGGAGATAACTGGCTTGTCATTGTACTGGTGCAAAAGTTCATAGAGTAATAGCCAGTGCTTTTTTTCTAAAGAAAAAAAAACCCTCATACACATCATACAACCTGCCTTGCCTATCCTACAAGGTTCCATCCAAAAAAGGTGCCGGAACTCCGTTCTGGGTGTTCTATGAGGAAAAAAAGCCCTGGTAATAGCTGATTACAAGCTGAAGGTGAAATAGCAGTGTAATGTAACTAGGGAAAAAAGAAGAGGGATGCAATTGTGTTCTTCATGAATACAAGAACAATTTTCAAATCACAAGAATTAATAGTTTCAGCGTAGTTTGTATTGGTCAATCCCATTTGAAGTATTACGTGGGATCCTGGGAACTACATTTTTAGAAGAAATCATACAGATTAGAATTGGTTCCCTGATCACCCTTGTTTCATAGTAGGATGATCAGGGGACTAGAAACTAGATCCTATGCAAAAAAAAAAAAAAAGGAAGAAACAGGAATGTTTAACTAGGGGCAGATAAAACCTGAGAAGCTATATAACAGCACTTTTCAAGTACCTGAAAATATTCATCATTCAAAGTTTGTTCTATATTGCTTCAAAGGACAGAACATTGGTCAATAGATTTAAATTACAGTAAAAACAGATTTCATGGTTCCAGCCTTCTCTTGGTTAAGGTGCTAGTCTAGTGGTAGGGAGATCTGACTACTAGTATTGTCTTCATCAAAGGAACTAACTTGGTCACTTTGGATCAGTCATTTTCTCCTAGCCCTAAGAAGAAAATAATCAAGCCACTTTTGAAAATATTACCCAAAAAACTTTGTTGACTTGTTCATGTGATCAGCAAGATTAGATACCGACTTGAAGGCAAAAACAAGATAAACAAAACAAAAAACAAATTTAAACTGATATAAAAATTACATCTTAACAGTAAAAGCAATTCAATATTAGCATCAAAAGTTTGTTCCTGCTCCAGAAGCCCTTCAAGAAGTGGCTAGACAGCCATCTGTTTCAATCTGAATTTCCAACTGAGTAGGATTGGTCTCAATAATCTAAATGCTCCCTTTCAATTCAGGGACTCTGTGTTTTTACAAATATACTAAGCTGTGTCTGGAGTTAGCCATGAGCAAGCTGCTTCTCAAATGGTTCAGTGTCAGACAACACAGGGAGCTGACCAACCACAGTTTGAGTATCCTCCCTTGTAGAATAAACACAGCAACTGTGTGTTCTCTCTCTCTCTCTCTCTCTCTCTCTCTCTCTCTCTCTCTCTCTCTCTCTCTCTCTCTCTCTCTCTCTCTCTCTCTCTCTCTCTCTCTCTCTCTCTCTCTCTCTCTCTCTCTCTCACACACACACACACACACACACACACACACGGAACTGGACAGGAAGAAATGGTTTGCATTCTGTATTTTAGCATTTCCATGCTGGGCCTCACTGGGGGAAAAAAGGACATGCATAAGATTCTTTAGCTATTTATTAAAAGTGAAGCCAAGTTCTTTGGTCCCCACAAATGTCTGGATTTGGTTAAAGTTTGGGAAAGCAAAGAAGGGCTTACATCAAGTTGTCTTAAAGTAAATTGTTTCTGCTGTATTTAAATGACAATAATAGAAAAAATACTGTCAGGACCAGAATTTAACTACCTTTCCATGACATAGTCTGAAATCTTATTTAGCTGTTTCTTTAAAAAAAAACTTGTCTAATCAAGCCCTGGATATCACATATGGTTTCTTTATTCAACAATTTAATAACTGTCATATACAAATATAAAGACAAAGCGACTTGAAATAGGACAGTGACTGAGTTAATACAGTGTATAAGTCAAAATGTAGTTTGGTGAACCAAAGAGTTGTGATCTGTAATGTTAGATTGTTTTTAGCATACTACATAAAGCTAACCAATTGTGATTTATTCAACAAGTCAGGGTTAAATATACTATGGTTTAGTACATGGTGTGAACCAGTCAGTATTTGAAAGCCAGTTCACATGAGCACTCAGCATATCTCACTGTGGCAAAGGTATGATTTATTGACTTCAATCTTTGATGAATTTATCATATTTCCACCAGAGCTAAAACTCAGTACTGAATAAGTTTTGTCATGTAATTGTAACCATAGTTCTTCAATGGTTTGGAATCAATCTATCCTTTTTATTTGTACATATTTCTCCCTGAACCATGTTGCTCCATGAAGTGCTACGAAACTCGCCCATCACTAATTATTCCATTCAGCTGGTCAGGAAAATAGAAATAAAAATCTCTTTGCTCTAAGAGCTAACATAAATAAGATTAGTGATGCTGGGTCAGTGTCCTGACATAATTATCTTGCTAGTAATAGGGGAGCTGGTAATTCCAGTTATTGAAGCATTGGAAGCGAAATCTGCTATCTTTTTCGCCAACATTGGTCACTTATTAGGTCTCTAAGCAAGCCGAAGACATAGTGGCAGGGATTATGGCAATGTCAGGCACTCCAGAAATGCCTTTAAATGACTTATGATCATTCACAAAACTCATTCTCTGAATCAAACTTTGGTTTGCTCATGTATCCTTAGTTTTAATTTATTATGCAAGGATTGCTTTAATTGTACATTATCTTATTAATTCTGCAAACATTTCTAATCACTGGTCAGAAGACAATGATTTAGTTCAGGGGTGTCAAACTGCCGGCCCCCAGGCTGGATGCGTCATGCCAAAACCACGCCCACCCCATTGCCGGCAATGGGGAAAACGTCACGATACGTTGTGACATGTAATGTCACATCGCGAATTTGAGACCCATGATTTAGTTGATGTATTGGTTGCCAAGGATCAGTTCAGAGAATGCTAAAACTCTTAAAACAGTTATCCTACAGCATTGTGGCATATAAAAATAATATAAAAGATCAGAAATAAAACCAGAGATTGAAAGAAATCCATTGAATATTATAAGATGAATTGAGAGTCACCTTAAATAAAACCATAGCAAGCTTATGTGCTTCAACTAGATCAATTATTTTACCTATCATGAAGCTATAATATAATTGTTGTCTGAATTCTGGACTCCCTAATCTTACCCATTATATCTGGACTTTAGTGTTTGTATCTTTTTAAATCTGGAATGGGTTATAGATGAAAATCTTTCCTTCTCTATGCTTCAGTTACACATCATGAAGATGAGCTTCAAAGTATGAAGATTCATAATATATTCAACATGGCCTGCTGTGAATCTGGGAGTGTCATGCAATCATTGACATAGGAAGCTACTAAGAGCCTGATCCAATAATCTACTTTAGATAATTTTTAAAGGAATTAGACAAATTAGTGGCTAGCAGTTTCAGTGATTGCACATTGCCCTCAGATTCACAACAGGCCATGTTGAATGCATTATGGAATGCTCATCTACATACCTGATGGAAACAAGTTCTATAATTTAAGTACACATTGTGAAAAGTAGTACTCCTTTTTATCATTTTTGAAACTCACCACTTTCAGCTTCATTGGATGATCTCAGGTACAAATCTCAAGGTTTTGCAAAAATATGAAAGTGGTGCTTCACAAAGCATGTTAGTGCTGGTGAAGCACCTCTAACTGAAGCCTTTGGAAGACTTACATGGGTGCTTCAATAACAATTTTTAATTATCTTTATGTCTGGTAACATAACAGTTCTTCTAGGTCTGTCAGCAAAGCAAATTCACAGTGCATGAACATACTTACACAAGAAGTGTTTCACACTTTCAAATGCTTTCTGATGATTATCTATTGGTTTCTACACCTGCAGATTTTTATTGGCCTCCATTATCTCCCCTTATTTGCTTTTTTTCTAAGCTAGAAAACCACTATAGTCTGATCTCATAAATGAGATATCTTCTTTGGCAGTGGATATTGGTACTCAAACAAATTGATTAAAATCAGATTTAAACCAGGAAAACCTTCCTGTTGGCTCCAGTTACTTTATAGTTGAACTGATTGCTTGAAGAAGTAAGTTCACTTACATTCTAACTTACATTCTAGGTTTTAAAGCTAGAATGTAGGTTTTGTGTACCAGTAATGCTTAAATAACCATTATGATTCTTTCTAGCTGCTTCTAATTTGTGATTTTAAATTCTTGTTCATCAACTGGCAACATATGTATCCATAAAATCACATTATTTTAGCTAATCATTATTGTGAAAGGAGTTGTAATTGTTTTTATTGCCATGAATTGATATCATCTTAACTTCTTGGACACTGCAGAGATATAAATATTTATTAATTAATTTGTATTTAATGGTATTTAATGTTCCTCTTTTGCCTTTCAACAATGTGGACAAATGTTTCGTTTGTTCCCGTGGTTGTTTCTCACTTTTAACAAAGTGTTATTGTATGAATGAAGGCAAATATACCTGCCCCAGGATAATGTTGTAGGATCCAATCTGCGTCGGTCACCGGGATCAGAGGTTCTCTCTCACACATGCTGATGTTCCTAAGGATGGGCTCCAGCACAAGTCTGCAAGCTCAGAAGACTAAATCTCTGGTCTGATGATCAACCCAGATCGGACCCTATTATTGTATGTTTAGGACACTTTCCCTCAGGAACCAATACATGAGTTTCTCACTGCAGTTCTGCATCCTTTGTTGTTCATTGGTTGCATGTTCTTTGTAATTAGGCTAATTGGATATTATGTTTCCTGTTCAAAGAACCTAGACATCTGAGTAAGCAGATTTTAACAATTGTTGCACATCATAGACAAATTAGGCCAATTGTACCCACTTTCAACATCCAGACATTTCTACTCCTATATCTTTCTGTGTGGATTAAGCTATATTAATTTCAGACTTGGTCCTGTTGAGGACGTTGACTCATAATAATAATATCTGGTTTTTATAAGAAGGTCACAATCATATTTATTCATGGCACAGTTAGAATTTACTAGTGACAATTCATAGTAGTTGCTTGTGTATTATCTTATTAATGCTTTTTTTCAATGTGGTGCTCTCCAGATTTTTGAGATTGCAACTCCCAGAAATCATAGCCAACATGACACATATTTTAAACCAGATGATACAACTTACAGAACTTTAGATAATATTGAACCACATTATCTAAATCATCACTGGCCCTGGGACTCTGCAGGGTGATTTTTTTTAAAAAAGTCGGGTTTATGGGTGTGATTGTACAAAGCTCTGTCCCTGTTTTACATATGTTGCATGTGCTATGTATTTAAGAAACTGAGAATTCTGGAAGCTGCAGCCTCAATCCATTTGGAAAACATTAAGTTGGGGAGACCCAGTTTATTGTAAGTCATATTTATGCTATGTATTTGGCCGATCTCTTGTTTGCTATATAATCACTTCTCCATTTAAGAGATTTGCTAAAAATACCGCAAATTAGTTAAAGAGAAAATCACCTTAAATCATATGCTATATGAACAAAAATATATAGTAATGTAAAATTGTTTATGAAAAATAGTGTATTGGGTTGCAATTGTTATTGGTTAATTGAGCATGCCTATGATATTTGATTGTTCCTCAATTCCCTGGGCCTGCCTATACATGCTTTAGGAATTCTTACAGATTCCCTGGAATTACTACTTCTATAAGTTTCAGTAAAGCAAGCAGCAGGAAACCTTACTCTTGATTCTAGTGTCTTTTGTTCGAGTAGTACAAAATACACAATAGAAGTTCTTTAAAAGCATTTCTCAAGCAAGAAAGATTTTCTATAACATTTTGCTCAAATCTCTTCACAGGAAGCAGTTTACTCAGTCTAAAAATTATTTTCAAGAAACATGACTGACCACTGAGAAATTTTTACAGTAGTTTTTGCACAGCCTTTTGTGGTAAATAGTGTTGTTAGCTGAACAGAAGAGTGACTAGACTTCACAATGAATAGGCCTACAGGCAAGTTCTAAAATACCTCATTGCCCAACACTACTCAAGAATTCTTTTATTATGAACACAGCATATAAAATTCCTAGGCAAGCACCACACTAGAAACATAAAGAAGCCCAGTTCTATTTAAAATCTTCAGCATTCCTGAAAACCAGAAATCTACTTCTGAAAATACAGCTCTTTATGTCAATAGAAAATTATGTATATGTATTACTAGGAAAACCTATGCTTTAAATATGCACAGTGTATAGCACTCCTTCTCTTTCTTCCATTTTAATAACAGGCAAATAGGAAAAATATTTCTTAAAGCTTCTGTTTTACTACTGTTTATGAAAATTGAAGCCAGGAGATTGCTATGTTTATCTACTTCTGGGCTCAGATGAGCAGCATTGACCCCATTACTATAATATTAGTATTTTCTCTTTGTATAAAGTTTCCAAAAACATCAGATGCAGTCTAAGGATATGCATATGTTTCAGGTTTTAGATATTTGTCACCTGCTATACTACATACTATATAATGTTCTGAAGCTTCCCTTGGATCTCTGACATAGCCATGAAAGGATGTGGTAAATCTTTTTCTTTATCATGGTGCTTTCCCCCAGAATAATGTAGGGAGTGGATAACCTTATGATGAACAACTACGTATATTATTTGGGAATTTAGCAAAAAGGTTGAGAATAGAGGGTAAAAAATTGCTTCTTCATATATATTTACAACAATTCCTTAAAAATAAGAAGGCAATTGTGGAGGGCAGCTGGTGATAACCTTCTCAACCACTGTCCCTAAAAAGAGGTAAGGGACCTGACAAAAATGAACCAAAAGGGTAGGATCCAGAAAGCCTTCTTGACAAGATTGTGTACCAATGCCACTTTTAATGGTGCCAGGAACACTCCCTCCTTCAAGGATGACTTACCCATCATCAGGACACACCCACATGTCACCTCCCTTGGTGGCCTTGACCAATCAGGAGAGGCATAGATCTAATTAACAAGTGGCTGTGCTTATACTCCAGAGCAGCAGTTCTCAACCTTTTTCAGGCTGCGACCCCGACCTGCACCGCGCATGCACGGCGCGACGGCCCACATCGCGCATGTGCGGCGCGATGGCCCGCATCGCGCATGCGCGGTGCTACCCCACGCATGTGCGGTGCTGCCCCCTGCACCGGCCGAGGGGAAAAGGGGAAAAAATGGCGGACTGCGTTGTTTGGCGACCCCCGTGAAATGGTCATTCGACCCCAAATGGGGTCACGACCCACAGGTTGAGAACCGCTGCTCCAGAGCATCCTATCTACTTCCTCAGATCAAACTATTCCCTAGTTCCTAGCCAAATCTAGACAAGCCTGGATGCAACCAGATCCATAGTGATTCCAGAGTACTCTGATTGTTCCATATGTTCTGGAATACTCCATGATTGGAATGTCAGTTGCTGCCTGGATCACCTAAGCAAAAATACTTTTTAACCTTGTCCTTTATGTTACTTGAAATATATTCCTTTCTTTGTCTGAGAAGAGGATGCAACCTCTTCTTGTTCGCTTGACAACTGAATTGATTCTTTTAACACCCATGGCAAAAATTGTTGTAAAACAGGTTGCAACTCAGTTAAAAAATGTGTTGCTTAGCAAGGGATATTCTGGTTCCAGTTGTGATCATAAGTCAAGGTCTTATCTGTACTGTTATTCTAGCATTGGAGAACCAAAGAGAGTCTCTCTACTCTGTTTTACCATACTCTAGAGCATAAAAGAGCCGAGGTTGCCTACCCCTGCTCTAGAGACTGTGTCATTTCCCTCCCAGGTTATTGTCCTATCATTCTTTTTTCTTTTGTATTGGGCCTTTTGGGTCATGAGTTGATAGGCAATTATTATTTTTAATATGCTTAGAATAAACGTTTGAGAAGCTCTCTAAATTGTTAATAATAATGAATGATAATTTATGGGAAAATTTAAGTAACTAGGATTGTGACTAGATAATTTGGAGTGTTAGAAAATGGACTTTCTTCTCCTGCAGATTCTGCCCTGATAACAATATTTTGACAGTCTAGTCATGGGAATAATAAGATCAGACATTCCATTAAGTTGGCTTCCTGTTGGTTCCCTTCTCTTTTCCCCAAAACCAGCTTCTCTAACCTTCAGAAGGGCATAGATGAACAAAAACATGTTTCTCCTCAGTCCTGCACACAGCAACTCTGCTTTCAAAATTCAGAATTCCCACTGGCATTCAGAAACATCAGTATCAGGAAAGAAAGAAAAAAATATGTGGTAGCAGATATGTATCCTCAAAGTAGGTCTGAAAAAAGAGAAATGAGGAAAGCCTTCTTAAAATTGATTAACTGAATTTGTCTTTTGTTATAAAACAGTTAATATTGTCATTCATATTATCACAGTCTAATATGAAAAGCTTATCTGCATTCAGTGTGCTTAACCATAGAACACAGGTAGCTATTATGGGCTGGGGGTTGGGAACTGCATTTGGATAATGAAACTAAGGGGCTCAAAATGTGTCCTGTAATAAAAATACCAGATTTTATCTTGTTCTGTGGGTTTTTTTTTTCATTTTTAAACAGAAGATGGAATATATTCAGTATATTCGTGCAACTTTGGGATCTGCTTGGATGGGAATTTTTTCCTGATCATTCTAGACTATCTGGAAGGAAGAAGCAAGATATAAATATAAGGACTGATTAATTTATTTATGGCACCTGAAGACCTTTTTTTCCTATTGTACTTTGGTGTAGTTACATACTGGGAGTGGGTTTTGAGAGAGAAGTGTTGTTTCTCCATAAAAGCTGTTTTTCACAGTCTAAGACCATAATAAAATTACTTACTGTTTTTCAGGAAGCTAACACTGAAATTCATCGGTGTTACTGCTGGTGTTTCTGGAGCTGCAAGAGGCAGAAACATGGTGAGGGCTGCATGAGGTCTATAAGTCATGGATTGCTCACCTCTTTTCTAAGTCAAAATGTAAATGCATTGCTAGCTGAGAACCATAAAATTAAAGGCTAGCTATTTAATAGCATAATAAACCTTTCCCCCATCTAATAGCAGGCATTCACAGTTACAGTTCATTACAATGTGCTTCTTAGCTCTAATTGTCCCTCTTCACACATTTAAAATTCAGTAACCATCATCTAACATTTAATATCCACAAAGTTAAGCTGGTAGAGTGACTCATCATTAAAGACCAAAGCCATTATATCTGATGTTTCCAGGAGCACCACAAAATGTCTTGAATAGTGGATCAGCTGCTACAAAGCAAAAAGTAGTTGCAGCTATTTGATTCTGAGTACTGTAGTATTAATTACATGGGTTAGAAAACAAAGTGATTCAACAATGCCCTAGGTAGCATTGCATTTATATTTGAAGTACAATCTTGTATCTGTGGCTATGTTCTACATTTGTGATGTTCATGAGATTTCATTGTTACCATCCACTGTTAGGAGCTGATGGCTGAACTATGCCTAAAAGATAGCTAAAGATCAATGATATTCTTTTCCCTTTCTGACATATTTTAAACTAGATGATACAACTTGCAGAACATTAGATAATACTCAGCCACATTATCTAAGTAGCCATTGGCCAAGGGACTCTGCAGTGTGATAAAAAAAAAAAGTCAGGTTGATTGCTGTGATTGTGCAAAGCTGTGCCCCTTTTTTGATATGTTGCATGTATGTATTTAAGAAGGGATGGGGCTGCAATCCCACACTTGCAAGCACCATCTTGATGTTTTATTTACTTGTTTATCTTGCTGTTTCTCCCCCTGGGGAGGCCTCTTCTATTGCCATGCTTTCCGCAGAGATTGGGAATTGTATTCAGCAATATTAGGAAAAGAAGGGTTGTCTATTCCTGCATTTCACTAAAGCCAAAAGGGAAGAACTACCTTAGTTATTTTAGCAAACTGTTCTGAAAGCCTTTATCAACAGAAGATCAATTAAAAAGTATGAAATGAATAAATATTAAATAAAATTGCCTCTTTAATCTGTCTTCTTCAATGAGGAAAAAAAGATAACATGTTTTCCTTAAAGTTGAAAAGGATGCAGTAAAGAATAAAAAAGTAAGCAGGCAAATAGCAAGGAAACAAAGGTTTAAGAACTTGCTTTTCCCTTCCCTCACTCCCTTTTCACTTTTTTTAAAATTAAAAACACAAAGTAATGGTAGGAGAATCACAGAACTTCCCTCTATGCATATCTTAAATCAAATACTGAAAACGGGATATAGAAGAATGAAAGTAGAATAGTAAACATAAAATATAGGTTTGTATAACATTTTCTTCTTGAACAAATAATTATAATAAATCACACATGTATAAAGATTCTGTTTAGGGAATAGTTTAATTATAAAAATGAAATGCATTTAAGGCTTAATAAACAATTTAATTTAGATAAGTCTAGTGTTGGCTTCTTGATATAAATGATGCAAAAACAATATTAGTTCAATAATGCATTTGGGCATAGTGTTATGCCAATGAAAGTTGGTCCATACTTGTTTGTTTGAGGGTGAATTTCTCAAAATGTCTCCCAACTGTTATCCTGCTATCCCATTACCACCATTAAATTCTACTGTATGGGCAGAAAGATTAACAGTACTGAATTGCCACTATACCACTATTTTGTCAATTCTGTGTATCACCCTTGTAGGCTTCGTGATTGGTGGACAACAATGAAATTGCTTGGGAATGACTGTTGATTGTTGGTATGTTATAATATTATTGTTTTGCTGGTGTAACTTGTAGCTATGTAGACTAGTCAATAGAGTTCTGATGTATCAGCCACCAACATAAAAGCTTGTGAACTCATATCTCAGTTTAAAATGTTTTAGTCTAATAGTTTATTATTACTTTTATCATGTTGTGCAGGATAAGTCAGGATTAATTACAGTTAAATAACTGTAAGGATAATTATAACTACTTTGTTCCTCTGTAATATTTGATATGGACATGGTAGAATGCTACCTGGAGAACTTAAATACCATCCAACATTTGTTTTAGAAAATGGAATCAGGTTTTTCCAAAGCTATCTCAGAATTGTTGCTTTGATAGTGTATTTTTCCACTTCAGATGCTGCTGCTTGTTTCAAAATCTTTTAAGTAAACATAAATTAATAGATGTTTAAAATTGTATGCACATTGAAGAGATTAGTAACCTCAATCATAATATCTCCCTGAGTGCAGGCCAGATGTTACATTCTGATACACTTGGACAACCCCAGTTACATCCACTTTATTTGGGAACCTGCAACATTTGGATTTTTACCAAATAGAAAACTAACTAAATGCTTTGTCTCTTCTATTAATGGGTTGAGGTTAGCAAAGCTAATCCTATCTCGGATGTACTCATATTACTTTAATTCTCTCTTTCTCTTTTTCCTTTTATTCTTTCCTTCCTGCATAACATAAATAAAGGCAGTTTGGTGTAGTAGTTTAGACATCAGGCTGGAAACCAGGAGACTGTGAGTTCTAGTCCCACCTTAGGCATGAAAGCTAGCTGGGTGACTCCAGTTCAATCACTCTCTCTCATTTCTTAGCCCAACACACCTCACAAAGTGGTTGTTGCGGGGAGAATAGGAGGAGGAAGGCGTATTAGGTATGTTCACTGCCTTGAGTTATTTATAAAAATAATACATGCAGAACAAATAAAATAAAAAATAATATACACAGCCAAGTATTACCTATGGCAGGGATTCCCAACCTGTGGGGATTGCAATCAGGCAACAGAAATGGCTGGCAAGCACATGCATGCGTGCATCCTCACTTGCACGAACAGCAGGTGATCGTGTGCGCACATGCTCCATTTGCATGAGTGACAGGGGCATACGCACACAGCTCACACAGAACCATCCCCTCTTCCTCCCCCCCATGGTGGTCCGCAAAGTCGGAAAGGTTGGGGAACTCTGACCTATGGCACATAGTATATAACTATATAACCATCATAACAATCCCATATCCAGAAGTAAGGCTCATTTATTTCAACTGACCCTATTCCTGATAAGTGTATAGTTATATAAGATTGTTAACTTGTACTATTCTTATGCCTGATAGAAATATACTGATCTTTATTTATTTATTTATTTATTTATTAATCAAATTTCTATACCGCCCCTCTCCCGAAGGACTCGGGGCGGTGTACAGCCTAAAATTTAAAAAACATATAAATATACAAAATTTAAAATAATTAAAAATAAATTAAATAATTTGGCCAAAATCCCATTTAAAACCCAAAACATACAAAATTTAAAATCTTAAAAAATACTCAGTCCCCCTAAAACATTTTGACCCTATTGGAATCGAAGCTTCTATGCCAGGCCGGCCTGTCGGAAAAGGAATGTTTTTAGTTCCCGACGGAAGGTGCGTAAATCTGTTATTATACGGAGTTCGGGGGGGAGCTCGTTCCATAACGTGGGAGCTCCCACAGAGAAGGCTCTCCCCCTGGGGGTCGCCAGCCGGCACTGTCTGGCCAACAGCTCCCTGAGGAGGCCCTCTCTGTGGGAGCGTACCGGACGGCGGGAGGTATTTGCTGGCAGTAGACGGTCCTGTAAGTATCTTATCAAGGTACAGCCACAAGGAATACTTAGGAATCCTTTTTACAATATTTATTTCAACAAATATTTGTACTGCTGAAATCTCCATTTGATACTATAATGATGATGTACAATGACTGCTTATATGGCATGGTTTCTATGATACTAAGTTAATGTTAAGAAATAAAAAAGTGAAAAATGAACAAAAGTCACACAGTTCCAAGAAAGCCCCTGCCATTTGCATTATTATATCTCTTTGTGTTCAGATGCAAATATTGCCAATTAGTTTCCTAATTTTGCTAGAAAATTAAAACTCAGGAGAAAGAAATGAAGGACCTAACCTAAAATATTTGTAGGCATTATACATTTTTCTGATTAGACTTGATTCCCATTATTAACCTAAATAACTGACATAAACTGGTATACAAATTTAAAAGTCATAAAGGCTTCATAAATTCTTTGGTCTTTTGTTTACATCATTGTTTAGATTCATTGAAAATAAATGGTGTACTAAAGCATGGTTGACCAATTTACAAAATTCCTTCCTTCCTTCCTTCCTTCCTTTTTTACTTCCTTCCTTCCTTCCTTCCTCGTAATGAGAAAATGAAACATGAGAGGGATCTCGGAGCCCTAGTAGACAATCACTTAGATATGAGCCAGCAATGTGCTGCAGCTGCCAAAAAAGCCAATACAGTGTTAGGCTGCATTAACAGAGGGATAGAATCAAGAGCACATGAAGTATTAATACCACTTTACAATGCCTTATCTCAGGGATATCTCAGGCGCTGCCACAAAGAAGAGGGAGTCAAGCTATTTTCCAAAGCACCTGAAAAGCAGGGCAAGAAACAACGGATGGAAACTAATCAAGGAGAGAAGCAACCTAGAACTAAGGAGAAACTGCCTGACAGTTAGAACAATTAAACAGTGGAACAATGCTCCAACACTGGAAGTTTTTAAGAAGAGACTGGACAATCATTTGTCTGAAATGGTATAGGGTTTCCTGCCTGAGCAGGGGGTTAGACTAGATGACCTCCAAGGTCCCTTCCAACTTTATTATTATTATTATTACTCAAAGAAATATAACCCTAATCTCATCCTCTCATCTGTATTCCTGGGAAAGGGGTTATAGAATGGAAATGGCTGAGGGTCCAGTGATCTCCAACTTTCAGCTAAGAGGGAGATAATTGGGAGCCAAGGAGAAAAGGAAGAATCAGACTGAATCGTCTTTATATAAATATATTTTGTCCTTACATTCTACAGAGGAGAGATCTATTAAAACCCCTGGAGAAACATAGTTCCTATTTCAGATTAAAGAATACCCAGGTAATCTGCAGTACAGTATCTTATTTTCTTTACTTTGTTTTGTCATACGCCTGCATATTCTTTCATGTTACATACTGGAAGAAAAAAAGTATTCTATATATGTTTATTATGTTTATCATATTTCTATAGGTGGATAGTTGTAATCTGTCAGCATCTAACTTACACCTTTGAGATTCTCGTTTTGAGGCCAAAGATTTTATTAGTCATGTCAAGACTTGGGCCATCATTCCTTTAGCACTGCATTGTTATACTTGTTTTTCAAATATATTTTCCCCCTGAGTGTCAGTCCTCTATCAATCAAAGATTGGGGTACTTCCTTTCTCCTGTTTGGGAAACTGCTAAGAGTATTCCAGGTCAAATTGTCAGCTAACCAATGTATTAAATTTTAATTACTTCTGGTCAGTTTTTCAATGCACACAAGTAGTCCTCGACTTATGACCATGACTGAGCCCAAAATTTATGTTGCTTTAAGTTAGTAACATGGTTGTTAAGTGAATCTGGCTTCCCCATTGACTTTGCTTGTCATAAGTTTACAGAAGGTGATTACATGACTCTGGGACACTGCAACCGTCATATAAAATCAGTTGCCAAGAGTCTGAATTTTGATCATGTGACCAGGAAGCTGCTCCAATAGTCGTAATTGTGAAAAACGGTCATAAGTCATTTTTTTCAGTGCCATTGTAACCTTGAATGGTCACTAAACGAACTGCTGTAAATTGAGTACTATCTCTAGTGAAAGTTCTTAACTTGACTTTTCTCTCCTTAAATACAGTAACTGCCATCAGTCCTACCAAAGCTGGGTTCGAGTGGTGAAACATCTATAATTCCTTAAAAACAGTCTTAAGCACCAACTGGAAATCCTCGCCATGATCTTTGAAAGAAAGTAATATCTGGAAGACAGGTCGGGACATGTTTGTGTGTTTCGTTTATCAAGCTGCTGTCACAAGCAGGCTACCACATCAGTAGACACCAGGTGTCTATTGTTCTCTCTGTCATCATGTGAGAAAAGCCTACTGTCAGTATGGCACCTAGATATTTTATCCAAGGGATCTTGGTCTGTGACGCTATTGTCAAGTCTAACTGAGTCAAGTTTGTCCTTTTTCCATTATTAATTGAAAGCAGGAGGAGTAGAGGATAGTTTTGAAAGGTGATCAGTGAATAAATGTTTTCCTTTCTCTGTCACTTCATTCCGTCAGCTCCATTCTTTGTTTCCTGCCTGTAATTCTCTCTTTTACCTGGACAGACCATGTT